>OX421971.1:129357212-130702212 GCA_949128135.1 Parasteatoda lunata | reverse complement strand
GTTTTCAGAACACTTTTTTCAATATTTAGAAGTACTTGCTCTGATTTGAAACAATCATAAATTTTAACTGATTTATACTATTCGGCGGATTTTTGACCCAATGAAACTATAGGCCGTAATCAAGAAAATATTGTCCTTTATTCAAGAGAGCAAGTGAAAAATTTGTACAATTTTAACATTTGCGTATTTTGCAAGATCTCGTGCATACAATTATTAAATTCGTTTATCCAAAGATAAACAAAAAAATAATTTTAATCATAATTTTTTTTTTAATTTTTATTTCATAATGGTCCAAACATTTTGAATAAAAAAGTACGCAAATTTTTACATCGTTTTCAAGAATATAGTTTTATATGGCAAAATACAAAATTTTAACGAAATTGGTGAAATAGTTCCTGAGAAATCAAATTTTAAATACCTGACTTTCTCAAAATTTGATTTTTTAATTTTTCAAAGTCATATATTTATAGAAAGGCTAATCAATGATAGTTCCCTCTTGTTTGATGACCTTTTGCAATGCTTCAACGAGATAAATAATTCCTCGTTCGTTGAAGGACCTTTTTTTTTCTTTTTTGCGAACAAGTTGAAGTCTGACTGTGTAAAGTCAGGTGAGTATGGTGGGTGGGGCAACGCATCTCATCCAAGCTCTAATAATTTTTGATGGGTTGCTAAAGATGTGTGTGTATGTGTTCGGTCTCACGTTGTTGTAACAAGACACTGCTTCTTTACGATTGATTGAAAATATTAGGATGGATGACAGCTTCGTTCAAACTGTCCAATTGTCTACATCTGAATTGATTGTTCCGTTTCTTGGTTAAATTACTTGATTGAACCAAAAACACCACACTGATAGCATAATTTTCCTATTATGAAGTTTTGGTTTTGAAGTCTGATTTTGATGGCGAATGGTTAGAACTTCTTGATCTAGGAGCTTCTTTTGAAATCAAAATCCGCAGCTCGGAATTTCTTGAACCAGGTTTGGCAATTTGACGTTCTTGTACAGCATCATCGTTATCGTAAGCTTTGCGCAATTTTTCACAAGCTTGACACGTGTTTTTCCCTTTACGGAAGTATAATATGGTGAAAATTTGATTTTCCATGTTCTACGTGCTGTCACAACTCCAAAACTCAACTTGTTTTTCACAAAGAAGCTTTTACGATTCTCACACGAGAGAAAAATATTAGCAATCGTAATCGTAATCTCAACTCTAAAAACAATTTCACTGTTCGGAGTTGCCGATAGGGTTGCTTAATTGCCCGAACTTTACTCGTAATGGCTTACCATTTTTTGTTATTTATCTTAATTTCTGGCCCAAAAAAAAAAAAAAAAAAAAAAAAAAAAACTTTTTTTCGTCTGATGCTATTATCTCGCAGTTATTCATCGATGTTCGTATAAGAAAGAAAAGGAAATCACAGACACTGTGGAATATTGATTGATATCTGTTTTAATTTTGTGCATTTTAAAATCTTTATTCAGCTGCAATTAAAAATTTTAAACACGTCATCTGCACATTAGTATAAAAAGAATTATCATTTCTAGCATATGATATGAAAATAATTATAATATATCAAGGAATTTCGTATTCCTTTTCTAAAAGGATAAATTGGTTATGATGGCGCTGTCATCAAGGTAGATGTTGTAAAAAAAGACAGAATTGGGAATGCTCTGATTGAGAGTGAATTGTTTAGGTGGCTTGGTTATATTAATTTTCTTCGAACTTCATATTTTACCATTATTAATAAAAAAAAAAACTTTCTGTATTGTGAACTGGTTACCATTTTTTTGATCAATTGTGTTTTTGGGAAGCATTTGTGTGAAGAAGGGAAAAGGAGAAAAAAAAAATAAACGTAATATCACAGGGGTAAGAGGGGGATAGACTTTTTCTTTTTTACGTAGATTCAAGTAGTTAATATTTTAGAAGTTATTTATGTTTTATTCATAAAAAATACAGTTTTTTACTTATGTATCTAACATTGCTAAAGTGAGATATCTTGAATATCATTACGCTCAATCGAATGAGAATAAAACAAAGTCGTCTCATTTAATAGTTCAGCAGTTTGAAAATTTATAAGCGTTTCGTGTGTACAAAGTAAAATTTTTTGACTGTGACTAATAATTGTCATAAAGTGCTATTAATTTATATCATGAAAAAATCTTACAACAATAATTGCTGAAAATTCACAAGGATGTAAAATGAAATCTGTGCAAAATCGTACTAACGTGGTTGAAAATCTATTGGTGATTCAATAGGAATCGATAACTCACATGCGCTATATGAAATTCATGAGTCGTAATAGTTAAAAATATCGTGACTTTGAATATTATATAGTCCATGTCATTAACCGCTGAAAAAGCGATCCAAATACCATGAGAATTCACGACAAGATTAGCTAAAACCTAATGTATGTGTGAAAAAGTTATTATTTATAAGCGCAATTCGAAATTTATCTGCCAATCCCCTTAAATATATCATGATTTTAAAATGCCATGTAAAAGGTCTGTAATAATAATTTTGGAGAAACCATATAGATTTACGATAAAATTTGAGTAAAATCGAACTAACGTGAACAGATATCGATAAATGATAATTTATATGCACGATTCATATTGATATTCATTAGTTATAATAGTTCCGTTTTAAAAGAAAATCGTAATTTTAAAAATTATTCAAAATACATCGTCGAAAAAGTAATCGAAAAACAATGGGAATTCAAGACGAAATCGAACGCGAACGTCAAAAAGCTATTTTTCTAATGGTATTTTATCGTCTGCGGTCATAATATCATATCAGAAAAGTCGAGAATTCAGAAAACCATTTGGAATTCTTTAATAATAATTGCTGAAACTGAAAAGGATTTACGAAAGACCGAGCTCTTGAAACCATAAACACTTAAATGGGCGATTTATTCAGATTAAAAATAGGAAAAAAAAGAGTCCAATTCAATTTTATTTTACTAAAGTAGTAATAAGGAGAAATTTTATTTTTTTCTTGCGGCAGTCGCCCCATTTTATGCGAGGCTCTTGATTTACAAAAAATGTCTGTGGACTAGAAATTTTGCCGAAGTTATTACCTAAATAATAAATTTAAAATGGAATAATTAATAATAATCCTCTATAGCGTGGAAACGCTAACTATCAATCGCTTTTTTAAACATAAGTCGTTTTTTTTTTTTTTTTTTTCTTCAGTCTTATTAAGTATCAGAAGTATCACATAGTTAAGCAGAAAAAGAAATTCAACACAACATTTAATAACCTATTATTTGTCAGGAAGAGAAAATGTACAGCTTTTTATTCCCAATAATAGGTTGGAACTCCGCAGGTCTTAAAACACTTTTCTTCTTTAAAAAAGAAAATACATTCGAACGAATTCTGTTGATTAGAAGACGGAAACTAAACTATCAAGGAAATGAAAATTCTAAATTGGGAAATACTTTTATTCTCGCAAACCTTTTCATTTAGTAATTCTAAGCGTGGACAACCCATTAACTTTAAAAAAAAAAAAAAAAAACTGAAAATTATTAAGGCCAATTCCAATTTTTAAACAAGACGTTTTTTGGGGGGAGGAGGTATTAAGGGGCCAGCATTTTAATTGCTTTAGAAAAGTTAAAAATACTGATCATTAAAAATTGGATGAAAGTTTTGTTGTTATTGTAATAAAAGACAATAAAAATTTGAAATGTTACGTTTTAATTTAAAACATTGCATAGTTTTCTCCATTAAGGGGGACCCCACCCTGAGATGGTAAAATATTAACGTTTTTCTTGAATTTTTTTTAAGTAATAGAGACAATGCAGAGACTCCTTGTTTTTTTTATGTTATTTAGCTACAATTTGAGTCTATTTTAAAAAAATTTCTTTTACAAAGTAATAAGAAATAAGTTGGTGGCAGCTCCGTGTGTGGCTGGTCATCAAAAAGTAGCACCTCACTGGCCTCATGGATTTAGAAGTCCTAAAACATAGGAAAATGATTTTGTTTAGATTTTCTGAAACATAAAGACATTATCTAAAATGTAGCATACCGGTTTTTTGATATTCGCAAAATTACCAAAATGGCGACAACATAAAAAAAAAGAGTTTTTCTTTAAAAAAATATTCATTAAAATGCTAATATAAAATCGAAATATAAAAATATCAAAAAATCCTATGCTACTTTCTAAAGAATATATTTTTACGTAATTTAAACTAAAGAAGAGCTTATTTCGTTGTATAGATCATAAGAAAAACGTTAGGCCCGGTCAAACAGCGTTTTGAGAAAAACGCGTTTAAAGTTTTGACTTATGGTAGGGGAAAACGTTTAATTTCATATATATAATGGTCGATAAATGAAATGTCTACAATAAGTTTCGATATACAGTCAACAGAATGGATGAGACACAAAAAGAATGTCGCTCCTCCTAATCCGGCCGACGACTCACTATTTTCCGGTATAACTTCCAATCGAAGTTAGGTACCGAGAAATCGTTTTAGACAGACATTAGGAAGGGTACAAAGATTCGAAAAATGCAATAATTTTTTTTCTTCCAAATTTTGAAATATTCAGGGTGGGGTCCCCCCTTAAATAAAAATAGTTTCATTCTTCAAATAAATAAAGTCAGAAACTTGAAACGATTTACGTGGGGCATTTTTCATATGACATAAAATGTTTGGACCATTTTTCTACTTTAATGTTTCTGCAATCAACCCATCATTCAAGTTTTTACTGAAGCTCTATGCCCGATCCACGTTGCATTTGCTTTTCTGACCCCGAATCAAAATTCATCGCGATAAAAATCGTCAAAGAGAATTCTTAATGAATTAAAATTCGAATCGAAGCAACTATTTTGAAATTATATCCTAAGCCCTTAGCAGTTTCATTTTTTTCCCGGTAGCTCAAAATTCCGATTTCAAACATTTCCTGATCTCAAAAAAGTAAAAAGAATCGTCATAATTTCGCCAAATTGAAATTATTGTCAATAGAAAATAACAATCACTTTTTTTTGTCTATTTAAAAATATTACATTTAAACTTCAGCTTTGTGCATGGTGAATGAAAATCGTAATAAATATTCATCATTATTAAATGGTCAATTAAAATTTCAATCACTTTTTTTCCTAAACAGATTAAGAGACACAAAACTAAAAAGTAGAAAATAATGAAAGAAAATAAGAAAACTACGTTCTTCAAGTGGACTGGAAAAGGAGAAATGATTCTCAGTTTTGACGAAACAAAACTAAAAAACGTAAGGCTTTTCATAATATAAACTACTATTTATAACATTTGAAAATCCCCTTACATTTTTGAAAGTGATGCGGCTTACATTTTTCACGTGACATGTGAAAAGTATTTCCGCCTTTTTTTGTCAACTTGGAAAACTAAATAACAAAATATCGCAAAACTGTCAAAATAATTGAAATACGGTGTGTGTTTATTTGCTTGCGTGTGTGTGTCGTGTAACTCCAAAAACGTTTGTTCTATTATCCTGGAGTTTGGACAGCGGTTGCAAGGAGCAAATTTAGACCACAATCTTAAAATTGGTCCGAAATTTTAAATTATTTCGTTCAGTAGAGCCGCATGAAAAATGGAATTTTTCATTGGTTTGGAACACATTGGCATCGATAAAAATGACAATTTGACAATTGTCTTTTTTTTTTTTTCAAATATTTTAAAGATTACAACAGTGATGTTTGTTAGATTATAAGTCTCATTTAAAAAAAAAGTTTTTTCTTAATGTTCTTTTATATTTTTATTTCGTTTTCAGATAAACTCATGATAAACATGATAGCATTGGTGGATTACGTCACCAAATTAGTATTTCAAAAGTTATTTGAAACTAATTGTTTATTTCGTCTATAAATATGCTTTTTAAACTTAAATCTATAAAACTAAGTAATTTAAAATCAATGGTAATTGAAATTTAAAAAAATAAGTTTCTCTTTGAAAAGCAAAATGAATGAAGGAATAATACTGAAATTAGTATTAAAAAATGCAAAAAATCGCCATGGTCTTATTAACACCAATGATGCTACATTAAATTTGTTATTACGTTATAGTTCAATTTAAAATAATAATTATACTCTCGGAAACAAAATAAAAGAAGAAAGCTAATTCTTTTAGGGAAAACGTGAAAATTTGCTATTCTATTATTGAATCCAATAAGGCTTAATTAATTTTGGTAATGTGTACAAATTTAAATAAAAAATAAGTTGTGAACTAAAACGAAAAATTATTGGAGAAATGATACTAATTCGTTTAAGAGAAACATAAAATAATCAAACTATTATAGACACCAATGATGCATAATCAAATGAAGTTCTTTTTATGTTGAATTATTGTTCAATTAAAAAGCTTTACTATTGTGTAGTTTTCAGTCTTTGAATCATTTGAAAACACAAAATAAAATTAAATCTAAAAGGTTTTTAAGTTATCCGTTTTTAATTTAAAGCCCTGCACAATACGTGTAAAAATATTAATGAAGGCACTAAAAACATATTTAGCCTATTGTTTTACAAATACTTTTAAAAAATTGATAAACATCCTTAACTGAGAGTTGAAAAGGAATTTGCAAGTAGTTGAGAATGAAAATAGACAAATTTTAAAAAGAATGGTTGAAGTAAATGCTTAAAAATAAGTAAATAATTAAATAATTTATTTATTTTTGATCAGTGACAAAACTAGTTCTGGCTTCTGTTAGCATTATTTTGACAAATAACATGAAAAGAAGAAGAAAAATAATGAGTATTTCAATCACTCCTCCCTTCAAACTTTTTTTGTTGTTCCAAAAAAAAAAAACTTAAACTAGTTTGTTTGTTTTTTAATAACAGTGAATATATTTCATAAGCGGTGAGATCTCTAAAAATATAAAAATAGTCAATAATATTATTATTGCTGCTGCAATAATATTGTTATTGACTATTTCTGAGATGATGAGAGAGTAGAGAAAAATCGAGTGACCTACTCATTCGCATTCACGTGACGCACAACAACTTTTAATTTATTACATAAATGTGTTCACTTCCTTGCTTCACGCTGATTGTGTTTTTTTCCAATAATAACTTTTAAATTGCTTATTGAATTCACCCCCCGTCACCCTCTTTTGACATCCAAACATCGAAAAAAACTTTAAAAAAGAAAACAAGGAAATGGAAGAAAAAAAAAGGAAAGGATATATTGAATAGATCTTTCGGGTCGATGAAGGAATTACAATTCAATAGGATTATTTTTATACCTTGTTCCAAAAAAAACTTTCACCTATTTTGCATCCTCTTTTTATTTTTCTTCTACTAGTTATATGCATTGCAATAACGACATTCACTGAATGTTCTATGAAAACAGTATTTCCTGCTCAATTGAACGTGAAAACTGTTAAACGTATTTTAAGAATAAAGAGAAATCAGTATAACAAGTACGATGCGTTGCTGTGAAAAACGGAAATTGATAACTTTCGACATTTTCCCGCGAATGTCGACAGTTACGCAAACTCTTCAGAGCTTGTTCGAAATGTCTATAAAATATCGCTATTTATCACTTGCTTCAGCAAATGTTGACATTCAGCTTGCAGTATGAATAGCTCTTTTTTTGTTATATTTCTTATTGACATTTCTTATTGCGTTATTAGGCGAGCACTAATAATGAATGTTGAGAACATTATTTGTTTTTAACATCATTATATTCCACTCAATTCAGCAAATGTTGATATAAGCATGACGTAAAAAATGATGATAGCAATTTTTTTTCACGAGAAATACCCAAAACATACAGGCTTAAAGTCGACATTAATAGGGAGTGATAAGGAAAAAATTGACCTATAGTGACCTACAACTGACGAAACAACTGACCTAATCAAGTGCGCAAGAAAAACACCTAAATTTAAATAACTTTTAATCTAAGGATCAAATATTTACGTACTAAGACTCAATCTTAATGGTTCGGGGGGGGGGGGGTTCAAATATTCTAATTAATAAGTGCAAACGAAATCAGACACAAAAGCGTACCTCCTCTGAATAAGCATACCTTTTTTTTTCAGCGGAGTATGATTTCTGACCTTCAAAATATTGGGAGTGGACGCTATCTTGGAGATAATAGTTTGTTGTTACAAGTGTAAGAAAATCAACTTGGTATACCTCAAAAATCACCTTATCAGTCTGGTTGATTTGAAGTGAATTTTAAACAATCTCAAAACAAGCTGAAGTGTATATAAAACAACCTCCTACACCTTAATTACAACCTTTACGAGGTATAATTTCTATTGCTGTTTTCTGCACAACCTTAAATATACCTCAAATATACCTCAAATCAACCTTAATACCTCAAAAATACCTCAAATCAACCTTAATACCTCAAAAATACCTTTAATCAACCTTAAATATACCTTAAATTTTCGTAAGGGTGTAACAATACCGTTGTCGTCAGTTTATTTCAATAGTACCATGTTACTTCCGATAGTGATTGCAATGTTAAATGCGTGTTTACTGAATGTACCACCGTAGTTGATGTACCACCAAGGTACGTGTAAAAAACTATTAATGTCCTTAAAATTATTGTCAATATGGTACAGTGGTGTGTGCTCCGTTGAGTTTTGCAATTAACTATACCTTGTACTTAAGCCATTGTGAATAGTGCTTATTTACGTCTATGTCAAGTCTTAGTTCCTTGTTTGCTGCTTGCTTATTTTGGATATACGAAGCTGCAATAAATCATGTTTTTTGAAAGCTCCTGGCTTTAATTCTCTGTGTCACAAGTTCCACGAATATTGCTATCTAATATTGTTTACATATATTTGGAAGTTTTTTATTTTATTGTAGAGACTAGTATCAACCGACATCCACAGATGGCGGTACTAACAAACATCGCTGATGACATTCCTTTCCCTTACCTCATGGACTGTAGTACCAACCACCACCAACAGATGGCGATACGAAAGAGGAATGCTGATGTCATTCCTTTCCCCTACCAGGGGGAACGCCGCGGACATTCCTGCTCGAACACTTGACGAGGTCAGACCTCAACGATCAGTTCTGACGCTAGAGATTCTTCCCATATCCTTCTCGTCAACTCTAGAGCTGTATCACGATTATGTTTTACAACATTGTAGTTAGTTTTATTTATATTCATTGTCTATTAGTATGCATAATATCAGTGTCTGCATGGATTATCATACTCCAACATAAATCAACACACACGCTAAACTATAATAAAAGAATAAAGAGAAACTATAATAAAGATAATTATTTAGGAACTTCCCAGGTAGCAAAAAGATATGATCTAATACTAGAAAGATGCAATATAATACTGCCGTGCTAGAAAACGCAATACTCTTGAATCCTATCTTCTAATATTAGAACTAATATGATATAATACTATATAGTATTCGATCTAACATTCGAACTTTCAAAATAATCATCTATTTCATTACTTTTGGTACAGCGCCACATTTTTGCGAAAGGTTATCCCATATTATTAATAAATAAACATTTATTTATGAAAGAAAACAATAAATTAAATATGACTTAAAATATCATTTTCAGCCAATGCAATGAAAGCGCAAGATAATATTAGTGGTAGTTCGCGAACGATTGAACTCGAAAAACTTTTTCAACTGATGAGTTGTATGTTTCTTCTATACGTCTGCTGTTTACGACGCCATATTGTTCGAGTTTGGCTGATTTCTTTTTAATCACATAAGGTATTTATAATTTAGCAATTATTTGGAAACTTTAGAAATTTCAATGATAGTTTCATGAAACGTTAAAGAAGTATTGTAAGTAATGTTTTTGGTTGAATTGTGATCATTATTGTTCGCACATAGTAGTTGACTTTTCTGTTAACTTATTGTCTAGCTATAAATAATAAGTACTGTAATTAGTTCAAAATATCCTTGTAAAACAACGTTTGCTAAGTAATTCGACTGTGACAAAGTTTTTCTGCAACAATGAAAAAGATAAAAATAATTGTCTGTAAACAAATTAGCCCAGTTAAAACAATTAAAAAATTAATGATCTTCTACTTTTAGCTCAGTTTAAACCATTACATTCTAGAACAGGGGTGAGCAACCTTTTTAATCAACGGGCCATTTAAAAATTTTTGGCGGGCCGCACATAAAGTATCACTTATTAATAATTTACAAAACTTTATTTAAAATAAACATTAGAATAAAAAAATATAAAATTTAAAAAAAAGTAAAGACTTCATATACAAATTTTAATGGAAAATAAAAACAAACAAGAAAAAAACAATAAAACGAATTTACTTGAAATTTTTAATGAGAAATTTGGCACTGTTTTCTTCGATACAAGCTGACCAATATCAGCCAGAATTGATGAGATAGCTACACGTACGCAGCTTTCTATTCGTGCATCACTGAGTCTTGATCGGTGGTCAGTTTTGAATGGTTGAAAATAATTGTTCGCAAACATACGTACTAACCCCGAACAGACACATCATTTGATTTGCATTTTTCGTCAAAATCGGAAATTTCTCAAGGTTCACATGCGATTTATAAAAATTCTCGGTGTTTACTGAGAAAAAAAACTTTTTTAAATCGATATTATTCTGCATGTTTCATTTGAAAGCCTTCGGGAACTGTATCCACATCGATATTAAACGGTGAGGAAAACATTTTCATGGAAACCGCTGTCTTCTCAGCTTTGAACATTTGGAATCGTAATTGAAATTCGTTGATTAAAATGTCTATATATTGTGCGTAATTTTGAGAAGTAGTAACGTTTTTTTTTCTGAATGTGGAAAGTGAGACACATTATTCTGCAAAAGATGCTGTTTCCACAATTTTAATTTCCGCTTAAAGCCCTGAATTTTATCATACAAAGTGTGAATAAACTGTCCTTTGCCTTGAAGTTCCACATTAAGATCATTGAGATGTTGAGTCATGTCGATAAGAAACCCAAAATCGCACATCCATTCTTTATTACCAAAATGAGGAAAGGCATATCCCTTCATATCCACGAACAATTGTATTTCGCTTTTTAAGTTGTATACTCTTTTTAGTATTGCACCTCTACTAAGCCAACGTACTTCGGTATTAAAAACCACGTCGCCATATTCAGTTTCTAAATCTTTCAGGAATTCTTTAAATTCACGGTGATTTAACTCGCGCGACTTTATCAAATTGATTAGTTTAATTATTGGTACTGTGACATTTGCAAACTCAATCTTTTCGCACACAAATTTTTCTGGTGAATTATGCAGTGGTTAACGAATATTTCCCTTCCTGTACCCTTCTTAATGTCTTGAAATAGCTTTCCCGTTACTCCTACCTTCATGCTTGACATTGCTCGTGCTCCATGTCTCGATATACCAATAATCTTTTCTAATGAAATTGAAAAATTTTCCAACACAGACTTTAGTTCATCGTACAGGTCTTTGCCGGTTGTAGTCCCTTGCATTGGAATCAATGAACACAATCTTCACTACGTAAAAATATAGCCAGTTGTGCTGTATCGCAAATATTGCAACTCTCATCAAGTGCCAAAGAACAGTATTCGAATTTTGCAATGCGTTCACGAAGCGTTGTTGCTATGCTCTCGGACAAGTCTTCAATTCTCCTTGGAATGGTGAATCTTGATAAATTAATGTTTGAAATAATATTTATTTTATCAGGAAAAGCTATTTCTGCAACAGCAGTCAGACATTCTTTTATCATCTCTCCATCCGCAAAGGATTTCATTTTTTGCCAGTATTTGACTGACAACAAATCCAGCCTTTACTGCAGTATTTGATAAAGTAACTTGATTTTTAAAAATTAGCCTGTTGGTTTCCCAAATTTTTCTCTATTTGATTAAACTTATCTATCCGGAGTTGTCCTGATAAGTTTTTATATTGTTGTTCATGTTCTGTATCGTAATGTTTTTTTATGTTATATTCTCTTAATGTCGGCACAGTCTCTGAGCATATTAAGCATACAGCTTTATTTTTGACGAAAGTGAAAAAAATAATCAAATTTCCACCTTTCTTGGAAATGCCTGTGCTCATCCGCAACCTTCCATTTTTTTGTTTGCTTTTCCGACATAGTATTGTGGATTGCACTAATATTGCACTCACGCCTTTCAAGAAACACAAGAATTGCTAAAATTGCTTGTTAACAGCTTACCAGTCTGACTGATTGTGTGACCGAAGCATACACAAACAAGCACAGATGCGGCGCCGATCAACAACAACTCGCCGACAAGTGAGTAACTCGTCACAAAAAATTGTTTTGGTTTAGTATGTACTACCATTTTATTATAATTAATTTTATAACAATACAATGGGAGAAAGTCGATAAAATAAATTCAATTTTAGAAATGCTTGGCGAGACGCATAAACATGTTTAACAATTGCAAGCGGCCCGCGGGCCACGTGTTGCTCATCCCTGTTCTAGAATGTTTAACGTTCAATACAAAAAATATTGTTACCGTATTAAAATTCCATGTCTAAAATATTGTAAAACAAAGAATCAATCCTTTTTATTTAAATATCTTGGGGATATTTCAATATTGTGATCTGTTGCGCCAACTGCAATCGCCAAATAGTAAACTTGCAATTTTTTTTTTTTTTTAAATATGTATATGTTTGCCCGGATTTATACCTTTCAAGTTAGTCCCTTTCTGTGATGTTTCTTTTAGTTTAATAAATATTTATTAAATAATTATTATAATGATAATTAGTCTAATAAGTATTGTTTAATAAAGTTTTTAAATAAATTTCTATTAGATATAATCTGAGACTAAAAATTTAATTAAAAAATCAAAAAAATGAATGTTATGCATACTGGCTTTTAAAGAACGTTATGTAAAAATATTTGTGGGGGAGGGGCCAAATGTATTTAATATATATATTACAACTTTGAAATATGTGAATTGTTAAAGAATTCTCCTTCTGCATGGTTTTTTCAACCATAAATTGATGATTTTGAATTCTCATAGTATCTTTTTGCATTGATGTACTTATACATTAATCAATATTTAAAATAAGCATTTGTTTATTTAATACTTTTCGGCACTCTTTTTGTTGACTTGCCCCATAGCGATAGTTATTTTCTGGTCTAATAAAAGAAGTTGAAAGGTTTTGCAATTTGATTTTTTTTTTTTTTTTCTTTAATATATGATAATTTGCTTGGGAGTGCTTTTATGAGCTAAATTCTTTTAATTGATCTCCTTCCCACTGTGTTATTTTTTGTGTGACACTAACGAAATTTTTTTGACGCTGGCATCGATACCGGAATTAACCCTTTGAATTTCGTTGTAAAGGATATTTCAATTGCTGAAAAAAATTTTCAAATTAAATAATTAAAGTTTCAAATAAATATTCAATGTTTAAAAAAAAATTCTAATTATTTTTTTTTTATAATCTAAATTATTTCCTTTTTAAATTTCAGTATAGCTTTTCATTTTCAAGGAAATCTACTATCAAGACGCTACTAATGGAAATTGCACACTGATGGAATTCGAAGTTCGATCCTTACTGCGAATGATTTAATCAGTGTGGGATATTCTACAAGGTCCACTTTAAATCTGCTGTGACAGAAAGTCCTCATGTTGAAGAAAGATGTTGTCATGTTGAAGTTTGGAGACAGAGGGAAACTTGTGAAGTGCATCCTTGTTTTTTGTGGTGCATACAATATAGACAGTTGTTGAATTTTTCATAAAAGCATTCAACGACCACTTGGAAATATGTTTTCAAGTAAATAAAGACTAACAATTTCAAGAGTAATCTCAAACTGTATCAAACAGTTTGAAGTTATGAAAAAAACTTATTTTATTTGATAACAGTTAAGCATTTTTAACTTTTGTTTTATCAAAAGGTTGTCAACGTTAATTTTAAACTATGAAGGTAATGTATTGTATTTACAATTGGATAAAATTTATATTACAGTGTGTTTTGTTTTTAAATAAAAGTTGTGAAATAGTTATATTTATTATGGATTTCTTTTTTCTTAATTACTGTAGCATGTAATTACTTTTACAACTTTGTCAATAACAATACTCTTCAACATATTTTAAAAAAATTTATTTGTGAGGTATAATATTTGCATTATAAAATATGACGTAAAAAAATTTTTTTAGTCCATAGTGCTTAAGTGTATCATGAAAACAGTTGAATATTTAAAATTTGGTTATTTTTAATCTTTTGGTATGATATCGGAAGCAATTTTTTTTTAACGGAACAGGAAGAAATTTAGAAAACTTCCGGTGTATCCCTCAGCTTATGTTATTCTTACGAGGCGATGTGTGAACAGACTTAATGTTCTAGGAAGTTTTAATAATATGATTTATGTTTAAATTTACGTGTCCTTTTATCATTCATAATAATTGACTATATTTTATAAATTCTAACTGATTGTGAGCCTGAAGCAAATTTAAGATAATTAATATCACAATATAAACAAAGTGTAAGGTTTGGCATGTTTTCAGTGTTATCCCATATTTGGCTATATTTCAGTAAAACATCACCTTTAGTTATTTTTTGGGTTGCATCTAGAAGTGCATAGCATGCTTGCGGAGTCTTACAAATTCATATTTTGTCTATTTCGTTGATATTTATGTTGAAAAAACGCATCATCTTGTAAAAACTACAAGTATGATATACAAGTATGTATACTACAAGTATGATACAAGTATGAAAACTACAAGTTTTTGAAGGTGCCCTTTTTCAAGCTTAGGTGTAAAAACCGATCGGATATAGTAAGTCGGAAGTCTTACGACGAACTTTAACCCCTAGAGTCATCTGGGCTTAGCTTTACACGGTCAACCATCCATACTAACACAAAATTTAAAAAAATTTGCAAATATTTGAGCAACAGTGTCGCGTCAATTCGTCGCACATAACTCATCGGGGCAATAGTTCATCGTGAGTATAATTCGTCGGTAGCACAACTCGTCAGAGCGACAGTTAGTTGTTGTTTTCTGACAGTTTCTATGAAATTTACAAAGACAACACTCTTGCATTATCTACAAAAATTAACTAAATATTTAATTTGTGGCCGTTTAGCGCCCAGCATAATTGTTTCTTGAAAAAGAGAAACATTGATTGCAAAATATTTGTATCCATCGTAACATATTAGTCACCAGAAATCTAATAGCCTACAACCGCCCTTGCTGTTGAAAATATTTCAGACTGTCCACTTTAAGCTTAATAATTCTCTTAAGTTTATTATTAGTCATTTGTAATTTTGGTAATTACTATTTTTAGTAAAATTACAAATGACCTTTGTAATTTTGGTAGCGGTATTTTTGTAATTCATAAAACGAAAACTTGATCGATTTAGCTGTCACATACGAACCAAAATATTTTGCAGCAGATACTATAGGCGTTTCATCACGAAAATTTAAAAACCATTAAAAGTTTGAAACAAAAATACTTTTAAACAAATGAAAAACAGAATATCTAAAAACCCTCTCTACTTACTGTCATTATTCTCTTCACTAAATTCTATGTAAGAGTGAACTGACTTAGTTCAAGAATATCTCATATTTATTTTTTGATCAAAAGATCGCTATGGTGGTATATCAATGATTCAAGAGGCATACTGCATCGGCACAATAAAAGACGTTTACATCTGGGTGATAAATGCATTGTTTTACACTCTGAGCTGTAAAGTTTATTTTATAGATTTTTGTTCAAAGTTTTAAAAAATTTTATAAATCGTAATTAAGTTAAGGACGAAAGAAAATTTTATTATAAAATGTGAGAAAAAATGAAAGGTATCCTGGGATAGCCTGGTCGGTAGGGCGCTGGGCCCATGTCCGAGAGTTCGTGGGTTCTAAACCCCGCCGGCCGAAGACTCCCCGTGTGACTGATGCACGTTAAATCTGTCGAGTCGCAAAAGTCCTCCATGTTCCCATAACAAATCAAAACCTCTGGGGGTACTGGATTGGAGATCGATCGTTCTCTGATTCAGGTCAAAATTACGATCTGTGGATGAATGAATGGATGTATGAATGGGTCCGGCCCTATAAACGGATGTGACGTATGATGTGGCAGAAGTCGAATTCTTGGCCATAGATGGCGCCACTAGAAAACAAGAGCAATCGCACCCCCTCTGCCTAAACAGGCATATGTTAACAACACAGAAAAAAATGAGATGAGAGTGATGATTACATTATTCCCCATGATCGTTGTGTAAGAAAAAAGTATTTCTACATGAACTTCAGTAAAATTTCTTTTTATGTGAAACTTTGTGAGTTCAATTGAAATATTAATTTCATAAGTTATTATTGCAAATACATAACAATAAAACTCAAATCATTTTGCTTATCAGTACAGTTTTAAAGCAAAACTAAATATATTTTTATTCTTTTTTAAGTAAAAAAAGTGATATAATTTTAATCACATAACAAAACCAATCATTTAATATTTATTCCTATATTTATTTACATCATATTTTATTTAGATAATATTTTATTCATATAATTGTCACAGTAACTTAAACAATTTTTAAAATTGCATACTCGCATACATAAACTAGATTACAGTTCCACGCCCAAACAATAACTTTTTTCTTTTACTTACCCCATCGAACAAATTTTATTGAATAAGAGTTTTCAAATATTCAATCGATTTTATCGTTTCAATTGAATTGCAATTTAAATCTTAGCGAAACAATCAAACCAGAAACATTACAAAAGTCATGTAGAAGCTCAATGACTTCTCTGTGGGGTGTTTTCGTATGATGGTGACTATCTAAATCAATGAATCATATAACAGCATGCTTTACCCTCATTTTTTTAATTTATTTTTTTAAGACGGGTTTTTGACTCAAATTGTAAGGAATAACCAGATTTTGGAAAAATCTGGTCCAAATAGTTTAACTTGGGAAGTCAGCGACGGTGTTTTCTACACCTTAGGCAGGCTCTTTACTACCTATACTTCAGGGTAAGTGTTATCAGGTTAAGAGCTCGAAATTGTTGTTGTTTATATTGAAAACACTATCCATTTTTATTTCATATTGCAAACTCTTACATGGCGTTTTACATTACAAGATAATTTCTTCCCAAATCCCTGTTATTACTATTTTCGCTTTCCTTTTTATTTTATCTGCTTCATACTTTTTAAATTAATAATGACTGGCTGTTGCATGTTCGGGTATTCTAATAAGCCAAAATTAGGCTTTAAATTACCTATTGGAGATCGCAATAAAGAACGACGGAAAATATGGCTCCATAGAATTGGCAAAGATAAATAGACTCCTAACGACACTAAGTACGATAACATTTTATTTACTATCACTTTATTTCAGACTTATTTCATTATCACTTTAAGACGAGCTAAACAAAAATAATTGTCTCGTTATACTTTAAATTGCTCCTTTTTTAGTTTGCTTATGTAGAATTTTGCCATTTTAGTTTTTTAAAAATGTCTCTAGAAATATCTATATTAAAAGAATAATGTGTCTATTTCAATAAACTAACAATTATGGCAAGCATTTTCCTCTTCAAAGATTTGTTATTGACATTATTACTCATTAATAAGCTATAAAATTATTAAAGAATCAAATAGAATACACTTTTTATATCTTTGTACTAATTCAATTAAATATATATTAATTTTTTCCTTTTATATACCTCGCAGTTTGATTATCTTACTTTAATCAATTGGTAAAATTAACATGTTTTTTTTTTTTTTTTTTTTTTTTTTTGAAATATTAAGAATTATTAGGATTAAATATTTACCATACAATATTATAAATACTAAAATAATATATCTCAATCGAAGTTTATCCGTATAAACTACATAGCTTTAGCTCTTATTTTTGTCATATCGATAAAATGATATGATAATACAATTAAAGACAAGATTATTGCATTTTGAAAAAATTTTGAATTTTTCTGAAAGAAATAAGTTTTTTTTTTTTTGTCGTATGCCTGTTTTTAGACAGAAGGGGTGCGATTGTTTCTGTTTTTCAGTGGCGCCATCTATGGCCAGGAATTCGACCTCTGTCACACCATTCACTCAACCACAAACTCGTTTATAGGGCGGGTCATGTTCACACACAAAGGAGAAAGGACGTAGAACACACAGAGAGAAAGAAACATCCATGCCTTGCCCGGGATTCAAACCCAGAACCTTTCTGATGCAAGGACAGTTCCCTACCCCCTACACAGGCCGGTCGGCGTTCAAATGAGTTAATTGATTTAATGTTTATAATACGTTTTATAAGTACTTTTCCACATTTCGCCGGTTCAGGCGATAAATTCGACAACGCATAGTCACCAAGTGCAAATACATTCAACTATTTTTTTATTATTTATTAATATTTTCGATGACAGCTATGTAAAAGAAAATAAGAAAAAATATATATAAATAAATAAAATACCTGAATTTACTTGCGCCGGTGAAATGGAAAAGCACTGTTTTATATTTAATTGATAAGCACATTTTTATTTAATTTAGAATATTAAAAATTAAACGGCGATTTTAAAATATTTTTTGATTTTGTTATTTGCATCTAGAATTTTAATTGAGATTTCACTTTAAATTCTATTAATTGTACTAAGAGTTTAAGTAGTATTTTATTATGAAAGCCCAAATAACAATTAGTATTGATTAAGAAGCAAAATACTTGAAATATTCGGGGGGGGGGGGATTTTTTTTCTTTGAACATCGATAATAATGTCCGCTATGAATTAAATTTCCAAATCAAGCCACCCTTTGAACCTCATAAAAAATCGACTGCAAAAAGTTTCAAAGACGTTTCAATGAGAAAAAAATTATAGCAAATATACGAAATTATAGAAGAAATAAGAAAGTTTTAATTTAAACATAAGGTATTATTTTCATAAAATAGAAAAAAAATTAAACATATAATTTCAAAGAGGAAAAAAAATTTAGAAAAAAAAAAGCAATAAATATTTAAGTTATCTTCAAGAATATGAAAATATTGATTAAAAAAAAAGGGCGTTTAAGAATATAAACTCCGAATTTCTGCCTTGAGAGTTGCAATTCCACTCAGAGATACAGTTCATCCAGTGGTTTGGACATCTCCATTGGAACATAACCTGTTGGGAAAATGTCATTATTTCTTCATCTGCCATATTTAAAATTTCTATTTCAAACACTAACATTTTGCCAAAGTTTTTAACATTTTTTTTTTTTTTTTTTTTTTTTTTTTAAAAATTTCTCACAAAATTTTTCACAATTTTTATACCCTGCAAAGGTTACTATATAACTTGCACGTACGAAATAATCATTTTACGGAAGAACAGTTTAAGGAGTACCGATACCGCACACCCTCAGTCCCTTCACAGGCTGATCAAAGTGTCCACTCACTGACAGTGATACTTGACTTCGGTGATCTACTAAGTACCTGGTACCTTATCTCACTGATGATCAAGTGTGACAAATACCTGAATTCAATGTATCCACAGTCCCGCAGTGGACTGATCGTTAAAACACGGTTCCCAGCAGATAATCGAGGTCAAGCACCATTGGCTACGGTCAGTGCAGTACCGTCTTTACGCATGTGCACACCCGGGCAGTGCCCAGGGGTCTCAGGCACTCAGGGGGCCCTTGAGAATCTTACTTTTTATAAAATGCCTTAAAAAAACACCTTAGAATAAACAACTTTGCATTATATAATTTTCAAAATAAATACCCAGATAGCAAAATAAGGTTTATTTTCACTCAGTAAAAACCTTTTAATGTAAACCTAAAAAAGGTTGGTTATACGTGTAAATCTAACCTTTATACGAAATCTGTGACAATCTGCTCTATTCTACGCACATTACCCTAATCCGAAACCTAGGAAAACAACCTTCTATATAAAAACCTTAAATCAAGGTTGACTTAGGGTTTTCAAGCGTGAAAAAAATTCTTTAATAAAGCTAGTCTCAAGGTGAAAATAATCCTAAACATAGGTAATTATAAGGTTTCTTTTCACAAAGTCTTGTATGCTCAGCTAAATCTACCTTGTCATGAAATTTTAATGGACAATGCAATTTGATCCTATCGTTAGTGTGACGTCAGCTAAAACGCCATTATGGACCTAAGTGACCATTTTACTTAAGTGACAACACTTTTTAAAAAAGTTTTAAAAAATAATTTGTAATCCTTTTAAGATGAAAGGTATAAAAACTGCAATATTTTTGCCTTATTGAAAAAAGGTTTTTAGTACAAACATTTTCGTGACAATAAGAAAAAAATTCCGACACAAGGTAGTAGGTTACATGCTTTCTGGAATATATTCTCGTGTAAAAAGTGTGCATTGTTTTTCAAAAATAGTGATTGATTATCATGCGAACATCAATAGTTTGAATAGTTTATCACCAGGAAAACTTAAAAAAGACAACCGAAATCTATTTTTCTTCGTTAAAATGAAGTTTTTAGGTACTCAACTCTCTAAGTCATAATGTCTCTAAATATGCTTGACCACCAACTCTGTTTGGTATTTATAGTTAATTAAAGTAATAATTGAAAGTGTTTAGAATCACATGACAGCAACTTTTAAACTGGTTATGTCTGATGTGCACTGAAAGATGTTTAAATATTAATATTATAATAACTAACTTTTTAATAGTTTGACGGAACAATGTATAACTTTTAAATTTTTTTAATTGTTATACCCTAGCCGCGCTGGCTCAGGGGGTATATTGTTTGCCCTCCAATGAGGTGAACCGGGCTCGAATCCAGCGATGGCTGGTCGATACAAATCCGCATCAGGCTTGCACAGACCATAGTGCTGACGTGAAATATCCTTAGTGGCAGACGGATCATGGGTTAGAGTCCCTTTGCCGTCAGGCTAACCGTGGGAGGTTCTCGTGTTCTTCCTCTTCATGTAATGCAAATACGGGTTAGTTCCACCAAAAAGTCCTCCACAATGACAAAATTTCTTCCAAAACTTGATCCAGGAGTTCCCTTGTCTTCTGGATTGGGTTCAAAATTACAAGGTCGCAGACTTGAACATTAAAAGTCGTAAACCCAAAAATTGGGTCGGCTGTTCAACAACGGTTATAATATAAAATAAAAAAAATTGTGATACCCTAGGCCGGGATAGCCTGGTGGGTAGGGCACAGAGCCCATGTCCAAAAGTTCGTGGGTTTTATCTCCACCGGCCGAAGACTCCTCGTGTAGTAAATGGTGACTGATGCACGTTAAATCTGACGAGTCACAAAGTCCTCCATGTTCTCATAACAAATCATACCTCTGGGGGTACTGATCCAGGAGTTTCCTTATCTTCTGGATTGGTTCAAAATTACAAGGCTACGGAGTTGAACATTAGAAGTCGTAAACCCAAAAATTGGATCGGCTATTCAACGAAGGTAATAAAATAAAATATAAATTTTTTTTTATACCCTTATGTTTTTTAATTTAATTATTTCAATTAACTTCTTGGCTTTGAAAATTATTTCTTATTTGAGAACAGCAATTGATTAGCGTCTCTAAAAAAATTATCCCTAGTTTAAAAATGCTTTATTTTATGTTTTTGGGGCGATAAAAATGTGTTTAAGTTTGTTAAAATTATAAAAATGCTTTTCATTTTTGAATGGGAAATTTTTTTGTTCGATTTTAAACAGTATGAAATGTAATAGGGGCCCAAAACATTTCTGTGCCCGGGAGCACTGCTTGCTATTAAGACGGCCCTGGGTCAGTGTGAGGGTGGGTGATCACTTGGATCAGTCTGCGTATGGACCGAGGGTGCGTAGGGACCGGTATTGGTCCTCCTTAAACTGTTCTAACGTATAGTGCTCGATTTCGATGGCAGGTCGTCGGGCTACCAATGCGGGGGTGCCATCCCCTCTGCAGAGGATCAAAATTTTGATGGCATGTCTTCGGATCATCCTCAGGAATCCATATGGCGTTTAAAAAAAATTTCTAGGAATGCACAGGATGATTACAATTAACTAGCTTCATCAAAAGCAATAATTAATACCTTTATTAGTTGTCGTTTTTTATATTGTAATAATGTGAATGTGAATGTAGTTAATTTACGTCGCACTAGAGCTGCTCAATGGGCTATTGGCGACGGTCTGGGAAACATCCCTGAGGATGATCCGAAGACATGCCTTCACAATTTTGATCCTCTGCAGAGGGGATGGCACCCCTGCTTCGGTAGCCCAACGACCTGCACGCGAAGTCGAGCACTTTACGGTAGAACAGTTTAACGAGGACCAATACCGCACACCCTCGGTTTCTACGCAGACTGATCCAAGTGGTCACCCACCCGCACACTGACCGCAGCCAGTGATGCTTGACTTCGGTGATCTGCTGGGAACCGTGTCTTAACGATCAGTCCACTGCGGGACTTGTAATAATGTTAATAATACCGCAGACTTGCAAGTATCATGTGATTTGACGTCATGTAAAAGGACCTCATTGAACTTTGGGTAAGCTACAAGCATTCAACAACGTACTAGCATTCAACCTGCGAAAATGATTAAATGTAAACAAACATCATTTTTGGAAGTGTTGACATGTTGTGAGAAATTTGTATTATTTATTTGAATACAAATTATATACAGGTTATAACTTGCAGTGTAGAAGTTAGATACTTTATTAAATAGTGTCACTTTTGAAAACATTTTTTTTACATAGAATAAGATGTTTAATGATTATTTTATGCAAATTTTCTACGTTATCCCAATAAGATGCTTCATTGTTCATTAAAAACGAATAACGTTTATATTTTTGTTTTTGAAAGGGAGACCAAATATATTACTATTTTTGCTCTCTGTGCATATTTTTCATTAAAATAAATATTACAAATTCCAAACAGGGGAGATTTCTGTATCCTGTTCTGCGGCAGAATAATCGCCAAGTCTTGTCAACTTCCGGGCAGCGGCCCGCTAGAAAAAAAAAATCATCGCAGAAAGGGACCAACTCGAAGTGTATAACTCAAAGCCACTCCCAGGCAAACATCTACTTGTATTTTTTTAAAAATTGCAAGTTTAAACTCTCTTTGGCAACTTGGTGATTGTATTTGGCGCAACAGATCACGATACGGAAATATCCCCTACGAACGTTTTGTTCACCCCCTCCTAGCAATTTGATCATTTTAAAACAACAAAATATTGATGTGAAATTGTAAGAAAGATTGAAAAGTCTGCATTGAATTTTATGTATGTGAAGGGGAATGTTTTGTATAGACCAGGGGTGACCAAGCTCCTTGATAGTCGAGCCATTTTTCAGAATTTGAAATTTTTCGCGAGCCGCAATTATATACGTATTTAAAAGGTAGACAAAAAAGGTATGAATTTTTTTTTTTTTTTTAATAGGATTTATATTTATTGAAGACATATAAATAAAAGTACAAAATATGTATATTGAATTTAAATATTGAAAATTAAACACTTTTATTTACTTCTCTTGATAATTCTTAAAAATTTGGTGAATAATTGTTGACAGTACTTCTCAGTAATTCTTTGAGATGCTAGTTAGTTAATACTGATTGGTGTTTGGATTTCAGGAATTTTAAAGTGAATAAAATCATTCACATAAGTACGTTGTTCCAAATATTGAAATAATTCGACAAGCAGCCTTTTTTAATTCAGGATACTTTGATTCTGGTACAAATTTCCAAAATTCAGTAATTGACGTCTACTTATATTTTAATTGTAGAGCTTGATCTTCTTGCATCTCTATTAATTCTAATTCTCCAGATGCTCTTTGAGTCATAATTATATTGGAAATAGAAAACTCACCTTGAATTATGTAAATTTCAAATGGATTCAGAAAAAAAAATCAAGAGTGAGTGAGTGTTGTAAATTTTTGGCGCAAGAGCCATAGTTTGGCTATACCGCGCCTAAAACTAGATTAAAAGGTCATATAACATAGTTAAAATTAAAACGCTATGTTAAAATCTATGTAACTTAGTTCAAATCCAAACACAAGGTTAAATTTGAAGAATCTTGGTTGCAAACAAAACAACTGAAGTAATTAGATAAAACTGGTAAATTTATTAAAATTTGAACTAAATCGAATTATAAAATCCGATGTCTTTAAGGTAAAGCATTAAGTTAGGATGAGGTGGGTCTCCAAGTAAATATAATAAAGTTGGAAAGTAGCAGTTAAAGTACTGGCGTCTTTTCAATTTAAATTTTAAACACTGTGTCAAGAAATGTTTCACTGTAAGAGGCTCGCGGCAAAAATTACATGTTGGAGCAGTTTCATTTAAAATTAAATGTTTATGCGTTAAACGAGTATGACCAATTCGCAATCTGTTAATGAGGACTTGTGATTTTCTGTTTTGGTAACATGGTGTAAATTGTTTAAGTAATGGTTTTATTTCGTGTAGTTTGTTATTTAGTTCACCATCCCAGTCAACTTGTCTTTGCTGCGTCAGTGAATCCGCAATCAATTTCTTAACATCATATAAACATAGTGATTTATTAGAGAGATTGTGTGTTGACTTGGCTATTGAATCAGCTTTTTCATTACCTGGAATGCCTACATGTCCCGGGATCCAAACAAATATTATTTCAAAGTTATTGTGATTGAGGTTTAAATATATATTTATTATATGATGGATGATAGAGTGAGGTTTGCTGTCAAAATTCTTAAGTGCATCGGTGCAACTTTTAGAATCAGAGAAAATCAACCATTTTTTGTACTGTTGCCTGGAAATAAACTGAAGAGCGAGCAAAATAGCGTTGCATTCAGAGGAAAAAATAGAAAAGGCAGAATGTAGCTTCTCTGAAATTACCTCTGAGTCACACACAACCGCGCTGGCAGAATGATTGTCAAATTTAGAGCCATCAGTATAAATTGTACGAAAGTCATTAAAATGCTGTAAAAAGGCATAAAATATTTGTTGATATATAACTGGAGACGTTTCGTCCTTAGTCAAACCTTCATAAATATTTAAAATTTTAACTTTGATATTATTCCGGGAAGGAATAAGTTCAGCAATCTCTAAAACATTAAAGTCTTCTAAATTCAAATCAGTCAAAAGTTTTTTCATCCTTAATCCAAAAGTAGGAATTAAGGCAGGTCGGTTGCTAAAATGTGTAGAACATGATGGTGTTAAAACATGAGAGTATAATGGATGTGAAGGATGACATTTTATATGAAAGTAAAAGTTAAGAGAGTTTATTTCGCCTCGAATTAAGAGAAGGTTCGTTATGCAATGTATATAAGCTATTAATAGGTGATGTACGAAAAGCTCCTGTGGCAATTCTGAGCCCCTGATGATGGATGGTGTCCAAATACTTTAAAACAGACTTTCTAGCTGATCCATAAACAACAGCCGCATAATCAAGTTTAGAACGGATTAAAGCATTATGTATTCTAAGCATGGATTGAGTATCTGCTCCCCATGATGTATTTGCAAGTACTTTCAAGATGTTTAATTTTGCGTAACAGGATTTTCGTAAGTTTTGTATGTGAGCTGAAAATGTTAATTTAGAATCAAGTGTTACACCCAAAAATTTTGTTTCTTGAACAATAGGAATTTGTGCATTATTAATGTATAACTCAGGATCAGGATGAATTCCTCTCTTTCGGCAAAAATGAATGCATGATGTTTTAGAAGATGAAAAGGTAAAACCATTGAGTTCTGCCCATTGTAAAATTTTGTTTATCGAAAGTTGTAGTTGCCTCTCAATTGTGCGCATGCATGAAGCTCTACAAGTCAAACGGAAGTCATCTACAAATAACTCCCCATTGACAGTATTTGGTAGGATAGATAAAAGCTCATTTATTTTGATGAGAAACAACGTTACACTAATAACACTTCCTTGTGGAACTCCTTCAAGCTGGTTAAAATTATTGGATAAAATTGAATTGATGCGTACCTGAAAAGTTCTGTCAGCTAAAAAGTTTTTGATGAAATGAAACATATTTCCCGAAACATTATATTTGATCAAGTCCATTAAAATACCATGTCGCCAAGTTCTGTCATATGCTTTCTCAAGGTCAAACAACACTGTTATGAGATGCTGTTTTTTGAGGAAAGCTAATCGTATTTCTGTTTCGAGATTAAGTATATTGTCGATAGTTGATCTGCATTTTCTAAAGCCGCTCTGTTTATTATGATATATATTTTGGATTTCCAAGAATTGTACGAGTCTATTATTAATTATCCTTTCAAGTAGTTTGCAAAGACAGCTAGTTAATGCTATTGGTCTGTAATTGGATGGGTTTTTAGAATCTTTACCAGGTTTTGGGATAGCTATTATGATAGATGTTCGCCATGAAGAGGGAAATTCTCTCTCCAACCATATTTTGTTAAATAGTTTTAAAATTACTTGAAGATCAGAATCTGGAAGGTTTTTTAGCATGTAATTATGAATATTGTCAGGTCCTGGAGCTGTAAGTCGGGCTACACTGAGAGCGGATTTTAATTCAGAGAATGTTATAGGACAATTATATTCATTAAGCGGGTAATTTGGTGACTTTAAAGGTATTTTTTCCATTTTGTTTTTGTGAGATTGAAATTTTGACGAATAATTAGTTGGATTTGACGAGTTGCTGAAGGTTTCGGCTAGAACATTTGCGATATCTTTAACGTCACATGTTTTGTTATTGTTTATTTCCAGATGAGGGATAGATTGATTTAGATAATGACCAGATATTGATTTAATTTTCCGCCAAAAAAATCAAGAGACAATTTAAAATATTTCAAGTCTTGAAAACTATTTACGGAATTCCCTCAATATTTCTTCTAGCTATTTTATAAACTCATTGAGTTTTTCTTGTTTAATATTGAATAATTTAATAATAATAATTCTTAATAATAATAATTTTTTAATTCGAGGAAAATGACAAAATGTTTTATTTTTAATGTCCTTTTGAGAATGTTGTAATTTAGTTTGAAAATTAAATATACACTGAGTGAGGTCAGATATTATTTCATCTTTCCCCTGCAATTGTAAATTTAGTGTTTGCAAATGTTCCATGACATCAGTTAAAAACATAAAGTCTTGTAACCACTCGTCATCGTCTAATTCTGAATAGGTTATTTCCTTTCATTTTAGAAATGCAGTTATCGGATCAAACAAATCTACAAAACAATTTAATACGTTGTAGCTAGATAACCATCTAACAATGCAAAAGAAATTTATGTCATTTGGAAGCTCTTTGTCCTTGAATTCTTTAAAGAAATTTTTGAATTGTCGATAATTTTTTGCATTGGTGCATTTCAATTTTTAATTTACAATGTGTAACGCTGCTTTCATAACATCTGGATATTTTAAATATTTTGTAACGAGATGTTCTCTGTGAATTATGCAGTGAATGGGTATGAATTGTGGAATTCGAGAATCATCTCTTAAAATACCGATAAGACCGATTTTTTTACCCAGTATTGCCGGAGCTCCGTCAATTGTAATGATTACAAGTTTGTTAAGAAGCGCATCAAAAGTTTTCATCATGGAATCTAAAGCATTTTTAATATCGGCACCACGGTTGACTCTTGAAGTGCTACTAAATCTAATAATTATTTTTGAATAACGAAGTCCGTTGAAACAAAACGTATAAAAGCTGCCAATTGCGGAAGATCTGTGATATCTGTCGATTCGTCAAGGAACGATAAAAATTTTGTAAAAATAAAATAGCACAAAAATGAAAAGGAAACTCGGGTACATTTATAGAGAGCCACAAATAATCCTTCAAAGAGCCACATGTGGCTCGCGAGCCTCAGGTTGGCCACCCCTGGTATAGACTATGTCAACCTTCATCTGTCAAAAGGTACCTCTTGATGGACTAAAGTTAACATGTCTTATATACAAGTGATTTGGTATTTAATATTTGTAGTGGTAGTGGTTTAATATTTGTAGTCCACATTTCTCCACTTCCAGAATTTTATCTGCAATAGAATTTGATGACCGAATACCACTAGTTGATTCATGCTGTTTATTTATTTATATCAATTTTGCTCATTATATTTTTTTCCTTCATTTTTTATTTATTTATTTATTTTTTTTGTTAATAGCATTTCGCTCATAATTTTTTTCCCTTCAATATTGAAAATTGAGCGGGAGACCATTATGGAATAATTAGTTCATTATCCATATTAGATCATTCAAAGATTTAATCAAATGAACATTTTGCTCTTAAAAAGAAAACATTACATTCTTGAATGAAAACAAAACTTTATTCACATTTCTTTACATGCACGCCGCCACACTGCAAAGACGTTCTGTTCTAGGGTTGCATTTTTTTTTTTTTTTGTTAGCCTGGCGATGATTTTATTCGCCACATATGCACCTTACTTTTGTGTTACAGTGTATTTCTCTGTACAATTTAAACAATAATTTAGTGAATTCTAAGCCAAGTCATAGCAACTTCCAAGCAGCGCCCCTTATGAAACTAAAACAAAACATGACAGAGAGGGTCTAACTTGAAAAGTGTAACTTATAACTACTCCCGGACAAACACCAACATGTTTATTTATTTAGAATTTTTCCTGTTTAAAATTAATTTGGTGCCTTGCCGATTGTAGTTGGCGTGGCGAATCTTGATACGGAAATTTTTACTAAATTTCCTTAAACCTTGCTTTAGGTATTCTTTGATATATGCTGGGAATATTTCTGTATCATGATCTGTCTCACCAACAAAATCTGCCCCAAGGCTGGTTTTAACCCTGGCCATCAAAGGACAAAATAGTCTACAGTGTTGGGATGGAGCTTCAATAAATAGAAGGTAGTTTAGAAGTTTTGTTTCACTTTTATTATTTTCTCCCAAGAAAATAAAACATCAATGATGAGGTTCATCATTGTTTCACAGTAACTCTAGTTTTTTATATATATATAATTGAAAGTTTAAATTTTATAGTCATTTATGACAGATAGGAACCACAGAACTTTTAATTGCTTTTATTAATAGAAAATAATAAATGATGAACAATATAACATTGCGTAATTTTTTTTAATGTTGTATATAGCTTCAAATATTTAAAAAATGATTTAAATATTATCTAAGAAATAATTTTCAATATGAATAGCAAAAATTTCAAAATACTTATAAAATGAATAGTTAAACAATTCTATTGAAAAAAAGTTGTTTTAAATTGTAAGGTATAAAAATATTACATCATTTTAAACTAATTAATTTTAAATAGCAACTGATATGTTTCACTTAGTTGATGGAATATTTCTTGAGAATTAAAAATTTAAAAGTATGACTTTTTTGAAGAAAAATTCCTTTTCAACTCAAACTATTAGATCGATTTCATTCCAATTTTAAATTTTTCCTACAGAAATTACAATATACCTTACAATTCAAAATATTTTTTGAAAGTTATTTTTTGCATGGATTTATCTTTGGAGAAACAAATTTTATAATTATCTGCAAAAATGTTTCAATTCAGTTAAAAAAAATTTGCACTATAGCGAATTGAGCAAAAAGTATAATTAACCTTTAGAGGTCCAAACTTTCAAGCTCTCTCCTATCAAACTATTTGGACCATATTTTCCAGATTGCGACTACCCCCTATATTTTTGGAGTCAGAAATCTTGAGTCCATTAGTTAAAAAAGGTATGTTTATTCAAAGAAAGTTAGTTTTTGTGTCTGATTACGTAACTTAGAATATCCTTTGCTCAAATTAATTTGCATATTTGAGCTCTCCCCCCTCTCAAACCATTAAGATTAAGACCTAGAATGTGAAGATCTAATCAGTAGAACAAAATTGATTCAAGGTGGTCTGTTTTTTTTTTTTTTTTTTTGTGTACTGTACATATAGTTTGTATGTATGTATAAACAATATTTGTAAACACAAATTTTGTTTGTATGTACAATATATGTACATAATTATACATGCATGTTACATTTACGCATAGATGTTAGTATGTATATAAATGCAATACTTGTATGTGCATGTAATGTATATAGGTGTGCATGCATTAATCCACAAAGTACATTATATGAATGTACATTAATATTACATATGCATGCATATACTATGTACATACAATATATATGTGAGAATATTGTTTATATGTGTAATATATGTACAGTTCGCCAATCAAAAAGAACCACTTTGAATAACTTTATGCAGTTATAATAAGTATGCACTTAATAAGCATGTGTATTTGTGGCAAGTAGAATAAAACCACTAATTTTTATACTTTATAATATATTTAATTTTTGGCTATATAATTTAATTTTTAATCTAATTTCTGTTTAAATACTTTTTAATATGACTGTAATATCAAATGCAGTATTAAAATGGAATGTTTTATGTTATATAAGTATTTTAAAATTCTATTAATTATTCCGAGAGAAAATTGTTCTTTAATAATAAAATAAATGTTTAGTTCAATTAAATTTTGTTAGAAAAAACTGACCTGATAAACTCAAGCTTATACTATAATTTTTACTTAAATATATTTTTAAATATGTTATCATAAATCTAAGTTTATTGTTTCAGAATTAACAAGGATAGGAAAGAAATGTCTGTACAGAAGTCCTCGTCAAAGCTTTTACAGTTTAAAATACTGTCGTTCTCTGCCACGGTGTTCCGACGCAAGAGTACTGTCAAAATTCTCATTGTGGGTGGTGGTACTGGTGGTATCTCAATGGCTGCTAAATTATTGAGACTTGGTGAAAGAGATGTCACCGTCATTGAACCTGCAGATGTAAATATATATATATATTTACCAGAGCTAAATAAAATTTCTTTTATTTCTTTTTACATATTGTTTTAAAGTAAACAAGTTATTTTTTTAAAAAAATATATGAATTGTTTAGGCTTTTTGTACTATGTGAAGTGAACTGAAGGATGACTTCATCAAATTTTTGTGTTACAGTAGAGCATCATTTATGTGTTTCTCATTTATATATGTATTTTTTATTTGTGTCATTTCATTGCATGCAGTCCTAGTTTATTATTAATTTATACAATGTTAAAATAGTTTGTTAATAGGACAACAAAATTTTCTTATCTGGAATTGCGGTTATTAATTGATGTTCATAATATTATAATTAAAAAATAAACTAAATGAGGATAAAAATGGCATGAAGCTTTTAAATTATTACTTCCCATTGTCTGTCTGTTAAATAATTTGCTTTAATATTCATGTTTAAATTATGCCCATTCAGTTTCAAATTTATTTTTATATAAGAACTTTTGAAACACATATATGTAGTTAGAGTGTGTAAATAATGAAATTTAATTACAATTCATGAGAGTGAGCTAAAAATAAAATTATTATGATTTTATTCATTAGTTAATTTCTATTAATTTTAACCATTTTCTTTAAAAGCATTGAATATTCTTGCTATTCTATTGTTTTTGAATAATATTAAGTATTATTAATATATTTTATCCGAACTTTGATTGAAAGATGTAAAAAAGAAATCTTATTCAAAAAATTCACATTTTTATTTTTACTTTAAAGATAAAGAAAAAATAAAAGCTTGATTTTTTAATTGTTGCCTCTATTGTCTATGTCAATAATATTAAATACAATATTATGTTATCAAAATTATTATTTTTAAAGTGAATTTGTATTTTTTTTTCCTTAATCAACGTATAACTGAAAATTAAAGTCAATAAAGACCTATGAATGGTGCTTTTCTCTATTCTGCTTTTTATATTCTTACAATTATTGTTATATGCTTATTCTACCTGTTTATTACTTTTAAAAAATTTACTTAGAATTTATTAATTATAGAAAATGTTTGCAACAGGTCAACCCACTTGTTTTGATATAAAAACGTAATGTGTAACTGCTGTCATTTTATAGATTTGAAAACAATAAAACTTGAATATATGGCTACCATTTGTTATTAAATCATATGGGTACCATTTAATCATTAAATCAGTAGTTATTCTAGCTGTTTCTAATTGTTTTATACAATTTATAAATATAAATCATATTTGATTATTTTATATGTGTCTGTTAATATTTTTACTTTTTTCAACAATTTTTTACAAAAACAAATATGAAATGAATAAAAGTTTTAATTATCTATTATTGTTTTATTACACTAATAAAATAACATAATAAAAAAACACTGTGCAATAATATCTGTCACCTTCTATTCAAAATTTCTATTTAACATCCTGCTTCAAAGAACTGGTTAAAATCCTTCAAAATAATAAATTAATAAAAGTCATATAAACAGGGTTTTAAGAATTCTCCAACTTGGAGATCTAAACCAAGTGTTGTATGGATCATAATTATGAGAGATTAGATCGTACAGGTACTCATAATTTATCAAAAAAACTAGCTTATTTCAGTTATATACCATGAGAGGTTTAATTTTAGAGTGGTTAATGAGTTAAGTTTAAAAAACCTGTACAGTAATTAAAATTTATTGAATAATGTCGATTGCTCATATAGTTTATCATTGCCTTATAAACCTCTATGTAATTTTTATAATGTTATGCTTTTTAATTTAAGGTTCATTATTATCAACCATATTGGACTTTAGTTGGAGCTATGAAAAAAAGATTTGATAAAAGTTATCGATCTATGAGCAGTGTAATGCCTAAAGGAGCCACATGGGTCAAAGACCGTGTCATCAAATTTGATCCAACATCCAATCGTGTGTTTACAAGTAAAGCAGGAGAGGTACAATTTTTAAAAATATATAATTTTCAGAATTTTACTTTATAATCATGTGATAAAAATTGTTTATTTCTGTTGTTGTAATAAATGTTCAAACGAATACTTCATATGATGCAACTTAATGATGTACAATTTTTAAAAAATATATAATTTCAGGAGTTACAAGGCGGTATCACTCAAAACTGTTTAGTGAAATCATGAAAAGATGTTTTATATTGTTGCTACATTGTATAAAATTATACATTGTACACACTATACATTGTTTCAATCCATTTATTAAAAATTAATATTTTCTGTCTGTGTATCATCTTAAAAAATAATTGAAAAAAAATAGTAAAACTTTGAATCTATTATGAAATAATCAGCCAAAAGTGTAGAAATGGAAGTAAGAGTTAATCTGTGAATAAAAAATAATTAAAATCGTTTTTAGATCCCTTAATTCTATTTAGCTATTATTTACTATATTACATACATATGTGTATATATGTATATAAGTAAATTGGTTTTTAGTGCATATTAGTTTCTGTTTAGCATGTGTAATTTTTTTTATTATTACTACTTTTATTCTAGATTGAATATTCTTGTTTACTCGTTGCTTTGGGTCTGCAATTATCTTTTGACAAGGTAGAAATATTTTAATTTTCACTTTTATTATTATTACAACATCAAACAGGGTGCATAACATTTTTAAAAAGTGCTTAAAGATGCTTATTTTCGATTTCCGTATTTTAAAAGCCCTTAAAGGTGCCTTTTTTCATTGGGTGTTTTTAAAAAGTACTTAATTTTCCCTTTTCCAAAATCAGATATTTTTTCTTTACCATCTTGATTTTCGCCACGAATTATTCAAAAAACTTTAGTTCACATTGTTTTAATCAACATTTTCTCAATTACTTCTACCCCAATCAATTGCAACGTTCTGTCAGTCCAGAAAACGCCAATCGTTATATATGTTTGATGAAATATTTGTGGGTCTGCATGTGCATATACTGAGCTAGATTCTGTGTGAAAGGTTTTTGTCCTCTCATAAGCAATTCTGCTACATTTTAAAAGAGATTTTCAATTTCAGACTACATTTTCTGACCTCGGAAATCGAAACGAAAAATATCTCGAGTTTTCGTTTAGTACGGGGACAACTAAACATATTCACAAAAAAAAAAAAATTCTAATAGCTATTGTGATATAACGTATATCTTTTCTCTTTTTCGCTCAGATAATTCCCAAAACCCAATTGGTCAAAAAAAATGATAACCAATTTGCGACACAAAACGTTTATTAATAATAGTAAAAGATTTAAAAATTTATATTAACAGGACATCTTAAACAATTCACTTCCGCTCTCCATCGGAGTATCCCCTCCTTTGTCCTTTTGACAACATTTTCCTTGATGGCAGTGCCATCCCAACATGGAGGCATGACAGCCATAGAAAATTTTATTTCTCTTGTTAATTTTATTGTTGGTGACGCACCATCATCTTGTCACTGACAAGCTAATGGTATTCTCGAGATATTCAATTTATAGATCAGTACCATAATCTTTGAACTTGACTTGGGAATCATTCACTAATTACATATTTTCTAGTGGGTCTCTAGAACAGTCAAAAATCCCAAAGCTTCATCACCTCAAAATTTCCATTTTCTTTTTATTCATTAAATTTAATAATTAATTGAGAATTTTAAGCATAATATTTTTACTTGAAGGGACTATTCACCAATTGCGAAAAAAATTTTTAAACTTTTATTGTACTTTATCGCTTTCTTTTTTGCTTATTATTTTTTGTTAATTATTATATTATCACTTTAAAATTTTCAGAATTCTTAAGTTGTTTTATGAGATAACTCAATAATATTTAGAAGTAAGATTTTAAAAAAGTATGAAGTTGGGGTTTTTAATATTTTAAATGCAGCAAAAAATCTTATATTTAGTTATGTGAAAAATAAAATCCGAAATTTCATTCCAAAAAAACTATAATTCATCTCTTAATGATTTTGTTAAAAATTGAAATAAAAAATTCAATTATCTCAGATTTGTTAAATATTAAGAATGTAAGATTTAATGTTTTGTTTAGCTTCAATACTCGTATTTACGTTTCAAAATTATTTTTAAAAAATTTAAAACATTTCGTTAAAAATACTGAACAAAGTAACAAATAATAATAAACGTTTTTTAGAGGCCTTTCATAAATTTACATTTGTAATATGAATTAACTAGTTTTTTTAGTTTGCTTATTCTTTACATATGTGTATAAATTCGGTATGATCAATAATATTAATATTGTTAATGTTTTGTTGAATATGGTTTTATAAATAACTTTTATTTAAATCTAAAAAATGCACTTGATAACATTTTGAAATAATTTGGAATTAATTTTTTTTTACATAATTAAAGTAATTATTAATTTAAAAATAGAATGAGTCACTTAATATTGAATCCTAAAAAAAAACTTTAAAATTGTGTATAACTTGTTTTATGGTGACTAATATAATCAAGAAAAGAGTTCTTTGTCAGAAACTATTTTTTTATCATGATCATGTAAAGTCTTAGGGTATTATTTTGCATTTTGTTAATGTATTTATGAAAAACTTTCAGCAATAGGGAGAAGGAAAACTTTTTATTAGTGCGTATATCCTAATTACAGGTTTGGGATTTTTATGTCAAAAACTGATTTTTGACATGACATGTCAAAACCTGTCAAACATTGTTGAAATCTGTTAAAAATCTGGTGCAAGTTTCATTATTAACATTGAGGTCATTTTATTAAACATTAAATCATGAACAATACTTGCCTTATAAACTATTATTAATTTATATCAATATATCATTGATATAAAATATAGCCAAAATCATTAAATTATTAATTGTTTTTTTTTAAAAAAACGTGGTACTTTTAATATATTACAAGTAAAAACTATGAGTTGTTACTTATTATCAATCTAAATATTGATTTTAATTGTTTTATGCCACAATTTAAGAAGATGTTTTAGATTAGATTAAGTAAAACTTAAGTTGTCGCCAATAATTGTCTGATCTCAACTTATGAAGAAAAATATATTATTAACGTTTGTTATTATTACTTATATATAGGTTAGCAGTATATGTCTAATCATGCGAACGAATTTTTGATGGAAATTCAGGCAGCCAAAGAAAAATTTTCTGTCTAAAAAAATTTTTACAAAATATTTCATTGTTACAAAATGTGTCGATTTACAAATTTTTCCTACATACGATATCAATTTGCATTGTAACATACCATTTCAATTTGTGTATTTATAAGTTTTGATTCTTTAAGTTTAAGAGTTTAACCTTTATTTACTAAATTATTACTATTTCAACATATTTTGATTTCTAACAATTTTTAACAAATGCTCCTTTATTCAAGAATTGTATAAAATCAATCAAATTTCTTTTCTTACATAAACTTTACTTTCCAAATATATTTTAATAAAGTTATTGTACTAAAAGAAAATAAAAGAAAAATGTTAAAATTTTTGGGGAAAATTCTTCTGAAGGGAAATTTCTTCTGAAAATTTTTTTGAATTTTTTATGAATTTTCCTGCCTATATGAATTTTTCTGCTTATATGTATGTGAATATTTACAATAAATTGTAAATATAATATATTCCCCCATAAGTTACAAAATAATAAGTTACAATTAGAATCTACAAGAAATAAAATTTTTTGTTTAAATGAGTTAATGAGTTTTTAAATCAACCAATTCCAAGGTTTAATTAAGTTACTATCAATATTTAGTACAGCTATTACAATAAATTTCCTAATTACATGTCATTTTATTATATTGTAATAGTTTAGTAGGTCAACAAGCAGTTTCAAATTTCGGTCTTATTCCTACAAAACTGATAAATGAACTTAGAGTACAGAGGGCTTCAAAGCTATTTCTTGATAATTGCTTGCTTTGGGGAAAATAAGAGTTAAAATGGAAGTAAATGAAAGCTGATTTTACAAATAAAGAATATGATGATTCTTAAGTGTTTTTGTTTTGTTGAGATAATTGGTTTTGTATTTTTATTTAACAAATTAAGGGATTGGATAAATTTTAATTTGACACATTTTTATTTATAGTTATTTAGTATTTTCTGAAGCAAAATTTGGGTTTTTGACAGTAATTTTCAAAACAAAAAGAGTTTTATGTTAAAATAATTCAAGAACATAATTGATGGGACACTTGTATGTTCATTTAATAATACCTAATATTTATAATAGCTAATAATTATCCTTAAGCCAAAATTTTGGATAAGCCAAATTTGAAAAAGTTGGCTGTGCACCCTGGTCAAATCATTGTTGTATGTTATGGTATAAATCTTGTTTCATGATTAATTTGTCACGTCGACAGCTTTCAGAAATTCAGCAAAAAACTGGACAACACTCAAAAGCTTCTTAAACAAACTTAAACATTGTTATTTTCAAATTTGATGTCAATCAAAAAGCATTATCTGTTGTCCATTAACACTAGAACGGCCAGACCGGTCATTTTGACCGCAAAACGATTTGAAACGTGTTTAATTTTTTTTAGTTTTCACCGATTTCTTTGATTTTTTCTGACTTTTCCTAAATATTAATAAACATCATCCACAAAAAATTTCACTCATTTATTTTAATTAGTTTTTTTGTAAATTTACAATATACCTAAAACGGCCAATATCGGTCAAAATGACCGGTTTTAAATATTTCTGTTACTTTCGTTTTTAAAGCATTATTAATTATACTACAATGAAGGGGTGTGAAGAGGATAAAGAAAGATAGAGGGTGACCTTCAGTCACACCTGTTTGAAAGTAATCTGCGCATGTGCGAATTTTTGTAATGTTCGTTTGTATATCCTTCAGATGGCGTGCATCATATTTAGACTATTGAATTTGAGCTCTGAGGTTGTGATACGTTATTTCTAACTAAGTGAGCAAATTTTCTGGAAAGTTTTCTTTCTTTTTTTATCTATATATTGTTTTATTATTTATCATTTTTCTTTCTGTGATTCAAAATGTCCCGGAGAACTGTTGGAAAAAATTTGCTAACTCAAGGAGAAATTTTGCAGATGATGCAAACTATTTCGTCAGATGATTCTGGTTCTGAAGCTAATGGTTTTGATAATGAGAAAGATGAATGTAATTTTGATGATGAAAAAGACTCTTTGTATACAATTGATGTTGAAAACTGTGGCGATAAAAGTGATTATTGTCAATCAAGTTCTGAAAGTGATTCTGAACCCGATGAAGAATTATTGCCTGCTCAAAGTCGGAAAAAAGTTCAAGGGAAAAATAAATGCTGTTCTTTCAAACCAAGATTAGGTAAGAAAAGAGATAATTTGGATGATTCCATGTTATCTAAAAATAACTCTGAGGAAGAAATAACAAAAAATGGAACTGTTTGGAAATACCTTCAGCAAAATATTCCCGGAAGACTGCCCACACAAAATGTTTTGAAAGAAAAAAGTGGATCCACACCGTTTGCGAAAAGAAATATTGACATTAATTCTGCAAGTAGCACATGGCGTCTCTTCATAAATGAAAACATGTTGAAGCATATACAGAAGTGTACAGAAGCAGAAAGTGCGAGGTGCAAAAATAACAACTGGAAAGTTTCTTTAGAAGAACTAGATGCCTTTATTTCTTTGCTTTATGTTCGAGGTGCTCTACTTGCAAAAGGACTTTCTATTGATGCTTTGTGGTCAAAGAAATGGGGACATAATTATTTTCCTGAAACAATGCCAAGAAATAGATTCAAGGAAATTCTTAGATACCTAAGATTTGATTTGAAATCAATGAGATCACAACGTCTAGTGACTGATAAATTTGCTCTCGTTTCCGAAATTTGGGAGCAATTCATTGGAAATTGCCTATCGTGTTATAAACCTGGAGAAAATATCTGCATTGATGAACAACTGTTTCCAACTAAAGTTAGATGCAAATTTCTTCAATACATGCCAAATAAACCAGATAAATTTGGCATTAGATTTTGTTTAGCTACAGATGTGGCATCAAAATATATTTTGAATGCATTTCCATATCTTGGAAAGGATGAGACGCGTCCTGAAGCAATGACTGTTGGAGAGCATGCAGTATACAGACTGATGGAGCCATTTTATAATAGTGGGAGAAATGTTACAACGGACAATTTTTTTACCTCCCTGAATTTAGCTCAAAACTTGAAACAGAAAAGCATTAGTTTGGTAGGAACAATCAATAGAGCAAAAAAGGAAATTCCAGAAAGCTTCAAGAAAACAAAGGATGAACTTTTTTCTAGCAAAATAGTACACAGTAATGGCATAACATTAACCTCATATCAGTGCAAAAAAAGAAAAAATGTCCTTCTTCTGAGCTCCCTCCATCCAAATTTGAATGCATCAAATACAGAGAAAAAGACTCCGGAAGTCATAACATTTTACAACTCTACGAAATATGGTGTTGATGTGGTAGATCAGATGGCAAGAAAATATTCTGTGAAATCCTGTTCAAGACGCTGGCCAGTTCATGTATTTTTCAACATTCTTGACTTAGCAGCCATAAATGCGTGGGTTTTGTATAAGGAACTGATCGATATCAACATAAGTCGCAGAGACTTTATTTTGAAATTATCAGATGAGTTAAGAAACAAACATGTTGACATGCGCAAAATATTTCCTAAAAAGGACATTTCAACAGATCCCAAAACGCGTGGTATAAAAAGGAAACAATGTCAAGTAGCAGAGAATTGTAAAGGTAATAAAACAGTCAATATGTGTGAAAACTGCAAGAAATATATCTGTGGACCATGTACCGCAAAAGTGAGAAAAATTAGTGTATGTATTTCTTGTAAAAAAGACTGAGCGATCGCTTTTGTGAGTAAATTATTATGTATCCTCATTATTACTCCCATTACTATTAATATATCCTAATTAAATAATGATTGTACCATAGTTAAATATTAAATAGATATTAGCCCAAAAGCCTCTTATTGTGTTTAGAAAGAGTTAAAATGCATTAAATCTTATTTTAGGACAATTATTTTTTATCATTTAACCACTAACTCAATATGTTTTTTTTTAATAAATGAGTAAAATTAAATATATCAAACTATGATTCATATGAGAACAACATGAAAATATCAATTTCTAACCCTATATAACAATTTCTATCCTAATATATCTTAACTTTAAATTTTTATCACTGTTTTTAAGGAACGGTCAATTTGACCGCTTATGGCCGTTCTGGGTATACCGAATATCCGGCCGTCCGAGTGTTAATAAGTTTTATAAAATTTTACTTTCAGTGTCATTGAAAACTTATTAATATAAAGATAAGAAATTGAAAATCTATTACTCAAATTGTGATTCTTTATCATCTTATTACAGGTATATTTTGCCTTTTTAAAGATTAAATTATAGTTTTTTCTTGAACCTGACCATAACACAACAATGAATTTGTAGTCAAAACCTTAAATTTGATTCAAAAGATAAAAAGAACTATCAATTTCAAGAAAGTGGGAGAAAAAAAAACATAGCTGTGCATTTATACATCTCCGGAACTGTTCAACTAAATTGTTTCAAATTTCATATCTTAACAAAAAAATATGCTTAGATTAATCTGATGACGTGTGTCATCTTTACCTTTCAACCACCATCCAGTGACATCATTTTTTGAATTTCTGTATGATGTCACCTCTTACTCCACAAGGATATTTGAAATAGTTATTTTCAAAATATTTCAATTGAAATTTAAGATAAGTGTGAAAACATTTTACTAAAAAATATCAGTCTTCCCAAAAACCGCATGGCACTAAATGCAAAATAAAATGCTTATTTAACTCCGTGACAGAATAGTTAGTTTAAGTAAAAAACGTGAGATTACTAAAGTTCTAAGTTGAATTGATAGCATGGGAAAGTTAAATTTCCGGGATTATTTAATATAATAAAAGATTGTTATTAGATTAATATAAAAAATTAAAATAATAAAATTATGTTAATCTTAAGCATTGATTGATTACCAAATTTATCTCTAGGTGCATGCTTTCATAGAAATTAATTCAAAAGCAACCATTAAAATGAAATAAATTTAAACCCAAATCTTTAAGAAAAATGTAAATTAAATTTTAACACTATTTAAATTATGTACTTTATTCAACCTAATTGATTTTATATTTTCTTTAATTCAGCTATTAAACAGTACACCTCATTAGTTTTTTTTTTCCGTAACAGTACAAAAATACTAGTTACAAATCCTGGCATCGATTTTGAACAAATATTTTGATTTAAAATTAATATCTAGAGTAATTGCTTTTATTTACATCTTATAGACTGAACTGAGAGTTTCTGACTGAACAGAAGTTTTCTTTTGTAAGGAGAGAGTTAATTTAGCCAATTTTTACCCTCACATAACTTTATTAAGATGAAATTGTATTTGTTTTTTTCCCTTTTTTGCATTGAAGACAAAAATGATTGAAATGTCTTCCATTTTTATCTTGCATAGTATTGCTGATTTAACAAGTAAAAAAATATTATTTCCTCAACAGCACCAAAAATGTCATAATAGCAAGAGGCTTGTAATTTTCAGCCCATTATAAACAGGGTTGGAACAGTATTTACCATTTGAGATTTTTGCTGGTATTTACCCTGACTTTTACCATCTATAAAAAAATTTTCCCTTAATTCTAACTGTTTTTTTGAAATGAAACATTTTTCCCATCCTCAAAAAAATTTCTTATTGTTTCTGTTTTTTCTCTGAACGTTTCTATAAACGTTTAAGTCAGTATTAAAACAACAATTAGGAACATTCTTAAAACATTGCCTTACAATATGTGATCATTTTAAGATCATTATTGTTCTAAAAAAGTTTGCAAGGATCAAGATTTTTTCGATATTCCTAATAAAAATATTTTGCCCTTTTTAACTTTTTTTCTTCATTTTGTTTTATGTTGCAGAGCGTTACACAAAATCAATCACATCTTGTCGGGTTGGCCTTTTTCAATTCCGGGCAGGGGTCTTTTGATTATTCCTAATGAAAGGCACCCATACTCTTCTTAATGCACTTTTAAAGGGTGTCGTGCACGAAACATCTGTTGGTTGCAGGCGGCTTGTGAATCCTGCCGGAATTGAAACTATATCTGTGTCCAGACTTTAATTTTTCAGAAAGATTTGAGGTTCTATGAATTGAAGTCCGATCCAAGATAATTAACCTCCGAACTAATCCCCATTTTTGCCCCAAATCCTTGTTAGCCAACTTTCCATAAGGTTAGCCGTCATCCATCCACTTATAGGGCAGATGTTCTCTGGAATTTTTAGGCAATTCTAACAAACGATCACTCTCCTTTAATTCATATCTATTCCATTTAATTCCACCCTCTTTCAATTCATATTTTTCTTCCCCTATTAAGACACTTCTAAGAGTGACACCCTCTTTCTTTTGCTCAATATTTCACATTCAATTCTCCCACTTTTAAAAATTTTCCCCTTTCTTGTTAGCGAGCGTATATACCAGTCAATGCGACCTTGATCTATATACAGCAGGGTGGAAAAGTTGACCACTGAACTTTTGCAAATGTCTGCAATTTTGTTAGCAATCTTCATATCAGTTACTGTGATTGATTGGTCATCTTCCCCCGCTCATTGCTCTTTTATGGTACAACATTAATCTTCTACCCTAAACATCAGGATACTAACCTATTTTTTACAAACAAATTCATAAGAACTTTTAAGTTGTGTGGGGATGCTTTTTTAGTACTGGTTGAAAATCTGTATTTGTGTGAAACTACTGGGAGGCGCTATCTCAAATTGGGGCATTTTATCCGTACTTTGCTGTTATAGTATTTACCAGGTTTTTCCCATATTTTTGCATTTAAAAAATATTTTTTAGCTTCCTGGAAAAAACTGGTTTTTTCCATGATAAAAACTGAATATAAGCTAACAATCTTTAATTCTATCTAGAGAAAGGAAGCAGAGTTTTAATAATAAATTTGTTGATAATCTGTTTGCAGATCAAAGGTCTTCCTGGAGCATTTGAGACAGAAGGCGTCTGCTCCATTTATTCCCCCCCTACTGTCCTTAAGACGTGCCAGGCATTGGAGAGATTCACTGAAGGGAATGCCATCTTCACCCAGCCTCTCACACCAATCAAGTGTGGTGGGGCTCCTCAGAAGATCATGTACCTTGCTGAAGAGTATTTTGCAAAGGTTTGGCTCGCTCTCCTTACTTTTGTAAAATATAAATAGTTTAATTAAAGAAATGAAATAGTTTTTCATCTTTTAGGCAAAAACTATTAGTTTATAATTACTGTCTCTACATCATTTGTACATAAAAGAAAGAGTAATTACCTAAGGCTCTATAATTACTTGACTACTTGAGAAAAGTTTAATATGTTTGATTATATATTTTGTATCCTTTTAGTCTAACAATAATTAATAATTATACATTTGGTTTGAAAACATTGTTAGTAAACATAAGAATATAAAATTTAAAACTTAAGAACAAATTTATGACTGTTATTAATTAATATTACTGACATAAAGTTAAAAAAATCTGCAAGTGTTTAGATAGTTCTGAATACATTCTGCTTTGTATTCAAACTATAGTTTGATTTAGAATATCAAAATATTAACTTCTAATCCTAACTAATAATTTAAATATTGAATATAAAGCAAAACCAAATAGCTTGGAAAAAAAAACACATTTTTTCTGTGATTTTATTTATTTATTTTTTAAAATTTTTAATAGGAAGTTTTTTTGGTACTTTTTGTTCCCTTTTTACTTGTGTTAAGAATTAAATAATTTAGAATGTCTGCACCTTTTCTTTAAGTTATAATTCTAACAACTTTAATATCTGAATTTTGATATTTTGATTTTTTCATTGTTGTTATTTAAGAAATTGTGAGGAGAAATAAAAAGTCAAATAGTTAAAAAAAAATTTTAAAAACAATTTTTAAGTATTATAGAAATTTTTAGTTTCTTTTTGAACTACTCGTTGACATTTCCTAATTTTTGATAAATCATACAAATATTTGTGATAAAGCAACAATTAAGAATAAAACTTTTATCCAACTAAAAAGTGAACTAAAATGTTACTGGTCTTTTTGGATGAAAAGTTTTATTGGTTGGATGCATGAGGTATACAGAAAATTAAATTCTGTGTCATTTAAAAAATGCTCCCAAGTCTTATTTCTAAACCACAAACAATTTAGATGAAATATAGGGCTGCCATTGGTGACTAAAAAGGCGACTAAATCGACTATTTTAAAGCAAAAGCAACTATGGTGACTATTTTAGTAGAAATATGAGTAAAAACAACTAATTTACAATGAGTTGCTTAAAATCGGCGACTTTTTTATGCCAATTAGCGACTAAAATGAAGAATAGCTTCATGAGTTTCTCCCTTCCCTGATTTCGATTATTGTTTTAGCAAAATTTTTAAACCAAAGTTAAACTCTAGATAATATTAATAATCCTGAGCCGGAATCACGGCGACGTAGTCACAGAACGTTACAGAGTTTTTGCTGAATGACTTTTCCTTTAGGAAGTTAAAAAATTTTCATTTTCTTCATTTTTTTCTTCATGATTTATATTCAAAAATTCATTTATATGCAGAAACACTATTGTGCTGCTTTCGATTATTTAATCAAAAAAACTTGTTTGAATTCCGAAATTTTTTTTATTTTATTTAAAATGTTTTCAACCAGATGAAATCGCCAAATCAAAAATCTTGAATTTCGCCTGTGAAATTGCTAAGTGGCTTACCGTTCTTGGTATTGACTATCTACAAATCAGAGATGAATGGCTAATTTTGCAGTCTCCACTGGTAGTAGCCAATCATGGAATAAATAAATTATGAATAGATAATTTTTAGAGAGAGATTATCTATGAAAAAGATTCAACAGGAAAAGTTAAATATCCTACTCTCGGACTTTTTGTCAAAGCTAGTCTGGCTTTATCTCACGGCAATAGCGATGTAGAGAGATGTTTCTCTATATCTTCAAGGGTACTTTCTCAAGAGAAAGCATCACTGTTTGAGAAAATGTTAAATGCTAGGCTTATATAAAAGATGGTATACAGAAATTTAAAATGTTTCAGAAGTACCAATTACAAAAAAACTTTTAATCTTAACTTACAGTGCCTGTAATTCGTATTTTGCATATTTAGAAGAACAGAAAAAGGCTAAGGAAAGAGAGCTGAAAGAGGCTCCAGAAAAAATCGGAAATATTGATGGAAGAAGTAGAGAGAAAAAAAAGAAGGGATAAACAGTCTTGAAAAAATGGCTCAAGTTTCAATGGAAAAACATCAAGAGATGCAGTCGTTTAAAAGATGCCATTTTAAAAAAAATTATAGTGTTAAAATAAGAATTGCTCGGGGATTATTAGAAGCTGCTGAAAAATTACGACTAACAGAGAGAACATGAAATTGAATCAGTTAAAATTAATAAACTTATTCATAAAAGGAAAACAAATTTAATTGATTTCTATACTAAAAGCCACAAGAAAATGTTAAAAAAATAATAAATTTCACATTTTATACAATCTTGTGTGTTTTTTTCCCACTTCATTTTCAATAATAAAATTTTTATTTATTTGTACCTATATAATAATTTTCCTTTCATATTATTGTTTAAAATTATTTGTACTTTTAAAATGCAGATTTTGTTTATTATATACTAAATGTCATTTCTACTTCATTTTTTTATAATGCCTAAAGTCTTTAGTCCCTAACTTTTTTTTAATTACAACTATTGTTTCTTATATGATATCTGAAGCAATACTAAAAGAATACAATTAATATCTAAACAAAATGAACAAAACTTCTTTTAAAAAAATGCGCTAAAAAGCAGCAGAATTTTCAAAAAAAGAGAGAATAAAAATAGAAATAAATGTAGCAAAGGAAATAAAACAAAATTAAAAATATGACCACTGAAGCCGACGTCTTCAGGGGGTACTGGCCCCAGTGGCCAAAAAACAAAACCTTTTCTATTGAGGAAGATGGCAAAAGCCTACAAACCTTCCTCAGTACCCCGAAGGTTTTGTTTAAAAGTCCAGGAGAAAAAAACATGCAAGACATAAAACTAATACCGAAAAGAAACTCATATTTGCGTTATATTCTCCAATAATCAAATTTTTTAAAAAATATTTACATATAATACAAAAATTATTTGAAGCTTTATCCACTACCGTAACAATAAATTTATCTTTAAGATTTTTAATTTTACTAGACAGATCATAATCAATAATAGTACCACTAGGAAAAGAATTCCTATAAAAAAGGAATAAAAGATTCCTTTTCATTTGGTTTGCTTTAAAGCTCGCTGTCTGACCTTGTTTATGTAAGTTTTTATTTCCTGTTGATTTTTATTTTCTGATGAATTTGAGTTTCTGATGAGTTGTATGAGTTTCTTTTTTGTATTAGTTTTATGTCTTGCATGTTTTTTTCTCCTGGACTTTTAAACAAAACCTTCGGGGTACTGAGGAAGGTTTTTAGGCTTTTGCCATCTTCCTCAATAGAAAAGGTTTTGTTTTTTGGCCACTGGGGCCGTACCGGTACCCCTGAAGACGTTGGCTTCAGTGGTCATATTTTTAATTTTGTTTTATTTCCTTTGCTACATTTATTTCTATTTTTATGATATCTGAAGCTTTATGCCTCATAAAGAAAAAAACTAAAAATAGATATTTTTAAAATGTTTAAAAATTTTGGAAGTTTTCTACAGCAGTTCCTTCAGCATTCCTCTATCTATATAGTGTTGGCAAATCCTCAAATAAATGTACATTTTTTATGAAATATGAGTACCTAACGACATATTTGAATTTTATACTATTACAGCACAAATAATTAGAATTATGTTAGAGGAGGATATAATGTTGGCAACTATTTTATATATCTTGGAGACTATTTAGGAGACTTTTTTCATATATGATGCAACTAAAGCAACTATTTTTCTTATTTTCATCCAGTGGCAGCCCTGAAATATAGAAAATATATTTTAAAATTTAAAATAGACAATATCTATTATGTTTTTTATTTATTATAAAGCGTATGGTATACTTAAGAAAAAAATATCTTGAATTTAAAAATATATGTTGTCTTTCCAGTTTATTGTCAGTACTGTCCTTTTTTGTATCTTTTGTCTCAGTATACAAAAACACATTTTAAAAACAAAAGAGTTCTGATTTAAACTTATCATATGTTTGTTTACAAAATGTGGTTTTACTTAAGGTACTATTTAAATATAAGTGATATAAAGATGTTGTTGCAATGAAAAAAAAAATCTTATGAAAACTCTTAATATTTATTTTCACAATTCTAAATATAATCTATTTTCTTTAAAAATATTAATTACATTTTTAATAAAATGTTATTTCAATTTTTTTTCTATATTTACTTAATAATTCTTAATTTATAGAAAAATATTGAATGTTTTCTTGTATTTTTAAAGCTTTTAAGTGAGGGCTGTTGTTTTTTCAAATGCTGGTTGTTGGTTTGTATACTTAAAATACATGGTCTGAATGTAAAAATTGTTGAAGTTAAGTTAATGAGATGAATTTTTTGTTGTATTAGGTAAAAGATAACATTTTGAGAAAATCAGTCTTATTAATTTCCTTGGATGACAAAAAGTTATTTAAGTTAAAGCAATACTTTTTAAAATATTTATAATACAACCCTACAATTTAAACAATATCAAAATATAGGCGTAACCATCTGCTGCTGCTTCTGATTTTTAATATAAACATCCTGCTTAAAAATTTGGTAATATATAAAACCAAGATTTTTCGCTTTCAAATTTAAAAGTTGATAATAAAATATAAGAGTTTAGAACTAAAAAAAAAAAATTTCTCTTTTTCTTGCATTTTCCCAACATTGCAATTTCACTTTTTTTTATTTATTTTGAAAACGGTTTTTCAACAACTATCATAGATTTTTTCCACTTTACCTCTCATTACTTTTTTTTATAAACTTTAGTTCTTCTTGAAGCTTAGTACAGTTTACTGCAATAAAAAAATAATATCAAAAAGCCAAATTTTTGGCCATACCGAGTTTGCTGTCCTCTGAGAATTCCAGACAGTTGAACATTTGTAATGTAATACTACACTATGTATGTACAGATTGAACAGATAAGTGTAGATGTTCAGCAAAGGAAATAAAGATGGCACTCGCTTGGATGAAAAACAGGGATTTTCCACTTCTATTTCTCATATTGGAGCTGTAGTGGATCACTGGTCAATGCATTGAACTGTCATTGTAAAGAACTGGCGTTCAATCCCCGGTGGCAGCTTGAAGCCCACCCAACTTCAGATGAATCAGTACCAACTTGCCTCGGAAATAAATGCGGCCTTAGCACAGTGTTGACCATGCCGTTGGTGTCGAAATTGTAGAGCCTTAATCCTTAGGGCCCCCCTGGTCCACAACGGGCTATTGCAGGAATGCTTTACTTTTATTTCTTACACTTTTAAATTTTCATATTTCAAAAACTATCAGTTCTAATTTTGTAGTTTATCCTTAATATTTACTAGTTTTAAATCATTTAAAAATATCTATATCTTGCAATTTAAAGTTTTACTTTTAAATAAATGTTTTTCAAATAACATACTTCAGAGAAAGTATGTTTTTGTGTCTGGTTGTGTAAATATTCTTTAGTCAAATAAAGATTGTGTAGAATTTTTTCAAAACTTTTTAAGGTCATTACCTCAAACAATCTACATCTTACTACACGATTATGCAGTCATTAAATCAAAAGTTATTGAGATGTTTTGTGCGCATTTAGAAAAATAACTTGAAAAAGAATGAGTTTTTTGTTGGTCTATTTTGCAGGTGCAGAAGAGGGACAAAGCAAATGTTATCTTCAACACGGCCCATGGGAATATCTTTGGATGTCCAAAGTATAATACAGTTCTTCAACAGGTGGCAAGGAACAAGAATATAACAGTCAATTACTTACACAACTTAAGTGAAGTCAGGCCTGACACAAAAGAGGCTTTATTCCACAAATTGGATGTATCAGGTCACGTGACTGACACTGAAACATTTAAAGTAAGGACTTTGTCTAATTTCATAAATCAATACATTTTATGTACAGTCAAACACCATTTAAACGTTTCTCATTTATACATTGTTTCATTGCAGTCTCACTTCATTCTTTAATTTCAATTTTAATTACACCTATCACTATTGATTTCTGTATGATTAGTATTAAGTGCAAAGTTAACAATACCATTATAGTATCAAAATTATTATTTTTACATTGAATTTCAATTCATTTGTTTAATTTTCTTTTATATTTCAATTTATATCTGTATAAGAGATAGAAAGGGTGAATCACATTAACTATTAATTAGCAATAAAGATAATTTTAATAATTTAAATTGTTTGATGATATTAGACATCTAAATAATTTTTTAACCAGTCATTTACTGTTATGTTATGTTATTACTTTGAAAGAATTGCTTGAAAATGTAAGTTTAATTGAACTTAAACGAAATTTCTTAGCCTCTACTTTACAATCTAGCATTTTAAATTTATTCTGATTGTAAAACATTACTTTTCAGTCATTCAGAACACTATGTAATAACTTTAAAGAGCCTTTCTTATAATTTTATAGTATGAAATGCTCCACGTTGTTCCACCCATGGTTGCCCCCAACGTTATCCGTGAGAGCGATCTCTCTGACCCCATCAGTGGTTACATGGATGTTGATCAGCACACCCTACAGTCCAAAAGATTTGAAAATGTCTTTGGCTTGGGAGATTGCACAAACTTACCAACGTCTAAAACAGCTGCTGCTGTTGGTGAGTCCTCAATTTAATCCTGCATCTTTCATATGAAGTTCTCTTTTTTTTAATTCTCCATTTGTCTTTCTCTTCAACTTTCTTTCCCTGAACAGCTGGAATAAACTCTATCAATTTGCTTTGCACATGTGATGGGACCTTATAAACCAAAGTTTAAATGGATCATTTTGTATCTTGCCTTTTTATACCAATTCATTTAAAACCCACATTTTAATATTCTTTGATTGTATGTAATGCATTCATATGAATACTCCAAACTTCAGAAAATCAGATTGAAAGCAAAAAAAAAAAAAAAAAAAAAAAATTACACTTCTGTATAATTTTTCATTTTCAAAACAAGTGTAATAGATAAAATGTAAATCATTGCCATTTTCAATTTTTTATTATAACGATTTTGAACGATGTATTAACAATTTTAATTTAAAAGAAATAATATAAAATTTGTTTTCACAAACATTTCATATTTAAAAAAATATCCTAAGGGACATGACATGCAACTTTATTGTTGACAAGTAGTAGCATGTCAGATACTCAAAAATTAAAAATTGGGACACAGGAAAAAAAATTTCATCACACAAGAGTTATAAATACAATTCCTAAAATGATTCCTTACTCTAAAAATTGTTGTTGTCTTATATTTTCATATGCACTATTATCTTTCTCATAATTCTCATTCTTTTAATTCTCATTATCTTTCTCATTCTCTTCTTAAACAATGTTGTTCCACTAGATTTTCAGGGTTCAAAACTTATTTTATGTTTACTTAAATGTATTTTATGTTAGATTTAAAAGTATTTTATGTTTGCATTGCAGAGGTTTTTCATTACTTAATCCATGGTCATGAGAAAAAAAAGTTTTAGCAAAATATTATTTTAAAAGCAACTACAATGTATATAAATAAATTGTTTTGTAAAAGAAAAAAGGTTAACGTTAATGCCTCTTTAAAAAATTTGTATTAAAAAAATTACAAAAAACATTTAATTCACATTATTTCAAAATTAATATAATTTAAACAAATGCAAGCGTGATGAATTTAAAACTAAATTTCCTATTTTCACATTACAATTTCAATTTTTATTTATCATTTTTTATAATGGTCATGGAGAATTCTCAGCTCTTAATGTATATTTGCATTTTGATAATTTGAAGAAATTCTTCTAATGTTTGAAACTTCATAATTTACTCAATGTGAGCTCATTTTTTTTCTTTACTATAAATTTTACATATTAAATGGAGGTCAATCAAGTTTCTTCTTAAAATCCGTTTTTAATCAAAGTTCATTCTGCAAATCCTCATTTTTCAGTTCATGTCAAGTTGTTTTACATTTCAATTTTCCCAACAAAATAATCCCGTCATTTATTTCTTCAATCATAATATGTGTTATTAGCAGTCGAAAATAAAAAGATATTGAACAAAAATGTGAACCCTGCTTCTACTTTCATCAATAGGAATGCAAATTCTAATCAGAAAGATCTTGATTTAGGGAGAGGGTGGGCTTCGTTGAATAACTTTCAAGTAAAATGGTATTGGGGTGTTCTCTAGAGATATAGAATATTTTTATTTATTCTTTTTTTTCTGTTTAAAAAGTTGCTAATGTGTTGTTTTGTTGGGAAACTTTTTCATTCCTGTGTTTTAAAATTTTCTTTTCTTTTTTTCTTCTTCATTTCTTTAAAAATTTGGACATGCATGTTTTTTTAAATGAAAAGTGATTGAACCCAATATCACTAGCTTAAAATATTAATTATATTAAATCTATTTATTTATTAAATTAAATGTTTTAAATTGAACGTGTTGTTGATGTATTTGTTTAATATATTATAAACTAATCACATAATAACTTATTACATAGCATTTTATTTTGAAGATATTTAATCACAGTTTTACATTTATTATATAGTAAATAAGGTTCATTTCTTTTTTAATATTTTTTTTTTACTTTTTGGAATTTGTATGTAAAGTTATATTCTGTCAATATGGGCAATTAAAATAACGAATACAAAACAGAAATGTAATATTCTAAACCTATAAGAAGAATTAACTTTTTGCACTATTGCTAAATAATCTCTTTGGTGAAAAATATTTAAAAAATTTTTATAATACCAAAATTTATTAAGGAATTTGAAATGCAAGTTTGTGGATGGAGTTTCGATAATAACTGAATGAAATGATTAGTTTTAAATTTCATCCTATCAGAATTCAGAACTAAAGGTCAAATATAAAAAGATGCATAATAATTTTATATGAATGAAAATATGAATTATTCATTCAGTACACTTGATAATTTAACTAAATTAAATATCAAAGTCTTATAATGTTGAGTTAAATCTACATTTAAAAATATAAACTAGTCTATGAGTTTAGAAGTCTAAACAATCAAATATGATTCAATGTAAATTCAAATGTGTGTTTTTTACACTGAAAAATTTTTAGATATACCGAATAAAAACTTTTTTAGTCTGATTCTTTGCCAACATGTTGATCAGAACACCTGTTCTCATAATTGATTGCAACTCAATTAATTTATTTCTTCTTTATTTCTTTTCATATTTGGATTTGAAATGATTTTTGAAACAATTATTACCTTATTTGAGGGAAAATAGTCAACATTACATCGGCAAGGACAACTACCAAGACTGCGCGCCCAGTAACAGTATAATACAATACCACTGCAGATCTCATTATTATAGTTTACGTTAGCATCGTTAACCTATTTATAAAGTTATAGATTTTACGGCCCCACATTAAAGTTTAATAGGGCTTTTTTGTAAACATCAAAATAATAAAAAAAGTCTAAAAAAACACACAAGAAAAAGCACCAAAAAAGCATTTCTTTAACATTTATATGAATTTAATGAGTGATTTAATTTGGGCTGTTAAAGGCGCGCTTTATGTAATTTAATATTAAATATTTATTAAAAAATCAATCTACAAAGTTTAATTCAAAGCAGAAAAGTATGTGGAGGAGAACAAACTCTGAATATTTTATATTTTTTTTTAATTATATGTAATATAATTATATAATACATTTAAGTTATGCTGCATATTACATATCATTTAACAATAACACCGGGGAACAAATATTTTGTTTAATTTATACAAAAACTTGAATTTGCCTAATTTGAGTGCAGGTATTGCAAATCTGGAATTAGTTTTGCTCCTAAATATAGATTTTTCGTAATGACATTGTTGGTCTATTTTTTGTCAAAATTTGCAAGTTTTAAAACAATATGTAAAACTATCCCTATTATGAACTGTTTCTTTGCACGCTTCTTAACAGGTTATAATAGGAAATTATGACCTGTTAAGAAGCATGTGAAAAAACAGCTCTGCAATGCAGATTTGTCTGACACATTTTTTTTACTATCTCAATTTTATCTTTGTATTTTGTTGAAATCTTAAAACAGTTATATAATTATATTTAAAAAATCTTGTTAATAAAAATTTGTAATACTTCTAAACTCACTAACTAGTTTAGACTTCTAATTTTTGAATGTAGATTTAACTGAACATTATAAGACTTTGATAATTAATTTAGTTAAATTATCAAGTGTACTGAATGAATAATTTATATTTTTATTTCATTATTATGCATCTTTTATATTTGACCTTTAATTTATTCAAAGCAGATATATAGCATTTACTTATGATGAACATTCTTATAACATTTCAAACTTTTTAGAAATTTGTTAATGTTTAGAGCCAGTCCATTTAATTTTTTAAAAAATCAATGGCAAAGTTTGCTAGTGCTATAAAACACTGCCTATTAAAATTAAGTTTCATAAAAGCTTTTTTTAAGGCGCTATCACAAAAAATTTTATGACGCAGAAAATTCAAACTAATCATTGCTGTGTGACTTATTGATTGCTGACTAATCATTGCTGTGTGACTAAGTGATTAATAAAATTTTTAAATGAAGTGTCGTGATAACGAATTAAAAATATCATTATTTAAAAAACTATGTGAAAGAAAACCATAAAAGGGAGAATGTGGCTGAGCAATGGACTAGTTACTAATAAAGTGTCTGCAAATATGAAATTTTTGTGTCAAATTATCATCTTAAGAAATCAAAATTTCATTAACTAGATTGAAACCGACAAAAAAATTGATGAATAACTCCCCAAAATAAAAATCGAATAACAAAGTGGATTTACGACAGAATCATCGCAAATTGAATATGTCAAAAAATTATTACTCATATTTGAAATTTATGTTCCGTAATAACATATTCAAAGTATCAAAATTTGGAAGACCATGTAAAAATGTCATAAGAATGATAAATAACCAAAATAACAGCGAACAAAACGTTATTAAAATTACATGGATTAGCAGTGAAATAGCTGTGAATCATGCACCTCAAAAAGTGATTACTAAGAGGTTGAACTTTGGGTGTCACTGTTAATCAAAACTGTCAGTAAGTCATAAGTCTAAGTTAGAATTCTTCCGTCAAAATAACATCTTGTTAAAAACATCAGAATTGGAAAAATCAGCGAAATCCAGATCGTTAGAAGTTGCAAGTAATTTTTGCTAATAGAAGAAATCACACCCTGTTTCAGACTCCATTTTTTCTTGAAAGGAACATTATTTTTAGTGATGCTTGGGGAGAGCCTTGCATTTGAAGTTACAGTATAGTATTTCTGTGATTTTTTTTAAATTTTTTTTTTATGTATTTATGTGATGTAACCTAATTTATGTTTGGTTTTCATAGCTGGTCAATGTGGTGTTTTGCTTCAGAACATCAAATGTTTCTTAAAAGGAGAAGACTTAACTTGCAAAGTAAGAAGTTTATGCTGATTCATATGTTAGTTTTTATCTGTACAACCTTTTTTTTATGTATAAATTTTAGAATTACTTAAGAATAATAGTTTATACTACATTAAACTGTAGTGTAAAAGCAAAATCAATGAAAGCGATAAAAAAAAAATTTCAAGTTGCAGTTTTTGTTTATTTGGAATTTTTGTATGTTAAGCTACATTTTGCAAAAAAATTAAAAATTACTTTTTTTATAGTATTCTAAAATTCTATTTTAGCATTATGAAGGCGGGCACACATTTCGCAAAATTAATTGTGAAACACTTACAATGTTTTTTTCCAATTTCAGGGCCGTGCATTGTTTTTCAAAAAATTGATGTTAATTAACTAATTTAAAAGGCTTTTATTGATCTAATCGTTAAAAGTTTAGACTACTCAATACATTTTCTTGCTTTGAAAATCAAAGACTTTTTTGAAATTGACATTCAGAGACTTTGTGAATACCTCTCTGCCTTTTTCAACTGCCTTTCCTTAGAAAAACATAAAGTATAGGGGGAGGGAGAATTGCATTAATTGCATTCAAAAGTTTAGGGTGGCTGGTGGGCACCATAGGACCATGTGAAAGAGAGATTTATAAGACTTTTCTTCTTTCTCATCTGCAGATCTTATGTCTTAGAATGTTTCTATATTAAAGAATATTCATATAATAGCCTGACTTCAGTCACATTGCATGGGTGGTTGATGTCCTTCCAGTACAAACTTCATTGCTGACATGTTCCCAGCCTTATAAGAGCCACCTATAGATTTGGTATTCTAAAAAACATCATCATCGAATTCCATCTGTCAAATGTCAAAAAAGTTTCTCCTGCAAAATTACTGTTTTTACACAAGTTGTTTCCTTTAGTTTCCTGCCTGCACAGAAGATGATAAAATTTTCATTTAAAAAAATTAATTGTTCATAATTATGATGAAATTATTTTGCAACAATAAATCAGATGTTAAAAATCAAAAAAGCTAAATCAGCATACCATCATTTTTCATACCATCCCTTTATATTCTGGTGATCTGAGTCAAATTTTAGTGGTCACCATTTAACAGACCACCTTTAATTTAAAATTCTGATTAATAAATTATTATTCATCAGCATATTATAAATTATCCTAAACAAGTATGAAAGCTATATATTCATTTAATAAAAGCAGTTAAAATAATACCTGTTTGCTTTCATTATTATTTTTTGCTTTATTTTATTAAATTAAGCAAAACACGTCTTTTGAAGTTGAATATAGCAAAATAAACATAACTATACTCAGTCAGTACAATCTAACTTCAAAAATAAGGATATTGGTTAGTGATAACCAGCACATAATAAACACAATTTTCCACAATCAAGCAATTTCCTATATTTATTTACTTATAAATGATTTTTTTTAAGACTTTCAATTACTGTAGATATTGCATTATTTAGGTTAATAGAAACACCTTTTAAAAGTATAACACAATAACAACAAAAACAATTGTAAACAAAATAAACTCATAGTTTCAGAAAGATTTTAAACTACTAATTTGGCAATTTCCTCCCTCCTTCACATCCATTTTGATTGAGCTGGCCTGACACACTGAATCAAAAATAAATAATTATGAAAAAGCGTATAATAAACTACCAGTGAAACTTCTTTTTGTTAAAATAGAGCTGTAAGCAACAACAAAAAACATAACATGCTTTCTTTTTTTAAAAAACTGATCAAACTGAATCATCTCGAGTTTAATTTATAACAATGCTTAATACTAGTTCTAAGCACAAAATTTGTTTTTTTCGCATACCTGTCCCAAATGGACTGATTAAAATTCTTTAGTTATTTCAAGATTCGGGGATAATTTATGTTCAGCAAACTCTGTATAAGTTTCAGGATCATAGAAAAACTGATTCTGAATTTATAAGACAAATTTCTTTCTTTTATATTATTATAATTCCAAACCAAATTCAGAATTGTTTTCAGTGATTTGTCTGTTTATTTAATTCAATCCATAACATTTTTCAATCCTTAAACTGAAGAATATATCCTTTAGTGTTTCTATGTTTTGAGAACAGTATCTGATAATATATTTGTTATTATTGTGTAAAATACTGAAATCTTTTTCAGTATTCTGGGTATACTTCTTGTCCCCTCGTGACTGGATATAATAAAGGAGTGATGGCAGAATTTAATTATGAATTGCAACCTGTAGAAACTCTACCCATTGATCAGGGAAAAGAGCGCTACATCTTTTACTTCATTAAAAAAGAAGTGTTGCCAATTATTTACTGGAACTTCATGTTAAAGTAAGCCTTTTCTTTTTTGTTTCAGCTATGTTTATACATTTCCAATTAAGTCATTAATCTTTCCAACTTTTAGCCCAATGAAATAAATCTGATTAGATTTAGAACTTAACAGGAAAAAGGGAGAAGATTGTGAGACTATAAAAGACTATCTATATTAGCTTGGTTAAATGCTGTCATTGGAAAGTTAACTCAGTGGTGATTGGGAGGATGTGATGGGTGCCAGTTTGTTTGAGAAGTGAAAGTGCAAACCTGTCATTCTTTAACCTTTGTGTATCTCCCGCGACTGACTGATGCTCTACCTATGTTTGACACATATGTAAGGGGAATCTCAACAGAAATAGTACTTAAATTAGTTAAACATCACTGACATTAATAGTTTAGTGATCCCCACTTCACATCAAAACGATGTGGTCAAACTCTAAAAAAAATAATAACGATCTATGCTGATACTTTTCAATTAGTTCTTGGTGTATGATATTGGTAATTAGTACTCAATTGAAAATAAAGGAAATATTAATAAAAATTATATTTTTCTGAAGATGTACTTAAAAGGTCCGAAACAATCCATGCTGCTGTTAAACACAGGAAAATAATTTTTTCAATATTTTTGCTTATAAAGTTATTTTTTAGGTCTAAAAGTTTCCATTTTATTAAAAAGAAAGAAAAAAAGCTGCACAAAGTTTGAAATTTTTATGCAAATTAATCAATACCTTAAAATATACTGATGAATTCACACAATTCTATTTCATTATTTTTTGTTTAATTGGGTTATCTATCTTTAAACTTTATGCTAAGAACTCATAATTATTTTTAAAACTATAAAATTCGCACATGGCTAAAAATTATTTTTAAAAAATCACCTGATACTTCTAATAATGAACTTTAAAAAGCTTATTTTGTGCTTCAATTAGAAACATTATTTCTGCTGCAATTTTCTCATTCACCCAAATCTTTGTGCTTTTATGGCTAAAATAATATTTCTTAACATATTTATAGGATTGAACTAAATCCTCAACTCATTGTCAGTCACTAGCTAATACACAAGCCAATCAATTTGTTTGAAATTCTATTTTAAATTCCAAGTATTATTTATTCTTTGTAGTCTTAATGTATTAATATTTCACTTTAATTATAACTAATTTCTTAAGTTTTAACTTTCTTTCATTTATGCCTTCATGGATCTTCTTTTAAATCTGGATCTCATTGAAAACAAAGAACCTATATTTATTGGGGAGAAGCTGTTTCACTTAAAGCTACTTTTTTTTTATTAGAATTTATTCCCTCCTAATTAAAACTTAATTATTTTGAGGTATTTATTTATTTAATATCATCCAAATAAATTAAGTCCTTTGTTTATATAAATTTTGAAGAAAGTTTTTATATGAGATTATAACAGTATAAAATATACTTATTATTTTTAATGAAAGCTATCTTAGAAATTAAAAAATAAAAGGAAATGTGTGATATTAAAACATAAGAAGATAAATCATAGTTTTTGCGTAGTTCATTTCCCATCTGTTTTAAACGTGTCCTTAAATTAGGCGTATTTCATGGTATCTCAATCATTTAAGGTCCTAAATTCTGTCTCATTATATATTTCTATTGCTTTTTCAGTTAATGATTCATTGCATAATTTTATTGATACTTAAAATAATAATAACTCAAAAGTAAAGAAGATTCTTCTAATTGTGTGTCTTTTGCAGGGGGATGTGGTCCGGCCCCAGCACCTTGAGAAAAATATTGCACCTTGGTCTGACCAAGTAACTCCTCTTGTTGTGATAACAGAACTTATTTTTATAACTCTTGAAAGAAAGAACTACTTATTTTCACTTGTTAAAATGTAGCAAATTTTATTTTGATTTGCTTACTCTTGTTATGAAAATTCTATTATATTTTTCTGTGTTTATCTTCATTTTATTAATAATATAAATCATAAATGAATATTAATGAATGAGCATCAGTTTAAAGCAAAATTTGCTATTTTCAATTGATGTTTTTTTTTTTTGTTCTGATGAAGCTCTGAAAATCTTTATACCTAGGACATATGTTTTCAAAGAAACATGTGAGTACTTAGGGGCCTACCTATCAATACCAACCCCCAAAAAATAGTTTATGATCTCAATAAAGTTAACTTCATGCCAAGAGAGGTTCCCCAAATGCGCAACCTTAAAGGAGATAGACAGCTTCTCCCTCTCTTTCTTATTAAAATGGAAAATACTCCTGATGCAAATCAACTATATAATATAAAGGAACTACTTTACTACCAATACTACTAACTACTTTACTACTACCTTTCTACCAATTGTCTTTTTTCAAGCAGGGCTAATGAACCTAAGTGGGCTAACTGTGAGAGGAAACACCCAGCTGACTACCGTAGCTGCCCAAACATCACCTAAATCTCAATAAATAGAACTAAATCTAACCAATTTTACCAATCAAACTTCAACGCCCCTCATTTCAAAAACTATCAAAATCTTGGTTACCCCCAAAGGAATAACTATAATCAATCCTCATACACATCGAACTGACGTAATAACCCTTACAAACTCCCCTATCACCTTCAAAACCATCCCATTTACGCACACGTCACAGCCCGTAGCTACCAAACTCAACTTCCCTTCCTCAACAAAAATTTTCTGCCAGCGACCTCCCTCCTTTTCTTTGAATTTGATTTTAACGCCCACCATACCGCCTGGAACTGCGACAGAGCCAACACTTTTGGACTTACACTCCACAACCTTATCAACAATTTAAATATTAGACTAAGCACACCAACATGCCATAGCAGCCATATCAAATCTACTTACTATTTCCTTGATTTCTTTCTTATTAAAAATTTCCTATATTACTACAAAGCCTCTATAATACAAGAAATGACTAGTGATCATAAGCCTGTTCTTGCCACTTTTAATCCTTTGATCAAAGATAACAACTTAACACACTCCCTTGTCCCCAACTGGGTTAACTATAAACAAACTCTTAATCAAACCACTCACCCTTTTTTAAATATTCCTCCCCTCTTACTCATTAGATAAATCAATTATCAACCTTACCAACTATATTTATATACTAACTATTATTATATACCTTTAAAGAAACATCCTCTAAAGTTAAAATTACCAATAAATCCTCGTTCCTTACCAAAGATATTAAAGATAAAATTAATCATAGGAATTTCCTAAGACATATCTGGCAAAAGTCTGGTAAACTTTGTGACAAATTTGCATACCTTAACTTCGATAAAACACTAAAATCTGAGATTAAAAGATTTAAAAATCAACAATGGGAAAACCATAACAATTTCCTTAATGCAGATGATTGCTCTCTCTGAAAGGCTATAAATTTTCATTAAAAACTACTACTCAATATTCCGCCCCCTTAACAAGCCTCAATGTGACGACCTTGCTTTATCCGATAGGGAGAAAGCCGAAACCATAGCAGATGTTTTTGAAAAACAACTCCCCAAATCAAATAAATCCATTTTTATGTTAGTGGATTAAATGAAGATCATGCACATGATTCATATAAGAAAAATATGTATGAGTATCAAGAGGTCTATTATGTCATTACCACACACAATTCATTTGCACTGTAACAACGTAATTCCTGATAATAATTACACTCATTATTCTTCATATAGTTAAAATTTTTGAACAAAGTGTGTGTGTGTCTTTAAGCTTTTTTAAAGGGAGTGAAGCTTTCACAAGCAAATAATTTTATTGAAAATTACAGGTTTCTTGTTAAATGTGCTAAATAATTACTCTAATTTAACCCTGCATTTTGTTAAATCAGGATTATTGCTGAGATCCACTTTAAACATTAGTAATGTTTATATTTTAAATGTGTTGATACTGTATCTAAGAGAAAGTGTGTGTTAATGTATGCAATTTTTTTTTATTTTACCACAAACATTATTGAATATACTATAATAAATATATTTTTCCAATAATATTTAATAAATGTTTGTGGGAGAACAAAGTCATTGTTAATATGTGCAATTTTGCGACAAATATTGTTGAGTATACAATAATATTTTTCTTATAATGTTTGATGAATATATGTTTCTAAAAGGGCAAAGCCTGTGTTAATATGTTCTTTTTTTTACAACAAAAATTTTTGAATATACAATAAATTTATTTTTCTGGTGATGTTTGATAAATGTTTATGAGAGAACAAAGCAATTGTTAATCTATGCAATTTCTTTTATTTTACAACATATATTGTAGAATATACAATAAATATATTTTTCTGATAATGTTTATTAATGTTTCTGAGAGGACAAGCAGTGCCTTTTTTAAATCAACAAGAAAGGCTTGTTTTGTTGAAATTTTTAGAAATATATATTTCATTTAAGATACTTCCCAGACTCCTGGAAAAATTCTGACCTAATACTATTTCCAAAACCAGGAAAATGCGCATCAAATCCAAGTAATTATCGACCAATAAGTCTTCTTTCTACAACGTCCAAAATTTTAGAGAAGATTATCCAGAAAAGAATGGATAAATACTTAAATAATATACCTGTCATATATCTTTCATACATCTGGCAACGTACAGTGAAGTGAGAATGAAGTGCAACGTACAGTGAAGATTTCCCAATGGTGAACTTCGACCTATATTCTTTGCTTCAAAAACGTTAAGTAAAGCTGAGAAAAATTATGCTCAAGTACATAAAGAGGCTTTAGCTGTAATTTTTGGCATAAAGAAATTTAATAAATTTTTACAATGGTCGAAATTTCACTATCGAAACAGATTCTAAACCTTTGCTGACTCTGTTTGGTCATAATAAATCTGTTCCAACCATGGTTAATGCTAGAATGCAAAGATGGTCTATTATTCTCTCAAATTATGATTATGTAATGAGTAAAGCCCAGAATTTCAGGCAATAAAAAATGCAAAAATAGGCAGGCAAAAAGGCATTTAAAAAGCTTGAAATAGGCACTTAAAATTGGAACAAAATGGTAGTTGGTAATGCCTAAAAGCCCATATAGGTATCCAAGGTATAAAAAAAGTTTCTAGAAGTATCCGGTATACCTACATATTTATTTTACTCGACTGCCGTAGCAATAGTACAAAAGAAAAAAAAAAACTCAACTGCGTAAGTGTGAAATAAAAATTGAAAACTCATACTACAATAATATTGTATGCAGATTTATTCTGATGATTGGTTGTTGTTACACATCATAACTAGATGCTTTTTCAAAAGAGAAATTTTGTCTCCTGTCAGTCAATATAGTTTTAAGCAAAGAGAAGGATCTTTCTACTTCGACAGAGGTTATGGGCGCGTACCTAAAACAACTTGCCATGGTAGGAGATATGGTAAGTTCAACTGTAGTATCACTAAAAAGTACTTTTGCAATGTCCTTGATGCATTCAAAAGTCTGTATTTGCAGAGATGACGTTTTCACATTTCTTCCTTATTCTGTCACCAGCTGGTTCAGGCACAGACATTAGTTCTTCAATAGTATTGTCGAAAATCTTTAGTGACTCGGACAAAAACATATTTCTTTTTTCCATGTGTTCAATAGCTCCAGGGAGTTTCTCAAAATAAGTTGAAATAAAAGTCAGTGCATTTTTTATTTTAGAACTGCTAAGCAGACTTTATCTTATGGATATTGCCTCTTCATCCGAAAAGCTGGTAAGGACTCGAGTAACTTCCTCAAAATTTGTGCAATAGTATGAGTGCTGAAATCCATGTTCCCCATCTCGTAAGGATCGGTTTAGGAGGTAATTGAATGTCTGGTGCAATTTCTTTGAACTCTTGAAGGGGCTTTCACAAATACTTTTTTCACACTAGAAACAAGCGAGTCTACCTCAGGATAGAGACCTCTTACTTCCTCTGCTATCCTGTGCAATGCATGAGCAAGGCACGTTAGATGGATCATATTAGGAAATAAAACTTTTAAGGCATTTCCAGCTTTTTTCATGTAGGTGGCTGCATCTGTAAGAAATAATAGAACTCTTTCATGCTCAGTACCATTTGGCCAAAGTAAAGCCAGTGCATTAGTGAACAACTGTGCAATTGTAGTACTGTTAGTCTTTTGCAACTGTTCAGATGTCAACAAAAAGATTTTATGTTTTTCAAATGGGTCCATAACATTCGCAACATATCGTCCAGTTACATCTGTGGTTTCATCTATAGATAGCCATATGTTTTTCGTTCCAATTTCATTTTGAATAGTTTTAAGAACTTCGGTGTAACAGTCATCTAAATAAGTTTTCCTTAAAGTTGATTCACAGGGCACACTTTGATTCGTATATTTTTGCAATAAAGCTCGTATGCTTTTATTTTCAAGTTTCCACAGCGGAATGCCGGCATCTACAAATGATCTGCATAAATCCATTGTAAATTCCGATTTGCGAGAAGATAATTGAAAACAGGTGGGAATCAGAGTCTGTGTTTTCCCATCTTTTTTATCTTTTGAAGAAATGCAGAATCATTCATTCAGGGGGGGAGGGTGATTATGAGACTGACGCGCTGCCTAGTTCGCTATCGAGGCTCGGTGTGGTGTTACTAACTGCTGACTAAATAATAATAATAAAGTATAGTGTCTTTCTTTTTGTATAATACCAGATTTCAATGCATGCCCATAATATTAATTCTTATCTTTCATTCCTGAACTTTAAGAACCGAAGGAAAGATCTAAGGCGTAAAGCGTTTTCCAAAATAAAATTCGCAAAACATTAAGAAATTTCTACAAGTAAGGAAAATTACTTATTCTACCAGTAAGGAGAGGCTAAATTTTGGCTACTTTCTTTTGAATGAACCGCCATTCCTTAAACCAATCAATGACCAGGGGAATACGGGGTTGCTTTTTTTTCACTTCGCATAATTAAGTAAATAAACGCCTTCATTGTAGATGGCAGCACAATAACTCAGTTAGATTAGATTTAAAGTTCAAATTTCGTGATGTCATTGTTCCATTTTTCTCGGTCAAATTTAAAAATAATTCTGTTCTTCTTTTTTTAAATGAAAGATAAGAATTTAACCTTAATTTTCCCTTCTTAAAAACTCGATGAGAGAAAAACTACTATGGATAAAAATTGTTGAAAGTTGGAATGAGTTTTTTGAATTTAAAAAATAGTAAAAAAATTTTTAAATTTAATTCCAGACTGGATAATAAAGATATTTTTATTTTCTTTCGTTTCCAAAAAACAGAACGTTATTATCTTGAAAATGGACGATTTTATGCAGCACTGAACAGTCCATAGAATAACATGGGGGTTGCTTTTCTCCCGTTCGAGCGAGCGAACGGCCTTAACACTGATAACAGGGATTTTAGCCCTTTTATTACAAGACGCCAGGATAGTTACTTGCGGAGGAAATTTACGCTTTTCTATCTCTGGAACTAAGCGTAACGGAGGCTGACTGCTACGTTGAAATTTTCCCCATCCATCACACGCTGGGAGAAAAAAAAGAGAATCGTCAGAATTCCCTAAGTTGAAGGAAGGAAGTTTCCAATCACACACGCTGAGAGAAAAAGAAAAAATCGCCTTTTCGGTTCTGAAGGATGAAATCACACCCCGTCTGTCCCAATAATACCTGTACCTCATCGCCAGTAGAATGTTGACATTGGCTCGAGCTTGTCACATCTATGAAAGCGCTTGATGTCCAAAAGTAGTGCCTCTACATGGGAAGAAACATCATCCATCATAGTGATTCGGCACCTAGTAATCAGATAGTGATATAGTGAGCGAAACACCATTTATGTGCGCGATTTATATTAAATTTATAGAGAAGCTTTTTGCTTCTTTATTAAAAGTTCCTTTCTCATGAAAGTCGGCGAAAAGTTTGGCGAGTGAAAAAAGAAAACAAAAGTGAATGTGCGCGAATCTAAATCATGAATATTCATGAAGTGCAATGATAAATTTTTTTTATTTCTTCTCTTCCCAATCATGAAGGTCAAAGAAAAGTGTGGCAAAGGGAAAGGATTTCATTCAGATACATATATTTTTTTCTCTTATATTTTTCTCTCTCATTCTTATGATTAAATATTTTATTGATATTGGATATGAAAGTGCTCTAAACTTTTTATTATGAAATTTAATAGAGAAATATATTTAAGAATTGATTGCATTTCGTATGTTTACCTTGATTTTTTTTAAAAAAATTATTATGTAATAGTGTATTTTTATGCATTTAAAATGTTTTTGAGGGAAATAAATGTGTTTCAAACGTCGATTAAATTTGTGACGGCAAACAAAATTCAAAATTTTTCAGATTTTCAAACAAAAAACAAAACTAAAAGAAATGTGTAATGCTTTTTCTTTTTCGGACTTGGTCAAAACTAAATATTCCTATTAAAAATGTGAAAAATTAAATGTTACCCAAACAAAAGGACATTTCACACTTAACAAAATTTGTGAGTTTCCCTTATTACGATAGGTGAAATTGTTAACTCGGCTCAGTTTTTTATACTTGATACTGAGTTACTATATGCTTTAGTAGGGTTGCAAACTTGCAAAGATTTTTGTTTGTTTATTGATTGTGTCGAGCCAGTTGTTCCTCACTTTGGTAAGGGACTGATCATCTCTGCTAATTCTAACAATGACAACTTATCTTTGCAGATTAGACAGCTGAACTCTAAATATGTTAAGGTTAAAAATGGTGAAAAAAATAAAAGTTTAAGATGTTTCATTAAAGTAAACATTTTGAAAAAAATAGAAGTTTAAGAGGTTTCAATAAAAGTAAACATTTTGAAAAAAAAATAATAATGTGAGGGGTAACAAAAATAAAAAGAACAGGAAAAATAGGAAAAAGAAAGAATGATCAAGAAGCATAACAAAAATAAAAAGAATAGGAAAAAGAAAAGTTTAAGTAAACAAAGTTTTGAAGTAGTACAGCGATTCTCAACCTGTGGGGCGTGCCCCCCTTGGGGGGCGCGACCACACTAGAGGGGTGGCGCGAGAATATCCAAGAGAAAATATTATTTAAAAAAATTTATTAACTGAATGAAGTAAAGCGCATATACTCATAGAAAACAAAATACATTTCGACACATTTAATAACTTATTAAAGTAAAACAACTTATTAAATCAAAACTTAGGTGGGGAGCCAAAGGTGGCTTTGCTTTGAGGATTTTTCCTAATTTTCTGGATAAATCTGTGTGGCTGAAATTTTTTTGTAACATATTACACCTATCTCTAACACATATCACGTATACTTTTAATTGTAAAATAAAATTTAATTTACTTTACAGTTTAACTTCAAAATTGTAGCTTCTGTGCCTAAGGTTCCAAAGGCGAGCCATATATTGAAATCACTTTTTCACTTACTCAAATTGTTTATAGAAAAGACACTTGGACTGACAAACGTCTTTTAAAAAGGCACTTTAAGTGTCTTGCTAGTAGGGACAAGTTTTCCAACTTTAAAAAAGGTATTTGTAGAGTGCATAATTTGTTTATATATCATTTACATTGATAGTTCTTATGTCACTAGCGCTCTTTTGAGTTAACTCATTAGAATAAAGCAAGAAAAATACTGAGTTAGTTCTTTCAAAAGGGTTAACTAACCATAACTAATAAGTAAGAGTTAAATAACCATACTAAAGTTAACTAAACTAACCCATAACTAGTATAAAAATACCCAAATTTACCAGAATGTACCACAAAAACACTCATAACTACCATGAAAACACCAAAAAATACCTGAAAAATCACTTTTAATGCAAACGAAATAAAAAAAACTAGAAACAGAATATCGCGAACTCTACTAAAGTGCAGAAAACGTCAAAATATTATGAAAATTTAAAAAATACATAAGTTCCACATTTGCTTAAAATGAATAAATCAATTGGTATTCAATTAAATCTTACTTTTGGGGGGTGGGCTACGTTAGGAGCACTGGCCACCTCAGACTCTCCCACCTTACTTAATCAAAACATACTAAATTAAAAACAAATTTAATAATTATTAGTGGCTTCCTTGTGCCTGTCTTGCAGAGTAAAGTTTTTCGAGGTAAGGCTTAATATTAGAAATAGCCACTCTCAGTTCTGTTTCTATATTTAGCCGAGATCTATATTTTGTCTTTAACGAAGCCACAGCAGAAAATCTAGTTTTACAAAAGTAGGATGATGAAAATGGTAATAGAATACGAAAAGCCCTTGTTTTTAGTGCAGAAAAATCATCCTTTACTTCTGCCTAAAATTCAAATAGTGATTTATTACTAAATTGTGTTTTGTTTTCGCCACTTGTCGTAAAGTCTATAAATTTTTCTTCCTCATTAATTGAGAGTCCTTCGGGAGTCTTATGAAATGAATCCCTAATCCACTCGTAACTTGCTATCAGTTTTTCAGATAAATAGTATTACTCTTCTGCCATTTCTATTCAATCCTCGTAGCTAAAAAGTATGACAGGTACCACAGCCACAAAATAAAATACACTGAAGACAGTATTACCATTAACAACAATTCCAGAAATTCAAATATATAATTCCAATCTTATTATGCAATTTTAACACATTTTATTTTTCTATAAAGGACTTCCGTTATTGTCAATCACATCAGAGTTTCTGAAAAAATAGTTATTTTAATATTTTTTAATCAATGCAATCAAGAATCAACAATCGTTTAATAAATTAAAATTTTAAAGTTATGTACCAATTTTTATTCTTTTTTTAGACTCAATCGAAGACAACAAATTACAAGCTGATAAGGAGCATTTATTTTAGAGTTGTAAGTAATTTTATGAGAGGAAAATGTCTAAGAGAGAATGACTCAAATACTTTTAAAATAAGTTGAGTATAATATCTCCTATATTGCTTATGGCTTATAATACCGAGCAGAATAAAACTAATAGTTAGTTGTTACAAACATTTGTTTAAATATAAAAACACGTCCCATAGGATAAAATTCAAAAAAATGCATATTACTTTCAACAATAAATATTTATATTTGCAATTCAGCATTAATATTGCATAAGAAACTATACTGACTTATTTCTAAAAAATTTAAGATTTCCGAAATTCGCTAATTTTTGAAGTAGTGAACCATAAACAACTGCATAAAATTGCTCATAACCTTGAAAAAAAAATTTCATATAAACTTGAAATCGGGTTCGATTTAATTCTGCTCAATATTCTAATAAGTAATAACAATCTGCTTAGTAAATAATTAACGTGGGTAAATTGCGAAAGAATAACATGTAGTGAAAATAGCAATTTTGTGATCAAAAATGAAAAAGTGAGTTAGTGCAGTAACTAGTTTTCAATTATCAAATATCTAGCAAACTATTGTTATCAACAATTACATAAATTCTGTAGTTTATTAGGAGAGATTACTTTTTCTTTTTGGTATAAATTCAAACCTATTTTCTAGGGAAAGGCTGAGCAGTAGCTTGCTAGTCACTTCCTCTTCGCTGCTACACACGTTCTATTTACAGCCTAACCTCGCAGCCTTCGAACGAGCTATGAAGAGAAAAATGACGTCATTTTGACGTCACGTTTCTACTCCTAGGGAAAACCTGAAGCCTCGCGCTTTTGAACGCATTTTGCTAACGGGCTGCGATCTTAATTTTTCCTCCAATCTATCGGATGTCTTTCACCTAACAATTTGCTGGTGAAAGCGATTCGAACGTTCGAATAGGATGGGTTTAACGCTGGGATTAAATTAGATTTCCGATTTCAAAGATAATTTTTAACCAGATATTTTATGATTTCTTATATTCATTTACCTAGATATTTTATGAATACATTTCAGCCATAATTTTTTCTCTCACAAATTTATTATTTCATATAATAAATAGATTAAATAATTAGTTTCGGTTTCTAGCAGAACTTATAATAAAATCTATAATAGGCTTGCACAACTTTAAATAAAACGTGCAAATTTTTTTAATTCCAAATTTTTGTGTATTCTTAGCCATAATATGTTTAGTATAATTAGTTTCTTGCAGAACTTGTAAAATGTATAATAATTTTGCCAGACTTTAAATAAAACGTGAACATTTTTTTTTTGGTTCAAAATTTTTTTGTATTCTCAACCATAATATGTTTAGTATAATTATTGCCGTGTTTTTATTAACTTTTATTTTAACTACTTCGTAATATTTTCAAAATATTTGCAGAAAAAAATGCAAATTTTTCTTTAAAAAATTGATGAGTTATAACTGAGATTAGTGCATAATAAATAAAAAAGTTTACTATAACTAAATCGTATATAATATAAATAAGAATTACTATAAATTGTATACTTATTTTTAATCCGCTGTGCAATTTTCTATCAGAAATTTGAAAGAACGAAAAGCTTTTATAATATGATCGCTTTTGTAATTTTTATTAAGTAGTTGATTAGTTTAGATGCAAAATTAAGAAACATGATTTCATTTGTTTTCAGTTGGGTGGAATACAAGTGTGTAATAAAAAGCATGGAATATGAAGAACGGAAATTTTTTCGATATAATCGTTTTTGAATTATTATTAAGTTGCAGATAAATTTAGATGTGCATAATTAAGAAACATTTTTATTATTTTTTTATTTTTCTGCTCATATTTTAAAATGCGAAAATTTCCCCCTTTATTTTCGAAGACAAAAAGATATTTTTACTCTTTATATCTATAATACCAAAATATATTCGACAATTTATTTTTTTGAAAAACTATGTATTATTTTTAAGAATAAAATTTGCTAAGATTAAGATTAAAAAAATTATAAAATCACTTTATTAAAATTTTTTGCATTAAATAATTTTTTGCATTAAATTGCAGAAATAGCATTAAAAAAGTAATTGAATAAGAAAAACGTTTTAGAGTTATTTCATAATCTTCTGTTTGAAATTTGACCTTTTTAAAATGCTTACTCCTTTAATAAAATAGTAAATAACAAATTTTAGGGTGGAAAAAAAAATTTAAGCATAATTTTCTTTTCTGTTTTGAGATTCTCCATTAAGTATCAGCTAAATTATTCTAAAGATATTATTCACTTATATTCATTTGTTATTATTAAAATAGCGTTATTATGTTTCTACTCAAATAATATTTTAAATTATCTTAATGTATGTGATTAATTCTACTTCAAAAAGTTTTTTACGAATTTATGTGACGTGTAAAAAAAGAGAATTTCTTTTGAATTACTTTTGCATAATTCATTTGCATACAGAATGGTATATCATAATAAAAAAATATCCTGCGTCAATCAGAAAAACAATTGAGAGAATTTTGTTATTAAAAATGTGTGCAATGAAAACTAGTTGATATTTGATGCATCGAGTTGAACTACTAACACGAATTTGTAATAAAATAAAATCATGAATAATCCTTATGGCTAGACCTAGAGCAATGAAAATGTATAACTAAAAGTTCCAACTCCCAAAAGTTCTAACAAAGTTCTTACGACTTGGCACCCTTTTCTTCTGAGTTGGATCCAATATAAGAGCGTAATAAAAAGACCGGAATATAAAGAAAGAAAACTTTTTTAATAAAATTGTTTTTGAATTAATTGTTTTAAAGTTGCTGATAAATTTAGATGCATAATTAAGAAACCTTTTTTTATTATTTATTTCCTTAATTTACCTGTTCTCAATATTTCAAGAAAAAAATATTAATATTTCTAGTCTTATAATTATAACATCGAAATATACTCGAAAATTTGTTTTTTAAAATGTATATAATATTTTAAGAAAAAAATTTGTTAAAATAAACATTAAAAAATTTCTAAAATCACGTTGTTTTAAATATTTTGTTTAAAAATTGTACTAAAAAAATGCTAGACTGAAGAAAACTTTTTAGTTATTTTTTAAACTGTTGTTTGACATTTGAACTTTTGAAAATACTTATTGTTAGTAATACAAATTTTAGGGAGAGAAAAAATCAAGCATTGTTTTTTCTCTGTTTTGAGATTTTTTTTTTAAATACTAGCCAAGTATTAATAATTTGCTAAGTATAATTAATTTTTAAATATTAACTAATATATTCTGTTTTACTTGTATTCATTTTTCATTATTATACTAGTCTTTTTTTGGTATTATTCAAATAATATTTTAAGTTATCCTGATTGATGCAATTAATTCTAATTCAAAAAGTCTTTTATAAATTTATGTGGCACTTAAAACAAATATTTTTCCGAATGACTTTTTCATAATTTATTTAAATACACAATGGTAAGTGATAAGGCAAAAAAATAAAATCCAGCATGAAATATAAAAACAAATGAGGATATTTTGAAATTGAAAATGTGTTTAATTGAAAGTATTAAAAATATTTGTAACGAGTTAAACTTCAAACACGAATTTGTGATATAAAAATATCACGAATTACCCTTATGGTCAGAACGACAACAGTGAAATCGTGTAACTAAAAACTCTAGCAAGAAATTCTTAAATAAAGTACGACTACTTGGCCTCCTTGTCTTCTGAGTTGGGTTTAATGTAAGAGGGTAATAAAAGGCAAAAAATTTCTTGCAGATAATTTTTTTCCAAATCTAGTTCAATATAACACAACGTTTGAAAGTACCATTTTCTAAAAGGAGATAAATTATTAAATTTGAAAATTAAATATTGCATTGTTTGTCTTGCGAATTGTATTTTATTTTTAAAAATATTATAAAAGAGAAGAAAATAATGTTTTTTTGAAAAACTAACTTACAATCATTAAAATGTATAAGTTTGCAATTGCGAAAAAAAAAAAAAAAAAGAAGAAGAAGAGTCATAAGAAAAAAGAAAGCAAAAAATTGTAAAAGCAGGTTTTTTTTAAAATTTTAACGCAATTTTTTTTTCAGATTATTTAAACTAACAATTATATGAAAAATGCTAGTTTAAAGTTTATTTCATGCATTCTACCTATTTATTAAAGCTTATTTATTGCGCGTTATTTTGATACTTATTGTAGCTTTAAAATTAAAAGATTTTAGTAGGATAAAGCTACACATTTTATCAATTGAAAATATTTAAAAAAAAATAATTATAAATGATAGAAGATAATAAGATAATCATTAATATAATAAAATTTTTATTAATAATAAAATTAATAAAAATAGAAAATTACAAAATTTTTCATATTTAATGACCTTTATTAATAATCATTAGTTCGTTAAATCTAAAAGCTCTCGATAATATATATATATATATATATATATATATATATAATTTATAAAGTTTCATAATCTAATGATAAAATTTCTGAATGAATCAATTACACTTATTTAAAACAAAATTCAAAGTATGATTTTTAGAAAAGGTAATAAATAAAGATGTATTTGATTTTTAATCTGATGTCATTTTTTATTGTAAGAATATTTCTTTTTTTCGCAAACTGTTAGTAAATATAGTTATAAGTGAATCGATTCTCTAATAATAAATACAATAATGCAAACAAGTTTAAAACAAATACTACATATTAAATTCTTGAAAAAAGATCAAATATTAAAATAAATAGATATTTATTTTAGACTACGTAATTGTCAAAATGAAAGAAGAATACATTCCCTTTCGGAAAGAACACTGTGAACTCTGGGAAAGAGGTCACGACCACAAAGCGAAGGGAGAACGATTAAAGGATAAAAAAAAACCATTGGTCACTTTCTTATAACTATCGATACAAAACGTCACTTCCTAGGGGGAGGGTCCCCACCGTTGATCGAGAGCTGGGATTCCCTTCACCGCTCTGTTCGGGAGTTGCGAGGTTTGGGCTCCATCTCAGCAATATCAGGGAACTGTGAATAAATATATAAAGCAAAATAAATACAAAAAAACAGAAAAAAATTAGTTTGAAAATTGAAGCATATTTGATTAAAAGTGATGAAACTAAACTAATAAATGTCAAGCACACTTAACCGAATTTCAAATAAACTTTCGATTGTCAACACACACGCCATTTGCCGGCTCGCACGGAACTCTGGGAAGTGAGCTAGTTAATATGAAGTGTACTTTAAACAAGCTTAGGTATAAATAAAATGACTTGATACACCTCAATAAATACCACGCTTCTCTTTAGTTGAAATAAGGTATATTTTTTATACCTCGTAAATACCTCATTATCGTTAGTAGAAAAAAGGTATATTTTTTTATTCCTCGTAAATACCTCTTTTGTTACAAGTGTAAGAAAAACAATCTCGTATACCTTAAAAATCACCTAATCAGTTTGGTTGATTTGAAGTGAATTTAAAACAACCTCAAAATAAGCTTAGGTATAAATAAAATGACTTCATATACCTCAATAAATACCTCACTCTCTTTAGTTGAAATAAGGTAAATTTTTTTATACCTCAAAAATACCTCTTTTGTTACAAGTGTCAGAAAATCAACCTAGTAAACCTTGAAAATCACCTCGTCAGCCTGGTTGATTTGAAGTTGACCTCACAATAAGCTGAAGTGTATATAAAACAACCTCGCACACCTGAATTACAACCTTTACGAGGTATAATTTTTATTGCTGTTTTATCAGCAACCTTAAATACACCTCAAATCAACCTTGATACCTCAAAAATAACTCAAATCAACCTTAAATATACCTTAAATTTTCGTAAGGGAGATTTCATAATCATCAGCCCCAAATATATACACCTGCCTTGCGTATTTTTTAAAAATTTCTTTTTAAAAATTTAATAAATTAAGTCATTTGGATACTTGACATTCTTGATTTTGTTGAAAATTTTCCTATATGTTCTTTATGTAAAACTTTTAGGCACGCGTTTTTATTATTATTATTATTATTTCTTTTTCTTCAATTTTGCAAAAATGCTATTTTTTTTAAAAATTACACATATTTCATATAGGGAAAACATGGAAAATTTGGTCATAAGGGAGATTTGAACAATTTTTATCTCATGTTTAAAAATTTGTTTAGCTGCTGATCATTTGATTGCAATGCTCTATCAAACAAAATCGTATGTTGTTTCTGTCTATTAGCAGTAAGTAAAATTAAAATAAAATCACATTTATTATCTCAATTTCATCCAGAATAGACTAAATCAAGAAATTTAGCAGACCGGCCTGTGAAAGAGGGAATTGAATAGTGGCCCGCCATTTAAATAAATAAACAAAAAATCACAAAATATTAAAAATTAAAAACTAAATAAAAAATATATATATATTTCTCTCCATATAGCTCAAATTAACCTTAATATTCATTTTAACAATGTTGCTTCAGATTTCTTACTTTTCATCTGTAAATAACTATAACAAAATTATCACGTTTTTTATACATTTACTAATTGCTTTGTTGGTTCTTTAAATATCCATCCTTCAGAACAAAGTGCGTCAAATGCAGTGGCGTAGCGAGGGGTGGGCAAGGGGGGGGGGCATTATGCCCCGGGCGCTACTCACAAAGGGGCGCCAAATGGTCCGCAAAACAAAAAATTGCTGGATAATTTTTATTATAATTGATTTCTGGAAAATATATTTTAAATTTAGTGCCAGTGTAATATGATAAATTGTTATTTTGTAAATAAAAAGGAAAAAAAGAAACATAAATAGCCTAAATCAAACTTTAATAATATATTCATAATAGAAATAGCACGTCTTTTCTACTGGCAGGGCTGACTCGACCTGTGTCTGTCAGCACTTCCTTATGGCATCTACGCTGTGTAGTTACATAAATTATCTCCTTTCTTGATTTGTCTGATAAAATAATATGTTATAATAAATATTTGAAGAGTACAAAGTACAAACATTCTTTCTTTCAGAACACTATATATTTTTATTTCTATAAACGCAATGTAGCTTTCGCTTGATATTTTAAAACGATAACAATAACACTCTAATGTACTTATATGTACAGTCACGGGAAAAAATATCCGGAAAATAACAATTAAAGGATCGTCTATTTTTCAATATAGATACTTCTCAGACACACAACAAATACAGGGGTTTTGCCGTTTCTAGGAAAGGAACAAAAACGCCGTATTTTTTTGTGTTCTTGAGAATTATCTGTATAAAAAAATAAATGATTCTTTATTTGTTACTTTCCGGATACTTTTTTCCGTGACTGTACATATTCGTAACACTTGCGACAGGTTGTGGAAGTCCGCAACAAATTAGGGAAATACCCGAAATATTAATGTTTAAGTTATTTTGTGAGTGTATTTTTCAGTTTTGCGTCCTTGTGATCGCGCTCTGTTTAGAATAAAAATGAAATGTTATTAAATATTAAATGTTATACATTAAAAGTTTAATGTTAACATAAATTATATTGTATATTTCACTGTGTTACTACCTTTCAAGTTCAAGGCATTCTTGGTAAGTAATAAAACAAATAATGTAGCCATGTTAAAAAACTAGCACTTCAAGATGGTACAAATGTAGGAAACCTATTATCTTTTCTTAGACTTGTAATAATCTTAAACATGCCACAGAAACTCCAAAAACTGTCTCATATTTGTCAACACAGATTCAAAATGAATTCATTCATCTTCTGGCATCTACAGTTCGAAATCAACTAATAAACGATATCAAAAGAAATAAATATTATTGACTTTTGCTTGATTCAACTACTGATATCTCTCATCGTGAACAAATGTCTCAAGTCGTTAGGTATGTTGATTTTATGAATAAAAAAGTTTCCATCAAAAAATTTTCTTTGGATTTTATTGAAATTCATGCTAAAGATGCAGCCTCGATCGAAAATATAATTTTAGAGAAATTAAATTCCGATGAAATTTCATTAACAAACTGCAGATCACAATGTTACGATAATGCTGCCGTGATGGCAGGTCCCACATCTGGCGTTGAACAAAGAATAATGGAAAAAAAAATCATAAAGCATTATTTGTAAATTGTGATAACCATTTATTAAATTTAGTAGGAGTTACTGCAGCTAAACAAGATCCATGTTTACATGTTTTGGAATAATTGAAAACATATCTCTTTTCTCATGTTCAACGGGAATTATTAAAAAATACTTTAACAAAAACTGTCAAACGTGAATCTGAAACACGATGGAGCGCCGGAATACAAGCGGTTATCGTTATCGTCGATGGGCTAGAGAATATAGTAGAACTATTAAAAAAATTAGCAGAGGACACTATCACTACAAGTGACACCAGAAGTGAAGCTACAATTCTGTTGCAAAATATACTAACTTTTAGTTTCATAACTTTATACTAACTTTTAAATTCATAACTTTAGTTTCCAACTTTTAGTCTCATAACATTTCTGGTATGATAAGGACTGGATTTAAGGAGGATTGATCGCGTGTAGCTCAGATTACAAGATACTAGAATGAATTTTAGAGAAGCGTTCCATGATTTTGAATCATTAGCGACTGAACTAGCCGAAATTCGACACAAGCTCTGTGAAGAGGCAATAGAAAAAATCGAAGTCTCTTGGTGAAAAATGAGATATTAATACAACAATACGTGTAAGAAGACGCCGCAAAATGCCCGGATAATTGGCTAGAGATGTTGGTCATTCCGCAGAAAGTGAAATTTCTCGCGTTATGAAAAGCGTTCCTGATATTCTCTAACAAGAAACATGTACACGATTAAGTGACCTTAATTTCAAATTTGGATTTCTATTAGACATTGAAAATTTATTAAACGAGGATAATGTTGATAACGACCTTGAAAAATAATTGTAAACATTTGAATGAATTTCATAATACAGATTTCAATGGAATAGAACTCTTTATCGAGATATGTGACTGCAAAATGTTACTCCGCAGTAGAAAAGAAATTGAACCTAAAACTCCATTAGAATTTCTTACTTTTATAATCTCGTATGGAAAAAATGTTTTTCCAAACCTGAGAGTGGCACTTCAAATACTCCTGAGTATCTCAGTATCAATTGCTAGCTGCGACCGCTCATTCAGCAAATTAAAATTAATTTTGACATATCTACGATCAACGATGGGAGAAAATCACATAGCATATTTAAGCGTGGAAAGAGAAAAATTTGAAATGACCAACTTTGATGATATTATTGATAAACTTGCTTCATCAAAAGCAAGAAAAATTTATAAATAGTAATTAGTTTTATTAATGTATTATAATCATATTATTATTAAATATATGTATCTCCTTAGGTAGATGATAAATATTTACTTTTTTATTGTTTTAAAATTACGCGTTTCCAAAATATTTCTTTATAAATATATAAAATAAATAATAGGTATCTTTTGAACTAATTCTAGAGGATCGTATACATTTCAAATTCTAGTTTTGTTTTCTCAACTGCATTTTTTGTCTCAAATTTAAAGCCTAGCTTGAGCCTATGACTTTATTTATTTTACTTTATTTATTTATTAATTTGCGAGTATATTTTACATATAATATATGGTTTTCGAATAGGGAGGGGCGCTAAAAAGATATTGTGCCCCGGGCGCGAGTTAAGCTCGCTACGCCACTGGTCAAATGACCCTTTTCTAAAAAGGTTTAACCCAGTTTTTTATCTCTTAAAAAATTGACTAAGTTAGGTAAAAAGTAAACAGGGGCAAATGTTATAAGCTATTAGATAATTATGATAAGAAATGTATAAATAAAAAACTGCGCAAACCTTTCATGTTTTCCCTAACTTCAAGTTGATTTAATAAAAACATTTGCTTGCCTCCAAAGGTGAAAAATTTATGTCTTCTTAATATCCTACGAAAATTTGATATAGAAATTCGTAGTTCACGTACGATTAATTCGGAAAATAACAAATTAAAATCAATTACATTAATTAAGTAAATTAAAAAATTAGGCTATTTGAAACATTTAGGATGATTAAAGGGAAAAAAAAGCTTTTATAATAAATTGGAAAAAATATCTAAATTTTTTAAGAAAGAAAAATTAGAATTGAACGAGTCCCAATTTAACGATAAGTGACACAACGGAAATCTCAAGACAGAGTGACCCAGAGAAATAGAAATAACTAACAAGACCCTCCCCTCCCCTTAACTACAATCCTAGAAAGAAAGAAAAATTCAAGCAATTTACGACCTAGCAATCAGACAAAAGGGTGTTTCTGTGAATGTCTGATTCCAAAGTTAGGGGGGGAAAAGCCAAAGTTAGAGACCAAGCCAAGCAAAAGAAGCTAAAAACTTTTTTCCACAGTGTAAAGTGAGGAGGCTATTTAACAACTCTGTGGGTGGTAGGTACGAAAGTGGGGAAATTTTCATTAGTGGAAAGAGTGTTGTATTGCCCTTTTGGTTAGAAAAGTGAAGAGTAACAATTATTTTATATTTGTAAACACTTCGATTAGATTTCGAAAAGCGTCCGACAATGTGAAAAAGAAAAAAAATATGGCTTCAGAGGACCCCTGCACCGAAAAAAACTTTACAGAAAAGAATTAAAAAAAAGTGGGATCTGGGGGCCCCGCTCTTAAGTTATAAGTAATATATGAGGTGGAATTAGGAAAAAAAAAACAATTATTTCAATGAGATTTTAGAATTTTTGGGGGCCTCATCAGGACTTGGGCCCATTGGGCCTATCCATAAAAACGGCTCTTTTTTCTAATGATAGAATCTTCAAATTCTAGGACTCATTTGTAATGGTTCGAGAGAGTAACGTCAAATATACTAATTCATTAGTCTAAACGATATTTTAAATTAGGAAATTAAACACAAAAACGAATTCTCTCTGATTAAACGTACCTTTTTTCGTCGGATTTGGATTTCTGACCCCAAAATATAAGAACCGCAATCTGGAAATTTTGTTTTAATAGTTTGGTCAGGAGGGCGGTTTAAAGTTTGGCCCTTTAATGTTAACTTTACAGGCCTGTTTACACGGTCCAAGTTCTTGAATCCGAGAAATTGGAGGGATTTCTCTGTCCAAGAAATTGGATGATTCGTCGACACTATCCAAGTTCTTGAATGTCACTGATTCGTCGAAAGAAAAACTGGTGCATGCGCAGTGTTCAGATTCAACTTTATAAAATAATACTTACATAAGTTTAAAATTACTAAATAAATTCAAATAAAATCATAATAACACAAATAAACCGCAGCAGATTAATTTATTTGTACTAAAATATATGAAAACAGTCAACAAAATGACATAATTTGCTGCCTACTTGTTGACGTCACAAAACCTAAGACACTGATTGGTTAAGGGAGAAAAAACTTGGATGGAAAGTAGAACATATATCCCCCGCTCAAAAAAATAAACAAAAATAAAGAGAATTGAAAAATTTTTGCATATAATTATAAAATTCTTTTTTCTAAAAATAATTTCTTGCAAAATATAACTTTTAGTAAATATTTGTAATTTTTTATTATATAATAAAATATTTTATTTAATGATAGTGGGAAAATTTTAGAATTGTAAGGTATAAAATTTTTTCATCATTTAAAAGAATGTAGTTTTTAGTGGCAAAATATAAAATTTGAGCAAAATTGATCAAATAGTTCCTGAGAAATTTTTAAAAAATATTGTATTTTTCGAAATTTCGGATCTCACTTCTTAATTTTTTGTGTCTATTTTTATGACTTAAATTTCAAAATTATAAAAGCAAGAGTAAATTTAAATCGTGGAAGAAAGAATATTTCACGTTGATATATGATAAATAATAATTAATTAGATGTGTGAAAGGTTATTCGCTGTAGGCGCATGCCAAAATGTGAAAAGCTTCTGAAGAACGAAACAGAAATCTTTCAGCTCTGCAGAGAAAAGAAGACATAGGCAGACATATGTGGTAAATTTTTTAAAATGTAAGTTAATTAATATTCGCTTCTCAGACGCAAATTTAAAATTTGTAAATTGAAAAATTACTTGAAATTTTAGCTATATTTGATTTTTATTTTTAAAGCCGATGGACTCACTCTTTTTCTCAAATGGAGAAATTAGCGTTCTTTCGAACATTATAATGTTCACTTTAAAAGCATCATCGAAAAAAAAAAAAGAAAAAAGGAAGAAGGAAAAAAAAAAAAGGAATTATAGGGGAAAATTTTTAAAGTCTCTCTATATTTATTTACAATATATATAGACATCGAGTCCCCTAATTAAAATAATCCTTTATTTTTTTGTCCATAAAATTACACTATGTAACAATTTAAAAAAAAAAAAATTCGAATTTTACAATTCAATGGGCATAACCATTTCGAAGTTTGTACTAAACGAGACATGATATCTTTAGATAGAATACGTGATTGCAACAAAATGTACTTATAACTTTGTTTGCAAAAATTAACTATTTCGTGGTACAGAAGAGAAAATTGAATTTAACATATAAATGATTCAAAATGCATTTAAAAATAACATTTTCATATCAAAATATTCTTTAAATGTGAAATGTAAGTGAAATTTCAAATTTTTAATATAGAATAATCTTTGCGTTATGTGACTAAGAAATGTGGAACTATTCTGAAAGTTTGGCTGCGGCAACAATTTTACTTTACTATAGAAGTACTTTTTAAGCTTACAATGTGTGATAAATTGCACCATACAATACAAAACACACAGACAAAAAAAAAAAAAAAAAAACATTGTTTAAATTTACATTAAAATGAATCTGCACATCTATATATATAAAAGTGAATGTGTGTCTGTCTGTCTGTCTGTCTGTCTGTCTGTTTGTCTGTCCCCTATAGACACCTAAACCATCCGACAGAAAGCTATGAAACTTGGCATACAGATAGTCCAAAGCGCGAGGAAGGTTTCTGTCGACATTAGAACATTCTGCGACAAACCGTTCCAGCGATATCAGCGAAAGTCGAAATGGAATTTTCTGATTGGTTAAAAGTTAGCCATTGTTTTAAATTTTGCTATAAACGATTCAGTTTTTAAATATCTTGAAGATAACAACAGTGATACTTTCTATCTTATAGCTCTATTCTTTTAGAAAAGAACATTACAAATTCCTATAATATTTAATTATAATTCGCGCAAGTTTCTTTATGTCTGGTGAGCACAAGCACGTAAAATCACCGAGAATAGATTTCGTAATTATTGGTCGTATCACGGATTTAGTATTCGCGATCGCAGTACTCGAGTACGCCATCTAGCGGGAGACTGTAAATATCGTGCATTAATTCCCACATAACCATTGGCAATGACGGACGCCATTTTCTTAGCATCAAAAAAGAAGCAAAATTTCCCTAAAGAGAAGGTAAAACTTCTTGAAAAAACTAATTAGAACATGCCAAACATTAAAGCAGAACACGCCAAACATTTGAAGAACAACTTCTCAATAATTTTTACCTTTCTATTACCAACAACATAACATGATTTCATGATCACTTGCTGTTACAGATGTGTGTAATGCGGTAAAATAATTTTTCTGTCTTCAATTCATTACAAGTGAAAATGAAATCAACATTGCTTTCGTCATTCCAATGAATAAATGTGTTCCAATGAATTCCATACAGAACTGTAATAGTTATAGAATATTCTTCTTAGAATAGTATATATTTCTGTATCTACATAATTCAGAAAACAACCATAAAGAATAATCCGAATTACTTGAAAAAGTATCTTTCGTGCTGATTATAAATAAATTTTTTATCGTTTTCTTGGTAAGTGTTTTTTAGTTTTGAAAGAATTTCAACTAGAATTCAGCTATTCTGTTTTTAAACTACATATTAAAATTCATATCGAGATCTTACAATTATAAAATTTTGATGTGTGGTATGTTACCTAAAAGTAATGAAGGGATAAACTATGTATATATTATCTGAGAATAAAGTTTTCAAACAAAGAACATATCAATTTGGAATTCTCCGGACTTATAAATCAGGTAAGTGTTATGATTTTTATAATAAAAAATTTGCTTGTAAGTAATTTCTTTTCTTACTTGATGATCGTTCTTTACAAAATGGTTTTTTTACGTCTGATTAAATACTATAAGAATTAAAAAAAAAGAAACAATTCGCGATCGCAACACTCGATACGCCATCTAGCGGGAGACTGTAAATATAGGGCATTAGTTCCCGCATAACCATTGGCAATGATGGACGCCATTTTCTTAGCATCAAAAAAGAAGCAAAATTTCCCTAAAGAAAAGGTAAAACTTCTTGAAAAAACTAATATGAACATGCCAAACATTGAAGCAGAACACGCCAAGCATTTGAAGAACAACTTCTCAATAATTTTTACCTTTCTATTACCAACAGCATAACATGATTTCATGATCACTTGCTGTTACAGATGTGTGTATTGCGGTAAAATAATTTTTCTGTCTTCAATTCATTACAAGTTAAAATAAAGTCAACATTGCTTTCGTCATTCCAATGAATAAATGTGTTCCAATGAATTCCATACAGAACTGTAATAGTTATAGAATATTCTTCTTCTTCATAGAATAGTATATATTTCTGTATCTACATAATTCAGAAAACAACAATAAAGAATAATCCGAATTACTTGAAAAAGTATCTTTTGTGCTGATTATAAATAAATTTTTTATCGTTTTCTTGGTAAGAGTTTTTAGTTTTGAAAGAATTTCAACTAGAATTCAGCTATTCTGTTTTTAAGCTACATATTAAAAATCATATCGAGATCTTACAATTATAAAATTTTGATGTGTGGTATGTTACCTAAAAGTAATGAAGGGATAAACTCTGTATATATTATTTGAGAATAATGTTTTCAAACAAAGAACATATCATTTTGGAATTCTCCGGACTTATAAATCAGGTAAGTGTTATGATTTTTATAATAAAAAATTTGCTTGTAAATAATTTTTTTTCTTACTTGATGATCGTTCTCTACAAAATGGTTTTTTTACGTCTGATTAAATACTATAAGAATTAAAAAAAAAGAAACAATAGGAAAATTTTTATTGAAAAATGAAGAATTTTTAAAATCGTTTTTATTTTACGTTTTTTAGTTTATAATTTTTTGATAAAATTGTTGTCAAAATACTTTTTTTGAAAAATTAAATGGTATTAAATTATGTGTTTATGTATACTTCTTGCATATTCTAATATTTGAAATAATATGATTCTGAAAAGTATGGAAGAAAAATTCGGTACTTACGTATTTACCACAGCTACAGATTTTTAAGTGCCGCCAAACTACACTTAAAATTTTTGGAAAAAATCTTAAAATGAAACACTTTGTTTAAAATCAAAGTAGTCAATCGGATTTAGGTGGAAAATGGGACGATATAGAGTTTAGCATAGATTCAAAACAAACTTTTCTCTCACCTGATTCTATAGCCATTATAAACTCTAATAAATAAGATTCAAAATGAAATAACATTTCCAAAACGGACTTTTACTAAGACAAAGTTTCATGTTATGGACATTGGTACATTTTCGTTATATTTCACTCTATAAAATATTTCGCTATTAAAAAAATAAAATTGCATCTTGTTTTGTTTTCGGCAAGTCCCAAAGACGCATTTTCGTAACACTAAAAATGGCGACAAAAAAGAATAGTTCTTTTTTTGTTTTGTTTTTGTTTCATAAGCATTCTTTATTTTGCGTTAAAATTTAAATGGGCCTTACATGTTATGCCATTAATTTTAGTAAAACTATTTCTCAGGCATTAGGTTTGAACTCTTCTAAGAATATACCTATTTTTTTCTCTTTATTTACCAATATTATCTGTAACAGCAAGTGATCATGAAATCATGTTATGTTGTTGGTAATAGAAAGGTAAAAAATATTGAGAAGTTGTTCTTCAAATGCTTGGCGTGTTCTGCTTCAATGTTTGGCATGTTCTGATTAGTTTTTTCAAGAAGTTTTACCTTTTCTTTAGGGAAATTTTGCTTCTTTTTTTATGCTAAGAAAATGGCGTCCGTCATTGCCAATGGTTATGTGGGAACTAATGCACGATATTTACAGTCTCCCGCTAGATGGCGTATCGAGTGTTGCGATCACGAATTGTCATTTGAAAACTATTAGAATGTTTATTATTACAAAGTTTTCAAATTCCCAATCATTTTATTTCTTTCATTTAAAAAATATGATTTTTGTTTTAAATTTTATCATTATTATATTTTTTATTTAAATTATTTCATTTTTATTGCTTTTTTTATTACTTAAAATAAATATGTGAATTTTAGATTTAGCAAATTTGTGGCCACTGTCAATTTTTACATTTCTTTTTGTTTGAGAGAGAATATTTGCAAAAATATGCCGCCTAAACGAATCGCTCTTAGTCAATCAACATCTCAAGCAAGCAAAAAGAGAACTACCCGTGTTTCAGAAACATTGGAGCAACGGGAAAAAAGACTTGAAACTAATCGAGAACACAATGCTTTAGCCCGTTCCTTAAAAACGTCTGAGCAACAGGAAAGGAAACTGTTAACAAATCAACTACGCACTACTCAAGCCCGTTCGTTGGAAACATCAGAGCAACGGGAAAGAAGACTGTTAACAAATCAACTACGCAATACTCAAGCCCGTTCATTGGAAACATCAGAGCAACGGGAAAGAAGACTGTTAACAAATCAACTACGCGCTACCCAAGCCCGTTCGTCGGAAACATCAGAGCAACGGGAAGCAAGAATGAAATCCGATCGAGAACGCACTACTTAAGCCCGTTCGTCGGAAACATCAGAGCAATGGGAAGCAAGAATGAAATCCGATCGAGAACGCACTACTCAAGCCTGTTCGTCGGAAACATCAGAGCAACGGGATGCAGGAAGGAAAATCAATCAAGAACGCACTTCGCTGCCAATACTCTGATTTGAATCTCAGTACATTTCACTATGAACCGACAACCAACTATAGTCTTCACCTAAGCGTCATCATCGGAAAAATGGATCAATTATGTATGTTTTGTAGTGCTCTAAAATTTAAGAATGAAACAGCTGGAATTTGCTCTTCTGGAGGCAAAGTGAAACTACCCGATTTAACGTCGCCCGCCGAGCTATTATCAACGTTGTTATCGGGTCAAGCCAACACCTCCTAGAAGAAGGAAGGCCTCACCACGGATAAATTTAGTAGTCCGATATGACGAAGTTAACTGCGCAGTTGTTGAAAAATAAGAAAGATGTCTCTACGTTCGGGGTACTAAGCTGCGCGTTGGTTGAAAATACGAAATATGTCATTACGTTTGGACTACTAAAGAATATTTTTGGTAACCCGGGCTGAGGCCTACTCTTTCTAGGAGGTGTTGGTCAAGCAAGATAATAGAAACTTTTCTTTGCGAAAAAATGCCGGTATATTCGTGTTTCCAAATGACTTCATTCGGTGCTACAAGTATCGGTGCGCATATGAGCAGCCAGAGTTATTTATTACATTCACATGCAATCTTGCTTGAGCTAAAATTAAAGATCTTTTGTATACTAGGCAAACATCACCAGATCTTCATGATGCATTACCGCACGTGAGTTAAAACAAATATTAAGCTCTATACTTGGTTTTATTGCGAAGCTTCATGTTTTTGGAGAGACACAGTGTTTGATGTATTTTATGTAATGGCAAAAAAAAAAGAAAAAAAAAAAGAAAGAGAATTGCCACATGATTTGGCTTATTGAAAAAATCGCACCATGACAAATTGGCCAGCTCATATCAACAGAAATACCTGATGTCGCCATTGATTCAAACTTTTTTCAGATCATCAGCCAAAATATGTTTCATGGTCCGCATGCATCACCATACATGTCTGTTTGAAAATGCACTAACGATATCCTAGAGAATTAACTGTTGCGACTATCACTGGTTTTTTTCACCATTAAATAAAATTCTCATTTCAAATCGTAATCGCAAATCTCATTTACACACTTAAATACAAAATTAAAATTCAAACTGAAAGCGTTGCAACGCACACAGGGTACAGCTAGTCTATATATATAAAAGTGAATGTGTGTCTGTCTGTCTGTCCTTTATAGACTCCTAAACCATCTGATAGAAAGCTATGAAACTTGGCATACAGATAGTTCAAAGCACGAGGAAGGTTTCTGTCGACATTAGAACTTTCTGCGACAAACCGTTCCAGCGGGAATCGAAATGGAATTTTCTGATTGGTTAAAAGTTAGCCATTGTTTTAAATTTTGCTATAAACGATTCGGTTTTTAAATATCTTGAAGATAACAACAGTGATATTTTCAGGCCCGTCGTCAACGGGGGGGGGGTGAGAGGGGTGTCTCCCCCCCCCCCAGCGATATCACACAGTCGGCAAATTCAGGTTGAGTCGGCATTTTTTTTTTTTTTTTTTTTACAAGCCAAAATCCCGACTTTGCCGAAATTCTATCCTTGTCGGATTTTTCATTGGTGATGAGATTTAAACGGATTTCAATGTTATCTGAGTTTCGTCCATTTCGAAATCCCAGATCCGACTCGGCAAATTTTGTTGTGAAATGTGTTTTTAAATTTAGTTTTTTTTTTCTTTTTTCCCCCAAGAATAACCATTTATGATAATTCAAAGCAAGATGACCGATAATACAAGCCAAAATCACGACTTTGCCGAAATTCGTTCCTTGTCGGATACTTCATTGGTGATGATATTTAAACGGATTTCAATGTTATCTGAGTTTCGTCCATTTCGAGATCCCAGACCCGACTAGGCAAATCTTGCTGGAAATGTGTTTTTAAATTTAGTTTTTTTTTTCTTTTCTTCTCCAAGAGTAACCATTTATGATAATTCAAAGCAAGCTGACCGATAATACAAGCCAAAATCCCGACTTTGCCGAAATTCTTTCCTTGTCGGATATTTCATTGGCGATGAGATTTAAACGGATTTCAATGTTATCTGAGTTTCGTCCATTTCGAGATCCCAGACCCGACTCGGCAAATCTTGTTATGAAATGTGTTTTTAAATTTAGTTTCTTTTCCTCCTCCAAGAGTAATCATTTATGATAATTCAAATTAAGATGACCGATATTACAAGCCAAAATCTCGAAAACCATTTCTCTTGTATTATTATTTCAACGACACATTCTTAAATTTAAAAAAATTTTAGTGACCTTAATTTTTAGTTAATTAATAATGCATCATAAAATTCAGATATTAATTCTCTGAATTATATCAACTCTTTATTAGAGGTTTAAGTAATTTTTTTAAAGGAAGTGATGAACTTACATGAGTCTTTTTTTTTTTAAAGAATTAATAAATTTTAAATGAAATAATCGTGCCGGTGATGCAACCTATTTTTTTTTCTTTTACTTTCAAAATATCGGGGGAAAATTACAAATAAGAGCACCTATTAAATGGGATACTTTATTTTTCAAAATTTCTTATTTAAATTGTTAAATACTGTTTAAATAACACAAATTATTAAATAATTTATATTTTCAATTGGTAAAAGCTATTTTTCTACTATGAAGAATTTTACTAACTCCAAAGGACTTTAAACATCTAAAAGAGAAAAAAAACATTTAATTTGTTAAAAACCCTTCAGTTCATAACTTTTAAAATTCTATGATGATTGGAATATTATTTGAGTTAAAAATTTTTTAACGTAAAATAAATTGTTCAGGGACCAATTCATATCTTTAGAACAATTAATCATCACAACAAAATTTGATATTCTCTATGGAAAATAGTAAACATATATGTGATCCTCAATTCACCTTTATAAAAGTTTCTGTTTTGAAAATAAAATATTATATTTTGCTTTTAATATTTTTTTTCAAGAATCCTAAGAATTCTGAAACATTAAATTGAGTTACACTCAATCAAATCGACACTTCAATAATTTCTCACAATTTGTGGATGGTTGCCGAGTTCAAAGTATTAAATGTTGTAATTTTGGATTCGTTAATTATTTCAATAAAAATATGATGAAAATAGAGGAATTCTGAGTATACACGGAAAAGTGGAAATTCTGTTTGATCAAGCCGTTACCGGAACTAAGAGAAGGCGCAAAAAAAAGGATGGTGCTGGGACTCGGATCTTGTGAAGCAACAGACAAAACCCCGGATATTTCTGTCAACTTGAAAAATCGAGAGTGTTTTAAAAGTGGTTAGCTAGAATTGCCCTAAGCTATATTTTCTCTTACTCTTTCTAAGAATAAAGACAATATCTTTATCCATTTCGTTAAGAAGGGGAAGGAAGGGGCTCAATGCACATGCAGCTGTGGTACCAATTACTTCACTGACCTGTCTTTAACTGTCTAGTACGGGTACTTAGTTACTCAAAGCGTATTTTATAAATTCATATTATTATTGAATAAAATAGAAAATCCGCTCACAAGCCAACGATAATCCAATCTACCCCAGCCTAAGTTTTGAATGTAAGTATAATTTTTTTATGAATACATATTTATTATTTGCAGTCTTAATGTTTAAATATTAAGTTTAATTAAATTGCATTAAATGTGTTATTATTTCCAATTAAATTATTTCCTCAATTCCTAAATCACATTTGAATTCCGACATTTGGAATTCTTTTTCCGTTTTTTACTTTTTACTAAGCTTTTTATTTTGTGTTTAAAATAGTATTAATAGTAAATAATTATTTTTCATAGATCTTATTTAATTGAAATTTCAAACATCAAATTCTATATTTATTCGTAGGCTTTGTTTTTATAAGTCCAAGCTACAATCCTTTATGAACAAAAATGTACTAATGCTTATTTTATTGAAAATGTAATGTGTTTAAAAATAGAAAAGTTTCAGTTTTTTTTTTTTTTTTTTTTTGATAAATAATTCTTTTTAGCTATTTTGTTGTATTTCTTATGTATTTAATGTTTTTATATTATCTTTTTGATTAAAGTTAACAGTTTTTCATTTGTTTAAGTTATTATTAGTAAAAAGTTATTATTAGTTAAGTTATTATTAAGTTAAGTTTCTTTTTACTAATATTAGTAAAAAGAAACTTAATAATTTTGTAATTATGTAAAAATTCAATTCACAGTTTTGTATTAAAAAATCAGAATAATCATTTTAGCAGAATAATCATTTTAGCATAAATGCTTTCATAAGTTTTTATTGTTAAATCTATTAGCGTTAACTGCACCAATGACCGTCACTGTTGCCAGGTGATGATAACCGTTCACCCCCAGATGGCGTTGTAAAATCCCCTAAAAATTCTAAGTAAACCCCAAAATTTTTAACCTTAAGCATTAGTATTAAAAAATAGTACAAAAGTTAAATAATGTATAGAAAACGTTGCTTTAATACTTTTTAATATTTTATTACCAACAAATTAATCTTTTTTACATTTCAATAGTTACATTATCTTTAATGTCTACTAAAATATTTAAGATATTTTTTCAATACTTCTTGACTTGCACATTTTTTCATAAATATTTTATTATCAACGATATAGTCTTTTTAATATTTTAATCCTAACATTATGCTTAAATTTTTTAAAAAATATCCAACATATTTTCGTCAATACCTTCTGATTTGTATATGTTTTAGCATTTAAACTGCTTTTCGTGTTCCCAATCTTTCTTGTACTTTTGTACGTACTTCTTTTTTTCTTTATCCTTTGGCATTATTTTTAAACCATGCACATTAAAATTTTTAAATAATTTGAATTCAAATTCTCCAAACGTTCAGGTTGATCGAGCTAAGTAATAACCTACTACATTCAACAAAGGGGTTAATTTCTAGAATTAAATTTTAATCTTTTTGCTTTGGTTTAATATATTGATTTTCATACTACCATTTCACACATTCAGTTATAGAATTTGATATTGGAACGTAACCAAAATGAAACTAGAAAAAACTCACAAATAACCCTAAAACAATCCCCTAAAAACAAATTCCCCTAAAATACCCACTGAAGATAAAAAATCCCCCTAAATTTAGGGGGAAAACCCCTAATCTGGCAACACTGATGACAGTTGCGACAAATGAAAGAATTTTCTGCAAAATGAAATTGATTAAAAACTATCTTCTAACAAGAATGACGCCTAAATTCACTACTTTTACTCAAAGCAGAAAAAGATATTGTTAACAATAAGCTTGATAAGTTGGCAAAATATTTTTCTCTTTTAAAACAACGTCGAAGTAAATTTATGTAGCTAATATAATATAACGTAATTTTACTAATATCTTAATTTTTTATCATTTTTATGTGAATTTCTTCATTTATAATTGAAATGGAAATATTTTCAATGTTTTTCTACATTATTTTTCTTATTTTTTTAAAAATGAAAGGACAGTTTACTTTTGAATGAATTTTGTTTGGAATCAATATCTTATTTGCTGATTATGACTTACTTTCTTATTTTCAAACAGTTGCTCTAATTAGCTTATGGTAACAACGTTTAGGTGAAACGAAAGATAAATTTTAATTACTAAGTGATTTTTCAAAAAACATTTAAATATAAAGTATTTCAAAGTTGCATTGAAAAACATTTAAATTTACAATTTTATTTTTTAAAATTATTTCCACAAATAATTATTGATTACTATCACTAAAAACTTATTTTAATTGAATAAGTTTCAGTTTATTTAAAAATAGTTTTCTTCTTTAATACTTTATCATTTTAATAATTAAAATTAATAGAAACGAAAAAACTATATTTTCTTTGTATTATTTTGAATAATTACTGGTACTATTTAGTTATCAATAATACGACATTTTTCACCTATAGCGGTTGCATTTTTAAGTACTGTAAAAATTATTTCGATGAATAGCATTATGTTTATAACTAGTCGAAATGATTTCAAAATAAACTTTGGAAGCTCAAGTTTTGTGGCGTATTTGAACTCTTTTATTTGTTTTGTTTTACCTTTGATTATAAAGCTTTATATATATATATATATATATATATATATAAGTATATGACAGTCGGCAAAATGAACTTCAACACCCCCCTCTCGAATCGGTTAGCGACGGGCCTGCTAAATATAAATAAGTTTTGAAAACGTGCAATTTGAATGAAAGTTGCCTTTATTTTTATTAGACAATTTTCACAATACTAAATCCGTGATACGACTAATAATTACGAAATCTATTCTCGTTGGTTTTACGTACTTGTGCTCATCTGACATAAAGAAACTTGCCCGAATTATAATTAAATATTAAAATATATGTAATTTACTTTTCTAAATGAATAGAGCTATAAGATAGAAAATTATTTAGTATGCAATTTTAGGTTAGCACAATTAAATATATTTTTTGAAGGTTTCATTGCGGACAGTTATTTGAAAACTATTAGATTATTTGTTATTACAAATTTTTGGAATTCACATTCGTTTTATTTATTTCATTTAAAAAATAAATTTTTGTTTTAAATTTTATAATTTTTATATTACTTATTTAATTTATTTCATTTTTATTGCTTTTTTATTACTTAAAATAAATATGTGAATTTTAGATTTAGCAAATTTGCGACCACTGTCAACTTTTACATTTCTTTTTGATTGAGAGAGAATATTTGCAGAAATATGCCGCCTAAACGAATCGCTCTTAGTCGATCAACATCTCAAGCACGCAAAAAGAGAACTACCCGTGTTTCAGAAACATCGGAGCAACGAAGAAAAAGACTTGAAACTAATCGAGAACACAAATGCTTTAGCCCGTTCCTTAGAAACTTCTGATCAACAGGAAAAAAGACTATTAACAAATCAACTACGTACTACTCAAGCCCGTTCGTTGAAACATGAGAGCAACGGGAAAGAAGACTGTTAACAAATCAACTACGCACTACTCAAGCCTGTTCGTCGGAAACATCAGAGCAACGGAAAGCAAGAATAAAATCCGATCGAGAACGTACTACACAAGTCCGTTCGTCGGAAACATCAGAGCAACGGGATGCAAGAATGAAATTCAATCAAGAACGCACTTCGCTATTCAGACGCTTCCAATACTCTGATTTGAATCTCAGTGCATTTCACTCTGATCCGACCACCAACTATAGTCTTCGCCCAAGCGTCATCATCGGAAAAATGGATCAATTATGTATGTTTAGTAGTGCTCTCAAATTTAAGAATGAAACAGCTGGAATTTGCTGTTCTGGAGGCAAAGTGAAACTACCAGAATTTACGTCGCCACCCGAGCCATTATGAACGTTGTTATCGGGTCAAGCAAATCAATAGAAACTTTTCTTGGCGAATATATGTCGGTACATTCGTGTTTCCAAATGACTTCATTCTGTGCTACAAGTGTCGGTGAGCATATGGGTAGCCAGAGTTATTTATTACATTCACATGCAATCCTGCTCGAGCTAACATTAAAGAGCTTTTGCAACCTAGGCAAACATCATCGGATCTTCATGATGCATTACCGCACGTGAGTTAAAACAAATATTAAGCGCTATACTTGGTTTTATTGCGAAAAATCATGTTTTTGGAGAGACACGGTGCTTGATATATTCCATTGAATGGCAAAAAAAGAGAATTACCACATAATTTGGCTTATTGAGAAAATCATACCATGCCAAATTGGTCAGCTCATATCAGCAGAAATACCTGATGTCGCCATTGATCCAGACTTTTTTCAGATCATCATCCAAAATATGTTTCATGGTCGGTGTGCATCACCATACATGTCTGTTTGAAAATGCACTAACGATATCATAGAGAATTAACTGTTGAGACGATCACTGGTTTTTTCACCATTAAATAAAATTCTCATTTCAAATCCCAATCGCATTTACACACTTAAATGCAAAATTAAAATTCAAACTGAAAGCGTTGCAACGCACGCAGGGTACAGCTAGTTATGGTATAAAAATTAGTAATTTTACACTTATTTCAAATTAGAAACCCACTTGAAAAAAAGTGATTTGAGAAAAAACTGTTTAAGTATAAAATGCGTGCTAATTTAAATATTTTGAATTAATTTGTTTGAGCCCTCTGTCTGGCACAATCCTTGAGTTTGACTATGTCACCCATCAACTTTCAAAAGCTACCAGATCCCCTCTACAGAGTATCAAATTTGAAATGGCATGTCTTCGGATCATTCTCAGGAATGTACCCATCGCCAATAGTCCATTATGCAGCTCTAGTGCGGCGTAAATAAAGTACCTACCTCAAAATAGATTCAATTTAACATGTCTGTTATATTAGTGAAATGGTATTTAATATTTGTATTTACGCCCCCAAATCGTTCACGTTGCACGCACTTCCAAATGCCGTTTAGAAAAACGAATAAATTAATTGGTAAGGTATTTGGGGGAGAATAAATTTTACCAATCAGATTCTCAGTCTTTGTCGAGGGTGTGTGAATCACGTGCAGCGAGAATGCGATGGAAATTTAAACAAACCCGATACTACTCCTACTCATACATGCTTCTACAGTCCTTATAATGTAGTTTCTCAAAATTTGTAAGCATATAAGCTTTAACTAAGTGGCAAAAAATATAAAAAAAACTTTTAAAAAGTTTGCCCCCCTCTTCAAACTGTTTTTCAGATAGTTTTGCTAAAGGCCAACTTTTCCTGCATTTTGAACTGATGAATCTATGTTGCAAAATAATATTATTTCATTGGCTATTATATATACAGAAAATGACGTCATAAAGGACGCGGGTTTTTTATAAATATATTGTTTTACTCTAAGCATAGAAAAAACTTCAGTCGCCATAATCGCCAAAATTCTCTCAATCGGTTCCAGTTAACAAATGTTAATAATGAAGAAGTTTGATATTCAATGAAATTATTCGGCTTTTCTTGCAAATAGTGAACATTTATTTTGTTTACTTGCTGCTGATAAATATCGAAATGTTTGTGAGATACATTAAACTATTAAATGAAAGGAATGACGATTGAAATGGAATGTAGGGGTAGCCATTTTTGGCGACAAATTATTTATCTTTCTAAGTTGAGCGAGCGATTTTTTTTCTCAGTAAAAAAATTAAGAATTAAGTGTTGTTTGGTTTGTGAATCGAAAATAATAGTTAGGGCAATCTACAACGCATGATTTACTATAAAAATTAACTAAACATTCAAATAAATACTATTGTTCCTCGCTATAAATTGTTTTTAAGACACTACAAACCCTCTAAACAGATTATTATTTCTTAAAATAATAATTCCCTCGCAAGTCTAAGGATATTTTATATTTTAATTCTTGTGTAAGTTAAGTATTTATTACCTCTTTTTGAAAATAAGGATTTAATTTTGATTACGTATTTTTATATTTGTTATAAATAATATTTATCTGTAGGAGAAAGTTACATATTGTTATATTAGTTTCTGTTTGTTAAATTTTGACATATATTTATATTCATTTTATATTATTATTTATTCAGAACATTTATACAGCAATTGATTGTGAATTATTTTCTTGAATTAAAATGTATTTAAATGACAGCGAGGGGAAAAATTATGTTTTGGATGTTTCATCTACTTTTAAAAAAATAAGAAATGTGCATTGATACATTTTACTATGAAAATTAGATCTATATTAAAACAATTTTGTACTTTTAAAGCTTTTCTTTAATTAACAAAATAACGCATTAATATATTTCTTTTTACTTTGATTATATTAATATCTACATTATAATGAATATAAAACTTATGTTTTGCTTCTTATAATGTGTAACTCTAATTGACTTTTACTTTAAACTCTAACTTTTTTTTTTAAATATAAAAAAAAGTAAATAGTTAATTTATTAAAATTATTTAATTTTGTATCTTAACTATTCAGATGATTGTCTGTAAAACGTAAAATATCAATAAATCATTTCTAGTCAGTGTTCAAAAATACACTTAATGACAATATATGACATTAAAATAAATGTAACTTATAAATACATGAAAAAATAATCATGCATTTATAAACCCAAGTATTTGTGTAATAACTAAATGTTTAATAATTGTAAAAATTATGTGTTGTTGTTAAAGTAAGTAATTGTTAAAAATGTTCATGTGTTGTTAAAAATTTGTTTTTTTTTCTTGGAAAACTATTTTTGGTTAATGTTTTTCTAAATATCTAAAAATAAGTGCTATACTCTTTCATGTAATAAAAGGAAGAAACAATCTGTTATAACTGTGCCAATTGAACAAGATTAGAGTAGTGTTCTCTGAACTTTTTACTGCTGACAACCAGTCAACGTTTCATACTCTTACTGCAGACCAGTTAATGCTCCATAATTTTACTGGAACCTTGACTGTTTATATTTTAGATTCTTTTGATTAAACAACTTTAATTTTATTGTTTTTAAACATGCCTTCAAAATAAAATACTATTACATGCACTTTAGTGCGTTTTAGGTGACTTCTCTAAGCTCCCAGTTTACCTCTGTCTTATGGGAAGTCGTACAAAACCCAAGATAATAAATAAAATGGAAATAATTGAATTATTCTTGGGCAGACTATTTAATCTGTGGTTAGAGACCACTGGATTAGAGTAACTAGGCTTATTTTTTTGAAAAAATATTTTAAACAATCCACTTACATTTAAAGGAAAATTGGAACATACATTTACATTTGGAAAAATTGCAACATAATGTTTAGAATTATCAAGCAGAATTGACCTTAAAATTTGTTTATTCAACAGATTTATAACTTTTTTTAGATAAAGTGAAAATAAGAACGTTTCAAGATAAATACTTAAGAAAATAACAGTCAAAATACAAGAAAATATAGTGAACCTTCAAGGGACCGAAATTTCGGTTCACTATGACCGGGAGTTCACTATATCCGTTACGCAGGCAATTTAACTAATGGTTCTCAAACTCCTCCCTTTTATTACACGGTATTCAAATAAATTACTGAAAAATATTATGTAGTAGCAAAAAATGTGTTATTTTTCATTGTCTTCATCTTGCGTACAAAAAAAAAATTTGTAATCTTTAGCTGATGAGCAATCCTCAACATCAGATAAGGAAACACTTCCAGACTTTCAGATAATTTTTCCTGAATTTCTGTTATTTTGCTTTTTAAACCTGCCATTTGTCTAACCTGCCATTTGAGTACATAAAAGTAGTCACATAAAATCTCTTAGCAAATTCATCGACATTTGTCCAGATACTGGAAGATTGCGAATTCTTCGATTTGTGAACCACTTCTTCAGCATCCTTGTGATCTGCTTTTCTCAACTTTTTTCTGCCATCTAAATTTTTTTCATGAGCAGAAATTATTAATTGCCTATTTTTCAATATGTTTCAAACTGCAGATTTGGATAGTTTTTTTATTCTCTGCAAATATCAGCTTGATTTCATCCATTTTCAATTTTTTTGATTATGCCCATTTTATCATCAATGGAGAACATTTTAAGTTTATTGCTGGCCATATTTAAATTTGAGACGCTTGTTTGCAGGATTTTTTTAACTGAACTGAGAGCAAAAAGGAGTTGAAATAAGGGCCTTATCAACACATATTAGTGTCCTACCCTTTAAGCAATTATGAATAATTACTCATTCCCTCTGACAGAAAATGCATATTGATCCCATTGACACCTTACAGGTGCATTGCCATTGTCTTCCTGGGTTGGAAACATCTGCTTGGTTTGTTTAGGGATGAGAAAGGGAGATAAAAGAAGCAAACGAGAAAAAATGCTTATCGCTACATTACCCTCTATAGATGGTTTTGAAAATCTGTATATGTATTTATTTTGTTATTATTGCAAAAAAATATTTTATAAAAATCAGTTGAAGACAGAAAAAAGTTCATTACATCCAACTTCCTCACTTTTTTGGTTCACTATGTCCACAAAAAATAACGTCTGTGTATAGCAAGGCGCAGCACCGAACATTTCGTTCACTATATCCGGGAGTTCACTATAGCGGTTATAAAGTACTGTAGTTATAAAGTTTTTGCTATAGATAGTTTTTATAGTGATTGTTAAAACTGGTGTGAAAAAAGAATATTCTATGCTTTTTTGGCAATAAAGGGCAAGAATCTAAAAAGGAAGTGAAAAGCTCTGATTAAAAAAGATTGACTTTAAAGTACTGATGATTAAAATGAAAAATATATATATTATAAAAAGACATTTTATTATAAATTTTTTAACAAGTTATTATGAGAAATAAATTATTCAATTATATTTGTCTCTAAATCTTATGTAATCAACATTTTTATTTGTGCTATGTTTAATACTTGGACATAAGACAAAAAGATAATTAATGTTCTAAAAATATTAAATACTATCATTTTAAGATATTTATTTTTAATTATTTAACTTCAAAAAATTGGCTGTGTCCCCCCCCCCCAAAAAAAAAGAACTTGCTCTTTTGCAGGCTCCTTCTTCTGTTTTATATGTAACAAAACTTAAATAAATTTTTATAATAATAATAAAAAAGCAGGGAATCAAATTGTTTTTTTACTGATAAGATAAAGTGAATTATGGAATCTATAACTGATAGAAACAATATTTAAGTATATTTGCAAGTACTTATGTAATGATATAAAATTTCAATGTCTCAAAGAATCTGCCTTATTTTTACTGAATGAATTATTTCATAAATGAATTCTTTGTGTGTAAAAACATATTACATATTTTTCAATAGATAGCATCCTTAAAAAGTATACAGCAGATACAACCTTAACCCACTGACGGTTCTGCACGTAGAAAGTTGCATTTTACCCTGCAGTCTTCTCTGCATAGCAAAACCGGTTTTTCCATGTTAATGGATAGGGGAATAGTGTATAGGGGAGAAACATTCTCCCAATTTTGCCCATTCCCTTAACCGCCAGTGGGTTAAGTAAGTGACACCGAGTACACGACACAATACCCATTTTTATTTATCCATTTCACTGGTGCTGTTGTTGTTACACGCCCCCATTGGCCAGCAGTGCTAGACCAGGTCCATGACGTTGTACACCCTCAAAAAATCCAACACCGTCAATGGATCATCTGCTAAATCCTGCTTGGTGAGCCCCAGGCATGCGAGGATGTGGTGAGGCGAAGCCTGCTCTGAAGAATAGTTGGTACAAATTTCAAAGTTCTTGAATCCTTCCAAAAATTTCATTGATGGTAACCATGTGGGGGTATAATTATCGACTATGTCAACCTTCATCTATCAGAAGGTACCTCAAGATGGATTCAAGTTAACATGTCTTATATACTAGTGATTCCGTATTTAATATTTATAGTGGTAGTTACGCCGCATTACTCCCTTCCAGAATTTTATCTGTGATAGAATTCGACGCACAATTACCACCACTTGTTGATTCATGCTGTTAATATATTTAGATCAATTTTGCTCATTATATTTTCTCTTAATTTTTTTGTTTATAGCGTTTCGCTCATTTCTTTCTTCTTCTTTTTTTTTTGTTTATAGCTTTTTACTCATTATTTCATTTTTATTTATTTTTTTGTTTATTGACCGGGAGACTTTATTTACTTCAACGGATTTTTTTTCTTCTTTGAGCAGTATTTTTAAGTAAATCAACTGTTTTTAATGTGGATCATCCATTAATAACAAGTTCATATCACTTCTGCAGGTCACCAATGTGGGGATATAATTATCGACTATGTCAACTTTCATCTATCAGAAGGTACCTCAAGATGGATTCAAGCTAACATGTCTTATATACTAGTGATTCAGTATTTAATATTTATAGTGGTAGTTGCACCACATTACTCTCCTTCGAAAGCGGACAAGAATAGTTTGTTCCTGTCTATTAAAACCTTGGGCAATGGAGCTTCCAGGTCGAGAACACTGATACCATGGATGCTTTGGGGGGGCATTCCAAGTAATCTTGTTTTTGTGTTTTATTTTTGAGAAGATTTCCTAAAAGGTGAGGGGTGCCGACGGCACAGAGGACTCACGAGTACCAGCTTTAGCTGAAGTGTCTGCAATCTCGTTTCCTTCAAGATCAACGTGGGAAGGGATCCACTGCAGATGAATCTGATGCGAAATGGAAAGCCGTTTTAACTTTTTGAGTTGTGACACTCCAACACTATCTCTAACGCTTTGCCAATTGGTCAAGTGCTGTATAGCACTTCTGCTATCAGACAGGACCCATATCTCGTTTCCACGGGTAAGAAACACAAGAGAATTAATGGCTATTAGCTCACTGCAAAATACTGAGCAGTAGTCAGGATTTCTCCTCTGAATTTTTAAGTCATGGTCTTGCAATTTAATGTAAATTCCACTGCCAGATCGGTTACATTCGTCTCTACTGCCAGCCGTATAAACCTGAACTGCATCACCCTTTATTGGTATGCTTAGCTTGATGTTGCTGGAGGGGCTTGCATGCTCTGACAACCCTGGGAGCTATGCCGGCAGTAGTTTAACTACCGGTAGGGTCTCCCAAGCTGGACAGGTCCTCGTAGGGTAGGAGCCAGACTAAATGGGATACCACCAAGAGCTAAGTCGGTCCTCTACCTATTCTTTTAGGTGCTCTGGTCCTTGGGACTAACAGAGGCTGCAACTTTTCCCCATCCAAGAATAGTACTTTCACTGGTGCTTGTGAATTCAGCTATTTTATTAATTTGTTTTTATTTGTTCAAATAAAAAATATTTATTTTTTTCAAACAAAGAAAACAGTTCAATTTTCTGCTTTTCATTAGCAACTATATTGCTTGTGTCATGTTCGGACAGAATGGACAGCCACATGGGAACTAAATGTAACAAATGAAGATTTTAAAAAAATCTCTGTTATTCGCCATTTTTTTGTAGAAAATGTTGTCATAAACACATCATTTTTATTAAAAATTGAATTATTATAAATATTTTTTAATATTTTGAAAGTTAAATATTTTTACACTTTTTAAAATCTTTCTTCATTTTATAAGTGAACCATGTAATGCTTACCATACTTAAAGAAATGCTTCAGGAAAGATACCTAACATAAATAATATGGGTGAAATTCCACTTATCAATAATAATAAAAAAAAATTTTAGGTAAATACTTAAGGTTTCTCTGATTTTCAATACATTTATTAAACCAGCTGAGATGAAAAATACCAAGTTACATATTTTTCGTGCTATATATTTTTTAAAATTCTCAAATTTGTTACAATTTTTTAACAGCTGTAACTTTACAACTATTTTACCTAGAGAGCAAAATTGAATATATACTATATATATGGGTGATTCTTTTTAAACATGACAATTCGGACCAAAAAATTTCTTCCTTAGTTACATTTATTAATATCTTACAGATAGCAGTGTAGTTTATTGACATTTGCTCAAGGAAAAAAATAAAATAGAAATTCACCAAATCTTGAATGCCAGGAAAATGACATATTAGCTTAGAAGTTTAAAAAACAGTCATTTTAAGTTAATAGTAATTAACTCAACTTAAGCCTTTATGTTAGATGGACCATAAATTGCTTAAATTATTTCTTTTTATCCACTGTAGAAATAATAAAAAAAAAAATATTTGTTGCTGATATGTACAGAATAAAATTTCGTATAATAATCAATCATTAAATAAATAAATAACTTTGATTACATCCAAGCATATTACAATCATACATAAACTTGGTATAAGGTTAATATTTGCTTTACCTCTTTACAGTATTAGCAGTTAAAAAGAATTTCTGGTAACACTTCAATGTCCTTACATTCATAAGCCAGGATAATGACAAATTCGCCATTTTATAGCATATAACTTTACTTTAATTTAATATTTTGGCCTAAGACGTTTATATTCTGCAGAAAACAACAGGATTTCTTAAAATAACTCAGATAAATCTTTGTAGTTTATGTTATTAATGATTTCAAGAAGCCAGGAAAATGACAACATAAAAACCTACTCACCTTGAAAAAATTTTTGAAATAGATTTAGAGCCAGGAAATTGGTTCTTTATTCATGCAACAAGACATGTTTAGATAAGAGAGTAAATCAATCTATTAACATAAGATATTGATCACTAAATAAAAGTAGCCAGGAAAATGACAGATTTTCATCGGACAAACAAATTATTGACAGAAAAAAATATTTTAAACAAAGTTTTCGTAAATAATACCCTCTGATTATATTCTAGAAATGCTTACATAGGTTGAGATAAAAAAAATTAGATTTTGAAAAATGCATGGGAAGTTTTGAAGCTAGTTATTATTGGAAACATTGTTTGGGACATGCCAGGAAAATGACATTTTGAAGTTTTATTAAATTTTTTAAGTATACAAAACAGTCAATGCTAGTGCAAAATCATTTTAAAATGCTAACAGCAATGCTATTTATTAATTTTTTTTAAAAAAAGTTCTTTTAGTATTGGATCTTGGAGCAAAGGACAGTGAATTGTCATATTTCGTGAGAATCACCCATATATATATATACCAATTTTACATTAAGGGAACCATAGAGAATGTTATAATTGCTAAACAAATGAATGCACAGATTTACTGCAAGAACCATAATGTTGAAAAAAAAATTTTTTTTTTCTTTACAATTTGCAGAAACTTACAGCTTTTAAAGACATAAAAAAGTGGAAGATTTTTATACCTTTTTTTCATTTTTATAAAAATTTAGCCATATCATTAATTTTTTGAAAATTAATTGATTTTCATTAAAGTGTGCACATTATGCAACTGAAATGATATTTATTTTATTTTATTTAAAAAATAATAATCATTGAGGAGTTAAAATCTGAAGAGCGTTTTTTAAAATTTTATTTTTTAGATTTGGATGAATTCTAGAATTTTATTTGTAAGATTTTTTTCACATATTTTTATATGCAGTATGTTTCATACAACCCATAAAATTTTTTTTTATATCTTAGCAAAAATAAAGATTAAAAGATTTACATATTTTAAGAAATAATGACAAAAAATATCAAAATAGAAAAAATTGCGGTTGAGGGAGACACCTGAATGAAACAACTGAACCTGTTTAATTTCAAGAGGAGACAAAAGAGATTAAAGAAATTTACTAACACCTTCATATTTCCACTTGGAATGAAACAGGTTCTTTTTTTCTTTACTGTAGTTTAACAGATTTCAATGACGTTTGTGTTTTTTCCTTACCTAAAGAATTTTTTTAAAAGTTCAAATGAGTATACTTTTTTGTTTTAATTTTTAATAAGAATTTTTAACATAAAATTATATATATATTGCTGAGATTTTAACAATTCCTACCAGTTGAGAAATGAAAAATAAAAAAAGCTAAATTTAGTTTTGAAAATAATAAATACTATTTTAAAGCTTTAAAATCTTAAGGCCAAAAAACTTCACTAACTTATTTTGCCTCATTTTTATATTGTTTGCGTCCTTTATTTGTAAATAATTGTTATTTTTATGTTTACATTATTTGCTCTTGGAATATAGATGCTTTTCGTATTGTTCTAAAGAAATTTTTTCTATCTTATTTTCTAGAAGTAATTTATTTAAAGTAATTTATTTAAAGAATATTATAACAGGCTAATATTCGTTGTTTCTTTTCTAACATAGTATGACGTATTTTTCTTAGTCAAATGTATCTATTGTTATTTTCTAATGTATGATTAAATCCATTATTTAATTACATAATAGAAAATAAGAAATTATACATTTGAATTAAGCTCATTATTTTAATATTAAAAATAGTTTAGATGATTCATGATAAGTTAAAAATGCAAATATTGTTTTATTCCAACATCATGTTCATTTTATTGAGTTATCACGGAATAAATAACATTGCTTTATTCTAATAAAAAACTAAAAATTCATTTAAAAATATTCAAGTGCCTGTAAATTAGCTGAAGTAAAGTATTTTACTTCACTTATAAAAGATTTGAACTATTTATTATAGTTTTTTCTTAATACAGAAAATGCACTCTGAGGATGATCTCGCATAGCTACTAACTCTCTGTGGCTATAATTCAGCTGAAAACCTTCTATGGTTCTAACCACATAAGCATTCATTACCCTTGCAAACTCCTTTTCCAAAACTAATTCACTTAAAACATGGCAGTAGTATAATAACAAATTTAATGAAAAAATTTATATAAATATTATAAAAAGTGATAGAACAATTCAAGTAGGAACATCAGTCATGTTAACTTAAATTTGTTTTTTTAAATTTCTTCTTGAAACCTTCTTTTCTTCCTTTTTTTTTATTTTCCTTTCTTTTGCATCTGCGTGTCGATTTTTTAATAAATAATTATTTTAGTATGGTCTATATGTTATAACCATATAATTTTACTACATGGTTTGTCAATGTTGAACTACAAATTATTATTAAAGATGTAATGAATAATGATTTGGCTGAATGCCAAATATTGGCCAAATACTCAATATTAGACAACCATAAAGCAACAGCATTTTAAAAAATTATTAATAAATATTTTTTTAGATATTAATAAAATAAGTCATTATGGAGAAACAGTTAAAACTTAGCTATATTAATAATAAAACTATAATATGAAACAAAATAATTTGTTTTTCTAATAAAGCATTGCAACTAGGTGCAAAATTTTTTATGCGTTGTCAACTTAATTCATAATTTTAGTATTTATGTTATTGCTACTAATCTCCAGTCTGGGCAGTGAATCCATTGACACACGCATGAAATCATTAACAAGTTGGGGGAAAGTTTAGACGTCTTTCCATAAATGTCCAGAGCAGTCTAAGCCTGGCCTCGCGCTGAGGAGGCAAGCGGAAATGTGAAAAACCTCCAGCTTGATTTTTGCCTCTCAACCAAAGGTTTTTCAGGGTGTGGGCTGAAAAATGATTGCACATTGAGGAAATGTAGTTGCCTCCTCCACACAGGCGTAGATTCGCAGATATTTGTATAAACTGGCCTCTAAAGACATTTTCCTCTAGAAAATACTTAAAAAAAAAAACTTTTAGTATAAAAGTAAATGAGTTTGTTAAAAGAAAATAACTTTTAAATGTAAAAATAAACAGTTTTTTTTTTTAAAGGTTTATTTTTTCTTGATACAGATTACTCATATTTCTTAGCAGTTTTTTTAAGAAAAATTTTGGGTGCACAAAATTGTTTTTCAAAGTTTTTATTCATTGTAATTCAATTTACTATGAAAAGTGCACACCATAATTAACAATACTAAGGAAAAAGTCTTCATAGATATTAATCACCAAATATTATCAATTAAAAATACTTAAAAAATGTATCAAACTTAATTAAAAAAATGACTTTAAAAATTGAAAAATAAAAATTAGAACTATAAAAGAGCGTCTTTTTTTTTTTAATATGCGAATAATCAGTTTTGAAAAATAATTCTTGATAGCATGTTCTTGTTGTTGTTTCCAATCCCAGCTGGAATAGTGAAGCTATACCCGATCCACCAGGCCGTGAGTCTTCAAAAAATCGAGGAAAAGGAGAGGTCTCTCAAGAACCTCTTCCATGGTGAAATCCTGGCAATCAAGATTAATATTACAGGCATAACATTACTTATGCCTGTAATATCAATTAAGAGCAATTTTGCGCACTTAAAATTGTTCTACTAAGCAATTTTTAAAGTTTTTATTCAGTATACTACGAATTTCTTATTTTTATTTCCTAGATAATATTTATTTTTTTAAATTATTTAAAATAAATTCCTTGCATGTCATCATTGTAAGTAACTTCTAGAAAAATATTCTGAAGAATATTCTACACGAGAAAACTACCAAGAGTTTTACTTCTCTAATGAAATTATTTAATATTGAGAAAAATATTTTCCATTTTCTTCCAATCTGTTCAAGACTAACATAAAACTATTATTAATTTATTATTCGATTAACACTGTAGTTGATTTTTTATTTTTGCAAATAACTTGAAACAAATGGAATTTTTTTTTTGGAAACTAGTACATTCAGAACTAGTACAGATCCTATTTAAACTTCAAGTTCTCAGTCAAAAATAATTAATTTATTTGTAAGAAATAATGTTAATTACATTTATATTCACGATCAATATTGTTAATTCAATTCGAGATTGTCCCTCAAACTAACTTTGAGCAGAACTAAATCTTGTGTGAAGAGAAGGCAAAATTTTACGGGAGGCAAAAATAACCTGGAACCTATTCGAGAGGTTTCTAAGACTTGTTTGCCTCCTGGACGAAAAAAAACTTTTCACTCCCTCAGTGTGTGCTTGCTATTGGAAACCAATGGGAAATAAATTTATCCCACATTCTGTATTCCCCTCTCTTCCCGCTTGCCTCCTATGTGCGCATCCGGCCTAAGATGTGTTCAGATTAGGCTCTGTAAAGGTGGCATTTAGAGCAAGGTGGGTAGGTCTTTCAGCTCTCAGAAAATAGTAGACACCTAATGTGGCCGCTGGCGAGAGACTGGTGTTAGATATATCAGCATTGTTAGCATAGCATTTATCTGATTCAAAAGATCAAAAAAAAAAAAAAAAAAAACAAATTGCCATCTTCGTGTTTGATGTGTTTTCTTTAGACAATATAGACTCATAAATAAACAGGAAAAAAAAAGATCCAGATATTTTTGGCTGTCTACAACATAAAAATTATGATGGTTTTTACCTTTACATTATTTATCTTTTACTTTATATCATTTACCTGTAATGTTTGTTTATTATTCCTTCTTAATACTATTATCCGTTATATTAACAGTTCTGATTATTATTCAAAATAAAAGCTTAAAGATAAAAATGATAGTTCTTTATTCTATGATTAAGTTATCGTTTATTACCTTTTCGTGCGGCATATTAACATATTGTTGCAGTTTTATATACATTAAGTGATAAATATTTTGTTTATTTATCAATATGTTACATTTACTTTCATGAAGAAATTAATAGCAGTTTTTGGTCCACATATTCAACTTGCAATACAAATTAATTATTTGAATTTCTTTTAAGTTTCATTAAGTTTTCAGATTATTGATTTATAGTCTATTTTTTAAGAGAGAAGAAAGCAACAAGATTTTATGGTAATTAAAAGTTTACGAAGCACGTTTATGGATTCAATTACCATGGTTTAAATTTTTTTCACTGCAGAATTTTGAACAGAGTGTGATTTCCTAAAATAAAAAATTGGGATTGTTTAATTGATTCATTTATAATTTTTGTATGTTCTACCTTGAAAAAAATGAGAATGAAGAAATCATCAAAAGAGCATAGCAATCTTTGTATGCATTTATATTTTCCAATAAATATCATTGAAAAGTTTTTGTTATTGTTGCAGGTGGCTGTTTCATTTATCATTCTTCTGTGGTTTGGAATATTTGAAAATGAATCCACGTGAAGTGGAGGGTTTGCATGAAATACTCAGCGGTTTGAGCATGGACCACCTGAAAGAAATTGCCATGATCACCACAAGTCACATGATGGATGACCATTATAATGGTGTTCAAGCACCAGAGCTTGTGAACGAAATCATCAAAAGTGCATCAAACGCCTCAGAAGTTCTGCATCGACAGAAGGTGTCTAAAGAACTCCTTTTGAAGTATCTCAGGAGAAAAGGATTTGATCCTGATCCTAAGAGCAAAAAAATTATTTACATAAAAACTTGTTTATCTCTTTGGAATAACTGTGGAGACATTAAATCTCCTCTCTTTTAAAGAACTCACTCATAGTGTATCAGTGATTTTTTTTTTCAATATTTAAAAAAATGTTTGATTTAGTTTATATTATATGTGATATAAAATTAGAAAAATTAGGTTTTTTTCATTCTAAATATTAGACTATATATTATATGTTAATTTTTTTATTAAAAATTTTAATCTAAAATTAGTTTTTAAAGAATATTTTTTATGCAACATTTAAAAATCATTAGCTCCCAATGTGTGCTGTTATCCAAAAATATATACAAATATTACTAAAAGGCAGAGTAATTTCTCCCTTAATTAAAGACATTCAAAGTAGGAAGGAATTGATAGAACTAATATTTATCTTTATTAATTACGTTACAATCAATAAAGATATTTGTGCTCATTAATTTTTATTTTATCTTGTTTCCAAAAAATTAGAAGTGTTACGGTATCGTCAATCAGTCAATATTCAAAAGTATTGGACCACTTTTAAATAAATAATTAAAATAAAAAAAAATTTAAATATAAAAATATATTTTAAACTCAAATGTCTTGTGCATATTATTTTAAAAAAGCAAAATAATTTTGCTATATAAAATTTCATGATAGTTTTCCTTTTTCCATCATATAATATTTTATGTTATACTTCGTTCACCAGTAGTTGGCACTTGGCTCCACCTCCTCGGACGAAGAGTTCATTTCAGCACGGGAGTAAGAGGAGTAAAGTCTCCGAGCTTGAAAAAGTCAGCCCTTAATGCTCACCGAACGCAAATATAGAATTCTTTTTCAGTCACTTACTTCGCTTTATCATCTGCTGTTATACCTTTCGTTACTCTAGCTATATTGCAGCAAAATGTCTCAAAAGCGACAAACTATTCACTCAAAAGAGAGAAATATCATCAAATTTATAAAATATTTCATGTTAAAAAACTGCACGTTAAGATTGCGAAATAAGTATTTTTGTCATACGATCGCCGAATAGCAACCTTGGTCAGGATTGTTCACATCCTTCTCCCAAAAATAGAGAAATAGTATCGTCTGATACCACGTGATGAAAGCGGAGCCAAGTGCCAACTCCTGGTGAACGAGCTATAGTTGAGTAGATAATTATCCATAAATAGGGGTGCCAAGTTTCTTCCAAAGAAACTCTTTTTGATAAATTAATATCAAATATTACATTAGAATTTTAAATATTTTATAATTTCAATTTAGTTTAATTAATAGTATTATTTTCAAATCACTTAATAAATCATTTTTTTAAAAAGTGAACAAAAAGTGATCATAAGGAATTTCTTAAGAAATTAAAACAACTGTTGTTTCTTTCACAGTTTTAAGTAAAGGAGTTTAGTGGAACTTAATTTTTATAATTATCGTAATCAAATTATATGTCACTGATAGTATTATACTACCATTCGTATATTGTATTCATAATTATGAGTAGTATACTTATTTTTATATCCAAATACTGGATATGTATGAAAACTTAGATAGTGTACTAATACTTATTTTACTTTTACATGCCTAATCAAAAAATCAAACAGTGTTAATTTTAATTTACAAAATAAACTTAAGAATTTTTCATTGTGAATTTATTCTTAAATTACTAAATTTTCATGTTCAAATCAATTATAAATAATGTAATGAAAAAAAGGAAATCATTTGAAAAAAATTATTAAAATTAGCTATATAGATTTTTAAAATTCTGTATAAAATTAAACTAAATGATATGGAAATAGTTACTTTTTTAAAAAATAAAAGTGGATTTTTTGTACTATATATTAAATTTTATTTGTTTTAGTTTTGAGTTGTTCGTTTATTATTTATACATAGTTAAGCATTTGTATTGGTCATTTTTAGTTTCTTCTTATTTTTTTTCCCCACTTTCCTCTAGTGTCCTAAAAGAAACATTTTTTTTTTTTTTTTGAACAACCCTCTCCATATGAATGACTCAATGTAGTACAGTAGAATCTCGGTTGTTTCCCATTAATTCGAGTTGAGGAAAAAAATCTGTTTTGCTCTGAAATAATAACAAACGCACACACAACATGTGTAGTAATTACTACAATTGATTTTATGAGGATTGCTATGACTGATGAAAAACAATATTGTGTGTTCCGAATCATGTGAATAGTGTGTTTAAACAAAATACATTAAACAATTATTTTATAGTACAATTAACCTGAACTTGATTTAATGCAGTTAAATGTTCCCCGATCCTCTAATATAAGTACATTTTTTTAATATAATATATTTTTCAATTAAATATTGAAATTTAAAAATTGTTTTGATTTCATTTATTTACTATTTTCTAAATTTTATGTTTTTCCCTAATTCAAGTCTTGTAAAATGTGAGGTAATCTGTCCCTTTTACCTTGAATTATCGAGACTCTACTGTATTAACATTTTAAATAATGCTGAAAATTCGTGGAAACCTTTTCTGGTGCAGTTCAACAACTGTTACAAACCACTAGTAATGTAAAACTAATTGCTTTTAAACATTCAGCAACCACTATTCTTCAAACAACAAAGAGCTTAAGTATGTTGTTAAGTAAGTAAATCGAAATTCGTTGTTCCGAAAAGGGTCGAGCAACACAATTTTCTTTTTACAAATATTTACTGTGTCATAACACAGTATTTAAAATTAAAATCAGTATTTTTAACCTAAAAGTTTAAAAGAATTATTCTTTCTTCTTGATATGTTTTAAGAAGCTAAATATGTTTGAAGGTTTTTGTGTGTAAAGTAAGCAACTCAATACATAATAGCTAGATGAGGCTTATTAAAAATATTTAAGCTGCACAAGAATGAAAGAATTTTATTGGATAGTTTTCATTTACTTATTAATAAATCACTGATACACCAAATTGTGTACTACCTCATAAATGTTTTTTTAATTGTGTCTCAAATTTATCTGGTGTGTGTCTTGTGTAATTAGTCTTATACCTGATGTTTAAGTTATTGTAATTTTCTGAAATGTATTATTATACTTATATTTAAAGCTGTTGGTTATCACTTTTTGAAATGAGAAGATTTATAATATGCTAAAAAGTGTACCCAATTCTTTTGATAAATGTATTAAAAAGAGTTTCATTTTAATCGTTATTCATTTCTTTTGCAGCAAGAGAAACTCTCTTTTTTTAAGTTTTATGTACTGTTTTTTTTTCCCCACTTACCTGAATTAGCATTTTTGTCAAAACAATACTTAAATTTACCAATACTTTGCTTTTATTGAAAGTAACTGCATTAGAAGATCGTGCAACTTTCCATCAATCACATTAACTTCTCAATAAAAATTTGTTGGATATTATTTATTCTAATGCTTTTGAAAATTTAAATTTTTTTTTCTATAAATAATAAATATATGCACATTTTTTGTGTACTTAATATTTGCTTCTAAAAAAACATTTTAAAGCATATAAATATTGATCTGTTCCAGATTAATAGGTACGAAACTTAATGATATGTGAAATGATAACATAAAAATTCATGTTTCAAGGTTATAAAGGTCATCTAATGTGTCTTTCAATAAATCCAATAGAAGAATATCTCCTTTAAATGATTAAAGTTGACTCTTAGAGAATAAAACTTTATTTTACATGTAAGACTTAATTCTACATTAAAGACCTTGCTCATGCATATTAGGTCAAAGTTTTTGGTTTGTGGGGCAGTTCACCTGCAAGTTGGTATCATATCTGGCCTTAGGAAGTTTAATTAAGCTACACGACTTAGTTGTCAAAATTTTTTTGTTTTTCTTTAATACTTTATTTTTAATTTTAAAGTGATAGAAAACTTAATGTTTTTCTATTTAATTCCTAAATTTATAATTATCAATTAATAATGATAAGGGTTGATTTCAATTATTTTAATATATACTAATTTTCACCACCACTACATCTATAAAAATTAAACATATAGTATATATATATATATATATTTAATTTATGTATATATATATATATCATATGATTTCTTTTATTATTAATCATATTATTTTCATTTTCAAGTCATTTTTTGTAGCAATAAATATGTGTTTAATAAATTCATTATGTGAAGAAAGATACAAATACACTCATACATACAAGTTTGTGATGCCTGGAAATGAGGATTCAGTTATATGCAGTGCAATTCATTTATTTTCATCATGGTTTGAATTTCATGCATGTTGTTACAGTGGAGATCAGTATTAATTTGTGTAGATAATTGAATAGTTGCATCATTTGAATTTTGTGCTTATAGATTATTGTAAATGTCATGAATTTTCTTATTGCAAATAAATTAGTGAACTAAATTTTCCTTTTTTTTTTTACACACGCATGTATGTATACTATATATATATATATACACATACATACATATAAAGCCTGTTATGCATCTCTATCTATTTATAAATATATAAATTTTATTGTTAAATAATCAATAAATATGAATCGATTGAAGTATAATTTTTTATACCTATTTTTGAAATTTACACTACCCTACAATATTTGAAGAGACACTTTCAGTTTTTGACATTTTTTAATTTCCCAAGAAATACTTAAAGGATTATTTTGTAACCTTAAAGGTTAATAGGTTAATAGCTTTGGAAGAACTACAAAAAATAACGAAAAAATCAAGTATTTTTTAACTCTGTATACCAGAAAATCAAACAAAAAACTTGTAACTGGGATCAATTAGTTTACTTATTTTTAATGATAGCATTAAGTTTTGTAAACCTAGAGTAAATATTTATGGAGATATGAGCATTTTTATAAAAAATTAAAAAAAATCGTGTTTTTGCTGCAACTTCATAAATATTCAATGTAATGAAACAGAAATTTTGTAAAAATTTAAAATTAATTACAGAGTTGTTAATTTTAAAAAAATTCTTTAAAAACTGCACAAGATATGAGTATTTAAGCTAGCTATTTTATACTGTGCATGCCAGAAAAATTTTTAAAAAAAAGTTTCATAATTTTGTAGAGAACCGTGTTTGTCACCTAATGATAAAAGCTTTATTTGCATATCTTAAATATTTAAAAAGTTTCAAGCAATTTTCTAAGTAGTTATTTTTGTACTTTTCAAGAAGAAAGATCAAAACGATAAGGGGTTATCCACAAATTTCATCTTGTACTATTAAACAAGATTTATTAAAAATGAGACCAGCTTTGTGGGTGACCACCCCCTATAAAAGTATGTTTTCTTATGTATGTTTTTTTTCTCTATACCATCAAAGTTTAGTTTCCGGTCAATTATTGTAAAGTATTATTATTAGTCATTAAATTTTGTCTTATGATACAAATTAAAATTTGTGAAAAACCTCTGATTGTTTTGAGCTTTCTTTTGTAAAGTACAAAAACTACTGAGAAAATTGCTTGAAACTTTTTAAATTTGTAAGATATTCAAATCAATTTTTTTTTTTTTTTTATTTTCCAAATACGATTCACTACAAAATTATAAAAAAACTTCTTTAAATTTCTTTCTGTGCATGCATAGTATAAAAGAACTAGCTTCATAGCTTGCACAGTTTTTAAAAAAAAAATTTAAATCGACAATTTTGTAATTAATTTTAAATTTGATCCAAACATTTTGTTTAATTTCATTGAAGTTATAATGAAAAAACGTAAGGTAAAGAAATTAATTTTTCATAAAAATGTCCATATTTCCATAAATATTTACTCTAGGTTTACGAAACTTCGTGCAGTTATTGAAAATAACAACTAAATTAATCGATAAAAGTTTTTTGCTTGATTTTCTGGCATAGGGTGTTTATAAATACTTGTTTGGTGTTTATAAAAGTTTTTTTTCACAATTAATTGTTGGTCTTTCAAACCCCTGAAAGCTTTAAATAATTTTATCTCTAAGTATGAAAAATGGCACAAACTAAACACCTCTATAGTTACAAAATAATCCTTTAACTATTGAAAAGTTTTTTTAAAAAAATGTCAAAAACTCGAAGTGTCTCTTCTTTTATTATAGAGTAGGTTATATATTAATATCTATTTTTAAAGTTACTTTTACTGGGTGTCAAAAAATATGGTAATAGGCGAATATCTTTTGAAATGTGGATAGGATCAAAATTATGCATTTGAATATAAGCAGGGGAGGTCTTGCCATTCGGTATATTTACAAAATTTTATTTTCTCTCTCTTTTAGAGAACACCAATAAAATGAGTCAATTTTAGACCATTATTAAAAATTTTTAAATAGTGATGGAAAGAAAGCATGCACAAGTGTTATTTCAGGTTGATATTCTTATATTTTCCTTTACAAATCTAATCTCCTTGTCATTGAAAACCCCATTTTTCAAACAATCGTCATGAAGCTCTTATTTCCGAACGTGAACGAGCCGCCAGTTTCATCAGAAATTGACGAACTGAGATGTCAATTAGCTCATTTTCAAAAACACATTCGCCCTTTTTTAATGAAAATTCAAAAAGTATAACACCGAATACGTAAATATAGTTTGATTAGTAATGTAGGCAAATGTTGCACTAAGTTTTTTTTAAATATGTATATGTAGCAGTTTAATTACATACTGTAGAAATTTATTTTAATTTTTAAATGCATAAAAATTTCTACGATTGAAAGAATGCGACACTAAGTTAAATATTTAATTGTTTGTGGAAGTATTCTTTGATTGTCTGTCATATTAAAAGAAATTCACTGTGATTTCGGAAAATATTTCCCGATTCTCATCGTTATAACTGGTGAATGTAACAATATGAGATTTTACACATTTCTAGAAAATCTGATATTTAAATTAATATTAAGTTTTTTTTTAATTTTTTGCAGAAACGTATCTTAATCTTTAAATGGGTAACTCGTCAATTTCGAAGTGGTATCTAATTTATATTGACGGTTTTTGGACTTCAGAAAAACTAATCGCAGAAAAATTATAATTTTTTAAAGTTTTATACACTTATGATGCTATTTTTTTATTTTTTTTTATCGTTGGATACATCTAATGATTATACTTTCATCATATATCTATATATATTATTTATGGATTATTCTATTGAATTATTTTAACTAGAAGGCTCGATTCCCAAAATTTTTTATTTCTATTCGGTATTTAACGAGATTTACTGATCACCATCTTATTTGTTATTCAGTTTGTGGGGGAGTGAAAAATTATGTCTTCATCTTAGCTGCAAATTTATTTTATTTAATATCTTTTCTCGAATTGTTCATTAATTATTTTATTTATTGGCTGCAACAATTATTTATATCGTTAAATCAGTTAAATAATGGTGGAATTGTTCATTAATTATTTTATTTATTGGCTGAAACAATTATTTATATCGTTAAATCAGTTAAATAGTGGTGGGAAAAAATTAACGTGTTTTGAAAATATAAAGTTCAAAACAATTAAATTTTTTTTGTAGCACATATATATATATATATATATATTTTATATTTATACATACTTTATTCTACAAATATTAAGGCTTTTTTTCACGTTGATTATAACATGTATTTCCTTGGCTGTTAGTAAATTTGATTTTATTATAGATTAGACTTTTAAAAAATATGATTGTTTGTTGATATTAAATTCGATAAATCATACTTATTTCTTAGCTGTCAAGACTTCCACTTTTTCAGTCCCGCAATGGAATGATCGTTAAGATACGACTCCCATCAGATCACCGAAGTCAAGCATCGCGAAGTCAAGCGCAGTGTGCGGGTGGGTAAGCACTTTGATCAGCCTGCGAAGGGACCGAGGGTGTGCGGCATGGGTCCTCGTTAAACTAAACGTTAAGTGCTCGACTTCTCGCAGTTCGTCGGGCTACCGAAGCGGGGGGTGCCATCCCTCTGCAGAGTATCACAATTGTGATGGCGTGTCTTCCGATCATCCTCAGGGATGTTTCCCAGTCGGTAGCCTATAACCCATAGTGCAGTTTAATGCAACGTAAATAAACTACTACTACTCTACTTTCTTAAGAAGTTTTTCTTTAGTGGTAGTGAAATAAAAAGGGCGACATTAACAACAAGTAGAAATTTCTTAAATTTAATCAGCAACTGAAACCACATCAATGATAGTTATAGATAGTTTAAATTAATGAGGTATGGAGAACATTTTAAATCGGATTTATTAAAAATAATAAATCTTGCTAATACTTTAAATATAAGATCTTGCGGTAAAATGGGAGCAGTTTGGCAGCTCTGTTAATTAGAACTGCTCTTTGTTGTTTCTTTATTACATGTGTTCTGTCACATTGGGAACTTCTTTCGGCAAAATGAGAGTTCCTCCTCAAAGTATGAATTCGCAACGTATTCAACGACACCGGGAAGATTTCAATATCGGCCGATAACTGTGCCTAAGTAATCATCATGTTTTGGTGCCGAAGTCAAAGAGAAAAAAGAAAGTAGTATCTCCCTCAATACTGAACTCAGCCTCCTTTAACCTAAACCCACTCCCATTGTTTATTGCAAGTTTGGATTTTCTATACTTCAAAATTAAATGACAGGTTGTTGTATTTAGGTTCACAGAAGGTGCTGTCATTGCAAAATGAAAATTACTAGGTATAACTGGTTTAAAATAGATACATCTCGAGTAAGGCTTTTCAGGTAAAAACGATAGAAATAAAAGTGCCCAAGTAGCACCTAATATTAGATAACATCGGAAAAATCGGTAAAATCAAATGTTATCTTGCACAACTTCTAATATTAGAAAGATACAAGAGGTCGCTGTTTGCGCTGCATTATATAATATTAGATTCTATGCAAATTAATATTATCTAACGTTCGCAATAGTATTATTTTGCATTAGTTTTGATGCTATATAATATTAGATTTTATATTTTCTGATATTATCTTGCGTTGCTTTTTATTTTTTGGAGTAAGCAAGAAGAAGATATGGATGGTAGTAGAATAATTCGGCGATACAATTTTACTTAATTTTCTGTATTGCTGTGAAGCAGTAAAGCATAGAATATTAGTTTTATAATGTCATTCCATGCATTATTTATTATTATAAATTAATAAAGACAATTTTTAGTAAATACTAAATAATTTTTAGTATATATTTAGTAAACATTTTCTTCATTAATTTATATAGTTTTTCCATGTGCAAATCCATTTCGGGTAAATCCAAGGGCAAAATTATTTACTAAAAATTTATTTGTTAATTTGTATAATTTTCCATGTGCGAATCTATTTCGGGCAAATCTGTGGTCAAAATTATTTACTAAAAAATTCCTTCGTTAATTTATTTAATTTTTCCATGTGCAAATCCATCTCGGGCAAATCCGTGGCTAAAATTATTTACTAAAAGTTTTTCTTTGTTAATTTAAGTAATTTTTCCATGAGCAAATCCATTTGGGGGAAATCCGTGGCTAAAATTATTTACTAAAAAGATTTCTTTGTTAATTTAAATAATTTTTCCACGCGCAAATCCATTTCAGGCAAATCCGTGTCTAAAATTATGTTCAAAACAGGCAATTCATGCTTCTTTCTCTTTTCTATTTTTTTCTTAAATAAATATTTACTTTCTAAAATTATTTATAGCCAACTTCTTTAAATTATCCAGTATAATATTACCTTGCGCACATCCATTTTCGGGCCCATCATTGGTAACTAACAAGTCAAACAACTTCAGTAATGCAGTAAGAACGCACTTTAAAACAAAACTCCTATAGTTACGCTATCTCAATTTGAGCTTTTATTTTCATATTTTGCAATCTGGCAATCTTGTTACGAAAATATTTTAAATCATTCTTGAAAAATTTCCCGTTCATGTAAGTTCATTTGATTTCGCTACTCGCTTTATAGATTATGTTTTACGTTCTATTCTGTTTTTTCTTTATATTTTATTTTTTGTTTTTACGTGCTGACTGCTTGGGCCTTTCCAAGGAGGACTTATACGCTACTCCACTTCTTGTCATCGACTTTTTGAGGGTCAACAACCTACTGGATCTTGTCTGACTCTGTCAGACAAATGAAGGATAAGTAACAACAACAACGTGTTATTTTTACTTATTGTGTTCTATTTTATTTGTTGTAATTTGTTAAAAAATTTTTGAGTGCTCCTCACTCTATTGTATTGCTATATTTTGCTTTGGCTATATTAATACAATATTAGAAAGCACTTTTTTTTGCAGATATAATCGTGTGGGCTGATGAAAAGATTATTATTTTTTCTTTCCGGAAATTTTTTTTTTTTTTTTTTTTTTTTTTTTTTTTTTTTTTTTTTTTTTTTAAATTCTATCCTTTTTTCTTTTTTTTTTTCCTGCCAGTTTTTGTTATTTTTATTAATTTTCTTTTTTCCCCTTTTTTCATTAGTCTATAATTTTCCTTTGTTTTATCTTCATTTTGAACTTCATATATATATATATATATATATATATATAATAACAGGGCTACATCCCTGTTATCAGTGGTGTATTTAGCTTTAATAATGCAGTCGTAAGCCATGATACACTCCAAAAAGCTTTATTAATGGTAGTAGGCTGGTATCGATAACAATTCACATCCACACTCCGCTAGGGAGGGGGTGGACAAGACTTTGGACAATTCCGGAACAGCTTATCAGGATCAACAGCAACATGATGAAAAAGACATGGGAAAAGCATTGCTCTCGCTTTTATACTAACACATTTTGGAGTAAAAAGGCACAGTCTTTGAAATACTTGTATCCTTACGCATTAAGGAAAATCATTTCATGCTTCCTTATATGGAAGTGAAAGGGGGAGAGATTCTAAAAATAACTCAATCGTATGTTTATCAGCCTTGAATTCCCAAAATAGAATCTCTCTACGCTTATTCTTTAACAAAGACATAAATAAGATTTTTTCAATAATCTGTAAAAAAAACAACAATATACAATGATAACAATAAAAACATGATAATACAATTTATCTGTTTAGGCAACTAAACAGAAAGAAAAATAAAACAAATTTTTATAACTAATCTACTAAAATTTTCAAAAATTTTTCACACAAAAATATACATAATTTTTATGGAAACGAACTGGACAACAAGTGTCTTTAATCAGAATTTAAGATTCTGTATGGTTAAAGGGGTTATTTACTTTATGAAAATCTGTATTCCCCGTTAAAATGGAGGAAAACGGAATTTCATGAAGCACAGTGATATTGAGAGATCCAGACGGGTCAATCTAAAAATATTTTATAATACTTTTCTCAACTTGTTGAGAAAAAAAAAGTTCAACTTTCATCGCCCTCACATCCAATTGATGTAGAGGTAAATATCTCCACACGCGATCTCCCAAAAAAAATATAGGGTGTACTTCTTCCATTGAAGAAAGTAAAATATTTTGTTTTGTTTTGGACACTATTCATGATTTAATTTCAACATTTGTGGGTTGTTATATTTCCTAAGATTTGATACATGTACTATTTCAAAATTTTGTTTACTTAAACAATTATTTTTATTTATTTTGTAATTACCTTCTGAAATTTTTTGAAGAATTTTATACGGTCCACTAAAAGGAGGTGACAACTTCCTCGTATTAGGATAAGTAAATTCTTCAAACATAACTAATTCGTCAGTTTTAAAGTCTATATCTAAAAATCTAGCATCATAGTAAATTTTATTTCTTTCATGATATTCTTTAGTTCTTTGAATTGCTATTTTTTTAGCTTCCTCAACAGGTGGATAGATTTCTTTATTTAAAGGATTTTCATAGGGGAGTCTACCATGCATGAGGTATGCAGGTGGAAATTTTGTCACAGAATGGGGAGTTAAGTTATATTAACTATATCTTTTAACAAAGTAGGCCAGGGAGTTTTAGTAGGTTTTTCATTAATTTTACACTTTAAACGTGTAATTATTGTTTGACGAAGGCGTTCTACCTTGCCATTAGACTGAGGATGATGTGCAGTTGTCAATAATTGATGAATCTTATTATGTTTCAAAATTTTTTTAAAATGAGAAGACGTAAAGGCGGCGTTTCGATCACTCAACAAGGATTTAGGTATTTGATTTTGAAAAATTTGATGTAAAAAATTAGTATACGTTTCTGAACTAATGGATTTTGACGCAAAAGCCCAAATGTATCTTGTTAGGTGGTCAATAATTAAAGTTAAATATTTTTTTGTTGAATTATAATAATTCAATCCACCAACACTATCTATTGCTATTAAGTCAAAAGACTGATTCACAGGGGGTAAGGATTGTAATAATCCAAATCTTTTCTGTCGCTGTTTTTTATTTAATTGGCACGTATGACAATGTTTACAAAATTTTGTTATATCTGATGTTATGTTATTCCAATAATAAACAGGGGTTATTAAGTTAATCATTTTCTGCACTCCTGGATGGTTAAATTTATCATGAGTAATTTGCAGAAGCTTTAATCTCAACGAAAATGGAACAACTATTTTAGTAAAATTTTTCTTACGTACACATAAAACATCATTGATATCAACAAAATTACCTTGTAAGTTATCTTTCCTTCGAGCTTCAATTATTTCATTCAATTTTAACAAATGTGAAACATGAACATTATTTTTACTATTACATTTGACAAGTGAATGTGTTTCATCTCTTGAAAGCCAATCTGCTTCAAAATTAGTAGAACCTTTTGTGTATTTAATATCATATTCACACATACTTAACAATAATGACCATCTAAACAATCTACCTTTTAAATTTTTAACATTTTTTAGCCAAACCAAAGCAGCATGGTCAGTATGTATAGTGAATTTCTGGCCAAACAGGTAATGATGGAATTTATTTAGAGAATCGACTATAGCAAGACATTCAAGTTCTGTAATTGCATAATTTTTTTCACGGTCTCTTAAGGAACCAGAATGAAAAGCTACAGGATGCAATACACCACATTCATCTGTCTGTTTTAACACAGCTCCAATTCCAATTAACGATGCATCAACAAAAAGATAACATTCATGAATAGGATTAAAAATTTTCAAAATTGGTTTACAAATAATAGCATTTTTTAACAGTTCAAAAGATTGTTGACATTTTTCTGACCACATAATATCATCAAAATAGTTCGTAGCAAATTTAATTTTATGTTTATTTAAAATTCTACGAATTGTACGTTGAAAAATGCTTGGTGCATTCTTCCAGCCAAAAGGTAATCCTAAGTATTCAAATAGACCGTTGTGAGTAGCGAATGCTAATTTCTCAGTGTCATCAGGATGAATACGAACATGATGATATCCCTGTGATAAATCTATTTTAGAAAAATAACTACTATTAGACAATTTTTCAATTAAAGACTGTATTAAAGGTAGAGGTTCAGAATCTGTTTTTGTAATTTGGTTTAATTTCCTAAAGTCAATACATAAACGACTCTTTTTATTTTCATCTTTTTTAAAGACTAAAGTTACAGGGGCAGCATAAGGGGATGAACTTTCTTTTATAATGTTATTTTTTAACAATTCCTCTATTTGTAAATCAATTTCCTGTTGTTGTTTTGGGGATGTTTTGTACGGCCTTAGAGATATAGGTAAATCTGAGGTAAACCTGACTCTTTGTGGTTCCATTCTGATTTCTCCCACGTCGTGTTTATGTTTTGCAAACATATCGTCATAACTTTTTAAAATTTCTTTTAAGTCCACATTTTCTATTTTGTTCTCATTTTTCATTCTTTCGTCGATATTGACCTGATAATGTGTGCACTCATTACCTAGTACTATCTTCGAATCATTTGAAATTTTTGGACCTTCTTTCTTTTTCCTATTTTTCCTTTTCCTTTTCTTTTTATTTTTGTTATCCTTAACATTATTTTTTTCAATGTTTACTTTTACTGAAACATCTTTAACTTTTATTTTTTCAAAATGTTTACTTTTATTGAAACATCTTAAACTTCTATTTTTTTCAAAATGTTTACTTTTATTGAAACATCTTAAACTTTTATTTTTTTCACCATTTTTAACCCTAACACTTTGAAAATTTTGCTGTCTAATGTGCAAAGATAAGTTGTCACTGATAGAATTAGCAGAGGTGATCAATCTCTTACCAAATTGAGTAACAACTGGCCCGACACAGTCAATAGACAAAAAAAAATCCTTGCAAGTCTGCAACCCTAGTAAAGCATATGGTAAATCAGTATCAATTATAAAAAACTTAGCTGATTTAATAATTTCGCCTATCTTAAGGGGAAACTCACAAATTTTGTTAAGTGTTAATTGTCCTTTCGTTTGGGTAACATTTAATTTTTCACATTTTTAATAGGAATATTTAGTTTTGACCAAGTCCAAAAAGAATTTTGACTATAGGATGCCATATCTTTTTCAGTATAAACATGAGTTTGTATTTCTTTATCAACATATATTTTAGTATTTAAACTAACTTGTGTAAATTGACTTACACAATTTTTAATTGGTAAATGTGATTTAAAATCAGTTTGAGTTTGTTTACATTGAAACTGATTAGTTTCATCCTTATCTTCAGAGGGAGTTTCCACTACTATCGAATTTTTTAAGTTATCAAAATCACATAAACAAGTTAAAATGTGCTTTGCAATTTCATCTTTATTTCCTTCACTGGAAATATTTAATATGCCTGAAATTTTAACTAATTCCGAAAAATTGAAAGTATAACAAATTTCTTGTAATTTGTTTGAAAATTCTTCATCGTTAGGTTCAAAAGAAAATTCTGAAAAATTTAGAATTTTGTTACGGTTTAATCTAGAAAAATCATTAGGAAACAAAAGTTTAAATAATAACTTAATTTTGTTTGCCGTCACTAATTTAATTGACGTTTTAATCACATTTATTTCTTTCAAAAAAATTTTAAATGCACGATAAAAAAACAATATTATATCATCATTTTAAAGAAAAGCAATATAAATACACGAAATGCAATCTAACTATTCATAATAAAAAAAATTTTAGATCACTAAAATATGTAATCATAACAGTATCACTAATTATGAGAAAGAAGAAAAAAAAATTTTATATCTGCAGTAAATCCTTTCTTTTCGTCAGCACTTCGACCTTCATGATTTTTTATGAAGAGAGAAAAAAAAATAATTCATTTTTTTTTTTTTTTCAAACGCGCACATTAACTTTTGTTTTCTAATAAATCTTCGGGATTTCTCATTGAGCACTTTAACTAAATCAGTTTCTGATCACTCGCTGCTGAATCACTACCATGGATGTTTCTTCCAACGTTTAGGCACTAATCTTAGACATCAAACGCTTTCCTAGCTGTGACAAGCTCGAGCCGATGAGGTACAGGTAGTTCAAGCGATCGCGTGGTAAAATCAATCCTTCCTTCATTCTTTTTTCACTGCGGAATAGGCAACTTCTTCTTTCATCCCCCGGGATGAGGTTTTCGAATTTACAGGCGCTTCCTCAAAAGATTTTCGAAACACTGGTTTTCTCCACCAAGCAAATATCCTGCAAGACTTATAATAACAGGGCTACATCCCTGTTATCAGTGGTGTATTTAGCTTTAATAATGCAGTCGTAAGCCATGATACACTCCAAAAAGCTTTATTAATGATAGTAGGCTGGTATCGATAACAATTCACATCCACACTCCGCAAGGGAGGGGGTGGACAAGACTTTGGACAATTCCGGAACAGCTTATCAGGATCACAACATGATGAAAAAAGACATGCGAAAAGCATTGCTCGCGCTTTTATACTAGCACATTTTGGAGTAAAAAGGCACAGTCTTTGAAATACTTGTATCCTTACGCATTAAGGAAAATCATTTCATGCTTCCTTATATGGAAGTGAAAGGGGGAGAGATTCTAAAAATAACTCAATCGTATGTTAATCAGTCTTGAATTCCCAAAATAGAATCTCTCTACGCTTATTCTTTAACAAAGACATTTTATGAAAACGAAAGAGTTTTAATTCTTTTATTAATACAAAGTATTATAATTTTTGTATTACATATATATATATATATATATATATATATGTGTGTGTGTGTGTGTGTGTGTGTGTAATACAAAAATTATAAATATAATTATTATTATTATAAGTCGGCAGTATAGTTACCTGCGGAGGAAATTTACGCTTTTCTATCTCTGGAACTAAGCGTAATGGAGGCTGACTGCTACGTTGAAAATTTCCCCATCACCCACTGGGGGAAGAGAAAAAAAATTTGCTTTTTGAAAAAAGAATGAAGGAAGGAAGGATTGATTTCACCACTCGATCGCTTTAACTACCTGTACACCTCATCGCTAGTGGAATGTTGACATTGGCCCGAGATTGTCACACCTATGAAAGCGTTTGATGTCTAAAATTTGCGAATCTACATTGGAAGAAACATCATTCATGGAAGTGATTCGGCACCGAGTGACCAAGAAAGTGATTTTGTATTTATAGAGGAGCTTTTTGATCCTTTATTAAAAGTTCCTTTCATTAAAAAGCTGCTGTTAACATCAGTGATATGTGAAAGTGTGTGAGCTCCCGAAGATTTATGTGAAAACAAAAGTGAATGTGCGCGTTTTGAAGAAAAAAGAATGATGATATTTTTTTTTTCTCTTCAACATAAAAAGTCATGAAGGTCGAAAGAAAGTGTTAGCAAAAAAGGAAAGGATTTACTGTAGATATATATTTTTTCTTCTTTCTCATAATTTGTGATACTGTTATGATTACATATTTTAGTGATCTAAAAATTTTTTATAATGAATAATCAATTGAGAAAATTTAATGGTTGAATTGCATTTCGTATGTTTACCTTGCTTTTTTTTTTTAAAAATTATTATATATTAGTGTATTTTAATGCATTTAAAATGTTTTTGAGGGAAATAAATATGTTTCAAATTTGGCGAGTGAAAAAGAAAAAAAAAGAGAAGTCTGTATTTATATATATTTTTTTTCTCTTCATAATTAGTAGTGATAATTTTATGATTACGTAGGTCAAGTGACCTAAATTTCTTATTATGAATAATTTAATAGAACAAATATATTTAAGAATTGATTGCATTTCGTATGTTTACCTTGCTTTTTTTAAGAAAAATTATTATATAATAGTGGATTTTTATGCATTTAAAATGTTTTTGATGGAAATAAATGTGTTTCAAACGTCAATTAAATTTGTGACGGCAAACAAAATTCTAAATTTTTCAGATTTTCAAACAAAAAACAAAACAAAAAAAAAAACAAAAAAACTAAAAGAAATTTGTAATGCTTTTTCTTTTTGGACTTGGTCAAAACTAAATATTCCTATTAAAAATGTGAAAAATTAAATGTTACCCAAACAAAAGGACATTTCATACTTGATACTGAGTTACTATATGCTTTAGTAGGGTAGCAAACTTGCAAAGATTTTTGTTTGTTGATTGATTGTGTCGAGCCAGTTGTTACTCAATTTGGTAAGAGATTGATCACCTCTGCTAATTCTAACAATGACAACTTATCTTTGCACATTAGACAACAGAACTCTAAAAATGTTAAGGTTAAAAATGGTGAAAAAAATAAAAGTTTAAGATGTTTCAATAAAAGTAAACATTTTGAAAAAATGGAAGTTTAAGATGTTTCAATAAAAGTAAACATTTTGACAAAAAAAATATAAGTTTAAGATGTTCCAATAAAAGTAAACATTTTGAAAAAAAATTATGTGAAGGGAAACAAAAGTAAAAAGAACAGGAAAAATAGGAAAAAGAAAGAATGACCAAGAAGTTAATCTTATACTATAACACGAGGAATGGTTGCCAAGTCGAAAATCGCCCCTGAATTAATAAACTCCGGTTAACTTGGGGGTCTGGGGTTTTTGGCCACGAGGAATCGATTGGCGCCGGTTTTGAAGCGCTACGGTCGAGCAGTTCGGAGTTACAGATAGGATATTTTCAAACTTTATTAGTTCTGTATTACTCTGTTTGTAATCACAATATATCGCCCCAGAAGCCTCGCCCAGGCACGAAACTCGGCACATAATTAAGAAGTATTTTTTTCCTTTTTCAAAAATTTGGATTAATTTTTTAGTTATCAGTCATTTTGTAAGAAAATCTATACTTTTTCGTCTTCAAAGTGCCATATTCAAAAAACTTATTAAAAAAATACATATCTCTTATAAATGTATGCTAATGCGAACCTTACAATTGAAATATTAATTTTCGACAACTTAAACCAATAATATACGAAGGAATTAATAATTTAATTGCAAGGTTCGCATTAGTTTACATTTATCAAAGTGGAGAAATGTTTAACTTTTGTATTAAAAATGTGGCAACATATTAGATACGTAAATAGAACGCTTAGCTGTCGTTGTTCATAATTGTTATAATAAGTTTTTCCACGATTTAAATTCTTAAAATTTTCTTTGTCTATTGCCTAATAAGTTTCAAGCGGTAACGTGCTGCCATCTATAGCCAATATGGCGAACTAATAAAGTTTGATGACCACACGATTATTTTTAAATCACAAAATTAAGGTAAAACAAATATAAAAGAAAAAAAATAAGGATAACTTTGATATTTTTACTAAATTTTCTTTTGAAAAAGTACGATTCTAATTCCACTGCTGTTTATTAAGGGAAATTTGTTAATGAAATTTTGAATTTAGCGCTCGTTCGTTAACTAAAAAGATTCGTTCTTTTTGATTCGTTCAAAATTCCAATTTCCAAATACTCGAATTTCCAAAAAAGCATTTAAGGAACTGATTTCGATTTCAAATCACCGTCAACAAAGTCCGACATTTCAACATTCATCAGATTTCAAGCTACATTTTCAACATGCAGAACGCACCTCTACATGAAATTCTTCAAGGAGCCAGAGTTCTCGAATGAGCAAGCCATCTACAGGAAAGACTGTAACGGCCAGCGCGTCACCACAGACAACCGCCACGTCGTCCCGTACAACGCCTACCTGCTCAAGAAGTATCAATGTCGAATTCGTCGGCAGCATCGGACCGGTGAAATACATCTACAAGGGCCATGATTGTGCTACGATAAAGGCCGTCGAAAACCAGCAGACGATCATCTACAACGAGCCGGAGAAGTACGTGGAAGCTCGCTATATCTCACCAGTTGAAGCATGTTGGCGCCTATTCAAGGATTTCGAGAAACAAGCGAAAAGCCACACCGTCGTTCGACTTGACATTCACCTACCCGGACAAGATGGCGTTAACTTGGACCAAACGCCAGTTGACCTTGCCGATATTGGACAGAAGGGATCGACCTTAAGGGCTTACTTCCGCCATAACACCGCGCTGAAAGAAGACGAAGCGAACAGAAAGGCAGTCACCTACCACTATTACCATGAAATGCCGGAGCACTACCGATGGATTGGCCAGACGAGCACTTGGCAGAAGAACGTGAATGCTCGCAGCAGAATTGGTCGCGTACATCCAGGCAAATTCGTTTCCCAGCCAGAACTTTTCTTCCTGCGCACGCTTTTGTTCCACGTCAAAGAACCAACGAACTTCAGAGACCTCTACATTGTCGACGGTGTCCAGCACGCAACCTACAAGCAAGCCTGTCTAGCCAGAGGTCTCACATACGACTACCAACAGTACGTAGAAGGACTCCGCGAATCTGCTTCATCGAAAATGCCAAGTGTTATGCGCATACTCTTCGCTCAAATCCTGATACTTGGTGCGCCAGAAAACCCGAAGAGATTATGGAAACTGTTCAAAGAGGACCTCGCAGAAGATTTCATTCGAGAAGCAAGACGCACTGGTGGTTCCATAGAAGAAGCGATAAAGCGTGCCTACCGAATCATCGCGCATAAGCTGAACACCGAAGGCCGCAACTTCCGATACTGGTTGCAGACACATGGCATGGAAGACATCGACAACTATGAGCAAGATTTGGAACACGATATGATCGACGTCGACGAATCAACAGCAATCGGAGACCGCATGTACCAGCAACTCCTGCTGCGAAGACCCGACTCCTGCTGCGAAATGCTTCTTCATAGATGGACCAGGAGGAACCGGGAAGACATTCGTCTACAGCACGCTGTATCGCATCGTTACCGGAAGGCTTAATAAAATGAAATGCATGGCTTACACCGGGATAGCAGCGATTCTTCTACCGAGTGGTCAAACAACGCACCGAACCTTTGACTTGAAAGTCCCGCTTACATCCGACTCAAGATCATCCAGCAAACCAGGATCACCGAAGGCGAACGCACTCAAAGGAGCCCGCATGTGTCTGATGGACGAAGCTCCGATGATGTCAAAATACGGCTTGCACAACATCGACGAACTCCTACTCGTGATTTTCAACAACATTCCGTTTGGAGGCAAAGTCATGGTGCTTGGTGGCGACTTCTGACAGCGCTGTCCAGTTCAACAACGTGCCAACAAAAGCGAAATACTCGACCTTTTGATCAAGAGAAGCCATCTGTGGCAACACTTCAAGACTTATTCGCTCGAAAAGAACATGCGCGTTGATCCCGAAGAAGAAGAATTCGCGAAATACCTGCTAAAGCTCGGCGACGGAGAACTCGAAGTGAATGAACTCGGCGAAATAGAAGTCCCAGAAGAAATTCGCTCTGGTGGTAACCTCATCGATGAAATCTTCGGACCATGCCTCAGAAGTGGGAACTACGAAGCAATGAAGAATCGCGCTATTCTTGCACCATTGAACGACGATAAGGACAAGATCAACGAGCAGATTATCGCTATGCTTCCAGGCGAAGAGAAGACATACACAAGTTTCGACTCGGTAAAGGATCAACATGAAAGGGGAATTCAATTCGCGCCTGAATTCCTGAACTCGATCAACATCGCCGACTTGCCTCCACACAATCTGAAGCTCAAGAACAACGCCATCATCATGCTTCTCCGAAACTTGGACGTCTCTGAAGGAATGTGCAACGGAACACGATTGATTGTCACCGAACTTTGCAACAACATCATCAAGGCTAAGATCATCACCGGTGAACACGCAGGCCGACAAGTACACCTTCCAAGGATCACGCTCGACTCCAGCAAATCACAGCTTGGCGCAACTATGCAACGGCACCAATTCCCAGTTACTCCAGCATTCGCCATTACGATACACAAGTCACAAGGCCAAACATTCGAATTCGTCGGCGTGCTTCTCCTCACGACGGTCTTCGTGCACGGAATGCTCTACGTCGCGTTTTTCAAGAGTCAAGCGTCAAAGTGCGTTGAAGGTCCTGCTGCCTCCTGAGAATCCAACCCACACCCGAAACGTCGTATGGAAGGAAGTCCTGAACAAGAGAAACTCACCAGCCGCACCTGCCTCTCCGACAAGAAACTACCTGGACAACATGGAAGACTTCGCAATCGATGTTTAATGTTTATGCTGTTATAGGTTTATAATATGTTTCTTATGTATGTATATATGTTTGGTTTTTCTAAATAAATTTGTCAAAAATATTGAACTTCAACACACTTCAATCTTTACACTGCTCACTTTGTACCATTTCTTTAATTGTATAATTTTTTGTTATCAATTACATTTTATTTCCTATGACTTTTCAAACTTTACCTTTGTATAGAATAGTTCTCTTTCCAAACTCTAACTTTGTTTAGATAGTTTACAATGGTGCACTTTAACCGGTTATCTTTTCACCAATGGTTTCACAAATTTTCTTATGGCATGTATTGTTTTGATAAATCACAATTGAAAATTTAAATCTTCGAGTTAGCTTCGATACCTGTTTTCTCCGAGCCGAGCTCGGTAACCCGCTGGTAACAAAAATAAAAAGAATAGGAAAAAGAAAGAATGTCCAAAAATTTCAAATTATTCGAAGATAGAACTAGGTAATGGGTGCATACATTATCAGTTCAAAATCGACGAAAAAATAGAAAATGAGAACAAATTAGAAAATGTGGACTTAAATAAAGAGAAATTTAAGTAAATAAAATTTTGAAATAGTTCATGTATCAAAGCTTAAGAAATATCACAACCCACAAATGTTGAAATTAAATCATGAATAGTAAACTAAATTCATTTGCATAAAATTTTGTGTATTTTTGTGTGAAAAAAATTTTAGTAGATTAGTTATAAAAACATGTTTAATTTTTCTTTCTGTTTAGTTGTCTAAACAGATAAAGTGTATTATCATGTTTTTATTGTTGTCATTGTATATAGTTGTTTTTTTTTTTTTACAGATAATTGAAAAAATGTTATTCGTAGTAGTGAAAAGGAACAGTCGTACCAACCTAAATTTTTTAAAATTCAAAAAAGAAAAAAAATCAAAATTATTTTTATTTTGGCTTACCAAAATATTTTTTTTTGGGGGGGGGGATGTAATACAAATATTATAAATACTTTTGTATTAATAAAAGAATTAAAACTCTTTCGTTTTCATAAAATGTCTTTGTTAAAGAATAAGCGTAGAGATATTCTATTTTGGGAATTCAAGGCTGTAACATGCCAATGAATAATAATTAGATTTATATTCCAAACGAGGAGTTATTTTTAGAATCTCTCCCTCGTTCACTTCCATATTAGGAAGCATTAAATGATTTTCCATAATGCGTAAGGATGCAAGTATTTCAGAGACTGTGCCTTTTTACTCCAATATGTGTTTGTATAAAACATAGGAACACTAGTTTTTGCGTGTCCTTTCCATCATGCTGTGATCCTGATAAGTTGTTCCAGAATTGTCAGAAGTTTTGTCCAACCCCTCCCTCGTGGAGTGCGGATGTGAACCTTGTTAACCACCAGCCTACCTTTAAATAAACCTCTTGAGAACGTATGATGGCTTACGACTGCATTTTTCAAGCTAAATACAACTCTGATAACAGGAAAGTAGCCCTGTTATTATATATATATATATATATATACAGCAAAATAAATAAATAAAAAAACCAGAAAAAAATTAAGAAAAACAATAAGTATCATTTATTGCGCATAAGCTGCAAGTAAATAGAACTCATAAGATATGTTCAAAATGAAGAGAAAACAAAGGTAAATTACAGACAAATGAGAAAAAAAAGGGGGCGGGAATAATAATAATAACAAACAACTGGGGAAAGAAAAAGAATTAATTTAAAAAAAAAGGAGGATAAAGTTTTTTTAAAAAACCGGAAAATAAAAGATATAATCTTTTCATCAGCCCACACGATTATATCCGAAAAAGAGTGCTTTCTAATATTGTATCAATATAGCCAAAGCAAAATATACCAATACAATAGTGTGAGGAGCACTCAAAAAATTTTTTACAAAAATTACGACAAATAAAATTAAACACAATAAGTAAAAATAACACGTAAAAACAGAAAATAAAATATAAAGGAAAAGCTCTATATCTGTAAATCTATAAAGCGAGCAGTGAAATATAATGAACTTACATGAACGGGAAATTTTTCAAGAATGATTTAAAATGTTTACGTAACAAGATTGCCAGATTGCAAAATATGAAACCTTTGAAAACAAAAGCCTAAATTGAGTGTAACTAGAGGAGTTTAATGTGCGTTCTTGCTGCATTACTGAAGTGCGTTTGATTTGTTAGTTACAAGGATGGGCCAGAAAACGGATGTGTGCGAGGTAATATTATACTGGATAATTTAAAAAAGTTGACTATAAATAATTTTAGAAAATAAATATTTATTTAAGAAAAAAATATAAAATAGAAAAGAGAAAGAAACATGAATTGTCAGTTTTGCACATAATTTTAGCCACGGATTTGCCCGAAATGGATTTGCACATGGAAAATTTATATAAATTGACAAAGAAATCTTTTTAGTAAATAATTTTAGCCACGGATTTGCCCGAAATGGATTTGCACATGGAAAAATTGTATAATTTAACAAAGAAATTTATTAGTAAATAATTTTACCCACGGATTTGCCCGAAATGGATTTGCACATGAAAAAATTATATAAATTAACAAAGAAAAAATGAAAAAAGACGAACAACTTATTTTAGTAAATAATTTTAGCCACTTGCCCGAAATGGATTTGCACATGGAAAAAATTTATAAATTAGTAAAGAAATTTTTTAGTAAGTAATTTTAGCCACGGATTTGCCCGAAATGGATTTGCACATGGAAAAAAATTATAAATTTACAAAGGAATTTTTTAGTAAAGGAATTTTTTAGTAAATAATTTTGACCAAGGATTTGCCCGAAACGGATTTACACAAGGAAAAATTATACAAATTAAGGAAGAAATTATTAGTAAAAAATTTTTATGGCCACGGATTTTCCCGAAATGGATTTGCACATGGGAAAATTGTATAAATTAACAAAGAAAAGTTTTAGTAAATATATTTACAAAATTTGCGATAATGATTTTATATAGAATTTTTATTACTTTAGTTGGGTGTCTATTGTTTTTAATCAAATTTTGAAAGAGTTTATCGATTTGTTTTTTGGATAAATAAATATTACTACATATTCTTTTAATTCTATTAATTTAATTAAAAGTAGTATTTAAATCGATGCTCCTAGAAATATTAAAATTCCAAGTAATTAGTTTATTTTCATTAAAATTAAAATCATTTCTTTTATCGTATAAATCAACAAAGCAGATATTTTCTTCTTTTATAATACCCAAATCTAAAAAATTGAAATTAATATTATCATCATGATTACGAAGCAAGATTAATTCCTCGGGGTTTTCATAATAATGCAAAAATAAATTAGCTAAGAGAGATGAATAATTAGAACCTTGTGGTATTCCATCAATTTGAAGAAAAATATCCCTTCCATTGTAAAGATAATTATTAAAAAGACAAAAATTAATCAGAATTTCCCAATAATCAAAATCGCAACAAAGGATATTTTTGAAATCATAGTAATAATTCAAAAGGACATCTTTTAGTTTAGAAAGGGGAATGCTATTGAAAAGATCCTGGAAATCAAAAGTTGCAATAGAATTAATTTTATTATGTTTAATGAAATCTAAAATCGGTTGATAATTAGTGATAATCCAAGAGAAACCTTATTTAGAAATACTGTTAATAATTTTATTTAAGTAGTTAGAGAAAATGGTGCCAGGTTTAGTTGGATAAGTATTAGAACCACATGCGATAGTTCTAAAATTAACAGGAATTTTATGAAAATTCGGACTGATAATTAAGTAAGGAAATTGTATATTGCTAATTTTAATTTTTAATCTCTTATGTAAAGCTAAAATTTTTTTAATGACAATATTATTATTCAAATTACTAAGTTTAAAATTTTTACTATTTTTTAATTCCGTATTTAAAAGTTCAACATAGAATTTTTTACAGGAGATTGCATAATTATTGTTAGCTTTGTCTATGGGAGTAATTAAAAATTTTTTTTGAAGTTGCTTAATTGATTGAACAATATTAGAAAAATTTGTTGGATTGTTACTGTTATTTAAATTATCCTTATTATTGAGAATAAAGCTTTTAAAGTAATAATAAACACCCCATTTCCATTCTGTTAGCATACCTAAAGGTAAAGAAAATCTATTTGATATCTTTAAACAAAAACTATTGAGATCATTAAGAAAGTATTTTAGAATTTTATTGATTGATATATGGTAAATGGGTCTAAATTTTGTGCCTTTTATCATTAAATTCCTAAATTCTAAGTTTTCTATAATATTTAAATTACCAGTAATAATATGTTTATGATGTTTATCAACAAAATCAAAATATTTCTCTTCCTCACAGTGACATTCAATATCGGATATGTTAATGCTCCCTAAATATTTGCTTAAATTATTATAATTAAATATAGTTCTACCAAGAGATTTATTATATTTAAAGCTTTTAATAATGTTAAAATCTTTTAATGGAAATAAAGTTTTAAAATTTTCAAAAATATTATGAAATTTGATCTTATCGAAAATAACTTATAATATCTTATAAACTCTTTCAAAATTTGATAAAAAAACAATAGATACCCAACTAAAGTAATAAAATTCTATATAAAATCATTGAGTTAATCGCAAATTTTGTAAATATATTTACTAAAAATTTTCTTTGTTAATTTATACAATTTTCCCATGTGCAAATCCATTTCGGGTAAATCCTTGACCATAAAAATTCCTTTACTAAAAAATTCCTTTGTTAATTTATAATTTTTTTCCATGTGCAAATCCATTTTGGGCAAATCCGTGGCTAAAATTATTTACTAAAAAATTTCTTTATTAATTTATAAATTTTTTCCATGTGCAAATCCATTTCGGGCAAGTGGCTAAAATTATTTATTAAAATAAGTTGTTTTTCTTTTTTTATTTTTTCTTTCTTAATTTATATAAATTTTCCATGTGCAAATCCATTTCGGGCAAATCCGTGGGTAAAATTATTTACTAATAAATTTCTTTGTTAAATTATACAATTTTTCCATGTGCAAATCCATTTCAGGCAAATCCGTGGCTAAAATTATTTACTAAAAAGATTTCTTTGTCAATTTATATAATTTTTCCATGTGCAAATCCATTTCGGGCAAATCCGTGGCTGAAATTATGTGCAAAACTGACAATTCATGTTTCTTTCTCTTTTCTATTTTATATTTTTTTCTTAAATAAATATTTATTTTCTAAAATTATTTATAGTCAACTTTTTTAAATTATCTAGTATAATATTACCTCGCACACATCCGTTTTCTGGCCCATCCTTGGTAACTAACAAATCAAACGCACTTCAGTAATGCAGCAAGAACGCACTTTAAACTCCTCTAGTTACACTCAATTTGCGCTTTTGTTTTCATAGTTTTCATATTTTGCTATCTGGCAATCTTGTTACGTAAACATTTTAAATCATTCTTGAAAAATTTCCCATTCATGTAAGTTCATTATATTTAACTGCTCGCTTTATAGATTTTGTTTTATTCTGCTCTTCCTTTATATTTTATTTTCTGTTTTTACGTGTTATTTTTACTTATTGTGTTTAATTTTATTTGTCGTAATTTTTGTAAAAAATTTTTGAGTGCTCCTCACACTATTGTATTGATATATTTTGCTTTGGCTATATTGATACAATATTAGAAAGCACTCTTTTTCGGATATAATCGTGTGGGCTGAAGAAAAGATTATATCTTTTATTTTCCGGTTTTTTAAAAAAACTTTATCCTCTTTTTTTTTAATTAATTCTTTTTCTTTCCCCAGTTGTTTGTTATTATTATTATTCCCGCCCCCTTTTTTTTCCATTTGTCTGTAATTTACCTTTGTTTTATCTTCATTTTGAACACACACACACACACACACACACATATATATATATATATATATATATATATATATATATATATATATTACAAAAAAATTGCATGTTAATCAGATTTAAAATGCATATTAAAATACATATTTTCACTCATAAACAACAATATAAACTTTGCAATAGATATCCAAGCAAACGATAAGCATACAGCTATAGTAGAATTTCAAAGCAAAATTGCTATTTTCAAAATCTTTCAATTTTCAATCATTTATTTATAAGAGAAATTATGAACATTTTACTCAATTAATCAGCTTGCATACTGCTACGTTAAAACATATATATAAGCAAATTAAAAAAATAGTTATATTTGAATAAATAACCAACAATAAAATATACTATGCGTAACCTGCTGTAACGATTCACCGGTAACGTTATTCTGAACAGCGACGAGAAATATTCCGATTGTTCTCTCTTTTTGCTAAGCCTACAACAATAGCCTTTAAGAATATCCTCCGACTTAAATTATTTAAGATCAAGACGCGTCTTTAAAACAAAAATAATAAAATTTAAGTTTGAAAATTGAAGCATAATTGATTAAAAGTGATAAAACAAAATTAATAAATGTCAGACACACTTACCGAATTTCGAATAGACTTTCGATTGTTAACACACACGCCATTTGCCGGCTTGCACGGAACTCTTGGAAGTGAACTAGTTAATATTCAGTGTACTTTAAACTACCTCAAAAAAAGCTTAGGTATAAATAAAATGACTTCATACACCTCAATAAATACCTGACTCTCCTTAGTTGAAATAACGTGAAATTTTTATACCTCATAAATACCTCTTTTGTTACAAGTATCAGAAAATCAACCGGGTCTACTTTAGAAATCACTTTATCAGTTTGGTTGATATGAAGTGAATTTAAAACAACCTCAAAATAAGCTTAGGTATAAATAAAATGACTTCATACATCTCAACAAATAACTCACTCTCTTTAGTTGGAATAAGGTAAATTTATTTATACCTCATGAATACCTATTTTGTTATAAGTATCTGAAAAACAACCTGTATACTTTGAAAATCACCTCACAAGCCAGGTTGATTTGAAGTAAATTTTAAACAATTGTTAATGAGCTGAAGTGTTTATGAACTGAAGTGTAAGTGCTCAAAATGAGCTGAAGTGTATATAAATTAACCTCGTACACCTCATTTACAACCTTTACGAGGTATAATTTTTATTGCTGATTTCTCAGCAACCTTAAACATACCTCATATATACCTCAAAACAACCTCGATACCTCTAAAATACCTTAAATCAACCTCAAATATACCTAAATTTTCGTAAGGGACTGTTCGTGCAGACACTTTTTGTCTTTTGTTCTTAAGGCCCCATTTGTTGACTCAGGGTTCGTGACATAACTGTACGATCCCTTAAGGCTATGTGGATAACATGTCTGTCTTCTCGGCTGTTGTTTGCATACCACAACGTGCTTTATCCGTCCTGCAAATTTCACGTTCGTGGTGTGTCGCCTTCTTAGTATAGCAATTTTAATGGCTAGTAGTGTGTGTGTGTGTATATATATATATATATATATATATATATATATATATATATATATATATATATATCTTTTTTTATCACAATTTTCATACTATTCAACTATTCAATAAATCAGATTAGTTCTTTTTTACCCGATGCGTACATGAAATGTAAATAACTAAAAATATGGATAATAAATCTCAATTAATTATTAAACATTAGAAAAGAGGAATTTACTCCTTTTTATGCTACAAACGTAGACGAGTTCATTTAGTGGGAAATTATCTGTCATTGTTTTCTACCAACGGAAACAATGGCTACTGTAAATGAGCAGATGATGCTTTTCTTTCACGAATTGTAATTTTGTTCAGTAAAGTTGTTGTTATGTTCTCACACATAATCTGATCTGATCCTATTCTGATAAACAGTTAAGAATTAATCAATAAGACTTATAAAAACAATAACTTTTAAACTGCTAGTAAACTATTTTCATTGAAAGTGTTTACACTACAGAACAAATTGCATTAGATACGCATAATATCTGCTTTCTTTTTAAAACTTATAAAAAATTATTCAATGAAGAACTGAGGGAGATTTATGTAGTTTTTTATTTCCCCTATTGTTTCAATTTTTAAAGTTCATTAAACGAAAATACAAAACTTGAAATATACATTTTATATTAAAAATACAATAATGAAAAAAAAAAAAAAAAAACTCTTGCGAAAAACATGTAGCCGATACTTTAATATTAAAACTGTACTCAAGACACTCAAAATATTTAATAAGGGGAACTTTTTACCATAAAAGGCCACTATTAAACTAGGCTAAGGGCCGCATAAATTGATAAACCCAAGCGAGTTTTCTGAAATTATTGTAGTCTTGTCATTCGATTGCACTATTTAAAAATAATGTTAAAAAATTACTCAATAAAATATTTTCACATAAAACTAATAACTTGTTATAACATTAATATTTTTTTAAGTAAACAACCTCATGTATTTAAATATACTATTTCAAATAAAATTTATATATCAATGAATAGTCGAGATTAATCTTCGAAATAAAAAAATTTAAGAGTCAAATATCGTGTTTATTTTCAAAGCAGTCTTGCGCAAGGAAACATACCATAACTCAAGAACTATTACTTGAGACTGTGAGATTTTGCATATTTTTAAAGAATCGATTGTACCAAAGTCCTGTACCAGGTAGGACAAACTTTATGTTTTGGGTGTTCAAAATTACTTAGATGCGGAGATGTATGACTCTTTTCTCCAATATTCGTTATAGGATAAAATTGCTCGCCAACTATTGGAAAGTTTAGAAAGAGTGTACCAAGGTATATCTCATTGCACTTAAATTGCTTTTATAGTTATTGGATGTTTAAAAATTAAACATTAATATTTGCAAAGAATTTTCATTCAATATACCGTATTTTATTTAGGTGCGAACAGTCGTTAATGCAGTTTTTGTAATACTGAGTTTAAAAAAGTAATCTAATAAGGAAAACGTGTTTTTTTTTAATATAGTTATGAAAAAAATTTCCTTACCACCATATTTTGTAAAATATTTGTTACATTGAAAAAATTATACGATTTTTGTATTGTTTTAAATAAATGTTATAAATTTCGGCTGGGTAAAAAATCAGAATTTTATCGGGTACTCAGATCCAGGATAATTTCAGGACTCTTAATACAAACTACTCTTAATACAAACTACTCTTAATACAAACTACTCTTAATACAAACTACTCTTAATACAAACTACTCTTAATACAAACATTCTTTACATGGTAGTAATAATTTTTTATTTGAGCTCAACATCAAAAGTGGAAGTTAAATGCATATAGTAATTGCTAAGATACTGGCGCTTTTTTTTAATTATTCGCTAAGATAGTGCACTGTTTTTTGTTTTTTTTTACCGGTGCTTTGGTACTTTTTCCCCTACCTCCTCTTTTTCTTTCATCCAAATACCCATAGAAGTGTTAGATTTTTTTTTCACTCCTTGTATGTATGTTCACTCCTTGTATAATTGAAAATTATTTTTTCTTTGTTTAGATGATTTTCATTCCTGTACGTTTATAATTCTTCTATGTCAATTTAAAATCTATATTGATCTCATCAGCTGCCGAAATTCCAGATTATTTTTGTACTTTGTCTGATAAAATTAAATAAAATTATTAAACTAAACTTGTCTATTTTTATTTTGTATATATATATATTTAAGAGGAATTATTGTGTAAATAGTTTTTGATTATCATCTGTTATCTTTCTTTTTATAAAGAAAGTAAAAGTTACACTCAACACCACTACTATTGGAGTATTTAAATTTTTGGTATTTTCTATACAATCCGAAAAGGTAAAAAAGAAGTGTTTTTTTTTTTTTTTTTTTTTTTTTTTTTTTTTTGTTAATAAAGTTTGAACACGAAACAAACGCATTGTTGTATTGATTTCCAGAATATTCCTTTCCGTATTCAACGAGATTTGCTGATCACCAAATTATTTATTTGTTTCACAGGATCCTGAAAAGTGACACGTTCATCTTGCTAAGAAATAATTTAGAATTAATTAAAAAAGATTGCTGGTTTCACAGGCTGATAATTTCTTTATATTTTAATAACTTTTTAAATTGCTTTAATAGTGATGCTGTCTGAATAGTAAAAAACGTATAAAGTAAATACGAAACAGATAAAAAAAAAAAAAATAGCTGTAACATTGAATCGAGGAATGCATTGTTAAAATAAAAATTAATAAGCAGCTTTAATTAAAAATATAAAACAATATAGTATTATATAAATGCATTACAACATTTCTAATCCTTCTTTAAAATCATAATTGAAAAAATATAAAACTTCTCAAATTAATGCTAGTTCACTCCTTTGAAGAAACTCTCGTCGCGCCAAACCTCCCATTTTCGTCTGCAACGTCACGTTGTCGCAAAGCTTGAACAAAGAATGAATGACGAGAAATGAATTAAGAGAGACGATATCCTGCTCAGAATAAAGCAGCGTTTCGCATATTTTGTCTTTCAGAACTTTTATAAGAATTCGCCATACAAATTGAAACCGCCCAGTTACTTCAAAAAGAAAGGCAGATGAAAATATAAAAAAATGGATTAAGTCAAAGAGAATAAAAACTTAAATGAAAAGAATAAATAGTTAAAATTCTCCGAATTTCATACCATAGTTTTTAATGTAGTTATTCTAAATATTTATGATTTTTTTTTTTTACTATATTCTTTTAAGTTGAGCAATTGTAAAATTTCTAATGTTATTATGAACTTAAATTATTATTTTGTTATAGTAAATAGCGTTTAAGGTTGTTTCCTAATGATTACGTACAAACAAATTGCCATTAACAGCATATTTTAAAATCAGGATTCTGAATTTAACCCAACTTTACAAATTATTGTTATCGAAAAATATGTTACTAAGAAAGTGTCGATATATGCATTAAACTTTTTTTATAGTAAAATAAAAGTTAAAACAGAAAATTTTAAAATAATGTATTTTTAGCGTCATTTACGACAAATAGTACTTTTATTACTTTAAAATGGTATTTAATTTAATATTTTTGCCAAGAAATTTTTTTTAAACTATGTTTTTCAAAGGAAATGATGTGTTAATTGTATAAAGTTTGAAAGCTAGTACCAAGAGAAAGTCGAAGTTATTTTTACAGAGAGAATAGTTTTCATATTTTTGCTTGAAATCTCTGAGTTCTGTGTGCTGCGTGACGTCACGAGGAGGGAAATCGTAGCTTCAGCTCTAAGAGAGGAATGAACTAGCCCTTCTTTCTTCTCTTTAGCCCTGGGGGAAAGATAACTTTTTAATGGTTTTTAATTACATTTCCTCTTGTTGCACGTGGTTTTTTATTACAATAATTTTAAAATATTTGTTTAAACCTTCACTGTGCTCTAGTCAGAACGACAGACAAGCAACAATCGTTTAGTTTTAGCTAACAGATTAACAAAATATGAATAAATGAAATTCAGATTTATTTATTTTTTTGTCTCAAACTTTTCGAGAATTTAAAATAAAATTAGAGTTCAAGCTATTGTGTGTTTTGAAGTAATCGCACTATCAGTATATCAATTATATACAAAACTCAGTTTCTGTTATTAATTATCACAGAAGAGAAATCAAAGTAAAGTAACATATAATGTTTCAATTATAAAGTTAATTTATTATTAATTCTAAACTTTTAGTGTATGTTCAACCTACTAAATGTATAGAATGTTTTTGATTGATTGAAATATTAAATCATAATGTAAAATAAAATTTTAAACGTGCGTTTTTCAAGTCAGTGGGAAAAAACTCCTGAAATTTTTTTTTTTTTTTAAACGCGGCACTTTCTAACGACGGAAAGGGGAATCCTATCACCAGTTGTGTTTATCGAAAAATTCCTTTAGTGATAAATTAATAATAAACTTAGGTTTTAATTATCTGCGAGATATCGCAACTTCTTTTGTCAATAGAATAATGGCTAAATTTGGCGCACTTCGTCTACTTATAATGAGTTCAAAATATTTATACGGTCTCCTTTGCCAATAAAATGCTAATAAACTTTGCTGTGATCAGGAAACGACTTGTATTGTCAATAAGCACAGAGCCGCAGAAGAGATACGAGTACTCTAGCTAGACGGAAAGTAATTGAAATTTCGATTGAAAGTTAATTAAGTTATTAATAATACTAAATGCTGTAGGAAATTTTTAATAGTAGTAATTTTTATTTCTTTCATTCATTATAGCTTTGTATTTAAAATTTTTTTATTGAAGTAAAAATTCATACCCAATGCAGCTACCAGAAGTTGATTACAGTACCTTTGTACAATAAATAAATAAAATTAGTAAAGCCTTTTTTTTTGTTTTTGTGAATAATGCTGAAAATATTTCATTTAAAAGAAAATCTGAGATATGTTTTGAGTTATCACTTTTGAAATATGAAAACAGTATGTAAATATCAATTTGTGATATCTACCAACTTATAATACACAAAAATATAACAATTTTTTTTTATAAGTGTAAGTATCAAAATACTTATAAATAAAAGCATAGCAAAAAAGTAAAAAAAACACTCAGAAAAAATAAAGATTTTACTTTTTTATATGGTACATTTCTATAAATTTATTTTTTCTCTTATAAAATATTGGATGTGGAATTTTTTAAAGTATAACTAATAGGCGTACACTCGCCGTTTGTACTTAATAATTTTATAAAAATTATTAAGTACAAACGGCGAATCTAAATTTTATTTAATCTAAATTTTTTCTTAAAAAGAATGATCTGGATTGATCCATCTATGAATGTTCGTACAACTCATGTAAAAAAATTTAAATTTTGCTAGCATCGGCAATAATTAACGCGATGTTAGTGCGACTGAGTATAAGTAATAAGGCATGTTGATGTAAGTATAAGTTAAGGCATTCAGGGCATGTTGAGAAACCATAGCAAGCCTCAATTTTGATGTTTTGTTTTTTAAATTTAAAAAAAAATAATAATAAATAAATAAAGACTACAGCAAAGTTTCTCACTAATTAGTTTGAGTAAAAGCTTAAGATTGACGTAATTTCCAATCCACGTATTTTATGCACAAAAATGCTACTTTTAAGTGTATTTTTAAATATTCTATTTCCTATAAAGGTAAATATAACAAATAATGTATACTTTATTTGAACTTAATTCAGCTGGGATTAAAAATAGTGTAAATTATCTTGAAATAAAATAGAAAAACTGTATTTACATAAATTTGTCTAGTCTTGTATTTAGCGAAATAATCTCTTTGCCCAGAACAATCAAAAAGCTAAATACAGTTTTTTTTCATTCATAACTTATTTCCGAACAGTTTTAAGAAAATAATACATTTTATCACATACATTTATTATTTAACCGTAAAATTATTAGATATTGAATGTAAAAACTAAGAGAATAAAATTGCATAATCTATTACTTAATATTGTTATGCACTTGACGCAATCCGGTGTTACAAAGTCGAAACGAAATTTTTAAAAGGTATTTGATAATGAAATAAAATAGTTTTAAACACCACCATTTACTGAAAATTAAAAAAATTGTATGCCATATTTCACATTAATTAGTAGTAAATAGCAACTAACTCCAATTATAAACTAAATAAATACAACAATTAACAATAATGCTTAAATTTGGTTGCGTTGATAAATTTAAACTTTTTATTTTGCTGAAATAGTTTTAAGCAAGTCTAGTTATCTGAAATAATTTTAAGCAGATGCAATAGTTTTAACCATCACATACTACTGAAACGTAGAAAGAAAAAAAAATTGTACACCAGATTTCAAATTAATTAGTAGAAAAAAAAAAGTTTACATCATATTATATTAAACTTATAGCTCAATACATCGTATTATATTGAACTTGACAGCAAAAGACTTGAAAATTAATTTCAATAAAATTAAGATAATGCTGATTATTAAGAACAACAATATTAGAATGTCTCTTGGAGAATGGGAAACTGTGATTTACTTAAAAGAATTATTTAAAATGAAATACGTTAAATGATGAGTGATGACATATTTTAATCTATTCTCAGCGAAACAATGTTTATAGTTTTTATTATTAAATATTTATTATTAAACTATTTGAGAATTTTTATATATAAAAATTTACATTTAATTTTTGAGAGAAAACAAAGTTGTTCAAAAGCGAAATGACTTCTCCTCATCTCCCTCTACAATTTTAAAAATTAAAAAAAAATCTATTTACACACAAATTTATACACAAACAATAAACGGTGAAATCATGAACTAATGTATTTTATAAATGAATTTGATAAACGAATATAATAAAAATAAATATTATAGGAACAATTATAGAGAAAAATTCTAACAGTATATAAATACACATTTATAAAAGTAGTAAATGATTTAAAATGAAACATTTTTAATTTACCTCCTGTGAAATCTTATCGTACGTTTTCTTGGTATCCGAAGACAAATTTTACTAAGAATTGGAATTATTGATGGTACGATTCGTGTTGCAAATAATTTATCAAATGAGCATTGAGCAATAAAAAAATTAAAAAAAAAGAGCAATAAAACAGGCAAACATATAATTCTACATATAAACAATTTAACTACATGGCAAAAAATGATGCCTTAATTTAAAATATATAATTTAAATAATGTATTAGTTTGTCATAATGTGTTAAATAATAAAGATTTTCCCCAGTTTAAATGTTCTAGCTTAAAAGTATTTTTTTTAATTTTTTTTTTTTTTTTAATCTACATAATTGTTGTTTAAGACAAATTATGAAGAGATATCCAAATAAGATATGGTTCTGTCGTTATTTGCAAAGAGGACAAGGAGCCCAGGGCCATTAAAATGTTAAAAGTGATGTAAAGAAGGAAAAGGACTTTTTCCCATAGTGTTAAATGCGATTTTTGAGGACTCAAATAAATATGATCTGATTTGTGGGAGGTATAATATCTGAAAGTCAAGGGAGCCTTTAGAACCAATTTTTATCAGCGAGGGATACATTTTTTAAAACTTTTGCGAGGAAAGGGTAAAAGAGATGAAATTATTTTAGTTTTCTCAACACTTGATTTATTTTTTAAGTGGTGTGCTTTTTCGTTGGGTGCTCTTTGTTTTTAAAAATGTTTCTTTCGTTTAATTATACAGAAACTTATAAGTACAAAAAAAAAAACAAAAAAAAACCTTTTGTCATGCAAAAATAAAATTTGAAGCCCAGGGCCATAAAAATTTTAAAGGTGATTATTTCCTTGAATGTCTAAATTTCAGAAGTGAAATTACAGAAGAAACTAAGATTTTCAATTTCAGAAATAACTTCAAATGTTGAAAAAAAAAAAACTTAAATTTCAATTTAACTTGACTTTACTTTCACGAATGTCTGAATTTTGGAAGGGGCGAAGCACATTATTCGCTCTATATTATTAGTTTATTATCGCATTATAGTTTATAATATCGCACATTATTAGTTTTCTATTTCGAAAATAACTTGAGAATAAAAAACAAATTTTTTTTTTCTCACTAAAATTATCAATTTAAGTTGACTTTATTTTCCTGAAAGAATGATTAAACTTCAGAAGGAGCGAAGCACATTACTTGCCCCCTCAATTAAATTTCTGAAGAATATAAGATTTTCAATTTCAAAAATAACTTAAAAGAAGAATTATATTTTTAAAATTCCACTTGACTTTATTTTTATGAATGTCTAAATTTTTTAAATAGCGAAGCCCATTATTCGCATCCTCACTTTAATTTCACAGGAATATAAAGTTTTCTACTTTGAAAATAGTTTCAAATTTAAAAAAAAAGAAGTTTTTTTCTTTCTCTAATTTCAATTTTACTATTTATGAATTACTATTTCAATTTTTATGAATGTCTAAATTTTAGAAGGGGCGAAACATATTACTCGCCCTTCAATTAAATTTAAGGAAATAAAGTTTTTTTCTTTTTTTTTTTTGTTGAAAATAGCTCTCAAATTAAAAAAAAAAAGAAATAGTTTTTATTATCTGAAAATTGCCAATTTTAATAGACTTTATTTTCATGAATGTCTACATTTCACAAGGGGCGAAGCACATTTTTCGCTCGCTTACTTTAATTTTATTGGAAAATAAACTTTTAAACTTGAAAAATAGCTTCAAAGTTGAAATATATATCTTAGAAGGGGCTAGAATTCTAAAAATCTTAGAAGGGGCGAATCATATTATTCGCCCCCCACTTTAATTTTAGAAAAATATAAAGTTTTTGGTGAGAGGGGCGACTGTCCCCTCTGAAATTTTGAACGCAACTGATATGTATAAATTTCAAGCATAGTAAAATCAACTAATATTTCCTATTTAATACTTTTATAGGCAAGTAAATATCTAGGAATTTTTTTTTTACAAAAAAAACTATTTTAAAATACATGTTATTTAAAATGTAAAAGTTTTATTCTTTTAAATATTTCTTATTTCGGCCTATTTTTGACAATCACAGATATATATACAGTGAAACCTCCTGTTGTGGACTCTCTTGCAAAACGGACGCCTCTTAATACGGACATATTTTTAATTCCCCGGGAATCTTCTATGAGTAAACCATTATGTACATTCACCGCAAAGCGGACACTCCCGTAACCGGACGCGGACAGTCATTTTGGCCTTGAAATGTTGTTTTCTATCTCTTCAAACCGGACACTACTTTTTCTAAATTTGAAAAAAAAAAAAAAAAAAAAACTATTTCTGCTTTAAATTGCAAGGAGGAAAATGCAACTTTTCACCATTTTTAAAGCATGTAAATTTTTTGCCTTATCCATAACTAAAAGTATTAAGCTATTTCACTGCTGAAGAATCAATCTTTCACCTGTCACCTTGCCTTATCTTTGTAAAGAAAGGAGAGAAAACGATACTGCTCTTGTAAAATAATTTGAACAGCGGCATCTTTTGATCTTTTTATCTGGTTATAAGACCCCACAAGTTGAAATGACATTTTAAATGCTTGCAACACTTCTTTCCCATTGAAAATTTCCTTAATTTTCTAATCAGTTTGAAGACTGCATTTAACGCAGCTGGGATAAAATAGAGAACAGAAGTATTATCTTTGAGGTTCATATATATGAAACATTTATTCAGACACTTGATATCTGATCAATCGTGAATAATCAACTCCATAGGCCCTCATGACTTACAGGTAGGCATTGCTTTTTTTTCTGTGAATCGTGGCAGGTTTACTTTCAAGAAGATATTAACCATGTTCCCTAATCAAATGATAGGTATCATATGTCTAACTTGAGTATCTATGCTGATAGGAAAATTATATTCATTTATCTGTATCTACATCTAAAATTATATATTCATATCAAACTTTTTTATATATTCTTTTTTTTTTAAATTTCTTAAATTTTAAATAAATATCCTTGTTGATAGTTATTGTAAATTAGTTAATTATTTCTACATCTTTGAAAATACTCTAAAAACAATTTACGGTGTTAAACTTCGCTATTAGGGTTACCTTCCCTTAAACGGACAACTCTCATAAACGGACAATTTTTTCGGTCCCAAGAATGTCCGCTTAACGGAGGTTTCACTGTATATATATATGTATATATATATATATATATATATATATATATATATATATATATATATATATATATATAAATTCTCGTTTTATATTGTAATAAATTCTAAAACAACTCGTTTTTAAAGATAGAGAACACAAAAATTCATCCCTCTCAAAATTAAATTTTTATTTTACTTTGTAGCATTATATTTCTGTAAGGACTTATTCATTCCATCACTAGATGGCAGCTCTGCATATAGTACACTCTACTAAAGGCTCTGTCTGTAGTTTAGTTAGTTAGTAAAAATAAATTATCAAATTAATTATTTATAAGTAATTAACTAAGTTAATAGATATTTCTGAATCGATGTTAAAACTTTTATTAACTTTAAAAATAAAAAGTCAATTCGCGATCGCAACACTCGAGTACGCCATCTAGCGGGAGACTGTAAATATCGGGCATTAGTTCCCACATAACCATTGGCAATGACGGACGCCATTTTCTGAGCATCAAAAAAGAAGTAAAATTTCCCTAAAGAAAGGTAAAACTTCCTGAAAAAACTAATCAGAACATGCCAAACATTGAAGCAGAACACGCCAAGCATTTGAAGAACAACTTCTCAATAATTTTTACCTTTCTATTACCAACAACATAACATGATTTCATGATCACTTGCTGTTACAGATGTGGTATTGCGGTAAAATAATTTTTCTGTCTTCAATTCATTACAAGTTAAAATGAAGTCAACATTGCTTTCGTCATTCCAATGAATAAATGTGTTCCAATGAATTCCATACAGAACTGTAATAGTTATAGAATATTCTTCTCCTTCATAGAATAGTATATATTTCTGTATCTACATGATTCAAAAAACAATAAAGAATAATCCGAATTACTTGAAAAAGTTTCTTTTGTGCTGATTATAAATAAATTTTTTATCGTTTTCTTGGTAAGTGTTTTTTAGTTTTGAAAGAATTTCAACTAGAATTCTGCTATTCTGTTTTTAAGCTACATATTAAAATTCATATCGAGATCTTACAATTATAAAATTTTGATGTGTGGTATGCTACCTAAAAGTAATGAAGGGATAAACTATGTATATATTATTTGAGAATAAAGTTTTCAAACAAAGAACATATCATTTTGGAATTCTCCGGACTTATAAATCAGGTAAGTGTTATGATTTTTATAATAACAAATTTGCTTGTAAATAATTTTTTTTCTTACTTGATGATCGTTCTCTACAAAATGTTTTTTTTACGTCTGATTAAATACTATAAGAATTGAAAAAAAGAAACAATACGAAAGTTTTTATTGAAAAATGAGGAATTTTTAAAATCGTTTCTATCCTAAGAATTCTTTATTTTACGTTTTTTAGTTTATAATTTATTGATAAAAGTGTTGTCAAAATACTTTTTTTGAAAAATTAAATAGTATTAAATTATGTGTTTATGTATACTTCTTGTATATTCTAATGTTTGAAGTAATATGATTCAGAAAAGTATGGAAGAAAAATTTGGTACTTACGTATTAACCACAGCTACAGATTTGGCAGATTTTTAAGTGCCGCCAATCTACACTTAAAATTTTTGGAAAAAATCTTAAAATGAAACACTTTGTTTAAAATCAAAGTAGTCAATCGGATTTCGGTGGAAAATGGGCCGATATAGAGTTTAGCATAGATTCAAAACAAACTTTTCTCTCACCTGATTCTATAGCAGTGGCGTACCTAGGGGGGGGGGGGGGGCGGTGGGTGCGGTCCGCACCGGGCGGCACTTACCTTGGGGCGGCATTTTTTATATTTACTTATAGTTGTAAAAAGCAACTTATTCATTTCATATTTATTTTCTTTCTTGAATAATAAATGATTATTATGATTATTATAAGTTTAATATTTGGTTTATATAAATTATGATTAACTATATGATTTCGAATATTATTCCTCGGTGTATATAAATGCATTTTAGTGTAAATTTTGAATTCTAATTCAAGAACAAGATAATAATTTTATTTTATTGTATTCATTAAAATTCGTTGAATTTGTAAAAGGATCTTTACGATTTTGTTCGGCAATTTTTCCTAACTAAAATTTTTTGATATCAGTTTATAAATGTCATTTCTTTTGAAAAGTTTATATGATTACTTTGAAGTGATGTATCAATATTTTTTTAAATCATCGATTTTTCTTTTGAAAAGCAGGGCCGGCGGAAGGTGGTCTAGGCGGGAAGGCGGAAGACCTAGCAGACCGCCGGTCTGCTAGGTCTGCAAAGCATTAGGGCGCCGGCATCAGAACTATCTTTTTCAAACAACAAAATCTAAACGAGACAAAACAAAAATACTGACGAAGTTACAATTTCAGGAATCGCAAATAGATAAATATACTCAGTCCGTTTTGAAGAATTGTATTTGGATTGATAAATTGCTTATAAACCATTTTGTTCATTCGCGAATCAATCTTTTAACAGTGAAGAGTGAAACAAATTATTAGGGTGCCAGTGCATTTGGAGAGTTTATTATAGGTAAGTATATTATATTACGTACTATAGATATAGATGTTATTCTAAATGCTATTCAGAGTAGTAAAATGACTTTGCCGTTTTCTATACATAATATACTATTTATTTCGACAAGTTATATTTTTATTATATATCCCTAGAATGAAACGAGTAAAAGAAAGTGGTGCGTCATTTAGAAAGAAAAGGAAGAAAAGGGAGGAAATACAGACTAAAAATACTGGAGCACTACTCAAATATATCTCCCATAAGTCAACTTCTAGTTCTTTTAGTATTGTTGCCTCAAATACGGGCGAAGAAGCAGCCCTCGAAGGCGAAAAAACATTTTCCAATGTTGTTCAAGAGGAAGGACCTGCTTCACACACTGGCGAAGAAGTAGAAAGTTCATCAAGTTCTGATGAAGAATCTGCTGCACAAATTATTCCGTTTATTTCTATGAAAGATATTGGATTATGGCCTAACAAAATTGACGACAATACAAGAGTATTTCTGGTACGTCAAGGTCCCTTTGCAATTCAAAATTTGGACGCCGACTTCAGCGAAGGAGTAAAACGTCCTAATAATACAATCAAAGCCAAAGGTGAAACAAGAAAACTGAGTCAGGACTGGTTTTTTTCAAATTTTGCCTAATGGCGAAAAGCTCTTAAGATCGTGGATGGTATATTCACCATCGAAGAAAAGTATTTATTGTTTCTGCTGCAAACTGTTTGATAATCTTTGTCAAGCAGGTTTTAATACGGAAAATGGTTTTAACAAATGGTGGAAACTTAATCCCAAAATTAGTCAACATGAGGTGAGTCCACTGCACATTCGATCATATTCCAAATGGAAGGAATTTGAAATAAGACTTGGACGTGGCGCAACTATTGACAAACTACAACAACAGAGTATTAATAAAATAAAAAAATGGAAGGAAATTCTAACAAGAATACTTGATATAATTAGATTCTTAGCAAAACAAAATTTGGCGTTTCGAGGACATCGTGAAAGTGTTCATCAGGAAAACATCGATTCAATGGAAAATAGAGGAAATTTTCTTGAGCTTGTTGACTTATTGGCTAAGTACGACCCAGTATTACGAGAACACGTAGTAAAAATTAAGATGGGTAATAAATATAGTAACTCTTATTTGTCGCCGAAGATCCAGAACGAATTTATAGAGCTATTGGGAGGCGCAGTCAGAAAAACAATTATGAATCAAATAAAGCAGGCTAAATACTTTTGTATTATATTTGATAGCACTCCTGACATTTCACACAAAGATCAAACCAGTCAAATTATTAGATATGTACCTAGTTATTGATGGTAGCGAAGTTAAAGTTGTAGAATCGTTTATTGACTTTGTAGAAACTAAAGGAAAAAAATGCTGGTGAAATCACAGATATGATTTTAACGAAATTAGAAACTGACGGCTTAGATATAAAAAATTGCAGAGGACAGGCTTACGATAATGCTGCCGTCATGGCAGGAAAGCACAGCGGTGTTCAAACTCGTATTAAAGAAATAAATCCTAATGCAGAATTTGTAGCATGTACAAATCATTCTTTAAACCTGGCATGTTTACACGCAGCTTCTACAGCTATCAATTCCATCACATTTTTTGGAACTATCGAACAGTTGTTTTCTTCTTCCACTCATAGATGGAATGTTTTACTTTCTGTCACTGGTCAAGGTGTTAAACGCAGTGTAGAAACTCGCTGGAGCGCTAGAGCTGCCGCGGTAACTATAGTAAAAAAACATTTTTTTACATTTTAAGCGCTTTGGAAAAATTGACATCTGAAGAAGAAAATAGTAAAACGAGATCAGATGCTGGAGTATTACTCAATTCTATGCAATCTTTTTCTTTTCTATGTTACCTTCATTTATGGGAACCCGTCCTTTTGGAAATTAATGACGCTCAAAAATACCTGCAAATAAAAGGGTTAAATGTCCACCAATGCCATATAAAACTAAATTCTTTGTAAACACATTTCATGGAACAAAGAGATACGCTAGTACAAAACGCTGTTATAGCAGCCAAAATAATTTGTGAAGAGTTGGAGATATCGACTGAGCGTCGAGTCAGAAGGAGAAAAAATATGAGTGGGGAAAATTCGCGAGACGTGGGGCTATCCTTAGAAGAAGAAGTACGAAGAGAAATGTTTTCATCTATGGACAGAATTATAAAGGAAATAAAAGAACGCTTCGATCAGTTGCATGGCCTTGTAAGAAAATATTCGTGTATAATACCGTGTAACCTACTAAATGAAGAATTTGAATGTCAAATAAATGACTTGATTGACATTGATAAAGAACAGTTCCATATTGAAAGAAAAAGGATCCAGGTTTTTATGGCTGTACCTACACTAAAAGAAGAGGCAAAACATTGGAAAAACGGGGAGAAGGGCCCTCTTGATCTGCTCAAATTTATTCAGCAGTATAGGTTGGAAAATTCTGTTCCCAACATTGTAATTTTGTTAAGAATTTCAATCAGTGTCGCTAGTTGCGAAAGAAGCTTCTCAAAATTGAAGTTGATAAAAAATTATCTTCGTTCTACAATGAGTCAATTAAGACTACAAAATCTTGCAATATTGTCAATAGAACAAGAAATTACAAATAATATAAATTTTGAGAGCATTATACACGATTTTTCTAGTATGAAAGCCAGAAGAGTAGATATTATATAAATATGTTTAAGAGTGCATACAAATATGTCTAAAAAAATTTACTCTGTGTATTAATTAATATTGATTAAATAACTTAATAATTTATTTATGTGTATTAATTTATAAAAACCACCATTTGATTGACTTATAATAGAAAGGGCGGCAAACTGGAGATCGCCCCGGGCGGCAAAAGTTCTAGGTACGCCACTGTTCTATAGCCATTATGAACTCTAATAAATAAGATTCAAAATGAAATAACATTTCCAAAACGGACGTTTACTAAGAAAAAGTTTCATGTTATTGACATTGGTACATTTTCGTTATATTTCACTCCATAAAATATTTCGCTCCTAAAAAAATAAAATTGCATCTTGTTTTGTTTTTGGCAAGTCCCAAAGACGCATTTTCGTAACACTAAAAAATGGCGACAAAAAAAGACTGGTTCTCTTTTTTTTGTTTTGTTTCGTAAGCATTCTTTATTTTACGTTAAAGTTTAAATGGGCCTTTCATGTTATACCATTAAATTTAGTAAACCGATTTCTCAGGCATTAGGTTTGAACTCTTATAAGAATATACCTATTTATTTTCTCTTTATTTACAAATATTTTTCCGATGTGTTCTGGATGTTCCTTCTCTAAAAAAAAAAGAAAAGAGATACCATTTTGTTTTCGATTGCATAAGAAAGAATATCAAACATTTTTCTTTTTTAATTTAATCAGCCACAATAAAGATGGAACGTTACAATGCTACATTAAAGACGTCTCCAGTGTAACTGAATGACTGTTCATATGGAAATCGCAGGGATTCGGCACATACAACAACGCTCCCTATAGTTCGTTGCGATCGCGAATTTATTTTCCACTTTTTATATTTTATTATCTTGTTATATTCTATATCAGAGCTTGTACAACTAAACACTCGCCAGAAAAAAATTTGATTGAATTTTTTTACACTGCCAATAAAACGATAAACCACAAAAATAAGGTAAACCTGAAACCGGTTTTTCGTTGCCATCGCGAAGATAGGACCTTCTTTTCCTCTTGCGGGTTCCTCCTTTCTGCAGCACTATAACATTAACTAGTACTTCAACTCGTGTCTGTGGGTACAACCGGCTGAGCAACTGCGCATGCGCACGGCAAAAATTTTTGACGCCTCAGCCAGTTGTAAATAGCGAAAGGATGCCAAATGCTGCACCCCCATCATTTTACAACTGGTTGAGAGATTTTCGGATTTGGATAGAATCGTTCATCAAATCATTGCTAGATAGCGCTAAATTTCAACAACAGATGGCGATTAGAGCAACTATTTGCAAACTTTCTCTGTGCTAGTGCTCCCAGCTAATGAAGCCTTATTTTCAAAAGTTGGCAACAGAAAAATATTAACATTAATTTTTTTACTATCTTCTTACTTACAGAAAGAAAAATAAGAGAAAAAAAAAGAAACTTAGTAATAATAATAGGAATTGAATAGCATTTGAATTAATTATACATATATCAATTAATAATTTAATGATGATATTAAGTTTTTATTGAATTTTCAGAAAATACATTTGTTAAAACTATCTTATAATATTCATGACAAGAAAAAAATAAGTGTGCTGAATGCTACAGTAATTAACTCAATTCTTATATAATAGTATCTTTGGCTATTCACATATCTTTAAAAGCTTGCAAACTCATAATAATTTTCTATTTCAAAGAATTTTTCAAACATATGTATATATATGCATTCCAAATCGATGTGAATAGTTAGATATATATTAACAAAATATATGAGTTAAAATAGTAACTATTTTTCTCATTAAGACATTGTATACAAATACAAAAATCCAATAATTGGTAACCGAACTCATAAACTTAGTTGTATCTGTAATTACCATATATAAACCCATGTACACTTAAAAACTGAACAGTACGCTTTTTATTTGGAATTTCATGCCAAATGTGAAACACTTGTATAAGCTTCAAAGAAAAAAAAGGCCTACTACGCTTGGAAATAAAAATGCAACCCCTTGTAATTACAGTTGCACAGTACGTAAGAGAATCACAGACCTTCTGAATTTATAATTAAAAGAATAAGTAGTAAAAGTATTCTATTCAAATTGTCATGTTTCTTTTAAATTTTTATATACATGCATTCCATTTCCATCTATTTTATGTTGTGTATGTAACTTTCACAATATTTACCAGCTACCATTATTGCTCCACAAAAAGGCAATGTTCCAGTGCAAATTTTTAAAGCTAGTGAATCGGATAAGCTGACCCCTCCCTATTTGCTTTCTAAAATTTTCTGCTCATATGTGGTAATTTAAACTATCTTAACACATCGTGCACCAATGAATACCTCACTTACCTACTTTGGCTCATAGATTTTGTAAGATAATGCAACACTTATTTTGCACCATACAACAATGTTAAAACATGAATGAACTATTTATAGTAGCTGCTATAAGAACTTAGCGTATGTATTTAACAGGTAAATCATATTTTATATTATGACATGGAATTCCACATACAATTTAGTAATACAGTAATTATCATCCTTCATATGATGTAAAAAAAAACTATATACATATAAGGTAATATACTCACCATTATACTTACTTCATTCCAAATTGAGAAAGATGTCAGTGGAAATTAAAAGATGCCGCTTAGAAGGGGCAATAGAAGGAAAGACTTGATATTAAAATAACAAGTTCCCTCACTAAAGCCCCACTGAGCCATCGTGCATCATAGATCATCTCTACACAGCTCACTTCTCCACAGCCAAATATATTGCTTAGAAAATCATGTAGGCTCCAATTTTCAAAAGTAACTAACTGCAACTGGCCCTGTTTATCAAGGAATGAAGGAATTAAATTAAAGAAAAAAAAAAAAAAAAAAAAAAAGACACCAAAAGGTACTATCACATTTAATTTTTTCTTGAAATGATTATAATATATTCAATAAGTTTTACTTTTGAGAGGGTGGCAACTTTGTTGATGTTCCATGAAAAATAAATATACAGTCTTCAAATTCTTGCAAATGAAAGTAGTTGATAGAATCTGCAGTTCTTATAATTTTTACCCATTCAAGTCATTTTATGAAGTTAAATATCTGAATATTTCTTTAGAACAAACAGTAAAAGAATCTGATTGTCTAATTTTGAATGTTGCATGGTAGTACAGTATTTACACGCATTTTTGATATTTTATCAACTAATAATTGAAAATAATTATAAATTAATTTATAACTTCATGAATGTTAACTGGGTGTACGTACTCAGTTGAAAATATGTAACCAAATACATAAATTAGTAAAAACTACACCAATTATTAAACAAGACCTCTATTAGGTAACATTTAAGAGGATTATTATGATGCTCTCTTTCAGTAACTTACTTATCTAAGATTAATACAATGCAATATATAGGTCTACAGTTACCACATTACTAAGTAGGCTCAATTATAGTAGTAAATTTTTTTCTTCAGAAAAACAATAAGGATTAGATACTTACAACACGTGACAATTTCAATAAATTTATCTTTATAAATAACATAATAGGAATAAATAATCTTGAAGAAAAGTAATTATCAATGTCATTTAATGTACCAACATTTAATGAACTTAGCTATAGGTAAGAGATGTAAAAAATAATTGACTTAGAATTACCTTATATTTTATTTTCTATATACAAAGAATTAAACAGCCTAGAAAAATTATTCTTGATTATATTACAGATTTCTATATAAAATAGAATAAGCAATCTTGATCAAAAGTAAATCTATAAAGATATGTTATTTAAAATGAACTATGCACAGAGAGGACTTCTATAAAGGGAAGTATTGAATCTTTAAAATAAGACTTTTTAGTGAGACATTTCTCATTATAACCAAGATAAAATCGAAAGCGTTAAACACGCTACTAAGCCTAACTAAATCACGTGAAAATCTTTAACTACATTAAAACAGATAATTAGCATAAAAATGTTTTAACCATTAAACAAAACGTTGATGCAATAATAAAACAGAAAAAAATTATTCAAAGTAATTAACTTACCTTATTTACTGAATCGTAAATTAAGAGCCTACACGATAACTGTCAACCATAGATTCAAGCAACACACCATTTCTTCAACAGGGTTACTTGACTCTTTCGAAAATTCTTTGGTGAGAATTAAATTCGAGCCAAGCAATTGTAGCGCATGCGCATTAGCTCAGCCGGTTGTACCCACATACATAAGTACATAAGTTAGGAAATAAACTTTCGGTGCCGAGTTGTACCGGCTCTTTTTTTGGGAATGTAGATGGCGGATGAGTCACTCTTCTATAATAAAAAACATACGTTATAATAGTGTTGATTAATTTCCAGTGTTTTGTATATCTTTCCTTTTAATGATAAACTTTGACGTGAACTGTCATGGCTGCTACTAGTTCTGACTGGGAGAATTTTCCATCCTACTTTGAATTAATTAAAGGCATACGAGAGTTTTTATATAATACATATCGTGAAACCTTTATAGACAAAAGAGAACCTCAACCAATAGAACTCACATGGCGTTATTATAATTTTACAACTTGTGACATTTTATTTGTCTTATTATTAGCAGTAGTATGGACAGTTTTGCGGCATATAGCTACAAAAAATGTTTTCAAGGTAAAGAATGCCAGTTTAAATTATAAAGCCATTTTTATTTAGTCTTTCGATTATCTCATTTAATTTATTTTGTTTTCACTGTTTCAGATTTATGACTTCGTTGAAATCTTAATTTTTTCAATTGTTTTCTTGTCAATATTTTATTGTTATAAAATTGATTAATCATTTTTTGACATTTATTGTTCTCCATTAAAATTTTTTTTTTTCTACTGAGTAAATCACCGTTTGATTAGTTAGTTATGTCATCTAAAATTTTATTACTTATTAAATGGATTTACTTATTTTTGTTCTATTAATTAGTGTGTAAAACAGAGCTCATTCTAGGCAGAAAAAAGGGCAGGGTGCAAAAGTTTAAAAAAAGGGCATTATTATTCTAAAAAGGCAATAATTTCTTTCTATGGGATTTACATGTTCTATAAAAAAACATTGTCAATTAGTAAAAGAATTTTTTTTTTTTTTACTTTACTAAAAGTAGCAAAGCAATTATATTAATTACTAATTTTTATTAATAAATTAGCATATATATCGAGTTAATGGGCTAATTAGGTTAGTAATTTATTTAAAATTCATGTATATATTAATAAAATAATAAATTTATGTTTTTAAGTGTCTGTAGTTATGATTTAATAATTGAAATGATTAATAATTATGATTTAATGATAGTGGAAGTAACTGCAAACTTTCAAAGACAAGTGCAAATAGGGGGTGTGATGGCTATTTTTCCTTTCCCATATACAGAGTCTGACAAAGGCAGGGGCATAAGGGGCAGTTGCCCCGGCCCCACATAAGAGGGGGCCCCCAAATCGAATTGAAAGTTTATTTTAGGTTTCCTTCATTAATGTACTTTTTTAAACAAAATATCAGGACTGTGTAAAATCTGTCAGTTTTATGTAAGCTTCTACATTAATATATCGTATGAACACAAAAAATTTATATTTCGTAAATCCATGGCTTTCTAGTGCGGAAATCAGCTAAATTTTCACAATTACGATGGAAAAATTTGGCCAATCAAAAGCCTATATTTTTACATATAGAAAAAGAAGATATGTTTACAAAAATACAGGCTTCTGATTGTCTTGAGTGAGTCATCGTAATTGTGAAAATTCAGCTGAATTCCTCCTTTACGTCAGCAAGGATATGAATTTTTCGCAGCTAGATGACAAAGTTAACAATCAGAAAACTGCATTCGGTATGATGGACAAAGAATTGTCAGAAAATCAAGAAAGTGGACAGAATGATTTTTCGTCTGACCATTGGAGGGGGGGGATTGCTGCCACTGAGGATATCCGCTGCCTTAGAGCATGGCATAAAATGAGTAATTCGGTTAATTTTATTTTTCAGTTTAGCATTTTTATTAAATGTATGGTAATAAGAGCTATAATTTTTAAAACCAGAATTTTCAATGCTTTTTCGACCAGAATGAAATGCTTTAAAAGACAAATATCTGTTAATGTATAATATTTAATGAATGAAAAAGCATAAAACCATATTGAACTCTAACGAATTGCCCCTGATAAATTTTGCGACAGAAGAAAAAATTAAAGCATGATAGATTTCCGAGTTTTAGAAACACCTTCTAGTTTTACTATTCAAACGAATTGGTTTCGGTGTCTTTCACCCCGCCTGTCTCATTAGTGATTCAACACGTTTCGATATCATTTTTGTTTCGTTTTTACTTAATATTAATTTGTTTGCAACAATTAATTTTAATACCTTTTTTACTTAATTTTTTGTGAGGAGTTAATATCGAGGGCATTAACTGAAATTTGACTTTTTTTGTATTCCTTTTCTACTTACATCTTCCACACCACCCACAAGCAACTGTCTGCTTCAAATAATACGATAATATAAAATGAGATAGCAAAACAAAACGTGTGGAGTTATTTAAATTCATATTCAAAAGTATTAGTTAATTGTTTTTTGAATTGACAATTTCAGTCATTTTTTAGATATTTTAAAGTGTTATTTAAAACTGCAGCATATCATATGAAAGCATTAAATGTATCATTTGTACAATTTTGAAGTAAAATAAAAAGGAATTGCAATCCTTAGAAAGAGATATTAAATAGTCTCATGAGCAAATGAACGGACAAAATTATCTTTTAAACAAACCAAAAAACTTTTTTACCTTATGAACTAAAAATTGTTTATTTTTAAATAATTTATTAATACTCAAATTGTTTATAAGATAATATGTTTCTTTCTAATGACAACGAAGTTTTTTATTTTATCCAGTGATTTATTTATATTTTGTAAGTTTATTTTTTATTTGTTTTTATTTTATTAAATTAAATGCACAGGCTTGAAATAAAAAAAAAATCTGTCAAAATTTCATAAATAGTTAAGATTTGCAATTTTAAGAAGTTGTTTCGACTTTGATTTAAAAATTTAAAAGCCTTATAAAAATGTAAAAGCCTTATTACTTTAAACACATAATAACAACAAAAATCAAGGAATTAAAAATAGAAACAATTATGATCAATAAACAAATGAATTTTGTGTACGAAATGTAATATTTTACAAATTAAACATATTTCATATTTTTAAGGGAAACATGAAAAATTTGGTCAGACAGGAGGTTTGAGCAATTTATTTTTAGCATATACAATATTTAAACATTTGTTTAGTTAATGATCACTTAACTTCAATGCTCTATTAAGCAATATCACATGTTTCTGCCTATTAGCAGTAAGTAAAATTAAAATAAAATCACATCTGTTATCTGCATTTCATCCAGAATAGACCAAATCAAGAATTTTGGCAAATATTCCAGTCAAAGAGGGAATTGAATAGTGGTAACTAAATAAATAAATATATAAAAAAGATATATTTCTCTCCATTAAGTTCAAAATACTGAATAAACCCTAATATTCATTCCTTAATAAACGTTAATATTTAACAATGTAGCTTCAGATTTTTTACTTTTCAACAGTAAATAACAATTCGATTTGATGTTTCTTTAAACAAAATTATCGCATTTTTTAGATACTTACTTATTGCTTTGTTGGTTCTTTAAATACTCATCCTTCAGAACAAAGTGGGTCAAGTTACCCTTTAGTAAAAAGCTTTGACCTAGTTCTTCAGCTCTTAAAAATTATTTATAAAACATATTTTTTAATTTGACAAAGATTTTAATTTAAGTAAAAAATATTGATGTAAACATGGGCAAATATAATAAGCTATTAGATAATTAATAATTTCAACTTTGAAATTTATTATGTTAAAAAAAAGTATAAATGAGAAACTGTGCAAACCTTCCATATGTTTTCCCTAACCTCAAAGTTGATTTGATAAAAACATTTCCTTACCTCCAAAGGTGAAAATTTTGTCTTCTTGATGTCCTTCGAAAATTTTGATACAGGAATTCGGAGTTTACGGATTTATCCACGATTAATTTAGATTAATTAAACAAAATAAAATCAATTATAATAATAAAGTCAATTAAACAATTAGGATAGTTGAAAAAATTAGGATAATTAAAGGGAAAAACGCCTTTCATAAATTAGAAAAAATATGTAAAATTTTGTAAAAAATTAAAATTAGAATTGAGCGAGGACCACTTGCGACACAACGGAAATATGCAAATTAACCCAAATAAAGAAATACTAACAAGGCCGTTTCTCTCTTTATTTGCAGTCCTAGAAATTTTTTGTTCCAAGCAATTTATGACCTGAAATCAAGCAAAGGGGTGTTTCAGTTTCTGTGGATATCCCATATTTCCGAAGTAAGGTCAAAAGAGCGCAAGGCAATTTAAAGAAGCTAAAAACTTTTTCTCACAGTTTAAAGTGAGTCGGCTATTTGACAACTTTGTGAGAGATAGCTATGAAAGCAGGATTTACATCAGTTGAAAGAGCGTTTTATTGCTCTTTTGGTTAGAAAAATTGAAGACAATTATTTTATATTTCTAAACACTTCAATTAAAATTTGAGAAGCGTCGGCCAATGTAAAAAGGAAAAAAATGTATTTTGGGCTTCAGAGGGCCCCAGCTCCGAATAAAACTTTAAAAAAAAAAAAAAAAAGTGGGATGTGGGGGCCCTTGCCATCTCAGGGCCCCAAGCTACAGCTTATTTAGCTTATACGTAAATCCGGCCTTGCATAAAATGTTAAAAGAAATGCAGTCTATCAGAAACGTATTTAAAAATGCTGCACTATAAAGAAAAAAAGCACCCACAAAAAAGATTTACAAAAGCAAAACAGAAAAAATAAAAATCAATCTTAATTTTTTAAAAGAAAATTATAAAGCAGTGAACTTCTCAGTTTCCCAATTACTGTATTTTTAATAATAGGGAAGAATAGAGTCTAATAGAAACCCTCTTAATTGACGTGTCATAATAAAAGCAAAAGTTTTTTAAAAAAGAAAAATCTAGATAGAAATTTTAATGCTAATAATCTCAATTTAACTTTTTCACATTTTATTAAAAAAAGTGACGACAAAAGAATAATGTTCATTCAAAATGCCTTTTTAGTGCTGTTTCATAATAAAAACGCTGATAAAAAGAAAAGCTAACTACTACTAAGCAGAAAAAAATTTCTTAGTTCTTAAAATTTAATTTAAATGTTTAAAATCACAGTTTTCTATGTTACCGATCTATCTTATATACAAAGTGCAAATAAAGACGGGCCACCCTGAATAACTTTTGATATAATGATCGTATCACCATTCTCTAGAACTCAATCTTAATTGCTCTATTGGGTTACCTGAAATATGCTTATTAATAAGTGCATATGATATTTTAAGTTACGAAATTACACATAAACATGCTTTCTCTGAATAAACATACCTTTTTTCTGAGAATTTGGATTTCAGACACCCAACATATGATGGGTAGCAACAATCTGGGAAATATGGTTCCAATAGTTTGGTTAGAAGAGCCTTCCAAAGATTGGACCCTTTCATGTTAACTTTATTTTGGCGTATTTCGCCCTATCTCAAGAACTTTTTAAGTGAATTGAAAAATGCTTACACACAATTATAAAATTCCTTTATCCGCCGATAATTCAATGCAAAAAAAAAAACTTTTAATAAATTTTTTTTTATTGTTTTATTTAAGAATGGTGAAACTATTTTTGAATTGTAAGGTATACCATTTTTTGCATAATTTTAAAGACTAATTTTATATAGCAAAATTTGTCAAATAGTTCCTGCGAAATTCAATTTCAGAAAACTCAAATACTTAAAATTGGAATTCTCCAGAGCTATTTGATCAATTTGGCTCAAATGTTAAAAATAAAATTACATTGTTAAATATGTTTGTCATATAAAATTCCTTAAAATGATGTAAAAAATTTTATACCTTACATATCAAAATATTTTTGACCTTATATTAAATAAAATAATAAACATTTAGTAAAAATTATTTTTTGCATAGAATTATCTTTGGATAAATACATTTTATAATTGCGTGTAAAAAGTTTTCAATTTGCTTTTCAAATTTCTAGATATGGCAAAATACGCAAAAAGTAAAATTTACATGAAAGGGTCTAAACTTTGGACTGCTCTCCTGACCAAACTATCAGGACCCTATTTTCCAGATTGCGGCTGCCCCTAATATTTTGGAGGTCAAAAAGATATGTTTATTCAGAGAAAGTACATTTTTGTGTCTTATTTCAGAACTTAAAATATCAATTGTTCTAATTAATTAGCATATTTGAGTTCACATTCTCGAGCTATTAAAATTAAGTCCTAGAACATAAAGATCGGATCATTAGATCAAAAGTTAATCTAGTTTGTCTGTTTATTTTTTTCGTACTGCTCATCATAATTTTTAATTCTATTACCTCAAGAAGCAAAACATTGTTCTCCAGGTCAAAAGACCAATTGTGGTGGATAACAGTTTAGTAAACAACCAGTTTTGCTCAAAATACAAATAAATAAAAAAATATTAACTGTATGTAATGGATAGAAAAAGTCATGAATTCAAATCCGCTAAAGCAATAAGATGCTATTCACAAATTTCAATGCAAAAGTTCATAACTAGTCTTTTGACCTGTGTTAAAGTCCCTTTTTTTTCTCCACTTTAAACAAATTAAATTTCACCAATCTTAAAGTCCCTATTGCTGATAATATTTGTTGTCAATGTGGTCTTGGGTACATTGGAACCCTTGAACTTCAGTTTGAAAATTATGTCAGAATATTAAGCAATCTTCAATTGATTCACTCGGTTGGAATCATAAATTTTCTTCTGCTTCAATACTGCTCTTCCCCTATTGGCCTTTATTTCTGGAAATCATTCCTCATTATGAAAATTTCTAATAATTTAGAAGAATTTGTCTAATATCCCAATCTTTTAAGATGCTTGGTAATCTAATTTCCTCATCGTGTACTAAACCTGAGTTGAGAGTTTGCCAATGAATTTTCACCATTCATTATATAATTGGTTAATAATAACATTTTTAGCTTATTGAATTATCTACATTGTATACAACCCAAAAAGCTGTTGTTTTTTGAAGTTTATGGCTAGTTATATTGCATATATAGGGATCTCTTTTTAATATTTCTCAACTATTTCTATTGAAATATTCATTTACATATGGTTTTTGTATTTGGTGTAGCCTTTAGCTCAGCATTATGGTTTAACACCGACCAACCAAGGGAAGATGCCAGAAAGTGCCTGGAAGTTCTTTTATTACCTCAGTGCCTGGTGTTATACCTCTTATGTCGTGATTCTGAGTGGTGATTACAAGTTCTTCCAAAAGCCCAGCACTGTGTGGGACGGTAAGAGTACCTTTCTCAAATCTATATAATTTCTGTTGCATCTGTTCTCTTCAAATGACACCAATCAGGTTCTCAGTGGCCATTAGGAACCTAATTGTTTGCAAGGTATAAACGTTGAAATGGAAATAAATTTATTTTCATTGTTTACTTCGAAAGAGTGTTTTCATGCTTATAATTTATTTCTTGAATATAAAAAGAAAAATTTATGTTTGCAATTCTTTTTTATTAGAAATATTTTTGAATTTGTTGAATTTGAATTTTTTCATTCTGCAGTAGAGAATGAAAATTTCTCTGGAGAAGCATTCAGGGCAAGGATGAAATCAAATAATAAACTAATTTTCTAACATGTTAGTTATTAGTAACTGGTTCTTAATATGAAAGGGCTTCCACAAGACAAAGAAATGTATGGGCAAAATATCTTACCCTAAATCACAAGGAAAGATTTTCGCTCCCATGTAATAAAATATACAATAAAGTGTATACCATTCTAAAAAAAAAAACATACCACGTTGAAAAGATATTAGGTTGCTGTGAGACCCTTCGCTGAACCTACTCCTACAGAAGAAGGGCCTGTGCCTTTGGACACCTCACCAGCACTCAAAAGAGGATGCAAGGCCTCAAGCTTTACTGACATTCATCATGATGTTTGCCTGCCATTTAGTTACCCAGTGAGGGATATTCAGAGTGCACCACCTGGAGGCGGCAGGCATTACCCCCTCTCCCCCCACACGCACGCAAAAATATGCATTCAATAGGTGCTCAGCTTGCTGGACAGTCAGCTAACTGAACCATAAAATTGGCAGATTCTTTTGTATTCCCAAATGAGCGGGTTTCCATAATACTCCAAGAGAAATAATAATAACTTTCGTTAAGTAATAACAGGGTTCCCACGGTCCTTAAAAGTTCTTTCAAACTGCTAAATTTTTATTTTGGAAAATAAGGGCCCTAAAAATACTTAATTTTGGTACAGTAAAACTTGTGTAAGTTGACCACTTGTGGTGCATTGTTTTAGTGGTCAACTTAGACAAGTGGTCAACTTATAGAGGGGGCGGGTCATTGTTTACTTTTTCATTCATGTTGCTATATATAAAATTTTTTTTTTTTACTTGACTTAAAAATTTTATTTAGCAAATAACCAAATGAATATCTTAAGAAACGTGTCTAAACCTTAAATGAACTTCAATTCGTTACATATACATAATTCTAATATTTAACTAACTTTTTAAAAAAATTATTTCATTAGTTATGCATGTGAAGTGTTTAATAAAAATAATTTCTTAAAATATCAGAACACGAAGACATGCAATTTGAAAACTTTAACAAAACAAAATTATTTGAACACTTAAAAATTTATTCTGTTATTACTACACTTACATACCTATCTGCCCACTATTGCAACTGGAGGAACAACTTTTCAACTAACACATTTGTTTTCAATGAATGAATAAGCTGACCCCCTACTGTTTCCCCAGATGGTCAACTCGCAAAAGGGTTTAGATTAGCTTTTTACACTATTTCACCAAACAAGTGAAATTTTAACATACATTGCAAAATGACTGAACATTTTCTGAATTTTTTTTTCTGGTCAACTTTTGAGGGTTTTAGAATAGAATTTCATAATACTCCTAGACATAATTGACTTATTTCAGTGGTCAACATACAAGATAGACTGGTGGTCAAGTTAAAAAGGTTTTTCTTCTTTATATTATATAGGAAAAATTCCGTTCTTGATAATTGAGGTCAACTTATGCAGGTGCCCAACTTACAAGGGTGGTCAACTTGGCAGGTTTCACTGTACAAGGTTTTTAAAAGTCCTTAATTTTTCAGCATCTTTATAGTTGATAAGAACAGTTTTTTAAAACAAAAAATCTTTTTTTTTTTTATCACCTAGAATTTCACCATGTATACAGGGTAGAGCATTTTAGAGAGACAAGAAGGGGTGTGTGAGAGGGGGCTATAGGCAAAGGGAATAAAGCATATCCTTTCATTAATATATTCTGCCTTTTCCCTAGAATGATACTTTGTGAGGAGAGGGAAGCATTCTAAAAGAAAAGAAGAGAGTGTGGACAAGGAGGATAATGCACATGGAAGAGATTTGCTTTTTTGGGGGGAGGGGGACAGTTTTAAGGTATCTAAGTAGAAGATCTATACTGACCTTCAAAATCACAGAATTCAAGAAATTCAGTTCTACTGGTAAAACATCTACTTTTAGGAAGAAAGTAAAACCCTAAGAAAAGAAGAATTAAAAAAAAAAAAAAATTTTTGAACCAGAATCTAAAACTAATTTCAAAAATCTTGGAAGAATTATATAACTTTGTATAATATTTCAATGTGTGATAAGTAACTGTAAATTTATAGAAAGCAGTAACAATTTTTAAAATTTATGATTGTACTAAAAATTAAGAAGGTCTGTACCTTGTGGCGGAATTTTTTTGGGCTTTCTGCGACAAATCTCTCTAGCACTAATATCTTTCTGCAAGATACTTTTAATATTAACTAATATACATATTACTAATTTAAAGTAGCAGTTAAACGTTGTGTTTATATATGTAAAAAAATTGGATAAAATTAAATTGTATATAATTTTTTTAAAAAAGAATACGTAAGATTTTAATAGCATGGACAATATTTTCACATTTTATACCAGGAAAGCACACTAATTATTTCCTTTTTGTATTTTGTAAATCATCATCACATAGAAAAAGTAAAAAATAGTGAAATCCGTATCAGTAACGTAACTACTGTAAGAAATATCGACGGCGAAATCACGCAAATAGGAAACTTCAAGAAGGTAATGTTTGTCTAAGATAGGTACTCTGACCGCCACTAAGTCTGCGGCAGTCTGGTGCTATGGAAACAAGAAGCGGGCATTTTAGGGAGGGTAGCTTCGATGAAGAGGTCTCCTTTTCTCTCTCCGAAACCAGTCCTAAAGAGGGACCCCGCACACCTACATGAAATAATCATACCTACCTCGTTACCATAGTCACCGCTACAGCTGCAGACGAACCTATCTTAGACAAACAGTATTAAATACGTGATTCGTTTCGAGATTCGGCTGTTGTAATAAAAATATGGGATTTTAAAAACCGAGTGTAAATAAATACTACCTCTCCCCTCAAAAAAAAAAAAAAAAAAAGCTATGAAATCATTGCTTTAAAAATTAAATATTCATATGCTCGATTTGAATTTACCGTACTGTCAGGATAGTTAAAAACCATGTGAAAATCAAACTGCCGAAAATACAATCGAAACACTACATGGATTTGCGATAATATCGGCATAAAGTGAGAGCATCTAAAAAGGATTATTTAAATGCGTAATTTAAATTTTACGTGTAGAAATAATATTAACTGAAATAATCGTAATTTTAAAAACTTTGTGGAATTTAGTAGCACTTGCAATAAAAAGTCAAAACATCGATGAAATCGTCACATTAAAAGTAAATAATTGAATTGGATTTTTTTGTTTTGTTTGTTTTTAAAAAAATGAGAAAATTCGTAGCAATAACTGTTGAAAGAACGATTGAAATACCGCATGGATTAGCAAGGATATGTCCGCAGAACGATTCTAAACCCAGTCATTATCAATTTTTTTTATTCTTAAATAAGAATCTAAAAATCATGAGTATTTCTATTTGTTCCGATGCGCATGAAAGGAATCTTTTGAAAAATGAAGTACAAGTTTTTTTTATATAATATATGTTGTTATATACAGTGGTGCAAGTGCTGCGCCAATTGTGGAAACCTGCTCCTACATGCTCCAAACTGAAGTAGTTGGCTAAAATTGCGCCAATCTGCGCCAAAATAAATATTTTCCCCTGGGTATCGCCAAGTCACAATTTTGCAGCAACCTAACTACTGCCATGTGGGGAGGGGGGTTGTTGCTCTGGATTCAATGGGAAGGATTCTTGCACTCTCTCATGTGCAACTCTGCTTCATTTTGCAAGATATTCTCAATTTCAGGTTCATTTTCTTCCTCTGAAATGAAACCGAAACTTCTCTCAAATTTTCGGGGACCAACTAGACATTGCCAAATTTTAATAACAAAAGAAAATTTTATTTCCCTTGATAATTTCATCGTTATTGGAATGCCATCCTCTTCGTTAATGGCAAGCTAATGGCCTTCTTGCGCTATTCTATGTATCGATTAGTACCATGATCTTTGAATTAACTTGGGGAACATTCACTAAGTACATATTTTCATGGTAATCCTCAGAGCAGTCACAAAGCTTCATAACCTCAAAATTTCCATATCCCATTTATTCAGTTAATTTAATCAAGATAACAATTTAGTTTCTTAAACGTAAATTTTTTTATCTGAGGGACCATCAACTAATTACATATTGTTTTTAAACATTTATTTTACTTCATTACTTTTTTTTTTTTTTTTTTTACTTATTGCATTTTATTATTGTATTATTACTTTCAAAATTTTCAGTGCTCTTAATTTGTTTTAGGAAAAATATTAATAATATTTAGAGGCAAAATTTTAAATAAGTATGAAGAGAGGGGCTTTCAATTTTTTAAATGCAGCAAAAAATCTTATGTTTTTCAGATCTGTCATTCAAAAATACTTTAATTCATCTCTTAATGATTTGATTTAAAGCGATTGATATAAAAATTTTTAACTGTTACAGATTTATTAAATTTTATAAATATAGGGACAGTATGATAATGAACTTCTGACAAAATTTTTTAGCTTCAATACTCATTGTATTTGCATTTAAAAATTATTAAATTTTTTTTTTTTCATTTCATTATAGAAATACTGTACTAGGTAACCAATTTTATTAAAAAAAATTTATTAGGGACCATTCACTAATTTAAATTTGTAAATATAAATTTATTAAAGTTTTCTTAATTTGCTTAGTTCTTTACATATTTTTTATAAATTCGGTATGATCAATATTAATCTTGTTAATGTTTTGTTGACTCTACTATTACAAATAACATTTATTTAAATTTTAAGAAAAATGCAAACCTTAAATAATAGTTAAATTCATTAGAGTTTTGAATTACCTTTTACAGAATTAAATGAAGTAATTATTAGTTTAAACAATATAATGAGCCACTCAATATTGAATTTATTTTAATTGTTTTTGCCAAAAGCTCTTTTTTTTTAAGAAATATTTTGGCTATATGAAAGAAATCTTTAGGTTTTTTCCAAACTGAGACACTTGCTGTTTGATGAAATGGTGTCTCTAGTTAAAGCATTGTTAAGGCGTTTTTTAAAGAGTTCTGATTTTCTTAGTTTGTCAGGAAAGGACTTAAAATAATTGAATGTAGAAAATACAGAAATTTGGCAAAATTCAAATTAATAGATGTTTGACTAGATACCACAAAGGCTATGACATCCTTATGTTTTAGTGTGAACAAAAAGCTACTTGACAATAGGACAAGTTTAAATTCACATTGTGTTAATGGTTTGAGACTCATGCAGCAATAAAGTGGCTCATGCAGCATTTAAAAATTATTCTGCTCGATTAGAGGTTGAGAAAAAAAAAGAGAAAAGAATGTGAAAACACTGAAACTGAGGAAAGCAGATTGAAAGCTGCTGAAATTGATTTTCAAAAAAAAAAAAAAAAAAAAAAAATTGAAGGCTTCTCAAGATCTCTTAGCCACAGCTGAAAAAAATTTTAGAGTTGGGTAAAATAATGAAGACATGTCGATTATAGAAAGCGGACAAATCCTCTTATCTGAGGCTAAGTCGAGTATAGCAGAATATTTAACAGCATTGGAAGGTACCAAAAATAAAATTTGTTAATGCAGGGACCTTCAAAAAAATTTAAAAAATAAGATATGTTATTAATGACAGCAGATTATATGCACTAAAAAACGGACAAAATATGCACTAAAAAACTTGAATATATGCTCTTAAAACTAGAAATATGCATTTAAAATAGAAATTAAAAGTTCAACTTATTTAAATACTACTACTTACTTTTTCCAACAAACACAGCTAAAACATTTTTTTGTTAAAAGGAAGAAAATCAAAATATTTCTTACTTGAATCTACACATTTCTGAAGAAAAAGCCTAAAACTGAAGTATGATAAATGAGAGAAGAAAAATCATCGCATTTTCCGGAAAGATTTTATTAAACTGAATAATTTTTTTTGCAATACACAACCAAGTGTTTTTCCAAATTTTCAAGGGTGAATTGATGTCCTCGGTCATCAAAGATCATTTTGATTGCAGAAAATGACCTCTCCACGTCAACCGATGTTATTGGACAAAACTGGTACAATTTTGTACTCATTGGTTTTACTTTCTCTGGAAGTTCAGTTCCATTTCCATTAAGAAAATCATTTATCTTCTTCACTGCTGCAAAACCCGAATTTTTGTTTTGAACGAAACACCATTTTTCTTTTACTTTCTTTCCAACTGAGCCTAGAAGAGCATTGATGCACTGTTGAATTTTTTCAATTTCGGATATGGCCTCAGCCAGGGGAAGACCTCGTGTTTCGAGCTTTGTTATTGCTCCACTTAAGAAAGAAAAGTGAGTGTCAATTATGGCCAAGTCCTTCTGCAAAGAGATATCCTGTAGTAATTCTTTTGTGATATAAACTGAAGAAGCACAGGAACTGTCAATTGCATCTACAACTGACTTGATTGTATCAAAATTATAAGCGTAAAAACGTGCACCTTCAATCCATGTACCCCACCTAGTTATCACAGGCTGTGGAGGTAAGGGCAAATCAGGATACATTTCTTTATACAATTTTATGCGCACAGGTGCCTTGAGAAAAACTTTCTTGATACTAGAAATTAAATCATTCACAGAGGAGAATACTTCTCGTACAGTCTCAGCCAGTCTGTGAACAGCATGAGCCAAACATGTAATATGAAGCATTCTGGGATAAAAAATTTCCAATGCTGCTGCAGATTTGACTATATACGGAGCAGCATCACTGACAAAAATCAAAACATCTTCAGAACCATCTCTATCAGGCCATAATAATTTGATAGAATCATTGACAAACCTTGCTATGGTTGAATGATTGACTTTTTCAAGGGCTTTGCTTGCTAGAAGATGTGGTCGAGTAGGAATATTATCCATTTTTCCACAAATAAAATGAGCAATATAGCGACCGCACTTATCTGTCATCTCATCGACTTCAATCCATATAGGGCCATCTCCAATATCTCGCCGAATATTATCCAGTACTTCGTTATATATCGGTTGAAGGTAGCTCTTTCTTAAAGTCGATTCATCGGGAATGATCTGATTGGTACAATATTTTTTTAAAAACTGTCTTAAGTTTGAATTATTGAACTTTTTTAAAGGAATATTGCTGCTTACTAAGGCTTTCCATAAATTACTAGAAAAATCACTTTCCTTTTTAGCTGCTTGAACAGGAATAGTTAATAAACTTTGAACAAATCCTTTTGTATTCTGCTTTTTCTTCGCGGAGTGAGCATTAGTCTTTATATGTTGATCGATTTGGTACTTTTTTTCATAGGAAATGTGTTTTTGACAAATCACACAAAATACTATTTCCCCATCGGTCGTAAAGTCCTTCCCATAGTCCGAAATCCATGTCTTCATTAAATTTGATTTAGTCGACTTAATTTTTGGCATATTATAAAATTCAAAAATCACGTTGGAAGCTTCACTAACTACGTATTCAACTGATGGATGTCGAAACTATCTATCGGATGGACTATCGAAATATGTTAGAATAGCAGCTCTCTCTGAAAATGTTCACTCCACCTTTTAACTAATCAATCACAGGAAAGGGAGGTAATTTCTACCTACCACAGAAGCCTTATTTTTACCACACAGATTGACAATTATTTATTCCAGGAAAAGACATCCCTTCATAGAATATCTGACCATCTCTTTCTAAGGTTTCTATGACGAATGTCTGTTTGGGTGGGCCCTTTGTACCCCCTTCCCGACACACACCTCATTTCTACATCTTTTTCACGTGATTGCAATCACCCCCAGCAACATCAATCCAGCTGACCCTTTCAGGTGATAAAGAACGACAAAACAAAATTTGAAGCGTTCCTTATGCTAACATAAAAAGAATAGTGATATGGTTTTAGGAGGGAAAAGCCGCAAAATGCTGAAAATATGCATTTATAAGAGCAAATATACCTTTTTATGCATTTATATGCACAAATGACAAAAAGTGCTAAAATATGCAATTGCATATGCACGTATGCAATTGCATATTATCCGCTGTCTAGTTATTAATGAACAAAATTAAAAATTCTTGTTATTAAATTCTTGTTTTAATTTTTTTTTTATTAAATATGTTACAAATCTTTGTTTTGCTGCTCCTAAATTGCTTTTTTGTTGCTCCAAAGATGCTCCAAAACCATGTTTTGCCACTTGCACCACTGTATATATAATGATCTTGAAAAAAAAAAAAATAGATTGGAAATCTCAGTAGAAAAGAAGCTAAATTCTTTTCCTTTTTCTTTCTTTTTCATTATTCCCAAATAAGAATAGAAAAATCATGAGCATTTCTTTCCCCTCTGGTGCGCGAAAAAGGCATCTTTTGAATATAATTATGGAGAATTTTTTTTTTTTTTTAAACATTGCTGCAGAGAAGAAAACTAAAATTTTTTTACTCCCTATAGGAAAATTTTTCCTGCAAGAACTCTGTAATCTTCCGCGACAATGTCGCCGTGATTCTGCCATGGGAGCTGTTGTTATAGGCTAAAGGTTAATTCTACTTTATGGCCTTAATTAAAAACGAAGTTAGCGGCATCTGAAAAGTTGTTGAAACAAATTATCAATTAAAAGGGCCAGAAAAAATCATTAAGGAATATTATCAAAAGACAATGAAGAAATAGTTCTTTCATTTAATTAAGTTGAAAAAATGGTAGGATTGAATCTTATTGTGCTTAAATTTAGTCTATTTGAAGATTCCATAGGAGATTCATTGGCATGCAATTTGTCAAACATTTAATTAAAAAGTGTCAAATGACCAAAAAAAAAAAAAAAAAAGGGGCAAGTGAGTAACGAATAAAAAACACTCACTTTATTTTATTTAGTCACAGGACACACATAAAAGCAACTAAATAAAACCTTTTCCTCATCCCGTCCTCACCTCTCTTGGAAATGCATAAAAATGTTTATTTTTAATTAAATGTTTGACAAGTTCTATGGTAATAAGTTTCCCCTTAACTAAGCTAAATATAAATACAATAAAATTCAATTTTATTTTTCTATCTAATGAAATAAATGGATTTTATTCCTTCATTTTTGTTTGATTTGTTAATGACTTTTTCTGCCCTTTTTTATTCAGTTTATTTCAACATCTTTTCATGACTTTGGTTTTTATTGAGGTTTAAAGTAGAAGAAAAGAAACTCATCAAAGAATGGACTGGTATTTGATTTTGTTCTATGTTGAAAAATTAAATGGGGATAAAAATACATTTTGTGTTTAGTACACCTGTATCAATGACAATGAAGTGGAAAGGGGAATAACAGAATTAGTAAATAAACATCTGAAAGTGATATTTCCAAAAAAAAAAAAAAGTTTAACTATAAAATTTAAAAAAATGTAGCACTGATTGAAGGATAGGATTTATCTGGGAAAAAAAAGAACAATAAAGGAATACAGAGATAAATAATGCTGAAAACAGCAGTTACAGAAATTCTTACCTTAATATTTTCTCTTTAATTCGAGATCTAATTTTCCTGAGTTAGTTGTTATATTTCATTCTGATATAGAAGTTTTAAATTGATTGAGAAAAGCAAGTTTAAAATCGAACCTATTATTATTTTTCTTTAAAACATATGTTATAATAATAATTACATATATATATTTATCTGTCTTGCCCTTTATCTAGCTGGTAAAGGTATCTGAATAGAGTCCATTGATAGTGGCTGCTGTTTCAGCTCCGCTCATTAAATAGGAAGGTGAGGGATGAATACCCTTTCTGCAAGAAATCACAAGGTCACATTTAGAACATCGAAACAAAACTTAATAATCCTGTGCAATTCTGTTGCAGACAGGGTTGAGTTTCCGGAAAAAACCATGGGAAAAACCTGGTCAATGCTATTAACTCATGTTTATTTATTCAGAGATATAGTGGTTTAAAATTTATAACTGATAGAAATTTAAATATTATAGCTAATATTAAGAATTTTTTGATATTATATATTTATGTATGTATATGAGCAAGTAACAAATCAGTGTGTGCACGTGTGTACTAGAAATGACGTTAATCTCTCTTCTAAATTGTAATTGCAAAGATAATTTTTCACAAAACTATTTGAGAAGCAAATCTTCTCATTAATGAAATACTAAAATCATATAGCTCATAAGAATTTTGGAATTTCATAAAAAGATTTAAATAATATTAATAATAATTTATTGATTTTTTTGACATAAGAATAATTGGAACAATAAAAACTATACAGTAGTAATAATGGTAATGTTAAATAAGGATTTATCTTACCAATCTTTTGTCGTTTATTTTTATAAAATTTGATTTATAAAAAAAAATTATTCTACATAATTCACTTTATATGTGCACTTTTAAGATCAGAATTTTATAAAATAATAAATTTTTCAAATTAATTAAAAGTAGAAAAAATATTTTTGTATGAAGATGAAGAGTTCTAAAATAAAAGGAACAACAAAAATTAATATCAATGATGTATAGTATACATTATTAATCAGAATAAAAATATTATCAACAAGCCTTAAGACCAGACCACCGACAATATATTAATACACAAATGTTTTATTTCGGCCCTAAGTTAGATTAATTTATAAATTAATATATAATAAACATTTTGAAAAAAAAAAAACCTATAGCAAAAGCAGGCCTCATCAAATAGAAAATCAGGAGAAAATAATACAAAAATAGTCTAGACGAAATTAAGATAATTTTAGCTCAGAATATTCTTCAAAAAAATAGAGCAATAAGAAAACCAATTTAAGAAGTTAAAAGTTTACAAAGCTAAACATCTATCTGAAAAGTTTTATTTTATAGCTTGCTTGGCTTAAGGAAAGATTTTTTTCTCAACTTTATCAAAACTGACAAACTAAAATTTTACTCCAAAAATTTTAATTAACATTTTTTGTTATTTCAGAATGACCATATGGTAGTTTCTATCCCATTTTAATATTTAGAGTACTGAAAATCGTACATTATTTTGTGGTCACCAAACTTAAAATTTTTTTTATTTAACTTTACAGAGATGAATCCTTTAAATAGTTTAACTTAACATAGTTTTAACATCTGCATATTTATGAATAAAAAATGAACAAAAAGGTATGTTTTTCCTTCTATTATTTTTTATTATAATGTACTCAGTTATCGTAATCATTAATTATTAATAATTTTTAAGAATTAAATTCATTATTACAAATAAAAGATTGTCTGGAAAAAAGTAATAATAAGCAAATACACATACTTATAGCTTAATATTTTTGTTTGCCCTTAGTCCTATATTCTCTTCCACACACTACACTTCAACTAGCATTTAAACACAATCAAGTTAATAACTAACATTAAAAAGTTTTTGCAAGAAACCCGGAAAACATTAAATAAAGTGCCTTTTGGCTTAATTCTGAACATTCATCTCAATCATTAGCTAATGGAGGGAAAATAGATTGTGATCAACAGAAGTGAAGGTACATTCTTTTGAAGCATTCAGCAGAATTTCCAAAAACAGCAGAGGTATTTTTTTTTCTTTCACAGATTAAGACAACTTAGCTGCTGTCTACATGCAAAATTTTCCCTACCAGAAAGACTGATCGACGATGGAGTAAACTTCACTTTTCGCTCGTCATCCATTTGAAAATGATCTAATAAAATTCTTTTGCTTTCATTAAAATCCTGTGTCTGTTTTCCTGCTCATTCTGACTGTATCATTTTACATATATATATAAACTAAAAACCATGGTAAATACTGTGTCAAACTTGGTTGCAGGTAATATATAATATATAACATTGTTCTTGATTTATAGTACATCAAAGCTATATACTTCATGAATCAGGCTGTATATTGAAAAGAAATCTACAAGATCTACTTCAAGAAACAGCCAAAACCCTAGATAATAAACTTAAACTAATAGAACATAAAATCTCTTTCAATCAAATGAAATACTGAAGTTAAATATCTTTACTTTATAAATTTTAATTGTCATGTTTATAACATGAGTGTACCAGAAGTATTTTTTTATTGTACTAGAAGTATTTTTTTTTTTATTAGTTCTTTTTATAAAGCATAAAATTTTCTTAACAAGTTCTCACTTAATAACATAAATTAGTTTATTTTCTACTTAAAAAAATAGTTGTTTGTCAGATTTTAAAACTAACCTCTGTTTAGTAATTTAACTAAATTTTTTTGTACCCCTTTTGGTTTATTTTCATGAAAATTTTAATCACCTTAATGCAGAAACATGGCTTTAGCATTTATTATCTGCTGCGCTTTAATAATAAGAAGGTCCATGAAGTGAAATATTCCAAGAAATTAAATATTCTACAAGTTGGAAAATGTAATAAAACATATTAATACAATCTATTCAACGAGAAAAAAAAAATTATTTTAAAGAAACCTTTTATTAAAAAAAAAGAAAAAAGATTGAAATATTATCAAAATAAAAATGGGAGTAAGTTTCAGTTCTTTTAATTGACTTAATTTTATAATAATTATGTTTGACGCCAAAAATTTTACTGCTAAAAAGATAGAATAATAAATCAATTTAGTTAATTAAAAAAATAATAATATAAAACAAGGAACAGAATTGATTATATTTTGTTAATAAAAGCATTTAAAGGAAAACAAAACTCTTTTAAAATGCTATTGTACCAAGAAGAGTTTGTTTCGATTGAAGATGTATGAAACAGTTCTTCAAAAATTTATTCGCAGAATCTTCCATCAGCTATTTCTGGCACTCGATTTCTGCTCAAAGCGTAATACAGCAAAGCACTAATTCTAGGATGATTCTCGCATAACTCCATAAATATTGTTCCTATCACTTTGAAACTCAGTTTCCAGAACATTCATTTGGTCGCAGAAATGATCACTAAGTGTTGTCAAATCACCAAGTCTGCAAAAGTGTTGTCAAACCGAGTCCCCTGTTAGAAATACATTAGGTGTTATTTTCTTGCGAAATTACGGGAGAATTCTGAGACTTCCTTATAAATTTTCTAATTAAACTGTTTTTTAGAGCCCATTTGAGATGTTTAGCCGCATAACAAAAGAATAATCACAAAATTATAGACATATTTACAAATTTATAACATTATTAATATTCATAGTTAATTCTTCTCATCAAGTTTTTTCCCCCACTGCTTTCAATAACTTTTAGATTGAAGCAGAATAAACTTTTAGGTATGGGGGAGGGGGAAGCAAGAAGAAAAGAAATTTTTTTACTAATATCTTTAAGCACAAAGAAGTTATAAATTAGAACTGGATTTATACGAAAGTGACACCCAAACACACACTGGCCCTTCTATTATTATAATTAACACTAAATATAATGTAGTAACTATAGTAGAAAATACACCCTTACTCCAATTTCAATAATCTATTTCATTTTAAATTTAGTGTTAACATCACTAATAATGGACAGTTTAAATAATTATTAAAATCTTGAAACTTAAATATAACAAATTTCAATTAAACAATTAAAAAACTTAGATACTTTATTAAAAAAAAAAAAAAAATTTGAGTAAAAATCGCTCTTACTAAAACCTTTCTATTAAACAAAAAATATCAGCATAAAAATATAAAAATTAATTTTTGTGTAAATAAATAAAATAAAAATAATAATAATTAATCATTTTAGTGATAGAAATTCATTTTAAGTCAGTAGGAACAAACTTTATATTAAAATCCAAATTTATTTCTGTAAACTAACTGATTTGTGTTTTTTCAGATATTCTTGAAACTGACATGATATATCATTTTTAGGTTGGAATTTAGATGATTCCCCACCTTTTAATATATATTTTATCTACATGGCTCAGTGTGGTTTTTACCTTCACTCCCTGTATGCTACAGTGTTTTTGGATACATGGAGGAAAGATTCTCTCGTAATGATGATTCATCATGTCTTGACGCTGGCATTGATATCCTTCTCCTACTCTCTGAGGTACTGATTTCTATTTTTTTCACAAAATTTCCCCCTAAAATGGAAATTTTTACAAGCATACTTGATTTACTGAATTTAACCAAAAAAACACAATTTTTATTTATTTATTATTTTTTAAAATTAGGATTGCTTGAAAAGATATTGCTATATATTGCTTACTATAATTATATATTGCTTACTATAAACTAAAAAATGATAAAATATAAATGACTAAATATGGATTAAGATATAAAATTTTTTTAAGTTATAACTTATATTAGCTGATGCAAATCAACGTGCATCAATTATACTCAATTAGTTTTTTGTTTATTTAAATACAAATTTCTTTGAAGCTTATTAATCTTGTAGTTTACATACATAAATAATGAAGAAAGACTTAATCTGCCATAATTAGTTTTGATTAATTTTTTTTTTAAACAAAGTTTCCTGATCTAAATTAATTTATTTTTCATTTGATATGTAACTGACAAATTAGAGCTTTGTTTTTACAAATCCGTGAGTGTATTGAGCTTGAATAAAAAACATCTATGATTTTATTTTTTCTGTGATTAGTTTATAACAGGGTTCTTACGAGTCAGTCGGAGCAGGGAAAACCTGAAATTTTCAAAGAATTTTATTTTGATTCTTAAAAACAGGGAATAGTCGGGGATAGTTGCATTTTTTTACAATGACCTGGAAAATTTCTATATGGAAAATAACTAGTCATAGAATATTTAGTAACAATTATCAGTTATTTAAATTCAATTTAAATAATTCAAACTTCTATTACTATTTGTTGTAAAAACTCACATTTTAATAAAGCTTTTCCATGTTTCCATCCTCATTCAATGATATTTTTTTTGCTCACAAAATCTAATGTTTGACATTATAAATAATGCAATCAAAGTTTTTCAATCAAAAATTGCTTGGTATAGATAAAATATAGTCAGGATTTGCATTGAAATTTTCCTTAAATGCCTGGAAAAGTCTGGCAAATTTTTTTCTTCTAAAATTAAGTGAGAATCTTGTGTGTTTTTAATTAAATTTATTATTGACATATTAAGTATATTTAGAAATATATAACAAATATGATGATTAGGGGCAAAAATTAAAGTATTCAATATCAGGTTTGGTTAATAAACAATTATTGAAAGATTACTGTTAATTAGTAGAATTAACATTTATTTTGTGGATAATTTGCAGTATAATAGTATAAGTTAAATCAATAAAAATTTTATATTAAACAAGTTATGATTTTGTCAAAAATGAAAAATAATAATGAATAGGAAAATAATCGTCATAAAATAATTGTCAGTATTGTGGGAAGATCGATTGCAACAGTGATCAATAATAACTTTAAAAAATAAAAAAAACAATATTCTGTCAGCTTTATGAAAATCATCAAAAAGGAAAAATGCAACCTGTTTTCCATTAAGGCACCATGAGTGTTTTTAAAACTTTTAAAGGTGCTTGTTTTTGATTTGTGTTTTTTTAAAGCCCTTAAAGGTGCTTTTTTCATTGACTGTTTTTAAAAACTGCTTAATTTTCCCTTTTCAAATGAGATTTTTTGCTTTACCATGTCGATTTCCGCCATGTATTATGTAAAAGCATGCTTTTCACATTGTTCTATTCAACGTTTTCCCAATAAAAATATAGTTTTTATTAAAAGATATATTTTTTTCTTCAAAGAATCATGATTATCGGTCAACTGTGCTTTATGCTACATGTTTATGTAAAATTTCAATTATTATTTTTTAAAAGCAAAATGTGACAATTGTTTTATTATGTACTGAGACAAACTGCAATCCATGCAAAATGTAAAATTTTGTGTGTGTCTTGGTGTATAAAATTTATTATTTATTTGCAGATACCACAATATTGGTACCTTAGTTCTTTTCACGCATGACATTTGTGACATCTTTTTAGAATTCACGAAGCTTAATGTTTACTTCAAAATACAAGGAAGCAGAATAATTAAAAAGCATGAACTGTTTGCAAACATTTCCTTCTTCTGCTTCACCGTTGCTTGGTGGGTATTCAGACATTATTTTTTGCATATTCTTTTATACTGTTCTGTTAGTCTATCATCTAATTTTAACGCTTACTTAGAATGACATTTTAAGAAGCAATTGCTCAAATGTTAATTTTTTGAAAATTACTCAAACTTCCTCTCAGTTTTTCTTGAAAATTTTATTTTATGAGCATTTTTTGATAAGTGATGCATCATTTATTAATGTTTAAAAGACTTATTTTGTTTCTGTTTAACATATTAAAAAAGTTTTAATGTATTTTTTCTTATTTAATTTATGTATTATAATATTTGTTGTTTCTTCTTGAAGTAGAACTCATTGAGGGTGGTAAAAATAATCAATTTGCACGTGAATTTTTTTAAAAATTTTATTTTTAATTTCCTTCTATTTACATGTCTAGATCATTTCATTACACTTTTCTATTATTTTAAAATATTTTTATTGTAGAAAATAAAAAAATTTAGTCACTGATCCACAGGACTCTGAGATATAACTAGTTTGTACCCATTTCCATCGGTACTTTTGTATGCATCTATTATCTATACTTTTTTTAGAAATGTGAAATTAAAAGAAAAATTACTATACAAAGATTATGAAATGTTCACAATTATGAAGAAATTTTTCTATTTTGTGACTAATCATATAACTGTAAATAAAAAATAAAAAAATAGCATACTATTTCTTTACATTAATTGTGAGTCCAGGGGACCAGTAATAATTATTTTAAGGTAGCCTAAGTCAAAATTTTAGTCTTCCCGGATCATCATTAATTTTATGCCCTGCTTTTATTATTCACTAAGTAAATTATTGTTCAATTGTTGCTTTTTGCCTAATCTAAATTAGTCATTAGCTAAAATATTTAGGACATTGGTTTAAATTTTAATGGATTTCAGTGTATACCTCTCACAGATACATAATAAAATTCTAAAAATTACCTTATATTTATTTTTGAAAAAAAAAAAAAGGTTCCTCTAGTTGCACTTGTGACATAAAAGGGACACACATTTTCACCTTTCAATATACAGAAACTAAAAATTCTATGAATTATAACAACTGTGCTTTCTTATGTTAGACAATAATATTTAAGTAATCCCTGAAAAAATTAAATTATTTTTAAATTTTTTGTTTGTGTAGGAAATATTCAAAGCTGTTATCGTGGTTGAGGCTTAGCCTACAAAAGAATGACAGGCACTAAGTAGTTTTTTTTATTTGACATATTAATGAATGATACGGTAATAATATAAATTTTCTTTGCTTCTCATTCTGCTTTTGGCTTTGTAATTGTATATTCCCCCTTGGCTGTTACATTTTTCTTTTCTTCGTTTCTTCGTTTGCCTCCTTGTTATTAATCTCTTACATTTTCTTTTGATAGATATTCTGCATAATTATGAGGGTTTTCTTTATTCTTTTTCCAATGATTTTGTGATTTTTCTCTGCTATTCATTCTTCTGCCAAAGTAAAAATTTAAAAAAATGTATAAATTGCATAAATATAGACTTCTAAAAAAAAAAAAAAAAAAAAAAAAAAAAAGATTGTTTTCATATTTATTATTTTAAGTGATTTGAAATTTTTAATCTTAAAGTTAATTATGCTAAATTTTGTTTTATTTTAAACTCTTTAAGCATCTAGAGTTTCAATTATTATTTTTTTCCTAATCTTTTTAGTTAACTAGAGTAAAAGAGAATAAAAGCTGCTGCTAACATATTTTTAAAAAGCTACTAACAAATAACAAAATATTTTGCAAATTTATTTGCTTCGTTTGTTTTAATTTCAATAGAATTCTCACCTTTTCATTTATTTTCTTAAAATCATATATCGTTATCGTTTACAAGAATATTTTTTGTCGAAGCAACTTATCAATGAAGACCGAATTAATAAACTGCACTCAATGTCTCATGTTGAAATAATACTTATTTTGATTTATTAAGTGGGCTTTACACAAATCAAAGGGTATAGTTACTGTTGCTATCTACTTTTTTTCCAACACATTTTTGAATAAATTGATTTAATAGTTCGGTTAGATTTAAACCAATGTTGCTGTTGTGACTTATTATTGTTTCTGAATACAAAATATCTTAAACTATTTTTAAATGCAAAGTTTAATTCAAAGAAATTTTTGTATCCATGATACAAAGCGCAATATAACAAAAAATAAACATATATTAGCATCCTTCGATTCACAATTTTTTTAGTTTTTAAGTATTTTGTAATAATAGTATTAAGTATTTTGTAAAAAGAAAATAATATTTTTTTGTCACTTCAGACACCAGAGCATTTTTTCTATTTATGACTTTCTATCTGTCATTTCATATGTACTTTCAATGTTTTCTATTTATTTGAAATTTTTTTTTTTAAAAAATTAGTTTCAATATTGCTTATTGAAGTAGAATTTCTCTCTCTCTCTCTCTCTGTATATATATATATATATATATATATATATATATATATATAATATGTGTGTATATATATATAAAGTTCAAGAGATTTACAGAATTATTTGCTCAGCTCTACGAGATCATGGAGAGTAAAAGATTTTTAGCACATTATTTGTTGTAGCGGCATAGTGCCAAAGTATTTTAATATAATATTTAAAATATTTTAGCTTTAGAAATTCCTTGGAAGATTTTCTGCTGAACTTGTTCTTGTCTACAAACATTTTGTCTCTGGTACTCTATTGCAATATTTTTTTCCTGGGGGCAGTAAATGAAAAACTTTCATAACACTTGATCTAAAATTTTCCTTAGAAAAAATAAATTAGTGCTAATTTTTTTTAAACTGAACTATTTCTTTTTCTATTTTAAAAATTTAAAAGGACATAAAAGGGTAAATATTATTTCAAAAAATTTTTGCTCCTTTCCTCAACAATGTTAAGAAAGTGAGGCACATGTCATACACTTGCTGGATGGATTGGTGTGTCTTTTTAAATGTTAGATTTCAAAAGGGTTTATTTTCTTTTGCCTATGAGATTAGAAAAAAATAATCTTTTAATTTTTTTCTTATTCTCTATCATCAATCTTTTTGATTTAAAAATGTAATCTGCAGTGCATGTTGCTCAGTTATTAGACTGTAATAAAGCATTTAAATATTTGACATGCTATTAGTATAGTTTATAGATTTCTTGATATAGTATTTTAAACATGCTGCTCTAAGTATTATTAAAAAAAGAAAATGAAACTTGGGTTGCTATATGTTGCACTGATATGTTTTTAATTTGTACACAAAATGAAAAGCCACATTTTTCATTGGCAGCAACTCTTATAAATTCTAATGATAGATTTTTAGGTTCTCCTTTTCTGAGTGAAATCCATTGATGTGCTTTCATAGGTTGTGTGTTTTGATCTTATGTAAGTATTTTAATACTTTTTGACACAACAGACACACACACACATGTGCATGATCTATAGTGACCTCATAGAAATAGCTTTTGCACTTTTTTAAAAAAAAAATTATTCCAAACTTAAGTTTTGTGCCAGGGACGGTTTTAATTTTCTGGAATATTTTTCATGTTGGAGCAATTTTTTTTAGCTTTCTTTATTTTTTTGAATTGTTTAACTTTATCTAAAAAGCAAGTGTGTTGAGTTAGTGTTACTATCTCTGTTTTTTTAAAATTAAATTTATTAATATTTTAAGTTATTAAAAATTCTATAATAAATCATCTTGTACCTCTTGCATAAACTAGTACTAATAGTTAGAATAATAATTAACAGGATTTGTAGTTATTCCGAATTTCCTGATAAAAAATGTGTCCTTATTTGCTCTGATTTTTAGCATTTGTCCTGATATTCTAAATTTTCTTGTTTGTTCAGAACTTACAATTTTGATGAACACACGATTTAAAAAGAATTGCCGGAATTTTATTAAAATGACTTTCATTGGAAGAGAAACTAGACTTCTCAATGTCAAATTCAAAAATTGAAATCCAAAACTTTTTCCATATGAAAAGGCATTAGCGTAACTGGTCCTCTTTTTCCCAGCAGAATAAATCATTGCTAAATCAGTATTGGAACGAGCAAAACTTTCTTAACTAACAACATTCCCCCCCCCCTAATAAGTCAGTACTTAATCACGTACAGCAAGTGTCTTACACATTGGCTTCTAAAGAAGAGCAAATAAATTTTTCTTCTGTATTACAATTTTTTTCCTCGATAAAAGAATCTAACAAAACGCTTGCAGAATTTTTACATATGACTGGTATAAAGTTGACTACTGCAGTGACTATTCTGTTGCAGCTCCTATTCTGTAAAATATTGCAAGCTTATTGTCTTAAAAATTAACTATCATTTTGTAGCCAAAATGATCTGTGATTATTGAACCAGTTATATTACTCAACCTTGCGTAGTTTTGCTTTCCTTTTTAGTTTTTAAAAATTTTTTTTTTTAATTATTGCGTTTCTTATGTACGCGTTATGCTGTGTGCGTCTTGATATAATACTTAAGGAAGAGTCTTGATGATGACTGAAAACTGTATTTAATAATTCAACGATAAAACTGAAATATAATAAAATAACATGCTAGCAAAAAGTAATGTTTTTTAACAGCTCAAAAAAAAAAAAAAAAAAATTACAATAATGACAAGAGAAGTGCATTTACAACTTGTGTCTTCTTTCGATTAAACAGGAGTTGGCTTCCTTCGATTAAACAGGAGTTGGCAGGTTAAATTTCGAATTTTTTTTTTTGTGAATACTTCTTTGATTTTTGTGTTCAGTGGGGATTATTCTTTCTAGCCATTCTTTTTATATATATATCTTAAACTTGAAATTTATGTAACGAGAGGAGCACATTTAAAAATAGTGCATTTGTTGTACTAAAGCATTACTTTTAATATTTTTTTTCTTTAGTGAGGATATTTTTTAACCAATTTTTGCTGCGGTTATTTTTATCATTTGTATTATATCCTTATGTTATTGAAAAAAAATGTTGGAGTTTTTTTTAAAAAAATTAAGTTTTTATACAACACATCCTTATTTTTTTGAGACTGTAGTGTTACTAAGCCTCCTTTCAAAGATAACTCTTCAATTTTGGTAGAAGAAAAAACTCCTTGGTACCAGATAATGAAGTAATGCAAACATTGATGGCATGAAAGATCGAGGCTGAGGAAAAAGATTTTCCTGAATGTAATGAAGAAAAAGAGTTAGATGCAAAATAGAGAAACCTGTGGATTTTGAAAAGTTTTATATGCATAACCACTTTACTTAATCAACCAATTCTCTTGTTTTCCTTTTATTTTAAGCTCTTTTTTTATTAATTGCTTACATCAGTGTTTCCCAAAGTGTGGTACGCGTAGCCCCAGGGGTACGGGAACAGTTTAGTGGGGGTAAGTGTTCTTATGCGAAATATCTTGCAACAAACGAAAATTTCAAAAAATTTTATTGAAAAACAAAACTAGCCATGAAAATTTACGATTGCGTATTTTTCTATTGGCTATTTTTTGAAGAATTATAATAGAGTTTTGCAGTTAATAATTAGTGGTGTCAACAGCCAGTTACGATTATTAACTTTTGTGCAATTTTTTATAGTAAAAATTGCATTAATTTTTTTATTTAGTGGTACACAACGTTACGAAAAATTTATAAAGAGTACACAAAAGTCATAAGTTTGGGAAACACTGGCTTACATTAATTGTTACTAATAGTTCTGGGAAAAGTGCTCTTATCGATGGTAAAGGGCGATCTAAGGATATTTTATTTAAAATATAAAAAAAAATATACTTATAAAATCTGTCATGTTTGAAAATTGGTATTAATGAAAAATAATTGTCAAAATTAAGTAGGTTAATGAAAAGAAAAAGCAACAGAAAATAAAATGACAGTAAAAGAATATCACAGTAAGCCAGAACTAATTAACTATTCTTTACAAGTAAATTAAATTTTATTTTTAGTAATTACACATTGATAAATTAAATATTTTAAAAATAGTATGCAAGGTATAGTTAGAAGTTTGCTGAAAAGATTTTTTTGTGTTTCATACTTTTTAATACTTTTATTTCAGGCTGTTAAATGAGCTTTAAAAATTTTCTAATATTAATATTAACACTTATCGTGTTATGATATTGATAATCATATAAAAATGATTTTTAAAAAAAAAAATCTGTATTGTGATAAAATATTTAATCCTTTTTGTAAATATAAGATTAACATCAAAAGAGTATATTGCTAATTCATGCATAATATATGAAAATATATCGTAGGAGTTATATAATTATAAAATTTTAGAAATTCCTTTCTGCCAACTTCAAATTAATCTTTGTATGAAAAATTTTTTTTTAAAAAAAACATCTAGTCACATTTGAACAAATGTTTAATTACATTAAATTTAGGCTCAATGACATGAATTGAATTAGTCTTTGAATTGGTATAATTTTTTAAGGGACACATCACTTTGTATGTCAGTGTGGTTTCACTTTTTTTTTTTTTTCAATTCTTTTTTGCAATGTTAATTTCGTCATTTGAAAATGTTTTACAGACTATTTCTAACAGTGAGTTCAATTGAGTTAGACCATATATAGCTAAAACAAATTGTTGTTTAAATAAAAAATTTCGATGTATTTTTGTTCACAGAAGTGAAAAAGATTTTTTATATTTAGATGGTATGTCCCTATCAGCCCTGAGGGTGTGGGAGGTGGGATATGCAACTCTGCTGATCGCTATTTAGAAAATCATGTTAAAGATAAACCTTCCATTGTAATTTCTTTTCCTCTTGTCCATCAAATTGGTGAAAGCATTATTTTACTTTTCTTTTTATTATTTTTGAAGTACTTTTAAAGTAATCGGTCTTTCTATCCAGATTACAATGTGTAACATTTCATTTTTTTATCATATGTTTATTTTTGTATGCATTTCTTTAGCATATGGATTATATACAATCTTGTTTTGAAGTAATTTTTTGTCACATAAAAATAACTATAATTATTAGTTTTCTTTTTAACTTATTTTGATCTATCTTTAAATTGAGGAATCTATTTTTGAAGTCAAGAAAAGTTAGGTTCCGAGATTTATCTTTGTACGTAAGCATTTGCAAAGTTATGCCCTATTTTAGCCATCTCTCATCAACTTGTTCAAATGTTAATTTTTTATTTGAAAACTCGGATTGTTGCTCATTTTTTTCTTTTTGTAGAGAATCTACAAACTATGCCACACAATAGAAAATTTTCAAATCAGCAAATTACTCTATATTTTTTTGCTCTTTTTAGAAATCTATCATACCCTCCAACTGTTACGGAATTTCCGTAGCTGCTACGGAAATTGAAGGTGAGCTACGGGTGAATAGTAAAATGCTACTGATTAAACAAAAGCGTCTGTCCGATCTATCCGCTTCCGCTGTTGTCGTTTTTCAAGCGTGGTGACGTCACTGATTGCGGATCGCCGAAAATGATGTCATGAGCGGATATCCTTGGTCGGGAGAAACCACATGATTATGAAGGGTTACTCATCGGCGGCGCCATTGTAATCTGCCTGAATGCAGCTGTTCTTTGAGAAACTGCGTTAGTTTTTTGTTTTATGCCGTGTGAAGTGAAGTGACTTCAATAATAATTTTTGAAAACAACTTTGAATTTTGCTGCTAAAAGAATGATACATTTTTGTTTGAAATTTTAGATTATTTTTCTTCCAGATTTTATCGTGTCATTTAAATTTTGCTGCTAAAAGAATGATAAATTTTTGTTTGAAATTTTAGATTATTTTTCTTCCAGATTTTATCGTGTCAATTTTTAAGTTGTGTATTTTATCAAGTATTATAAAATTTTATTGTGATGGATCGTTATTTGAAAAGATCTTATCAGGATCGGGAGATTTTATAATGACGTTTCCTTGTTTAGTATCGGGGAAAGAAGGCTTTGCAAAATGCACTATTTGTAATTCGGAATTCTCTATTGTCCACGGTGGACTGGATGATTGTCGCTCACACGTGATCGGTCCTAAACATTGTGCTACTACAAAAGCACAGGTGCATCAGCATCCTATTAACAATTTTTATTCTTCAAAATTAGAAGAAAATGGTGTGATTAAGGCTGAAGTATTGTTGTACGGTTTTTAATTTAGCACAATATTTCACTATCTGCTTCCGATCATTCTGGCGCCTTATTTAGAAAAATGTTCCCCGATTCTGACATTGCAAAGAAGTATGGGTGTGGACATACCAAAACCCAGGCAATAACTCTTTCCACTGCTGAAGGGATAAGAGAGAGTACTGTAGGTAAGCTCAGAACATCCTTATTTTCTCTTTCAACTGATGGAAGCAATGACATATTTGATAAAAAGCTGTATCCTTTAATTTTTAATTATTATGCTGAACAAAAAGGACAAATCGTATCATCACTGGTTTCTTTATCTGAATTAACTAACAACCCTGGTGAGGGAATTTTTCAACTTCTTGATGGAGAGTTTAAAAAATATCTACTGAAGTGGGAAAGTTGCATAGTATTCAGTTCTGATAATGCTAACACAATGGCTGGATGTAATAAAGGTTTTTTGAGCTATATAAAACAGAAGCAACCAAATATAAAATTCATTGGATGCCCTTGTCATTTGGTTCATCTAGCGACTCAAAAAGCTATAGCATCATTGCCCGTTGATGTGGAGAATTTGACGATAAAAGTTTTTTACTACCTTGAAAAGAGAAGTAAAAGAAAGTATGAATTTAAAAACTGCCAAATAGAATGTGATGTAAAACTTCACAAGATTTTAAAACATGTTTCAACTCGGTGGTTAAGTTTAGAAAATTCTCTAAAGAGACTAATTGAGCAGTGGGACCCATTGCTAATTTTTTTTCACAGTCCGATGTTAAAGAGAGTGCTAGCTCAGAAAAAATAAACAAGTTACTTAAATCAAACAAAACAAAGATACATTGTGTTTTTGTTACATCGATATTGCCTGTATTCACCAAGGTAAATGTTGCCCTGCAAAAAGAGCAACCGTCTATCCATACTTTGTATGATGATTTAATGAGCTTATATTATGAACTTTTGTACGATTTGTTTCGCCTTCTACCATAAGCAAATCCGAGTCTTCTCTGTTACAAGTGAAATTTGATTGAATCAAAAACTGATGAATCTCTTATAATAGGATCAAGTGCTAGATCTATTTTGAGTGATCTGACGCCAGAACATATAACTGAGTTCTTTTTGGCAGTGCGAAAGTTTTTTTTCCTCTGCATGTGAATATATTCTCAAAAAGTTTCTTTTAGAGGACGATTTTCTTAAGCATGCTTCTGTGGCAAACATTTTGAAGAGGCAGAATGTAAATTTTTCATCTTTTAAGTATTTTTATGATTTGTTTAATTGTGGTAGTGACATTGATCATTTTTAGTTAGAATTTGCCTTTTATCAGGCAGACAATTTTCCTTCTGAAATTTTAAATCATACCAGTGTAGATGAGGCATGGCTTAAAATTAGCCAGTTAAAGGATAACAATGGAATAAAGAGATGTGGCTTTGCCAAAAATAATACTTTCAATTCTCTCAGTTCCACATAGTAATGCTGGATCTGAGAGAATTTTTAGCACGATTCGTAAAAATCAAACTGATAATTGCTCGAGTCTGAGTACCAAAACATTAGAATCAGGGCTGGTTGTGCTCCGGAAAAAAATCCAGATTTCCAGAATTTTCGCTAACAGGGATCCGGAAGTTTCCGGAGATAGAAGGTCCAGACAGTTCAAGAAATCATTCATCACAGAAGTTTCCGGAAATCAAATTTTCGAAGGTGGAACTTAAAAACACAGTTTGTTTTATTTGTTTGTAAGGGAGAGCCAAGGAGATACTTTATAAGCTTATATTCATGATTAAGCTTATAAAGTTGTTATAATCATAAACTCAAGATGTACTTATATGTTGTTATAATCATAAACTCAAGAAAGACATATTTGTAAATTTTAATTACTTCTCCAGGTCATCATGGGTATATGTAAATGGTATAGGTATGTGTAAAATATTAAATTTATTTTAAGCAAACTAAGAAATATTAAAGAAAAGGAAAAAACCTTGTTTAAATTTTTTTCAATTTAAACTGTTTTTTTTTAACTGAAGAAATTTTCCGGAATTTTGACTTGGGCTCACAATCACCCCTGTAGAATCGATTCTAATCACTAAATTAACCACGGGAGTTTGTTATAATGCAAAATTTACTGAGGATGAGTTAAAAAGAGCAAAAAATGCTTGTTATTCATCACTAAAGAAGCATAGGGCGGTTTAAATACTATGTTTTTGTAATTAAGGGTATTTTTAATTAAAATCAGATTTGCTTATAGATTAGATTTCTTTATTACTGCTTTTATTCCTTAATTATAATAGATAATTCAAAGATTTGAAACAATTTAGCTATTGCTTAATGTCTATAAAAAATTCATTCCTCTTAAAGAATAAATTTTTATGTGTAAGCTTTAGATGATATAAGTTTTTAAAGATTGTTTTCTAATTCCAAAAGCTTTATTAGGAAGAAACTCATTTATATAATTCATTTTTCTTTCATTAAATTGGTATTAAATTGTTTTCTTGATTTAATTGCTTTAAAACTTGGTGTAAAAAATATTTAACAGGAAACATCTTAGAATCTGACCTTCCTAAATAAAATAAGTAAAAAAAAATTTGGTAACAATTGAATGAATGTAGAGAAAAAGTTGTTGAGAGTTCACTTTTTGCATTTTACTGAGATGTTATAATATTTTTCTTTGAAATTTGTATAAATGTACAATAAAACTTTTATTTGCAATTTAATAATTTTATATCCTTAGAAAAGTGTACCTTCCTGTATGTGAATTAATATTGTATCTAAATAACATGATTTTTTAAAAGTCTAGAGCATTTTAATTTTTTAAAAAATTTCTCAATGTGAAATAACATTTTATGCTTGTTTCAAAATCTATTTTCTTATATTTATCAACTGCTTTTTGAAATTATCAGTGAATATGATTAAGTATCAATATGAGCATAGCAAATATTGCGGTATGCTCTAAATATGTGTTGCGCGAGTGCTACTGATGGCTAGGTGGGCAAAGTTGTAGGGTATGTAGTATGTATGTATTGCACCTAAAAGTTTATTAATTGTTTTGTAAAATGTTCTAATTTTTATTTTGAGCCTTTTTGAAGCCTGAATAACTAAAACTTATTTTCCTAAATCATTATTTTATAATTGCTTAAAATATCAATCTCTCTATTTTAAGTAATAGGAATTAATGTAAATTATAGGCTAATTCATCTAAAATAATTGGGAGTTCATATTAATTGGGAAGAATCCCTATTAATATGAAGTTTGGTAAAACCGGGACAGTATTTTTGACTAAAATACTGCTATAATTCACTGAAACTAGTAGCGGGTAGTTGCCATTCAATTTAAAGATGACTGAAAACTCTTCATTTCTGTACTTTCTTATTGCTTAAAGAATTACTTTTAGTGAGTTCAACATCTGAGTTTTTTACTAGTATTTTCAATCGATAAAATAAGCCATGTTTTAAATATGCCCTTTTTTACCCTATGGAATAGCTCTCTTGTATTTAAGCTAAGACATTTATAATTGAGTAGCTATATTTTGCAGTATTCTTTGTCAAAATTCCTGGAAGGTTAGTTAGTGTTTGAACTGCAAATAATTAACACATGAAGCCTGTGTGTAGCATTACCAAAGGAACATGCTAATTAAAAAAAAAAAAAAAAGAAATTGTGATTTCTGAATTCTTAAATTTGATTAGCTTAATTAACAATAAATTCATCCTTCCTTTAATTTTAAAACACATGAATATCAACCTTAGTTAGAAGGGTTATAATATTAATTTGTTGCTACATTGGGAAAAAAGATAATTTTTTCTTTTTCATATATTCACCCTGTTTTATCAGACTAGGACGGAAAAAGCAAAATTTTAGTATATTCCAAAAAACTAAGTAATTTGCCCTCTAAAATATAATTTTTTATTTTTGCATATAATAATTTCTATAACTAAAGGATTTTTTTCATCAATGAAATAAAAATTAAGGCAATTTAATTCATTAAGGTACATCAGGAGATTTACTTTTGTCAGATACTTTAATAAAATATCTATTCACTATTTTTACTGATTATATTGCATACAGAAAAAATGAATTGTCTTCTAAATCTCAGTGCAATTTATTTTATGCGCGTTTTCTCTCTATCCCTATTTTTTTTTTGTGTAGAAATGTGATTTATTTCATCTGAATTTGCCTTTATGGCAGTTAAGTACATGTGATTTCTTGCAGGTATATAGCACGCCTCTATTGGTACCCGCTTCGAGTTTTATACACTGCAACATCAGATGTGCAAAGATTGCAGCTGCTTCTTCCGTGTGCTCTTCTCATGAACAGTCTGTTGTGGATATTGCAGCTGCTCAACATTTATTGGTTCTTTGTATGTATCTTTGTTTTGCAATGTACCTTTATGTGGAAATGCTTTTTAAAAAGTAACTGATTGTTTGCAAGCTGTCTGTTCCACTGAATTCTTTTTTTTTTTTTTTTTTTCTTCTACTAAAATTGAATCTTAATCTAAGAGTCCTTTCACAATTTGTTCATTAGTGATTTAAGTATCTACTCTTCCCATTATGTTTCTAAATTTTATGATTCTTGAATAATATTTAAAATAAAAATAAACAAAATTTTTTACAATGGAATTTTAAGGGAGAGTCGGTAGACCTTATACTTAGTATTTTTAAAAGATGAAATCAAATTTTGTATGATGATGATGTTTAAAAAAACTTGAATTGTGTGCTCAGTTTTTTAAAATGATTTTTACCAGGGTTTGTTGATTTAAATCAGCTTGATTTAAATCATGATTGAAATCAAATGATTTTTTTAGAAAAAATCATTAATTTAAATCAACTAATTTTTTTTAGATATATATTGATTTTAAAAGTTAAAAAACAGTGTTTTAAATTATTGATACTTTTATTATTTTCTTTTCTTAAATTTAAAATTTATTCTAAATAAATTGCTGCATTAAATAATTTTAGTTAACGAAACTTTCTTTCTTGGTGTGTGTTAAATTCCAACACTTGCAATTACATTTTTATAAATCTTTTGATTCTTGAAATTGAAAGTACAAATTAACGTAAACATTTAATGCTGTCTTAATATAGACTTGCATAGCTGTAGGAAGTAATTAATAAACATGATTTTTTTTCTAAAAATAATGCAAATAATGTTAATTAAAATCCTACCTTTGGAATGAAAATCTACATTATATTTTATTGGTGGAAAATGTATATTTCTGAAGCTTGAGGTTATATTAAAAAGAAATTACCCTAATATGCCAAAAATAGATGAAGAAAAAAAAAGGCTGATGAATTCAGATATTTTTTTCTTGATATAGCTTCATTCTTCCCTTTCAAACTCTTTCAAAGTCTATTTGAAGCAGAAGGGTTATTAACTGGTATTTTTTTTCTCATAATATGTTTACAGTATCTTTGACATTATCTGATTTTGTATAAAGAAATTTTGTGAAAAAAAATTCCAATGAGTACATAGATTTTTTAAAGCTTAACTTATCTATTTTGATATAGAATTAAAAATAAATATTTTAATATAAAAATATATAGATTAAATATTTATTTATTTATTGATGAATGACTACATTTATTAACACAATCTGTTACTTTTATTTTTTCATTTTAAAAATCAAGAAAAAAAAAAAAAAAGAAATCACAATTTTTAATTAAAATTATGGTTTGCTAATTGAAACTTTGTTTTAATAGTTAAAGTACAGGGGTCTGTCCAAGCCAAATTTACTACCGATTAGCGGTACCTTCACAATTAGGAATAACGGTAGAATAATTTCACAAAATACTTTTTTCTTAAAATTTTATTTTTGTTTCTCCTAAAAAACGATAAATCGATTATTTTTACCATATTTTTGTTGATACTTTAATATAATTTTTAATTTTCACAAATTATGTCTAAATTTTCTCAAAATAGGTACCTCTTCTCAGAAAAGTCTAGACAGACCCCTGAAATATTCTTTAAATTCTCTATTTCATCTAAAAATTAAATTTCTCTTATGCATTTGTTTAAAAATGGTTGCTATGCATTCAAAGCTATGTATTATACTGAAAAATTATTTTAGTAAGTTAGAGCCTCTAAAATATTGTTATAATATAGTTTTAATATTAATTTAATTTTGATTAAACATTTATAAAGTTTTTTAATCATAAATTAAAGTTCTTACAGTGTATTTGAATAAAATAAAAAAATCTGATTTAAATAAAAAATAAATAAATAAATAAAAATTACGAACCCTGATTTTAACCGTCTTAACAATTTAATGTAACAGTAATTTGAAAAATGGCAAGCTAAAGGGTCGTTCATGAATAAACATGTTTAACTACCGTAGAGCGCCGATTGTCCGAACCCTTATTATCCGAACGTCCAATTATCCGAACCATGTCCGAATTCGCTTCTTTTTATTTTTAAGTTTAGAATACTTTTTAACTTATCGACAATTTTTCTAAATTTAGAAGAATAAATAATATCCACTACATCTGAAGACCATATTTAATTTACTACATTTTTTAGCAGTTTTCTTATAGTAGCCAATACATACATGTATTGTTATACAGTTAAACCTACATACCTCTTTAGGCCTCTTCAACTGAAAATTATCTTCCAAGAATGCGAGCTTCAATTTGATAGTCTACAATGGTTGAAATGAGGAAGGAGTTTATGAATAGATATGTGCTGAAACTCTACAATTGGTGGATGGGTAGTTGTCACTTATGGTTAATGATTAGTGATTACAGCACTTGGAATCTTAAATCTTGGAATAAAATTCTTAACAAAAAAATAAACGAAACTGAAGTTTCTGAACCAGTAGATCTTCCCGATAAAAAGATGCCAGGTTATACTGCAGAAGAAATAGAAGATTGCTTTCGAGACACTGAAAACGATCCAGGATTTCAAATTTTAAATGATGATGCAATTGTTGCTGAAATTTTGAATGAAAATCGAAACTCACAGACGAAGAGGAAGAAGTACAGGTGATAAAATTCAAGATAGTGGACCTTCTCTTATAGAAGCATGCAATTCATTAGATATTGCAATAAATTGGATAAAACGTCAAAATGATGTTGATCCAGTTCATTTGAGTGTGAAAAGAATAAAGGATATGGCTGCTTAAATAAGAGCATCTTCTTTGAAATAAAAGTATTTGCTGGATTTCTTTTGCAATGGAAAATAAAGAAAAATGTGGTAAAATCAGTATCTGATTAAAAAATTCCTAAAAAGCTGAAATACGATAAAAATAATTCAAAATGAAAAAAAAAAAATAAAAAATATTTAAAAATTCAAAAATAAACTTAAACACGCTAGAGCTATTTTCGCCTAGAAAAAGTGTGAGGGGAAGTTAGTGCATAAATAATAATCATTTAAACTAGATTTTAAACAACTTTCCAATTTTCCGAACTTTTCATTATCCGAACCATGTTCGGTCCCGAGCAGTTCGGATAATCGGCGCTCTACTGTATATTTAAAACTACTGAAACACTTAATTTTATAATTGGGATTTGTTTTAATAATTAAAAAATATTAATACAAATTTTGATTTCCAAAAAGATATTAAGATTAGTAAGAAATTATTTCAGTTGATATTTTAAAGTAATGGCATTTGGAAGTAGCTAACAAAAGAATCTTATAAATTGAAGTGAATTAATAGAATAATTCCTTTAAATTGTTATTTTTATTATTGTGTAATTTTGAAAACTTGTTCCTGAAGTTTTTTTACCATGCAAAGCTCAGCTTTATTCTGATACTGCCGCATGCTAGGCAGTTTATTTGAACATCAAATTTTTTAATTATCTTAATGATTTAAATATGAACCATATTTTTGTTTAATCAATCAAGAAATGGTGTTCAGGAATGGTTCAATTTTTTGCTATAGTTTGAATAGCTCATGTTCATAATATCCCTTTTTTTATCTGTGTTATATGGCAAACTTTGGTTCAAAGTATAAATTTTTCTCATCTTGTTTATTAAATTCAATTGCTCCATTTCATGATAATGGAATTTATCAGGTTTTGTTATTAAGTATGAAAATGAAATCATTTTATTTGAACTTTTATAGTAAAAAAACATTACAGCTTTTTATTAAAAAGTTAGAAATGATAGCAACAAAAGAAGAAAAGTTGTGCTTAAAACCAGTGTAACTAGTTAAAGCTAAACTAGAAAAACAATTTTTACTACTAAAATGAAATCAAGCTTCCTAACTTTCTCCTGTTTGACCATTAATTGTTAGGAAGAGGGAGTGAGATTATATTACTTTGTTTTTATTTCAATATTCTAATAGTATTAGGATAGATATTGATAAAAAAGGTTTTACTAATTGTCTTCATAATATTTATCAAAATGTTTATCGTAATATTTATGAATAATTTTGTCTTTGATTTGCGTTTGCGGGGTTCGTATTACAAGCACGAGCTCATGAAAAAAATGTTGATCGATTTTTAGATAAATGACAACAAAATGAATAAATTGCGAATGAATAATTAATGAGTTGATTTTAAATACCACATTGGTCTGTCTCTGTAGACGCAATAAAACCATTTAAAGAAGTGATTTTTTGTTCTAATAAATGTAGGTAGCGCTACTAGTACAACAAACATACAGGTTTCAACAATACTTTTTAATTTAAAGTTCTTTTCCCCTCAAAAATATAGTAGTTGTATCTTTATGCATTATGTTTTAAAACCTATTAAAATTTAATTATATTAGTTATAATAACCATGAAAAAAATCCATTCAACAAATTCACAAAAACTTCAAATGTTTAAAACAGATAAAAAGTGCAAATTTGGTAAACAAAGCCGCATGACTGAAAATGGCATGTAATTTCAAACACAAAGCATTATGCTGTGTTGTTTTCAATTGGTCATTTTGTGGCATTCATTAATTTGCTGTTTACGAACAATTATTATTTTTAAATAAACTGTGTAGCTAAATTTAAAAGTTCAAAGAGAATGACGACAGTGAAATCGTAAAGGATCAGTCATATAATCTGATTTCATTAGATAGTGTATTTTTTTCTTTTTTAAGAAAACATTCTGATTTTATGGGAGTAAAAATGGAAAGTTGAAAGTGAAAAGGTAAATAAGTATTTTTGAACATGCTAGCAATGTTATAAAAAAATTGAATAGATTAATAATTTAATTTCCTTATTAAGCACCAATGACCTTGATGTTATAGTTCATTTACGTCGCACTAGAGCTGCGCAATGGGCTATTGGCGACAACCCGGGAAACATCCCTGAGACTGATTCGAGGACATTCCATCACAATTTTGATCCGCTGCAGGAAAGATGGCACCCCCACATCTTCCATGCAGACATCTTGAAACAAATGTTATATATCTGATTATTGTTTTTTGTTTAGTTTTTTTATTTATTTAATTCGTTTTTTTATTTGTTTAAATAGACTAACATAGTTTTAGCAAATTGCCAGAATGATATAATACGTGAGCATGTGTACTGGACTTGTTACTTAAATTCTGTTGGATTATGTACAGGTTGCATAGCACTTTTTTATTTTTTCTTGCCATAACGATTGTTGCCATGAATTAAGCAAAAACCATAGTTTTCACAGTGTTCGGAACAACATTTTCACAATAAAATTTGTAATCCATTTTAGCATATCGTTAAACAATTTTTTGCATATATATATATATGCACACACATTTGAACTTCTAACAGTAGGAAGAAAAATCTTTTTATTAGTGCGCTTATACTTATTGCAATATTTTTATTTTCTTTTAAAAAAAGAGTTTGACAATATTTTTTGAGTGCTTAAAAAATGCTATTTATTTGTTTAGACATTTTGCTACACAACCTGATATATCTAGCTGATCATTTTAGACTATGAATATAAAGGGAAAAACTATAAAATCTAGTTGGCAATCATTAAAATATGTAATAATTTAAATAGAAAACAAATTTTTATTCTCACCCTTTATTTATCTGAAATAAATCTCTTATATTTGATGTAAAGCAATCCAGTAGCCATTTTTAATAAGACTTCTTGCTTTTTTTTCTTTTAATTCATTTATTTGATTATATATCAGTTTTTTCAACAAAATTTTTTTTTCTCCAGATGTTTTAAAAACTAGGAATTATTATTAGTTATTGTTAAATATATCTAAAATTGAAATAGAAATTAAAATTGTTATTAAAAATAAATTGTAGTGAGAGTACCTTTCAAACTATATTTATGCATTAAAAATTGTTTTATATATAATGCATAGTAATAATAACTAACAGCGTGATTTAAATATATTAAAAACAAATAAAAATTGTATTATTAACTGCTGAAAAACGGGCTAAAATAAACAAATTGCTAGACTAATTTTACTAATCTCTCTCTTTCTTTGACAAAAAAAAAAAAAAAAAGAGTTGTGTTTTCATTTATCTAACTTTATCTGCAGACTGACAAATTTTTATACATATCATAACAACTTACTCATTTAAACAATTTAAATATGTAACATATGTCAAATTAACTGTGATAAATTTTCTTCAAGACTTGTATGGTTTTAGTAGTGTGATGTTACAGGCAATGATTGTCAGTGACCATCTATTTTTACTGGTAATGATGTCATAGAAATGTAAAAAAGGGTTTTAAATATAATTTAGTTTCAATGCAATTTAATTAACATTTTTAATGTAGTTTTTCAAGCTTTTTCATTTTTAAATTATTTTTAAAATTGTGCATATTCTGAAGACTCTATTTGTTTTATTGCAGTTTATTGTACAGTTTTTATTCAGAGTGGCTACTGGGCAAGTGAAGGAAGTGGATGACACAAGAGAATATGATGTGGAGGAGAAATTACTTGGTAGGAAAATTTATTCGAACGAAACAATTATTTGTAAAAATGGGTGAGTTGAAAATGTTTCCTACGAAATTTCCAGCTAAAATTTTTAGGGGGGGATCATTTTATTCTTTCTCATTCTATGGTATTCCAGTAGCTGCCATTCTCTCTGGAAACAAGAAAAAACAGAAAAAAATTATCAAAAAAGTTGACAATACCATTTGAAAATCTAGAATTCTCAGGGAAATTATAATTTTCATGAACATGTTTCAGTCTGTTATTAGCATTAAAACAATTTTACATAACTACTTATGTATAAAAAAAAAAAAAAATTTGTATTAGATTTTTACATATGAAATGTCAGATTTTTTTATTGTAAATTTAACTTTATTAATTAAATAACTTTTTTTAATCGAAGTAAAAACCATTATAATCCACGTGTTACTAGTTTCTGGATACCACTTACATAAAAGTTTGGCTCTTTTGATTTGCTCTAGAAAGTTTTGATTTGCTCTAGATTGGTGAACTTTTTTATCATGGAAAAAAGTTGTGCTAATCAAGAGATATGTTTGTTGGATGTGGTGAACGTCTTATTTTAATGCGGCTAACTTGTTTGAAGCGATCAATGAAACATGTGATCGTCCATCGTCATGAAGCAAAATGGGTCCTCTTCAGTTGGCCTGTGCCAGCTGCATTTGAAGTGATTTTTTATGCATAACTTCAAATTCTGCATGGTAATTTTTTGTTTCACTAGCATTAAAAATTTTTTAATTAATTATTTTGGCCAAAGACCACCAAACAATAATCATTACCAGGTGTAGTGGTACTTTTGATGTTGTTTTTGAATTTTCATTTTCATCTAACCATTGGTGCTAAACGACGCCTATTGTCATAAAGGATCCATTTTTCAAAGGGGATAATTCTGCTAGAGAATGGTTCTCATTTATTTCTTAGAAGCCAAGTACAGGAGATTTAAAAGCTATGTTTCTTTTTTTTTTCTTTTGTGCGAAATCCATTTATCCAATTTGTTTGACTTTGCCAATGGTTAAGAGGTGGCTGTTGCTGTGCTTTCTCCTAATTCTTGTGCAATTTTTCGAACAGTAATGCGATAGTTTGATTCCATAAATATGTTATTAAGCTTTGACTCAAGTCTCATAGTCAAGTAGTTCATTTTCAAGACCACAATCTTAAACCAACGTTAAATTGTTCGTTCGTTAACAGTGGCTTTCCTAAATGCAGCATTAACCTTTTGAGTAGCTACTGAGGCACTATGACCACTTTTGAATTCTTAAAGAAAAATAACACCTAAAGTGCAATAATTCATGTTTAGGAATCAGCGTCTGAAAAAATACAAAAAGAATACTGCATAAAACTTTTAGAATGATAAGAAAGCCTTTAATAAGCTTCAGAACAATAATTTTTATTATAAACTTTTTTTTATGACATACAAATATATAAACATAAAAATTAAAAGCTTTTTTTGAGCTGTACTAGCCACAGTTTTATAGACTCTTTAAAACAAATTGTTTTTACGATTTTATTAAATTATTGTTAGTTAATTTATTTACTAAGAGAGGGAATGGTAGTTTAACCAATTATTTTTAAAAATCAATTGTATATTGCCCACTTTAATCATAATTATAATGAAAAAAATAATAATAAAAAAAAAAGCTAACTGATTTTAATTCCAACTGCAGGTTTCCAAATTTCTACATGTTAAATATGTAAATTTTTAGCAAAATATTTTTTATTTTGTTTTAGATTTCAATAAATTACTTAATTATCGGGTATTTTGTAACTGATATCAAAACATTGGTAGTTACCCATCTTTAATATGAGTGATTATTATCATATTAATGGTTCTTATTTTTAGCCTACTAATTATAAACAAAAATTATCAGATGCCATCTTCTGATAAACAAAATAGTAATAAGTGTGACAATGAATCTAATAAATGGTGCTGTAAATTCTTCTAACACTGACTTAAAATAAAGTACTTGTTAATGTTTTGACGTACAATTTGTTCTATACAAAATCTAGATTATTATGCAGAGAGATTTCTTTTGTTTATCTTAAAAATCCTTTCTATGGTTCTCATCAATGTTTGGATTCTTTACTTGGTTTACTTTACTTGGTTTAATAATGATGCCATTATTTGTACAAAAGAACTGTTCTAAAATGTTGTTGTACATTTAATACTAATATTACAGATGCAACTTTTTTTCAAAAGTATTTTATAATTTGGCCACCCACTTTGAAAACCTGGAATTATCAGGAAATTTTTTTATACTGAAAAAATCAGGGAAATTTGGATAAAAACCTGGAAATTTTTTCTTCGATTTTCTTTTTAATTTCACTAATTTGAATTACTTACTAATTTTCTTAATTAAAATTATTTCATCCATTATACCCACATTTTTTAGACGGAAATGTATCTCTAAACCGTTAAAATGTCATCAACTTAGCTGTACTTTGCTTGCATCAAAATTTGCTCCATTATAACCCTGTTTAACTAAAATGCCACATAAAATTCTCCAATGGTTGCTAAACAAATGTAAAAACCTTTGATCTCCATAGAGACTATGGAACTGTGCAATTTAGGAAAGGCAAAGATTGTGCTGGGCGTGGAAGAAGGGGTTAGGATATTTGCTTCTGTTTTAAAATTCTGTCCGTGGACTGAATCCATTTCTGGCTCAAATTTGTTCCCATGCTTTGGTGGTAATGTTTTCTTATATTAACAAAAGGAGTCAAAAATTTTTTGTATTTTTAATTCAATAAAAATTCTCCTAAAATTAGTTGGTTATAATGTAATAATAATAGATTTCATAATGCACTCTTTTTCTGAAAGCTTTTGTACTTCTATTCAAAGAAATCTGAATTATTTTTTCTCAGCAAACCAACCGATTACAATATTTTTTACAATTCCTAACAGCAATGTTTGTCGACAAATTGTTACAATTGTTGCATTAATGCTAATTTTTTCTATTTCATTTTAATCTTTTATAACATATTTTAAATAAAGGTTTTTTTAGAACTAACTATATATTAATATTTAATTTTACTGTTTTGTTGGTAAATATTTGATTTTTTATTCAAAATTCTAATTTTATAGTTATCAAAATATCGAAAGTTCGTGAATGTTGCTTGCATTCCTGAGATGATATTTCCAAAACTATCCGTCCTTTCACCCTAAAAAGCTGACAAAAACTAAGGAATATATAGGAAACATATTAAATGATGTATAAACATAAAATATAATTTTTTTTATTCATATGTGTTTAGTCGGAAGAAGGGAAATGAAGCTTAGTTGTGCGCTGTACAAGATTCTAGTTGTTAAAACCAAAACAATTAACTATCCTAAACTAAAAAACTGTGTGTTTAGATTGGATTCTTTAAATGTTTTAATTTCAAATAAAATCATAAGAGTGTAAATTTTATGGAATTTTATCTATTTTTTTTCTATAGAGTATAGAACAAAAAATTAGACAATTTTACATTTGTGACATTTATTTTTGTATGCTAAATCTCTTAAAATAATAATGCTAATTCAAACATTATTTAAAATTTTGACTTCAGATATTGGCGTAAAGAAAATATGATCAATGAATTTTATAAAAAGCACTGGTAAGATAAAATACAGTTTCATGCAGTATACAGTATAGCTTTCTATTAAAATGTAATTAGTGTGACTCACAAAAGGTACACTTATGACTTTCAATGAAATAAGACTATCCATTAATTAAAATGAATTTTTCAGACTGGATATTTAATAATAAAAAATGTATTCTAATCTTAACAAAACTGTATGGAATATTTTAAAAACAAAGGAAAAGTTTATTTTTAATCAATCATCAAAAAGTGAAAAAACTTTAACCCACAAAAGTCATCATACACTTTAAAGAAAAAAAAAAAAAAAAAAAACTCTTGTTGATTAGTAATAAATATTCTAATTTTTAGTTAAATTAACATTTAGTTGAGTTTCCTTTCGCATCTACAATAGCTTTTATAAGTTTGTAAATACATGTAACTATTTATTTATTTATTTATTTTTTTTTTTTTGTCTGGTGAAATTCGTGAAGAATGTATTTTTAAAAAATTGTATAGAAACTTTCACAATGCTCAATAGCAAATTTATGAATTTTTATTACAAATTTTATAATTTTAATCTCTGATATGGAGTCCTTCTTTTAAGCATTTTATCACATATTGCCCAGTGCAATAGGACACAATAAACTAATTTAACATATTCATTACTGAGTTACCTCTTATGATGACAAATAATCAAATTTGGTCTATTGTTTTATTACGACCATGAGCTGTTTTAAATGATAAAATAAAAAATTTTCGAGTTAGCAAGCAAAAATTATAATATAATTTTGCTATCATAAGTTTGATACTAAATTGCAAATAAATAAATAAAAAATTAAAGGAAAAATAATTAAATAAAAAAATAAAAGCTATTGAGGATAATTGTAATTCTGAAATCCGAAAACATTTAACTATACCAATGACTTTCGTGGGGTAAAATTTTTGTAACTATTTGATTATTAATATCTTAAAAATTAAATTTTGCTTTGTTTTTAAAATATTCCATGCAGTTTTGTTAAAAATAGATTATACATCTTATTATCAAATACCCATTGTGAAATATTCACATTTTAATTAATGAATTTTTATTTCCCATTTCAATAAAAGTTATAAGTGAACAAACACTTTTGGGAGCAACTGTAATTATAAAAATTTATTAATATATGATCATCTGAAACGATTTTCCTTTGCTTAATGAAAATATATTAAACAATACTTATTCAAGGTTTTATTGGTCATTCTATTTTTGCCATTTTGTTGGTATACTTTGAGCAAATACAACCTAAAGTAACACATTAAAAAAATTTTATTCAATAAAAACAATATATTCTACAAGCTAAACATTATTTTCTCCACATTTTTTAAAAATTAATGTTATACCAAAAAATAAAAAAACAAATCTTGTCAAAATAACTTTTTTTTCAAGAAGATATGTTAAAAAAATGACATTTTGAATAAAATATTTAATAATATAGAAACTTTCCTTGTACACATCCTACACTTTATAAGAAAAGGAAAAAAAAACAGACCTGGAAATTTTAAGATTTTTACCTGGAAAAATCAGGGAAATTTGAAATCTGATTTGAGTGGCCACCCTGTAATAACAAAAATTGCTGCAAGAAATTTATACTGTTTTCTCTTACATATTCAGTACTTTTTAGACCAAATTTTGGGTGATACATTCTGTAAAAAGTGAAATAGTTTACATTTTAGAAACTTTTTCTTTTTGATCTTTCTAAATAATTCGTAATATTCAAATTTTTCCATCGATACACGATTTTTATGAAAAGTTATTTCAAACTGTTGTTCAAAAATATTGGTAAGGATGGTTTACATATCAATAATAACACTTTTTGATAAGATCCTAATTATTTTAAAAAAAAGAATTTATTTGCAGCTAATAGGAACGCGCAGACGGACCAGTAAAGTTTTGTGCGGACTAGTAAAATGTTTTAGTTACTGGTCCTATGGACCAGTAATTTTTTTAAAAAATTTCTACCCCTGGATAACGTTTTGTGAGAGCTTTAGCAAAAGATGAGACCATCCAGATTATAGGCATTGCAGGTAGGATACAAAACTATGGGGCAACAGTGCAAGTGTTTCGGGTGACAGTCATGGGATAATTTATCTTTCCAAAACTTGAATCGCTCTATTCTCCTTAGAAATGGTTTTTTTGATGAATCATTCAAAAGAGATACTGGAAGGAGATTTTTGTGAAGCATCATTTCAAATCACATATTTTGAATTCTTTTAGGAATTATATTTATTTTTAATTTAAATACTGCAATGTGAAAGATTAATGGTTTTTGTGACTTTCTTTCACAAAACTGAATAATAATAATGACATTTAAAAAAAAAAAGATTAATAGCATAATTTTGGCTAATTGAACGTAATGCTGATTGTAGATGCTCAAGATTATAAGTAGAAAACGTTTACAAAAAGTCTGAAAAGACTCTTAAAGTTTTACTAAAGTTAAGTAACTTTTTACCTCAAATCTGATTTATTATTCCTTGACTATTGTGACGAGCAATGGAAAAAACAACGTAAGTGCTCTGTATATAGATTTCGGTGATGGGAATGTAAGACGTTAAATAAAACTATATGCAATGAAACATCCTCTTTAATAGTCAAAGATAACAAAACCATCCAGAAACTAACAAACTCCAATTAACTGATTAATTGTTAAAAACATTTAAAAACTTGTTATAAAAATCAATTAAAACTTTAACTTTCAATTGTAAACATCTCAAACTACAGGTGGGCGTCACCGGGTAGAAAACGAAATATCGTGGCGAAGTCTCGGACGCTGAACAACAACTCCTTCGAAGGCAACTGTCATCCTCTTAAGTACTCGACATCAGCCTCTTCACTCTCAGTCGTGGCCGCCGGTTGTGCTCCTCCGCCGGTGTTCATCCGCGTAGGAACTATTCCGGTTCATCCTCGTACCTTCGGTCTTCGATCCAATCCTCGATCCTTCTACCTCGGATTTAATGCTATATCAGCTGTCGAAACCAACAGCCTCTACAGTAGCCCCCTACCAGCGGTAGCGAGACTTTTCCAGCTCATTGCCTATACTTTCCCTGAAACTTAACTCGACGGCCTGGTCGTGTCTTAACCTCTTTTGGCTTGTCACAAGGTTCCGGGATAGTAGATTCATCCTCTGTTGATTCGCTCCTAGCTGTTGATTCGCTTTTAGGCAATATGTCCTGTTCATCTCGGGATACATATGCAGGTTTTAGACGATCCACGTTTACCGTACTCTCTCGGCCATGAATAAGAATCCTAAAAACCTTCTCCCCTCGACTCAGTACTTGAAATGGACCTTCGTATGGTGGCTGCAGGCTTTTTTTCAGGACATCGGTCCTCAGGAAAACATGACTGCACGACGAAAGATCTTTACTCACAAAAACTGCTCTATGACCCTGATGTCTGGACTTTACTGGCAGCAACTCCTGCATGGTCTCTTTTAGCTTTCCAACAAAGTTTGCGGGATCCGCTGTACCTGTAGACGGACATAAAAATTCTCCAGGCAGTCGTATCGGAGTTCCATAAACCATTTCTGCTGTCGTTGCTTGCAAGTCCTCCTTCCATGCAGCTCTAAAACCTAAAAGTATGGTAGGTAAAACTCTGGTCCACTGACTTGTACTGTAGGTTCTAATCGCTCCCTTCATCTGTCTGTGAAATCTTTCCACTTGGCCATTTCCTGCGGGATGGTAAGGACTTGTTCGATGACGGGCCGAACCCAGGAACTTAGTCAGGGCATCAAACAGTGAGGCTTCGAACTGTGTCCCCTGGTCTGTTGTGATTCGTAGAGGTATTCCAAACCTAGCAATCCATCCAGCATAGAAAACCTCAGCAACAGATTTGGCTGTTATATCTACGAGCGGGTAAGCTTCTGGCCACTTGGAAAAACGGTCGACACAAGTAAGACAGTAGCGAAAACCTTCTGATGGCGGCAAGGGACCTACGATGTCGATGTGCACGTGCTCGAACCTGGCATTTGGTGGAACAAATGTACCAAGCTTGCTTTGAGTGTGACGTGTCACCTTAGAACGTTGGCAAGCCAAGCATTGCTGAGCCCATGTCCTAACATCTTTCTTTATACCAGGCCAAACATATCGCTCTTCCACCAACCTTATAGTAGCTTTAATACCTGGATGTGAAATAGAATGCAGTTTGGAAAAAACGTTTTTTCTGTCCACTTCGGGTACGAATGGTCGAATCCGTTTGGTTGATACATCACAAAGCAGCTCCACACCAGGATCACCTATTACGAATGGTTGAAGTACCAAAGATGAGTTACCGGTTTGAGCTAAAATTTCGGCTAGTTCCTGGTCACCTTTTTGGTTGTTAGCCATTTCTTGAAAATTGATGTGGGAAGGTGTTTCTATGGTAGCAATGTTTACTCTGGACAGCGCATCTGCAACCACGTTATCTATTCCCTTCACGTGCTGAATATCCGTAGTGAATTGGCCAATAAAATCCAAATGACGTAATTGTCTTGGCGAACACTTATCTTCTTTTTGTTTAAAGGCATATATCAGCGGCTTGTGGTCAGTGTAGATAGTAAACGGTCGACCCTCTACCATATGCCGAAAGTATTTGACTGCCATGTATGCAGCCAAGAGCTCTCTGTCGTAAGCACTGTACTTTCTTTGAGATGGTGCGAGCTTCTTTGAATAAAACCCAAGCGGTTGCCACTCTTTCTCGATCCGCTGATGCAAAGCAGCACCCATCGCAGTATCTGAAGCGTCTACCACCATCGCCAACTGTGCATTCATGACAGGATGGTACAGCTTTGTTGAATTCGCCAATTCCTTCTTGCTCTTCTCGAACGCAGCAACTGCTTCCTCCGACCACTTGATCACGCTTTTATCATTTTTCTTAGCACCTTTTAAATATTCGTTCAAAATTGCTTGAGTGTGGGCAGCTCTCGGTATGAATCTTCTGTAAAAATTCAAGACCGCAAGAAATCGACGCAGCTCTCTAATTGTAACTGGCTGAGGAAAATTAGCAACTGCAGAAACTTTATCAGGAAGTGGAGTAATACCCTTTTCCGTAACACAATGCCCTAGGAATTCTACTGTAGACTGTCCCAAGACACATTTGCTTACGTTGAGTGTTATACCATATTGAGCAAAACGTTGAAAAACTCTTTTTAAATGAATTAAATGTTCTTCTTCGTTCTTCGAAGCTACTAATACGTCATCAAAATAAGGTACACAAAATTCGAACTCACCCAAGACTTGATGAATGAAGCGTTGGAAAGTTGCGGCAGCATTTGATAATCCAAACGGCATATACAAAAACTCGAACAATCCAAACGGCGTTGTTACTGCAGTCTTTGGCACGTCTTCTTTGCGCACTGGAATCTGATAATACGCTTTTTCTAGGTCCAAGGTAGAAAATATCATTTTACCTTCCAAAACCTGAAAACAGTCTTGCATGTGGGGAACAGGGTACCTATCTGGCACGGTCACACCATTAAGACGACGAAAATCACCACACGGTCGCCAGTCGCCATTCTTTTTTAGAACCATGTGTAACGGACTTGCCCAACAGCTTTTGGAAGGCTGACAAACCCCTGATGCTACCAGAAACTCGAACTCTTGCTTTGCAGCCTTCAACTTATCTGGCGATAAACGTCGAGGTTTAGAAAAAATAGGCGGTCCTTTTGTTTGTATCCAATGTTCTACTTCATGCTTAACCTTTCTTGGTGTGACACCTGACCTAATCAGAGAAGGAAACTCTGACAACAACTGGTGGAACTTAGAATTCTCTAAAATTACCTTTACCGTTGAAGTAATCCCAGCATACCGGGTACCTCTTGTTTGCAACTTGGTCAAAGGATCAATTACTGCAGCATTTTTGACGTCGACCAATAAACCAAAATTGCGTAAGAAGTCAGCTCCGATAATTGGTTGAGGCACGGCAGCGATGATAAAAGGCCAGCTGAACTCTCTTCTGAGTCCGAGGTCTAATTTCAACAGGCGTTGGCCAAACGTTGGAATGGTCGTACCGTTTGCGGCGAACAATTTCATCTGTGAAGAATGGTCACTGGATGCATAGGCAACACGAGGTATCACAGAGACGTCAGCTCCCGTATCGATGAGATAACGTGAGGATGTAGACTTGTCCGTCAGATAAATCCGCTGAATCATCGCCTCGCCGTCACCCTTTTGACGGGATGACGGCCTCAGCAGTTTTCCGGCTGGAACGAACATGGAGGTCGGCATTTTGTCGCTCGTTGCTTGAATACCCTATGATACCAGCAATACTGTGAATTTGCAGACTGTCTGCTTCGGCTAGTGGAGCGTTTCTGACTAGTACTTCTTGACCGGTCACTTGTACGGGCTTCCAACCGTGAGAGACGAGCTGTGATCTCTGTCAATAAAGACCGCAAATCCGTCTGATCCGTCGAACCAGCAACTACGCTGACTGACTGTGCGTTAGTTGTTGTAGCCATAATACCATCCGCCATCTCCGCCAGCTTGTCCAGATTGTCGTTGGAAATTGCCAAAATCTGTTGAACATTAGTAGGCAACCTCTGCAAAAATAAAGACTTAAGAAGCTTGTCGTTAATTGTTGTACCGGCTTTATTTCGCATTTCCAGAAGCAGCCTTGAAGGACGGCGGTCACCAAGTTGCATTCCCGAAATCACATCCCTTAAGCGTTGAGCTTCAGATTCAGCATATTGAGTGCACAATCTTTTTTTAAGTGCAGTGAACGGCTTATCCACAGGTGGACTGATAACAATGTCGCTGATAATCGCCAGTTCCTCCGGTTGTAGAGCAGAAACTACGTGGTGAAACTTCGTAGACTCTGTAGTTACTCCGGCAAGAGTGAACTGACTTTCAATTTGTCTGACCCACAATTCGGGATTGGCTCTCCAAAAAGGTGGCGGCTTCACAGTGACACGAGCAACTTGTTGATCAGCAGTTTCCGTAGATTCGGGCATTTTTTATTAATGTATAAGTCCAACAATAGAAGCAATTCGTACTCACGGCTTTCCAAGAATTTTAAAACTTGCAATGTACCAGCATCTCTTCGTAATTCATGGGCTAGTAGAATTTCCCAAATGCAGTTTGCAGAAACAGAAATATACGTGTTCGTTCACGGGTCACCAATTGTATATAGGTTTCGGTGATGGGAATGTAAGACGTTAAATAAAACTATATGCAATGAAACATCCTCTTTAATAGTCAAAGATAACAAAACCATCCAGAAACTAACAAACTCCAATTAACTGATTAATTGTTAAAAACATTTAAAAACTTGTTATAAAAATCAATTAAAACTTTAACTTTCAATTGTAAACATCTCAAACTACAGGTGGGCGTCACCGGGTAGAAAACGAAATATCGTGGCGAAGTCTCGGACGCTGAACAACAACTCCTTCGAAGGCAACTGTCATCCTCTTAAGTACTCGACATCAGCCTCTTCACTCTCAGTCGTGGCCGCCGGTTGTGCTCCTCCGCCGGTGTTCATCCGCGTAGGAACTATTCCGGTTCATCCTCGTACCTTCGGTCTTCGATCCAATCCTCGATCCTTCTACCTCGGATTTAATGCTATATCAGCTGTCGAAACCAACAGCCTCTACATGCTCCAAGAAAGATTTTGTGACAAACGACTTAACAGCTATTTTTTTGCCATTTCAAAACTATTGATTCAAAATATTTCAAATTTGTTATACTCCTACCTTAATATTAAATTATTGTGAAAAAAATTTTGCCAATATGCTATTCATGAATAGTTCTAAACAAATTACTCCTAGGAGTAACGATGATTTTCTGCAGCAGATTGTACTTTTGTGTAGCTTATTACAAATTAAAAATCAATGAAACTCACACATTTCTCCTCTTTATGAGTTGCAGGTGCGCTGCATGTTCTTGCAACAACGTGATAATTTTTTTTGTGTGTTTTTCATTTATTTATTTTTAAGATTTTTTTAAATACATTTCTTGTATTTATTTTCATTATTTTTATTATTTGCTTTTTTTTAATTATATATTTAAGATTTTTACAGTTAAGTTATCAATAAAATAAATAAATAAATAAGAAATGAATAAAAAGACAAAATGTAATTATGGTTAAGAACAAATTCAATTATACATATAATATTGCATATACGTACATATTATATTCATATTATCAGCAATCTTGATTAGCGATCAATTAAATCTTTCGATGTTGCAGATGAATTTAAATTGTTTCAAAATAATAACTGTGTTTCAGGAATCAAATTTCCAAAAAATTTTTAAAGGTGTTATTTCTTTTCTTTTTTTCATCTATGTCAGGAGTGTCTCGTGTATAAAGTTTTACTAGAGATTCTTATTTGCTACAAATAGTTTTAAGAACTCAACATCTGCCCATCTTTGAAAAAGTTCTTAGAAAATTTTAATCCCTTTTAGGAACTTCATCTTCACCATGTTATTCAGGTATGATAAATTGTGGTTAAAGTGAATAATCTATCAGAATTGATCACATTTACTGGTGACTACTACATTCTGATTAATCTTTTACAGGTTATATATGAAATTTGATTAGTTTCATAATTTTCAACGCATTTGGCTTGATTTTGGTTGCCTTTAACTAAAAATGTAAACTATCAGTGCAGGCATCAGAGATGAGAAATTCTTTGCATTTTAGCGGATTTCCGCTTTTTTCGTTATTGTTTCTCAAATTTCAGCCTTTTTTTTTTTGTCAAAAACTACGATTCTCTAAAAGTTTATATATATTCCGTTTTTTATGGAAATTCAATTGTTCAAATAAAATAATTTTATCTATTTCCGATTTTCAAAGATAAACAGAAAATTCAATCTACGTAGCTGCCAACCCTTCTGCACTTTTACTTATTTTAGCTATTTTCTCCGCTTATACACGCAGAAAATAAGATTTTTCGTATTCTTGCCTGCCCGCCAGGTAGCTCGTATTTTCGTAATTAAAAAAAAGCTTACTTTTCCCAGGCAACTTTTACTAATCCGATTATTAATTATAGTTGTTTTCTATTTACTAGTTTTTTTTTTAATTTGTCTTTCATAAGAATATTAAAATTTAAAACTCAAGATTGCAAAAATTATTCATCATTAATAGAAATGTTAAGATTGAATTTTTAAACCTACTATTTTAAATTTAAACTTAGGTAACAATTTGAATTTTACACAATCATTATTTTTAATTCTACAAGGCAGATTTATTTTCACAGCTCATGGAAAAATAAAAATTACATTCGAGTTGAAGCTTCAATTATACCTAATTAATTGCACTTACCAAACTTTAAAGGCAATTATTAATTAAACACTTAGTGTGATAAATGTACATGGTTGTAAGACACTTACCAAAAACTTGTTTATTGCTAATAGCTGGTTATTATTAATAGACATATTCATCACATTTAAATAAAAAAACATAAGTTTCTTGCCAGAACACATAGCCGAAAACAAGGCTTTGTAATGTTGATGAAGTTTTCACAAAATTCTCTGGTAGTATGAAATTATTTGATTCATTATACATTTGAAAAAAAATTATATTTCTCAGTAAAATCTCCAATTATCAAATCAGCATTTACTCAATTAGCACAAGATGCTAGAGAAATGACACGACAGATAAAAAAAAAACAAAAAACAGTGTAAGTACGAGGGTGGCCAGGCTATTCTTTCCCCTTTATCAGTTACTTGCATTGCAAAGATCTTCATTAAGTCCATTTTTCTACAGCTCAAAAAGATCATCTTGAATAGATAGCTACGTTATGTTGTTCTTTCAATTGTAATTTGGAGTTACATTTTCTGTTTTGCAAATTTAAGATTTAGTCGGAGTTACGCTGAAACGAAATTACAGAAAACTGATTTTTGAAAGAAGAAAATGTTTTTGCAATATGTAGCTATTTTTACAAGGATGCCAAATATATAAAAATCTTAATTTCAAATTTCTTGTAGCTCTTGTTGGTTTTTCAATTGCACAGTAGTATTTTTCTTTACTTTCCTCCTTTTTACCCTTCTCAAAAAGAGGGCATATTTTATTTTAATTGAGTTCAAATTTTTTTTTTTTTTTCTTCTTTTTTTTAGAAGTGCAAAAAGCAATGGCAGCTGTGATGATACTAGGCTTTTAAATGGTGATGTTTCTGGAACAGTGAAAAAAATACACCAAAGTTAGTGGAAATGAAAAACCTTCCATGAAAATCTTTATATTGAGCTGATATCTTTAATAGAGTTTGAAACTTCACATTGTGTAAGGCTTATTTTATAAATTGTATTTTGGACTTTGATGTGCATTTTAGTGGACTGCATACAATTTTGTACATAAGCATCATGGAAAAAAATTCTTTTAAAACAAAATATCATTGTTTTTATTATTGATTTGTATGATCTGAAAAAAAGAAAAGAAAAAAGAATTTAAATTATGCAAATCAGATTTGTTAACAGACAGTCATTTTATTGAATAGCATTTCTTTAGCTGCTAAAAACTGCATACATTGTTTCTGATTAAAAACAATTTTTTTAAAAAAACTATTTATTTTTAATTTGTTTCTTTTTATTAATGAAAATCATATGAAATTCGTTTTGTTAGTTTGCTTTATATAAAGTTTCTAAAAAATGAAGCAATTTAGATGTTTTAAAAAAGATTGTTTTATTATTATTTTAAACATTTAGCAAATGCATCTCGAATCTTTATTTTCTTTCGTCTACTTAAATTCAGATTTAGTTTTAAGTTTAATCTAAAAAAGAAAAGAGCTTTTTAACAAGCATTTGCATTATTATTATAGTCCAAGATAAACTTTGTACAGTTCTAAGAGAACATTTGACTCTTGTTTATCAGCCAAAGATTCTTATCTATGGCTGATAAACATAGAAAAGATGCTACTGTTCAAATGTCATATTGAGACTAAATTAACCTAAATATTCTGCTTTCAACAGAAGGTGATTCCTGCAACTTAATCTTAAGGCAAAATTTAAAACTTAAGTGAACTTTGAAATTGTTAGTTATCTTAAATATCCAACTAACAGTAAAGTTAATCCCTTTGTAATTTAGAAATTTTTTTCATTTTAATCATGATGGGTGTGACAGTGAAAAAAAGAAAAATTAAATCTTTTAAAAGTTATTGTAAAAAAAATCCTTTAAAAAAATTATTTCAACTTTCTCTTCAGAGATAGTGTAAAAACAAACATCTTTAAAATTAATTCAATTTTTTTTTTAAAGGAAGTCAAGAAAATGATGTTTTGCTTAGATAAGCTATAGCATTTTAAAATAAATTGATATAAATAAAGTATGAACAATGAAAAAAAATGCTGTAAGTTCAGTTGTGCTATAGTATATATAGTATAACATTTAAAATACCTAGCAGAAGGATTTGTTAAATGCCAAAGATCATCTTTTACAAAATGGTTGGATAAAGTCATTCCATTGTGGACAACACATAACTTTTTCATTTTCATCCCTATCTTCACTCTGCAGGTAGATTGAATGAGAGACTGCACATGTATGTGAGAATCACGTAACATAGTTGCTTCATGCTTGCAGCAGCTTTAGAAGTTAATAATTGTTTCACTTTTGATCTCATTTCAGTCAATTTATTTACTTTAAAAAGTACTTTTCTCTCTCAAGTTTTTAGTGTAGATGCAAAAAACTTTTTCTTTGTTGTGAAATGCAGGGTATCCACGTACCTGGAGAGTTATGAAAAATCATGGAAAGTCAGGAATTTCAGTATTGAACAAAATTTGTCATGATTTGAACGATTTTTAAAAATGAAAAAAAAAAATCATGGATTTAGGTCGCCGAAATTAGGCTAATCTAATTTTTAAAATGGAATCCCCCCCTCTATTTAATTGTGTTCTGAATTCCTAACAAAATCTGACAGTCATATTTTATGAAAAAATAAAATGTTTTTATCATGTTCTTTAAAAATTTTGGTGTTCTTTCAAAAAATGAAAGAAAAAACATCATTTTTAGAGCGGATTTTCTTTTGAAATTCTGTGATTTCAAAGTTTTTATTATTATTTATTTACTGAAGCAAGCCAGTCATAGGGGAATTTTTTTTATTCCGAAATGAGAACAGAAAAATTGGGAGTATTTCTTTCCTTTTCCAATGAACAAGAAAATTATCTTTAGAAAATAGTTCTGCATAAAAAAAGAAAAAAATATATTATCTTTCTTTACTTAGTTTTTTAAATTTAAAATCTATAAATATGAAGATGCAGAGGATAACAGTTTTGGTTATACCTTTCATTTTCATTAATGTTATTACAATGCTTTTTTAAATTTATTGTTGTGTTTTTGCCAGAGAAAATAGTAACTTCGTTAAGTCATAAAAAATACTTGGAAATAGTCATGAAAAGTCATGGATTTGAAAATCTAAAATGTAGCTGATACCCTGCAAACGACTCTGACTTGGGATTAAAAATTAATTCAATTTAGAGGAATCAAATAAAAAATTATGAGTTGTTGATGAAATAATTATAAAGATAGGATATATTATTAACATCCAAATGACTTTGTCTAATGATATTATTGGCATCCAAATGATATTATTAACATCCGAATGGCTTGTTTAACATTGCAATTGTTTCTTTTTTTCTTTGATCAATAATAATAATTGAACAAAATCCATTTTCCAGTTGTTGTTTTTTTACATGGATGATCGAAAATCTCTGCCATCTTATTCTATTACCTGTGTTGGCAACTTTGTATAAAATCAATTTATGTTTGCTTTTTATGCTGGAGATTTGTTATAATTTGCAATATTCACAGATCAGTTAACTTCAGTCGATCTGCAATGTAATTTTTTTTATGTGTATTTTTTACGCCATTCCGAACACATTGTGATATACTTTCACACGAATGTATCACACGGAATTTGCCTAAAATCTCTACTTACATGTTGAGACCAATTTCTTTTTGTTTTTTTTTGTGTGATACATTCAGTATAATGTGAAATGGTTTAAATTGAACAACTAATCAAATTAGTTTTTTAAACTGTTCAGAATTACTTGTGTGTGTCTTTATGGTTCTAATTAAAAATTATGCAAGTATCTACCCTTATATAACAACAATTGGACAAACATAGTATTAAAAAAATAAAGTTTAATTATTATTATTTTTTTTTTTTTTTTGTGTAGTTGTTTAATTCGCATGCTTTTTTTAATGTTTACAAATTATAATGACCTAATATTTTAATGCATTTAAATTGCTGATACCTGATATCAGTCTAATCTTGAGATTTGTTGAAAATATTGTTTAAATTTTACATGTTACCAATAGAATTTATTTTTTAAGAGTTTATTTGATATCTTTGATCTGGTTTTTTATCACTTTCGTTTTATTGTTCTATAACTTTATTGGCTTAAACAGCTATTATTGATTAAGAACAGTTAACGTAAATTAATTTATGTTGATTCATAAAAAAACGTATTGATTTTTAATACTTTGTCAAAGTAATCAGAATTTGTTTTAAAAAAATGTGGCAGAGGCGTGATTAAATATTTGTTTTATGTTCTTGGATTTTCATTTTATGTGGTGTTAAAAAGTCAATTTTGGTTGAACTTATGTTGCAAGTAGTTTACTTTTTCTGATGTATTAGTAATTTTTTTTCAATTTTTAATTATTTTGACATTGTGTTCACACTATTAACTATTTTCATCAGTGTTTGTCATATTTCATTTGCTGTTTTATGTACAAAGTTTTATAATCAACATTTTTAGACTTAAAGTGAAAGTGCAATTTTAAGTTGGTTTTTATCACTCAAGTTATGTTTGTTTTCATTTTTATCCTCTTCAAAATAAATAATAAGTTTATATACCAGTTCAGTTTTTTTTCTTTCATTTTATTTAAAATATTTCTCGTGTCCAATGATGAGTAATATATTTAAATTGAAATTGTTTTATTCTACAATTAATTTTTTGTAGATGTATTTAATATCTGTAAAGTGTGTCTATATTTATTCGTTGAATTCAAAGAATAATTTCAAAAATATGAGATATTCATGCTAATGAAGTGTCTCTCTCTCTCTCTATATATATAATTTTTTAATCAGATTAAATTTTTTAAAATTTTATTTTTTGCTACTTAGACTCTTCTAAATTCACTTTTGTGATTGAATTGTGTTCTTGTGTACATTTTTTCTAGCTGATGGTCATTTATTGATAAAATTTTAGCAGCATTATTATATTTAATTATTAAAATTAAATTTTGTGTTTTAATAGAGAAAATGTCATTGTATGAACTTAAACTAAACGCTTATTATTTTGTGTATTATTAGTAGTAGCAAAAAATGAAATGAGGGTTTAATTTTTAATTTGAATTCAATTATTTCAAATATCCAACAAAAATCTTGCAACCACTATTTATTATGGATCATAAAAGTGTCATTAGTTTTAAACTACTAGAATAAATTCATCATGTAAAAAACAAACTATTATCTATCTTTGTTTTGTTGATATGTTGTTTTTTCTAAGGAGATGTAAAGCCATTGTAAATTATTTCTACATTTGCTTTCATGTATATTTCTACTTGTCCGAGCTTTTTATACGCTTATTTTTTTAAAAATTCCATATTTGCAAAATGATTATTTGATGAAAGGTGCGAGTTATACAATAAAACCTATTTAAAAGAAACTTCTCAAGCAGTAGAACTTTTTGAGCTGGCAGATGAGCTAGTAGATGTCAATTATGTTTTGTTCTTGTTTATGTTGTAATATCATGCAATGTAATATCATGCAGGAATTCCAATGTTTTGAAATAAAAATTTACAACCTGAGAAAATTTTGTAGCTTGAAAAAAAAAAGTTTAAAACAAAATTCCTTAAAATGGTTTTTTTTTTTTTGTTTTGTAGAAAGAAGGAAGGAATTGTAATGATATGTCTAACTACTTAAACGAGAAATCAAACAGATTTTTACTGTATATATTTCTTGTAAATAAAACTTTAAAGTATAATTATACATGTATTTGATTAATAATTTGTTTTCAAAATTTAAAATATTAGATAAAAGAACTTATATACATACCTCTCAATTTAAATGAGTGGAGCAAATGAAACATTTGGATTCTTTTAAAATGTTAATGATTGTTAAATGTGTTGATGACTGAATGAAATAGGTCCAATTAAAGTAAAAACAATTCTTAGCTGAAGAAAGGAAGTTTTGATTGTCTCTTTCCTTAGAACAATAGATAAAAAGTTTCATGGAACATTTGTAAATTAATTTCAAAACAAATATGTATAAGTTGTTTGGAGGTCTCATTTCCTTTTTAAAGTGCAACATTCTTGAAATGTCTTTACTAATAAACAACCTTAACTTTATAACATCTTCAAAGATTGGGATAGTTAAATTTTATCAATAATTTAGATTTTAATTAAAATTTAAGACTGTTTCCCTTTAATTATGCTAATTTGTTTGATAATGAAAATATAAAAATTTTAATTTGTCTTCTGTCATATAAGTTACAGTGTAACTGATTTTAAGTTATGTTATCTAAAGTTAATGTTTATTTATGAATATTTTGTAAAATATTCCTTTTTTTCACAAAAAAAAAACAGGACATTTTTTTGATTATTTGTTTTAAGTGGAAATTTTGTAGAAATATATGATAATGAGTATTTGAATTATATCATCTTATTTAAACCAGTTAATTTAAATTTGTTTTATTAAAGACTATTTATTCTTTTATAATATAGTTTAGTTGTTCAATTTGATGAGCTTCATAACTTTTTATTAAACTATTTCTATAATATTATTTTAGATTTTCTTTTCCTTATGTACGCAAATAAAATAAAAGTAAAATGTTTTGAAAATCATCCATCTTAATTGTTAAGGTTGAATTAAGGTGAATAAAGTTGAAATGTGCGTATCGGCTGTCTGTGTGTTAATTTTTTCTGTGTGTGAAGATCTGATGTGTTGTATATGATTTGATAGAAATTTTAAAATTTCTGTAGCAGCTACATTTACAGAGAATTAAATCTTCAATCTTGTTTGTAAAATAATAATGTGTCTTGGATATCGGTGATAAAGCATTTCATGTTCTCCTATTTAATTTTGAATAAGCAATTTAATGTGTGAAATATGTTTCTTCATGAATGTTTATACTTGTGTGATGCTTCCATTTGCGTTAAAAGATTATTGGAACAAATGGTATTTTTCGGAGATGTGTTGTGGATATTTTGCGTAAAAAAGTTTCAATAGTTCAGTATTTTTGTGCAAAACATCTGGAAAGCGCTTTTAAATGTACTGTACGAGAATCTATACAAACATAAATTTTAAAAAGGACATTTTGACACTTGAATGAACTTAAGTCATGTATTTAAAATGTTTTTTGGAAACATTAAAATATTTTAGTTTTTGAGAGCAAATATATCTTAAGCAGAGTTACCAAATGTTATCATATCGAATGGCGTGTCCCAAGACTGGGAATTCAGAGAGATCTTTTTATTTGCACTGCAAGTTATTCTATACTAAAAATAACATTTATATTCTTTCTCTTCTTATTTTAATTATTACTAATTATTTTCATGTATCATTGAAGTTTGTCTAAATTTGATTATCCGAGTATTTCTCAATCGAGAGTCAAATGTAATCAAAAGCTTCATTGATTTTCAAAACTCAAATCTATTGTTCCGAAAACATTTAAAATTTTGGCAGAAGACTACAAATGAGATGTCTGTTTTCTCTGTTGGCAACTCTGTATTCTAGTTTTAATTTCAAATAGAATAGCATCGTTATTACGTTAAAAACTGTAAATAAAGTTATTAAAAAACTGATAAAGGGAAAAAAGTTTCAATTTTTTTTAATTACATAAAAAAAAAACTCTTGCCACTTTTAAAAAACATTTGAAAAGTATTTTTTTCTTCTCAAAAACTGCTTGTAAATTACCAACATATTGTAAATTGGAGTTTAAAAAAAAAAAAAAAAAAAAAAAAACAGTTCTTCCTTTCCAAGTGCATAAATTTACTATTTTTTATAAAAAATTGTACGAAAAACCCTTTTATAAATGCATATCTGATGATTAGAGTGTTCGAGTGTTTCAGTCAAACATTCAAGTGATTGTGTTTTAGGACTATCCATTCATGCATTTCAAAATGACAAGCACAGTCTTCCGAAATCGGACCTCTTGAGCCTAAATTCTTCTTTAAGAAGTGTCTGATTTTTTTTTTTTTTTTTTTTAAAGAAATTAAATGCTTGCTTTAAAGGCCGGGCACTTTTCACCCTGATTCGAAAATTGTGAGATGACTTATCAAGTAAAAGTTTAGTACAGAAATGTATACCATATTTCGTATAATATATACGTATTTATACATACTTTATCTACTGAGGTATTTATAAATGCCCTTATGTATACTTTATTAATTATACCTAATTTGATTATAACATCAAAACTTTTGTTTAGAGGGGAAACATATCAAATTAAATTTTAAATAAGGATTACTTAAAGCATTTGGGTTAGAATAGCCATCACATAAGTGTGATTTTAAGTAAACATTACCCTTTTATTTTTAAACACCTTTCATGTTATTTTTGTTTTGCACTTAAGAAATCATTTTGTACTTTCCTTTCTACGTGTTGGAAAAACTATCTGTGTCGTAGGTTAATGAAATAATCTGCAAACAGCTATCGTCATTTTGCAATGCAGCGGACTTACTTTAGAAGTGCCCAAGTATATATTTTTTTCAGCCTGAGACTATTTAGGATTTTTTATTTGGTTCACATACCTTTAGGTATGGCCTTTTAAAGGTTAATTGTAATAAGCCTAAACAAATTCAGTCTGTAATTCTTCGTCCATTTCCTAGTTGGCCTAAAGCGGATTTTAGTGAGACTAAAAAATATCAAACAATTTAGAAAATACTGAAGATTTTTTCACAAGATTTGAGACAGCAAAACTGTTTTACTGAAACACTCAAATGTATTGTGAAAATAGACTAATAGTTGGATTTATGAAGTAACAAAAATTTGAATCTTCACCTTTGTAATTAGTATTTTTAATGGGACTCTACTGTAAGATTGTATAACTTTTTTTTGTTTTTTTGCAGAAATTCATAACTAAAATTTGAAGTGTCATTTTAACCACTTTGAATAGCTTCTCATATGAATCAATAAACTATGTGAAAATTCTCTTGTCAGTCTCATCCTTTCATAGCCGCGCTGTTACCTACATATCTCTTAAGGGTTACCCTAATGCAGTGTTTCCCAAAGTGTGGTACGGGAACAGTTCAGCGGGGGTACGCGTTCTTAGGCGAAATATCTTGCAACAGACGAAATTTTCAAAAAAAATTTATTTAAAAACAACGCTAGCCATGAGAATTTACGATTAGGTATTTGTTTTTTTTTTTTGGCTATTTTTTGCAGAGTTTAAAGTTAATAATTAGTGGTGTCAACAGCCAACTGTGATTTTTAACCTTTGGGCAATTTTTTTATACTAAAAATAAACATATTTTTAAAAAAAATACAATAATTTTCTTATTAGTGGTACGCAGCGTTACGAAAAATTTAGAAAGGGTACACAAAAGTCATAAGTTTGGGAAACACTGCCCTAATGTACAGTCGGCAAAAAAAAGAAGATACCCTGAATAACTCGTTTTAATGATCGGATATTCACGAACTAAGTGTCAATCTTAATGGTTCCTGAAGGTGACCTCAAATCTGCTAATTAATTAGTGCTAACTATTAAGTTACGAAAGCAGACACAAAAACGTAGTTTCTCTGAATAAGCATAAATTATTTTTTTTACATATTTGGAATCCTGACACTTGACATAGGGGGGGGGGGTTGAAAAAAATTTGGGTCGCAATCGGGGGCGGTAGGATATCCAGCTCGCGCTTAGAAAATGGAAGCAGATCTTTTTCACCCTCCCAAACAAACTTAGTACCTAGTTTCAGAACTCCACCTAACGGCCAGAGTAAAAGCTCTGCCAAAACAAGTTCTGGGTGAGGGGAGAGTCTCAGTTTCTCTCCTCATCTGGGGATGATAAAGAAAGCGCTGTTCGCAAATCTTGGTTGAGTTTTTAAAACACTTTAAGTATTATTAATTGTTTAAAATTTAATTTATGTTTCTTCATTTTTTATTTAGGCTTGCTAAAATTTTTAATTGGATAGACTAAAGTAACAGATTAATTGAATAATTTTGCAATTCATGAAAGTGTATTTAGATAAAATAATTTTAAGTACTGTAAAAACGTTTAAAAAAAATAGTCAGTTTTTAAGCATATAATTTAAATAATAATTAAAGAATCTGTTGATTTTCTTTTCTACGTAATTGATTCGATTGATTTTTCAGTGATTTCAAAGAATTTACATAAGATAAAGCAGGCAAATATATTTTTTTGAGAGGTATATTTTTTGATGATTATTTTATAGAAATTTTTTGAAACGAACTTATAAAATTATGTGCCAATTTCATTTTTATTATTTCAGATAAGTCAAAATTATTATTAAAAATTGCTTGGTTTTTATTTTTGAGATGGTTTTATATTGATGTTATAGAATTTTCTCAGGGCTAAACAAACATCTTGCAAAAGCAAACATTTATTAATTTAGTTTTTTAGTAAAAGAGAAGTTATTTTTCAGACATTATTTCCTTTTTTTACATTTTTCCAAAACAAATTCTCAAAGTTAAATGCTATTTTAGTAGTTCAAAAATTAATCAAACGTGAAATAAAAATTAACGTTATAAATTCAATTGGATAGCTAAAAATTATGCTTCTATTGTCCTTTGATGCAATTTTCTAATAAACTCTGCCTCTGTTCAAATAGTAAATTTTAGAAACTTTAAAAATTTCAATAAACTACATTGTCAAAAAAATATTAATAAATTTCTGTATAAAAGAGGCAAGCATAAAAAGTTTAGGAAAACATGACTGAAACATTATTATGAAACAGTTTTAACATTAAAAAAGAAATCTTAATCTTTAAATTTGGACTAATATGCTGGATAACTACATATTAATAGGAAGAAAAAAAAAAGCATACCGTAGCAATTATCATCGGAAGAACACTCTTGCTTCTGCTTCATTAACTCTTGGCCAAATATGACTGACCCCAAAGAGCTGCATAGTTTTACTAACATCAGCTACAATGGTGTCAATTATTTAGCAATGCATTTTTTAATGACTCAAAGGATGATACTTCACCCATACTCATAAGGAAGAAACACTCTGGGTTCCGTAACATTAAAAGTAATTTTAAATAAACTTAATTATGTATTTTAAACTAAGTCATAGAGCAAGTTGTGCTTACATATATCTCACAGTTATAATATAAGTACAATTCTCAAATTCTAGCACAAGGAAGTATAAATTAATTCCCCGCACTATAATTTCTTCTTCATCTTTAGAGACCACTAGCTATAAAAATAATTCATGTTTCAAACATGAAATTTATGAATGGCCAAAAATAGAAAATATTAAAGTTCCAGGGCAATGCCAGAAAAATTTAAAGAATCAAAGAAAACTGCAGGTTAATAGATCCTATCACAATTTCTTCACCTTTATGAGGCACTGGCTATAAAAATAAACAATTATGTCCATTTAATTTCTGAAATATGAAAGGCAGAAAAATATGATATATAAAAGATCCAGGCAAATGCCAGCAAAACATTACAGAAGTAAAAAAGGCAGCAGGTCAATACAGCTTATTACAATTTATTTTTCATCTGTAGAGAACAGAAGCTATAAATATTAAAAGTTCCATTTAAATACAAAAAAAAAAAAAAAAAGTTCCAGGCAAAAGCCAGAAAAGTGATCACTAGCCATAAAAATAATTAATACTTCAAACATGAAATTTATGAATGGCAAAAAATAATAATATTAATAAATAAATTACCTATGCCCGAAAAAACAATTTATGCACCATATTACAATCTCTACTTTAAGAGTAGATATAAATTAAAATCAGTAAATATGTTAAACAAGGCCTGTAGGGCAGTATTAAGGGCAGAATAAACTGAAATGTAAAAGTTCCAGGTAAATGCCAGAAAAAAATGAACAGATTACTTTACAATTTCTTTTTCATGTTTAGAGACCATTAGCTATGAATTAAAATTAATAAACATTTCAATTAATAAACACACAAAAATATGAAATAACACATTGTTTCTATTCTCACAGAAGCAGAATACATGAATTATAATAAATTTGAGAAATACTGGATAGCAGCAGGTTAATAAATCCAATAAATAAAATACATAAATCGATGAAATGGATTACAGGGTGCAGAAAAAAAAAACCTGGCAACTATTTTCAATATTAGTATAAATGTTTTTAATTACAATATAATATTAGAATTAGTACAAAATAATATAAATATTAGTATTGAGGATAAATCAATTAACAAAATATAAGTAACAGACAAAAAAATAAATAAAAACACAAATTTAAAAAAAAAAAAGAAAATATTAATTAAAAACTTACCCCGCCAGGTAATGTAACTTGATAATGGATCTCAATATCATCTTCACCAAAATGCAGAGCACAAACATGATCAGTGGACTTAAGCATCCTATCTGCACGAGGAATTGCTTTTTGCCACTTTTCGAGAAGATTAACATCCTGAAAAAAATAATACACATAAAGTGAGGTATTTTTTTAACAAAAAAGCAAACTTTATTGGGAACAAAAGCAAATACATAAATACCAAAAATATATATTCGTCGCCAAGAGGACAACGAAAGGTGATACAATAAATTTAAAATAGAAATTAAGAGAAAAAGATAAATAAAAATACATGAAACTATATATATGTATATATATATATATATAAGAAAGACTGGTATAAAAAATCAAATGCTTCCTTTAAAGTGAAAAATAAAGATCTAAATCGTCGATGTTTATCAAAAATTGAAATAAAGCACGCTTAAAAGAAGAATGAATTTGGATGTTTTGCAACTGAAATGGTAATTTATTATATAATTTAGGTGCTAAGTAAAAAAACTGTTTTCGCGAAATTTCTTTTGTTAAGTGGGGAATCTCATATATTTCAGCTGGTCTCCTTTCAGACACATTGGTTTTTAATTTGCATATTAATTTATTGTTGTGTAAATAAAGTAAAATACGAAAAAATACATTATGGCGAAATGGTAATAGATTAATACTTGTATATGTATTAGTAGTAGTTATACTTGAATTATTTATATTTAGAAATTTAATAATCTTGAAGCATTTATTCTGAACTGAGATTAAAGGAAGTAGATTAGTTTTATATTCACCACCATATATTATTACACCATAATTAATTAAAGAATAAAACCAGGAGTAATAGAGTACTTTCACAAAATTAAAATGAATTTTATTTTTAAGGTGATAAAATTTAACTAAAACAAAACGTAATTTTTTAACTAAATTGGTAACATGTGTCTTCCATTTCAAATTAGAATCGATATATAGTCCTAAATATTTGATATTATTTACAGATTGTAGAATGTAGCATTGACAATTTTCATTAGTACTTTTACAGGAGAGAGAGTGAAATTTTAAATTTAAGTTAAGTTCTGATTTTCTTAAACTGAAATAAATATATTTAGTTTTATTTAAATTTGAATTCAGATCATTTACTGTAAACCATTTTGAAATTACGCGTAAATCAGATTCAATTTGAAAAATTAGCTGATTTAAATCAGTGCAAGAATACAAAATTGCGGAATCATCAGCATATGTTATTATCTTACCAAAGAGTTGGAGTTGACAAAAGTCATTGATGAATATAATAAACAATAAGGGTCCTAGAACCCTGAGGAACACCACGGTTTAAAAAAATATAATTACTACAAAAATTACTTCGGAATTTAACTCTATGTTCTCTGTTTGAAAGATATGAAATAAACCAATTTAAAATATTTCCTCTGAAACCAGCAAATTCTAATTTTTTGATTAAAAGATTATGATTGACGTTATCGAAAGCTTTTGATATATCAAGAAATATAGCAACTGTTATCTTATTTTCAGCAATACTATTATGAATAAATTTTGAAAATTCTAAAAGAGCTTTTTCTGTACTTTTGCCTTTAATAAATCCATATTGATTTTCAGAGAAAAAATTTGTATGTTTTAAATAATTGTACATTTTATCAGCTAGAGCTTTTCAATAATTTTGGAAAATACAGGTAATATTGAAATTGGTCTATAGTTTGATAAGCAATTTTTATCGCCGGTATTAAAAATAGGAGTTATGGTTGCTCTTTTTAAAGAAGTTGGAAAAATGGATGACTTTATTGAGGTATTGATGAAATTAGTTATAAAGTTTATAATTATTCAGAGCAAATAGTTTAATAAATGTTACATTAATACATAAATGTTACATAGTCAAAGGAGTTTTTATTAGAAAGAGAATTTATTAAGTAAAGTACATCACAATCATGCAATTCTAGAAAAACAAACGAGGTTAAACTTGGTGAAATATAAATTTGAAAACTGTTTGAATTTGGGTTTGAGGTACTGTTAGCATTTGCAAATGATTTATTAAATTGATCAGAAGATTCATAGTCGCTTAAAATATCAAGTAAAATATGTGATTTGCTCTGATTACCTATAATACTATTTACAAGATCCCATTTTTGTTTATTTGAGACACAATTTAAAAATTTGTTATTGAAGTATTCTGATTTTGCTGTTTTAATTAAGTTCTTGAGCTCAGAAACTATAGTGTTGTATGCTGTTTTATAAATAATATCCCATGGATATTTTCTAGTTTTTTTGAATAGTTTTTCTTTTCTTCGAATTAAAATATTCGAATAAAATATTACTAGTCATCCAGTTATTTTTGGCTCTTTTGTTTGATTTATGAGTATATTTAAAATTATTTTTTAAATTATTGAGTTTGAAAACAAAACTTTGATATTGTTGATCAAAAGAATCTTGAAGATTGTAATTAAATTTGTAATTTGACAGATAATTATAGAGCTTATTATAGTTGATTGAAATTTTATTCTCAGTTTCCTTAATTTTATTTACCTCATTGTATAAATACTGCAAAAAGTTGGATAGTGATCGCCTATGTCATTTATGAATATTGCGGATTTGATTGAAAATTTATTTGTTTTTACAAAGACATGATCAATACAAGTTGAGGAGGAATTTACTCTAGTTGGTTTGTCTATGTAATTTTGAAATCCAAATTGGCATAATAAATTTATATATTCATGAGTGATAAAATCATCACTTAGAATATCAATATTTATATCACCCATCAGTATTATATTAGGATATTTAAGTTTAGAGATTATTACTCTAAGTTCAGTATTAAAAAAATCAACACTAAAATCATGAAATCTATATAAAGATAGAAATAATAAATCTAAAGGTTTACAAAAAAGTAATATAGATTCTGCGGAAACAAAATGTATGGCTAACTCTGAAATATCAAGACATCTTTTAATAAAAACACAAACACCTCCAGAGCGATTATTATTTCTGCAATTAAAGAATGAATTAAAACCATCTATTAAGTAAAAATTAGTTTCATTTTGGTAAATCCAAATTTCTGACATAATTATAACACTTATATTTTCAATCATGCTAGAAATATGTGAAATAAAATGATCGAAGTTGGCTCTTAAACTTCTAATATTTATATGTAAAATATTAATATTTAACTTACAGGTTGAGGTAATGAAGAAATTAAAATCGTCCAAATTTTCAATTTTTAGGCAGTCCGGTACAGAAAAAAATGTGTCTTCAGTTGGATGGAATATTAAGGTCTTGAGATGATTTCACACGCATTATTTTGGACGATTCATCTTTTCTCAGGAATATTTTACCATCGCGAACCCAACAAAACTTGAATCCCTTTTCAGATTTTGCCTTACGCAAAAGATAAAATAAATGCTTCAGTTCGGGAGTCAAATGTTCATTGAAGTAAACAGGCATTTCTGTGAATCTGGAGTTGACTTCGCAGGTAGTAAGTTTATGAATTCTCAGTTTCTTTAAGAGCTCATCACGTACAGAGTTGGATTTAACTTGAACAATGATCGGCTTAGGTTTATCTTTTCTAAAGCTGGGAACTCTGTGAGCGATGATCAGATTTTCAGATATATTAGTATTCGCAACATTATCAATCTGGGATATTACTTGTTGTATGTCTTCATTTTCACATTCGGGTAAGTTATTTATTTCTAAGTTGGATCTTCGGGAATATTGCTTGAGTTCAATAACTGCTTCTTTTAGTTCATTTATTTCCTTCTTTATTTCAGCGTTTTCTCTAGTTAGATGATCATTCTTTGCTTGTAGAGTTTTATTTACATTTTGTAGCTCTTTGATAGAATTTTTCAACTCTTGAATTACTTCACTATTGAATTCAATTGAACGGGTTAAATCATTGAATTTATTACTTATGATTATTTATATCTAAACAACTCATATCAGAAAATATGTATAATAAAATCTCTTTTGATAAGTATATTAAAAGAAATTAACATTAATTTGTGATTAATAAATTATTTAATTCCTAAATATGGCCAAACACGTCATACAATGGCAAACAAATACTTTGTCATTCAAACAAGCAAAATTATAATATCTGATATGAGTTAATAACATTAATAATAAACTGAATAATTTTGTTACTTAACATTACTTTGATGAAAGAATGATAATGTGAAGTAAATATTGTTACACACAGAATTTTCATTAAAATATATAGAACAATAATTATATCTTTAATTATTAAAAATTTTAATAATCAATGATAATCTCTTCTATAACAACAGAAACTCTAAAAGTAATACACAATAGATTAAAAAGAAATAATTCTTACAACAAACATATAATGTATTATTCTTTAATGGATAACATCATCGCCCATTATTGAACAATTATTCTTTTAACATACACTTAATTAGCACACGACATAACTATATCTGATTCAGCATTGTAAGTTAAAATCAATGTCATTTACTTAAGTAATACAACAAAACTTATTTTAATAAAAATTATGATCAAATTATTCTAAATAGTGATTTTACACTTTAATTTTGTATCAAAACTTATGTGAACACTTTCTTAAAATATTAAACAGACTAATCTGAACTACTGCATCTAATTATCAAGCAGATAAGTACAAAAACTTCCAAATTGAAATTATCAAAAACAATCTTCATCCTCAACGCCATAAAAAAAAATTCTGCTTTGAAAATAAATACAATCAAACATTCAAAGGGAGTAGCATTGAATTGTATCACAATAATTGAGTTGGTATAGTGACTTCACTCAACAAAAAATAAATTATGTAAACACTCAGCACACTAAATTCTTTCCACATAATCTCCATGTAACTTTTTTGTGTATAAATAATATACACGAAGTGTGTTGATATTTACAAAATATTTTTTAATAAAATAGAGGAAATGATAAGAAATAAAGTTCACAGCATTCTATAGTACAATTAGAAACTATAACAATAAATTTTACCATAACATAAGGAAAATCCAAAACCTTAGGTACTTTACCATAATTAATAAATTAATGATAACGTATGTTTGCCTGATTCAGTTCATCAAACGAAATCATAATTAAAAACTTATATTTGGAGCTTTAAACAAGCTGATACCAGGAAGCTGCTTTTCTTTTCTCTTTTTTACCTCAGATGGATAGCCTGTCTTGCATCCGGGGCAATAACAAAACATCCCTATAATTATTCGTTCAAAAACAAAACAAAAATTTTATAATATCGATAATTAATATTTACACGTGCAGTTATAATGCGCACGTGTATTAATGACGAATGAAAAATTAGTGTCCCAACAGGTAAGTAATGCCACCTAGCGGCAGTTTTGCATGCATTAAATACTGACGAATCACATTGTGGGGGGAATTTTACATTAAGCTGGCTCTCCATAAGATACTCTAGACTCCATGGTCGCAATAAAGATTGATATAGATGGCGAAAATTAAAAAAAATGCCTAATTACCTCACCATAGAACAGTGGTTCCCAAACTTTTTTGACCCATGGACCCCTTTTTATAGTCAAATCTTGTCCACGGACCCCCAAGTGAAAAACTGCATATATGTACGGTATAAAAATTACAAATTAAAAAAAATATTTTGTTGAAGAACTATTTATTGAATTACTTTTGTTTAAAATAAAATAAAGAAAATTAATGACTTGGATGAACGTGATGAGATTATAAGAGTGTATTTATGTCCGAGTCAATGTTTGTGAGCACTAATTTCTAATCATTTATTTATTTTTGTGATGAGGTTCATTACAGCTCTGAAGCTGATAGAACAATATCCTCTTCCCAAGTTTTGTTTATACAGAAAAAGTTTTGCAACAAACGCAGTTTTACGATTTTAGTTTTGATTAAATTTAATTGTTCATCTTGTAGTTTCGTTAAGTTTGGCAAATGTACTGAAAATACATTCGCTGCAGCTTGTTTTAATTTAGCCAGAAAACCTCGGTATCTTCCTACCATTGCCGGAGCACCGTTAGTAGCTACAGAAATGATATTAGTCAAGGGTAAAGCTTTTAAATCAGTCAATAGCATTTCATCTTTCGTATCGCTTTCCAAACATTTAGCAAGTAACAATTATTGGTAAAATTTTTATTCTTTTACAAATTTTACATAAGCTAAAAGTAAAAGCTTTGTTTCCTGGATAAGTGGACTCGACAAGTTGTATAGAAAATTCAAATATTTTTTAGTACTCACATAAAGAATTTTCTACTCACTGAGATATTTTGTCAATCCTTTGTACATTATTATTACTCCGTGGAATTTTTTTTACAATGTTTAAAGCTGGTATGTGCAACCCGGTGAGTATTATCTTACTTACAGCTGGTAAAATAAGTTCTTCAATAGTGCGAGGATTTCCAGACTTAGCAATCATGTAATATATAGAAACTATGAGAATGCATGCAATCCATCGTCACCTCGCTTAGATGTTGTCCCTAACAGTTGTTGCAGTGACGGTGTTTTCAGATATTTTTCTTTGACTGTTTGAAAAATAGTTAAATCTTTATCTTTTTTGTCACTATGGATTTTTATCAATTGTTCGTTAAGCTTGGAATGTTTCATTGAATCACTTGTTATAGTTTTATTACATAGAAGACGCATAGGTAAAGTACAATTTCCTAGTGAAGAAAAAAAGACATACGGACTTTAAATATTCCACACTGTATTTTCGGCGTTTTTTCTTCGACTCATTCATACTGTTATCTCTCAAAAAGGGAGCAAAAGATATAAGAAAATTTGTAAATCAACTGTTTAATTTGTAACAAACCACTGTTAATAATTGTAAGCACCCACCTTTATTTACAGTTTACTTGGGACGTAAAAATCGCTATTTTATTTATCTTAATTTCCATAATAATAAAAACCAATCACAATTTTATTATTTTATATTAGACCTCACGCGGACCCCCTGACGTTGTTCAGGGACCCCTAAATCAGTTTTTATTTTTCACGGAGCCCCTGAATGGTACCACGGACCCTTGGGGTCCATATGGACCACTTTGGGAAACACTGCCATAGAAGGTGAAACAACCTTAAAGAAACTGAAGGAAAGACAAGACGACAAAATATCGAGTTTCTGAGCAACCAAGAGCAACTAATTGAGAGATGAGGTCTTCCATTTGGAAAAAGAAATAAATTGTCCTACCTGGAGCAGTCTTCAAGAGCAAAAATTTTTACCTATCACCAGGTACTTGAAACCTTAATCCAAATTAGTTTCGTTTTGAAACGAAACTTTTCCAAGCGATGATTTTGGTATTAATGGAAAATAAAATTCACCACCTCGTCGCCAGTGTGTTGTCCCATAGCGTGGGGTTTGAAGAAATAACTCTCTTATATATATTAAATACTATTTATTAATTATTTACAACATTTAGAATACAAAAGATGCGAATTAAACCTCACGCGGACCCCCTGACGTTGTTCAGGGACCCCTAAATCAGTTTTTATTTTTCACGGACCCCCTGAATGGACCCCTTTAAAATGGAAATTTAAAGGTCAAGTCTCTTAGGGGGCCGTCTAATCCTTTGTGATCTCCTCGGCTGAAATGGAGTTTGTTGAGAAGTTGAAGATGGAGTACTTCTCGGCAAAACAACTGAACTCGGGTTCTTAGTTGGAGATGGTTGGCGAGTTTCCGATGTTGATTTGACAGATGATCCAGAGTGTTCGATATCTCTCCCAGGACCAGTGGATTCAGGAGAATTATCAGTAGTGCCGATGTGTGAGGTTTCACTGCAGAAACAAATTCGTGGAACATGAATAGTCTTATTCAAGATCTGGTTTCCTGTTGGTCGCATTTGGTCTACATGGCGTCTATACAATGTGCCTGGCACGTTAACTGTGTAGTGAAGGGCTCCATCTTTGCTTATTACTGTTCCGAATTTCCACCTTGCGTTGGGTGAACGATAGTCTCGAATGGCCACTTTATCACCTTCGTGAAAAATGCGATCTTGGAAAGCATACGTATTTTTCCTGATCTTCTCATTGACTCTTCCGACCAAAAGTCAGGGAGAACAAGATCTATTCTAGTCCTAATGTCTCTCTGAAGGAAAAGCATAGCTGGACTAATCATGGTTGTCATATTAGGAGCCTTGCGACATTGCATCAGGAATGTGCTAACCTTTTGCTGGATATTCCCTGCAAAGTTCTGCATGGCACGGAGAGATTGTTTTAATGTGTGCACGTAGCGCTCTGCTTGTCCGTTGCTAGATGGTTTGAAAGGGGCGCATGTCTTATGCTTAATGCCATTGCTTCGTATACTACACTACAGGTAGTGCAAAACGTGAAAAGCAATCTCGGAGGCATTCAATTGTCTTGTATGTCTTCATGGGGTAAACTTCAAGCCATTTTGAATGTGCGTCAACAATAAGTAGAAACATTCGTTCAAATATGCGAAATCAATGTGCAATCTTTCCCATGGTGCACTGGGATATTCCCAATGATGAACTTTTGCTTTTGCTGGATCTGTTTTGAACCTAGCAAACAATTTTTCGCAGAATTTTCTATGTCTTGGTCAATGTCTTGCCAATACACGCAATTGCTTTCATTTTAACTACGCCAAGATGCACATGATGCAACTCGTCTAATATTTTTGCTTTGTAGCAGCAAGGATGGCGCCAGACTCTGCCCGACGAGGGGGGCTCAAACAAATGATTTCAAAATATTTAAATTAAAACGAATTTTATACTTTACATTTTTTTCTCACATCATATTTTTCAAAAAAAATAAATAAATAAATAAATGTTTCTAAAAATCTAAAATCACTAATATTGATACCATAATGTGCAGATTCCTTTTAATGTGTAAATTTAAATCTAATTCTTTTCTTCTTTCTGCTATCGATGTATTTTGTACTGTATGGTGCAATTTACCATACATTGTAAGCGTAAAAATTACTTCTGTAATAAAGAAAAATAGTTGTAGCAGTAAACTCTATTTCAAAAAATTTCTACGCTTCTTACTCTCATAACGTAAAAGTTATTCCTTAATAAAAATTTGAAATTTCATGCACATTTAACAAAACATTTTAAGAACATTTTCATATAAAATGTTATTTTTATATGCATCGATTGGCTTTCGAATTATTTAAATGTTTTATAAATAAAGTTTTAAGTACATTTTTCGCATCCACGTATTCTATCTAAAGATATCATGCCCCGTTTTGAACGAACTTCGAAATGGTTATGCCCATAAAATTGTAAAATTCGAATTTTTTTTAATTGTTACGTAGTATAATTTTACGGATAAAAAAAGGGCTATTTTAATCAGGGGAGTCGATGTTAATATATATTGTAAATAAAAACAAGGTAAAAATTTCTCCTTGCGATTCCTTTTTCTTTTCAAAGATGCTTTTAAAGTGAACATCTATGTCCGGCAAAATGCTAATTTCTCCATTTGAAAAAAAGCGTAAGTCCATCGGCTTAAAATATAAGATTAAAAAATTATAGCATAAATTTGTAATTATTTTTCAATTTACAAATTTTAAATTTGCGTCCGAGAAACGAATATTAACTAACTTACATTTTTTTTTAAAAATTGCCACTCATGGCTGCTGTGGGTCTGCCTATGTTTTTGTTTCTCTGCAAAGCTGAAAGCACACTTTCTACCAAGATTTCTGTTTCGCCCTGCAGAAGCTTTTTACATATTGACATACACCTGCAACGAATAACCTTTCACACAGTTAATTAATTATTGTAACATTCTTTCCTCTACGATTTAAATTTGCTTTTGCTTTCATAGTTAATAATTTTAAGTCACAAAAAATGAACACTAAAAATTATGAAGTTAGGGGACGAAATTTCGAAAAAAAAAAACTTTCTTTTTTATTTCTCAGGACTTATTTGACCGATTTTGATTAAATTTTGTATTTTGACATTTAAAATTGCAAATGATGAAAAAATTGTACAACTTACATTTCTTAAGTTTCTCGACTTCCTTTAAATAAAGCAATAATAAATGTTTACTAAAAGTTTTATTTTGCATGAAATTATCTTTAGAAAAACGAATAGGAATTGATTGATCTGATTGGAATTGTATGCAAAACTTTTTCAATTCGCTTAAAAAAAATTGGGATATAGTGAAATACGCAAAAATTAAAGTTGACATTAAAGGGTCCTAACTTTCAAGCGCGTTCCTGAAAAAAAACTATTAAAACAATATTTCTAGATTGAAACTACTATATTTTGGAGGTCAGAAATCAGTCGAAAAAAAAGTATGTTTAATCGGATAACATTTTTATGTCTTATTTCCTAACTTAAAATATCGTTTGGACTAATTAATTAGTATATTTGATGTCACCCTCTCGAACCATTAGGAATGAGTCTTAGAACATGAGGAGCCGAACTTAAGATAAAAATTTATTCCGGTGGGTCAACTTTACATTCATTTGAAGTATATGTCAATATTGCTGATAATAGCAAAATAATTTTTCTTTTTTATAAAGAAAGGTAATTTAGCTGGTGGTTATCCATGTATATATGCTTTGATAATTTTAACGATTATGATTGAAAGAGGAAAATAAGGTGAAATGATGTTCACTTTCAATATTAATATCAGATATAAATAAATAAAAACGTCTTTTATTTTGGCCTCTTTTGTTAATTTCATAGTATAATTGCATAGTAATATCTTCGAAATAATAGCTCATTGTTAATGAGGATAAATTCGTTTTTCCAAAGGTAATGCCATGCAAAAAATATATTTTTAAATAGTTATGAAATATTTAATATTTTTTATATTTATAATATGCGTTGGAAAAATTCTGAATCCCGATTTTTGAAATCCCCATGTAGTAAATGGTGACTGATGCACGTTAAATCTGTCGAGTCGCTAAGTCCTCCATGTTCCCATAACAAATCAAGACCTCTGGGGGTACTTATCCAGGAGTTCCCTTGTCTTCTGGATTGGTTCAAAACTACAAGGCTACGGAGTTGAACATTAGTAGTCGGAAACCCGAATATTGGGTCGGTTGTTCAACGACGGATAAAATAATATAGCAAGATAAAATAGTAAAACTTTTATATAATTTTATGGAAGGTAATTTTAAATTGTAAAATACAAAATTTGAATGAAATCGGGTGAATAATTCGAGATAAATAAAATTTTAAGCAGACTGACTTTTTTAAAATTTGATAACTCACAAACTAATAGATCGATTGTTCTGAAAGTTTGTATTTTGAAATTAAAAGGATGTCAAAATATGTAGATCATGCAATTCAATATATTTTACAATTATTTAATAAACTAATAAAAAATAATTATTTAAAATTATTTTTGCTTAAAAATTTGTATATAAAATGTTTTTTGTAATTTTATGCAAACATTTTTCAATACACTAAAAAAGTTCTCGAGATAATGGACTATAATCGAGGAGTTAAGTTAAAATTAAAGGACCCAAACTTTACAACCCTCTCCTTGCCATAACTTCAGACCATATCTTCCAGATTGCGGCTATTTCCGCGTTTTGAAAAGTAAAAACCTAAAACTTTAGACAAACTTGAATGTTTATCCAGAGCAGAATGCGCTTTTCTGTTTATTTTCGTAACTTAAAATATGGTATTGACTATCTTTGAAGGTGAAAATATGATTAAATCAAAAGTTAATCAAGGTGTTCCCTTTTTCCATTTCATACACTGTACATAAAATAAGTCAATGAGAATCTGTTATGTTGATTAATATATATTTTACGATATTGAATACGAACAGTTTAATTGTTTTTCTTAATCAATCAACAATCTTTTTATTACTAAGAAAATGATTTAAAAAAAATTATTTGGTCATTGTTTTTCTTTTTTTCCGACTGCATATTTATTGCGTTGATTAAAATACTATAAACCTTGAATCCGAATAAGTAAGTGATTTTCCTCATTTAAAAGTATTAAAAAAAAAAAAAAAAGATTTAAAAATTAAAATTTTTTTTTATTTTATTCTTATACTTTCATTTTGCTTCAAAATTTCAAAAAGCAATTATGTGATCCCATAAACCATTGATGAACACATTACATAAAAAAAAGAATTCCTAAAGAAGGGGACCTGCCTCTCTTTCTATCCCCCAGGCTTTTGTCAGTTTTTCCCCCAGAAAAGAGGTGTGATTGTCCTTTTCTCAGTTCTACAGAAGAAAGAAAAGCAGTTTGAAAGATAAGTTTCCAAGAAAATGAAGATGTGTCTGCAGGGAGGGGGAAAGGATTTCGAAAAGTCCTCAATTTCACCCATGTCTAATCGCATCCCGTCTTTAGTTTAACAATGTATGGCAAAGTTATGAGTAGTGCAGTGAAACTACAATTACATAGAATTTACAATATATTTTACTAATTTTTGTTACTAATTCTTAAAAATAAATAAAAACTAAAAAGTCAACTACAAAAAATTTTATTAAGCATTTGCAAATGAATTTTTGAGATAATTTAGAAAAAAATGTGACCAGACTATTTTCCCGACGAGACTTTAAAATTTTCCCGATGGGGGGGCTGGGCATGCCCGACAGGGGTGCAATTGCCCCCCCTGACCCACTACTGGCGCCGCCCTTGTGTAGCAGTCTGGAATACACACTCGTTGCCCATACATAATACACCCATCTTGTAAGGTATATTTTTCCTTCCCTTCTAAGTGACCTCCATATTGTAATATTTTTAAAAGTTTTCCCAAGTGTTCATCGAACTGAGTGGCTTTTGCTAAATCTTTGGCAGTAACGGGTAAGGTTTGAATTTGGGAAATTTGGTATACTGCAATATCATCTTTTAATTCCAGTTCTTCAGATTTCAATGGTAGACGTGATAAGCAATCAGCTTTGCCGTGGTCCTTTGTATTGCGATAAACGATATCAAAATTATAAGCTTGCAGAACAAGAGCATAATGCAAAAGTCTTGTTGCAGAAAGGACTGGGAGACCCTTTTTACATGAAAAGATGGAAACCAGGGGCTTGTGGTCAGTAATCAAAGTGAACCTATTTCCCTTTAAGTAGAGGTAAAACTTTTTAACACTCCAAACGATTGCCAAAGCTTCTTTGTCAATTTGAGAGTAACGTTACTCCGTTGGAGATAGAGTTCTGGAGGCAAATGTAATGGGTCGTTCTGAACCATCTGGAAATTTATGGGAAAGTACTGCCTCTAATCCTACCGGTGAAGCATCAGAAGATAGCAAGATAGGAAGGTTTGGGTCATAATGAGTTAGTATTTTGTCAGAGCAAATTTCGTTTTTCACATTTTCGAAAGCTTCCTGACAAGTGCGATCCCATTCCCAAGTAACGGTTTTCTTGGTTAAGTTGTATAAAGGATAGGCTAAAGTTGCTAAGTCTTTAGAAAACCTTGAATAAAAATTCACGAGACCCATAAATGACTGTATGTCTTGAACATTTCGTGGTGCCTTGGCATTTTTAATTGCAGCTATTTTCTCCGATGTTTTTGAAAGTCCATTAGAACTTATCCTATATCCTAAAAACTCAATTTCACTTTGAAAGAATTTACTTTTATCCTTATTGATTTTTAGACCATGTTCTTGACATCTTTCAAAAAATTTTCGTAATCTAAAATAATGAGTTTCGTTATCGGGAGCTGCTATGCGTGCGTCATCAAAAAATACTTCGACTCCTTCTAATCCATGGAATACACTTTCAATGTATTTTTGCCAAATGCCTGGAGCCGCATTAATTCCGTACATTAATCTTTTTGGAGTATAAAGACCTTTTTCTGTATTAATGGTTAAGAGTTTCTGACTTTCCTTTTCAACCTTCATTTGCAAATAAGCTTGGCTAAAATCAACTTTAGAAAATACCCTGCCATCACTAAGAGAGGCAAAAATATCTTCAGTTCGAGGAGAGGGTATATCAGTTCGAGGAAGAGGGTGTTTTTGTACCTTTAAGTGTTTGTTTATTGTTACTGAGTAATCAGCACATAGCCTAATCGATCCGTTGTGTTTGACAATCGGAACTATGGGCGTGGCCCAATCGGATATGTTTATTTTTTCGATTAATCCTTCCCTTTCGATTTCCTGATTGACTCTCTGTTTTAGAGTGAAGGGAACTTGCCGGGGTCGGAAAAAAATCGGTTTAGTATCTTCCCTTAACTCAAGTTACATTCATAATTTTTAATTTCCCCTAATTCATCAGTAAAGAGATGTTGAAAGTCTTTTAAAAATTTAGATAAATCGAAATTAACTTCAGTATTTACAGTTTTAATTGTTTTAATGTTCCAATTTAATGGAATTTCATAAAGCCATTCTGTACCAAAAATAGTATCTAAATTTTCTTTAACTATATATAAATTTAAATTATATGAAAAATTATTATAATCACCCTTAACAGAAACATATCCAAGAGGTACAACCTCATCTCCCTTGTAGGTTTTGAAAATCAGTTTAGTAGATTTAATCTTTTTATTAGAGATTTTTCGAAACCTATTGATGCTCATAACCGATACTGTTCCTCCAGTGTCGACCTCCATTTGAACTGGAGAATTTTCTATATTTACTTTAATCATTATTGGTGGTCTTTTAGGTAATTCCGCACTAAATATTTTGTCATTTAATGCGTGTAACGGTACGGATATGGTATTTTCACCTGAACATCCAGGTTCAGTATCAATTTGTTTCTGGTTAACATGTTTATATTGTTTTGCTCTAGCGGCAGAAAAACACGCTTTTGTTAGATGTCCAACTTTATGGCAGTAGTTGCATGTTGCAGATTTGTATTTACATTCCCTTGAGGAATGATTAGATCCCTTACACCGATAACATGCAAAAATATTTTTTACTTTCGTTTTGTTAGACAAAAATTGTTTCGGTTCTTTTTTCCTGTTAGCCTTAAATTCTTTAATTTATGTTGCCTTCCCAATTATATCTTGGGTGCCTTTTCCATGGCCAAAGCAATTTTTACAGTGCGCTCTCTAGGAATCTTCTTCAAAAAGTCTGTCTAATGTGGCACGATCACGGAGACTGCTCACAAAAACATCCCGCAGCATAGTGTTCAGCAGTTCTTGTTTATAATTGCATGGCATTGCCAATGAACGAAGTTCTGCTAAATAAGCATTAATGCTTTCTCCCTCATGTTGTTTTCGATAAGGAAATAATGTCTGCTAGGAATAATTAATGGTTTTGGGTGAAGATGATCTTTAAGAGTGTTTTTAAGGTTTCAAAATCAGATTCAGCTGGATTGTTGGGAGCCAACAAATTTTTTAACAATTTATACAATTTAGCTGATAAACTGGAAATTAATGTTTTCGCTCGTTTTTCATTTGGAACATTTTGTGTGTCCAAAAAAGCCTCAAACCGCTCCAAAAAAGATTCAAATGTTTCTTGAGAATCATCGAATTTCTCGAAATTCACACCAGTAACGTTACTTTTGTTTTTGGTTTCGACTTTCGGCTGCAGCGCCGACATTAACAATTTATTTTGTTCAACTAATTGAGAGATGAGGTCTTCCATTTGGAAAAAGAAATAAATTGTCCTACCTGGAGCAGTCTTCAAGAGCAAAAATTTTTACCTATCACCAGGTACTATTTTACCAGGTACTTGAAACCTTAATCCAAATTAGTTTCGTTTTGAAACGAAACTTTTCCAAGCGATGATTTTGGCATTAATGGAAAATAAAATTCACCACCTCGTCGCCAGTGTGCTGTCCCATAGCGTGGGGTTTTAGGAAATATCTCTCTTATATATAATAAACACTATTTATTAATTATTTACAACATTTACAATTTAGAATACAAAAGATGCGTCTTAAGGCACCGCTAACAGGCGAGGAATCTTAACTGAAATTTTTAAGAGGGAAAGTCCCAATTCGATTGCGTAGGCGTGATAGTTCGTAAACATAGCCTCGAACGCCTAAATACACGACAAGAATATTTGGGGCTGCTTTCTGGACAAAGAAAACATATGGTTTTCTTTTTAATCTTTGAAAATAAAATTTGAATCGATTAATAAATTATTTATGATTTTCAAAGATTTTAGAGTCCGAACGTTGAACTTTTTATCTGACATTATTTATTCTTTTTAAAGTTTTAACGTCATTTGTATGAAAATTTTGTACTTAAACCAAATTTAGAAGGTTATTATAAATTTATGAAGAGTTGTAAGGCTAATTGCTTTTACACCTCAGTTCGAATCTCTTGGGTACGGGGAAGAAGAAAAAAATATCTCGATTCTGATGCACAATCTCGAGGTTTTATAATATTAAAATACTTAGTAAATGTTAAGTGGCATTTAAAAAGGCTTTTAGACATTTTCAATCTCTATCTATATACTTAGATATGTATACATATAATTGTATTTTTATTAAAGATCATTTCATTCTGACAAATATTTAAGTTGCATGGTTTTCTTGAATAAGCATGATTTGCAAATAACATCCTTATGTTTCTATTCTACACATTCCGAAATTGACTTATGCAAACACGTTCTTCCGTTCTAACCTGCTCTAAATGTTCTTTCACTAAGCTCTTTGATTGCGATCAGTTACTTATTTATCACCAAATATGGCTACTAAAGTTTCTTTGTTTTATTAGTTCATTTGAAAACTTTTTTTTACCATCACTACAGACATCTGTTAGATAGCTTCTCTTTATGTTGAGTTCGTAAGGTTCTTAAGAAATTAAAAATGTGCAGCTAAAAAGATTTTATTATGATTATATACACCACAACATTCAGCATTTAATTCAAAAACTTGTAAATTTGTGGTCACCAAATGCAAGGATGGCGCCAGACTCTGCCCGACGAGGGGTCAAGTCTCTCCCGACAACAAATGAACAACAAACTCAAACAAATGAATTCAAAATATTCAAATTAAAACGAATTTTATACTTTACATTTTTTTCTCACATCATATTTTTCAAAAAAAAAAAAATAATAATAAATGTTTCTAAAAATCTAAAATCACTAATATTGATACCATAATGTGCAGATTCCTTTTAATGTGTAAATTTAAATCTAATTCTTTTCTTCTTTCTGCTATCGATGTATTTTGTACTGTATGGTGCAATTTACCATACATTGTAAGCGTAAAAATTACTTCTGTAATAAAGAAATATAGTTGTAGCAGTAAACGCTATTTCAAAAAATTTCTACGCTTCTTACTCTCATAACGTAAAAGTTATTCCTTAATAAAAATTTGAAATTTCATGCACATTTAACAAAACATTTTAAGAACATTTTGATATAAAATGTTATTTTTATATTCATCGATTAGCTTTCGAATTATTTAAATGTTTTATAAATAAAGTTTTAAGTACATTTTTCGCATCCACGTATTCTATCTAAAGATATCATGCCCCGTTTTGAACGAACTTCGAAATGGTTATGCCCATAAAATTGTAAAATTCGAATTTTTTTTAATTGTTACGTAGTATAATTTTACGGACAAAAAAAGGGCTATTTTAATCAGGGGAGTCGATGTTAATATATATTGTAAATAAAAACAAGGTAAAAATTTCTCCTTGCGATTCCTTTTTCTTTTCAAAGATGCTTTTAAAGTGAACATCTATGTCCGGCAAAATGCTAATTTCTCCATTTGAAAAAAAGAGTAAGTCCATCGGCTTAAAATATAAGATTAAAAAATTATAGCATAAATTTGTAATTATTTTTCAATTTACAAATTTTAAATTTGCGTCCGAGAAACGAATATTAACTAACTCACATTTTTTTTAAAAATTGCCACTCATGGCTGCTGTTGGTCTGCCTATGTTTTTGTTTCTCTGCAAAGCTGAAAGCACACTTTCTACCAAGATTTCTGTTTCGCCCTGCAGAAGCTTTTTACATATTGACATACACCTGCAACGAATAACCTTTCACACAGTTAATTAATTATTGTAACATTCTTTCCTCTACGATTTAAATTTGCTTTTGTTTTCATAGTTACGAATTTTAAATCACAAAAAATGAACACTAAAAATTATGAAGTTAGGGGACAAAATTTCGAAAAAAAAGACTTTCTTTTTTATTTCTCAGGACTTATTTGACCGATTTTGCTTAAATTTTGTATTTTGACATTTAAAATTGCAAATGATGAAAAAATTTTACAACTTACATTTCTTAAGTTTCTCGACTTCCCTTAAATAAAGCAATAATAAATGTTTACTAAAAGTTTTATTTTGCATGAAATTATCTTTAGAAAAACGAATAGGAATTGATTGATCTGATTGGAATTGTATGCAAAACTTTTTCAATTCGCTTAAAAAAAATTGGGATATAGTGAAATACGCAAAAATTAAAGTTGACATTAAAGGGTCCTAACTTTCAAGCGCGTTCCTGAAAAAAAACTATTAAAACAATATTTCTAGATTGAAACTACTATATTTTGGAGGTCAGAAATCCGTCGAAAAAAAAGTATGTTTAATCGGATAACGTTTTTATGTCTTACTTCCTAACTTAAAATATCGTTTGGACTAATTAATTAGTATATTTGATGTCACCCTCTCGAACCATTAGGAATGAGTCTTAGAACATGAGGAGCCGAACTTAAGATAAAAATTTATTCCGGTGGGTCAATTTTACATTCATTTGAAGTATATGTCAATATTGCTGATAATAGCAAAATAATTTTTCTTTTTTATAAAGAAAGGCAATTTAGCTGGTGGTTATCCATGTATATATGCTTTGATAATTTTAACGATTATGATTGAAAGAGGAAAATAAGGTGAAATGATGTTCACTTTCAATATTAATATCAGATATAAATAAATAAAAACGTCTTTTATTTTGGCCTCTTTTGTTAATTTCATAGTATAATTGCATAGTAATATCTTCGAAATAATAGCTCATTGTTAATGAGGATAATATCTCAACCTCGTCATATCTCAAGAGCGTTTTACGTTTTGATTGAATCGAAAAAATTTTCATACAATTGCAAAAATTCGTTTTTCCAAAGGTAATGCCATGCAAAAAATATATTTTTAAATAGTTATGAAATATTTAATATTTTTTATATTTATATTTATAATATGCGTTGGAAAAATTCTGAATCCCGATTTTTGAAATCCCCATGTAGTAAATGGTGACTGATGCACGTTGAATCTGTCGAGTCGCTAAGTACTCCATGTTCCCATAACAAATCAAGACCTCTGGGGGTACTTATCCAGGAGTTCCCTTGTCTTCTGGATTGGTTCAAAACTACAAGGCTACGGAGTTGAACATTAGTAGTCGGAAACCCGAATATTGGGTCGGTTGTTCAACGACGGATAAAATAAAATAGCAAGATAAAATAGTAAAACTTTTATATAATTTTATGGAAGGTAATTTTAAATTGTAAAATACAAAATTTGAATGAAATCGGGTGAATAATTCGAGATAAATAAAATTTTAAGCAGACTGACTTTTTTAAAATTTGATAACTCACAAACTAATAGATCGATTGTTCTGAAAGTTTGTATTTTGAAATTAAAAGGATGTCAAAATATGTAGATCATACAATTCAATATATTTTACAATTATTTAATAAACTAATAAAAAATAATTATTTAAAATTATTTTTGCTTAAAAATTTGTATATAAAATGTTTTTTGTAATTTTATGCAAACATTTTTCAATACACTAAAAAAGTTCTCGAGATAATGGACTATAATCGAGGAGTTAAGTTAAAATTAAAGGACCCAAACTTTCCAATCCTCTCCTTGCCATAACTTCAGACCATATCTTCCAGATTGCGGCTATTTCCGCGTTTTGAAAAGTAAAAACCTAAAACTTTAGACAAACTTGAATGTTTATCCAGAGCAGAATGCGCTTTTCTGTTTATTTTCGTAACTTAAAATATGGTATTGACTCTTTGAAGGTGAAAATATGATTAAATCAAAAGTTAATCAAGGTGTTCCCTTTTTCCATTTCATACACTGTATATAAAATAAGTCAATGAGAATCTGTTATGTTGATTAATATATATTTTACTATATTGAATACGAACAGTTTAATTGTTTTTTTTAATCAATCAACAATCTTTTTATTACTAAGAAAATGATTTAAAAAAAATTATTTGGTCATTGTTTTTCTTTTTTTCCGACTGCATATTTATTGCGTTGATTAAAATACTATAAACCTTGAATCCGAATAAGTAAGTGATTTTCCTCATTTAAAAATATTAAAAAAAAAAAAAAAAGATTTAAAAATTAAAAATTTTTTTTTTTTATTCTTATACTTTCATTTTGCTTCAAAATTTCGAAAAGCAATTATGTGATCCCATAAACCATTGATGAACACATTACATAAAAAAGAATTCCTAAAGAAGGGGACCTGCCTCTCTTTCTATCCCCCTGGCTTTTGTCAGTTTTTCCCCCAGAAAAGAGGTGTGATTGTCCTTTTCTCAGTTCTACAGAAGAAAGAAAAGCAGTTTGAAAGATAAGTTTCCCAGAAAATGAAGATGTGTCTGCAGGGAGGAGGAAAGGATTTCGAAAAGTCGTCAATTTCACCCATGTCTAATCGTATCCCCTCTTTAGTTTAACAATGTATGGCAAAGTTATGAGTAGTGCAGTGAAACTACAATTACATAGAATTTACAATATATTTTACTAATTTTTGTCACTAATTCTTAAAAATAAATAAATAAAAACTAAAAAGTCAACTACAAAAAATTTTATTAAGCATTTGCAAATGAATTTTTGACATAATTTAGAAAAAAATGTGACCAGACTATTTTCCCGACGAGACTTTAAAATTTTCCCGATGGGGGGGCTGGGCATGCCCGACAGGGGTGCAATTGCCCCCCCTGACCCCCTACTGGCGCCGCTCTTGACCAAATGTTTGGCTTTAAATTTTGTAATTACGATACTGAAACCACAATTTTCTTACTTTATTAAGGATGTAAAAGTCCTGCTAAAATATTTGCTACTCCGAGCATGAAAACTTAATCATTAGTAGAGATTAAAAACAAAACTAAGTCTCAAATTTTTGAAAAAATTAAAATTTGTCAAAAGTTGGCATCAACACCCTGAGGCCTCTAGTAAATTGCAAAGTAAATTTTACATGGATTTTGCAGTTGTAGAGTATTTAGAGATTTGCTAATTTTAATAATTAAATTAGAGAAAATAATATCCCACTGCTCAGACATACTAAAAGGAAAAATAGGGGCACTTTATGAAGATGGAAAATTCATCCGAGAACGTAGTCTGGTATTGAATATGGGCCTGGTTCATTTCATCGACAGGGCTGCTTCATCGATTGGGTCATTTCGTCGACAGGTTAATTTTATCGACAAATCTATTTGTCGACAGGGCTGTTTCGTCGGCAATGACATTTCATTAACTAGTCATTTCGCCGATAGGGTTATTTCATTGTCATGCGCAATTCTGAAACTATTTTTAGGGTTTGCTCTTTCTTTTTCTTCATAATTTAGTAAATTTTTAAAACTTAGTCTAAAGCGAAATGAGTATCCTATGTTGCAATTGCCGGAGAAGAAGCATTTTTTTAAAAATTGCCTACTCTTTTTGCAATACATCAGTAGTATAGGCGGAAATACAGCGTACGCAGCGGGGGGTCCCCATTTCTGACGTTATCATGGAAAGTCCAGGGGTGTTTATTACTGCCAGCATGAAATCGAAACTTCGTCTACAGCGACATGAGGAGCTTATTTTTTTTTTTTTAAGCCTAAAATATTTTTAGTTTCGGTTTCTGTTTTTAATTTAGTTTAGTTTTTTAAATATTATTTTCATTTATTACTTTTTTGAGGGTGGCAACACTTATTATTTTGAATATTAGTTTCAAAGGATGGCAATACTTATAAACTTTGTTATTTGGGGTAGAAATTGTATATTATGAAGTAATGACGTCATCTTTTATTACATAATACATAAATGATATCGTGCTTTTACTCTAGTGGCGCCATCTATGTGGGAATGTTAGAAATAAAATAAATTTAAATCTATTTTAATATTTAAATCTGTTTTATTATTATTTATTAAATATAATTAAGGCTGAGGATCGAACTCACGCCAATCAAAAAGCCTTCGTGGGTCAGTAGTTGGATATCATAACCACTGACATACGAATGCTTGCTAAGATATGTGTTAATAAGTTAAACTTTTGTTTTCTGAACACGTGTATAAATGAAAAGGATTTGATATCGATATCATCCTACAGTTTCATCGATATATTTTCACTTAATCTTTGACAGTTATTAAATGATTATTTCTGCCCCTTCTTAATGCTATTATAGCATTCTCTGGGTGGCAACGGTACTGACCATACAAGTGTTAAAGTTTAGTGACGTAGATATTCGCATAAGAGTAGAGGAAGTGAAGGTCCTATCTTCCCGGTGGCAACAAAATTCCAAGAAATTACCCTCTTTCAGGTTTACCTTAGTCAAGTGGTTTATCTTACTATTGGCATATCTTTAGGGAGCGCAAAAATTTGAAATTTCTTGTCCTGTCTGTGATTGGACAGATTTATTACTGTCTCCAAAGCTTTAGAACGTCTTGCGGCAAAGTATCTTGCACACGTGACTTATTAACGATGCATTTTCTAACTTGGAAATAGACCTTTGGACTTGGAAATAACTTTTGTAGTTGCACGAATATATTTTTTAGTCTTACTCAAGTCATTTTATTATGATATTGAACACAAAAAGATTATATTACTTCACTATTTATGTCTTTTGTAATCACATTAAAACGTGAATTTTATTAAACATTATTTTAACATTCATTTCGCTTGATTGTTATCATTAAAAAAAAATTGAAAATAATGTTAAAATAAATTTAGACTATCATTTTACAAACATTGAAGATGTTCGTTAATTCAGCTCTTATAAAAACAGTTGTTTATTAAAAAAAAAAAAGGATAATATTTATTTGCAGGAAATATTTGCTAGGCAATAGTATAAATGTTTCATTATGCTATAAAATTTAACTACGTCAACTTTTCTCAATAGCCGTGCCAAGGGTAAAAATCTAAACATACATTATAAATTAATTAAGATTTTTAGAAATAAAAAGTGAAGGAAATTAAAAAAACATAATTTTTAAAAGATTTAACTCTGTAAAATACTGTAGGCAAGAAACTTGATTGCGCATATAATTCCAAAGATTTAAAATCCTTTTCCATCTAATTGAACAATTAAATTGCATTTAAAATGTAATTCCATCAAATAAAATTTCATTCGGGGAAAAAATCTATTGGAAGGAGAAATGTTTGCTTCAACTTGTAAATTTTTAAGATACTTTTTATTTCCTCAAGTACAGTACAGGTGATTTTCTTTTCTTCTTTTTCCAAAGAGGAAAAAATTATATTAGTTAAAATCGCTGGCTTTTTAGGAAGCAGCTCTATTATATAAATGATTTAAAATGTTGTGTCCAACTTAGCCGAAACCGGATTTAGCATTAATATTAAGAAAATCTCTGATGCAAAAATAAATAAATAGATTCCCTTTTCAATAAATGAAACCTAGTAACTAAAAGAGCAATTCATTTAATGGGTTAAATCAAGTTTTTTTTTCCTTCAGAAATAAGACATTTTAAAAATAATTGAGCTTTACATATAAGTATTTCGGAAACAATTATGATTAAAAACTGTTACCACTTGCCGTCAGGCAAACCGGGGAAGGTTTTCGTGGTTTTCCTCTCCATATAACGCAAATGGAGAATAGTCGCCTGCTCAACAACTGTTATAAAATTAAAATAAAATACAACCTATGTTTAAATTATATAATTATTTGTATTTAAAATATATTTATTTAATTTAAATTTTATCTATTTGAATAAATAAAAAACTGTAGAGCATAAAAAGCTATAATCAATTCTTAGTCCATTTTTTTAAAAAGGCCTTTTGTTTCTTTTATTTATATATCAAATGTTTAGTTTTATAAATTTTATTTATTTTGTAAACAAGAGAATTTTTTTAATTGTTTAGTAAATTTTACATTTTTTCTTTTGACAGAAAATTTTTTATTAATTCGTAGTTTAATTACATTTATGACAATGTTACAACTAGTATATTTCATTCCCTTTTATTTGTGCAGATACGAAATGTGCAACTTTCTTGAGAACTTAATTTTTTTTCATTAAGTTTGATTGCTTAAGAAGAAAAAAGACAATAAAATTTGACTTATTTATTAAGTTTGGTTGTGATAAACTCCCAAACTCTCCCTGTCTTTAAAAGGCTTTAAGTGGTTTTGTATACCTATAAATGTTTTAGCAGTATCTTTAGTTTTAATGATAAATCAACTCATTTGAAGAGCATACTAATGTGCCATTAATTATAATAGGAAAATGAAGTAACTGTCCTTTATAAAACAACGAGGATTCTTAAACCTTGCGAATATTTTTTAATTTATATAAAATAATAATTGTTATTGTTAATAAAATTTTCATTACAAGTGCCTAACTTTTAATATGATAACTAATATTGCATTTTTTTTTCAAATATTTAGACTAATTACAGTGATTTAAATTAAAAATTAAATTAAACTACTTTATTTATAAAAAATTATCTATTTTTATGAAGTGAAATTATCATGTAAATTAGGGGTGTACAACCAGCGGCCTGACAAATCTTAATGTGCGACTCTCTGCAGCAACTTGAACAAAATAAAAAGATTAAATAATTTTTTTTGAAAAATAAAAAAAAATTCGGAAATTTATAATTTCGCATTTAGGTTTTAGATGCACCCAATCTGTTAGTTTTTCGATTGCTTTTTTTCGGTGGTCAATGCTACGAATTTACGCATAGTTTTGAAAATCCCCATATTTTTAATTTCGAATTTTATTTATCACTTTTGACTCTCTTCGTGTATGCCAATTTTATGATAAATCCGATCCATCATAATTGCGAAAATTTCGCTGAATTCCACCCTAGAAAGCCATGCGTTTATGAAGTATAGATTATGTTCATACGATAAATTAATGAAGAAAACATAAAACTGACGGGATTTGCACTGTACTGATATTTTGTTTGAAAAAAAGTTCATTAAAGAATGAAACGTGAAATAAACCGTCTATTCGATTTGGGGACCCCTCTGGTGTGGGGGCCAAGGGCAAACTGCTCCGTATGCCCCTGCTTTAGTCAGGCTCTGTTCGCAAAGTGATTTAAAAATCACACATCGCTATTCCTATTCACGCGATTTAAAAATTAGGAGAGGAAGAGCACCATGTGGGAAAAATTCCAAAAACTGAATAAGTTATCTGCCCTAAGTTAAGACTGACCAAAACAACAGCTTCTGTAGAAAGACTGTTTTCCAGAATGAATTGGACATGTTCCAGATCAGGGCTGGGCAAACTACGGCCCGCGAGTCAATTGTGGTCCGCCGGAAGATTTTATCAGAATTTTAGCATGGCGAATGTAAACAATATACATTAAACATCTATTTTCTTGTCTACTTTGTTTAAAGCTATTTTTGTTCTTTCTTTTTGTTACAAAGTACTGATGGGCTTTTTACTTTCTCTATTTTTTTTCAATAAAACATAAATTGATGGAAATAGCTTGCACAGACAGTTTCAATTGGTAAAATGTTCTCGAGGTTAAATTCAATACCCTCAGTAAATAAGGAAGAGCTTAAGAATTATGAAGATGGCTTGAAAAAACTCCATTTTGAGTTAGGACGCAGATTTCATGGTTATAATGCCATTCAAACAGAATTAGATGTTTTTGCCATGCCTTTCAGCGTAAATTGTGAAACAGTGAGATCGGAGTTGCAATATAACAATCATCTGAAGCAGTTGTTTCGAAACATGCCAAAGTTTTAGCTTTGCAATTCATTACCAATCAGCCTTTCATCCATTCAGTGGGTCGATAAATGAGTACTAAGCATGCTTGGGAACTAAACACTGGGGGTTCCGCGTTCGGCTGACCACCTGACCGGAACATCTACTCCTGCACCTCAGAGCCCAAGGTCGAGAAAACTGAGATGGGCACAGTAGGCCTTGGCCCTCTTTAGGCTGTAGCGCCGCTGAGTTTAGTTTAGTAATTCATTACCAAGGGCTAGTTTCCCAAATTTCAAATCTCATGCCCAAAAATCAGTGATATGTTTGTTTCATCACGTGAACAAGTGTTTTCAACTATGAACCTTAGAAGAAATCTATTCAGAAGTAGACTAACAGACAAGCATTTAGCCTCGAGACTAACGATCGTTCCTTAAAATAAATAAAACTCACTCCGAACCTCATCACAAGGAACTTTTGAAAATGAAATCGCAATATTATTCACCTCATTAAATATTTAAATTCAAATTTGTAAATAGTTTTTATTTTTAGAATTTTTTACCTAGCCCATCAAACCTTTTTTTCTCTCGATTTTTTGCCCTCGAAAGTTTGGCCATCCCTGCTCTAGACTGGGTAGCAGTCTTTAAACAAAACCATTAAATGTTCGTTTAATGGCCCGAAAAAGCTATCAGATGATCAAGTAGATAAAATTATCACAATATTTGAAAATTGCAGGATAACCATTAAGAGATCTTTTAAGCCATTTTTGACCTACATGGACCATTTTGTATCATATGCTCGGAAATTTGTATATCCTTATATTTTCACAGTAAAAAAGTGTAATCAAGATGAGTAGCGTAATGTAAATTTTAATTAGTTGTTAATATATATTTATATTAATTGTAAGTAGCGTGATGTTAAAAAAGTATTAGTCACAAAGAGTTGTTAACAAGTATTTTATAGTTTTTGATTATTAAGGAAAATAGTTCCTTCGAAATGAATGATTTCTTATTTTTTTTTCTCTCTCAGTTCCTTTCTCTTATAATTTATTTAAAAAAAAATGTTTTAAAGTTGAATCTTATTTCGCCCTGCAAAGGTTTTGTTTCAATTTCAATCATTTTTAGTCCTGCAAACTTTCTTTAAATTAAAGTATTTAACTTGTATTTAATTTATATTAACTAGAATATTTAATTTTTTAAATTTAATTATATGAACATTAAAATTTTTTAATGTTAAAATTTATCGTTAAATGAACTTTAGTATTATGTAATGTGATAAAAAAAACATTAATTTTCCCATTATTTTTCAATTTATCTAAATTTTTTCTGATAATTGATTCTGTTTTTTCCCCTAAGTAATCAGTTTTTAATTTTAAACAGTTAAAGGTATTTAATTTCATGCAAACATATTACATGGTTAACATGTTCTAAATACTTGGGAATGTGGCCTTTCACTCAAAAGTTTGTGCATCCCTATGTATAAATTGTTATGCATTTTTTTTCACATCTTCAAAAAAAAAAAGTTTATAAAGAAATTTGGGGAAAGCATAGAAAAAATTATTAGAACAAGTTTTAAATTTCGCTGCTAGACATGCATAACATATTCATTTAAATATTCAATTACCCAATATTTTTTTTTTCTATTTATAAAATGTTTCATTTATAAGGTATATAATAAAAGAATTAAAAAAGATGAATACGGAGAATTTTCTTAATTATGTCATGGTCAATTAAGTTTTACTCCAAGTAAATACAAGGCCCTACTATAATATCCAAACACTTTAATTTGCTCTCCTTTTTATCCACAAGCCCTAATAAATTCATTGCAACAAATATTTTATGAAACTTTTTATAGGATTTTTGAACTAAGATATTTCATACATAGTTCTCAATGTTAAATATAAATAAAATGGTCTAAAACGATTTTTCATGGTCAGAAAATTGGTAAGGTTCCTTAATTAAAATATAAATTAATTTTTTCATCATTTCCTTGTCACCCTTTTGTAATATTATTCTCTACTATTGTTATGCTATGATTCAGTTCATTAAAAATAGCATGCGAATTAAATATTTTGAAATTATTACTAAATGTCAAATATGCTAAATTTATTTTTATAATTAGCTTTATATAAAATCATTTCCAGCCAAAACTGTTATTAGGAATAAATTTCACATAATATTAGTAAATAATCTGGCAAAAAACATTTATCTACCAATATATTAATGAAAGGACATCTCTTCTTGTCTTTCAAAAATGCTCTACTCTTGATGCATGGTCTCATTCGAGGAGATAAAAGAGCGATTTATTGTTTCTAATATTTTTGTAAGACTAAAAAATTGTTTCTATCAATTATAATGATACAGAAAATTGAGGAATTTTTACCAAAACAAAAATCAAGCAGCTTTTAAGGACTGTAGGAACCCCGTAAATAACATTGAATAAGAGCTTCAATAATTAAAGAGATTATTGCACAAATTTTTCTTTTTAATAGTGCTTATTTAAAATTTAATAGTTTTGTATACTGGAGATTCGATTATCATTTGAAAAAAAAAAAAAAAAACATGGAATCAATTTGAAGTAAATATGAGCTTCTAACAACAAAACTTGTTTATATATTACAGGGAAAAACTTATACATTTAATTTCCCAACTGTGCCTAGTGTTTAAAATATTTTTTCAGCAATGACACCAGTTCCAATAGCTATTAATTTGCAAAAAAAAACAAAACTAGAAACTTGCAAACAAGATTTTACGGGCGTGCACATTAGTTTAATAACAATCCTTTAATTACTAAGGCAACATAATCTTCAGAGTGTTATTTCAAGAATAAAAAAAACAACAACAACATTGAAGACAACATTGTTGGGCAATTTTGTTTAAGTTTAATTATTCAAAAAAAATGAATTGCTAAACTGTAATTTTTTAGCATAGATTTAAAGCGGCGTCATCACGATTAAAGTTTTTTGCACATAGTGATTTGTAACGCCTTAGTCAGGTAATGAAAATGTGGCATCTTTTTTGAAACATTACTTAAAACTGTCTATTAAGTTTAGTATCAATTTGATATTTGAAATTCTAAATACATAATTTATTAATATAAATAGTTTTTTCAGTTAGAATTCTGTAAAATGATGCATAAAGTTTAGATGAGATAGAATCTTAACTAAACATTCCCTCTTTGAAAATTTTTATTTTTTATAAATTATACAACTTGCAAAAAATAGTGGATTGCTTACATGATATATTATTAAAAGGTACATTAACTCTACAGTGTGAGAATTGAAAATTTATTAAAAAACATGTATATAATCACAGTAATTGTTGAACAAAAACAAAACACAATAGTTTTATTATATACAGCTTAAAGATGACATACAAATACATTCTAAACACACTCTTGCTCTTTAAAAGATAACACTGAAGTTTGTAACATGCTCTTCTTTCAAAAATTAAATGGATTTGAATATACAGCTGATTGAACCAACTTTCATCACTTAGGACAGACAAGATGCTTAATAATGACAGGCTGCTCCAACTTTTCATCACTAGGCTAAGTAAATGCCTGTAAATTTGGCTTCTGAGACTCGTCAGAATAATGAAGAGAACAAACCTGAAATTAAACTTTAAAAAACATGCATGATTGCAACCATTTTCCACATCACCCAAGAGCAGGGCTGTAAACTCTATATGCCTTTTTGAAGTGAAACTTTTAAAATACTTACTTTCATTTCACTTTTACAATTTTCTAAAATGAAAATCTCTTAACACTGTATATATAAGCGAAGTAAATACAGCCCTGTTCAAGAGGTACGGTTGCACGCACAGATGCGTTGACCCCTTTTATTAGGTTGTTCCAAAAACATATTTAAAAACTGATTATAAAACCACATTGCTTAGGGTTTAAAATTTTTATAATTTAATATTATAAATAGAAAACCAGAAACAAGTAATAAGTACACTATAATCATAACTCAATATGGAACAATCTAACAGCATATAGCAAGGCGGGTTCCCCAAGAGGCATATATTCCTTTTGTGCCATGACCATTTAATACTTTTTCTCACTTAAATCTTTAAATCTTTTTTATAGATAGTATCCTAAAAGTTGAACGGAAGAAAGGTTTACATTTTTTATGCCTTACATTCCTTTGTTTTATAAAATTCTTAAACAAGAATGGCACACTTGTTCAAATTTATCAAAAAAGGTTAAATAAAGAATGTTATGGATATTATAAAATCTTCAGGCACTACAACTTATTGTTGGTTAAAATGGTCATGACACTATACAGTATTTATATATCTCCAAAAACAACAATTAAAAGACAAAAACATTAATGAAAATTTTTCTATACTATACCCATTTAAAGTTATTTAAGTCTACTGCCATATTTCTTACATTTGTGATAAAAATTTCACAACTAGGATTGTTCAACAAAATTTCTTGAAGCAATTTTTTATACTCGGTTATATTGGTTCAACCATCCATCCACAGAGCAATTAATAGAACCTGAAATTAAAGTTATCAACATTATTTATATACAAAATACTTAAAACAATTATGAAAAACTGCTTCTACTACAGCGGTTTTAAATCTTCATAAATATATTAGGAAAGAACCCCAGCATTATAAAAATAATATCTAAAGACAATAGTGAGTGCATTAACAAATTAAATGATACTTTATTTAGAAAATATAAAATAAGAGGAATGAAATTTTTTTGATTCATTAACAATTACAAATCAGAACTTGTGTTTGGCAATTGAATGCACATTCTTGGAGTTTTTGGTGTATGTACAAAAGTTGAGAATTGAATAAACAGGGAGAAATATGGTTTCCATTGAAATGGAAGCTAAAAAAAAGTATATAAACATTGGAAAGATTGTTAGGGAATCACATTTTTTCTAACAAAATCAGCTATTCTACTTCAATTTGAAAAGCGTAACAGAAAATACATAAATTTTCAGGAACCTTCTCATAATCTATTTAAAATATAACTAAAAAAATTATAAATTCTTTTATTCATGGAAAACCAGCTTTCTTTAACACAACTGAGTTCTATTAAAAGGTAATTGGGAACCACAGTTCCAGTCTATCAATAAATAGAACTTTTAAATTCTAAATAGGAACTAACTTTTATTAAGACACAACTCAGAAATCTAAAGTCTTAAGGACTCCTAATTTCTTCAGTCTAGAGGAATCATAGCAAATTTATGTGAAATTAGACAAGGTACTTACCAATATGTAGTACAATCACACCAATTCCACTAAACTCCTTGATATTCTCCATTAAATCTTTAATTTTAAATTCAGGAAAGCTTTCAAGCTGCACATTTGACCCAGTATTTACATTAGGAAGATGGGGTTTCAAATATTTCAACATTGATTCCCCGAATCATAACTAAAGCCTTCATCTAAATGAAAATTTAGGACAAAAAATATATATATTAGATGAAACACTCATATCATACTTATGAAACAAATACTAGATCACAGAGTATGTTAACTAATTAAATTCTTTTCATTTACATGTATTTCTTCTTCATACATTCAAAGTACTTAAATGTTTTTAAATATTTAATTTTACTTAACTGAATTTAATTGTAGTTAATTTTAAAACATATCTTTGATTTAAATGAATGAAACAAAATTAAAGAGCTTAAATTACACTTCTAAATGAATGAATTATGAATACAATATTACATTTATTATACAATACTGAGTTAAAATTACACCACATGTTTTTTTTTGTTAGCAAATGTATGCACAATTTGCATCTGAACACATTATGCTATAACAGTCTGTTATAAATTATGATATCCGAAAAAACAACACAGTAGATTTATGAACCATAACATGTTACAAAATTGTAGTCATACATTATTTACTGAACACATTTATAGAAATAAATACATAAGTATATTAACAATCAAGCGATTACAATATTTAAGACCAAAAAACGGTAACACGTGAAATAAATAAATGAATAGTATGGAATAGAATATTTAAAATCCAAAACTAAAAATAAAGCTTTTGAAAATAATAAAACCCTACAACATACCATAACAGATTTGATAACATGAATCGAATGCTTGCGGAATTAAATATAATCGCCGTTTCTTTAAATAAGCTATACGTTATTTATTCAACATTTAAGCATGCATACAAAAAAAAAAAAAACAACTTATAAATAAATAAACTTACCGTAAGAGATTTGATAGATTATCTAAGTCATAAAATCAAGTATTAATTACTAAAATTAATAAAATTAATGTATCAATAACGAATATAACACGATTATAAATATGAGATTTAGCACGTGATAAAATAAACAAATACAACATCGAAAAATAGAATATTTTTAAAATTCAAATAAATAAATAAACTTACCATAAAAGATTTAATAGACTCTCCAAATTTCTAAAAGATAAGAATTAATTATTAAAAACAATGTATACCAATGGCGAATACTAGCACGTGTTACAATGACACTAAAATGAAGCCAAAGCACAAAGCAGGGCAAAAAAGGCACTGAATGGCGACTAAAACAGCAAATAATGTCGCCACAAGAAATAAAATAGTAACCTTTTAATCATTGCCACCTTATAAAACAGACCTTCACTTCCTTTTACTCTTATGCGAATATCTACAAAAATCGTTAAAGTTAGACGCGTTTTGGGAGAAATCGTATATTATGAAGTAATGACGTCATCTTTTTTATTGCATAATAAATAAACGATATCACGCATATGCTTTTACTCTAATGGCTCCATCTCTACTTAAAAAGAATATATTAATAACTCTTCATTTTACTTATTTTTTAACATAAATATAGCTGATATAAATGACTGTAATTATTATTATCCTAATCAAAATTAATGAATACATTTTATAATAAAATTGATTTAATATTAAAATAAAAATTTTATTTATTAAGTACTGAGAACATTAAAAGTATTAGAATTAAAGCCATAGTAATTTTAAATCAATGAATGTTGTTTTATAAGATTAGATATTTATCACCGTCGTTCGGATTTACGGCTATCTATGTAGTCTTGTCATTTTTGAACCCAGAAGACAAGGGAACTCCTAGGTCTTGTGACAAAAGCAAAAAATATTTTACTAAAAGATAGAAAAATTTTATAAAAATAAAAATTATTTTCTGAAAACTGGAAAATTTTGTTAAAAAATTTGAAATATTTTTTACAAAACTAGGATATTTTTTACAAAAAGGAAAAATATTTTACTAAAAGATAGAAAATTTTTAACAAAAAGTAAAAATAATTTCTTAAAAGAGAAATTTTGAAACGAAAATAAAAATTATTTCTGAAAAACTGTAAAATTTTGTTAAAAAGTATGAAATATTTTTACAAAACTAGCAGATTTTTTACAAAAAGCAAAAATATTTTACTAAAAGATAGAAAATTTTTATAGAAATAAAAAAATATTTGGAAAATGCTGTTAAAAAGTTTAAAATATTTTTACAAAACTAGGATATATTTTTTACAAAAAGCAAAAATATTTTACTAAAAGATAGAAAAGTTTCATAAAAATAAAAAAAATTTCTGAAATGTTAGGAATTTTGTTACAAAAATAAAAATATTTTCTTAAAAGAGAAATTTTTTTTGTAAAAACATAAATATTTTCTAAAAAAGATCGAAATTTTTATAAAAATAAAAATATTTTATGAAATATTAGAAATTTTTTTTTTTTTTTCATTTCCATGAAAACATTGATTTACTTGCACACAAACACACACGCACACATTTCATGCAAACACAAAAGAACCCATTTTCCTCATCACCCGAGTGGGGTATGGGTTAAGACGCATTTTTTTTATAGAGGTCAATCGCCAGGAGCCCTAATCCTTTCTTTGGTGGACTTATGATGTCAAAGGGATACCGTTAGGCTAACCCACAAAACACTGTTGCACTATGCACGGTATTTTTCTCTTCTTCCTGCGCTAACGTCTCTCCTAATTGTAGTGATGTCAACATAAAATCCAGAATCTAATTCGATCTGGTTTTTGGATTGTAGCACCTTGATAACACAAGACGCAACTTTCTCAGTTGTGAGTTCTGAAACTGGCATTAAACATGTTGATATAGATTTGTCCAACCCCTCCGCTTGGATGCAGAAGCGGATTAAATCACCAGGATTTAACGGAGGAGAACCATCATTTGGGTTACAAACCTTCTGAATTAGTAAATCGAATAAGTAACGTACAGCGTCAACATTTGTTGAAAGTGGTGTCTCTCGCAAATCATGGCAGTTTTTCTGGATCTATCCGTGCCCGGAAACAGACTTGATCCGCATTATATTTTTCATTCCACCTTCCAGATCGTAATTCAAGGATTATTGCAGGATTCAACTAAAAATAAAATTAATAAGTAAAGAATTAAATATAGATTTTACAACACGAAAATCTGGAAAAGACAATAACATAACATACAAGAAACATAATGTAATTAATTTAAGATAGTGATAAAAGTAACCATTGGGAGTTGTGGAAGCTGTATTTAGTTGAGATAATAAATAAATAACCGTAAAACAAATAAAAAGACGAAAAAGAATAATTCCAGTTAAATCTTACATCATCAATTTGGGTAGGAGGCGGTAATCCTTCAACATATACTGGATCCACTACTGGAAAGGTCTGGTTTAGACTGATAATGAAAATAAATTAGATGATATTAAGAGGGGCAGAGATATTTTCAATTTGAAAATAGATTTAAAATAAAATTATTACCTCAAATCCCGAACCAACTAGGTAATAAAGTGGTAAATTCTGAAAAACCTGTGTAGCTTCTATAAAACCCTGAGTGACTTCGCCCATTAATGAATCATCGTCTTTCAAGAAAGTTTGCGTAGTTTCCCCGATTACTTCTACAATTTCAAGAAATTCTTGAGACAACCCACCTAAGAGCTAAAGATTATAGTTGTTGATTAAGAATAATTATGTCGAATAAATTTAAACATGTTGAATAAATTTAATAAATAAAATTAATATTTTTTAACTCAAAGATAAAAAAAGCAAACAATGATTACCTCATCATCTGATTCGTTAAAATCAAAACCTGGTTCACTGAAATTAAATTCAGTTCCATCATCACACTGTAAAAATTATATAAAAATTGTTTGGAAGTAAACAGAATAAACAATGAATATTAACTTCTTAATGTTATAAATAAAAATTAATAAGCAAATGCAAATAAATTATTAATTGAAATATGTAATTGTAGCAAAGATATAATTTCTCTGATCTTATAAATAAAAAGAATTTATTCAAAGATACAGTTAAACTATAAAAATTATATTCAATAAATAAATCAAAACTTAAAGATAAAATTCAAATAATTATACTTAGTCGTATAAGTTAAGGTGGTTCAGAACCCACATACAGAAAAAATATTTAATAGTATGTAAAATTAAAAAATCTTTAAATAAACTACGAATAACTACGAATAATTGTATTTAAGATGCTTCACATAATTTTAGAAATACAGAAAAGTATAATTGATGAGTAAAATTTTAAAAAAGGAGTTAATTTGAATAGAAAATGTTTAGTAAAATAATGAAAGAAATATTTTTTACTTTTTCAGAATCTCTTGTCCGTTTTGACATGGTTTATCCCTTATAATACGAATAAAACGAAAAATATAATACTCTGAAAAAAAAAAAACTATTCCCCAACAATACCACAGCGTATTTCATAAAATATTTCATAATATTTCATAAAATATTTTAATTTTTATAAAAATTTCGATCTTTTTTAGAAAATTTTTATGTTTTTACAAAAAAAATTTCTCTTTTAAAAAATATTTTTATTTTTGTAACAAAATTCCTAACATTTCAGAAATTTTTTTTTATTTTTGTGAAAATTTTCTATCTTTTAGTAAAATATTTTTGCATTTTGTAAAAAATCTGCTAGTTTTGTAAAAATATTTCATACTTTTTAACAAAATTTTACAGTTTTTCAGAAATTATTTTTATTTTCGTTTCAAAATTTCTTTTTTAAGAAATTATTTTTACTTTTTGTTAAAAATTTTCTATCTTTTAGTAAAATATTTTTCCTTTTTGTAAAAAATATCCTAGTTTTGAAAAAAATATTTCAAACTTTTTAACAAAATTTTCCAGTTTTCAGAAAATAATTCTTATTTTTATTACATTTTTCTATCTTTTAGTAAAATATTTTTTGCTTTTGTAAAAATTTTCTAGTTTTTCAAAAAAAATCTAATATTTTTGTAATAATTTTCTAGTTTTTCAGAAAATTCTATATATTTTTTTGAAACTCTTTTTTGTATTAATTATTAAAGGGTGTATTTTTCATTGAATAGGTTAATAATAATTACAGTCATTTATGTCAACTATACATATATCAAAAAATAACTAAAATGAAGAATTATTAATATATATTCTCCTTCTAACATTTTAAGTATAGATGACACCATTAGAATATATATATAAAATGATAACATTTATTTTATTAAACCTTAAGTTTTCCTCTGATCTCTGTACATTCACAGGATACTGGCTAACGAAACCAAGTCCATTATTGGTCGTCGGACTAACCGTAGGAGGTTTTCGTGGTTTTCCTCTTCATACAACATGGGTACTCACAAAATCCTCTTCAAAGACACGTATTGTCACAAGACCTAGGAGTTCCCTTGTCCTCTGGGTTCAAAAATGACAAGACTACATAGAGAGCCGTAAATCCGAACGACGGTGATAAATATCTAATCTTATAAAACAACATTCATTGATTTAAAATTACTATGGCTTTAATTCTAATACTTTTAATGTTCTCAGTACTTAATAAATAAAATTTTTATTTTAATATTAAATCAATTTTATTATAAAATGTATTCATTAATTTTGATTAGGATAATAATAATTACAGTCATTTATATCAGCTATATTTATGTTAAAAAATAAGTAAAATGAAGAGTTATTAATCTGTTCTTTTTAAGTAGAGATGGAGTCATTAGAGTAAAAGCATATGCGTGATATCGTTTATTTATTATGCAATAAAAAAGATGACGTCATTACTTCATAATATACGATTTCTCCCAAAACGCGTCTAACTTTAACACGTGTATGGTCAGTACCGTTGCCACCCAGAGAATGTTATAATAACATTAAGAAGGGGCAGAAATAATTATTTAATAACTGTCAAAGATTAAGTGAAAATGTATCGATGAAACTGTTGGATGATATCGATATCAAAACCTTTTCATTTATACACGTGTTCAGAAAACAAAAGTTTAACTTATTAACACATATCTTAGCAAGCATTCGTAGGTTAGTGGTTATGATATCCAACTACTGACCCACGAAGGCTTTTTGATTGGCGTGAGTTCGATCCTCAGCCTTAATTATATTTAAAAAATAATAATAAAACAGATTTAAATATTAAAATAGATTTAAATTTATTTTATTTCCAACATTCCCACATAGATGGCACCACTAGAGTAAAAGCACGATATCATTTATGTATTATGTAATAAAAGATGACGTCATTACTTCATAATATACAATTTCTACCCCAAATAACAAAGTTTATAAGTATTGCCATCCTTTAAAACTAATATTAAAAATAATAAGTGTTGCCACCCTCAAAAAAGTAATAAATGAAAATAATATTTAAAAAACGAAACTAAATTAAAAACAGAAACCGAATCTAAAAATATTTTAGGCTTAAGAAAAAAAGAAATAAGCTCCTCATGACGGTGTAGACGAAGTTTCGATTTCATGCTGGCAGAAATAAACACCCCTGGACTTTCCATGATAACGTCAGAAATGGGGACCCCCCGCCGCGTACGCTGTAGTGCCGCCTATACTACTGATGTATTGCAAAAAGAGTAGGCAATTTAAAAAAAAATGCTTCTTCTCCGGCAATTGCAACATAGGATACTCATTTCGCTTTAGACTAAGTTTTAAAAATTTACTAAATTATGAAGAAAAAGAAAGGACGTAACCCGTAACCTAACAAACCCTAAAAATAGTTTCAGAATTGCGCATGACAATGAAATAACCCTGTGCACGATTAATACGAATTGTTCAAGAACTATGAGCTATAATAATAACGTTTATTTCATAACGGAGGTAAACACAATCTGCGGAAGACCGCAGGCAATCCTTTTACACATACACGACTACCACTACTTTCTACAAAACTTAGGGGAGGCAGCCGGTAGCTGCTTACTTCGCACTTGTGCCAATTAAATCGGCACACACCCCACCGGTGAACACAATGTTCACCTAATTAATACCACTTAAGCATTTACAATAATACTTATCAAAACAAAGATATAACTAAAACTGTTACAATAATGAGACTATTTACAAACAATTACAAAAAATTATTACAGATACAATAAACATACATTACGAAGCAAATTGAATATATAAGAAAAATTCTACTAAATTACAAAGAGCAAAATATTTTTAAACGTGTATACATACTTAAGGCTTTCAAACTGGTTAAAAAAGAAGTAAATTATTTAAGTTACTCTAAATCTGCAAAATAGAAACAAAATTAGTAAAATTTATCAATAAATTTCTAAAAGATAAAGAAGCTGTATAGGTTTTTTGAAACTGCCTTTAGAAGTTTTAACTAAGCAAGATCTGACATAATTGTCTCTACCTAAAAATATTTCCTGAATGATCCCCAATTCCCACAACAATTTTGATTTAACATTTCCTTCTATAAGAACAATATCATTAACCTTTAAATTTTTATGAATAGAAGAAGTTTTAAATAGGTTATTAGTTTTTAATTGAAGTAAATATTGTTCTTTCCATCGTTTCCATAATTGTTTGATAAGGAGAGATTGGCAAGTTTTTCTTTTAGTGTAGGAATCCCTTGCAGTAGTAGAATCTAATAGTTCTATGAAGTGGAGGGGATATTTTGATTGTTCATATCCTAATTCGACGAAATGAGCCGGAGTGAGAGGTTCAGGCTCTCCTGGACTATTTTCGACATACGTAAGAGGTCGATTATTAACAATTAATTCGATCTCTGAGAGTACGGTCGAAAGTTCTTCGAATGTTAGTAGAGCCTTGCCTAGTATTTTTCTCAAGGGTTCCTTTATGGTTTTAACTAGTTGTTCATAGAACCCACCCCACCAAGGGGCACGTTCAACAATGAATTTCCAGTGGATACCCTTGTCTGCGATGAAGTGTTGAAATTCACTGTCCTTCAAAATATTGGTGAATTACGCTAACTCCTTCTGAGCAGCCTTAAACGTACACGCATTGTCTGAATAAATAATCTTGCAGTTTCCCCTACGGGAGAGGAATCTCCGGAACGCAAGGAGAAAACACTTAGTTGACATATCTGATACAAGCTCTAAGTGAACAGCACGCGTGACTGCACACGTAAACAGTGCGACGTAAGACTTATGAAAGTCTTGTCTGTCCTTTACGAGTATTGCTCCTGTAAAGTCGATTCCCACAATTTGGAAAGGGGGAGATTGAGAAATTCTGTCCTGAGGCAGCTGTCCACTTAGTTGGTCAGCTGGTTTGGCATTATATTTTTTACAAATGAGACAAAGCCGAATGATTGATTTTGCTAGCTGACGACATTTAGGTATCCAATAATTTTTTCGAATTTGAGTCAAAGTTGCCGACACACCACAATGAGCAATACGTTCATGTTCCCTAATCACAAGCAACTCGGCAAATTTACTACGCCGAGGAAGAATTATTGGATGCTTTTCACCCAAGTACAAATCTGCTTTATTTAATCCAGCGTTTCTCAACCTTCCAATATTCGTGGCCCAGATTTCAACCATAATTTTCTTCGCGCCCCCCACTTACAGTAAAATGTATGCAACAATAATGTATATTGAGTATTTTGATTTCTGTCTTTAAATTATTTTTAACTAACTGCCAAAACAAAAGTAAAGTAAAAGCCAGCAGCAATTGAGATGGTAGAAACTATGTTTGGAATAAATTTTTCAAAACAATTACATTCCATATCTCTTTCAAATGATACTGATGATTCAAATGATGAATGTAGTGTCAGTTTTTCTCGATGTTGCGTGACAAAATGTTTTCAATACAGTTTGATGAAGCATCAGATATTAATAAAGATGCTAATTTAATTTAATTGCCTATGTTTGATTTTGTGATAATATGTCAGTAGTAGAACTACTTTTCTGCAAATCAATAGAACTCAAAACAATAGCGCTAGCATTATTAGCTATTTTAAATGATATTATGAATGAGGCAAACATGGAATGCAAAAACTGCATCGGAATATGCACCGATGGTGCTCGTTCAATATCCGGAAGGTTCGAAAGTATACAAGCACTTGTGAAACAACAATCGCCTCAATGCGTCTGGACACATTGCATGATCCACAAAGAAGCTTTGGCTTCGAAAGAAATGCGTCTTGGTTTAAATATTGTGTTAACTACGGTTGTAACTGATGCAAATTATATAAAAATGAGAACCCTGAGATCGAGAATCTTTTCCGCTCTTTGTAATGACATGGGTTCAGTCCATTCAGAGTTACTATTTAAATGCGAGGCAAGATGTTTAACGCGTGAGAAATTTTTGCAGCGTGTTTATGAATTAAGAGAAGAAATCGCCATTTTCCTAGAAGAAGATAACAGACCGGAAACCGAGAATTTTCACTATTATTTATTTGTGATGAAATAGAGCTACTTGGTCGTCATATTCGAGAAATTAAATAACTTTAATCTTCAACTCCAAGGAGCAAATACACATATGTTGGATACGAGTGATAAAGTAAATACTTTTTGTAAAAAATTGGAAATATGGGGCAGAAATTTAAAGCAAAAAAACTTAACAATGTTTGCAAATGTGGATAATTGTTTTATAACTTATAAGGCTGAAGAAGAACATGTAAAAGTTGTTTTTGTAACCATTGAAAATCATTTAGCCATGCTGACAAGGAATTTTAAAAAGTATTTTCCTGCTGACGACAAACTGATAGCAAGTTACGAGTGGGTTAGACAGATGGCGAACAACAAGTGGCGAAACCAAAATACAATTTAGTAATAAATCACTATTTGAATTTCTAGCAGGAGGATGATTTTTCTGCACTAAAAACATGGGCATTTCGCATTCTATTAACATTTTCAACATTTCAACCTTTGTGAAACTGGATTTTATGCTGTGGCTTCTTTGAAGACAAAATATAGATCTCGGCTAAATATAGAAACAGAACTGAGAGTGGCTATTTCTAATATTAAGCCTCGCCTCAAAAAACTTTGCTCTGCAAGACAAGCCCAAGGAACTCACTAAAAAATATTCATTTTTTTATATTTTTTAATTTAGTATGTTTTGATTAAGAAAGGTGGGTAAGCCAAAGGTGGCTAGTGCTCCTAACATTGCCCACCCCCCAAAGTAAAATTAAATTTATTTTGAATCATGAGATGTTCCTGCTGCATTGTAAATTTTGTATCTGAGGTTCATTGGGCTGTTCCCAAGGTGCATTATGCATGTTCCCAAGGTGGCCCGACACCGGTGCCACCTTGCGGACACGTGGGCCACCTTCGGAAACAAACGTGAAATCCATAAAAGGGTTAATTATAAATCATTACGTAGCATATTATTTCTCAAAAAGGAATGATTGAATTGAATGTCAATTGATTTATTTCTTTTTAAGCAAATGTGGAACTTAGGTATTTTTTAAATTTTTATAATATTTTGACGTTCTCTGTACTTTAGTAGAGTTTGCGATATTTTGTTTCAAGTTTTTTTGCATTGTTTGCATTTTAAAGTATTTTTTCAGGTATTTTTTTTATTTTTGTGGTAGTTATGAGTGTTTTTGTGGTCGATTCTGGTATTTTTTCTGGTAAATTTGGGTATTTTTATACTAGTTATAGGTTAGATTAGTTAACTCTAGTATGGTTATTTAACTCTTGTTAGTTAATCCTTTTGAAAAAATTAACTCAGTAATTCTTGGTTAATTCTAATGAGTTAACTCAAAAGAATCGCTAGTGACTTCATACAAGAACTATCAGTGTAAAATCAATAAACAAATTATACACTCTAAAACCAAATATTTTTTTTAAAGTCGGAAAACTTGTTCCTACCAGCAAGACGCTTAAAAGGCATTTTTAAAAGACGTTTGCCAGTCCAAATGTTTTTTCAAAAGATAATTTGAGTAAATTAAAAAGTGATTTCAATGTATGGCTCACCTTTGGAAAATGTGGGAAACCTTAATCGCAGAAGCTACAATTTCTAAATTGTACCATAAAATAAATGAAATTTTATTTTACAATTAAAAGTATACGTAATATATATTAGAGATAGGTGTAAGATGTTACAGAAAAAAATTCAGTCACACAGACTTATTTAGAAAATTAGTAAAAATCCTCAAAGCAAAGCCACCCTTGGCTCCCCACCTTAAGTTTTGGTTTAATAAGTTGTTTCACTTTAATAAGTTATTAAATATGTCGAAATGTATTTTGTTTTCTATGGGGATTTGCGCTTTCCTTTCATGCAGTTAATAAATTTTTTTAAATAATATTTTCTCTTGAATATTCTCGCGCCACCCCTGTAGTGTGCTCGCGCCCCCCTAGGGGGGCGCGCACCACAGGTTGAGAATCGCTGATTTAATCGACTGGTAATTCGCAATATATTGTCCTTATCTAAGTACGGCACTAAAGTTTTTATTTCAGAACTATTTCGAAGTTGCTTATTGTCTTTTAAAGTCGATATCTCCTCTGGATAAAATTCGTTTTGAATACTTTTTATCCAAAATTGTTCTGCATTTTGTATCTCATCCGCAGTGAGACACGAGTTTGTAGATTTATTAATATTTCGAGCATTGTTCACAAATCGTAACACCCAAACAGTTACCCTTAAAAGTCTTTTTAAACTGCTGAATCGATTTATGTCGACAAATGGTTCTCTCTGCTTGGTAATAGCCACATGGACATTGGAGTGATGCTCCAGTTCCTTTGAACTTAAGTCCAAATCAAAATTGGGTTGGAGGTATGGCCATTGATCTAGTTGTTGCATGAGCCATGCTGGCCCATGCCACCACAAATCACTATGCAATAGTTTGGTAGCGGATGTACCTCGTGAAATAATGTCAGCGGGGTTGTCCCTTCCTGGACAATGTCCCCATTGATTTGGATTAGAAAGTGTCTGAATTTCTTCAACGCGATTTTTGACATATGGTTTAAAGGTTGAAGAATCACCACGTATCCAATAATACGAAATAAGTGAGTCAGTCCAAAAATATATATTGCTTTCAAATTTAAGACACGACGATACTTGTTTGGCTAACCTGGCTGATAACAGGGCTGCTGTCAACTCTAATCGTGGCAGTGTTAGCGATTTCAATGGTGCTACACAACTTTTCGAACAAATAAAACTAGTTTCTATGCTATTACCTAAAGTAACAAAGCGCAAATAAAGAACTGTTCCATAGGCTATTTTGCTTGCATTGGAAAAGCAATGGATTTCCAAATTCATTAATTTTTTATTCAATTCACCTAAATAATAACGTGGTATCTTAATATAAGTCAAATCCTACGCCTCACTACTCCACTTCTGCCACTTGCGGTGTAGCTCAGGGGGAAGATCCGAGTCCCAACCAAGTCCTGCAGACCAGAGTTCCTGAAGAAGGCATTTTAATCTAATGACGAATGGACCTAGTATATCTAGAGGATCGAAGATTTGTCCGACTACCTTCAAAATTGATCTTTTTGATTCTATTTTACGAGACAGAAATTTTAAAAGGTCCTTCGGATCAAAATATATTAGATCATTTTCGGCATCCCACGATAGTCCCAAAACTTTAATTGAAGGTTTGGAATCAGCCGACGTGCTTTTAGAGTGTTGTGTTTCAATACTTTCTTGTTTCCATAACAAGGCAAGATTTTCCGAATTAGTGGTCCATTTGTGCAACAACATACCAGCATCACTAAATATTTGCAAGCACTCCTTGGAAGTACTTAAAGCGTCTTCAATGCTATTTTGTCCCAAGATGAGGTCATCCCCGTACACCGAGCTATTTAATAACTCAAATGTCTCTGGAAACTGTTCCTTGTATTTTCTAAAATGATGTTTCAAAGTCGCTGCAAGAAGGTATGGACTAGGCCTAAGACCAAATAGAACTCTGGTGAAATTCAAAATGTAGGGATTACCATTCAAGGTATCTGCCCAGTAAAAACGAGCAAAGTTTCTATCAGGAATATCAAGCTCAATTTGAAGAAATGCAGATTTTACATCAGCTGTAAATGCTATAGGATTTTCCCGAAAACGTAGAAGAAGTTCCAGAATATCAGGATGTAAGTTTGGACAAGTAAATAAGCTTTGATTTAACGAGGCATACCCATCTTCATGACTAGATCCGTCAAACACAATACGCAGTCTATTTGTAGATTTGTCATTGCGTATCACTGCATGATGGGGCAGAAAAAATCCCGTACTATCCCTCAAAGAATCACATGAAGTATGCTCAACTATACCTTACTTAATGTAACCATCGATTACATCCCTATATTCACAATACAACTCTGGATCCATCCCAAACCTACAACATAACCTTTCAAAACGCTTACGAGCAATATTTTCATTATTTTTCAAAACTTCTCTCATACCTAGTCTCCAAGGCAAGCTTACACGGTATCTACCATCTACAAAACTAACTGAATTATCAAACTCACTAAGCACCTCTTCATCTCTATTACCTAAATTCACCGATTCCTTGTCAAATATTCCTAAATTTTCTAACTCCCAAAATTTCTTTAATTCAGCCGAAATTAATTCATTTTCATTAATAACCAAATTTACAGACGTACAAACACTCTGCTCATCACATTTACCTTGAAGAGACCAACCAAGACTGGTATCAATAGCAACCAGTGAGGAATCCAATCTTTTAATTTGTTTTGTTAAAGACCAATAAAAATCCTGACCAATTAACAATGAAACTTCACAATTTTCAAACAATTCATCATTACTAAATGTTAATCTAATTCCCATTGACTTCATTTCCTTCCATGTATCCGGATTTGGAAGGGTAATATTAGCTCTAGAAATTTCTTCGATTTCCACTGCCTCAATCATCGCCTCATCTCCATTCAATAAATTCCTCAACCTAATTTCTACCTTATGACAAGTTTGTTTTTTAGGCACTTTAGATCCGAATGAATATATTTTTAACCTTTCTGAGCCTAACACCCTTAATCCCAATTTACGAGACAAGTTTTTCTTAATAAATGTTTTTTTCACTTCCATTATCAAATAAACAAAATATTTTATCTGACGAAGAGCTACCAATAATCTCTGCCTTCACGCATTGCAGCAAAACCCCACCTTTATTATTATTTACCACAGAATTTGAACAGGTAGTTTTAACATCAACTCCTTTTTGTTTCGAATCTAAACATAAATTTTGTTTTTTCGAATTCTTTAGTTTAAAACAAATCGCACGTGCATGACGCCCTTGACAAAACGAACAATTATTTTTCTTACACATTTTTACATTGCAAGAAATATTACAGCATAAAAAACATCTCCTTTCCTTAATTAATTTGTCTCTTTTTTGCTGAATATTTAAATTCTCGCAACAATCAGAGGAGTGGTTCTTTTCCGAACAAAATAAACAATTAAAAACCGCAGATGTCATTAATTCAGTCGCCGATACTCTCCCAGCCTGCCTGTTATGATTAGAGGGGGGATGAAATTCCGAATGATACTTAGGTTTCATATTCGCGTATCTGCGTGGCGCCGTATCGAAATATTTATTAGAAAATGAAGGCGAACTTTTTATTTGTGACTCATTTCGATTCTTTAACAATGCAGTAGTTCTTTCACTACTTTCTATTTCCTGTCGGAGACATTGAGTTAAATTAGTGATCTTAGAATCCCCTTTTTCAAATTTTCGATTATATTCTAAAGCTAAACTAGAAGGGATAACCTTCATAATTATCGACAAAAGACAACTATAAGAATCGGGTGAGATTCCAAGGGATTCTAATCCTCGAATGTTGACTTCTCATACAATTTACGCAATGAAATAACATTAAACGAGTTCCAGACAGGGGTCAGATTTAATAAACAATTCATGTGATAATCAATTATAAGTTCTTTGCGTCCGAATCTTTTTTCCAAAATTTCAACCGCTTTTACATAATTTTCTAATGTTAATGTTAAACCTTGTATTGCTAATTCCGCATTATCTGTAACAACCGATTTTAAATATGAAAATTTATCTATATCATTTAAACTCGAATTTTCATGCACTGCAGATTTAAATCTAGCCTAAAAACTAGGAAAACTACTAATATTCTTACCCGAAAATGATTCCAAAGTAAGCTTGGGCAAACGGGGTTGGTTTATTAAAACCGGGCTAGTTTGAGGAATTGTAGTAGTAGTTAATGGTTGAATTTCCGCCAGATTTTGAGGAGCTGTATTCGGGTTTGCAGCTAAATAGCGCTCAGCGCGAGATTTCCACAACACAAATTTATCACGATAATCTTCGCGACTCTCAATTTCTTCTTCTAACTTATCAATGACAATTAAATCTTGAACTTCCTTATCAAGTTTACACATCTCTTCAAATTTAGCAACTAATTGTAAAAATGTTTCGTTAACAATTATTTTATCGGAACTATTATTTATTTCTGCTTCAAGTTTTTTAATTTGTTTCGTTACTAACGATCTTGAAACAGCCCTAGCTTTAATTGTTCTTTCTAACAAAGCCTTTTTTGCCGCATCCATTTTAAAACTTTTTATTTCGATTACAAAACAAATACTCAAATAACAGTCACAACCTCAATTCACTCTTAGAACAACAATAAATGCAATAAAACGCATTCAAAACAAAAATACAAATAATTAACACTGAAATTCATAATACTAAATCCTAAATCGAAAGTGTAACCAACAATCATTTAAATAACAGATCTATTAATATTACATTCTAACAAATTTCTTTTCTGAAATGAAATCGAAAATCAAAACCAATACGAATTACATTCCAAAATACTCTAACCACGCCTTATTTCGAAATAACCTTATTCAAACACTATTCATTCAAAATATCCGACTAAATTATTTATCTAAACAAATCGAAAGCAAGATATACAATGATTCAAATATCTCCAATAATATAACAATATAACAAATTCCTATTCTTAACGAAAATTGAAACACATACTATCAATACGAATTGCATTTCAAAATTCTCTAACTACACCTTAATTCAAAATTACCTTATTCAACGAATACCTTCAAATATACGACTAATAAAATTCAATGAAGAAATTTAACATTTCTAACTATTCCAAGAGAAAATGCAACGAACTTACCCCAATCATGCAGCAAAACAACGACGACAAAAAACAAACAAACTAATACGATAAATCGGTGGTTTCTTCGGCCATTTATTTCCCGGCCATGTGCACCAAAACGTGCACGATTAATACGAATTGTTCAAGAACTATGAGCTATAATAATAATAACGTTTATTTCATAGCGGAGGTAAACACAATCTGCGGAAGACCGCAGGCAATCCTTTTACACATACACGACTACCACTACTTTCTACAAATCTTAGGGGAGGCAGCTGGTAGCTATTTACTTCGCACTTGTGCCAATTAATTCGGCACAAACTCTATCGACGAAATGACTAGTTAATGAAATGTCATTGCCGACGAAACAGCCCTGTCGACAAATAGATTTGTCGATAAAATTAACCTGTCGACGAAATGACCCAATCGATGAAGCAGCCCCGTCGATGAAATGAATCAGGCCCATATTCAATACCAGACTACTTTCTCGGATGAATTTTCCATCTTCATAAAGTGCCCCTATTTTTCCATTCTACAAAATTTTCCGGGCCCCTAATAAAAGATTTTGAAATTATATTTCTGAACAATTGTCCTAACAATAAAAAGGATCGATTGAAATGCATGATTCAAGAGAAACATTCTAAGAAATTTTGAAAGCAGACAATTGAAGATTATTTTTTACGATAAAGTTTACGCATCTAAATATTAAAGCAAAATATAAAATGTTGTGTGAAAATAAAAATAGTTTGATGACCACAAACAAGTAAAATCAATAATTTTTGCTAAAAGTCACTAATTAGCTGAATTATTTTGAAGATTGTAGCCTTCCATCCACAGCTTTACATATTTGTTAAGAATAAGCTTTTAGTTCTTGTTGACACTAATCATTTATAAGAGACTTTGCGAATATGCATTCTCGGTGCATTTGCTTAAGCAGTTGGAGTAAAAATTGCACCAATTAAAATTCAGCTGTACTTTCGAATTTGATAAGTGTTTACACGAGTTTGGTTTATCACAATATAAAGAAAATTTGAAATAAAAAAAATTTCTTTTTCAAGAAAAACTGTTTTTGTTTCTTTCAGTATTTAAAAAAAAGTAATATTTAGGACTTACTAATTTTCGAGCCCTACCCCCCCCCCCCCGAAAGTGTGGATCCTAGGCCCGTGCCTATTGGGCCTAGGCGATAATCAGGTCCTGATAGCAAGTAAAGTAAGAGTTAAACAAGGGAAAAATAAGCTGAATTAATAAATCAACCGAACATCAATCCGATATTGATCCGATATACACAAATAATTTTTGAACTGAAAGTTGTATTTTTAATTCTTTTTTTTAATAAACTGACGATTAGATGGGGAGCGTATAACGGAGACCTTAAGTTTAATAAAAGCAATGCTCATTAATGAGCAAGGATTATCCTCAGATGATAACTAAGCATAATAAGTCCTTTTGTCGACAGGGTTATATTGTGAAATTTTTTTTAGTGTCCTGGGTAGTTTTGCCGATTCGTTGATTTCGTCGACTATGTCATTTTTTGGGTCATTTCATCGATAGGGTTGAAGAAAAGGAAAGGAACGCAATGGATAAAAAAATATCGAACGGAACATTGAATCGGGGTAAACAAGAAACAAGCTATTAGATTTACTGATAAGTAAAAATAAAAATCTGAAAAATCTTTATATTTTTGTAGAGCTCAAGCAACTATTTATTTTTGTTAACATATTAGCGACGAGTTGTTAATACATAGATTTGAGCCAGGGTACATAATTTTATCTTATTTATAATATTATTACATTATTTTTAGAATTTTGATCTCTTGGTTTATATAACAGGTATATAAATTGCAAATATGAAAGAAACTAAAACATTAATGAAATTCACGATCTTATATATATTTATATGTGAATAATGCTTCTTGCTTTTTAAATATCTAATTAAATGCGATTTTTGTTATCAGCATGAAATTACTTTGATTTAGTTAAGATAGTGGAGCGATATATAATAACAATGATAACGATAAACAATAAAATCTTCATTTTTGTGAGTACATGATATGAACATAATTAATGGGGTACTTTATGATCTCCGAAAGTTATGCTGAAGTGAGGACAGGGATAAAAGGATATAAGTCTTGCTATTTGGAAAATTTTGGTGAATGAAATGAATAGAATTAATATTGTTTTGATAGAACTAATAGCTGAATCGAATGAAATGAATAGAATTCATATTGTTTTGATAGAACTAATAGTTAAGAAGTTATGAGGGTCTCATGTACACTGTTAGAATTAGACTAAAGTTAGGGTAGAATAACCGGCAGCAGTTAGTCCATCCAATTAACCGTTATGTTTACAGTAAAGAACATTATTTGCCAATAAGGTTTTGAAACCATTAACAACTATTATGGTTGAAAAACAATGAATGCAAAACTATACGGTATTTTAACCGTTGTTAAGGAGAAATTTAAAAGGAAATTTATATTAATTACCTCATTTTTTGTTAACTAAACAATCATGAAGTTATCTATATTTTTTATTTTTTACATTTTAGTTTTGAGTCTCCTGTGTCTTATTTATGCTGAAAAGTAGCGATATATTTTGCTTGTGGCAATGAGAAAACACTTGAAAAGGGTATTGTTTTCTAATACAGAGAACCATTTAAAATTTAAGTACTCAAACTAGTTGAAATTTCAATTGTAATGTTTTTCTTTCCTTCTTGTAAAGGTTTTTTTTCCTTTTGTTTTTCCTTATTTTAGCGTTTGAATTCAAACATTGATTGCTGTTAAATAAGAATATGTGTCGAGAGCAGATATCTATCAATTATATCTGTTTATTATATATCTATCTATTATATTGAAAATTCATTACTCATCGAAAAATATACTTTGCTGAAGAAGCAAGCACAAACGTGATAGCAATCTTATAATGACTTTTATACCAGCTTTTTTGAACCTTTGTGGTCTTATTCTTTATATAATGATTCTGATTTTTTCCTTTATTAAGAATAAAAAAGAGAAAGGATATTTTGAAACTCCTTGACGCAAAAATGTTTTCGAAAGCAATATAGTAAAAAAAAAAATTCTGAAAAATGGAAAGAGATTTAAACGAAATAGCTAAAATCGGTTTTGTTCGACTATTCTACAGTAGTAAAGTCGCATTAAATAATTGCACACGAATTACCATAAATTTGTCGTAGCGTAATTTCTGTTTGTATCTTTTGCGTTACTTACATTTTGTATAATCTCTAAATTAATTGATAAAAGCGCTGTATGGTAACCTTTCCAAAATGATGTAGAAACATCTCACGAAAAAATACATTAATAATAGAAAATAGAAAAATGATCTTTCTTCGTGCTAGGTAATACTAAAAAGTTAAAAGTTAGTGTCGCCATGAGAGCGGGTATCGTGGTCTGGCGTCGCTGGAAAATTACTGCTTGCCAATGATGCTTCATTTTAATTTGTTTATTTTTATTTAAGCAATTTTAGGTAATAAAAAAAAGAAAGAGAACGGAGGAAAGAAACTTAAATCCTTTGATGCTTTACAATTTTTCAAAAATTAAAAAAAAAAAAAAAAAAAACTTTTAACACTATATTTAAATTTACAACCAAAAGTAAATAAATAAATAACAAATATGAAACGGCGTTCCTTTTTGAATTAGCTTGCAAAATTTTGAATTTTAGTTATTCGAAACAATATTTTTAAAATTTATTCACAGGATACCATGACATTTACTTTATTTATGTATGTACTACTATTTAAGGTTTTTGAGTATTCTCATTGATGTTAGAGCTACACTCAATTCCTTGGTTTTGTTGAAGTGTAATGAAGAAAAGTTAAAATGTATTTATCACAAAAAATAGAGTGCCCCCTCAAATGGTCGTCACTTTAGTATATTTTATTGACTTTTAACTCGTGATATTTTATTTGATTTTATTCTAAATATCGTTTGATTGTTAATAACAGACTATATCCACAATGGCCCAAGTAGCTCCTAATATTAGATAACATCAGAAAATCAGTAAAATCTAACATTATCTTGCACAACTTCTAATATTAGAAATATACAGGAGGTCGCTGTTTGCATTATATAATATTAGATTTTATGCAAACTAATATTATTTAACGTTTGCTGTAATATTATTTTGCATTAGCTTTTAAGCTATATAATATTAGATGTTGTATTTTCTGATATTATCTTGCGTTGCTTTTTATTTTTTGGAATAAGTACGAGGAAGGTTTGGATGGTAGTAGAATAATTTTACTTAATTTTCTGTAATGCTGTGAGGCAGTAAGACATAGAATAATAATTTTATAATGTCATTCCATGCATTATTTACTTAACAATACAGGAATACTAAATAAAATTTCATTAGAAAATTCTGCTACCATCCATTTTCCTCCCTCCAGCTCCACAGTATATAATTATGTTATTTTCCTCCCTCCTACTCCAAAGTATATCTAACGTTATTGATATTTTTTTCTTTTCTTCATGCAATGGGTTTTCTGACGAATTTTATATCATGAATAATTTTCAATTCTTTAATTTTAAAATGTATTCTAAAATTTTTTTTAGAAATGAACTTATTTTATCAAAATCTCAATTGAATTTGTTAGTTTGTAAAACATATTCTATAAAAGTTGTAACTTAAGCCATTTACCTGCCAACTTTTAATCCTTTCAAGGATGATTATTCCCAGTGGTAGCAAAATGAAATTTAAATTACAATTTCAGGCAGAAACATTAGCTGTAATTTGAACAAGCTTATGTGGATTTTTACAACTGTATTACATATTAATATATATGTTTAATTTTTTTCAAAATAGTGGTGGATCAAAAATATTATATATTAAGCTTATAAATGCAAGGAATATATAGAAAGCATAAATTTTACTACCGCTTTAAATATAGAAATAAAATTTTACGCCAAATGCGTAAAAGTTGGCAGGTATGCATTTGTAATTTCACAATCACCATTCATTATTTATATTGTGAAATTATATACATAATTGAAAAGTTAAATTTACATTTGAATTGAGTTGAAAATTTACCTTAATTTTTTTTTTCTTTTAAATTATCACTATGTTATTCATTTCCAAAAAAATAAAAAAAAAGTATAACTGGAACTTCTAAATTGTTATTTTTTGTAATAATTCAGCCATTAAAAATTTTTTTGAAATATTCAAATTACTTTCTTGCATAAATTTTTCCACTGAAATTAAATGGAAAAAAACTTACGTAACTTTATCCTGTTAGAATCTGAAAGTTTACTTACAAAACACTTGAAACAAAACCCAAATGCACCTACAGAAATATTTTCAGGGAGTGAAACAAGGAAAGCCGTTATCAATTTTGTTTAAAAAATTTGCCAATAACTTTTTGTAATTTATTTTACACTTTCACATCAGAAATTTTTAACTTTCCAATAATTAGTTAAAATTACTATGTACTAACCAATAGTTTTAGCCAAAAAATTCAGGTAACATTTAAATTTCGAAAACAAAAAAAAGTAGTAAATATTGTATTTTATCAAAATTAAATTTGCACAAACATTTAATTGCATACAAGAATGAGAAGAAAAAACATAACATCTTTTTTCACTATAAGTTGCCTTTCGTATAAATGATCCAAATTTGTCTATTATCTGTTACTTTTTGAGAACGTTGCTATAACAAAATTTTTGTTCAAAATCAATCAATTCCGTTGTTTGCATTTCTCTGATAAGAGATTATGAATTACGAAAATTGTAAAAGCAAACAAAACATTGTAGGTAAACACTTTAAATGGGACATTTTAAAAAAAGAAGACGCAATCACACACGTTTTCACAAAGAATATACAAGACCTTTCAGATGAAAGTTTAAGCAATATTCTTTTTTACATATATTGGAAATTTTTATCATAATGTAAATGTTATTCAGCTTTAAGTCAAAGAACTTTTTACGATTATAATTATTTAACAATTATATTATTTTAACAATTATTTATTTATTTATAATTATTTAAAAAATTTTATAATTAAACACCTACTTACTATCTTTTATTGCTTATTTTAAAAATCATTTATTGTAAAAGTACGTCAACGTACGTAAAAGATACTCTGGGAATTCAGAACCCACAATTGTGGTTAAAAAAAACATGTAGAAGGGGAATTCTTCAATACATTGCATATATTCCCCCCCTAATATATATATATATATATATATATATATATATATATTAGGGGGGGCAAAATATATGCATACATATATATATATATATATATATATATATTAGGGGGGGGCAAAATATATGCATACATATATATATATATATATATATATATATATATATATATATATATATATATATATATATATATATATATATATATATATATATATATATATATATATATATGTATGTAATACAAAAATTATAATACTTTTGTATTAATAAAAGAATTAAATCTCTTTCGTTTTAATAAAATGTCTTTGTTAAAGAAAAAGCGTAGAGAGATTCTATTTTGGGAAGTCAAGGCTGATAAACATACGATTGAGTTATTTATAGAATCTCTCCCCCTTTCACTTCCATATAAGGAAGCATGAAATGATTTTCCTTAATGCGTAAGGATACAAGTATGCAAACGACTGTGCCTGTTTACTCAAATCTGTGTTAGTATAAAAGCGAGAGCAATGCTTTTCGCATGACTTTTCCATGATGTTGTGATCCTGTATAAATTGTTCCGGAATTGTCCAAAGTCTTGTCCACCCTCTCCCTTGGGGAGAGCGGATGTGGACTGTTATCGATACCAGCCTACTACCATTAATAAAGATTTTTTGTGTGTAACATGGCTTACGACTGCATTATTAAAGCTAAATACACCACTGATAACAGAGATGAAGCTCTGTTATTATAAGACGCCAGGATGGTTACTTGCTGAGGAAACCATTGTTATCTATTTTCCGGCTGACTACAACGTTGATAAAACCTCATCCCGGGGGACGAAGGACGAAAGAAAGAAGTGCCTAGTCCGCGGTGAAAAACGAATGAAGGAAGGTCTGTTTTACCACTCCATCTTTAACTACCCGTACCTTCATCGCTGTGAGAATGCTGACGTTGGCTCGAGCTCGTCACATGCCTCTCTGAAACCCATAGTGTTGATCGAGATGACCCTACAGTGTCCAATCTGGAAATGACCGATGACCCTACAATTCCGTAGTGCTCAAATTGTGAAAACAAAAGTGAATGTACGCGTTAAAAACAAAAAAAGGATAATATTTTTTGTTTCTCTTCAACATAAAAAGTCATGAAGGTCAAAGAACAGTGTGCAGGAAAGAAAGTACTGTAGATATATATTTTTTTATCCTCTTATGTTTCTTTCTCACTAGCATGATTGAATAGTTTATCGATATCGGAGATGAGTAGTGTTTTAAAATTTAAATTATGAATAACTGAGTATATTATATTATGAATAGTTTGAGTGCATTTCTTGTGTTTAGATTGCTTTTCTTTAAAATGATGATATAATAGTGTATTATTATGCATTTAAAATGTTTTTGAGGGAAATAAATGTGTTTCAAACGTCAATTAAATTTGTGACGGCAAACAAAATTCAAAATTTTTCAGCTTTTCAAACAAAAACAAAACTAAAAGAAATTTGTAATGCTTTTTCTTTTTCGGACTTGGTCAAAACTAAATATTCCTATTAAAAATGTGAAAAAGTTACCCAAACAAAAGGACATTTCACATTTAACAAATTGTGTGAGTTTCCCCTTATTACGATAGGCGAAATTGTTAACTCAGCTAAGTTTTTAATACTTGATACTGAGTAAATGTATGCTTTAGTAGGGTTGCAGACTTGCAAAGATTTTTGTTTGTTTTTTGATTGTGTCGGGCCAGTTGTTACTCAAGTTGGTAAGAGACTGATCATCTCTGCTAAATCTAACAATGACAACTTATCCTTGCACATTAGACAACAGAATTCTCATAATGTTAAGGTCAAAAATTGTGAAAAAAAAATGAAAGTTTAAGATGTTTCAACAAAAGTAAACATTTTGAAAAAATGGAAGTTTAAGATGTTTCAATAAAAGTAAACATTTTGAAAAAAAAAATAATGTGAGGGGTAACAAAAATAAAAAGAATAGGAAAAAGAAAGAATGACCAAGAAGTTAATAACAAAAAGTACAGGAAATAGAAAGAAAAATTTAAGTAAACAAACTTTTGAAATAGTTCATGTATCAAAGCTTAGGATATATCACAACCCACAAATGTAGAAATTAAATCATGAATAGTGTCCAAAACAAAAGAAAATTTTTTACTTCTTCAAGGGAAGAAGTGATATTTGGATAAAAATCCATAAAAATTATGTATATTTTTGTGTGAAAAATTTTTGAAAATTTTAGTAGATTAGTTATAAAAATATGTTTCATTTTTCTTTCTGTTTAGTTGCCTAAACAGATAAAGTGCATTATCATGTTTTTATTATTGTCATTGTATATAGTTGTTTTTTTTTTTTTACAGATAATTGAAAAAATGTTATTTGTAGTAGTGAAAAGGAACAGTCGTACCAACATAAATTTTAAAAGTTCAGAGAATTCAAAATTTTTTATGATTTCTTTTTGGCTGGCCAAAAATCTTTTTTGGGGGGGATGTAATACAAAAATTATAATACTTTTGTATTAATAAAAGAATTAAATCTCTTTCGTTTTAATAAAATGTCTTTGTTAAAGAAAAAGCGTAGAGAGATTCTATTTTGGGAAGTCAAGGCTGATAAACATACGATTGAGTTATTTATAGAATCTCTCCCCCTTTCACTTCCATATAAGGAAGCATGAAATGATTTTCCTTAATGCGTAAGGATACAAGTATGCAAACGACTGTGCCTGTTTACTCAAATCTGTGTTAGTATAAAAGCGAGAGCAATGCTTTTCGCATGGCTTTTCCATGATGTTGTGATCCTGTATAAATTGTTCCGGAATTGTCCAAAGTCTTGTCCACCCTCTCCCTTGGGGAGAGCGGATGTGGACTGTTATCGATACCAGCCTACTACCATTAATAAAGATTTTTTGTGTGTAACATGGCTTACGACTGCATTATTAAAGCTAAATACACCACTGATAACAGAGATGAAGCTCTGTTATTATATATATATATATTTCTTCATATTGTTCTTTAAAAGTCAGTATGCTTAACTAGTTATAACTTACATAGTTATTATTTTGATTGTTAAAGTAAATTTTTACAGCCTCAGATTATTTCTAATAGGAATTGTTTTTAAAAATATAACTTAATAAAAGTAAAAAAAGAAGTTTGCAAAATATGGCTTTTAATGGTCTTAAATAGCATATTTTTGTACCTATTTATATCGGTCACTAACTCATTAGGTTTTAGGAAAAAGTGGTTCCTAAAACATTACAAAATTCCAGGCCACTAACTGAAAATTTAAATTTTCAGGTCTACTTTTTAGTTGAAATGAACATTCTCGTATATTCTGATGCAAAAATGTATCAAATTCAATGCTTTCAATTATAAATACATCGCACAAGTTTAAATGAAGTCAAAAGGAAACTTTAGATTTTTTTTTAAAACGTCTTTAATAAAAATTGCAGCAACTTTCCAGCTTTGCTCTTCATTCAGCATAAACACCATTTTTAATAGATCATATTATTGTTTATTTTTTAATCATTTATAAATTTATATAAATAATGATGCATAAAAAACATACACATCTGTCTATATACAAAAAATTCACATAAAAATGTTTAATTCGTTGTTTTACAATACTTTAAACATGACATTTTAATACGGCAACAATATTGTTTGTATTAAACTTTAAACATTCTACAATGTGTTGCTTTTAACTGAGTCAAAAGTGAAAGATTAACAAGGCATAATTTTTAGCAGACAATCATTTTTTATCTTTTTCATTGTTGCAGAAAATTTTTTTTACAGATTATTAAGTACACTGATTGTTTCCATAACATCATCCTCTCTAGCACATCGTGCTTTATATTAATTTTCTAGCTGATTTTTAACTAAAGGAAAAGGTTGTTGATAACGGTCAAGGAATCATGCTTAGTAAGTATCTGAAGATAACCCTTGCGCATTGCTTGATTGCAATTTAGATATTAAGAAAGCAAATGCTGGTACATCAATCAATCTCGTTTAAACTCTACCCAACTAACTATCAATTGATGTAAAAAAAAAATGAAAGTAAAAACAATTTTCAGTTCGAAAATAATTTCAATATCAATTAATATAGGATTCAATATTTCTTTGAAAAGAAAAATTACCGAGAAATGAAAAATTCAGTCTTTTTCCCCTTGTATTTTCCTTCACTTGCTATATCAAGAGTTATTAACAGTAATTGCTTTGTGGTGTTAATCTATAATATATAATCTTCAAAACCTAAATATAAACAATCTTAGAAGCAAATACGAATAAAATAATACTAAAACTCCAATTAGACTAAAGTTCATTTTTGCAAACGTAGTACAACAAAAGGAGTAAACAATTTCAAATTAAAAATACATATTTTCTGACAATTACAACATAGGACACAAAGTTTACTTTAAGCTAAGTTTAAAAAATTTAGATGCACAAAAATGTACTAAATTACGAAGAAATGCAGATGACTTAACGACTTTGACGAAGAAAATACCCTGTCGTCGAAGCAGCTCTAATGACGAAATAATATTGTTGACGATGAAGCCTTACGATGAAATGACTCTCTCAATTAAATGATCGGCAGAAGTAGTGCCAATGAAATGGCTAGTCGATGCAGTGATTGTCCATGAAACGACCCTGTCGACGAAATGACCCTGTCAACAAAACAACCCTGTCGACGAAATGGCCTGTCGGCGAAACGACCTTGCCGATGAAATGACCCTGTCGACGAAATGGCTTGCCGACAAAATGACCTAGTCGATGAAATGATTTGCTGATGAAGTGGTGTCGATGAAACGGCCAGTTGATGAAGTGATTGTCGCCGAAATGAATGCGGCCCATTGAATATATCTTACTCAGCCAGAAGATGGTGTTTGTGGTAAATAAATTGTATTTATAAGTTAAAAGTTCATAATTGAAAGGTATTTAATTCGAAATAAATAGCTTAAGTGTATAAAGTTGTAATCAGCATCTGATTTTATTTTTAAATCCGAATTTTTTATGTATCATTGTTAAAAAAAAAATTAGTATCTCAAAACTATTTGCATTATTAACTCTTTAAATGACCATTATTTTAGTAATTTTGTGTCATTTGAGATTTATGTGTAAAACAAAAATTCTTGGAGCCTATTATCTTTTACAGTTTGCCTAAAATTAATTTGATTTTTTAAATCTTTGATGTAAAATTTTACCTATGGTAAAGAATTGATCAATCTGTATTTATAAATTCTGTGTTTGTAACTAGAAATAAAAACTCTATGAAAATTGATGAATTGAACACAAAATATTTCCCCAGTTTTGGCTTCCCTTCTTGACCCCCTCCCACTACCCTTAACCCAGCAATTATATGAACAAATCCTTTCACTGGTATTTTTATTTATTTATTTTCTGAAGTTATTAGAAGCCGCAAAAATTATAAGTGAAAATATAGCCTAGTAACAATATTTAAAAATTAATGCTGTTGGTAGGAACTATTCTTCCCACCGCCTTAGGTAAAAATGCTTAATAAAATAAATTATCTGAAACTAAATGCGTATGTGGTAGATGACTCTTTTAAGTTTTACTGAGTTGAATTAACAATTTAATTTCTATATCAATAAGTCATAGGTTAAATAATCTGCGACTTAATTATAGAAAACTATATCAAAATGCTCGTATTTCTTCCGATAGGATTTAAATGGATACCTTTTAAGCATTTTGAACATTACAAATATTATTAAAACTAAATTAGCTAAATGCCATAAAAATTCTCCTTTTAATTTAAAAATTATGTAAATGTTTTGTTAAATTATATTTTGATTATTTAATATAAGTAATTTATGTAGTGTAGTGTATCAAACTTTTATGTATCTTTTCCTATCAGTTTTTTTTATTTCTGTCGGTTTGTAACAGTTTCTTTTTACAAAAATTCATCAATTTTAACATTGAATTTTAAATTGTGTGGGGATATGTACAGGATAAACTAACGCATAAATTGCGCTAAATTATTTTTTTATGATTCGCCGAAGTATTGTTATGCGCTCTTTGAAAAATGGATTTCAAATCTTTAAAAATGTTAATTTCTTTAACCATGTTGATATATGTGTTAATTGTAAAAAAAAAAGAAAAAAAAAAAAAAGAAAAAAAAAAAAAAATCAATACTTTCTCAAACAAAAACATATTGCATCGGATCATAGTGTTTAAATAGCAAGGTTAGAAGAAAAAAAAAAGTTAAAAGATTTATAATGATATAGTTTTCGGCTGCTTACTAGGGTCAAGGTTTTTGCTTCATCAAAGGAAAACTGATAAACACGCACGCACATATACACACACATGCGTTGTAACATTTGTAAAATACCATGTAATTGCAGGAATTAGAATTTTTAAAGAAGTTAACTACTTACTAATATAAGAGTCCACTCTTGAAACTACCAATCATGCGTAAATTATCCTACACGGGGGCTTAAGAATTTGCACTTTATAAGATTTAAGAATGATACAAAGTAAACTTGGTTTGCAGTAAAAAAAAAAAAAAAATGGATGGATATTAATTTTACTCTTATTTCGTTAGTTTCTTAAAAAATTAAAAGAAAGGAAAATTTAGGACAAATGAAACAAGAATTGTGTTTACATTACTTTTCTAACTCTTCTCATGAGATAAATTCTTTTTTGCAAACAATTTTGTCTTTTTTTTTTAGTAGTATTTCTGTATTGCTAAGTAAATAATGAATGGAAGGACATTAAAAAAAACTATTGTTCTATGTTTTACTGTTTCACCGCAATACTGAACATTAAGTAAAACTGTTGTATTTTTTTACTGTGCACACATACGCATTTACTTTTCATTACTCAAATAAGAAACAATAAAAAAGATAATCATTAATTTATTTTCATTTTTCGAAAAAAAAATAGTATGCTTATTAAATAGTCAGCTGTTCTGCATTGAATAGTTTTGATCAGCAGAATATTTTTAATTTCTTACCGAATTTAATTTTCAGCTAGCTGGCAATAATTCAAAGTTTTCTTTCAATTGTTCACTTTCTTTCAATTCACTTGACAATAGTTTAAAAATGAATTTTATTTTAAAGGAAAACGTAAATTAAAGTACTAAACACAATTGATTAGTATATTTATGGAGAAATTATATACATGGTAGCGTAAAGAATAAGATTTTGAGAAATGCTAAAATTTAATTAAATTGTTGGTAAAATAATTCTGAGAAACACGCTCGAACAGGCACTTAACTTGTTTATTTTAAGATTAAGATGATATATAAGATGTTGAGAAATTTTAAGATGCTTAAAAATGTTGACTACGTATTCGTATTAATAATTATAAAATATATATCGAAGAAATTGATAAACATATTATTCCAAACCTATGCATTCGTTTGTATATTATTGAAATTGTATCAATTACTGAAAGAACAAACTAAAAAATAAAATTAAAAAAAGCTGATGTATAATCACCTTTAATCAGAAACATGCTTTTTTGAAACTCAACATTCGTTGAATAAAATGTTTTTATTCAAATCTCTTTATAAGTTACGAACAAATTTTGGACGTCTAAAAAAGTAACATCGCATTTTATAAATTATAAAAAAAGGATTAGCAATCGGCTACTAGCGAAAAAAATATGAATGAAATTTTACTCAAGAAATTTTGAATTATGATGTATAAAAAAATTTATTCCTCATAATTAAATTTGTTTTTTATTCACATTTAAATTAAATAATAAAAAATTATTTTTTGCACGAAATTATCTTTGGGTAAATGGATTTTATAAGCGATTGCAATTTTTTTTAATTGCTTAATTAATTTTAAGAATATGACTAATAACACAAAAAGTGAAATTAACATTAAGGGGTCCGAACTTTGGATTGCTCTCCTGTTCAAACAATGGGGACCATATTTCCCAGATTGCGGCTACTCCCTATATTTTGAAGGTTAAAAATCCAAATATGTAAAAAAAAAATTTTTTTAAATATATATATATATATGTTAATTCAGAGAAAGTGCGTTTTTGTGTCTGATTTCGTAACTTAATTAATAGTTATTACTACTAAATATTTAGCAGATTTGAGATCTCCCCCAGGAACCATTGAGATTGATACTTAGAACAGTGAAAATTCGATCTTGAGAACAAAAGTTATTCTGGGTGATATCTTTTTTTTTTTTTTTCTGGTTGCCCACTGTACAATGTTGATATGATGGCCACACTAACGATAGCAAGTCATTCTCACTTCGTGCTGAGAAAGATCCTGTTAACTCCCTAATCAGTTTTCACGAGAGCATTAAAAAAAAGTCTTACAAAGGAGATCTTTCCACCTTCTTTTTTCTTCTTCCTTTTTTTAAAGACTGAGTTCGGTTCAGATATCACCGTGATTCGTAACTCCTTTATTACCATTTATCATTTTAACCAACAACAGCAATGGATTCTCGGATATTAAACTGTTTGCTTGCGACGGTTACAAAAGCAAACTACATCACCAAATTATTATTTCGAAGTTTATCTGTAACCATATGTTTATTTTGTTTATAGTTATGCTTTTAAATCATAAATTCTCAAAACTAAACAATTTAAAATCAACGGTAATTGGTATAAAAACAAAAGTTTCGTACTGAAAGACAAAATTATAAGAAAAATGAAACTAATTCGATTAGGAATAAGCATAAAAAACACCTATATTATTATTGACGAAAATTATAATTAATTTAGAAAAATTACTAATTGAAGCACAATAATAAGCTATGTACTAAAAGGGAAAATTATTGGAAAAATGTTACTGAGAGTTTAAAAAAAATTAGCTAACTATTATTGATGTCAATGATGCTTAATTAATTTTGATAATAAATGCTAAATGACATAAAAATATGCTATGAGCTAAAAAGAAAAATAAATCGAGAAACTGTACTTAGTCGTTACGGGGGTACCATCGACATACTATTTTTGATACCAATGATGCTTAATTTCTTGGGCCCTATTGACATTATGGTAATAGGTTACGTTTTAATAGATACCAAATATACTCATATATAGATACCACATATATTAAATTTTTTGCCGATTACAGCTGCAACACTACTGTACATTTTTATGACAGATTTATTATATAGATATGCACAAGAGAGGGCTTTATGCAAATGATGTGGGAAACAGTTAATCTTTATTTTGATGGAGTGAACTGTTAAAAATGTGTTTTTGCTTAATCTAAAAACTTAAAGTAACCGAGAAAGGCGACAAATTATAATGAATAAATAAAAAATATTGGAATCATTGTTACTTTTTTATTTGTGTTTGAATTTATATGAAAGTTTTGTGCACGATTTTGTAGTGTTGTTCAGCATTTATTAATTGATGCTTCTTTTTCCCACCTCGTACGAAGTACGAGCATCCAGGCAGTATACCAATAAAGAATTTGTGTGTGTCTGTATACCCGGATTGCAGGTAAACGGTAGATTCTAAGAATACGAAATTCAACATGAAGCTGAATGAGTACAATTGCAAACTTTTAACGAAGCCCGATTTTCGATTATTAATTCGGAGACATTTAAAGAAAGGGAAATTTCTCATTAGCTCAGCGGAAGCCATTGTTTCAAAATAAGCCATAGACAATTCAGTTTTGTTAAATTTCTTAAAGAGAACACCAGGGGTGTTTTTAGCTTATAGCTCTAATCAAAAAAGTTGTTTATTGCGCGTTCTGCAATAATTAATTATTTTGCTTATAATTATGCTTTAAAACGGGATTTTATGAAACTAAATAATTTAAAATCGACTGTAATTTAAATTAAAAAAAAGTTTTGAACTGAAAAGCAAAATTTAGGGAAAAATAATTCTACCTCGTTGAACAGAAAATAATAAAACGCTGATATTATTATTGACGTCATTGATAATTAATTTTGGTAATAATTTTGGCAATTTGATGTAAAAAATAAGTCATGTATAATTAATCGAAAAATGGTACTAATTTGTTTATGAGAACATTACAAATCAGTAAATTAATATTGATGTCAATGATGCTTATTTTTGGAAATAGGTACTAATATTATTTTATTTTATAACCGTCGTTGAACAGCCGATCCAATTCTAGGTTTACGACTACCAATGTTCAACTCCCTATCCTTGCAATTTTGATCTTAGCTCCTGGGTATTGATTTGTTACGGGAACTTGAACTCCGGCAGATTTAACGCGCGCCAGTCATCATTTAATACACGGGGACTCTTCAGCCGGCTAGATTCAAACTCCTACCAACTAGGCTATCCCGGCCTCAATAGGTACTAATTAAAATAAAAAAAATTAAACTATGTACTAAAAAGCTAAACTGATGGAGAAAATGTACTTATTTGTTAAGGGATGCCGTAAATAAGCATTAATAAAATTATAAAAATAATAATAAATATTTGCTAAAATGTATTTTTTGCACGAGATTGTCTTTGGATAAACGAATTTTATAATTGAGTGTAAAAATTTTTTAATTCACTGAAAAACTTCTCGAGATATGGCGAAATACGCAAAAAGTAAAAATAACATTAAGGGTTCCAAACTTTAGATTTCGCTTTCCTGATCAAACTACAGGGACCTTATTTTTAGATTTCGACTACTTATTTTGGGAGTCAGAAACTTAATTCAGTCGAAAAAAAGGTAGGTTTATTAAGATAAAGTACGTTTTTGTGTCTGATTTCGTAACTTGAAATATCATCTGCATCACTTAGTTAGCATATATGAGGTCACCCCCTGGAACCATTGAGATTGACACTTAGTACGTGAAGATCATTAGACCGAAAGTTATTCAGGGTGGTCCATTGTTTTTTTAAAATTTATTTATTGATATTTTTTTTTTGCTCACTGTACTTCCTGTACTGATTCTTTATGTTATCTGCTGAAATATGTGTCATCACCGATTTCGCGTTTAACTGTCGAATTATTTCAGAAAATTAAATAACTAAAGTTATAAAGAATATATATAGATATTTTATTTTTATTTTTTGGTAGTTACGTATTTTATTTTGATAAACACTAAAAATTTTGCTAACATGTGAAAACATCTTCAGACAGATATGTTAAGAATTTTCAAGATTTTGAATACAATTTTAACCCAAAACAATGTTAAAATGTATTAGAAATATTTCAATTATCATAATATAAACACGAGATCTAGTATTGTAATAAAAAAAAATATTAAATATTATTTTTTTTATTTTTGATAAATTCTTTTAAAAATGGGTTTACTTTTCAATCGGAAATAGTTCAATTATTTCCTCAATAGATGGCTGCACTGGTTAGCTCTGTTTATTATCGAATGCTTGCAAGTTTTAATGGTGTATAACATGATTTGCCTCCAGGTGGCACCACTATTATAAGTTTTAAATTGAATCACAATAGTAATATTTATATGAAATTTTAATTGTCTTTTTAAATGAAGTTTTTGGTTGAATTATGCGTATTTGAGTTTATTTATATTTAATTAGTATTGCTTTATCACTTTTATAAAGTATAATTCAATTCGTGACTGTTTTTTATCGTTGGACTATTTTTTGTGACGTTCACTGGTGTTGCGCTACTGCTCGTGGGACGACAAAAGGTCAGTTTGAGATTCATTCGCTTTGCTAAAACGTGGATAGCCTACTAGATATTGGACTTCGTCCAATGAAAATCGAACAGATGAGAAAGAGGCTGGGCCAATATCTTAAGCTCCTCCCCCTCTTCCTAGTCATTCTCATAGACTCCACTAAGCTCCCAGAGATCTTTAACATCAGAGAACTTCTGAATTCACCAGTTCCGATGGAGAGATTTCGTGGCGGCCGCCACGAAATTCAGTGTTACAGATGCCAAAAGTTTGGCCGCACGCAAAGGACCTGCAATGCCGAGCCAGCTTGCATGAAATGTGCCGACGCACATTTCACGTACAAAACCTAGATGCGAGCCAGCTAAATGTATCAACTGTTCTGGTGAGCACCCAGTCTGTTTTTCAGTCTGCGGTGAAAGACCCGTTAGAAAACCGAAAAGAGGACCCACCCAGCCAAAGAGAGCCTCGGACACAGCAACCAGATTCCTGCATATTATAAAAGAATTGCAGCAACTCTTGAAAGACCAGGAACTAGTCAGCCTTCTTAGATCACTGATAGCAGAAAAGCCTTAGAACCAGTCATCTCCCTACAAGCCACTACCTACTGAAGACGTCCACAGCCTTCCTGTGGAAATTTTACTACATCTTTTAAAGCCAATAGTGACCGTCGCCTTAGGGCTAAAATTCAGATGCAGAAGTGAGGTGCCCACATTCGCGGGCAGGTACTTCGGCCAAATTCACATCCAAGTCCAAGACTGAGAGAGTTGATGAAGGAAAGTGGTGAGTGAAGTTTGGCCGGAGCCGCTAAGTTAGACTCTTGATTGCATTTCCAAGTCGTCCCTTTGCTGAAAGTCTGCTGATCCACGTATGCTAACTGTCATATTAGAAGGAAGCCAAAAAGGAGTTTTAGTGTGCTGTCTATCAGAAACTGCAGTGTTGACCTGTTCCACAAATTCTGGCTGCAATACCGGTGGGCGTTCAAGGGATTTTTTCCGTAATTTGGTTTGAATTTAAAAACTCTAAGTTCGATTTTAGAATAGTTTTAAAAAATAATTTACTTGTATTTTTAATTGCTTTTAGTAGATTTTAAGATAAATGTACCTTTTATTTTAAATAGTTTTTACTAGCTTTGGAGAATATTGTGACTTGTAGTTTTAATTGCATTTTATTGAAAATATAATTTCGTATTGCTAAATTTAAAAACGTAAAGTAACTAATAATTTGTTAATATGTGATATCTACGTAATAACATTTGGAAATGATTTGAGTTTGTATTTTTTTGGAAATATTTAGTATCAATAAAATTGTTTGTAAATGTTTATTGTTGCAAATAATTCCTTGATTGGTTTTTTTTCGAACCTGGGGAATACTGTTGCCAAAGTTACTATATTGATCACTGGATAACGTACTCAAACCTAAATTTGAGAGGAAACAGTACAGTGTGAAAATAAGAGAGTAATAGAGAAAAACATATAGAGATAAATATTATTGAAAAAGTAATTTAAGAAGGCGGGGAACATTATTGATTTCACAGACGAATTTTATCAGTAGTCATAGCCGTAATCTTTCAGTCAGTTTAAAAACGAAAAAAAAAAATTTGATCGAAATAAAATAAATTTCCATTTCAATTTGTATAAATAAAAATAAAAATTTTTCCAATTTTATTTCAATACATCGTCCAATGATGTTTAAAGCTCGGAGGATTGAGAATAAATAATAATTATTTTTTCAATTACAGAAACTAGTTGATTATTTCAAACAAGTAATAAGCAATTATTTAAACATATGGCATGAAAGAAAAAAGAGAGAATATTAAAAAAAAAAAAAAAAATTCTGAAATGGTTTTTACCATGGTTAATATATTTTCTTATCACAACAATGTAAATTATTGGACCGATTTTGCACAATGTACTGTATCTACAATTATTGTTTATTCTAGTTCGGTATCCTTTCTTTGTTGACCTAAAAAATGTTCCAATCCAGAGTTTAAATTAAAAAAATAATAATGGCTTTTTCCACTATTGACTAACAAGAAAATATTCGCGAAAAAAAGTTGCAAGTGAAATATACATCCTGTAGCGTTCGTAACTTGGAAATAATAAAGTTTTTCATACTTATGTAACTAATAATTCATTTCAATCGAGTAGAAACTAGAATGAAAAAAAAACTTATTATTAAATTTTTATCTTTGTTGTGCGAGTCAAATGAAAAACATTTTTCAATCATAATAAAAATCTATAACTTTGGCGAAGAGATTGAACACGAAATTGAGACCACTAGGGCAGATTTCTGAAAGGAATGTTAATTTTAGTTTTTAAATTATAGGAAATTATGGTATGAATGATAAAATTTTATATGATCCGCGACTGCAAAGCGTCGAAGATCTGACAAGGTAAATTTACACTCAATTTATGAAATTTTAAATTTTTTAAAATTATAATTTAAGACATATGTCTCGAATTAAATATGTAGTAGCATTTCAAATGCTCATATAAAAGACTGAAGTAGAATAAGTAGATTATTTATTTTGAGCGAAGTTATCCTTAAACACTTAAAAGCACTTCAAAGGCTCAAAAAAAAAAAAAAAAAAAAAAACTAAAGTAGAATAAGAAAATTCTTTATTCTCAAGGAAGTGTGCAGGACAGTGTGCAAAATGTTTGAGCTCTAATTCATAATTTTTTTCCTCATCACAACCAATGCACCCGCTAGATATCATTTTTTTATGTTCAAAATACCTGTTGTCTCGAAAATTCCTGACTACTTGAAAACAAATCGATTAAACTATTTAGCTGCAAACAATACTTCACCTGGTACATGTTTTTATGCATACGTAAAAAAAAAACAAGACAATAAAATAAGTATTGAAACAAAAAAGACACAAAAATACCACGCATCCGTAACTTCTTCATTTATAAACTTACCAATTACATCTTTATTTATAACAACCAATAAAAGTGGGGAATCTTTCAACTTAGCTTGTTTCTCCTCACACCACTTCATTTAAATATTCTCTAGGAACTCTAAAATTATTAAATTCTTCCTCTAAAAAAATATTTCATTAAACTTATTTCTGTTCAAATTTGGAAAGAGTAGATAAATGGATATTTCATGCATTTAAAACTGAAATACAAAATGTTTTAATTTTCATAAACGTTTGCGTTGTTTTTATTTAATTAACTGTTAAGAAAACATCTTTTCAGAATGAGCAACTCAAAAGAAAAGAAGCTCAAGTCCGTTTTTGAAAGATCCTACTTCTCAGCGTTTTCTGACATCGCCAGCTCTTCATCAATGAATGAGAGAATTTTAATCTCAGCCATACTCTTGACAGGATTGATGGGATTCCTCTATCAGTTCTCCATTATTATGCTCACCTATGTCACTTATCCGACCACCAAAAGAGAGGTGGTCTCTTTTCCGATGGACATGGAGTATCCTGCCATTACAGTTTGTAATAGTAACCCGTAAGTAGGAATGTTATTACAAAACTTTAGTATAGTGTTAACTTACTTCAATAGTAACTTACTTCAGTATATTTTACTAACTTACTTCAGTATATTTTACTTCAATTGCATATTCAAATTCAGCAGTGTTAACTTACTAGCTTTTAATTTAAGTATTTTTTTTCTTTTGAGAGAGGGATGGTGGAATGACGACATAAGACTAAATCAGTGGTTCCCAACCTGGGGGCGATCGCACCAAAGGGGGCGATGGAACCCCTCAAGGGGGCGATGATCCTTAGGGGGGCGATCAGGGGCGACGAGTATTCAAAAGATAAAAATTGCTAATAATATTAATAACAAAAGCTATTTGAGATCGAAATTGAAAACATATATTTAACTTATGGTTCTGGTATGGACAAAGAATTATGATAGTTAAAAATTAAAAAATTTCAAGTTCAGGGTCATTTTTGTCATACATTTTGGTATCGCAGGCGGAAATCTGATCTTCAAGAATTCTCTTTTGTTGAAAGTCATGGTCTTTTATATACCTTCTTCTCCTCAAATGTTCCTCTCTCGTCTCATTCCCTGACCTCCAATTTTAAAAGGCATGTTATAGGAGAAACGGATTGATAGACGTAACATTTATCGTTAGATAACTCTGCGGTTAGGCAGTTATAATACGGTTTTCAGGAAAACTCCAGACATCAGTGTCGCGCCATTGCTAGTGCTATGGTTACGAGGAAAATTCACTTTGTACTGGTGAGGGAATAGTTTTGTCTTAATCTTGACATAGGTCACCGCAAGTAAACCAATCGTCACATTCATTCCTTCATTGTACCCCCATTATAAATGTGCTCCTGCTGGTAACCATTGAAGCAGACATCCCCAGATCAGTTTCTCTTAGATCTGAGAGCTATAAAAAAAGTTGTAGAGAGAAAGGTGGGAAATGTAACTTTTGAAAAGTAGTTCTGCATTTTCTTGGAATTAATTACAGTTTTAGTATGAGTACAATTATAAAGATATATTGTATAGTAAGACGATTTTATCTTGAAACATGTATTAGAAGTTTTTTCGTCTTTAAATGCATTCCTCCCATAAATACCCTCTCAGAAAAGCGAATGTACAAAGAAGAAGGTGCTTTAATTTGGTGATGAATTAGTTTCCAAGACTAAATAATTGGCACTTTGGCTTTTTTTTTTGCACTGGTCAGCCAACTCTTTGACTCTCCTAGCCATTGCTATAGTGTTCTTACTCTTGTGCAGTTTTTAAATCGTTTTCTTTCCCTCGCATCGCTTAATTGTTTTGTTTTTTTAAAAATTTTGTTATTAGTTATTCGCTGTTAATTGTTAGGTTGTTTTATATCGTTATTAATTGTTTTTATCGTTATTAATTGCTACTTGTATCTCACCGTTAATAATTGTTAGCTTGTTTTCCACAGCCATAAATTGTTAGCTTATATTTTATAGTTTAGCTTCTATGCATTTATATTGAAGTGTCAATGGATTCGAAAAGGAAGTGTCGTCAGTATTCATCCGAATATTTAAAATTCGGTTTTATCGCATTATTGCAAAATGTGCAGTTTCCATATTGTCTTTTGTGTGCATTTACAAGTAATGAGGCAATGAAACCCTCGCGAATGACAGACAATTTATCGAGATTACATAGTGATAAAGTAAGCAAACCCCTAAGTTATTTTCAAGATCTGAAATCTAAATTTGAAAATCGGCCAAATTTAAATGAACTATTTAAAAACCAAACAACCAATCTTGACAAAGGTCTTCTTGCTTCCTGCGAATTTTTTTTATTGATTGCTAAATGTGGTAAACCTCACACAATTGGCGAAACTCAAATTTTACCTGCTACTAAAAAGTTGTTGGAATCATGTTGGGTGAGGGATCGAGCAATAAGATAAATCAATCTGCTCCTCTGAGCAATAATACTGTTTGCAGGCGTATTGATGAGATGGCCTCAGACGTTGAATCAAAACTCATCAAATTTTTGAAAGAAGGTAAATTTGCGTTGTATATTGATGAATGAACTGTGATAGATAACAAAGCTACTGTATTAGCTTACCTGAGATTCATAAATGAGAGTAAGGAGATTAACGAGGAAGTGTTGTTTACAAGAACTTTGATCACTGATACAAAAGGATCGTCGATTTTTAAATTGGTCAAAGATTATTTTGAAGAAAAAGAAATTACCTGCTCCTGCAATGTCTGGTCGTCATATTGGCTTTCTGGCACACCTTAAAAAGAAGCACCAGAGATCATCACCATTCATCATCCACATTTGGTTGCAAAAAAGTTGAGTGGGGCCTGCATGACACTTTACAATTCGTTATTTCTGACATCAATAAAATCAAAGCTAATTCTCTCAATGACCGTTTGTTCCGAGAACTTTACCATGGAAATGATGAAGATTTCGAACGCTTGCTCCCACATACATCTGTGAGATGGCTTTCAAAAGGAGACTGTTTGCTCCGTTTCTTCGAATTGTTTGACTTGGTTACTCAGTTTCTCGACACCACTGATCCTGTTTTAAGTGAGAGTTGGAAACTGCGTACCTCACGGATATTTTTGAAAAAATGAACGAAAGAGATAATGCAATTTCCAACTCTTTAAAAGTGTTCAATGGCAGATATCGAGATTCTCGAAAATAAAATCTTAATTTTTACTGATCACCTTGATCAGTTAAAAACTTATATGGAATCAAGATTTAAAGATTTGATGAAACTAGAAATTCCGGATTGGATTTTAGATCTTTTCTCATTTGAAGTTGTGGATAAGCTCACTTCCTCTTTGCAGGCTGAGTTTTTAGATTTGAAGTATGACTGTGAGGCTAAAATCGTCTTTAAAAAATATGGTTACGAGTTACCTTGGGTAAAGCTTATGGACACTTATCCACAATCGTGGAAACAAACTGAGCTGTTCCTCATATATCGTTCCCGTCAACATATTTAGTGGAGAGAGGATTTAGCTCTGTTGTCCAGCTGCTCTCAAAGCAAAGAAATAGGTTGGACATTTGCTTCAAAGGAGACCTGCATTTAAATCTGACGAACGTAAAACCTGACATTCAAGATTTACCTGAAATACACCAAGCACAGGGCCATTGAAGTGATAAAAATGTACTTTCTCGCTCTTCATTTTTTTCTCAAATTTTAGTTGTTAACGTTTTAACTTTTTATTAATTACATAAAAATATGAATTTAAAAAAAATGTACTTGTGTTTTGATTATTTCATTTTAAATATCATTTATTTTTGAAAAAAAAAAGATGGACACTTTTTTTTTAATTAATAAAAAAAAGCGGAATAAAATTGTCTCTTTATTTGCATTACAATTTAAATTAAAATCAAATACAACTTAGCCTATTTTCAGTGTTTGGTTGCTCACAAGCAACAATGAATGGATTTTGAGCAAAAAGAGAAAGGGGCGCTATGTGTCAGCCAACCTAAAGAGGGGCGATGGTCCATAAAATGTTGGGAACCACTGGACTAAATCAAGCATGACAAAAATTTAACGTTATGAAGAAGAGGTAAATGTTAAAGGAGAAACAAAATATACGAGTTCGATCTCTTTGTGACAATAAGCAACGTTTTTCAACTTGCATGCGTGATAGGTTCTAAATGCACTGCCGTCGAAATATTTTAGGATTTTTTTCTTCTTCAGAAATGTCTAGTTTGTGTCCTTTAAAGTATTTATTTTAGGCTTTGGTATACCAGGAACTATATCCGGCTACGTCATCACTAAAGATGACGGATCAAAGAACTACTAAAATTTATGTTCCTACATGATCTATTTAAATTAAGTTCATATGCTTCAGTTATTATAAGTTCAATAACAGTGCCTTGGTGTACAGTGCGCAAAATAAAAAAGATATCAGCCTTCGTTGTAAAGATCAGATTTTTACGTACTAAGTATCTAACTTAATGGTTCCTGGGGGTGACTTCAAATATGCTAATTGATCAATGCTAACTATTATTTAAGCTACGAAATCAGACACAAAAACGTCCTTTCTCTGAATAAAAATTTTTTTTTTTTGCATATTTGGATTTCTGACCCTTAAAATAGGAGGGTAAGCAGCAATTTGAAAATTGTGGTTTTATTAGTTTAGACAGGAGAGCTATCGAAAGTTTGTTCCACTTATTGTTAATTTTACTTTTTACGTTTTTGGTCATATCTTTAAAATGAATTGCTCAGTTTAAAAAAAAGTGAGCCAAAAAATCCACTCATCTAATTTGTTTATCCGAAGATAATTTCATGCAAAAAACTAATTTTTTATAATTATTTATTATTTAATATAATACTGGACGAAAAAATGTTGAATATTGAACCGTAAATTTTTTAATACCATATTAATTTACGTATTCTATAGTGAAATCTAAAGTTTCAACTGTTTTCATTTAGTAGAAGCTAGGAAAAATTAAACTTAATTAGTTTTAAAAAATAATTTGGCGACAGTGAGAAAAAATATTTAAATGAAGCGAATTATGCCTAAATTTGGTAATCCTATAAGGAATCAATTTCAGTAATATGCATAAGTATGCATTTATTAGGAAATAGCCGCTTAAGGAGGCCAGCTGTCCGCCACGCTAAAGGTTTTCACAAATGAAGTTTTTTAAAACATAGCAGGAAATCTGAAGATTAGTGGACAATTCTTCTTCCGCGTTCTTCAGATGTTTCTGGGGTCCTAGCACTGCTAGTAGAGACACGATCCTCTTCCAATATTCTTTGACGTTCCTCAGGTGTTTCTCGGGCCCTATAACTGCTAGTTGAGACACGATCCTCTTCTAATCTTCTTTGACGTTTCTCTGATACTTCTTGGGCTCTAGAATTGCTTGTCGAAATTCGGTCATGTCCCATCCTTCTTTGACGTTCCTCAGACGTTTCTTGGGCCCTTCTTCTTCTTTGAGAATCTCTTAATATCTTTTTCTTTGACAAAATACAAAGTTTTTTGGAAGGCGGCTCTGCCATGTCAGTAATCGGGTTTTTAAGAAGTCAACGAATACTTTAGAACAACAATTACTATGAAAGCAAATCATGAAACATTAGTATTAAAATCTAAGTGCTTACCTGCAAACTGAAACTTTCTGAAAATAACTAATTACATTTAATAAAAACTGTTAAAATAAAGAATAGAAAAACCAAAGAGATCCAAGGCAAGTGTGATCGTTCCTTCAAAAACAATTAAATTCCTATTTTATATAGTATATAGCTACAACGCTTAACAAAAAAAAAAAAAACTAAAATGCTAAATACGTGAAAAGAACAGGAAAACGAATTAATTTTTTACAGTATCAATTTATATTTCTATATAATTTTTTATGGTATCAATTTCTATTTCTATATCACTACAAAAATTATCGTCTTCGCTTAAGAAAAAAAAAAATAGAGCGTGGAAAGAAGAAGAAAAACTTATTATAACAATTATGAACAGCGACAAATATATAAAAGCAAAGCGTTCTAATTACGTATCGAATATGTTGCCACATTTTTAATACAAAAGTTAAACTTTTCTCAACTTTGATAAATGTAAACTGATGCGAACCTTACAATTAAATTATTAATTCCTTCGTATATTATTGGTTTAAGTTGTCGAAAATTAATATTTCAACTGTTCGCATTAGCATACATTTATAAGAGTGGAGAAAAGTATATGCATTTTTTAATAGTTTTTTTAATATGGCTCTTTGAAGACGAAAAAGCATAGATTTTCTTACAAAATGACTGATAACTAAAAAACTAATCCAAATTTTTGAAAAAGAAAAAAATTACTTCTTCATTATGTCAAAACATAATTATGTGCCGAGTTTCGTGCCTGGGCGAGGCTTCTGAAGCGATATATTGTGATTACAGACAGACAGACAAACAGACACACACTCAGCCGCGTTTATTATTATGTTTAGATAATATATTTATCAATTATTCAATGTATATTTTACTAACTAGACAATATAAATGGAGATATGCAAAAGGTATCGTCTTGAACCAAATTGTTGTGACGTCAACAACGATTATCCAAATTATTGTTGCTGTTTTAAAAGAGTATGAAGATGAAAAGCTGTCGAATACGCAGCGAAAATTTTTAAAATATCTTATATGTCGTAATCAGATTCTAATTTTGAAATTTAATTTTTAATTACTTAGCCTTGTGTTATTTACAGAACTATTCAACCGATTATTTCATTATATTTTTTACTTTTTCTTTAAGATACCACGTAGAATTTTAATTAGGACGCATTTATAAATCTTGTAAGGTGTCTATGTACGCTAAGTACAAAATAGTTTCTCAAAAACTCTAAAAAGTTAGGCATCAACATTTATATGAGTTATTATTTTCGAAACTGTAATAAGTCTATTGGAAGCTAAAAATTAATTTTTTTATTTATTTTTACGATTTTAATAACTGTTGCGTTTTGATTATTTACAAATTATAAGATTAAAATTACTTCCATTTGATTAATCTTTGCCAGTATTAAATTCTCTCAAACAGCAACCACTAAGAGTCAAAAATAGACTTATTTCACTTTCAAAAATAATGGCACATTTAACCATGTTTTTTATCCTAAAGTTTTTTTTTTTTTTAAATATGGCATAAAACTTTCGATGCGTGGTATGCAATAAAATATTCTTTCAACATTGATTTCACCTACTACGCAATTTCTTCCACCATTTCTTTGATTTATCGTTTTATAGTTCATGTTCCTTAGTTGATTCTAACGTTATAACACAACCAAGAGAGTCTCTAATAAGTGATCTTTGAAGATGTTTAACAGTGAGCGAGTTAAAAAAACCTTCTCCAGGTTAATAGCATACAATCTGACAATTTCCGAACTTGCGTCAAGATTAATTCATGAATGTTGTAGATGCGTGTAAGTTTGGTTGTAAGTGTTCTACTTAACTGCTATTCAGAATTAAAAAAAAATTCTTTTAAAGTGTATGTAAACGCTTGAATTGACTTTAAGAGCCTGTTTTTTATCAGGCAGGTTTTGCACAGTTCACCCCCTCCACTTCAGTAAATTAAAGACTAAAAGGCGAAGGTATTAATTTCAGATATTCAAATTGTGTTAGAATCAAGTTTTTTAAAACAATTTTCAGCTTTTACATAATTAATTCTTTATTCAATTACTCATGTATGGACCTCATATATATATATATATATGTAATAAAAGAGTTAAAATGCCTTTTATTTGTATATAGATAGCTTAAATAATGCAGTCGTAAGCCATGTTACACACAAAAAATCTTTATTAATGGTAGTAGGCTGGTATCGATAACAGTCCACATCCACACTCCGCAAGGGAGGGGGTGGACAAGACTTTGGACAATTCCGGAACAACTTATTCTGGATCAGAACATGGTGAAAAAGCCATGCGAAAAGCATTGCTCTCGCTTTTATACTAACACATTTTGTTGTAAAAAGGCACAGTCTTTGAAATACTTGTATCCTTACGCATTAAGGAAAATCATTCCATGCTTCCTTATATGGAAGTGAAAGGGGGAGAGATTCTAAAAATAACTCAGTCGTATGTTATTAGCCTTGACTTCCCAAAATAGAATCTCTCTACGCTTATTCTAGACATTTTATGAAAACGAAAGAGATTTAATTCTTTTATTAATACAAAAGTATTATAATTTTTGTATTACATCCCCCCCAAAAAAAGATTTTTGGCAAGCCAAAAAGAAATCATAATAAAATTTAGGATTCTCTGAATTTTTAAAATTTATGTTGGTACGACTGTTCCTTTTCACTACTACAAATAACATTTTTTCAATTATCTGCAACAAAAAACAACTATATACAATGACAATAATAAAAACATGATAATACACTTTATCTGTTTAGGCAACTAAACAGTAAGAAAAATGAAACATATTTTTATAACTAATCTACTAAAATTTTCAAAAAAAATTATTTTTTTCACACAGAAATATACATAATTTTTATGGATTTTTATCCAAATATCACTTCTTCCCTTGAAGAAGTAAAAAATTTTCTTTTGTTTTGGACACTATTCATGATTTAATTTCAACATTTGTGGGTTGTGATATTTCCTAAGCTTTGATACATGAACTATTTCAAAATTTTGTTTACTTAAATTTTTCTTTCTATTTCCTATTTTTTTCGTCGATGTTAACCTGATAATGTATGCACCCATTACCTAGTTCTATTTTCGAATCATTTGAAATGTTTGGCCTTTCTTTCTTTTTCCTATTTTTCCTGTTCTTTTTGTTATTAACTTCTTGGTCATTCTTTCTTTTTCCTATTTTTCCTGTTCTTTTTATTTTTGTTACCCCTCACAATATTTTTTTTTTTTTTCAAAATGTTTACTTTTACTGAAACATCTTAAACTTTTTTCAAAATGTTTACTTTTGTTGAAACATCTTAAACTTCTATTTTTTTTTTCAAAATGTTTACTTTTATTGAAACATCTTAAACTTCCATTTTTTCAAAATGTTTACTTTTATTGAAACATCTTAAACTTCCATTTTTTCAAAATGTTTACTTTTATTGAAACATCTTAAACTTTCATTTTTTCAAAATGTTTACTTTTATTGAAACATCTTAAACTTTCATTTTTTTTTCACAATTTTTGATCTTAACATTATGAGAATTCTGTTGTCTAATGTGCAAGGATAAGTTGTCATTGTTAGAATTAGCAGAGATGATCAGTCTCATACCAACTTGAGTAACAACTGGCCCGACACAATTAAAAAAACAAACAAAAATCTTTGCAAGTCTGCAACCCTACTAAAGCCTATGATAAATCAGTATCAAGTATAAAAACTTAGCTGAATTAACAATTTCGCCTATCGTAATAAGGGGAAACTCACACAATTTGTTAAGTGTGAAATGTCCTTTTGTTTGGGTAACATTTAATTTTTCACATTTTTAATAGGAATATTTAGTTTTGACCAAGTCCGAAAAAGAAAAAGCATTACAAATTTCTTTTAGTTTTGTTTTTTGTTTGAAAATCTGAAAAATTTTGAATTTTGTTTGCCGTCACAAATTTAATTGACGTTTGAAACACATTTATTTCCCTCAAAAACATTTTAAATGCATAAAAATACACTATTATATAATAATTTTAAGGAAAAGCAATCTAAACACAAGAAATGCAATCTAACTATTCATAATATAATATACTAAGTTATTCATAATTTATAAAGAAAAAGCAATATAAAAACAAGAAATGCACTTCAACCATTAATAAAATTCTATTGATTATTGAAATAAAAATGTTAGAAAACTACTCATATCTAATATCACTAAAATATTTGATCATACTAGCGAGAAAGAAAAATAAGAGGATAAAAAAAATATATATATCTACAGTATTTTCTTTTGGCCTTCATGACTTTTTGTTTTTCGTTGAAGAGAAAGAAAAAAAATATCATTGCACTTCATGAATATTCATGATTAAGATTCGCGCACAGTCACTTTTGTTTTCACAATTTGAGCACTACGGAATTGTAGGATCATCTTGATCAACACTATGGGTTTCAGAGAGGCATGTGACGAGCTCGAGCCAACGTCAGCATACTCACAGCGATGAAGGTACGGGTAGTTAAAGATGGAGTGGTGAAAACAGACCTTCCTTCATTCGTTTTTCACCGCGGACTAGGCACTTCTTTCTTTCGTCCTTCGTCCCCCGGGATGAGGTTTTATCAACGTTGTAGTCAGCCGGAAAATAGACAACAAGGGTTTCCTCAGCAAGTAACATCCTGGCGTCTTGTAATAATCCTGTTAAACTTGTAATAAAAGAGTTAAAATGCCTTTTATTTGTATATAGATAGCTTAAATAATGCAGTCGTAAGCCATGTTACACACAAAAAATCTTTATTAATGGTAGTAGGCTGGTATCGATAACAGTCCACATCCACACTCCGCAAGGGAGGGGGTGGACAAGACTTTGGACAATTCCGGAACAATTTATTCAGGATCAGAACATGATGAAAAAGCCATGCGAAAATCATTGCTCTCGCTTTTATACTAACACATTTTGTTGTAAAAAGGCACAGTCTTTGAAATACTTGTATCCTTACGCATTAAGGAAAATCATTTCATGCTTCCTTATATGGAGGTGAAAGGGGGAGAGATTCTAAAAATAACTCAGTCGTATGTTATTAGCCTTGACTTCCCAAAATAGAATCTCTCTACGCTTATCCTTTAACAAAGACATTTTATGAAAACGAAAGAGATTTAATTCTTTTATTAATACAAAAGTATTATAATTTTTGTATTACATATATATATATATATATATATATATATATATATATATATATATATATATATATATATATATATATATATAGTTTAGGGAATTTTTAGGCCTTGCCAAATGTACACCCCATGTATGTTGATTTTTAGGGTACTATTCATTAGTATGTATTCATATAAAGAGAAATATATGTCTTCGTGGCTCACTGTTAGCACAAATAGATTTTAGCAGTCAAAGTTTATTAAAAAAAATGTAGCTTTTTCGAGCGATTTTTGACTAACCAGTGGCTTGCAATGCAAAGGTCCCCTGAACATATTTATGTTTTAATGGCAATGACCGCAAATTAATGGTTAGTTCAGTGGTTCTCATTTCTTAAAAAGTATTGCGATTGCTGCTTGTAAACAGATGTTTTTTCTCACCACAAAACTCAAAGGACCTTAACCCACTGGCGGTTAAGGAAATGGGCGAAATTGGGAGAAAGTTTCTCCCCTACACACAGTTCCCCTATCTATTAACATTGGAAAACCGGTTTTGCTATGCAGTGAAGACTGCAGGTTAAAATAAGACTTTCTACGTGCAGAACCGTCAGTGGGTTAAAGGCACTATACGGGAAAAAAACTTGAGGATAAAAGTTTTTTTAAATAATTTGAATAGTTTTACTAGTTTTACAAAAAGAATGTGAAGAATACAACCCTTTTTGAAAATAAAAGCCCTGCTTTAGACCACATTTTTAGGTGCCCACCCTATTCTCCAGTCTTTTAAGTTTTTGTACATACAATTATTACTGTTCATCTAATTATACTGTCATATTTACGCAACATTATGATGTTAAGCAACTTTAACCTTTATTTAAAAAGGCAGAGGCGAAGTAAGTTCTGTGAATTTTTTCAACATCTCAACGTGACACATTTTATAGTGAATGAGGATATAATGTGTTCAACCTTTCCATGGATTTGTACGGACAACCGAACAACATTTTATCCCTGGGTGAGTAATTTATTTAGATTTTTTTTAAACAGATTTTGCTTTTCTTTTTAACTCTTATTTATTAAAACTTAGGTGTGTTTGATGACTCCGGAGTACGGAAAACTCTCGAGAACGACAGAAATTTGGAATTTTCTTGAAAAAACAAGGTATACATCTGATATTATATATTCCTGTTACGAAGTATCCAACTCTGGTAAAAAGAAATGCAGGTAAGTTAAATTTTTTTCTTTTATATCTGTTGATTTGCATCATTATTACATAGACATGGTATGGTGAGAACAACAGCATCTAATGTACATGCTAATGGAAATTTCTTTTACCTTAGCATTTCAAGGGGAAAAAAGTACTCGAAACAAATACACCTATTCTCAAGACCAAATACATAGTGAATACGAAAAACAAATTGGAAGAAAGGAAAAGCAAAGTTGCCAACGAAAAAGAAATAAAGGTGAAATAATGATAATAATAATAATAAACGACGAAATAAGCAAATCAGTGCAAGTTGCACTAACAATTTGAGGACCTAAAATTGTTAACAAAGACATTCATGTGAAGAATTCACTTTTATCAACTGTAGTGGACGTTTAAATTTATGCGCCAGTTGAATTTATAATGGAGCACCCTTAATCTAAGTCTTAAATCGCTTTTGGTTTGTAACCAAGGTTACATTGGCAAGATGTGTATCAAGACTAATAGAATCTTTAAAGGAATTTAATTTTGTGTGACAGGCCAGAAAATTACATTGGCTATGAAATTCTTCCCTATGGTCAATAAAAGGTGGGTAACTCTGCTAAAGAAGATTCATATTCATTGCCCTTCATAAGAGATTCTCTTATTAAAATAACCATTGATACATAATTGAAATATTGAACAAGCAATGTTACAAACTATGGGGTAAATATCAGGTGAGACAAATTCTTAAAGCACTTTGTGAATCTAACGAGGACAAACTGAGTTGCCATGCGTCAGGCTGAAAATTCCTTTTTTTCAAAGGGTTTGTCCTACCCCAGTAGGGTTATCCAAGGATAACTGAAGTTCGAAACAGTGTCAGAGATCCACATTCACAGTGGGAGCACTCAAAGCTCTAAAAACAGGCATCACCCACCATACCTGGCAGGACAGCCTCCACAATCAGAAGCCCGTCCGCTGATTGGAAGACCGAAAAACCAATTAATTAAAAACTCCGTGTGTTACAATAAGATTGTACCAAGAACAAGAAAGAACATATAATTGAGCAACATAACAAAATTGTTACACAAAGCAGAAATTCAATTTACAAAATCAAGGCCAAAGTAGGCGGAACCCCAGTTGTTCTTTCCTCAAAAATCTTCTGTAATATGAATTAAAAGTTCAACTGTCAGTACGGGGACATATATCACCTTGGCGGGGGATGAGTTTGTAGCTGTTTCCGCCCAAGCTCTCTTATTTTTTTTTTAATCAAGTACGGAAGGTTCTATCAAAAGATTTTGTTTCTGATAGAAACAAAATCTAATTTTGGTGCAACTTCTTTTTTCAACAAGACACTTTGCGAGGCACTTTCTCATTTATATAATCTTGGCTGCGAAACTTTCGAGGCGATTCTAGACGATTCTTCTATAACTCCGTAAACATTGGTCCTATTGCTTGGAAGTCAATTCTGTCCTGAACAATTATTTTGTCGCCACGTGTGAGTTGTCAAAAATGTCACCAAACCGAGTCTTCCGTAAGAAATACATTAGGAGTTTTCATTAAATTACGTTAAAATTACGGGATTTTCTTGCAATTTATTTTTTAATTAAATTGTTTATTTAGGGTCGTCTAAGATATTTAGCCACATAAAAAAGAATATTCTTTTATTTACAACTTCATAACATTACCCTGCTTGGCACGTTCCAGGCAGTGCAATCCTTGAATAGGAAACAAAAAAAAATCTATATAATAAAATTTAGCATAACATAAATTAAACTATGATTATGTGATAAGCAATGCTACTTAACACATAAACATTGCATAAATACTAAACACACATTAGAAATAATTTTTCAACGGAAAAGACCATGGTCTAGGTGGTCATTTGATTTAAGATAACCACGGCGTCTTTCAAAGACGGACCATCCCGTTTAGAATAATATTTAAGAAAAAGTCTTTTACATCGTTCCACAGCCAGACTTTATGACCTTCCTGTAAATCATGTCCCGGGTGTCGATCCTTGTCTGTATCCTCTCTGTCGCTGAATGTTTTCCAAACGTGGCTCTCGTAGGTACTTTTCTGGCGATGAAGACGTATCAGGTGGATAACTTAACTGGAGATCAGTAGGGGGACGAAGTTCACGACCCAATAGCAACTGTGTATTCAGAAGTCTCATGGACAGCACTGCAAAATGCAAGCAAGAACAGCTTCAAATCTCAATCTTGCTGATTCCTTGACACAAGAAGTGAGAAGTAATTCAGAATGGTTTGGTTAAAACTCACAAATATGGTTAGAGGATGTCAGGACGTTGTCCGGCTCTTGCCTAATCAGAACACAATTCTTTAAAAACAGCAGAGAGGAAATTCGTTCCATGGTCTGAATGAATTTATAAAGGTTTGTCAAATCTGGTAAATCAAAAGTTTTCGGCTAATGCTGTAGCTTCTCGATCGAGTATGGGGCCCTTTTATAAAATAATACATTGCAACATTTGTTGCTCCTTGAAGATCGAGGACCTAAGATGTCAAGTGCTCAAATGGTGTTATAGCGTTGCAGTCTTCCGTGGCTACACTTCTTCGGTATTTTCTGAGTCTCCCAGTCATTGACACTACGTCATCTCTTGACTTTTCCAGTAGAAGAGCTTCATTACCCCAAAGTGGCCTCCAGTTCAAGCAGTTCTTTCAATTCCTGTTTTGGAAAGTTGTCACTTTAAGGAGCACCCGTCCTCAGATTCCCATTAACACGCAGTTTCAAATATCGAGGCCGATACTATAGCTCTCGGAAGCGATCACTCTTTGTTCCACAGTAATGCTCATTATTATGGGTTTCCTTCATTGACTTCAAAATGTTGTTGATTTTTTGCAAGCCATTTTAATTTTACTTGAAGTTATTTTCCTGGTTTCGGAAATACCACATCATAAAAACCGGATCTATGAATAAAATTATGCGTCAATAAAAATGACCTTTAATGGTATAAGTATGCATAAAAACAAATTAATCAATTATGAATAATAGAACTATTTTAAACAAATAAACAATTATGTTTTATGTTTCCATGTCGTATGATTATGCGGCATGTAAAAGATCCCTGGAGTGCCTTATTGGATCTTGGCATTTCCGGTAAAATTAAATTCCTAGTGCACTTTAGCATCCAAATAGAGTCTTGGTGCTGCCATCTAGTGTGTCAGAAACTAGACGTCCAAATTAACATGGCCAACGGTATCTCACCCATTGTGGTGGTCCTGAAAGAGTGGATACCACTTCTGGAGAACGCACTAGGTCTGCTCATCGGGAAGACTGATTGTGCAGCTCATTGGAAAAAAAATGTTTTATGTTTAATTTTATATCATGAAAAGTAGTTAGAATTAAAGAATGAGAAGAGGTGTGTATATTTGAGATGCTTAATTTTTTTTTAAATAACTTTTTTTCCATCTAAATTAATTTTCAACTCTAAAAAAGAATCGTTGATAGCATCATCTTTAATGCACTCTGACTGCAACATGAGGGTTGTCATTGTTGATATTTTTTATTTTGATATTTTTTTCGTGTTTCCTTATTTTTCCCTTCTCCGCATTTGGTGCAGAAAATTGTCCGGTCACAGGGGTAGGTTTTGATGGTCTCTCTTAAAATGTTTTCTTTAACACAAAGTCTATGGAAAAAATTCCGCACCTCCCAAAAATGGTCGTTACATAGAGGTGGTCTTTTCTGGAGGTTCCACTGTATTTTCACGTGTACAGTCGGCAAAAAAAAAAGATTTCACCCAGAATAACTTTCGTTCTTATGATCGGATTCTCACGAACTGAGTGTCAATCTTAATGGTTCCTGGGGGTGACCTCACATATGCTAATTAATTAGTGCTAACGATTAATTAAGTTGCGAAATTAGACAAAAAAACGTATTTTCTCTGAATAAACATATATATATATTACATATTTGGAATCCTGACCCTTGAAATAGGGGGGGGGGGAGGGTAGACAAAATTTCGAAAAATTCGGGTCGCAATAAATATTTATATATTTGGCGATAGTTCAGAAAACAGCCAACAAAAGCAGCTTCCGAAAATGAATATTTAAAGATAACCCATAGACTAATTTAAAAGTTGAATACTTGATTTTATTCCGTTACTAAGTAACCCAGTTCAGACTATAAAAAAAATTTTAATATTGTTCTGTGATTGCTTGGATTGGTTTAATTAATAGTTAATAGAAAATATTTCGAAGTTTCTAGGCAATAGGCAATTTTTAAGCTGATTTCTGTCCAAAAAGTGAAGAATCCGTGTCAGGCATGTTCTTGTAAAAACGGTTATCAGTTAAAATGTAACTAAAGAATTCCTCTTAGATCATTTTTATCTCGGAACCGTAGAAATTTATTTTTTTTTTGTCAGTATTTAAGAATTTATATACTTGTGAACTAAGTTTTGAAAAGAATTTTTAGAGATCACGTCGCATTTTCTGTTAGTTGTGACATTATACACTACCTTCATTTTTTAGTAATTTGCTTTTCCTATTGTTTTATATAATTAGATTTATCTAAGAAACAAAAATTTTTTTAAAAAGTTCAATTCACCAAAAGAAAAAATTAATTACTCATAGTATCACTCAATCTGTGTAAAATCAAGATTTATCACAATCACATCCTGCCTTGGCATTTAGTTTCTTCTTTATTATACTGATACTTGGAATCTCAATAATAATCAACTTATTTTAAATTTTATTAAACATTTGATTTTAAGGATCTCCGCAATAGCATTCCACTTTCTAAACTTAGATGTTCTCTTTAATTATAACTTTTAAAAAGCATTCTTAATTACGATTTTCAGTGTCTAAAAATTCTATTTATTAGTCTATTTATTAATTATCTTTATAATAATTTTTTTTAACTGAAATGCATGGAATACCACAAAGATCTGATTTTTCTTCACTTCTGGCTGGCTTAATTTTACACTATTATGGAAAAAAATAATTTTACAAGATATTAGATATATTTTTAGATTTATTGGTAGTTAAATTATTTTTAGGTTTCTGAACAATATAATTTTTTAAAATAATAAATGCTATATCACGAGGTATTAATCTTGCTTCGTTATCATAACGATAACATTAATTTAAATTTTCTGGAACTAAAATAAAGAAGAAAATATCTTCATTGATGGCATAGTTCTAAGTTACTACTAAGTGGTTACTATAAATAAACTACTTATGTGGAATCCTATTATTTATAGCAACGTTTATTTAAATATGTGCTGGTTATAAACGTAAATGTTTTCTAATTATAATCATCACTAAAACAAGTATCTCATAGAACAGAATCTTTTTTACTATCCCTAGTGTACACAAAAATAAAAACATATATGCGTTGCCAACAAAAGAATGATGTAAGAAATAATATAAGACGAAATAATCAATGCATTTGCGTTGATGCACTTGCGTCTGGAATATCTTCCCCACCCTGATCAACCTCAAGAGGAATGATCAGTTGGACAGGTCGAGATATTTCCTTGCCATCAGAACGTAAAGTACAAGTGAAGACTTTGTGAAGTAATACTATGTCTCCAACACGAACATGAGATGATTTTTGAATGTTACGAACTTGGTGGAAAGATCGTAATTGCAATAAATAGTCCTTGTACCATTTCTTCCAAAATGCGTCTAATAAGTCCTGTTGTTGCTTGTACAATTTTTTCAGATTTCTACTAGATGCTGCAGGCTGTGAAGGTATGGTTGTAAGTCTTTTACCGGTAAGAAAATGGGATGGTGTTATGTTTCTTCAGGATCATCATTTCCTTGTTCATAAACTAACTGTCGACTATTTAATGCGGCTTCAACACCAACTAATGCTGTAGAAAAACCTTCTTCATCTAACAGAATTCGTCCAAGGGATTTTCGCAAACATCTTTTTGATAGTCTGATCAAACGTTCCCACAATCCTCCCCACCAAGCCGCTCGTGCAACAATAAATTTCCACTTAATTCCCGTCTGGGCATAATATTGCTGAACTTTTATCGATGTCAAGTTGTGCCATAAAATGGATAGCTCTTTTTTAGCGGCATGGAAGGTAGTGGCATTTCCAGTGTATATTGTATGAGGGACTCCTCTTCTACCTACAAATCTTTTTAAGGCCATGAGAAATTTGTCAGTAGTGAAATCAGAAACTAGTTCATTATGTACGGCACGAGTAGTTGAGCAAGTGAAAAGTGCGATATAGGCTGTATTTAAAGGTTTCAAGTTACGAACATAAAGTGGGCCAGCGAAATCTATGCCAATAGTAGTAAATGGAAGGCAAGGTGTAGTTCTATCCCTTGGTAAAGGAGCTTCGATTTGTTGACTCCTAGATGCCTGTGAGAGTTTACAAGGTAGATATTTATAGAGCACTCGTTTAATGGCTTCACGTCCCCGTATTATCCAGAAGCTGGAACGAATCTATGAAAGTAGTATTTGAACACCTAAGTGATGAAGCTTCACATGTGTGTAGTATATGAAAAAATGTACAAAAAGATGAGAGCCACCAAGAAGCAAAGGGTGTTTTTGCTCATTTTTGAGCGTTGCAAACTGTAATCTACCTCCTAATCGTATGAGATTTTCTTGAAGAAATGGGTTAAAACGGCTAATTTTTGAAGATTTTGGCAAAGGGGAATTATTTTGTAAAGCGTTAAGCTCTGCCGAAAAGCATTGCTTTTGCACTGTAAGAATCCAATAGTTTTTTGCTGTGTTAAGCTCATCACATGTGAGATTAATAGAAATGAGTTGCTTGGATCGACAGTTATACAAGAAGCGAAATATCCATGTTGTAACTCTAAGAAGTTTCATATATGAACTGAAGCGCGATATATCAATGAGAGGTTGGCAAGAAGTTATCAATAAAGATTGAGAAGCTGGATTACGTAGTTCAGCATGAATATCTGGATTAGTGTCACTCAGTTGTTTTGAAGGCCAAAAATTTGATGATTGTGTTAACCAGGTTAGTCCTAGCCACCAAAGGTCCAATGATTTAAGCTCTGTTGGTGCAACACCGCGAGGCAAGTGGCCGGCAGGATTTTCATTGCCAGGGCAATGCCGCCATTGTGTTGGATTTCTGCAATTGAGAATTTCGTTCGTTCGGTTGCAGACAAAAGTTTTCCAAAGGTTTGGATCACCTTTTATCCAATTTAAGACAACTGTTGTGTCACTCCAAAGTGTCGCTGAGTTCCTATCCAGTTTAGTTTCTGTACAAAACTAATGGAGTAATCGAGCACCCAATAATGCGGCTAACTGCTCTAAGCGGGGAAGTGTTATTCTTTTCAGAGGGGAAAATTTATTACGACTGCAAACCATTCGAACATGAAATTTAGTATCTTCTGTGAATCGTATATATAACACCGTTCCGTAAGCACGTTCCGAAGCATCGCAGAATACGTGAATGGTAACATCAGCAGAAGATATTCCAACCTATGAAGAAATAATCCTTGAAGAAAGAGTAACGTCTTTCTTCCAAGGTAATCTAACAACACGACGATTTTCTAGGACTTCATAAGAATTGCGAAAGTCTTCCAATATTTCAAAATTACGAATGGACATTTCTTTGTCTTGCATGGCTTTAATACCTAAAATATCTAAGTCCCAGAATTTCCTAACTTGATCATCCAAAATATATGGTAATTTGATGCTAATATTATGAACTGACGATAAAGAAGCGACAGATGTATGAGATCTGGATCCAGACAAAATCCAGCCAAAGACTGATGGAATGAGCACAATTGTTTCCGAAAATCTGAAAGGAACCTCAGAATTCACCACCGTCCAGTTAAAATCTGCACCAATCAAAACTTCTATAGGCATCTCTTGCATGGCGTCATTCGGGTCAGCAAGCCTAAATTTTTTCTTGTGAGCCGTAGAAGCAAAGCCGTCTTTAATGGAACTGATGGATGAACTGCATATCTATTAGAGCTTTCAAATGCATGTAGATAAATTTCTGACTGATTCCAAATGCTTGATAGTATAAATCTTACTTTGCGTTTCGATTGAGCCTGATTTGATGATGATTCGAATGCATGAATTTCAAGTGAATCAGAGCTAATGACATCTAATTTTAGGTAGTCTACAAGATGTGAATGAATGAAACTGGTTTGACTCCCACAATCTAAAATGCATCTTGTAAGCTTAGTAATACCAGTTGGGCCAGTTATATATACTCGAGCAGTCTGTAAGTGAGTAAAATTAGGTGTACGAGTATCTATATTATTTGTAGAAATAGAGTGACTAGGTTGATTTGCACTGTTATTTCTACAAATAGAGACATGGTGCTTCTTTTTGCATCTTATGCAGAACGCTTTATCTTTGCTTAGACCATTTTTTATACTATGGTCACGATTAGTACACAGGAAGCATCTACCAGAGGTTTTTAATTTTTGGATTCAAGTATCAATATCAGTTATAATAGTACAATCTTGCGGCCGGTGACCGTTAATTTCACAGAAGGCGCAAAATGGAGATGGTTTTTTAGTCTGGTTAATCTTTTTAGAATTCACATGCAAAGCTGTTGTAGATGTCTTAAATGTGTAATCAAAGTTTTGCTCACCTCGAATTTTTAGTGTTGTGAGAGCACCTTCTACTTCTTCAGACAAATATTGCACTAGTTTATTCATATCACTAGTTTATTCATATCTTTTTGCGTAAACATCGGCGAAAAATATCATCCGGAAAGGCACGTAAAATTTTTGGAGCTAAAACGCGCCCGTATGCGGTGATATCCTCCCCTAAAGCCGTTAAAGCGTTTTTCTTCTGTTGCATTAAATACTTCATTCAAGGCAATAGGAGTGGGATTACGTATTGGCGAAGTATTTTCCAAAAAGTCTAAATGTGCTTGAATTATTCTGTTTTTGTCTCCATATCGATTTTGAAGAAGAGATTTTGTAGTTTCATACGTGTAGGCACTAACCCTGATTCCATCAACTAAACGTCTTGTTTCATCTTCTAAATATCCTCGCAAAAACACATGTTTATCAATTAATGATAAACTATTATTATCGTCAATAGAATATTTAAATTGTTCCCAGAAACATTGCCATTGTTCAATATCACCTCGAAAAGTATCGAGTTTAATAGTAGGAAGTTTCACTGTGCGAGATTGAGAAACGGGTAATTGCATAACGGGTACTTGTGTAACAAGTATTTGAGAAACAGTTACTTCTGTGGCGATTGCAACGCATTAGATTCAAAATAATTTCTACTACCAAATTTTTTTGCTTTAAAGATAGCGAGCTCGGCATTATCCACGTATTCTTCACATTGAACAATACCATTGTCATAATCACCATCTGTTAATAAACTATGAATGTCATTATCCAATTTCTTCATTTCTAACAAGCAATCGGAAAACCGATGACTAATAAATTCGACATTTTCATTTAAAGTGTCAGAGGTGGCAGAAAGATCAGAATTTAATTGCGTAATAAATTGAGTAACATTACCTCGCACTGTTTTTCTTTTCAAAAGTGCCAGACTGTCGCCAAGTTCTTTTTCGTTTTGTTTCTCCACCATTGAGTAATACTGATATTTGACATTTCGTTAGTTTTTAAACGAGTGTCTGCGTAAATTATTCATCTGATTCGTACTTAAGTTTAAAACCGAGCAGTATCGGCACCAAAATGTGCTGGTTAAAAACGTAAATGTTTTCTAATTATAATCAGTACTAAAACAAATATCTCATAGAACAAACTCTTTTTTACTATTACAAGTGCATACAAAAATAAAAACATATATCCGTTGCCAACAAATGAATGATGTAAAAAATAATATAAGACGAAATAATCAATGCATTTGCGTTGATGCACTTGCGCCTGGAACAAAGTACCACTTTTACCAAATTTACCGAATAAAAAGAATTTGTTGTAATATTTATTTGCCATCTAATATTTTTTTAAAAATTTGATTAAAAATAATTTTTTTTTAACAAATGTCTATATAAAACAACCAAACTCTCTATAAAATCATTTAATTAAATGACAATTAAATAAAATAAGATAATATTTATGCAACTATTGTTATCTATTATTGCCTAATCCGACCTGGCAGCTAACAATTAAACGATCCTCACTTCAGTTTAGAACTTTTGTAACTAACCAACAACATTAAATTAAAATAACAAATACGAATGTTATTAAGTTCTATAAAATCCTTTAACTAAAATGCAACCTTTCATTAATTATAATTTTTGAGTTTTCAAAGAAACGAACCAGTCAGAGCTTAAGTCTAAAATGAAACCATCGAAATGCTTAAAAGAGAAGCTTTCATGCAGCGAATGTATAAAAAATATTCGCTGAACGAGCGTAGGATATGACAAGGAACTCAATAAAGAAAGAAAACAGATTAAAAGAAAGAGAATATGCTTCGACCTTTTCTTTACTGTAGATACAGAATTTACGCATTTTTATGTGAAAGAAGCAATCGCTTTTTTCTGTTGTTTTGCAACGCTAAATCAGGTCTGTTAAATACGATGATCTCGGGGTTTCAAATCATTACAAACGCCTTTAACATAATAATAACACAAACATGGAAGATGTTCACGATACAGTGCCGTAGAGGAAACTGATTACAATTAATGATTTTACGTTACAGCGCAGAGCACCATCTGTTGAGTTTTAGAAATTATTATTAACACTGAGAAATAGTCTTAACAAGGTCTATAAAATTTGTCACTGTTAGAAGCACTAGAATTGGGTTTGCGAAAAGATCTTGTCTGGAAAGCCTCCAGAACAATCTAGTAGCACATTTCTAACAGGTTGAGATTGTCTATTGGAATATGATCTCTAATAAAGCTGGTGATTGCCGTCTGGTGGTCCCCTTTACAATTTTTTATTTCTTATCGCAGCAGTGAGTCGATTTGTTATTGAGATAATAAAGAATTGAATTAATAAATATTCCTAATATTTTAAGTTTATTATTAACACAAAGATTGGGATCCAATTCACTCTAAATTGTGGTCAGTAGACTAAAATTGGCATTCAAATAAAGCAGCGAGGAAGATGATTTGCCAAAGTCAAAAAGTTTTAACAACAGGTATAAATTTTAAGGTAAAAGAAAAAACTTTCAGAATAACGAACATCTGTATTAATAAGAAAAATACTTCTATAAAGGAATAAGTTGACTGCCATTGCACTGCCATCTATCGCTGACGATGGTATCTATTCAGCAGAACCCGCCTATTGCTACACAATAAACTCTGACGTCGGAAAAGCAAGTGCAAGAACTCAGAAAATTGACAAATTTTCAGGTATGTTTAACGAAAAATTTTTTTATTAAAATTTATCTACTTACGGGCCTTGGATACTTTCGATGAGATGGACTATTTCTTTTTTTCAGACAGAAATGGCGATAGAATTATGTAGTTTGAATGTACAATATACTCTCAATATCTCAAAGTTGAAGAGACGCTCAAAAAATAGCGAGTTTTTGAGGTAACAAGTTCGGAACTAAATATGCTCTAAAAACTAGGAAAATATGTTCGAAAATATTACTCTAAATAGTGGAGTCAGAAAACATAAGACTCTTAAATATGTAATACATGTTTAATGACAAATGTAAAAATTTTACCAGCTTTTATGCATTCAAATTTATTCCACCGCAAAGCTTCTGTAAGTTAGCTGAAAATATACTGCTATTTCATTCCATGATGCTGGTTGTTGTAAACTACTAAAGGTTTTATTAAAATATTCTTATTCTGTGAGGATTGTGGGTAGTAAATATACATAATGATGGAGCACACTAGAGACAAAGTTTAAAATAGTGCTATGGTAATAATTTTTTTATCACAGAAAATAAATTTAAAATTGATTTTCTGAATTCTATATTTCAATATTCTGAAATGAAAAATACGAATTTGTAAACTTATTTTCTTTTATTTCAGAAATAATTTTTTCTTTTTTTAAATCTATAGGGGAGACAAGTGAGGGAATGACATATTGTTACATTTTAATTACTTAAAATAGATAAGAAATGAAAATTGATAATTTTATTTTTATTCTTTTGTTAATCTGCATTCTAAAAAACACTTTGTTCTCTCTCAATAAATGAAGCTCACGCAACTCAGCGGACTGTAAACTTCTATTTTTAATTTTCATATTTACTCAATATTCTCTACTCACAGAATGCGACCTCTCGTCACATTTTTTAATTAAACACTGAACTCTTACAAGACTCGCCACATGAGGGCGCTACTGAAATAGCGCATCCCACCATTTAATTCCGAAGGTAAATTACAGTAAAATTTATGGATTCTACTTGAATCAATTTATCACAAACCACGGCACTCGAGCCGCGATGGCTCAGGGGATAGAGCGTTCGCCTTCCAATGAGGCGAACCGGGTTCGAATCCCAGTCGATACGAATTCCGCATCCGGCTTGCACTGACCACAGTGCTGACGTGAAATATCCTCAGTGGTAGACGGATCATGGGTTAGAGTCCCTTTGCCGTTAGGCTAACCGTTGGAGGTTCTCGTGGTCTTCCTCTCCATGTAACGCAAATGCGGGTTAGCTCCATCAAAAAGTCCTCCACGAAGGCAAATTTCTCCCAATACTCGATCCAGGAGTTCCCTTGTCTTCTGGATTGGGTTCAAAATTACAAGGCTACGGAGTTGAACATTAGTAGCCGTAAACCCATTAAGTTGGGTCGGCTGTTCAACGACGGTTATAAAATTATAAAACCACGGCACTCAGGGTACATACCAATCCAAATTTCACGATAAATCTCCCCTATGCAATAACTGCAAAGTTATAGATGACCTGGAGCATATACTGATTCATTGCCCTCTATTTGATAACATAAGAAAAGCAAATTTTACGGCAAACCTGACCTATAGCTCTCTCAAACGACACTGGAGGATACCAGCTATGCAAAAGGGCATAGAACGAATCATTGAAAGCCACTTTAGCGCTGGCTTGCCACCAGACATGCCATAATAAAGAAAATGTCGAAACTGTGTTTTCTCAGAATATTGACATCATGCACTGAATTTCAAAGACTTTTCCAAATTTTCGATTTGTAAAGGTGGAAAGTTCCCTTTCCACCCACCCTGACCTTTTTTTTAAAATTAAAATATAGGACACTTTGTGTATGGAATTAACATTTCATCTGTATTTACTTTCACATTTAAATTCGTTTCGATATGTGGACTGGGTCAGCTCTCTATCTGTTAAAATTAACGATTTTGTACACCGAGTTAACTTTTCATCTGTTCAAACATCTGCTTTTTACTTTCTTTGCATTTTTAAATTACGCGATACCTTGTTGATGGGGAGTCTTCTTTTAATCTGTTTGACAACCTTCATCTTATGTTCAGGATACCATGTATCTTGGGTCAACTTTTCATTTGTTTTGCTATCTACATCTTGAATTCAAGTCACCCTTTTTATTCCTCATTGTAAATTCTCATCTTCCCTTTGTTTTCAAACTGGAAATTGTTTTTGTATCTTTTTGTTGATCAATAAAATTTGTCCCCGGATGCCCCCGCTAGGGGACGGGACGGGGCTGAGCTTTGATGTACGGAGCATTCCGCCCCTCATAGCAATGGTTACATTCAATCATTAAAACACACAATTATTTCAAACGTAAATAAAGAGCCGCGATGGCTCAGGGGATAGAGCGTTCGCCTTCCAATGAGGCGAACCGGGTTCGAATCCCAGTCGATACGAATTCCGCATCCGGCTTGCACTGACCACAGTGCTGACGTGAAATATCCTCAGTGGTAGACGGATCATGGGTTAGAGTCCCCTTGCCGTCAGGCTAACCGTGGGAGGTTCTCGTGGTCTTCCTCTCCATGTAACGCAAATGCGGGTTAGCTCCATCAAAAAGTCCCCCACGAAGGCAAAATTTCTCCCAATACTCGATCCAGAAGTTCCCTTGTCTTCTGGATTGGGTTCAAAATTACAAGGCTACGGAGTTGAACATTAGTAGCCGTAAACCCATTAAGTTGGGTCGGCTGTTCAACGACGGTTATAAAATAAAAATAAAAACGTAAATAAAAGGGGGCCGGGACAGCCTGGTCGGTAGGGCGCTGGGCCCATGTACAAGAGGTCGTGGGTTCGATCCTCGCCGGCCGAAGACTCCCCGTGTAGTAAATGGTGACTGATGCACGTTAAATCTGTCGAGTCCCAAAGTCCTCCATGTTCCCATAACAAATCAATACCTCTGGGGGTACTGATCCAGGAGTTTCCTTGACTTCTGGATTAGTTCAAAATTACAAGGCTACGGAGTTGAGCATTAGTAGTCGTAAACCCATGAAATTGGGTCGGTTGTTCAACGGTTATAAAATAAAATAAAAACGTAAATAAAAATTAATAACAATATACAAACAAAATTGAACCTCATTAAAAAACACACTTTTACAAGATTACTCATTAATAGGTAAAAGACAAATTTTAGATATAGAGCGTTTGTAAATTCCAGATTGGGTTTTAACTACTCTAACCCGTTTGTCTAACCGGTAGATTTTCATTTTTTAGAAGAACTAACTCATTGTTTTTTACATTATCTTTTTCTACCATCAACTTGGACCTTTGTTGCAAATTATTAAGATACTGTATATGCCATTTCTTCCCTTTATTTTTGTCAGTCTTTTCCAGTTAGATAATCGATTATCTTGCATCTCAACTAATTTAGGCTCTACCATAGTATTTTAGGGTCTACCGATTAAGAAATGGGCAGGAGTTGAGATATCACACATATCAGCATCGGAAGACATAGGTACAAGCGGTCTGGAGTTATGAATTCCTTCTATTTGAATAATGACTGTTAGGAATTCTTCATAGATCAATCTGGAATTTCCTGAAACCCTTTTAAAAAGATACTTAAATGATTTAACTACACTTTCCCAGAGACCACCTGAAGTTGGGAGTTGTAGGTGGAGGGAAGTTCCAATCTATTCCTTTAATTAATATACAATTTGCCAGTCCCTCATCTGATTTTACAATTAAATTTTGTAACTTAGAAAGCTCTTTATTCACTCCGATGAAATTTTTGGCGTTCTGTGAAAATAATTTTGCGCATATACCTCTTCGAGCCACAAATCTCTTTAAACACGCCATGAAGGACTCTGATGTTAAATCTGCCACAATTTCGAGATGAACTCCTTTTGTAACTAGGCATACAAAAATACACGCATATATTTTATGATAAATTCTTTTTCTTTTATGTTTACATTTGAAAAGAAATGGCCCACAATAATCTACTCCTGAGCAATTAAATGGAAAGTCGGGAGTTACTCTCTCCTTGGGTAATCCTGGTACCCCAGAACACTGCTTTGGCCCGTGCTTCAGGTAAACGGGAGGTGCATATTGGCCTGTGTGCATCAATCGGCTGGTCACAATCGTCATCTGTTGACTAGGGTCAAGACCGGGGTCACCTATTGGGCATCTCGTTAAGGGTGGAGGCTACCTCAGGGGTGACTCACGGTCGTATAACTATTGGTCAGCATCGTTGTTAAGTAGCAGATTCCACTCTGTTACTTGCATCTCTTTGGTTGGACTCCGTGGTGGGTGATGCCGCTGGTAGTCGAAGTGATTTTTTTATTTTCTATGGCTGAAATTAGCAAGGTGTTCAATTCCGTACACCGAAACAAAAACAGCGGAACAATCTCCTCTCCGTTTGAATACGCTCGATTTTACATCATAACGCTCACGAACCCTGAAGTACCCAACACTTCATTTACGAAAGTCTCGCCATTTCTGATTCACAAAGCTCTTCTCTCAGTACTCGGAGAAGTTGCCTCGGTGAAAAAGTTACGCTTGGGTGACCGTTTAGTTGAGGTCTCCCAAAAACAGGCTACTATCTTATCTAAATGTACCAATATCTGCTCTTTCACTGTTACAGTATCGCCCTATAAGACACTTAACACCACTCGAGGTGTCATGTCAGAATCTGAATTCCTCGATAATGCAGAGGAAACAATTGCGGAAAATTTAACAGACCAACATGTCACTGCTGTTCGTAGGATCAAGATTAGGAGGGATGGGAAACTCATCCCAACGAAACATCTGATCCTTACTTTGACACACCGAAAATACTATCTTCGGTTAAGCTTGCTTGGCATAACTGTCCTGTACGACTTATGTGCCAAACCCATTAAAGTGCTTTCAGTGCCAAAGGTTTGGACACTCTAAAGCATCTTGTCGTAGCAAGCCTATTTGTTCTCGATGCTCTGGTTCTGACCATTGTGACACTACCTGTTAATTGCCACCCCTTTGCATTAACTGCAAGGGTGCTCACGCTGCATACTCCCGGAATTGTCAAAAATGGTCCCTAGAGAAAGAGATACAAAGTGTCAAAGTATTGCAAAACGTGACCTTCAATGAAGCCCGCCGAATAGTCACCGCCCGCACTCCTCGTCTGGGTGTAGCAGCTGCAAAGACTTCATTTTGTTCTGTCAGTACGCAAACGGACCTTCCACCTTTGTCTTCTACCTCTCATCATCAGATTAAAACTACAGTCCAAAAACCGCAATTTAATTTTAATACAACATCAAATAAAATTGATAACGCAGAAAAAAACCGACCATTCCCCAAACAGCTTTCAGCAACAAAAATGCCTCAAACTAATAAACCTGGCATATCTCGGAAGAAAAGAGACCCAAAATACGTCAATCAATCTACTTCTGCTCAGAAGATGGATTTTGACGTAGAATTGTCTCTTCATCCTTCTGACGATAAATTTTTACTAGACTAAAAAACTTTGACGTTGAAATACAACTAAATCCATCAATTTCATAATAATGTCAATAAATTTTATTTCATGGAACTGCCGTGGCCTTAGAAATAAGCTCTCTGAAATTTAAAGATATCATCTCTAAATATCAACCTGCATGCTTTGCACTGCGGGAGACTCATTTAACGTCATCTCATAATTTTAAATTACGTAACTACTCTTGCTCCCGACATGATTTCGATGATGGAAATCATCCACATGGCGGCGTTGCAATTTTAACTTGTAATACATTTCCATCTACTCATCTTACTTTATCAACCTCATTACAGGCTACCATAATTCAAATTCACATCAATATTCTCCTCTCAGTCTGCTCTGTGTATCTACCTCCTCATGCACCCATTTCTCAAACAGATTTAAACTTATTTATACATCAGTTACCATCGCCTTTGCTCGGAGATTTTAATGGTCATAGTGAATTGTGGGGTAGTTCCACCTCCAATGAACGGGGCGTAAAATTGAACAACTTATCCTGGACCCTAATCTCTGTTTGCTTAATAACGGCGAAGAAACTTACCTTCACACACCTACTCGAACCTTTCACGCCATTGATTTAGCATTATGTTCACCAATTCTCTTATCTTTAATAAATTTTTCAGTAAGTAATGATCTTCATAACAGCGATTATTTCCCTCTCTTAATTTCATATTCTGCATCTGTTCCCATGAGCCGAAGACCAACAACTTTCATATTTCATCGCGCTAATTGGCCACAATTTGTCCAGCTTGCTCAGATCACGAATGATATGGTCACACATGACACTATAAATACAGCAGTTGACCTGGTTACGTCTGTAATTCTCCAAGCGGCTGAAGATAGTGTACCCAAGTCGTCAAGTCTACTTCCTAGCCATTGCAAGCCGTGGTGGAATGAGAAATGTGCTGCTGCTTATAAAAAGCTGAGACGCTTGTGGAACATCTTCCACCGTTACCCTAACACTGCCAATGCCAACCTTTTAGCCTTTAAATGGGCTAAAGCAATAGCACGAAAAGTCAGGCGCTATAGTCAGAGAGATTCTTTGTGCCGTTACGCCTCTTCTATAACATCTACGACTTCTCCCAGACAAGTTTGGTCGAGAGTCAAAAAAGCTAATGGCATATACCGTGAATCTCACCTTCCGGTATTCAAACGAAACGGTACCATTTATTCATCTCCTGTTGACGTCTGTAATATGCTTGGTGAGACATTTGCTGCCGTCTCTAGTCTAGAGAGCTACAGCAGAGCATTTCAATACCATAAGCAAATTGCCGAACGAAATATCATCAACTTTGATACGCGCCGTCTTTTCCACTATAACAGTAATTTTAATTTTGTAGAATTACAGCGAGCACTTTATCAGTCTCATAATACAAGCCCCGGGCCTGATGGTAACACCTATCACATGCTCCGCCACTTAGATAAGACGTCGTTGTCAAATGTTCTCATTCTATTCAATAGAATATGGACGGAACAAACGTACCCGTCAGGTTGGCGTAAAGCAAGTGTGATAACAATATTAAAACCAGGTAAAGACCCTAAGGTTCCTGTTAACTATCGTCCTATAGCTTTAACCAGCTGTCTTCGGAAAACGTTTGAGCGGATGGTCAACTCTCGCCTGGTATACTACCTCGAATCATCATCTCATACCCGACTTTCAAAGCGGTTTTCGGAAGGGAAGATCCACGATTGATAACATCGTTGCTCTTGAGTCAAGAATTCGTAACGCCTTTGTTCGACGTAACCATTTCATCTCTATCTTTTTTTGATATTGAGAAGGCCTACGATCGGACATGGCGGCACGGAATTTTGAAGACACTCTACGACATGGGACTTCGCAGTAATCTACCCATCTTCCTCAAGAACTTTCTGTCGAAGCGGTATTTTCGAGTAAAACTGGGAACTACATTTTCTGATCTCTTCACTCAGGCTGAAGGCGTGCCTTGAGGCAGTGTTTTAAGTGTAATACTCTTCACAATTCATGTTTCACAAATCTTGAACGTGCTGCCACCTTCCGTATTTGGTTCACTTTATGTTGACGATCTGAACGTGTCATGTACAGGATCTGATATGCGCGTCATTGAACGTCAACTGCAGTTGACTGTGAATAAAATTGTGGAATGGTGTGAGCAAAATGGTCATACCCTTTCACCTGCTAAAAGCTCTTGCATTCATTTTTGTAGATTACGCAGAATACATTTTGATCCTGTTATATCTATTAACAACATTACTATACCCGTTGTATCCGAATTAAAGGTTTTAGGTGTCGTTTTTTATCACAAACTCACTTTTCTGCCTCATATTTTACATCTAAGAAAACGGTGTGAGAAGACTTTGAATGTACTACGCGTTTTGTCGAATACCTTTTGGGGTGCGGATCGTATCGCCTGTACAAAGCGTTAATACTATCACGTATAAATTACGCTTGTGCAGTCTATGGTACTGCTACTGCTCCCAATTTACGGCGCTTAGATACAGTACATCATACGGCTTTACGTATATGTGGTGGTGCTTTCCGCACTTCACCAGTTGAGAGTTTATATGTCATTTGTCACCAATCACTTCTCGACTTACGTCGCATGCAGTTGTCCTTGGCATATTTCTATCGTGTGAAGTCCTGCAAATCTCATCCTCTAAAGCAAGATGTCTTTCCATCAAGCTTGGAACGATTGTATGACGCTGGACCTTCACTCGTTCGTCTATTTCATGCTCGCGTGCGCTCAGTCATACGAACATTTGACATTTGTGATGTACCAACACCATCAGTATATCACCTTCTCATACCACTCTGGATCATCGCACCATATCAGTTTTAATTCCCATTCATGTTGTACAGTAAATCTAATGTTGCATCCATCATTTATCAACAAATATACAATTCTCATCGTCACCAATATTTTGAATATGTGCCTGTATATACTGACGGATCAAAATCGGCGGGATACGTAGGCTGGGGTGTCATCATCGCTGATGATACTTATAGCTACAAGATCCCAGATATTTGTTTCGTCTTCACTGTGGAAGCTGTTGCCATCCTTTTGGCATTGCGGCTGATTTCTTCACGCTCCGAACGAAAGTATTTTATATACTCTGACAGTATGAGCGTCTAACGCCAATTAGAAAATTTTCGCAGCGATACTCATCCAATCTTATGCTTCATTAATCATTTATTAATCGCTCTTCACAAGAAGGGATTTGTGTACCATTCTCAGACATTAAACTACATGTTCGACAGCTCATCTCGTCCCTTTGGCAACAGCATTGGGACCTTCAAACTCAAAATAAACTTTATAACATCAAACCATATATCGACTCCTTACTTGCATTACGTCTATGTAATGCAGATGTAAAGCTTAATAGTCTCAGAATCGGCCACACTCGACTTACGCATCTTCATCTGTTGTTTGGAGAATCTCCTCCCAAATGCGACTCTTGCAATGTTTTACTTACGGTTCATCACATTTTAACCATTTGTCCTTGTTTTAACCAACATCGTCTTACCTTTTTTCATAGCACTATTTTATATATGAAGGATTTGCTGGATGATATTCATCCTCCTAACATTTTCGCATTTCTGCGAGCTATTGGTATTTTATATTGTATATAACTGTTTTATCTGATTTTATTCACTCTTATTTCTTACCCATGAACCGTTTTACCTTTTCTGTGTATTTTATAGAATTAGCTTTTTATCGATTTTTATGAACTTTTAAAAATACGTGTCTTGATATAAACAATTTTATTAGTTTCATTTATTTTATGACAATGAAACTATTGTGTGCAATTCACCATTAGATCTGACTCAACAAATTGTTTGGTGCAGCATATCCTCCTTTGGATCTTGTGCCATAAAACTTCTACATTCAATCAATCAATCTCTCTTTGGGTAAATTACCCATTAATTGCTCAACTCCTGTGGGTTCAACTTTAAAACACTTTACGCAATCATGCACGACTCTCCTGCACATTGCTTTACCATAAACTGGTTAGAATTTTTGTCTGACATAATGTAACAAAGCAGTCCCTTATGAAAAAAATCGAGGTATAAATGAGGTATAAGCAAGGTATATTTTAAGGGTATAAAGGAGGTTGTTATTTATATACGTCGTCAGGTTGAAAAGGGTAAAAATAAACCTCATATATACCTCCAGATGCATATGTTTCAACCTGAGGTGTTTAATTTTACATCTGTGGAGAGGTAGATATTTACTACTTTAAGGAGTTTCATTTTCAACCTTAGGTTATTACTTATCAACATGAAGTATATTTTTTAACACTTGTGGAAGCATTTGTTCAACAACACTTCACGTTATAATAAATATACCTCAGGTGTATTTTGTTCTACCTCAGGTAATTATTTTTCAACCTCAAGTATCTAATTTTATGCTTGTAGAGGTATTTATATGTCAACCTGTGATGTGTCATTTTACACTTCAGGTCATTATAAATCTATCTCAGGTGTATTTTTTAAATCTTGGAAAGGTAATTTTTAACTAACGTGAAGTGTATTTTGATCGACCTCAGGTAATTATTTTTCAATCTCAGGTATCTAATTTTTATGCTTGTAGAGGTATATATTTTTCAACCTTTACTGTGTCATTTATCAGCCTAAGATGCGACATTTTACACTTCAGACTTATGTTTCTTAACCTAAAGCTGTTTTTTTAGTACTTACGAAGGTAATAATTCCCAAACGTGAGGTGTTATACGGTCCACCTAGTTTATTAATTTGTAACCTCACTATATAAAAAATATAATATAAAGATATTATATATATTATATGAAGAATAATGTATATCGTAACATTTTTTCACTAGTAGAAATCTTCATTTATCAACCTGAAGTTTTTAATATTAAACTTTCGACAGTAATTGCTTCTTTTGTTAAGCTATAAAAGAAAGTTTCAAATGCATAATTCTTCTGTAATTTTAATAGATTGAACTAAATCATTTTGAAGTAACACTTATCCAAATTCTACAGTTAGGAAAAATTATTCATGGGAACTCATATTTTTAGAAGAAAATAGTCTAAGGTGCTTGAGTTTTTAAAGCTATCTATAAAACTACAAATTTAAATAATTAGTCAGCTGAAATTCAAATTACTTTTATTTAAAACTAAAATTTCATTTTTTTACAAACCTGCAAAATTATTTTAAATACTGTTTCCGTCTACCTGTTGAAGCTTGGAGGTATTGGAACCTAAAAAAATGAATTAGTAAAGAAATCATATTTACAATAATAGTGGCAGGTTTTAAAATATTAGAAATTTTTTTTTTTTTCATGATTTAAATTAACTGGATGAAATTAATTTTCTTTTTCAGATAAATAGCATTCCTCTTCTGCCATTTTTATTCAATCCTCGTAGCTAAAAAGCGTAACAGGTACCACCACAGCCACAAAATTAAATACGCTGAAAAAAGTAACAACATTTACAGAAATTCAAATACATAATTCCTATCTTATTATGAAATTTTAACACTTTTTATTTTCCTATAAATCTGGTATCATTATGGTACTTGTAAGTTTGATAATTAGATTGTCTTTCTTTTTTTTTACAAATCTTTAAACTCAATAAACCAAGTCTATATTTTTAAACTTTTTGTCAGACTTCATGAAACTAATAGCTTTTTTATAAATTTTTGACGCTGATTCTGAAAAGGACTTCCGTTATTGTCAATCACATCAGAGTTTCTTAAAAAATAGTTATTTTAAAAATTTTTAATCAATGTAATCAAGAATCAACATTCGTTTAATAAAATAAAAGTTTTAAGTTAGGAACCAATTTTTATTCTTTTTTTACACTCAATCTAATAGAACTAATTACAAGCTGATAAGGAGCACTTATTTTAAAGTTGTGAGTAATTTTATGCTAGGAAAAAGTCTAAGAGAAGAAAGATTTGAAATAATACTTTTAAAAGAAGTTGAGTATAATATCTCCCATATAACTTATAATACCGAACATACAAATACAGAATAAAACAAATAATTAGTTGTTTCAAACATTTGTTTAAATATAAAAACACATCTCATAGGGTGTAGTAAGATATACTACATATTAATTAAATCATTTGTTAATAATTATGTAAGTTAAAATTGTAACTGTTAAATTTGTAATAAATGTTTAGTGTAATATAACTGGCATAATGTTATTTATGTGACAGCTTAATGGTAATATGCAAACTTTATTTAATTGTATGGTTTTTAATTTCTTCCTTTTACACTTATAATTAATGTTAATTATTTGTCATTATTCAATGATTCCTTGTAATAATTTCATGTAATCTTTAATATTTAAGTTTTAAGCCTCAAGTATATTTTGGTAATCTTGGGAAAGTAATCTTTCTCTGTATTTATGTTCTTCCTTTAAAAGAAGATTCCTCCTATTGTTGCTTCACTGACAGCAAGATTTATGTCCCGTCAGCAAACCCCTTTGTTGGATTGAGAAGGAGTAACCTCAAGTCCGTTTTCCCACGTTTCGGCTAGCATCAAATGCAAGGCGCTCTATTTGATCTCACGATGGCGCCGAGAATGTTCCAGAACATTCTACAAAATTCTTTCCCAGGTGTGTCACTGCTTTTGACAACCCTGCTTCATGTTTGGCACGGAGCATAAAAATTAACTTCGCCAGTTGACCAATATTTACAGCTCTATGATTTGCCCCTCTGATCCTTCTCCGTCCAACCAACGCGATATTCGTTAAAATATAATTTTTTTTGGCGAGGTTTTTCTCGCCTATCTTCATAATGAAGAAACAGTTCAGTTGTCACTTTTTCCCTCACAAGTGTTTGTTTATACCTTTTGGTGTTCGGCTTAGGCTGAGATTTTTGTTGGCTTGTAAATTTTGCCGTATAAGTTGTTTTCTCTTCCTTTTGTTTTTCAGCATGTTCCTCTATTGCATTTACTTGAACTTTTGCATAAACCGCAATGTATCCACTATCTTTTTCGGCCTTTATTCACTTAATCTCTAAATTTTGTTTAATCCTAAGTTGACTTAATGTTAGTCACCCCCTTTTTCTCCCGTTTTTCTTTTAGCCACACTACATAGGGTGACATTCAAAAAAATGCATATAACTTTCAAAAATAAATGTTTTTATTTGCAATTGATTTTTATTCAATTTAGTATTAAAATTGCATAAGAAATTATACTGAATACTTTCTAAAAAATTTAAGATTTCTGAAATTCGCTAATTTTTTAAGTAGTGAACCATAAAAATGCTCATAACCTTGAAACAAATTGTCATATAAACTTGAAATCGGGTTTTAGTTAATTCTGCTCAATATTCTAATAAGTAATAACAATCCGCTTAGTAAATAATAACGTGGGTAAGAAGTACTTGTAGCCCAATGTACCCCAAGAAGTATATTGTGTTTTGAGACTCAAAACAAAATGATCACGTTGTAAGCCAAATAGCTTCAAAATAAAATGGAAACAGTAACCCTGAAGTAAAGATCTTGCAGCGCACCCTAGTGTAGAAAACGCCATCCATAATAAAGTTATGCGTCCATTCTAAAGCCCAAATAACTTTCTACGACTCGACGGTATACATAATTTAAAATTGAAGCTTCACCTCTAGTGTAAGGCACAGTTGCCCTTCGCCAATAAATCTAAAAATTTAAACATGACATAACTTATTAATTACGACTGTATACTAACTTTAACTGAACTTTGTTTATTTGTTTCTTGATTACTTAATCAGCTATTGAAAGCCCATAAGAAAATTATTATTAAAATTTTTTTTCTTTATGGATGGTTGATCATATAAAGCGAAGCACAGATCACGCCAAGGGGTTAAATTAGTCTTACAACTTCCGGGTTACTACTTTTGATTTTTACTCATAATCTTAAAAAAGCGCGCCATCCAATAATATTATATTTGTAATGTTTACAATACAACGCGTTCTTTCAATTTAAATTTCAACAGAACAAATTAATTCTTAAGACTCCGCAAGCATGCTTTGATGCTATACAAAAAAATAAACTGCAATATTTTATACTAATATAGCTAAGGGATAACGCTGAAAACCTGGCAAACTTTCACTTTAAGAAGTGATATTAATTTTGTTAAATTTGTTTTAGGCTCAAGACCCGTTAAAATTTATAAATAATCAAATATCTGGCAAATCATTGTTATCAACAATTACACATATTCTGTAGTTTATTAGGATAGATTACTTTTTCTTTTTGGTATAAATTGAGAACTAATTCCCAGAGGAAGGCTTTGCAGTAGCTTGCTAGGCACTTCTTCGCTGCTGCACATGTGCTATTTACAGCCTAGATCATCTCAGCAGTATCAGGGAACTGTGGATAAGCTCTGTAAATATATATCTATATATATATGAAATATATATATATATATATGAAATATATATATATATATATGAAATATATATATATATATATATATATATATATATATATATATATATATATATATATATATATATATATATATATAGGCAGTGTTATTATACATATTTTCACTCATAAACAACAATATAAACTTTGCAATCCAAGCAAACGATCAGCTTACAGCTATAGAAGAATTTCAAAGCAAAATTGCTATTTAAAAAATCTTTCAATTTTCAATGATTTATTTATAAGAGAAATTATGAACATTTTAATCAATTAATCAGCTTGCATAGTGCTACGTTAAAACATATTCATGTAAGCAAAATAACCAAATAGTTATATTTGAATAAATAACAAACAATAAAATATACTATGAGTAATCTGCTGTAACGATTCACCAGTAAGATTACCCTAAACAGCGACGAGAAATATTCCGATTGTTCTCTCTTATTGCTAAGCCTACAACAAAAGCCTTTAAGAATATTCTCCGACTTTAATCATTTAAGATCAAGACGCGTCTTTAAAACAAAAATCATAAAATTTAAGTGTGAAAATTGAAGAATATTTGATTAAAAGTGATAAAACTAAATTAATAAATGTCAAACACACTTACCGAATTTCGAATAGACTTTCGATTGTTAACACACAATTTGCCGGCTTGCACGGAACTCTGAGAAGTGAGTTAGTTAATATGAAGTGTACTTCAAACAAGCTTAGGTATAAATAAAATGTCTTCATACACCTCAATAAATACCTCACTCTCTGTAGTTGAAAAAACGTATATTTTTTTATACCTCGTAAATACCTCACTCTCATTAGTTGAAATAAGTTAAATTTTTTTATACCTCATAAATACCTCTTTTGTTACAAGTGTAAGAAAAACAACCTCGTATACCTTAGAAACTATCTCATCAGTCTGGTTGATATGAAGTGATTTTAAAACAACTTCAAAATAAACTTATATATAAATAAAATGACTTCATATACCTCAGTAAATACCTCACTCTCTTTAGTTCAAATAAGGCAAGAAATTTTATGCCTCAAAAATACCTCTTTTGTTACAAGTGTCAGAAAATCAACCTGGTTTCCCCTTATCAGTCCGGTTGATTTGAAGTGAATTTTAAACAACCTCAAAATAAGCTGAAGTGTATGTAAAACAACCTCGTACACCTTAATTACAAGGTATTATTTTTATTGCTGTTTTCTCAGCAACCTTAAATATACCTCAAAACAACCTCGATACCTTAAATATACCTTAAATTTTCGTAAGGGGTAGGACCTAGATGAAAATATCATTTATGGTAGAATTCTAAAATTAGTTTAGTTAATTGGTGACTCTTAGGAAGAATAATTGGGAATTTACTGTTCAAACTGACATTTGCATGTTCTATTCTGCCTTTGACTCTCAGTACTCCGTCCCTGTCAAGAAAAGGATTAAAAAATTTTATCTTACTTTTATCAGGAATTTTTTTCTCGCGGCTTTGACTTCGTATTTCTTCAGGAAATTCGTGTCTTTGAATTTCTTTCAGTATGAATAATACACTCCGGTTATTTTCTTATTACTATTATTAATTAACTCTTCAATAAATGTTTTATAAAAGGGATTCGATGAAGTTTTTCCACTGCTGCGCATCTGTTTCGGGAAGAGGATCATTCCAGTATAATTTTAGGCACCACAGTCTTTGCAGAAATATTTTAGCTTTAGTAACAGGTGGACCTAAGAGTCCAAGGGGGTCAAATATACGTGCAATAGTTGAAAGCACTGATCTCTTCGTAGGCGGAACCATGCTTTCTACCTGGATTAGGAAAGCAAAGTGGTCACTGGTTCTGTCACGCCCAGTAATTAATTTCTGACTATTGCTGTGCCACTTGTGCAGCCACATTCCTGCACTATTAAGAGTCTTTGATAATTCCGAATGCAGTTCTTTAGTTTCTCTCAAGGTGTCTCCACTATTTAGAACATCATCCAAATAGAAGTCTGTTTCTAACAGATGAGATGCTAAAAGATAATTCTTATGCTCGTCTCTAGACAATTGAAGTAAAACTCTTGTAGCTAAATATGGAGCACTTAGTGTTCCATAGGTAACTGTTTTGAGCTCATATGTTTTAAATGGATCATTCACTCCCTCCCTCCACAGTATTCTCAAAAGTTTAGCTTGACTCGGATCAATTAAAATTATCCCATACATCTGCCTAATGTCTGCCACAAACGCATAAATATATACACTCTATAACAAAAAAATCGACGCACACTGCCGAGCCAGATTACAGTGGTGCATGGCTCGATCAGGCAGGAATGATGGAGCTTTATCGGTCTATGCCACGCCGTGTGGCAGCTTGTATCCAGACTAGAGGCGGGTCAACACCTTACTGAACTTATTACTGTAACTCTGCAATAAAATATTCAATTGTTCTGAAATTTTAATCATTTACTATTCTGTACATTGTCTTCCTATCCCCCAAATTTCGTTTTAATCGGACAACTCCTTCTTGGTGCGTCAGTTTTTTGTTATAGAGTGTACTTAGGAAATCTCGTCATAATTTTAAATAAATCTTCATTTATTACCCCACCGTTATATTGTAAAGAATTTAAAGAATTCCCTAAGGTTGTTTGTGAGGACGCATTGAACACTACACAAAGCTTTGCAGTACTTTTATCGGGTCGATAAAATCCTAAATGTGGCATATAATAAGTTCCTACTTCTTCCTCACACTCTAGTATTTCTGTCATATGACCCATATTTTCGTAATCGCGTAAAAATTCCCTGTATAATGTCAAATACTCAGGCTCTTTTTATAAAACTTTCCACAGTGAATATAATTTTTAAGGGCAATATCTTTAGATTTACCTAAACACCTTGGGTCATCTTTTAACGGCTTTTTTACTATATACATCTCTGTGTTATCCTTTTTGACATGTTCTTCAAAGTGCTTTTCCCAAATTATTGCTTTTTTATTCTTGGGTACCTCAATTTGCACATCTTCTATTTCCCAAAATTTCTCGATTGTTTTGTTTAGACTAGTATTATCTACAATGAAGCCACCATGTACACTTCCCTGATTTTCACTGGGAACACCTCTACTCGCTACATATCCGAAAACAGTATTCTGGAAAATTTAATTATTATTAGGCGGACAAATTTGACCTGGTCGCAAAAACTCATAAAAGATTTCGGCACTCAAAAGCAAATCTGTTCGACTTGGAATATTAAAATTCTCATCAGATGTATTTTAATTTTGGTATATTTAGCGATTTTGATGGCATGAAATATGTAATTTTTGAAACAATTAAAAAATCTTATTCTTTTTCAAAATATACCCTTCTAAGTTAGAAATTGTTGCATTAACAAAAGATTTTATTGTTTTAAATGTATTACCAAAACCACACACGGACAAATCTGCTTTCTTTTTTTTTTAAATAAATTCTATTTGCACAATCCGACGTCTTAAAATAATTCATGGCTCCTTGATCTAAAATCGCACGCACTGGATATTTATTTCCTTTCCCATTTTTATAAACAATTCATTGTACTCAATAAAACTGTTTTTGACTGATATATTAATCGCGAAGATAAAACATTATTTTGACTACTTGCGGCGCCAGTTGTTTGAAATAAGGGCGTGTCTGGCGACAATGCAGATTCACTCGCATTGTCGCCATTTGGATTCAAAATGCTGACGCTTATTTTCCTCCTCGCTTTTACACAAAGAACAAGAAAATTTATATTTACAATTAATAACCAAATGTTTACCCAGACAATTAAAAAAAAAATTATTTTTCTTTATTACTCCTACTCTTTCAGAAACCGCCAATGCTGAATAGCTTTTTAGTATTTATATAAAAGATGATTATAAAAACACGAAATACATTTTGAACTCTTACTATCCACTAAAAATAACTTAACATATTTAAAAATAACTTAAACATATTTCTCGAATTGGAGAATTTTTGGCTATAACTCTCCGTTAATGGTTTACATTTTGACACAAAAAATAAATCTGCTTCTTTTCCCAAGGTTACAGGATTAAACTAGTTCTTAATAATCAAAACTAGCTGTCAAGCGCGAAGCAAATTTCACGTGAGTTTTATTTGCTTGCCTCGTTGTTTTACGGAATTGCTATAAACATGACTGGGAGGGGGAGGGGATCGGTTCAAGCTCTCTTAATACAATTTTCATTACTTTATCATAATCACTCATGCAAGAAATAACATTTGACGCTTTCTCACCTAGTAAATTTAAAAGAATCTCTGCTTTAAATTTATGAGGTACATTTTTTGTCAAAAAAGGTCTTTCTAAAGAAGCAAAAAACAGACCTCACCCTTCTGGCCGACTTGGTACTCGAATAGTCAATGTCTTTATACTTTTTATTAACGAATCTAGGGAATCATATTTCTCAATTTTATTTTCGGAATCATTGTTGTTAGTTTTTAAATCTGTTTTCATGCGAGACAATTCTAGCTCTGCTTTCGCTCTCTCCAACTTAATTTGTTCTAATTGTAATTCTAATTGTTTCTTTTTCTCTATTGTCTTACAAACACTGGTTCTTTTTCTCAGTATCTTTTATAATATTAGTTAGTTCTGTAACTGACATTTTATCTGTTATTACCTCTCCTAACTCCGTAGCAGCAAGCTGCAAATCAACTTTTCTTGCGTTTCAAACATTTTGAAAACAAAACTCAATTATAAAACTCTAAACACAAACTCTTAACTCATAAAAAAAATTATCCAAATAACTCTTAACTCATTAACTCACAAGAAATGTAAAAACGTAGATTGTTTAATGGGAGTAAATGATCAGAAAAACTCATGCGCCTACTTTTCAAGTAGTTACTGAATTCTCTTTCACTTTCAGACACATAGTAGCACCAACACGAAACCGAAAGTTGCTTTCTCATATATTATGATTAAATCCATAGATCTGTGAATATCTTCTCCGTCTCGACGGACCGGACCAAATGTTCTCTCTCAGTGAATGAAGCTCACGCAACTCAGCGGACTGTAAACTTCTATTTTTAATTTTCATATTTACTCAATATTCTCTACTCACAGAATGCGACCTCTCGTCACATTTTTTAATTAAACACTGAACTCTTACAAGACTCGCCACATGAGGGCGCTACTGAAATAGCGCATTCGGTTAGGTACGGAATATACTTTCTCCTAAAATTTTTTGTTCATAAGTCGTAAAATAACATAAAATATACTGGGGATATGAAAATAACTTTTTGTGAGAATGACCCATGAAATGATAGTTGAATATAAGTTTAAATACAACAATGATAATTTTATTTTTAAAAGTAAGACAAAAATAATTATGCATTCAATAGAAAAGAATTGGTTTGCAATAAACTTACATTGTGATTTTTCCGAAAAAGTTAAATTTCTATTTTTAAAAAAATTCGACATAACAAGGTTTTGCGAAGAAACTCTTCGACATAGGAATTCAAATTAACATTAGGTGAATATATAATGTTATATCCACCTAACATAATGCCACGGGAAAAAAATATTTTTTTCACATAACGAGGTTTTCGAGATATCGAGAGTATACTGCACATTACTTAGAAAGAACTAAACTCATGAATGCGATAAAGGTTTCATAAAATAGCTTATTTAATTAAACATGCTAAATTTTTAGTAATTACTTTTAAATATTGCATAAAATAATTATTAATTTTCTTTTTATCATTTTTGAATAGTGAAGGAAATTTCTATAATGTATTTATTTATTTGTTGTTCATGAAAAAAAAAATCCACTGGATTCAAATAATATCATAAGACTGTCCAAAAGTACCTTTCTTGTAAGTTTTTATTGTCACAAAAAATTCCGATTAATGCGGGAATTATATATTTAAAAAAACAATAACTTTGTAAAGGCGTTTCAATAGAAAAAAAACTTACAATTTCACTTTTTTAATTAATAAAATTTTCTAATAATGTCCAATATTAGTACCATTCTGTATCTCGGAAGGTTAAAAAGCAGACACTACTGTAGTTAATTTTTTATAATTTTTAGCAAATTTCAATTTATTTATGACTATGTGTAATCTGAGATTGTCCTTTCTATGTTCAGCGTTGTATATAAAGTTAACTTTAATATTTCTTGTTACGTTTATTGCTTATTTTATTATTTTGCATTTAGTTTAAGATAATAGTTATTAAATTTCGAAAAACAAAAATTTTAAGCTCTATCTAAGGCGGTTTCTTTCTCTGCTTTTGGAGTAAATGTATCTGCTTTATTTTTTTTTTAAAATAAAAACTTTATGCAATTTATGAAATTTTAATTCATTCAGATTTCTTTCAGTTTATATACATCGTTATTTTCTCTATACACCCTTGATTTATAAACTTTTACTTATATTTGTAACTTATCATTCACAGATCTTTCCTAAGTATTCATTATTAAATTTCAAAATTTGGTTATAAAACAATTTTAAATTCTTTATTTTATCATAAACTCGTAAAAAGTATAAAAACAAAAGAAAAGGATTATACAATTAAAAAACTCTATTAAATGAAGTTGTCACGTTAATTGAAACTTTCGAAAATGATAACTTTCTTCCTTTATTTAGTTATAGAGCTTATGATCTTGACTCAACCGCACGAGATGAGAAATGTTATCAGATCTGCGAGTGTCCACGTGTCCATTCATGATCGGAAAATGATAGCGAATCCTTTCTATGATGGAATGAGGTTAGACGGAGGAAACAAGTACGAAGCAACCATCACTGAAGTCGTGAGTTCATATTAGATCCTTTGCACTCAAAGATCGATATAACATTAGATTTTAATCAAATTAATATTATCTAACGTTCACCGTAACATTATTTTGTATTGGTTTTGATGCTATATAATATTAGATTTTGCATTTTCTGATAGTATCTTGCGTTGCATTTTATTTTGTAGTAAGCAAGGGGAATATTTGAATGGTATTAGTCGGCAATATATAATTTTATCTAATTTACCGTATTGTTGTGAAACAGTAAAACATGGAACAATAGTTTTATAATGTAATTCCACGCATTATTTACTTAGCAATGCAGAAATGCTAAATAAAATTATATTTTCGAATTCTGCTACCCTCCATTTTCCTCCCTCTTATTCAAAAGTATATTTTGTATTCAGTTAAATCTTTTGGAATAAATATTTCAAATTTAATAACAAAACAATACTTTTGATATTTTTTTCTGTTCTTTATACAATGACTTTTTAGATAAATTTTATATAATTAATCATTTCCAAACGTTTACTTTTAATTTTAAATAAATTCCTATTTTTTCTAATTTTTAAAAATTTTTTTTTTTAATTTTTTTTTTATTTTTAGAAATAAGCCGATTTAATCAATCCGGGCAATTTTATTAGCTCTAGTCGTCTCTCATTTTACTCTAGTCATTTGTAATTTTAAAATTATCATATATTATTCATACTCTGAAATTATATAATAAAAACCACACTATATAATAAGAAAGTTAAATATAAATTTGAATTGAGTGGAAATTTTAACTTTAAAAAAATTTTTGCCGAGGCGTTGCCGAGAAATCAAATCAGCGCGCTCAAAATCTCACTTTGCAAACTGTAGATATAAAGTAGGTAACATGCATCCGGGTAGTTAAACTGAATATCCCAGAGTCCGCCATTCCACTTTTCAGGGCTCATTGTTCGGAAGAATTTGTCACAGAGATCTGAACTGCTCGAGTTTCCTCAGGTGGATGCTACGCTGAATCCGTATGGTCCCCGGTGGAGAGTTTAGCAGGCTCTAACATGGTTAGGCCAGAAATAATTATAGTAAGTGATCCAAATGGAGATTGAAGAATTAAAAGGAAGTAGTGATAGGGGGATTCTAATCAATCCAAGAATACAGATAAGGATATGCGATTAATGTTATGCACGGATCTATTGAAAATCTATTGAGCTAGATAACTAAACTTGGTGACGAAGTCAACAAATTGAGATATGAAGTGTATAGACACGAGGAAGAAGCAGAGTTTGGGGTGACTCTTTTTTTCTAAAGTAATGAACTGAGAGAGAAAATCCCCACTAAAAACAACTTTAGCTCACTGGAAGTCGAAGACATAGACTTAGAAAATAATGAAGACATGACGATATAGCAATCTAAATCATCTAACAACAGAAATGAAGGAAAAAGAGAAGCATCACCTGAAAAAGAAAGAAAAAGAAAAATATTGAGAGCAAACGCCTGGTTACGACTGAAAAACAACCATTTAAAGACACCGAAGCCAGGGATACTAAAAATGAAATCAATATTGATGAAATTAAATTTACAGCCCCTAAAAAGACTTAAGAAACCATCTGTTATCAACAGTGATAAAAACTTCGATAATAAAAATTTACAAGCAAGATATGGATGAGATAAATATCACTGAATATGAATGCAAAAAAAGTTGCGACAACCTAATCATAAAAATCTGAGCATGCAACAAGATTGATAAGAAAATTTGTTGAATAACGACATAGCACGTGTACCGGTAATGCTGGGTATAAAAGAATTGTAGATTAAAGTAACTTAATAATAATAACCAATAAAAAAATAGTAAACAAAAAGATTAAATTTACCCAAAAAAGACTTTGATAAACAAACTTTGATAACAAAAATATGGCACGTGAATAGTGGTAACCCACATTAAAAAGAAAAAAAACAAGATAAAAAAAGCACATACCTATATCAACATACCAAACAACATATCTGAGACAAAACAAAAAAAAAAGGCAGTCCAAAATTGTAGGACAGTTCTTTATTATTAACCAATCATTGCTAAAAAAATGTTGAGCATCATTCTTCTGTCCAGGTAAAAGACAGCGATCTCGTGGAGAGGTGGTAGAGTCAGACGTGGTTATCTCTACATAGTGGCCGAACGGATGAAATTCATGCGGCTATCACGAACATACAGGTAGGGGATTCCCAACTTGAATTGTCCTCAGGATTTTAGATGGATCAAGGACCTACGCAGCAGATCACGAGCGCAAAACTGATGGCGACCGGTGAGTAATAGAATACGCCATACTGTTCCAGGTAGCAAATCCAATGGTTTAGTAATAATAAGGATGCAAAGTTAAATTAAAAGCATAATGGGGATGACGACAGTTCTTTCCATGTGCAAATTATGATGGAATCTGCCATATTCTTCTGGGCAGCAAATTATTTGTTTAGAAAAAACGATGAATCAAAGTGCCGATTCGATGAAAAAGATAAAAATGGCGCTAATGATGCCATGCTCAAAATCCGACCTCGGTGAAGAAGGAAAAAAAAACTCCACTTACGGAGTGTCGTGAACTAAGTAAAGATGTCAATTTCGAGGGCTATAACTCCGGGATATTTATAATAATCCTTACAAACGGTTGAAATTTCATAAAATTATCAGTGAAAGTTGAAGTGTTCTCACAATCATGAAATTGAAGTCAAAGTGTTTTTTAAAATTACAAAACGTTACGGTCTCAGAAGCATCGAAAATTGCGAACTCATGTGTACTTCAAAGGCTAGTGACAACACCTGCAAGATTGCTTCCTGCTGTCTTTCGGAGAAAAAAAGAGAGAGGGAAGTGCACGAGGGGAACTGAACAAATGACGAAAAAGCTATAAGGGACGATATATGAGTGCGATCAGGATTTAAGCGTGTGACACGATGTCACAGCCCGTTATACCGATTACCAAATAAAAGACATTTTAGATTCATAATTAAGCCAATTCCTAATAACTATGATACAGGTGATATAGCTCATCTTCTGAAAGCTTCCAAGTCGAAAACGTTGTACAAATGACGAAAAGATATAAAGGAGAGATCACTGAATTAAATATGTTCGTCGTAATATTAAGAAAAGAAGTAACTTCAAAGAAATTTACAGTCTCACCAGTTTAAATAAAATGCAAGTGTCAAGGTTAAGAACTACAACCGGTCCAGCACAGTGCCATAGATGTTAATCACTAGGCAGCTATGTTCCACCAAGATGCGTTAAGGACTCATTTGACTTCCTCATGCACAAAAATTAGAGATGAAAAACCACGAACTGTGGAATCGACCATCCTGCAAGCTATCGAGAGTGTGTTATATTTTCCCCTACCTCAAAAATAAGATACACTGAGCCTCAAGGAAGAGTCTTTCGAAACAAAATCTATGCAGATGCAGTCAAGAAAGAAAACATATGCAGAAAGTATTGAGCGACGCAATTCCCCTGCTTAGTAAAGTTGAGAAGATATTACAAGAAGAAGTAAAGAAACACCATTATGAACCTATAAAAATTATGCTAAGGAATATAAACACCAAATTCGTGGAAATCAGCTACTTTATTCTTGAACACGAAATCGACATTGCCTTAGTATGCAACTTCCTGCTAGAAATTTAACCTTTCTAATTACGAGAATGAGACGAAAAGATATTAAAAAATTTACGTCATCTTTTAAAAGCTGCCATTAGTATGAATGATGAAAATTTGACTACAATCAATTACTCTTTTGAGAACGTTCTTATAACAAAATAGATATTTGTTTGAAATAATTGCATTGCCTATATTTCCGTGATTATAGATAATGCGTTATAAACAATTACATTGCCTGTATTTCTATGATTATAGATTGCACAATCAATTACACTTTTGAGAACGTTGCTATAACAAAATAGATTTTTGTTTAAAACAATTCCATTGCCTATATTTCTCTGATTACAGATTGTACAATCAAACTCTTTTGAGAACGAAGCTATAACAAAATAGATTTTTGTTTAAAACTATTATTATCCCTGATTATAGATCATTCCCTGATTATAAAATGGTAGTTACAAATTAAACCTTTCTAATTGCCATACTTACAAAACAGAGTATAGAAGAGGTGGTACGGCGATTTTTGCTAAAAGAATCCTAAATACTACCTGGTATAGTGGCGGTGATTTCGAAGATACATCAATCCTCCGACAAAAAAGTAAAAATGAGTTCTTGAAAATTAAAGCTTTTTATACCAAACCATATTATTACTAAAGATATGCCAAAGAGCTCGGATGATATCAAGTGCATCGTCAGCGGATATGACATTCTCTATCTGGGGCTTCAGAGCTAGTAACAAAAACAGTTAAACAACTTTATGACCACATCATGGAATTAAGCTTAATTATTATCGCACCAACTGAGCCAAATTACTTCCCCTACACCCCACACAGACTTCCGGACTTTTTTATTATTAACAGCAGTATCCCAGTAAGGTGTTACGTTATCACGGAGCTTTCCATTGATCATGTACCTGTCATTGCAACACTTGGTTATATCATCTAGTATCATATAGTAATATCATATAGTATTATACATCTAGTATCAGTTTGACTGATATGACAAATCTGGTTCTCCAGTATCCTCATACAAAGTGGTATAAATCCTCCACTAAGTACCATTGGCGACATCAATACTGCCATTAGTACCCTAGCTATTGATATCCAAGATGCTTATAATGAAGTTACTAAAACAAGAATTAATAAGCACAATTATATGACACTCCCACAACAGTTGAGAGAACTGATTGGTTACAAAAACTAATGGCAAAATAGTAAGAATCCTCATGATAAAACAGAACTTAAAAGACTTATAATGCTAGCAACCTAGAGACGAGCTGAACAAAGTCACAGGATTTTGCACTAAAGATCAGCTTGTATGGAAAATGAGTAAAGCACTTAAGACCAACCACAAAAACTGTAAACAAACAAATTATACACGATAATAAAAACGTGTACAGAGATGTGGAGAAACTAAAAATTTCGCTCCTACTATTGAAAATCAATTTCAACTTCACCTTCTGATAAGGAAGAAGAATTAATTACTTACGATACCTGTAGTGAATTTCTTAAGAACTATAATAGCCTTGATGTACTAGACATTGTTGATCAATTTTAACTTATCAATGTTATCAGAAAACTAAATAATAGAAAATCTCCAGGCATCGATAATATAAATTGCATTATGATGAAGCAAATAAACTTAATGAACTGTGCAATCTTTCCAGATTTCATCCATCATACGTTCCTCCCAAGCCAGGAAAGAAATCATGAGGCCAATTAGTCTTCTCCCAACGTTTGGGAAAATTTTTGAGAGAATTATACTTAACAGATTACAACCTTTCATAAACTTTATATCCAAACAACAGTAGGGGTTTAGAAGTAACTAATTAGATTTCATCAGTGACGTGATGGTATTTACAAGAAAGAAACCGCAGCCTTTGACTGCATTATTCACATACCTTCTGTTAAATACTGTGATTTGATCTCATGATCTCGGGGTTTCAATCATAACAAACGCCTTTTAACATAATATATTTAATAACAAGTAAAGATGATGGTAATGGTACAGTGGCAAGGAGGAAACTGATTACAATTAATGATTTTACATTGCTGCGCAGAGCGCCATCTATTGAGTTTTAGAAATTATTATTAATATAGAGAAATATTATTAACACTTCCCCCCGATGAACTCTTAGTTCATAACAAATTAATCATTTCAAATATTAATCAAAGTTATTTTTCTCAAATGTAAGGTACCAATATTTTAAAAAATAATGTAATCTTACCTTTTTACAATATGAGCCATTCTTAATTATATAAAGATTATAATTCAATATATTAATCGAACTCATAAAATAATATGTTTCATCAGCATTAGTTAAAACCCTTAACAAATTATTGCCTTATAAATGAAATTATTGAAATTTAAATAAATATCAATTAAAATTTAAATTACCATATCATGAATAATAAATCAAGCAAATTTCACAACACAAATTCTTTCACATGCAAATATTTCCATTTTAAACAAACATGCATTTAAACACAAAATAATATATATATATGTATGCATATTTTCTTTAAATCAAAAAAGTTCAAATAATATCTTAAAATAAACTTAATTCGTAAATTAAATGTTTATCTTAAGCAATATTGTAAAATAAAATGTTCAAATAATGATATATGTGAATTTAAAGTTCAAATAGAATGTTCATATTAATTTAATTGTTCACTTCTAAATTATATAATAAATTTATAGGACGTTTTATTATTGACGTATCTGTTTTCAAAGCACATGCTCTTATTTTGTTATCACGTCCTTGAAATGTTTCCACAATTTTTCCAAGTTTCCACATGCTCCTTGGAAGCTTGTCATCATGAATCAAAACAATGTCATTGACTTTAAAATTTTGATTACCTTTATCCAAATTAACATAATTGACAGCTCTTAAATTTAAAAGATTGTCCTTTTTCCATTTCTCCCAAAATTGATTTATAAGTCTTTCTCGATATTTAAATTTTTTAACTAACAATTTTTTGTCAATCATGCAGTCAATACCGGATAATTTGACTGACGGTAAACTTATTAATCGTCTTCCAAGTAACATGTGGGATGGTGTTAGAGGAAAAGTATCTGGTGAGTCTGTAGTCACATAAGTAATAGGTCTCGAGTTGATCACAGCCTCTATTTCACATAGAACTGTATCTAGTTCTTCACTACTCAAAGATGTTTTCCTCAGTAATTTCCTAAGAATGATTTTCATTGAACGAATCATTCGCTCGTAGAATCCACCCCACCAGGGTGCTCTTTCAACGATGAATTTCCACCTTATTCCCTTTGAGGAATAAAACTCACTTACTTCAGAACTGCTCAAAATAGTCCACATTTTTTTCAATTCAAACTCTGCTCGTTTGAACGTCTGAGCATTGTCTGAATAAATAACAGAACAAAGTCCTCTTCTGGATATGAAGCGACGAAAAGCAAGTAAAAATGCTTCAGTTGTTAAATTGGAAACTATTTCCAGGTGTATCGCTCGTGTAACTGCACAGGTACATAGCATGATGTAAAACTTACTGTCAGAGTCTTTCACAAATAAGGGTCCAGCAAAATCCAGGCCTGTAACTGAAAATGGAGGCGATTGTTCTATTCTGTCTTTTGGAAGAGGAGCCATAATTTCACTTCCTGATCGAACATTGAATCTTTTACATAAGACGCATCTTCCGATTATTGACTTAATAAATTGCCTACCTTTCGGAATCCAGAAATTCTCTCGTACCTGTGTTAGTGTCACTGAAATACCAGAGTGTAGGGTCTTTTCGTGTGCTTCTATCAGTTCTGTAAATTTAGTTTTTGATGGTAATAGTATTGGATGTTTTTCATAATAGTTCAAATTGGACTGCTGTAGTCTTCCACCGACAAGTAGAATACCTTTTGTAGAAATGAACGGATTTAAGTCTCTGATTTTTGAGCACTTCGGTAAATTTTGTCTTTCCTTTAAGTAATCCATATCCTTACCGTAGTTCTTTGCTTGTACGTGTCTCAACCAAATGTTTTCAGCTTCTTCTAATTCTTCTGCAGTTAAAACATTTTTGATTCTATCTTCTTTCTTCAGTCTCGAATTTGTTATAAATCTTCTAATCCAAGCTGTAATTCGGAAAACCTTCTTAATAGAACTAAACTTGTGGATATCGAAAATTGAATCGTGAACATTATTTTCACTTGCATAATTAACTGCAATAAATTTTGATCTCTTTTCTTCATCTACATCTGCTCTTCTGAACGTTTCTTCATTTTTCGGCCAATTTTCTTCGCTTAATGTCAACCATCTTGGTCTGTACCAAATAATTTTACTTGAGAGCAAATCATTAGCACTGCATCCTCTTGATATGATATCAGCTGGATTATCATTTCCTTTTATGTACTTCCAATTAGTAGGATCTGTTAAAGTTTGGATCTCACTTACTCTGTTTGAAATAAATGTCTTCCACTGATTTGCATTTCCTCGAATCCAACTAAGGGCTACGGTTGAGTCCGAATATAGAATATAGTTGTTATTTATTTGAAACACCTTCCTTAAAGTATCCAATAATCTGGAACCTATAAGAGTGGCCATCAGTTCTAATCTTGGTAGACTCAACCTTTTCAATGGTGCAACGCGTGCCTTTGAAGTAACGAAGCTTACGTAAAAAGTTTGATTTCTTTCATATCGAATGTAAGCAATCGCTCCATACGCCTTCTCACTTGCGTCACAAAATATAATTATTTTATATTTCCCTACTTCGGAACAGCTATCTTCTTCATGGAAATAATATCTTGGCAGTGAAAGTTCCTTTAATACATTTACTTCCTTATACCATTTTTCCCATTTAAGTCTTAAAATATCTCAAAATTCCTCATCCCATTCTAAGCCTTGTTCCCATATTTCTGGAAGAAGAATTTTAATTCTAATTGTGAATGCTGTTATATATCCCATTGGATCAAATAATTTTGATGATATGCGTAATACGCTTCTCTTAGTATTTTTCACATTTTCCAAAGAATCAATTAATGAACTTAAATCTAAATTAAATTCATCCTTTAAAGTATTCCAAATTAATCCTAAAACCTTTAAAGGTACTGTTTCTTCACTAGGATGTTTTTCAAATTTGGCGTCTTGCCATTTTTGGCATAATTCCTTAGAATTACTCTTCCACTTCCTAAGATTTATTGATGCATCCTTTAATATTAATTTAGTGTCCCGGGATAATAGTAGTCCATCTTCAATCGTATTTGTACCAGTAATAAGATCGTCCACATATAAATTTTCATTTAAAACCTTACACGCCAAAGGATGAGATTCTTTATAATTTTTGATATGATACTTTATTGTTCCAGCCAGTAAAAATGTTGATGATTTTACTCCGAAAGTTACGGTTCTATTTCGAAAAACCTCAATTTTCTTGGGAGGGAATTGCTCTGACCAAAGAAATCTGAGATAGTCCCTATCGTGTTCATCAATTAATAATTGTAGGAAAGCCTTTTCACAATCAGCAATTATTCCTATCTTAAACTCTCGAAATTTTAATAGTAAAATTAAAAGATTAGGGTTTAGATTGGGACCCGATAATAAGTTATCATTTAGAGAGTAACAATTTTTTTCTTTAGCCGAAGCCTCAAAAACTATCCGTAACCTTGTAGTTTGTTTATCATTTCTAATTACTGGATGATGAGGTAAGTAATATACCATATTTGGAACTATCGCTTTATCATTAACAGGTTCTATTATTCCTTCCGATAATTGTTCTTTAAAAACACTAGCATAATTATCATGCAAAGAAGGATTTTTATTAAAGCGCGATGTTAAACTAATTAATCTCCTTTTAGATTAATTAAAATTGTCAGAAATGTTTATTTCATCTTTAAATGGCAATTTAACTGCGTATCTGCCATCCTGAAATTTTATATTTTGTTCGAACTGTTTTAAAGTTTTTTGTTCTAAAGGTGTATTCTGAATTTTATCATTAATGCCTAAGCTCTCAATATCCCAAAATTTCCGTAACTGTAAATTTATATCATCACAAGAATTATTTTCACTAGTTAATTCCTTACAATTAAATTTTTCCTTACAATAACATAAATTTTCAATGATAGAGTCATTTTTTAAATCTGAATGAGTAATCCCAGTTATACTTCCTCCGAGTAATGTTTCGACATAAAACAAATCTTTAGTCAACTCTTTTATGTACCCAGTGTGGAGTTTCCAATAATAAAGTGCCACAATTAATATATTGAATTTATTCCTTTCGAAATCATATATTGAATTTATTCCTTTCGAAAGGCATAAATCAGTAAGCGCAAAATCCTCAAGAAGCAACTTTATTTTATTATTATGCGGTGGGAAAGATGCACGTGTTATGGTACTTGAAACCAATAATTCGAATTCTGACCTTCGAGTAGGATATTTTTTATTGCTTATACTCGTCTTTATGATATCAAATGTTTTTTCTTGCGGTTCACGGCTTCCAAAAGTATAAACTAATAAATTTTCCTTTCTAATTATCGGGAGATTAAGCTTTTGAGCTAATTCTCTAGTAATGAATGACCTCATCGAAGCGGAATCAAATAAATATTTATCTTCTGCGTTATGTCTGCCGAATGCAAATTCGCAACACATGTTTGTAAAAACACTGATTGAAATTCCCCTTTCCGTCCCTCTTCGACATGAGAAACGCTGGCTACGACTGTATTTTTCTCTTCGGTTTCTTGCGAACTTTCGTATTGAGTTTTCGGAATTCCAAAACAAATTATTTCGTGATGAGATTTACTATTACATTTTTTACAAGGGCTAATTTTACTCCTACATTGTGAACTTAAATGTGCTTTACGGAAACATTTAAAGCAACGACCTTCGCGCATTAATCTATCTCTTTTTTCAGAAACCGACATTTTTTCACAAATAAATGAATCATGTTTTGATTTACAAAATACGCAATTAAATTTTACATTAGTAGCCAATGCTGAAGCTGTGGGAATATTCGATCTGAACTGTTTTTTGATAGTTATTACTTCCCTAGAATTATAATTGTTATAGTGTTTATTTTTCTTGACATTATCATGGAATAATGTAGATGATTCGCGCACTTGAATTTCTTCCCTAATAAAGTGAATTAATTCTGAAACATTAAATTCTGATTTTGATTTTCGTTTACGGTTGTATTCTAAAGTTAAATCTTCTGGTATTAGTTTTAACAATATAGGGCATAATAAGTGTCCATATGTCCCAGAGACTACATTTAAGCTTTCTAAAGATCTAATGTTTACTTCTAAATTATCATATAAATTTCGCAATGCTCTAATATCACTAGAATTTTTTACGGGATCAGGATTTAATAGACGATTCATATGACTATTAATCACTAAATCTTCTCGCCCAAATCTTTCTTTTAACAATTCTATACTTTTGTTATAATTTTCTTTTGTCAAAGCAAACCCTTTAATAGCATTTAATGCAATGCCACCAAGTAAACTCTTTAAATAAGTAAATTTTTGTATCTCAGTTAAACTTTCGTTTTCATGAATCGCGATTTAATATTGATTCCAAAATTCAAGCCATAATGTTGTTTCACCGTAAAATTTATTTATGCTTAGTTTTGGAAGTTTAACTGCATTACTTTCTGGAATAAATTTAGATTTTTCGTATTGTGTACTGTTAAATGATTCTTCTCCTCCTCTACTTTCTTTAATGTTTTCTTTTAAAAATCTTGCGATTCGAGATTGCAACTTTATTATTTTTTCCGAATATTCTTCAATTCCAGTAATTTCAGTTTCTATTTCCTCACTTTTATTTAGTGGTTCAATTCGATTATTTATTGCTTTTAAACTTTTGTTCTTATCAATTAATTGTTCCTTACAATCTATTAATTCTTCGATCTTTTCTTTAGTTTCAACATTATCATCATTCATTAAATTTTCAATTTTTGTTATTAATCGAGTTATTAAAGAGCGAATTGTTTTTCTTTTATTCTTCAAATCATCGTATGAATCCATTATTTAAATCAAATGCACTCACCTTTAATCAAATTCCTAGCTCCAGGTTGGTGCGCCAATGTTAAATACTGTGATTTGATCTCATGATCTCGGGGTTTCAATCATAACAAACGCCTTTTAACATAATATATTTAATAACAAGTAAGGATGATGGTAATGGTACAGTGGCAAGGAGGAAACTGATTACAATTAATGATTTTACATTGCTGCGCAGAGTGCCATCTATTGAGTTTTAGAAATTATTATTAATATAGAGAAATATTATTAACACCTTCCTTATGTCACATAATTGTTTTAAAAATTTCCAAATTAAATTGAACAATGTCGGGTAACTATAGCAACCCCCCCACCTCCTCTGCGCGCCTGCGCATTGTCCGTACCTCAGTCAGATAGACGGGGGATACAGATCTGAGCAGACATAAGTAAACGCTCTAGTTATTGTTATGATGATTACGATTTAGTTGTATTGTACGTACTTTTATCTTGATTTCTTCTTAATAAATATTTTTATCTTATAATCGACATCATTTCTTCCTATTAAAAGAACCCTACAGTTTGGTGTCAGAAGTGGGGTTGTTATCATGGCGTTTTTAGGAAAAGGCTTAAAAATAGACTTGCAATTCATGGCTACAGAAATGGGAGTTGAAAATGTAAGTAATTTAAAAGTGTTTGAATTGAAAGAGGCTATCTTGAAGAATGAAAATTTTGATGAAGAATTTTGTAAAGAACTGTTAAACACTATTATAGACGAACGTAAAGGAAAAGAAGCACTCGAAATAACTGAACGCAAAAGGAAAGAAGAATTTGAAATAGAAGGACGAAGGAATAAGGAAAGGAAAAGAAGAGCTCGAAATAGCGGAACGGAAGAGGCAAGATGAAGTTGAAGAAAAGAAAAGGAAAGATGAAATGGAATTCGAGCTTCGGAAAAAACAAATCAAGATGAAAGCAGGAGATGAAAATGAAGTGAAAGAATCGGGACAAATCAAAATTGAGTTACATAAATTAATTCCGAAATTTGATTCAAAAAATAATGATATCAGTTTATTCTTAGTTTCATTCGAACGTCAAGCAAAAATCTTAAATTTACCGAAGGAATGCTGGGTGACGCATCTTATGAGTATTCTACTGTCAGATATCGTATGTCTTATTGCTCGTGAACCAGAAAATGACGCGGCTGATTATGAATATGTGAAAAAACTATTACTTCCAAGATTTAAGATGAGCCCCGAAAAGTTTCGCCAAATGTTTGTCATGCATCAAAAGAACCCCGAAGGAACCTGGAAGGATTTCTTTTAAGAAATTCGAAATTTTTGCGAGGAATGGCTTAATGGTTTAAATATTCAAACCTTTGATGAACTTAAATATCTTCTCATAACGGACCAAATGAAAAAGAAGGTACCCACCGAGATACTAGAACATTTTATAGATGACTGGTCTAAAATAAAAACTCCAAAGGTGCTTGTGAAAAAAACTTGATGAATATGAGGACATTCATCGCAAAACCAAAAAACCAGCGGTGACATTTAACAATAAAGAGAAGTCTTTTCACAGAACCTTTCCTTCGAATAAATGGAATCAACCACAACATAAAGAAGAAATGAATACAGGAAATAAATATAACACGCCGATCAAGGCCAAGCCTCAGTGGAATATGAAAAAGATAAACAAAATATCGTCTGCAGTTCCCCCTCTTCGCCTTTGCTTGTTTTGTAAAGACGAACACGAATATGAAAACTGTTATTTGACGCCAGTCGAAAAGAAACAAAAATTAAAAGAGCTCAACAGATGTTTCGTTTGCTATGAATTAAATTGTCGTAGGAATTGTAATTTATGCTATAATATTTGCAACTCTCCCTTTCATGGAACACTTTTACATGTTAATTATAAACAAAAGGAAGAAAAGGATACTCCAAATGACATTTTAACCGCTCCTGTCAAATTTCTAAATGGTGAAGAAAACGATAAAGGAAATAATTATGTTGACGTACTGCCTATAATAAAATTAAAAATAGACTCTTACATCTTGAACGCGATAGCTGATACAGGATCACAAATATCTGTAGTCAAGAGCTGTTTGGTTCCAGAAAAATACAAGACACCGCATGGGAGTGTAGTATTAACATGTGCGTTTGGACAAACTTTAAAAGCGCCGTTGATAAACTTGCCAGTAACTAAATATGACGATGATTTAAAATTTGAAGGACCAATTTACATTACTTGTGCCATGGTACCAAATTTGTCAAGCGATTTGTTATTATCCTTAAGTGCTCTAAATGAATTAAATTGTAATATTGAGGCTGTAAATTTAATAGAAGACGGAACCAAAAATAAGAAATTGGAATGTAACATCGATCTAAACATGCTATACGATAATCAAGATGATAATTGGGAAATCCAGAATATGATTGAAGATACGGTTGAAGAAACTATAAAATGTTGTGCAAGCATGACTGCAGAAGCTGAAGTAAACGATATGGCTTTTATTGGCCTTGCATGAAGAAGGACATCGACGGATTTTGCAGCACATGTGTTGCCTGCCAATTACAAGCCAAAAAGCGACAGTTCGACGAAGTACCAATTACGCCAGTTACACGCCCCGATGAACCATTTCAAGCTATAAATGTGGATTTAATAGGCCCCATGGAACCCAACAGCCGAGGTCACAAATATGTCTTATGTGCTGTGGATCAATGCACTAGATGGCCAGAAGCCCTTCCACTGAAAACATTAACAGCGAAATCAACATGTGATGCCTTACTCCAGATATTTTCACGTACGGGGATACCCAAACTTGTTGCTACCGATCAGGGGAGTAATTTCACCTCAGCTCTGACGAAGGAGTTCTTAAGTATAGACTTGGTTCAGCACCCAGATTTTCAACTCCTGGTCATCCAAGCTCAAATGGCCTGGTGGAACGCTTTAACGCTGTTTTGAAAGGAATGATTCACCATACTATGAGAGAACATTCAAAAGATTGGGACAAGCATATTCCATTCCTGCTGTGGGCTTACCGGAAGGTTCCGAACGCTACGACCGGCGTCAGTCCTTTCCAAATGCTTTACGGACGACGTCCGACTGGACCATTGTCCATATTGAAGTAAACTTGGACCGATGAAACTCTGTTCCCAATTGGTCAATTAAAATCTGTCACTGTTTATCTGAATGACTTGAAAATGAAGTTAGAAAATGCAGCGGAACTTGCCGACTTGACTGCTGCTAGGAAACAAGCAGCGTATGCTTGTTATCGAAATCGAAGAACTCGACATAAAGAGTTTAAGGAAGGAGACCTTGTTGTTGTTTTAATTCCAGATAGTGATAACAAAGTTTATGCCAGATGTAAAGGTCCTGCAACTATAATTAAAAGAAAATCTATGTACAGCTACTTAGTGCAACTTCCCGACGACAACATCAAACATGTTCACGCTAATAAAATAAGAGAATTCAAGGCATCAACAAATAACGTAGGAGTTATTTATGACTCTGATATAGACTTTGGTGACATAGAAAACGTCCCGATGATTACTCTAGTAAATCCTAATCCAGTCATTGATGTAGACCTAAAGCATCTAGATCCAGATAAGCGAACGGACATACTGAAAATTCTTCGAAAACATTCCAACCTTAGGTCTGGTGTTTCACGAATCGCAAATGTTGGAGAACATAACATTAAATTAAAACTAGGAAGTGTTCCTAAGAAACAAAAACCTTTTAGGATTCCAGAAGCTTTGAAGGAAGAAGTTGATCGTCAAATAGAAGAGCTACTACAACTTGGACTGATAGTACCATCCGAAAGTGAGTATGCGCATCCGGTAGTATGTGTCTCGAAGAAAGACGGATCGGTTCGTTTGTGTGTTGATTACCGATATTTGAATGCACAGACCGAAATAGACTCATTTCCAATGAAAAATTCTACTGATTTGATTTATCAAGTGTCTAAAGCCAAGTACATCACTTTAATAGACCTACTGAAAGGTTATTGGCAATTGAAGCTTAACTCTGCTTGCCAAGACCTGACATCATTTGTAACTCACCGAGGACAGTATGCTTTTGTTGTTCTACCTTTTGGACTACGGAACGCAGCTGCTACTTTCCAAAGAACTATGAACAAGGTACTCTCAAAACACAGGGACTATGACGAATCTTACATAGATGACATAACGATTTACTCTGATGACTGGGATACTCATCTCAAACACCTGAATGCAGTTATGACTACTTTAGAAGAAGCAAATTTTACCGTTAATTTCAAAAAATGCGATTTTGCGAGAAGAAAGATTAAATTTCTTGGACATGTGGTAGGCTCTGGCACACACGAACCTGACCCCGAGAAAGTACTGGCTATACAGAATTTAGAATCACCCAAAACAAAAAAAGATGTTAGAAGTATCCTAGGCCTGTTATCGTACTATAGGGCATATGTGCCAAAATTTTCGGATATCGCTCGCCCTTTGACCACTCTAACTAAACACAGAGCTCCAAACGATGTAGTGTGGTTGAGTGAACACGAAATTGCTTTTGCGGAGCTAAAGAAATCAATATGCGAAGCCCCTAAATGCTATTCACCGAATTTCAACCTACCCTTTATCATATATGCTGATGCTTCTTCGTATGCTGTAGGAGCTTGCTTAGCTCAAAAAGATGATCAAAACATCGAATATCCGATTGCCTTCGTTAGCAAGAAATTAACGGATGCCCAAGAAAAATACGCCGTTATTGAGAAAGAAGCTTACGCAGTGATATTTGCTTTGAAAAAGTTTGAAACTTATATTTTCGGATCAGAAATTGTTATCGTTAGTGATCATAACCCGTTGAAGTTCCTTACAAATTGTGCTTCTCAAAGTCCCCGACTTCAGAGATGGTCTCTGGCTTTGCAGCGTTTCCATGTTTCAATAACGTATCGTAAAGGAAAGGAACATGTGAATGCAGACTCATTGTCACGACTAAGTGCAAAACACTGGTCAAATGACTGAAATAATTCTATAACTCTATAAGAAGATTGTTTACACACGTATCCTTTCTTTATTTTTTTATGTTTATTTGATATCGATTAATATGACTTGAGTTAGAAAATTTATTTTCTTTACCCTGAGTTGTGGTTTAATGTTTAGTAAAACTCTTCTATGGTATGTTTGAAAATGCTTAAATCATTGATATAAGAGTGATGTTTTTGAAACGAAAGCTCATACGTAACCAATTCTATTATTAATGCAATAGATTTTATTTTGACCTATTACTAGTTTGTTTTTTTTGGCAATTAAAATTTAATTGCTAAACGAAAAGTAAACAATCATTTTTTTTACGCAGTTATTGATTGAATTTTCGCTTTAGTTTTATGTCATACAAGATAATTTTGTGTTATTTTTTTATATGTATTAATGTTTGAGTTGAAAAAATTTATAAGTATGTTTTAATAAGTTCTGTAATATAATTTGATTTGTCTTCAAGAAGAATCAATCAAATCCTAAGGAAGGGAGGTGTCGGGTAACTATAGCAACCCCCCCCCCCCACCTCCTCTGCGCGCCTGCGCATTGTCCGAACCTCAGTCAGATAGACGGGGGATACAGATCTAAGCAGACATAAGTAAACGCTCTAGTTATGTTATGATGATTACAATTTAGTTGTATTGTACGTACTTTTATCTTGATTTCTTCTTAATAAATATTTTTATCTTATAATCGCCATCATTTCTTCCTATTAAAATTAAAAGAACCCTACAGTGTTCCACAGGAGTTTATTTAGTTTATACCAGGGATACTGAAAATACATGATATGTCTAAGCTGTAATGAACAAATATATGCATTTCCATAGAAGAATGGCATGATAAGAAGAAAGAAAAGACATCACTGATAATATCACATGGAGAATATCCCACAATGTTCTCGGATTAGCCATTAATGATAAATTAAATTGAAACAACCCTTTAAATAAAGTTACCAAAAAAGAGTGACGTAAATAAAGTGCCTAAATATTAATGAAATTTATATTTAGCTTTTAAACAATATTATTAAATGTTATACTTTATGAAAAACTCATAATTACACAAACACTAGCTGTATCCAGCGTGCGTTGCAACGCTTTCAGTGCGAATTATAATTTTATATTTAAGTGGGAAAATGAGATTTGTAATTATGACTTGAAATGAGAATTTTATTTAATGGTGAATAAAACCTGTGATAGCCTCAGCAGTTAATTCTCTTGCATATCGTTTGTGCATTTTCCATCAGACATGCATAGTGATGCGTTGTTGAGTGAGGCACATGGACCATGAATCATATTTTGGATCATGATCTGAAATAAGTCTAGATCAGTGGTTACCAAACTTTTTTGACCCACGGACCCCTTTTTATAATCAAAACTTGTCCACGGACCTCCAAGTGAAAAACTGCATATATGTACGGTATAAAAATTACAAATTAAAAAAATATTTTGTTGAAGAACTATTTATTGAAATTATATCTTTTGTTTAAAATAAAATAAAAAAATTAATGACTTAGATGAACGTGAAGAGATTATAAGAGTGTATTTATGTCCAGCTCAATGTTTGTGAGCACTAATTTCTAATCATTTATTTATTTATTTATTTTTGTGATGAGGTTCATTACGGCTCTGAAACTGAGAGAACAATATCCTCTTCCCAAGTTTTGTTTATACAGAAAAAGTTTTGCAACAAAAGCAGTTATACGATTTTAGTTTTGATTAAATTCAATTGTTCATCTTGTAGTTTCAAATTAGTTTCGTTAAGTTTGGCAAATGTATTGAAAAAACATTCGCTGCAGCTTGTTTTAATTTAACCAGAAAACCTCGGTATCTTCCTACTATTGCCGGAGCACCATCAGTAGCTACAGAAATGATATTAGTCAAGGGTAAAGCTTTTTATTCAGTCAATAACGTTTCACCTTTCGCATCGCTTTCCAAACATTTAGCAAATAATAAGAAACACCCACCTTTATTTGCAGTTTACTTAGAATGTAAAAATCGCTACTATTTTATTTATCTTAATTTCCATAATAATAAAAACCAATCACAGTTTTATTATTTTATATTAAACCTCACGCGGACCCCCAAACGTTGTTCAGGGACCCCTAAATCATTTTTTATTTTTCACGGACCCTGAATGGTACCCCGGACCCTTGGGGGTCCATATGGACCACTTTGGGAAACACTGGTCTAGATCAACGGCGATATGAGCTGACCCATTTGGCATGGTGTTATTTTTCCAACAAGCCAATTTATTGCCCTTTTTCATTGGTTTCCTAGCCTGTTTGTGGATTTTTCAAACTTAAGTTTAAATGGTACCTATTTTCTCCTTGCCAAATAAAATAGGATATTGCAATGTATCATATGATCGATACGTTTTTGAGACTCTTTTAACTTCGCCATTTCTGCGTTGAAGAATTATATCGCGGGAGGTAAATTCCTCGCCAACTACAACAATTGCCACCTCATCCATGTTAGTGCATTTTATTTTCCTCTGTGGTGGCATGCAGGTGTTTTGTCAGCTCTAGTAACAACTTTGTTCAGAACAATGAACTCTTGACAAAATGCCATCTGATAATTAGAGTCAATTAACTAATTATGCTGATCGTAATAATTTTGTAATGCCGACACAATTTATCGTTTAGAGTTATTGCTTAAATCTGACAGCGTAAATTGACTTCATCATTTGTGTGATCTCTAAAATAAATTTGTGATCTGCGTCTGGCAATGGTAGAAGTGATCCGACACGATGGTAAATTTGTCATTGCTCTTTGAATAATGACATGTAATTCTCGTGCGCGATATGTGCAGCTTCGAATGAAGTCATTTGGATAAACGAATTGTACCGGCATACATTTGCCAAAAAATATTTCAATTGATTTACTTGACCCGATAACAACGTTGATAATGGCTCGGTTGGTGATGTTAAATTTGTTAGTATCACTTTTCTTCCAGAACAGCCAATTCCAGCTGTTTCTTTCTTAAATTTGAGTGCACTACAAATCGCACATCATTGATTCATTTTTCCAATGATGACGCTTTGATGCAGGGCTCGAAAAACCGCCCGTCCTCGGCGGTCAAAAATTCCCGGCGGACAACAAATTTCTCGAATCCGACGCCCGCGAGGGCGGCCATTTTCCCGTTAAAGTGCGTGATACATTTTCAATTTTTGTTATCTTACAAGAGTCTATCTCCTCACTTCTATAATGACCCTCTAATCTAGAAATACAGCAACATACTGCGTTTGGTGGAATTGATGTTTTCTCTGTCTGGGAGTACTGCAGCGGTTGAAAGGAGCTTTTCAGTAATGAACTTACAAAAAACACATTAGGTACTGGTCTTAACAAGAAGCGTTAAACACAATAATGAACATCTACCTAAATGGAAAACCCCTTTCAGATTTCTGAGCACAAACCTCTGTAAATCATTAGATTGATTGTGGAACTGGCAAACGTCATATTTGATTCATTTAAAAAACGCAGTACACTCGGATAAATTGACATTCCAGATAACTTGACCTTTGTCATTTAAATTATTTCATATAAGAAATAAATTATTTCATAAAATAAATACTAGGTTACTATTAGTAACCTAGTATTTCTTTTATAACTGTATAATGTTATCCTAGTATTTGTAATCCTAATAACTACCAATTCATTGTGCAATTTATATGATAAATGTTTGTAATAAATAAGAGAAAGTTATATTTTTATTTATTTAGAAATGACGGGTTAGTTTAAAAGGAGGTCGGGTACATTGTTGGAAAAACCGTCCTCGGGGACGGTTAAAATTTCCGAGTTTTTTCGAGCCCTGCTTTGATGGAGATTATAATTAGTAATTGGATCAAAGTAAAATACACTAAGATTTAAATCAGCGTATTGGCGGCGTTTGAATAAAGAAGTGTGTTTTCTATTCTCACTTCCCGTTGTTTTGATGTTTCAGACAAACGAGCTTGAGCAGTGTGTTTTCGATCGATAACCAGTCTCGCTTGCCGTTGCTCAGATGTTTCAGATTTTGTATTTAATTATGTTCAGAGATGTATTTATTGTTGAAAAACATCTCACAATTTCCCGGCTCGTTGTAATCCCGTTTATTCAAGCGCTTTTGAAAATGTTTTTGTTTTGCTGTTTGGAGCGTACACGAATAAATTGGAAGGTTTTCCGACACGTGAGCAGGCCACACAAAGCTGTCCGTGGGAGAAGCATGGATTTTTCAAATTCAGATCACATACTTGTAGTAACTGTCCTTGGGCTTTGTTGATGGTCATGGCAAAAGCGTGTCACATCGGAAACTGCAAATGCTTAAATTCGAATGCAATATCTGTGGGGATCATTGGAATACTCGATAACAGAACATCTTCTCCTTTAAATTTGCAATTTAAAATTTTAACTTCTAGGATATTGGTCATTATTCTGTGGCGTAACTACCACTACGAAAATTAAACATCAATTCACTGGTAAATAAAACATGCCAACTTGAATCAATCATGAGGTACCTTTTGATAGATAAAGGTTGGCATGGTCGATAACTCTGCCCCCACAATTTTTTTCACTGAAATACGGGTACCGTTACAAAGTCTGGACGGATTAATGTTTCGGGGGAGAATGATAGGTATTCCAGTATTCAATGTTAAAACGTGTGGATGCATACCAGGCACATCAAGTGAATTCAGAAATTCAGTTGGGTAGTTTACAAACTCGTTTTGATTTATTATAGTATCGATGGATTTATTTGTTCTTACATAACCAGGAATTTCATTTAGAATGTGATTATTGATGTCATATACATCGCTGTTTTTTGCTGCTAATATAACACGTTCACTGAGCCACTGAAGATTTTTGTAATTTCCCGTGATATTTGGGAAAACTTTGTAAAAAAGTTCATCTATGGTTATAAATAATAATTTTACATAAGTCTCTTGGCAGTGTAATGCTTAAAAGTGGATTTATCTACTGCCATAATTCCATTACCAATATCCATCAATTGCTTCGCAAAACGTTTGGCTGATGCATCATGCTGTAGTTGAATATGCATGTTGGTCTTTAAGTTTAATTTTTGTACATGTTGCCACAACGATGATTTGAGACATGCATGAAGTTCATCAGCAGGAGTTGAACGCGTAATTACTCATAGAGTTTGCCGGAAATCACCAGACAATAAAATTAGTGCGCCACCGAAAAGTTTTTCATTTTCTTTCAAATCTCTTAGTGTATGGTGAAGCGCTTCTAATGCCTTTCTGTGCGCCATAGCACATTCATCCAAAATTATAAGTTGGTATGATTGTAGTATTTTACCCATTACAGAATTTTTTAGATATTGCATGTGGGTGTTTCAGTGAATTGCATATTTAAAGGTAATTTAAGTGCAGTCAACGTGATTGTCAAACATATGTCCTCGATTGAAACTAAAGTCTCATTATATACGTCTGGAGAGAATTGAATGTGAGGATTTTTATTTGTTAAACGTAAACGATGTAGTATGTCTTCACTCATGTTGTCTTTGTATTTTTCCCAAAGATCTTTTGGATTGAATGGAAAGCACATCGTTAATATTATTGCAAATAACGTACGTATTTGCCTTGGCCGAGTAGTATTAGATGCATCAGCCATTGAAACTTCCCAATGTGCGTCGTTTTCAAGAAGATTTAATTTTGACCAGCTTCCCGAGAAGTGGCTCATCGTTTACTGTTCTTAATTCTTGAAACGATATCGGTCCACGCACGTTGACTAATAGTAATCGTAAGTAAAAGCATTATGCATTGTTAGGGTGGATGGTGTAGAGACGTCCTAAGGCATCAGTCGAATCTAAATTGGGATGTCCTTCAACTGCTTTACCTTACTTTCGATGTTGAAAATGTTTCGCCGAAACCGCAGTAAAGAAGCGTCCTTGAAAATGCGTCATCCCTGCACAATGAGAAAAATGCCGTTAACGTAGTTTGTGGTGGTGACAATGCTCTTGAACTGGCATTTTTTGTTGTACAGTCGCTGTCCGTTTTCAAGGTGTACTGATAAAATGCGCCAGACTGCTTCATTGCTACTAATGTAACGTCCCATTTGATATTTATTGATTTAATCGATTGTTGAAGTAGCATTTTCCAATCCAAAAACTGCCATATCGCTTCCTTTATTTACTTATTTACAAATGTATTTGATCACTTTCACCGAATTACAATTTTCGACATTGATGTGTGTTTTGTACGCTTTCGAGAGCAACGGTCAATACGGTACAATCCACCGATTATCCATTTCAACATCATGGTTCCGAATTTTTAAAATGACAGATCTTCCGCCATCTTCTTTTGATCGTCGACGATAAAGCGGATAGCCGTCATTGCCAATGATAGTCTCAGGAGTTGATTCTCTTGGATATCGTTTGATGCATTTTCCATCAGACAGGCATAGTGGCGCGTTGTTGAGTGAGCCACACGGACCATGAATCATATTTTGGATAATGAAATGAGTCTGGATCAAAGGCGACATCGGGTATTTCTGCTGATATAACCTGATCAATTTGACATGGTGTGATTTTTTCAATAAGTCAAATCAGAATGTGTGCATGTGGCAATCCTCTTTTTTGCAATTCAATAGAATACATCTAACACATCGTCTGTCCAAAAACATGACGCTTCACAATGAAATCAAGTAAAGATTTAAATTTTTGTTTGAACACACGTGCGGTAATATCATGATCTGATGATGATTGTCCTGGTAACAAAAGCTATTTCATTTCTACTCAAGCAGAATTGCATGTAAGTGTAATAAATCAATCTGGGTACTCATAAGCTCGAATATACGTCATTGCATTCTGTGAGCATTTATGCATGCGCCGTGGACTCCCTGTAAATGTTTAATCCCCAAATCTTTAGGATTAACATTACCATCATTAGTTATTGCATCCAGTAAATGAATCAATTCTTCTGAACGTAATTAGGTATGATTTAATTTAATATAGAGTAGACGTTCGGTTTTCGCATACATATTAACAATGTATTGTTGAAATAATTGTCGGAATTTAAAAATATAATTTTCAGCGTTTTGGCGAATCATTAATCTATACGCATAATAATTCATGGCACTAACTTTCTTATTGGTTTTCTCACCTGTTTGTGGATTTCTCAATTTTATGTTGAAATTGTATCCATCATCTCCTTGCCAAAATAAAATAGGATATTGCAATGCATCATAGGATCGATGCGTTTCTGAGACTCTTTGTACGTCGCCATTTCTACGATGAAGAATTATATCGTGGGAGATAAATTCCTCTCTAACTACGACAATAGCCCCCTCATCCAATGTTGGTGCATTGTATTTTCCTTTTTGGTGGCCTAGCAGGTGTTTTATCAGCTCTAACAACAACATTGTAATTATCGGAAGGCATTTTGTCAAAGGCAGTTCTGAACAGTCTTATTAACTCATTATGTTGAAAATTTTTTTTAATGCGGTCTCGTTTAGTACCATTGTTTAATTGACAACGTTGCTTGACGTGATCATTAGTGTTAACCATGAAATAAATCTGTAGAAATTTATGATACTTGAAAAAATGACACAGAACATTTGTAAATATTTCTGAAACAGAACGCGCCCAACAATTAAAGAGATTCTCAATAGTCATTACCTTTCTGTTATCAACAGCACGACTTCCGATTTCCTGATTGCAAACTGTTACCGATGTGTGTATTATGGTAAAATAAATTTCTTTTGTCTTCAATTCATTACAAACTGAAGTGAAGTCAACATTGCTTACTTCATTCCAATGAACAACTATGATGTCAGAACGTACAAAACTGTAATTGTTATAGAATATTCTTCTTCTTTATAGAATAGTATACATTTCTGTATCTATATAATTCGAAAAAAAGCAGTAAAGAATCATCCGAACTACTTGAAATAGTATCATTTCTGTTGATTATTAATACATTTTTATCGTTTTCTTGGTAAGTATTTTTTAATTTTGAATGATAAATTTCAACTAGAATTCAGCTATTCTGTTTTTAAGTAACATATTGAAATTCATATCGAGATCTTGCAATTATAAAATTTTATTATGTGGTATGCCATCTTAAAGTAATGAAGGGATAATTTATGTATATATAATTTGAGAATAAAGTTTTCAAACGAAGAACAAATCATTTTGGAATTCTCCGGATTTATAAATCATGTAAGTGTTATGATTTTTATAAAAAAAAAATTTACTCGTAAATATTTTTTTTTCTTAGTTGATGATAGTTTTCAATAGAACGTCGATTAAGAATAATAGAACGTCGTTATTTTCTACGTCCGATTAAGTGTTAAAAAGAAAAAGACATGAAAGTTTTAATTTAAGGAATTTTTAGAGTCGTTTTTTTTCGTAAGTATTCTTTATTTTGAGTTTTTTAGTTTATAAATTTTTGTAATTATTAGCAAAATAAGGGAATGTATTTATTATGAACGTTGAAATAAAAAAGAAAAGAACGATTTAAAAAATAAACTCAGATATACAAGATAGAAGTTGCCAGATTACAAAGTGCAACTCAACAACATAAAAAAAAAAAAACTTGAGGCTCGCTTATAGAATGCTCGATTTATAACAACCTCCTTCCAATCAATCAATAGTCAATACTGTCACTCATAGAACTGCTCTCACACCAAGTAATGTCCTTTGAGAATGAAACTGAGGTGCTGGAAATGTCTTCGTCAGAATGTCTGCGCGTTGCTCATCACTTCCGACTTAGCCTAGTTCAAAATGTCCTTTAGAAAACACATATTGAACAAACTTGTATTATTGCGCTATGTGCTTAGTGCGAGCATAAATTATAGGATTTTTGATGTACTTGATGGTACTTTGATTATCAATCTGGAGGATTGATAATGAGACGTCGTTGGATATCTCGGCAAACAGGGGCTTTAACCATATCAGGTCTTTTGTCACATCCACTGCTGCCATGAACTCTGCTTCTGTTGTTGAATTAGATATAGCCTCCTACAACTTACTTTTCCAAGTAATTGCACTTCCGCCATAGAAGGATATCACACCTGTGCGAGATCTCCTAGATTCAGTACAACTGTTGTTATCTGCATCACTAAACAAACTAAGACTTTTATCATCTGCACTGCTATGTACAATGCCATGTGCAACAGTAGTACGAAGGTACCTGATTGTTGTCTGCACAATTTCCCAATCAGTTTCTGTGGGATTGTCCAATTTACGAGACACCAAACTTACTGCATAAGCTATGTCAGGTCGAGTTCCCATCGCTAAATAAAGCAAGCTACCTACTGCTGATCTATATGGAATGTGACTGCTAAGAGGATTTGCCTCCTTGATCTTTATCATCTCATCAGCATTCGGTAGTTTATATTCTAGCATCTTTTCAGTAAATGCTTCTTGGTGCAAGAAGATAGAGCCGTCCGTTTAAGAGTCCTTAAACTGTTCAACTTGTAGATCAAGGAAACAATTTAACGTTGTCACTCTCAGGTTGAAATGTTGCTTGACGTCGTTCATAAAGGTGAGGAATGATGCTTTGTCTTTTACAGTGACAAAACCATCATCAATATAAATCTCCGTCAGCATCTTGTGTCCCAAATCTTTACGAGTGAACAGGCAGTGGTCAGATTTGCTTTGGGTCATACAAATTGGTCTTCTTTAGCACGTCTGTAAACTTGGCATTCCAACATCGGTCAGCTTGTTTAAGATCGTATAAAGGTCGGAGCATCTTGCATATACGTCCGCTTCCGTCGTTATATCCTCCGGTTTGATACATGTATTTATCCTCAGTCAAGTCACCATAGTGTCGCAACGACACACTGGACTAAAAGTCTCCCCGTAGTCGATATCCTTCGTCTGCGTATATCCTTTTGTGACTAATCGAGCCTTAAATCTTTCGATAGAGCCGTCTGGGTTACTCTTCACTTTGTAAACCCAGCGATTAACCATAACCTATTGTAATTATTAGCAAAATAAGGGTGATAGCTATTTTAAATGTATTTAATATGAACGTTGAAATTTAAAGAAAAGAACGATTTAAAAAATAAACTCAGATACACAAGATAGAAGTTGCCAGATTATAAAGTGCAACTCTATAACATAAACAAATAACAGCTTGAAGCTCGCTGATGGAATGCTCGATTTATAACATAAATAATGATTTTTATTGAAACTTAAAATTTTTTGATAAAAATTGTTGTCAAAAAACTTTTTTTTGCAAAATTAAATAATATAAAATTATAGGCTTACGTATACTTTTTGCATATTTTAATGTTTGAAGTACTAGGACTCATAAAACTATGGAATGTAAAGTTTAAATAGGCCTTTCATGTCTTATCATTAAATTTAGTAAAACGATTTCGTAGGCATTAGGTTTTAATTCTAATAAGAAGATCTTTTTTTTTTTCTGTTTATTTACAAATATTTTTCCGATGTGTTTTGGATGCTACTTCGCTAAAAAAAATATATATATATATATATATATACGGTTTTGTTTTTGCTTGCATAAAAAAGAATATCATACAATTTTCTTTTTTAAATTTTGTAAGTCACAATAAAGCAGGAACGTTACAATTGCACACGCTACATTAAAAACGTCTCCAGAGCAACTGAATGACTGTTCATATAGAAATCGCAGCTATTCGTATCATACAACAACGCCCCCTATAGTTCTTTGCAATCGCGAATACTAAATCCGTGATACTTCCAATAATTCGCGATCGCAACGCTTGAGTATGCCCTCTAGCGGAGCCTGAAAATATCAGGCATTTATTTATTAAGTTTTCATTTAGTTGTATCATAATCCTTGGCAGAGTTGGACACCATTTTCTTAGTAGCAAAATTTCCCTAAGGAAAAGGTAGAAGAACTTAAAAACTAAACAGAGCATTGGTAAATCTTTTTGAAACAGAACACGTCAAACAATTGAAGAACAATTTCTCAAAATTTTTTTTTATTAACAAGCTTGCAACCGATAACTTCCGATTTCGTGATTGCATACTGTTACAGATGTGTGTATTAAATTTTTTTTTGTCTTCAATTCATTAGAAATTAAAGTGAAGTCAACAGTGCTTAGTTTATTTCAATGAATAAATGTGATTTTATAACGTGAAGAACTGTAATAGTTATAGAATAGTATATATTTCTGAATCTATATAATTCGGAAAACAACAATAAAGAATCATCCGAATTACTTGAAATAATATCATTTATGTTGATTATTAATAAATTTTTATCGTTTTCTTGGTAAGATTTTTTAAATTTTGAATGATAAATTTCAACTAGAATTCAGCTATTCAAGTAACATATTGAAATTCATATCGAGATCTTGCAATTATAAAATTTTATTATGTGGTATGCCATCTTAAAGTAATGAAGGGATAATTTATGTATATATAATTTGAGAATAAAGTTTTCAAACAAAGAACAAATCATTTTGGAATTCTCCGGATTTATAAATCATGTAAGTGTTATGATTTTTATAACAAAAAAATTTACTCGTAAATATTGTTTTTTCTTAGTTGATGATAGTTCTCGATAGAACGTCGATTAAGAATAATAGATCGTCGTTATTTTCTATGTCCGATTAAGAATTAAAAAGAAAAAGACATGAAAGTTTTTAATTTGAGGAATTTTTAGAGTCGTTTTTTTTCGTAAGTATTCTTTATTTTGAGTTTTTTAGTTTATAAATTGTTGTAATTATTAGCAAAATAAGGGAATGTATTTAATATGAACGTTGAAATAAAAAAGAAAAGAACGATTTAAAAAATAAACATATTGCATATCGAGATCTTGCAATTATTAAATTTTATTGTGTGGTATGCCATCTTAAAGTAATGAAGGGATAATCTATATATATATTATTTGAGAATAAAGTTTTCAAATGAAGAACATATCATTTTGGAATTCCCCGGATTTATAAATCAGGAAAGCGTTATGATTTTTGTAATAAAAATTTAACTTGCAAAAATTTTTTTTTCTTATTTTTCTATAGAATGGTTTTCTACGTCCGATTATAAATAAAAAAAGCATGAAAGTTTTTTATTTCAATTTGAAGAATTTTTAGAAATTTTTTTTTTTTCGTAAGCATTATTTATTTTACGATTTTTGGTTTCTAAATAATGATTTTTATTGAAACTTAAAATGTTTTGATAAAAATTGTTGTCAAAAAACTTCTATTTGCAAAATTAAATTAGATAAAATTCTGAGCTTATGTATACTTTTTGCTTATTTCAATGTTTGAAGTAATATGATTCTTTAAACTATGGAATGTAAAGTTTAAATATGCCTTTCATGTTACATCATAAATTTACTAAAACGATTTCTCCGGTTTTAACTAATAAGAAGATGCGTATTTTTTTCCTGTTTATTTACAAATATTTTTCGATGTGGTTTGGATGTTTCTTCTATAATAAAATAGATACCATTTTGTTTTCGCTTGCATAAGAAAGAATATAAAACATTTTTCTTTTTTAAATTTAATAAGCCACAATAAAGAAGGAACGTTACAATGCTACTCGCTACATTAAAGACGTCTCCAGAGTAACTGAGTTCATATGGAAATCGCAGGAATTCGTCTGATACAGCGACGCCCCCTATAGTTCCTTGCGATCGCAAATTACGAAATCTATTCTCGTTGATTCTACTTACTTGTGCTCACCTGATATAAAGAACCTTGTGCGAATTACATTTATCAGTGACTAACTGAAGTCGAAATTTTAAAAACAGATAGGATTCATATAAGACCTTGATAAGGACTTCGGAGCATGACGTGTTTACTCTCTGACCTTTAATATGCTGTTAAATATGGAAAAAAGTTCTTTTAATTCTAATTCAGTAAAATAATAATGCATTATCGTGGCTATTACTGGAAAACAAATCTTTCTGAAACTATTGAAGACCTGTTGCTGAATTCTTTCTATGACTGCACAAATTACCATAGTAGCAGTATTATTTAAATATTACGAAAATTTATTAAGCGTCATGTGCGTATGGTGATTTTCTATGACTCATTTAAACGAGATTCTCATTAACCTTTTCTCTATTAGCTTTTTAATAAGCAGCTAATTTTTTTATAATTTCAATTAATACATATTACCAATATTAATGAATCATTGGTATCACTAATAATATCTATATATATATTTCTCTTACATGGCACCAAAAAAAAGCCTCATTACAACTCCCCGAATGGCAACGTTAGAAAATCGACCAATGATTCCATCTAAAAATGTCACATGCCAAATCTAGCTGAGGTGGCTCAACATATAGCGCTTTTAAAAACGGAAACAATAACCAGAGTGAGCATTATCAGGTTGTTCAATTCAGCTGCGGCAAAAATAAAAATAAATAACTTAAAAAATAAAAATGCTGTTGCCAGCCATAGAAAGTTTTGAAAGTTAACTTAGCAACATAAATCAAAATGACATAGAAGCGCAATTAGATCAAAAGTATACAAAAGCTAGACGTTAAGAACGTATCCAATGAGCGAGCATTGAATTGCGAAGCAATCCGAAATGAACTGCGAAAGCAGTTCCGGGGGCAGGCAAGCGCCAGCGAGCAGGGGGCGAAGCCTCCTAGTTGAGAATAATAATTCACTAAAAACGAATAAATATCTTTTCTCCACAAACTTTTTTCTGCTTTTTTTGCAAATAGGTTATTGTTTTTATTTTAATAAATATTTATTATCAAAATTAATTAAACATCATAATCGTCAATAATAGTATGGCGACTTTTCTACGCTTCATTTTAGTGAATTAGTACCACTTTTCTATTAATTTTGCCTTTGAATACATAATTGATCTTTTTTCATAAAAATTACTGTTTTAAAAATTACTGTTTGTTGATTTTAAATTACTTATTTTTATAGAGACACATTTGAAAAGAATTATTATATGCAAAATAAACATGTGATATCAGTTAACTTTAAAAATATTAATTTGGTGACGTAATCCATGAATGATGGCACGTTAATATTGTCCTCCACGTTAATCATCCCGCTTAAACGGTTAGTTGTAGAATGTTCTAATGTCAACAGTGACCTTCCTTGTGTTTCAAACTATCTGTATGCCAAGTTTCATAGATTTAGGTTGGATGGTTTAGGAGTCATTAAAGAACACACACACATCCACAGACATTCATTTTTATGTATATAGATTGTAATCCAATAATAATCTAATTCATGAAACGATATGTTTTATGAACTACTTACCAGATCACATCTTTATAAATGAAATTATTGAAATATCTAATCAGTTCATTAAATTATCATGGAGAATAATCACACACATCTTTTCCTATGCAAATTATATTTCTATTTAAAACAAACAAAAAGCAAATATAGATCTTTTCAAAATAGTATCTTTGAATTAACATAAATTGTAAATTAAAGAAATTTTGAGCAAAGTAAAATGTTCAATTAATGATAAATGCAAATTTGAAGTTCAAATATTCATTGCAATATTTAACTTGATATAAAATGTTCAAATAAAATTAATTTGAATAACCTGCATAAAAGAATGAAACAGTTTTTGTGTGTGATAGCTCGAAAGAACTTCATCGCCGTCACCCTACGACACCCACTGTAAAGATTACTTGAGTGAATGGAGAAAGAAGAATGGAAGTGGACCTCTCACATATCAGGTAAATCATTCCTTACTAGTAAAGTTACAATAAGTCTTCAGTTTAGATCTCTCGAATGGCCTCTAATATAGATTGAAATATTCGTAATGTGATTTCTCTTTGAACTAATGCTTGCTTATAGTGGTTTAAAATAAATATACGGCCACTTTTTACACATATCTTACCCGTACTATCTTAAAAGCTCGGTGTTATGGGTTTCTTAAAACAAACACCTAAAACAGCAAAAATATAGAGAAAAAAAACTTATTTTTTCGGCATTACCATTTGCTTTAAACGTTTTCTTTATTATGCACTTTTTCTTTCCATCCTGTTTGGTGTTGAATTGCCGCTTGGCGGGATTGTTTGGCGCCAGCCATCTTTCCTGTTGGTGTGGCCTTTAGAACTGTTCATTCTTGTTTAGGCTAAGTCAGCCACAATTGCTTCTTGTTAATTTGAATTGTAACGAGCGTATGGGCGCTCTCAAATGGAAGTTACGATTACTATACTGATTATTATTGTTGAATAAATATTTGTTGATTTTATATACAGTCTATTACTTTAATATTGAGCTTCACGGGACCGTATAGTTGGTCCTAAGCAACCGGAGAAGAATATGGCTTCTTTGATATCGTTGAACCGCCAAAGAGGCGTAATTAAAACAAAATTAGGAAAGTTGTTAAATTTTCTTGATGAATTGAAAGCTGATGAAATGGAACTGAATCGTGAAGTTATAGTAAATACAAAACTAAATTCGTTACTGGAACTAAAAAATAGTGCAAAGCAATTGATAGTTGATTACACTCAACTTCCAGAAGATGTCGATTTGAAGGATAATCTTAGTTTAACTGAAGAACTAGACGAAGAAATAGAAGACTTAGAAGTAAGATTTCGAATTTCTCTTTCTGAATGCAAAACTAATGATAAAGATAAAATTAAAGAAGCAAAAATTGTTTCTAATTGTAGTTATAAATTTCCAGATTTACCCTTACCACAATTTTATGGCAAATATGAAGATTTTATCTCAAAGCATCTCTTAAAGGAGAAGCAAAATTGTTGGAATCTTGTCAAGACACGTTTGCATCTCTGTTTTCTGCACTTAATAGCAGGTATGAGAATAAAAGAGCAGTTGTGGATGCTTTTATCAATAGCTTATTAAATTTTGAAAAAATAAATGATTCACCATGACAATTACGGGCATTAGTTGACAATGTAAAAAGATGCTTACGATCATTAACAGTACTAGAATTCGATCGTAATAATTTGTCAGATGTTTTAATTTTAAATCTTTTATTACATAAATTAGATAAAGAATCAAGAAAAGCTTTTGAACTAAGTGTAAAATCTAATGAAATCCCGAAATTAGATGATTTTTTAAACTTTTTGGAAGAAAGAATTCGAAATCTTGAAGAAATAAATAAAAATAGTTTCCCAAAACAGAACTATGTTGTTAAACCATCAAATCAATTTAATCGTCCTAAAAATTCAAAAACTTTCTTCACCAAAACCAATACTTATCGAAACTGTATTTTGTGTAACGAAACACATCCTATTTATCATTGCCCAAAATTCAAAAGCTTACCAGTTTCGGAGAGATTTAATTTTGTAAAAGAAAACAAACTCTGCATTAAATGCCTTTCCCAAACGCTCAGTGTAAAGCTAACAGATTAATTTGTTTTGTCTGTAAAAAAGATTCTCACCATTCACTATTGCATAAAAACGAAAGTGAAACTTTGAAAGAAAGAGAAGTAGTAACCTTGAACAATAATTTTTGTCCACCGAATTCGAACAATCCCCTGCTCCCCCTCTCACAAGTTTGATGGCGTCAGGAAAGAGTAATAAATTAGTATTCATAAATACTGCAGTTGTTTATCTTCGCGATACCTGTGGTAATTTGAAACCTTTTCGCGCTGTTCTGGACTCAGCTTCATCTTGCAACTTTTGCAGTTCTGAAGTCATGAATGTATTAGGATTAAAAAAAGAAAAGGTTTTTGTTCCAATTAGTGGAATCAGTGATGTTTCTTTGAATGTAAAATCGCAAATCAAAACTCGATTGTCGAATTTAGAAAATGATTCGGAATGGGAAATTGAGTTACTTGTTGTTCCCAAAATAACGAACATGATGCCCCCCAAGTCAATTAATATTTCGACTTTGAATATTCCTAAAGGGATCAAGTTAGCTGATGACAAATTTTATATAGCGAAAAAAGTGGATTTGTTATTGGGTGCTGAACTTTTTTTTGATTTTTTGAAGAGTGATAAAATACGTTTAGAAGATAATGAATTATTGCTTCAAAATAGTTGTTTCGGATATTTAATTTCAGGAAGCATTAGAATTTCGAGCAATGAAGATAAAGATTTTAATCGTTGTTTTTTGTCAGCTGAAGTTAATTCGCTAAACAAGATATTGAATTCTTTTTGGGAAGTTGAAGATGTAAATGAAACAAAAACTCCCGTCAGTTCAGAATTAAATTATTACAACAAACTTTTTGAAAATTCGTTTTATCGAAAGACTAATGGGAAATACGTAGTTAAGATGCCATTTAAGAAGGATATTAGTGAAGTCATACCGTTGGGAGATTCAAAACAAATTGCTGAAAAAAGACTTAATCAATTATGGAAACGTTTATTAAGTAATCCTGCAATGAAAGAATTGTATGTTTCGTTTTTAAAGGAATATGAACTTTTGAACCATATGGAAAGGATAGAAGACAATTCTGAATTTGATGACAGTTATGGATATTTCCTTCCTCATCATGGTGTCTTAAAACCAGACAGCAAAACTACTAAACTTAGAGTGGTGTTTGATGCAAGCTCCAAAACTACAAATGGATGTTCCTTGAATGATTTGTTATGCAAGGGAGGAGTGATACAAGATGAACTGTTCTCTATTATGCTTCGATTTAGAAAACATATCTATACCTTCACCGCAGATATTGAAAAAATGTTTAGACAAATTGAAATACTGCCTTCACAAACCAAATTTCTAAAAATACTCTGGAAAAATCACGAAAGTAAACCTACTGAATCTTACAGACTTAAAACCGTAACATATGGCACAGCATGTGCTCCTTACCTGGCACAGAAGACTCTTCAACAATTAGCAAAAGATGAAGAGAAGGATTTTCCTTTGGCATCGAAGGTTGTTAGAGAAGAATTTTATATGGATGATTGCCTTACCGGTACTTCTAATTTAAATGAATGTATTAAGCTTCAGCAAGATTTAACAGAACTACTTAAAAGAGGAGGAATGAACATACACAAATGGTGTACTAACTTTGATTCACAAGACACAGAATTGGGAGACTTTTCGTTTGATCGTAACAGTAATGCTACAGTGAAGACCTTAGGGATGCTATGGAATAATAAAGGGGATACATTTCTCTACAAAGTAGCAGTTACGGAAAAATCAAATGTTACTAAGAGAGATGTTTTATCTCAAATTGCTCGTTTGTATGATCCTCTTGGTCTACTTGGGCCAGTCATCAGCAAAGCGAAGATTTTTATGCAACGGCTTTGGTTGCACAAGCTAGACTGGAATGAAAAGTTACCACCCCCTATTGCCCAAGAATGGACTTTGTTCATTAAAGCACTTCATAGTATAGAAACTATTCAAGTACCTCGTTGCGTTTTGAAGGAGACATTTTCCGGACTTATCCTGCATGGTTTTGCAGATGCCTCAGAAAGGCATTTGGAGCTGTAATTTACTTACAAACAGTTGCAGATCCTGATGAATCTTGCAGCCAGCTTCTTTGCAGCAAGTCACGTGTAGCACCAATCAAGACCATGACTATTCCCAGATTCGAACTGTCTGCATGTCTACTCCTTTCCAAACTTATGAAAAAGGTTTTAGAAGCTATGAAGCTTAAATTTGATCATATCAAACTCTGGTCAGATTCAACTATTGCGTTAGCGTGGATTAATGCATCGCCTCACCTTTTAAAAACCTTTGTGAGTAACAGAGTCTCACAAATTCAACAACTTACGTCTAATTGTAAGTGGGGACACGTATCATCTGAAATGAACCCTGCAGATATCATTTCCAGAGGCTCAGACGCTACAACCCTTGGATCCAATAAACTGTGGTGGACTGGACCCGATTTCCTAAATAAGAAAAATTTTCAAGTTGAAACTCACTTCAGTGATGAACTTTTTTCTACCGAACTGAAACCAATAGCGACTTCATTAATTACTATATAAAATGACTCATTTATTGATAAATGCCTAAGTGTTACAAATAATTTTCTAAAACTGATAAGAATTTTTAGTTTACTTTTTAGGTTCTCTTACAATTGTAGGAATTCGCTTAATAAGGAAACAGGTACTATAACCATAGATGAAATGGAAAACGCTAGAAATCATCTTCTGAAACTTATACAAAGTAGGTATTTTTCAGAGGAAATTTGTATGTTGAAAAGGGTTTGCCACTGTCTCCAAAAAGTAAGTTAAAATATTTCGATCCATTTTTAGATGAAAAAGGTTTAATTAGAGTTGGCGGTAGAATAACAAACTCAAACTTAAGTTTTAATCAAAAACATCCTATTATTTTGCCAGCTAAGAATAAGATAACTGAACTTATTTTTAATTATTATCATAGTAAGAACTTTCATAATGGTCCGCAAGCGTTGCTAAATGCTGTTAGACAACTTTATTGGCCACTTAATGGCAGAAATATCGCAAGAAAAATTGTTCATCAATGCATTACTTGTTTTAAAGCAAATCCGGTAATTTCTCAACAAATAATGGGTGAATTACCTAGTGAAAGAATAAATGTTAATTTTACATTTAATTGTTGTTCTATTGATTATTGTGGCCCATTTTTGATTAGATACAAAGGCCAACGTAAAGGTAACTATCACAAAATATACGTTTGTATTTTTGTTTGTACAGTAACAAAAGCAATCCATCTGGAGATAGTTAACGATTTAACCGCAGAAGCATGCATTGCTTGCTTAAAGAGGTTTTTTGCCCGACGAGGCAAACCACAAAAAATATTTAGTGATAACGCTAAAAATTTCGTAAGTGCAAATTCCGAAATTAAACAATTGAGGAATATTTTTATTAAACATAACAACATTTTAGCCAATTTTCTAGCAGAAGAAAATGTACAATGGCAATTTATTCCACCTAGAGCACCAAATTTTAATGGTCTATCGGAAGCAGGAGTAAAATCCTTAAAATTTCATTTAAAGCGAACAATTGGAAATGCGACATTAACTTTAACCATTATTACTCAGGTTGAGGGAATTTTAAATTCTCGCCCCCTAACACCATTAACTTCTAACATTGATGACTTAAATGTGTTAACCCCTGGTCATTTTCTTATAGGTCGACCAATTAATGCAATTATTGAACCTAACTTATTAGAAATAGATAATAATAAACTTAATTTATGGCAAAAAAACTACTCAAATGGTTCAAAATATATGGAAAAATTGGACTAATAATTATCTGAGCACATTGATACAGAGAAACAAATGGATGTTTATAAAACAAAATGTTCACATAGAAGACATGGTAGTACTCAAGGAAGAAAACCTTCCTACATGTAAATGGCTATTAGGTAGAATTACTGATGTATTTTGTGGAAAAGATAACCGTGTAAGAGTTGTTTCAGTAAAAACTAAAAATAGTGTTTATAAAAAAACAATTTCAAAAATTGCTGCCTTACCTATTGAGAATTAATTTTGTATATTTAGTATTTTGAAAACTGAAACTTTGTTTATTTGGTGTATTTTTATAACTATTTGTGCATTGTATGGATTTAAATTGTATTAACATTGTAATTTTATTTGTTTCAATTTGATTATTATTTATTGAAATTAATATTTCAACCCCGGCGGTTATGTTTGGTGTTGAATTGCCGCTTGGCGGGATTGTTTGGCGCCAGCCATCTTTCCTGTTGGTGTGGCCTTTAGAACTGTTCATTCTTGTTTAGGCTAAGTCAGCCACAATTGCTTCTTGTTAATTTGAATTGTAACGAGCGTATGGGCGCTCTCAAATGGAAGTTACGATTACTATACTGATTATTATTGTTGAATAAATATTTGTTGATTTTATATACAGTCTATTACTTTAATATTGAGCTTCACGGGACCGTATAGTTGATCCTAAGCAACCGGAGAAGAATATGGCTTCTTTGATATCGTTGAACCGCCAAAGAGGCGTAATTAAAACAAAATTAGGAAAGTTGTTAAATTTTCTTGATGATTTGAAAGCTGATGAAATGGAACTGAATCGTGAAGTTATAGTAAATACAAAACTAAATTCGTTACTGGAACTAAAAAAAACATCCGTACACATCCTGTTAATTCCACTGCAGAACCATGTACAAGATATAATTTTCTTTCTTTCTTTTTTTTAATAAAATAATATTAATAATTTGTTCTCTTAAACTATCATTGCATTTTTAAGAACATAACAGCATGTGTTCATAGAAATATTTTAAGCTCTTTTAATTAATTATTTTGTATGTTTAAAATAGATACTCCTGCCTTTCCCAGTGCATAATAGAAATAAAGGAAATAAAAATCTTATGCCTAGCACATGACATTCACGAAAGCTATTCAACGAATAAATTTTTGACATAAATATGAAATTTATATAAGAAATGTTTAATACCTTTACTTTCTTTAAAAAAATCATCATGTGTATTTTTAATGGCTATCAAAAATTTCCTTTTAAGACCATTTTCATTAAGCCTTCAATATTCCTTTTAATATTAGTGCTAAACAGTCTGTAATAACGCACAATTCTCCATTCAAAGGTTTCAAAAATTACTTTTTTGATTTCTTAGTTAATACATGTCTTCTGGGTGGAGGATAACATTCTGATTAACAATTCTATAAAAGGGAATAAAATTTGTTTTTAATGAACACAAATTCATAAGAGTATTTTATCGTTGATTCTCTGCTCTCACAACATCAGTACAAGTGCGTTGCTCATTTTCGTTTCGTTATGTGAAACCAAGGTGATCGCTATTGGGTTTGAATGTTTTGTGGCGTACCACTACATATATTAAATACCAATTTACTAACACAGTGTTATCTTGAGATACCCTTTGATAGATGAAGGGTGACAGGGTCGATCATTAAATCCTTGCTTTTGTGAGTGGTTTCGTGTTAACATGGCTCTTCCGCCAACACAAAACTAAATACCATCTTGCCATGAATCTGGGCTTTAGAATGGTTCAAAAGTTATAAAGCTTTTTGTTAAATTTTTCCATCTAAAGGAAAACTAGCAAAATCAATGCCTTATTTTCATTTATGCAAATTTATCTCAGCCTAGGTCTTACAGCATTGTAGTAAGTTAATATTATTTAAAAATTGAAGCACCAAAACAAAATTGTGGCATTTCTCCACGTTTTGCGCCATTTTAAGAATAAGCATAGAGGGCGGTGGCTAAAGACTCCCGACCCCTCCAAATGTGGGTATGCGGGAGAATATCAGACTCATCGCAGCCCTCTTCCCAGGAGTAGAGGAACAGTTCATAACCGGCACACGCGCCGGTCGAGAGTGCCGGTGACACTCACGGAAATGCTCACGGTTTCCGCACCGCTTGGCATTCTTGGCGAAAACTTACAAGTCAAACCTGATCTGTCGCCAAATTGCTTTTGCGTAGTGTTTGTAAACAAGTGATAGAATTGTTTTCACTAACCGAGCAATGGCGGCGAATAACGAAATATGCTTATATAAATCGGATGTTCTTCCGAAATTGTTGGAGCAATTCCCAACGACAATAATCGACGAAAAAAAATCTTCTCCAACAGAAATCGTTTTTAGAACGGCAATTGAAAGAGAAGACGAAGTAGAAGCATTTAAAAAATATCTGTCTGATGTAACAAACACGTGCTGGAATGTCTACAGCGAACCTTATACGATTAAAAGGTAATTATTTTATAAGCTATTTTTTTGTTCCATATGTTTTATTTTAATAAATAAGTAAGTGTTTCGTTAAGTCATATTTTTAATTTAATAACAGCTGATAAATTTATCAAATTTTACATTTCTCACTTGCGCAAATCACGGGAAAGTTTTATATATAACTTAAAAAGTATTATACTGGAATAATTTTTAACCTATTATTCTAAAACTCGTTTATAAATTTATAAGAGTGGGTAAAATGAGTGCAATTTTCAACATAATTTTTATATCCACAATTTACTTAAGGAGTGTAATTTAAATTAGTAAATTCAATAATTCTTTGAAATTTTCAAGTTTTTGTATTTTTTAGCTACTTAATGCTGTAGGGAAAAATATTTTTAATTTTTTGAAATCGGAACGTTTTGTTTAATTTAAAGCGTTTTACATTTTCTTATTTTATTTCAATGCCCTGAAAATTTTGTTAAAGAATGAATATTTTAGAAAAATACAAAAAATGGGTATGTTTTTCTAATTATTTATTTTTCTATTGATTTATTTTTTAAATTAAAAAAATAAAAGTTGATAAATAATTAAAATGAAAGTAAGTTTTATTCAAGCGATAAATGGAATTTAGAAGTTAATTTATATCTTTGTTGATTAAACCCAGTCAAAGACATTTAATTTAAAAAATCAGAACATAATTTTTTCTTTTAATAAGCTATGAAGAAGATAAATAAAAATATTATAAATAAATCAATATAAAATTTGAATACAAGAAATATCAATATAAAACTAAAAGGCAAAATAAGTCAATTTGTACTAAATGTTTTTTTTTTTTTTTAATTTCAAAATAATTAAAAATTCTAGTCAGAAATAAACTGTTAATAACAAGGTTACTAAAATTTGTTAGTGCTCCTTATTAGTTGATAAATTAAATTGTGTTGACAAAAACTTCATATTCCTATTCTTCATTGAAGGAAAGGAAGAATAACGCATAATTGATTCGCTTATTTTCATTGTTTAAAAACAAAACTTGTTTTATTGTTATTGATTTTATGAGATATCAAGTTAAAGATATATATTAGCAAAATGTTAAACTAAGTTAAAAAGTTTAGTGAGTTCTATCATGAAAAAATGCAAATAATGTTAATTAAAATTCTACCTTTTGATTGAAAAAGCATGGAATTAAAATCGACATTATATTTTATTGGTGGAAAGTGTATATTTCTAAAGCTTGAGGTTATGTTAAAAAGAAATTACCCTAATTTGCCAAAAACAGAGAAAGAAAAAAAAAAGGCTGATGAATTCAGATATTTTTTTGCTTATATAGTGTCATTCTTCCCTTTCAAACTCTTTCAAAGTTTATTTGAAACAGTAGAGTTATTAACTGGTAACTAGTATTTTTTTTCTCATAATATGTTTGCAGTATCTTTGACATTATCAGATTTTTTTTATAAAGAATTTTGGTGGGAAAAAAAAATGCCAATGAGTTCATAGATTTAAAATTTTTTTTTTTAGCTTAACTTATCTATTTCGATACAGGATTAAAAATGAATATTTTAATATAAAAATATATAAATTAAATATTTATTTATTTTTTGATGAATGACTTCATTTTTAAACACAATCTTTTACATTTATTTTGTCATATTATTTATAAGATAAAAAAAAAAACAATTTTAAATTTAAATTATATTTTGCTAATTGAAGTTTTGTTTTAAAAGTTAATAAACAAGGGTCTGTCCAAGCCAAATTTACAACCGCTTAGCGGTACCTTCACAAATTCAACTTTAGGAAAAACGGTAGTTTCACAAAATACTTTTTCTTAACATTTTATTTTTGTGTCTCATAAGAAACGGTAAATCCATATTTTTACCATATTCTTGTGTTGATTTTTTAATATATTTATTTTAATCTTTACAAATTATGTATAAATTTTCAGAAAAAAAGTACTTCCTAGACAGACCCCTGAAGTATTTTTTAAATTCTCTATTTCATCTAGTCTTTAAATTTCAATCATGCATTTGTTTCAAAATGGTTGCTATGCATTCAAAGCTATGTATTATAATGAAAAATATTATTTTAGCAATTTATTAGAACTTCTAAAATATTGTTATAATATAGTTTTAATATTAATTTAATTTTGATTAAACATTAATAAGATTTTTTTAATTATAAATTAAAGTTCTTAAAATGTATTAGAATAAAAAATATAAAAAAATCTGATTTAAATAAAAAAAATCACGAACCCTGTTTAGAATCTTTCCACATGAAAAAGTCTACTATGATGGATATCTTGTGACATAAAAAATTGTTTTAAATAATCTGAGTAAAACTTCATGATAAAGATTAAAATGCTGATGTGTAAGAAAATGAACGTTTTATATCTTGTAGGTGATGTATGCTGCTTCCGAGCAAGAATTGAGTGAGTCGACATCGAGCATTTTAAAGGAAAGGAGCAAGTTCCCAGGCTTCGTAAAACGATTTGGAAAATTTTATGAGCGCAGAGACGAATGGGTGTTGCTCTTTAGAGAGGATAAACTCACTCACCAGCATAACACAAATAATTAGGCAGAAGTTTCAATTCGCGTAATAAAAGACATAGCCCTGTGTCGAACCAAAGCTTTTAATGTAGTAGCATTGGTTGAATTCTGCATTGGAGTCTGGGAATCATATATTCAAAAAAGGCTCTTTGATGTCGCCTTCTCAGGAAAAAGAGACGGGATGCATCTGTATGCGACTTTGCAAAGGAGAACTTCATCATTTGATCCTACCAATATTTTAGTATGTGAAAATGAGGGTTTATTTCAAATAAAAAGTGATGTTAATTGTTATGAGGTGAATGCCAACATTGGCACTTGCTCCTGTAAAGCTGGGGTATCTGGGGCATTTTACAAACATCAGTGCTTTTTGATGGACCAAAAGAAAATTATATTTCCCAATGCACCCCCGATATCCCAGGAAGATCGCCATAAATTGGCATTATTAGCCTGCGGAAGCAAGTGCCCAGACATTTCCTTTTTTCAAGAGTTTGATCATTCAAGTAACGCTGAAAGTCCGATACTTTCAACATCGAATTCGATACCTCCAACATCAAACTCTCATTCAGAATTGGAGGAAGAAAAAATTGAACCAGCTTCAAAAGAATTGCAGACTCAACTTAAGGGAGAATTATACAGACTTGCCAGCCTAGTTTTTAATGAATTAGAAAATAATTCAGTAAATAGGCTGATAAGCTCCCTTAAGAAAGTTAAAACTGCAAGAGAGCTGCAAAGCATATTTATTGTGAAAGCGAAACCAACTGGGTGAACAAAAAGCATCAAGGTGCAGCCCACTTCAATAAACCGCAGAAAATCTGCATCTCGGAGTAGCAGGAGACTCCCTGCTGGTGCGAGGCCTCTTTCTGCAGGAAAAAGACTTAAGCGTAAGCGCCAGCTTTCAAAAAACATAGCGAAAAACATTCAAAATGGAAAATCTCATGGGACGGCTCATTCAGCAACCAAAGTAATCCTAAAAAAAATCAACCACTGTCTTCCATTAGTAATATGCCCTTTTTTTGTATATATGATTGTTAATATAAAAAATTATATTGTGACTGTGTGTGAATAAAGTATTTATTTAAATTAAAGAGAGAACTTTTTGGTATGATTTTCAAACAATGAGTGATTAAAAGAATTCTTTCGGACCAGTTATGAATTAAATATAATTACCCAAGATAAAATAGAAAATCTGTAAAAACCAGTAATCAAAACAGAATTACTTTCTGTTGGTTTATATTCAAGGCTTTTTTAACGCATCTATTCACTTTAATAAATTCTTGTTAACCGTTCATTAAACAAATCCGCTTGTCACAATGTTTGTTTTCTATCAGCTTGTCACAATGTTTATGTGTATTATTAGGGACAGACTTCACTGCCGTTCACATGAATTTTTATTACCTAACCTATCCTGATTTTTTTCCCCTTCATAAGTTGAAGGAAGCCACTTCAAGTGTACATATCAAAATGAAAGTTGCTTGAGCTTTCCATTACCATTTCTTCTATATTTTAACAATAAAGTGTAGTTACTTTAAAATAAAGTTTCATATTAAAGCTTAAACCATGAAAAAAATTGCTTTTATTATCATTGCAATTTCATTTACAATTTTCCTTTTTAAATTTATAACATAGTCATTAAATTTTTTTTCCTCTAAAAAATGCTAATATGTAATAAGTTAATTTTTTATTCAATTGGATACCATGTTTTCAACTGTAAGCAGTCTTCCATAAAGCTTATTATAAAAAAATAAATATAACTTATTTATTGTATAACATACACAGGAAATAACATCCCTTCATTTTATATTTACAATAAAATGATATACATTAAAGAAATATAGAATTACTTTATAATAAAGGAATACTTTATTTTTTACCTTTTATTTGGAATAATTAAAAAACAATAGTAGAGAATAATATTAATAAATAAATAACAGGTATATATCTAAATGAGGTATAAAGAAACATTTGCCTAAAATTCACAGAAAGTTAGTAACTCAAAGGATAGTAAGCGTAGCTGCTAACAATAAGCAAACTGCTATATATCTGCTATATTTTAATTTCATTTGGTACTTGCAGTTAGCAGACAGATCATGACCCAAAAATATCACTATAAAAATTACCTTTTTAAAATGCCAATTAAGGAAATATGAATCTTTGAAGGATCCTGTGACGAATTTTTTGGCTAATAAGAATGCATAAGCAACAATGAAAGACTGCTAGACAATTATCTTTTTAAGATAAGTAAAAGAACAGAGCTGCTTAAGAGAGGATTAATTCAGGTATACTAAAATAAGCTAAATATTCTGAATACTAATTTTTCTTCTTTTACCTGAATCAAATTTAAATAATCAACTTGGAAGAAATACCTATAAGTACGTAAACAACTGATTTTAAGAATAATTAGTATGATCCAATTTATAACGTCACTGTATTAATAAGTATTCGCAAATATATTTCACCTTTAAAAACATAAATATTCCCTCCAACAAAGACTAATTCAGTAAGAAAATCCAATAAAAGTGGAGCTTTCTATTTCTTTTTCTATAATCTCTTCATACTTAAAATGATTAACTATTAAATTAATAAAAGATATATAGTAGTCGGACAATTGAATTCTTTCTTTTTGGAGAATCGCCTATATTGATATATCTAATAAAAAACACCTGAGATATTAAGAATAGTTTCTAAATAATGAATTTTTGCATCACATACGAAACAAAAACAATGTTTGTAAACTGTGTAAAATGAAAGTTGCAATTGCTAGCTTAGGATAAATAAGACAAACAAAGCTACAAGCAAAGCGCATCTCTAACAGCAATAAAGCTCGTTTAATTTCCTTCGATTGGTGCTAAACTATTTCAAAACTATGGCTTTTATTGGTTTCATATAGAATTCTATATTGCAATTAATTTTTAATCATAATGTATTTTTATTACAGATTGATATTGACATGCGCAATTGTAAATTGCGGCGTCAAGAATTATTTTTGTATTTTGTTTTAAAACGACAAGAATTATTTTTGTAAGGATTTTCATAACAAATTTAAATACATAAAAGGCTAATACATAATAATTTACTAAGGGTCAGGTGAAAAGAAATTCTAATAAAAAGAATTTGTTTCTAAATTCAGTTTCTTATTACTTTTAGTTGAAATATTTAATGGTCTTAGTAATTAGATTAAAAAAAAAAAAAAAACATTATTGGATTTTACATTTTTAAGAACAATCAAAAAAAGAAAGTTTGAAAAATAACATTTTTACAAGAATCTATTTTTAAATAAAATTTTGAGACATAAACATTAAATTAAGTATGAATTTTTCATTCAAAACGAAAACTGCTCATAAAAAATACCAGAGCGGTGTGAAGATAGAAGTGGATAAGAAAGACATTTATAAATAAAATAGAATAGAACTATCATTTTCCTACCCAACAACGAAATAGGGTTGCACGCTGTTGTAAGATGTGACGCATGAATCGGTCCGGTTACCATATTCTCAATTTTGCGGTTTTCAGATCGCTTATTCTCCACCGCACCAAGCGGTGTCGAAACCGTGAGCATTTCCGTGAGTGCGGCCCGGTGAAACCCCCCCGTGGCATTTATTAAGACAAAAATTGAAAGCGTACATGTGGCAACAGGCCAGAGAGAATATTTGAATACCAAGTAAAAAAAAAGTGAACAAAAGAAAGTAACATATCAAGTGTAAGGTCAAAGGACCCTTTTAACAAAGATTATTCAAACACATTAGGAATACAAAAAAATAGAATACACACAGAAAGATTTTCTAGGTATCATGACAAATTGAGCTGAGATGCGAACTAATTAGCTAAACTGAAAAATTGATAACTATAAAAGTAGATAAAAAATTTGAAGTAAAAAGTAATGTAAAAAACATTGTTAAAATTTATATTAAAAAAAAAAAAAACAGCATCTAAAACATAGTAAATCAGTAAAAGTTTAAGTTAAAAATGGAGAGTTAAGAATCAAAATTTAAAATAACAGTATAGAAAAGTTAAAAAATGGTCAATGGGTCAAAAGGGTCACAATTAACAAATATTGAAAATACTTAAAATTGGTAAGTAGTAAAAGTTTATGTTAAAAAATTTTGAATCAAAAATAAAAATTTAAAGTAACAGTATAGGAAAGTAAAAATGGTCGATGGGTCAAAAGGATCCCATTTACCTTGAGTTTAAAATACCTAAAATGGGCAAATCCTAAAATTGAGATTAAAATGGCAAGTTAAAAGAATTGTGTAGAAGTAAAAGCTAATAAAACTAATAAAGGGGTCCGAAAAAATTAAAGTCACAAGACGTGAAAGAGGTTAAAATTTAAGTTAAAATTTAAATTGAAAGTCAACAGTAAAACTGGCTCGTGGTCCGATTATCAAAAAGATTTGTCAAGTGTCAGGATGAACTGGGGATTTAATTCAAATAAGATAATATAGGTTAAACTTGACCTAACGGTCATGAATAACTACTATAGCTAATAACTACTGTACTGTTACTGTAGCTAAGAAAAAAATAAAAATAAAAAAAATATTTTTAAAAAACACGTTTTTGTAGTGGAGAATAATAATTTGAAAAACGAAAAACGTGTGGCGCATGAAATACATAACAGTAACAGTATGAGTGCCCATGAGAATATGTGTATATATATCTGTAATTGTATCTGAATGTGGATGTGTATGTGGAATTTGTTTGTGTATATCAATGTGTATGTGGAGGTACATGTGGATGTGGTTGTGTATGTGTATGAGTAAGAAAATGTGTATATGTACTGTTATGTATTTCATGCGCCCCACGTTTTTCGTTTTTCAAATTTTTGTTTTTTAATTATTATTCTCCACTACAAAAACATGGTTTTTAAAAATATATTTTTTATTTTTATTATTTTTTTTTACTCACTTCCAAAATCTAAATTTTTTCACACACTGTACACAAAACTTTTCAACTGACATGTGACACTAATTTGAAATAATCGAATCGACAAGAAAAGACAATCGTGAAAATATTAATTTTTCTTTAATTTTATTTTGTATGCCTTTTTCCTCTTCATTTTCATGCATTGCCATCCAATTCTGAACTATATGATAAATTTGAAGTCTGTAGCTAGTTGGGAAGTTAGTTTAAAATCGATTACAAAATTCCACCCGAACACGAAGGCAAGTTGATATAAACGTGGTAAAATAGGGTACTTTGGTATTCTTCCGTCGACCATTTTCGTAATTTAGGTATTATCCCGTATACCATTTTCGTCAAACCCGATATTATCGCTGTAGTATTACTCTAGGAATAATGTGGTTGGTTCGCATGAATAACTGTCACTTGTATGGACAACACTTTTTATTTAAACATATAACATAAAATTAACGTGAGATAAATGTAAGTTATAGACATAATTTATTCTGACTTCACAAGCCAGTTCCGAGAACGCTTCTCTCGTTTTTATTTAATTACTTTTTGGAGGTGAGTGAGCGAAGCGCCCTCTGGCGAAGATGTCCGCACACTACAATCGCCAAAAGATAGCTTCTGCACCAATGGATGGTGTTTTCTACAGCGCTGCAAGATCTTGGCTGCCTATATACTTCCGGATTACTGTTTCTGGTGTGTTTTGAAAGCCATTATTTAGCTCAGAACGTGATCATGAGAATCTCTTAAGTAGTATTTCTTGCGTACGCGTTACCCGATTTATTATTTGTGTTTAAAAGAAGAATCGTAATTTGAAGACCTGCCATTTCAAGACGTAAGAATTGTCATTTGAAAAATTAATCGTTATAAAACACTTCTTACCTTGTTAACAATATATAGAATTCGAAGTTTAAACATAAGAGATCATTTGTAAAATGAACTTAATCTCGCTGCTCGAACAACACTTACGTATGATGGTGCACGGCTTGCGCCAAGTTCAAACAGTAATAAAGAAGTAAAGAGTGCCCAAATCAGAATTTCAAAAACAGTGAGTTATTTCAAAATCTAGCGACCATGTCGTCGTTATTAACAATACATCTCTAAATAACTAAAACAAGGATCACTTTAAACTCACCAGAATTACTTAATATTATTAATATCTTGCAAAGTACAGCAGATTTGAGCTTAGAAATTATATAATTTATTTAAAAAAAATTATCTGTTTGAAAATATCGTCTCGCTGAATAAGCTGTAGAAAGCAGCTGCATACTTTCTAACCGGAAGTAGACTGCTGTTGTTTACATTTATATAGAAAACACCATCCATACTCTCAAATTGTATCATATTTACTGCGTAATCTTTAACAACCCGAGTTAGTTTGACACCTCTGAACAACTGGAAAACACTCGGATTCGTATTTAAACGAATTTATGTGGCGGGGACTGTATAAGGATAATGACCTACTTGTTTGCGCTTTAAAAGCTCTCAAGGATTTTTGGCTGCCGAAATGATTTATAATAATATATATGGTTAGATTCAAGAATAATTCAATGAGTAAATGAGGTTTTTACGTTGATTTGATGTTTTTTGTTACACTTTTTAATTACGTATTTTTACACTTACATTTATTTTGTTATTATTATTTTACTATTATTTGATAAATTTGATGTGCTTAAAATGTTTACTTTGGAATTTGCTTTTCATTATGATGGCTCATTTTCGCGAGCGTTGACAGGTCGATGATCCCGAAGTACCGAAAATAGCATATTATATATTCGCAAAAAAGCATCATAATGATAAAATATTATTTTTAATTTTAACGAATTGCTCTCTAAAGATGTGTCATTAAATTTTTTGCATTAGAAAGATCATCCTAACTATAATTTATACAAAAATTTAAACAGTAATCCTTCGCTTCTCCGATTCATGGCTTTAATGACTGGTAGTAAGTCCTTTTAAGATTTAACTTTACCATAGACATTAAAAATAACATTTTAAGATAAAGGACAAACGGTTTATGCCTATTTTTCACAAAATTGACGAATGGATCTGTTGAATTTTGAAGATTACTTAAGATAAACCAATAACCTGGAAAATCGGCTCTTCCCGAGAGTTATTTACTCCGTAAATATGGATCGCGCTGATTCGTTTTTCTTCTTCTCAGAATTAGCTCAGACCATACCGCTCTTACCCCCATCATCTTCCTTTATTGTTGTCATCAGTAACGAATACGTATTATTGTTTTTTTTTTTGCTCATTGCAATGAAGCTGATTAATACAATTGACTTGGCATATTGTAAAATGACATTATTCAATCCGACCACTATATATAAATATTTTTCAAGACTTTCTTTTTTATTAATATTCAAATGCTCTTTTTTTTTCCCTTTAAAGTTCCTCCAACATTTTAGAATCTTTAAATTTAATTTCTTCTACTTGTATTTGAGGATGTTTTATTTATTTTTACAGGACTGTTTGCAATCCTGTATTATTGATAGCTTGAAGAAGAAGGACTTATGCATTCCTTATTTAATATCCTACCCTCACAGAGAACGTATCTGTGATAAAAGTATGTACAGAAGTCAATGTATATCACGTATGATTTAAAATATTGAAAATTATAATGTGACACCAAACATTTTGAAACAAATAAATTTAAAAACAACTCAAGAAGCAAAGGGGACTCACGTGACTGAAATGGGAAGGGAAGCATATGCTTCTCGTCAATTTCTTAAAAATTGACGATAAACTAATAAAGTTCTGTTTCTTAATCTTTGTTGAAATATCCGATTTCAAACTTAATGAAAGAGTGTTAAAAATTTGATTGCGTCATAAGAATTTTTAGTCAACTGTTTAATGAGTCTCATTGCACATCATCGGTGATTGCCTTTTATTGGCTACTCTAGGGCTATGGACAAGAAAAATTTAAACAAAGAATCAAAAATAAGATCGAAAAGTTCATGAAGTATCCGAAGGTCCCATTATCTCGATGATTCTGTATTATCATAACGATACGGCAGGTAACACAGGGAGCTTCGTTAAGAGATGAGCAGCAATGCTAGGTAAATATGGGCGAAAAGTGGTCAATGCCTCCAGTCTATGTATTTGAAATACAGTTCTATATTAAGTCTCTATTCCCGATAAGAGTTAATCTTGCATAATTTGTTGAATAAATAATTTCGAGATGAGGAAAAAAGTCGTCACACTTTTTATCAAGGATATAAAATGCAATACTTTTTAAATTACAATGGCCTGGAATCACGATTTTGATGAGATCTCGACGAAATTAGCAGCTGTTGTGCAAAAAAGAAATAGAATAACTTTCGTTATAATGATCGGATTTTCAATGAACTAAGTCTCAAACTTCCTAGGGGGTGATCTCAAATATGTTAATTACCGTATATTCCGGCGCATAACGCGCCCCGGCGTATAACGCGCACCCGTAATTTCTAATACTTTTTTTAAATTTTAAGATATACTCTTCGTATAACGCTCACGAAAATTAGGATTGTACATGTGCAATATTTCGTCTTTCAAGATCGTAAATAAAAAGTTTTTTTCCCTATCTTTTGCAAAAATAAAAGAACTGAATTTGACATGTATGTGAGGGTAGAGTTGAAAGAGTAATAATGTGATTCTGAGAAAAGAGATGTAGTTGTATTCAGCAGTGCAGGTGTGTGGAAGAATGTTGTTTCCCACATTCTAGAAGTAAGGGGGGGATGGTTATCTGGAATGCTGTCTATTGTGTATGTCTCAAAAGCATACCACGAATCAGGAGACAAAACGTAATTCCTCTTCGGCCAATCGCACCATTTGATGTCCTGCCTTTGAAAAGTAAACATTGTAAGCTTCAAGAATTCGGTGTAGTTTTTAGTAGTAGACATGGCTCCTATCAAACGAAGCAAACACAGCGCTGGATTTAAATGCAAAGTAATTCAGTTTGCGAAAGAAAGTGGAAATCGGGCTGCGGCGAGACATTTTGGTATTGGGGAAAGCTCGGTGCGTGAATGGAAGAAAAATGAACAAAAAATAATGGATATGCCTAAGGATAAGTGTGCATTGCGTACAGGACTAGCAAAATGGCTTGATTGTAACAAGAAACTGTGTTCGCTTGTTTGCTCTAAAATGGGCAAAGATTAATCCACACGAGAGTGAAAATTTCAAAGCTACTGTGAGTTGGTGTAGCCGATTTATGGCTCGAAAAAATTTAGTTCTACGTGAAAAAACCAAAGTATCACAAAAACTACCAAAAGACTTGGATAGTAAATTGTTAAGTTTTCAAAAATATATTATAGAACTGCGAAAAAAAAAGGAATATTTACTTTCGCAAATAGGAAATATGGATGAGACCCCAGTCATGTTTGACATGATTGGTAATAAAACAATTGATTTAAAGGGAGTAAAATCTGTCAACGTAACAACAACGGGACATGAGAAATCTCATTTCACCGTAGCCCTTTCTTGCTTAGCGGATGGAACGAAACTAAAACCAATGGTTATTTTTAAGAGAAAAACTTTTCCCAAATGTAATTTTCCAAACGGTATTTTTGTTCATGTCCACGAAAAAGGCTGGATGGACGAAAATGGTGTTAAATTGTGGGTAAAAAATGTCTGGCAAATCCGTCCTGGTTGCGTAAGAAAACCAGAAAGCCTTTTAGTGTGGGACATGTTTAGGTCCCACCTTACAGATAATACAAAAAAATTGTTGAAAGAATGTAACACCGATATGGCAGTTATTCCGGGTGGATTGACACCATTAGTTCAGCCATTAGACGTCTGCTTAAACAAACCATTTAAAGCCAATTTAAAAAAACAGTGGAACACTTGGATGTTGGAGGGCGAGAAAACCTTTACGAAAGGAGGACATATGCGTCACGCAAGTTTGGAAACAGTGTGCGAATGGATATTAAAAGCATGGGATGAAATTAAGCCTGAGATTGTTAGAAAATCATTCAAAAAATGCAGCATTTCAAATAATCTGGACGGATCAGAAGATGACTGTTTATTTATGGATGAGGGTAACACAGATGATGAAGACGAAACAGATTGTGATGACGTGCCTGAAGAAATAACGGAAGACGAATATAATGAGCTATTTATGTAATAACGAAAATGAATAAAGTATATAGGTAAAGGTATGTTATTTCTTTAAAATAAAGTTTTTTTCTATATTAAAATTTTTTTAATCAATAATTTCTTATATTCGGTGTATACCGCGCACCCGTAAATTCCAATATTATTTTTTGTATTAAAAGTGCGCGTTATACGCCGGAATATACGGTATTTAGTGCATTGAATATATAATATGAAGTGGACTGAAATGGTTTGATTAAACATTTATCAAACAAAACTTAATAAAACAAATTGACTATATACACGAAGAAAATTATTATGGCTGCTGCAATAGCAGTAATCAATGAAAAGTAGCTCATGATGAGAGAGCTGGCAAGTGAACTTCCTTGTTCGAAGTTCTTGAGTAAAAGATGCTTGCTTTCTCTGACAGCGATGCAAAGTGGAGTGGGGGGGGGGATAAGGGTAAAACGCGTTGGCGTATATTTTTGATATCTAACACTAACTATTAATTAAGTTACGAATTCATACACAAAAACGTATTTTCTCTAAATAAAGGTTTTTTCTTCTTCTTTTTTTTACGTATTTAAATTTCTGACTCTTAAAATCGAGAGGTGGTAGCCGCAATCTGTAAATTGTGGTCTGAATAGTTAAATCAGGAAAACGGATTAAAAGTTCGGATCCCTTAATGTTAATTTCAATTTTTGCATTTTCGGTCATATCTTCATAACTAATAGCGCAATTTAAAAAAAATAATACCCGCTCGTGAAATTTATTTACCCAAAGATAATTTCATGTAAAAATAATTTTTAACAATTATTTACTATTTTTTATGCTTAATTTTATGATGGACGAATAAATTTTGAGTTAAAAATCATACATTTTTTAAACCCTATAAATTATTTTTAAAACAATATTTTGGCGACAATGAAAAAAAAATTAATTGAGTTATTAATGTCTAAATGCTGTAAACTGACAAGCAACGCAAGCGTAAGCTTAAATTTCATTCATGATTTTACGTTGTTTTGATATCGTTTTCTTTTTTTAATTATATAATACGATGTTTCTTTTTAAGTCGTCTGTAAGTAATTCTTAACTAGGACAACAACAGTTAACAAAAAAAAATATTGTGTTTAATAAATGTCAAGTTTTACGCAAAGCATGTTTCTGATTGGTCGTGGTTATGCATCTGTTTTTTTATTTATTTTTAGTTTTTAGTTGATTTATTCGATTATTGATACAATTATATCATACGAATGCATAGATTTGAAATAATATTTTCCCCAATTTCTTCAATATATGTTTTATAATTAGTGAACAATAACAACTCAAATGAAGATAATTTTTCTAAAATGTATCGTTATATTTTTTGAACCAAACTCTTGTGACCATCAATCATCATTACATTAAACAGTGTCGACGTTTTCAAAGTCACTACAAAGACTGATAAAGATATAAAGCTTTCGATAAACGCCTTAAAATATTTCCGTAGTAGCTAATATATTGTCATAATTTTAAAATTGAATTATCTGGCCACGTGTGATTCACGGCAAAACTATTCGACCACTTATTTAATTATATTTTTACATTTTCAAGAATTTTTAGGTTTATAGTTTAGTTACTAATTCTTTCAAAACTAGTCTAAAAATCCGCCACTTATTGTAAGATTTCTGAAAAAATTTTCCCCATTCATTTCAAAATTAAATTTTTAATAACAAATAAAATCAACCAGAAAATCTTTATTATGAATAGGATTTATTTTTATTTCTTCTGATATTTGTTTCGAAAGATTTAGTAACTTAAGAAATAAACAAAAGAGGACAAATAACGAGAGAGAAATAAACAAGAAATGGACAGTTGTTTATGAGAACCATTTCAGGTCGTAGTTTGGAGATTACTTTCATAATCGATTAGAGAAAGTTTTACGTTAGGTAACAAGATGAAGTTTGTCATTTTTTAAAAATATTTCATGTATATTTAACATGTTTTTTTTAAATTTTTTTATTAACGCCTTAAATGGTAATAAGATCATAAATTGTTGTTTACATTGAAGGCGCTAGTTACATTCCAGACGTAACCTTACATCACAACAATCTGATCAAACCAATCAAACAAAAATCCATCAAACAAACAGTAACATACAAATGTTAAATTTATTTCAAGTTGTGGTTATTGCCTTGGCTGGTGTTTTGGATAACTGACATCGAATACTATACAGGCGCACTTATTCTAGATAAGAAACATATTCTCCCTACAGAATATTTATAAATGTGTCATTCTCTAGAAAAGTATCTTTAAGATTTTTAAACAAACTAGTTATTTTTTCACACGAAACTAATTTTAGAGTAAATATTTTATTTATAACTGGAAACTTTGACATCTATCTATTTAATTTTGCAGATAGCATATTCATTTCCGAAAAACTACAAACTGATTGTAAGAAAGAATGCAAAAATCCATGCTTGTAAGTATTGCAATTCTTTCTAAATGCATTTCATTTCAGACGATATACCAATGCTTTCATTTTGATAGGAGTGCGCTATCATATGGGTGATATTTTTTTCTTCTAAATTTATTAAAAGTTTCCATATTGTTCAATTTCTTTCAAAGAATCTATTTTCCTCGAAAAGCTGTTTTTGTTAAATGTTATTTTCTTACGACTTGAAATATTTCTGATTAAGGACTCCACTCGAAAACGAGTTTATATGACTGAGAGATTGAATTTTGTCTTTGAAATTTTATTGAGCCGAGAGTTTGCTGTGTAACTGATGAATAAGGCGTTATTTATGGAATACGTTTATCGGTATTTAATATTTTTTGAAATTTAACTTGGGTAATATAGAGTTTAAAGTTCAGGTTGTTACAATATTTTATTGATTTTCGAATCTTTAGAGTTTTTTAATTGGTGGTTCATTAGAAAATAGAGAATATTTCTCCATCGTTAACTATTTTTCGCCTTTTCTAAAACGTTTAGTTTCATCATTCGTCACATCGGTTTAGTTAATTCATTCATTAGTGGATTTTTAAAAAACGTGTTTTTAAAAAAGGTTCTTAAAAATACACTTAGAGTAGCGCTAAGGTTTGGTGGCATATACGAACAAAAACCTAATCATCAAATGTAGGCAGACGTTTTGTAGCTATATATATAACAAATGAAACTATTGGAAAAAACATATTTTAATCAAACTATTCTCAATAAATAAGTAATTTTCGTGTTCTATTATTGCAACATGCCAATTATTCAAGAACAGAAGAAAAGTTTAAATATGAATAAAATTATTTTAATCGATTTTTCTATATGTCCGATATATCGATATCTATATCTCTCTATAATCTATATATTAATCGTTCACTTATGTATAACACATAAGTGAAGGAAACTCTTCAATATTGTCTGGCGTATTGAAGGCCGCAAAACTTACAATGAGAAAACTTTATTTTGATTTTCTTCAAAAATGTCATTTTACAATTAAAACAAACCAAGAAATTTGAAACTACATTATTTTTCCTTTTACTCCTTTTTAGCTAATCACACCAAAGCTTTCATGAACGAAACAAAATTTTTAAAATGCTAGTAAAAGAAACATTTCTTCTATTATACGCGACGCAGGCTTGAACAATAAAAGCGTATTGCATTTCTTAAATGATTATAAATATAGTTTTGTCATAGAAAGGGTTAGACAAAGTCATAAAACGATTTCTAAAGCTTTATTTATTATGTAATGATCATGTTTTTCGTGCCTGTCTTTGTGTTAAGTAAGAAATATGTAGTGAAAGAATATAGAATGCGTCATTTAAGAGAATTGATACTTGTTTGACTTGGATTACTCTAATCAGATTTGAAAGAACAGTTGCTAACGTAAACAAATGCCACGTTTCAACAACTAATCAGGATCAAGATACCCACACTTGCAGATATCCCATTGAAATGCCGTTTGAACGATTTAAAATAAGCATATTTATGCTTAACTTTACCACTGACATTGAAATATAATATTTTTCAAATTTCGATAACTTATGTTAGCCTGCATATGTGTTTCTAGTAGGCTTTACTTTTGTATTTAAACAATCAGTTACTATATTTAATTTTTTCTAGTGGTTTTCCCAGGCTCAATTTTTTTAATATTTTGTAAATATGCTGCTTCCATGACAGCGCACGTTTTGATCTATGTTTTAATTCTTTTTTCATCAAGGAAATTTCGTAGTTTCGATAATGTTCCCCGAATTATATAATGCAGGAAAGAAATAATTGTTTACAAAAAAAATTGGTAATCCCGTTGATTGTTTGTAAATTGTAAAATGACGGACAAGGTAAAATTAATTACCAAAATAGAAAAGAGAAAGAAAAAAATATATTGTAAAATTTAAATCCTGACAAATTAAGAATCTTAACAACATTTTATTCTGCTTAATAATATTGAACAATAAACAATATTGGATAATAATTGATTTCACAAAATAAACTCAAATTAAAAATTTAACAGTAATCAAGATGTTAATAAGATAGCAGCAAATTATTCAGTTAATTAAAGATGAAAACGATTTCAGACAGTTCAGCACAACTAATGACAACAAAACATAAAAATGACTCACTATGAAATTAATATAGCTAATAGTTATCGAAAATAACCATTAATCTGGAACGTATAATCGTAATATCTTTGGGAGCTGGTCCGGAAAGGAAATATTATAACCATCTACAACACATCGAATTCGTATATTAATTCGCGCCGTGGCGAAAAACGAAGTAAAGGCTTGAAAATGAAACTTACTACTGCGCAGACTCCTACAAAAATTGTGCTGCCATCTCTGAATTAGAATTAAACAAATAAATGATATTTAATGAATTGATGCTATCTTTTAAAAGTTACAATTATGAATAAAAAATACTATATTCAAACTAAAATTAAATATTAATAAACTTTTTAGAACAAAACACCCGTTTTCGAGTAGCTAATGTTAGCGAGCATACATCGAGACAGATAAATGTGTGTATTGTATAAACTGTGAGGATAGTGTTATCGATCATGCCAACCTTCTTCTATCAAAAGGTACCCCAAGAGAGAATCGAGTTAGCATGTCTAATATATTAGTGAATTGATGTTTAATAATTGTAGAGGTAGTTACGCCACAATACTCCCCCAAACAGAATTTTATCAGGGATGAAATTCGATGAACGTCTATCATTTGAGAAAGACCGAGAAAACTGTGGTAAGTTAACCGGGTTTTGATCACTTGTGGTGAGAGCTGACAATGAAGAGACAGTAGATATCGACAATGTCAACCTTCATCTATCAAATTGTACCCCTGGATTGAATTCAGTTAGCATGTCTTACATATTAGTGAAATGATGTTTAATAATCGCCACATAAGTATTAATTTCTTCTTTCAGTGAAAGGATATACGATGTGAAGTATGAAGAGAAAGAAAAATTTTCGGTGAGTCCTTTTAAAATTAATTTGTAATATTGTTGTTTTTACTTATACTGTATCTTACCTATAATTTAAATTTCATCCACGAAACATTCTGATAAATTTTACAGCCTTAATGATTATTCATCATTCACAGATTATTTTTATTCCAGTAAATGAACAGGAATAATATTTTGGGAAAATTAGGTTTCATGCGATTGCCAACGCCACTTTTTTATTTTGGTGGAGGAGGCACATAACAAACATGTTTTCACATAAGTTTTAACCATAATAGTCCCACTCCGTTCTGAGCTGTCACAGTTGCCATAGACTAGCCTATGGTAACTTATGGCGACCATAGAAACTTATATGGCAAGATACTTCAAGCCTATGGTAGCCATAGAAATTGTAGAAACCGTGGAATTTGGATGGAGGACACCAACGTTATATGGAAGACACCACAGCCTTAATTTGCGATTAAAAGGAAGTATCGTAGGCATAAGCCAAACTAATAAAAGCATGCGTCATTCATATGGGGAGTGGACAGGGTTGGCGAAGGAAGCGGGCGTGTTTCACTAGAACTCTGACAATCCCACTCAATTTTGCGTTAATTAAAATATAAAGTTTGTCCACATTATATAAATTTATGGCATTTGAAAATTATTTTCTATTATTTCGACGAAAAAACAGCATTTCAACTTGCTGTTAGGTCGATCACTGCTGTTGGGTCGACGGCACGACATGCGCGTGACGCCGATACCTAGACGGAACATTATTCAACCAAAGAGACTTATGTTTTTTATTATATTTTTTATATTTAATTTATTTTCTTTAATTTTTGTACAGTAATTTTATTATTTTTTTCGAATATCTGACTAAATTGATTTTTACAATTTTTGAAATTTATCAATGTCCTACTCGTTTTGACATTTCCTTGATTTTTGAGCTTAATAGTCTATTTTCTAAGTAACTGGATAATCTAGGACCAAATTAGCTCTCGCGGATAATTAGAATAATTTCACTTAAATCAAATGTTTGATTTTGTGCCCTTCTACAATATATGTTAAATCTTTGTTGTTTGATTTTGGATTAATGAACAGTAGAGAACCAACAAAATCAGTAAGTTCATTTAATTTTATTTGTTTTTTGTTACTAATATTGCCTTTATTGCTTTGTAATAATTTTTAAAAGTTCTTATGTTCCGACAAGAGTTCTTAGCTTTCTTACATAATTATTGACTTTTCTCACATATTTAATAGCTTAATTTCTCTTATTATCATTATTCTTGTAGCATAATCATTGTGAAAAGTGATTCCTGTAATTCAATGATTCTTGTTGTCGATGTTTAAATTAATAATTAAAAAACCATAATTAAAAAACATTAATTAATAAACTATAACCAATATTTAAAAAAAAACCATTCATAAAACATAATTAATAATTAAAAAAAATCATAATTTCATGGTAAAAATTTGGTATATATAAAAATTACCATAGAATATTCCTATGGCGTTTTGCCTATGGTAAAATTTTACCATATACGTATGGCAATTATTATTTTCCATATACATTTAATACGAAAATTTGCCATACGAATATGGAAAAATTTTGCCACACATTTATGGCAAATTTTCCTAACGTTAGACCCCACCATTTCAAAAAGTATAATTTTTTTTTTTTTTGTTAATATAAATGTGTTCTTTTCTAAATTACTTTACTAACACAACTGCTATGAAGTTCTAAAAATCATTTAATTTCAGTGCTTTTATATCCTTTAGAATCTTATTTGAGCAACAGAAGGAAATATATTGATAATTTATAGAAAAGAACTTGTGTTGCAGTTATATAAGAAATAACACTTATTTTTTATTAATTTAAAAGGGTTAATGTTGGGCGTGTCAAACTAATAAAATATTAAATTTAAAAGTTGATTTCAGAAAAATATCCTCCTGAGAAATTAAAATATTAAAACAAATGGCAATTTCATATAAACTGGTGTTCAAAATTAAAAGAATTCTTATATTTGGTCTATTGTCTCCTGATCAACAGAGCAGATTTAAATAAAATTTGGTTTGAAAAGTTGATATAGTACAAAAAGATTATAATCATTCAACAGTTATAATACAGACGCGTGATCGTACGTAACACTCGCCAGAGTCGGATGTTGTCAAAAAGTGGTTACAGAATTGAATAAAATTTTTTTAATGAGGTGTATGACACCCTCGTACACGGCTCATACCGTGATTTCATACAACAAAGGAGGCAGTTTATGAGTTCTTGTTGCAGATTGTCCAAATTGTCTAGCAATACTGTTTGTAGACAATAGGTGGTTCTTGGGGAGGGGGGTTACATGAGCAATTGCCCTCCAAAAAATGAGTCCCAGATATGCCCTATTGGCTTGCGGTCTGGAGATTTGGCGGGTACTCCGTCGAATATCATCACCTTCAAAGAAATGATCGACTAAAAGTGCTGTGTGTGGTGTTGCATTTTCATCAATTAAAATGAAATCAGGACTCACTGCACTCCTGAAATACGAACATAGGGCTCATACCAGGGGCGTGCGCAAGGGAGCCCTTGAGCTCAGACAAAATGGCAAAAATAAAATTTTTAGTAGAAATTATGCGGGCTATTATTTTTTAAGACTATATATTTTTATTTGCCTTGTGCCTACTTTTTTTTTCTCACGGTACTTCTCAGAATACTGAAAAAACATTTACTATAATAGGGTTGTACTTTTGAAACCAAATTCACGTGATACTGTTACGGGCGAGTCCCGATCGCTGGTTCCTTTCTGTCCTGCCAGTCGCGATAGTTTTCGAGACTGGCTGGCATTCGCGAGATCTTTATGCGATGATTTTGGAATTCTAGACGTTCTGTTGTCTTTGAGACAATTCGAGAATATTGGAGACGCGGTGAAAAATTATATAAAAGGGGGAACGGAGTACAGTGGAGTTAGTTAGTCAAACTAAGAATTAACTCTGCCGCTTGTCTTTCGGAACTCGTAGCTAAATCTGTTTTGTTTTGTCTTAACAGAAAGTCCATTCAATAGCCGAACCCTTCGTCGCCCCTGTTTCGACTAGTGAAGAAATCAGTAACAATACCATTGGAGACTGTGCTCGTTGAAGTTATTCATTCCAGCTCGAAACTTTGAGATCGTAGCATAGCGGATATTTCTGTGCCAATATATATTTTTGTTGTTGTTACTGTTCTTGGATCTTTAGGATGTCGAAACGCAGGAATTTAACAATTTTTAATTACTTTGAGGAAAAATCACAACCTAAAATTAGTGAGGTGACAGCATCTAGTACCAATATAAGTTTTTTGGTTGAACAGAAATGTGATACTTTTGCTGAAGAAAACGTTTCTAGCATAGCAAAATCTGATGAATATAAAAGTGACCCTCAAAGTGTTACTTCTCACCCATATGACATTGGACTTTTTTCAGAAGATAGTACACGCGAGGATAAAAAAAAAAACGGGATATAATGACAAATGTTTGGGAACCCAATCCAACATTTGTTTTCCCTGAAAAAGGAAAAAGAAAATTTCATTTCATTTCAAATGCCTTTATCGCTGGAAATGGCTTGCATATTCAGAGGTTAAGGGTGGTGCTTTTTGCAAATTTTGTGTACTTTTCGCCGCAAGTGGTACCGGTTCTGGCAAGCAACCTTTAGGTCAACTGTGCAATGTAAAATTTGACAGCTGGAAAAAAGCTGTAGAGTGATTTTCTGAACACGAGAAATGTTCAGAAAAAAATTACAAAAATCGATCGAAACTGCTGGGACATTAAACGATATTTTACTTGGAAAGATGAAACCTGTGGATGAACAAGTTGACAGTGCAGCAAGCAGAAGAAAATAAAAAAAAACATCACTCCAATCATTGAAACCATCCTATTTTGTGGAAATCAAGGTCTCACTCTAAGAGGACATAAAGATTCGAAATGAAAGAAAATTAAACAGCTATGTGCAACTCATTGGATGGAAAGATACGACTCAGTAACAGCTGTGGTGGAACTTTTCGAGCCCATCGTTGAAACTCTTCAAAAAATATCAGAATGGAAGGATAAGGAATCAGCTACTCAAGCTAATTCTTTACTGTGCACAGTATCTAATTGTCAGTACGTAATGTCTCTTTTGTGCATTTACAAAGTTTTCACCATAACAATCCATCTTTCTAGATACCTACAAAAAACAAGCATAGATTTGATAGAGGCAGTGAGTCTTGCAGAAGATGTTATTAAAGAACTAAAATTAATGCGTGAAAATGCCACTGAAATATTCAGCTCTTCTTCTCTTATGCAAACAAGCATTGGATCTTCCATACAAATCCCTAGAATTACGGGAAGACAGAAAAATCACGCTAATTTTCCCTCAGCGACACCCGAAACATATTTCAGAGTTAGTGTATTTATTCCATTTATAGAAAATTTTATAGCACAATTAGACTTAAGACTTGTTTCGCATCGTGATATTTTGAAAGGATTTCAGTGCCTTCTTCCTGCCGATCCTTTCATTCTCCAACCTTCAAACATAAAGGCTTTTGAAGCACTATTGGAAGTTTACGCTCAAGACTTGGATACCTGTAAAGAAAGCCTTAAGTTTGCACTAAAACTCTGGTATAAAAGATTAAAAAGGATTAGTGAAGACGGAGGTAGTGTTCCAAAAACTGCGGCGGATGATCTTGGAATGTGCAATAAAGATATAACACCAAAAATTTTCAGACTCTTGGAAATATTGGTCGTTCTACCTGTTTCAATAAGTGCAATCGAAAGATCCTTTTCGACTTTGCGCCGTTTAAAGACTTATTTACGCAATTCAACGGGTAATAATAGAATGAAATGATTGGCGCTCTTAAACATTCATAGAAAATTTACCCCCGCTGTAGAGGACATTTTAAACGAAGTTGCAAAAAACCCCGTTGTTTGGATGTAACTGTATAAATCAATAAATATTTAGCGTGTTTGTATACTGGTTTAATTCCCTATTTATTGGTAGGTTATTTTTTCTTATTTTTTTGGTCATAGAATAGTTCTATAGAAAATTCACATTTATATGGTTATTATTTAGGTAGCTGTTACATTATGAGTAGTTTTATCCGGCTTGATTAATTCCTACTTTTAAATAAAAATAAAATATTTTACCTCTTATTATAAAAAAAAAATTATGTTCTTAAACTTAAAAAATCAAATCAAAATTTAACTAAACAATGCTGTCTAAATAAAAAGTCAAAATTGTCTAGCTGTCTAAATTAGGGAAATAATAGTGTTTATTACATACTCGAATTTCTTTTAGTAGTTTCGAAAAATTATGAACACCGCCCTTGAAAAAATTCTGCGTACGCCACTGCTCATACCTATACCTCACACCAGTCCCAGTACCTTTTTCACAGACACGGAGGGGTGTGCGGGAATCAAACATTATGTCTGCCAAGAACAGCAAACTTCGGCCGCCATAATAATATATTTCTCGAACATCAGAGGGTAGGTCACTGGTTCACTTCATATGAAAACACGTGAGTGGTTAAGCGAGACTCATCAGTGAAGAGAACATTCGACCATTGAGTCATGTTTCAATCTCTGAACCATCCTAACGAATTATTCTTTTGGAAAAAGTCAGAGGGGTGTAAAGGTGTTCTTGCAAACAGCCTGCTCTCATCTCACACAGCCACAAATATCCACAACACATCTTTGAGATATCTCTTAGATAAAAACTGGATATTTCCATATCCATCAGAGATCCCTGAGATATATGAATATCCTTGAAATATCCAACAGAAATCCAGGGGTCGCATCTGTGTGATGTCTAGCAGATATTTGAATATTGATATCTGCTGCATATCCAAGAGACATCTGACAGATATCTCTGACCAATTACAGTTATCCAAGGGATATCCAAATTTGAACATTATTTCAATTTTGTTTACTAGAATATTTATAAATGCTTTTTTTTACTGAATTTGTATTATTTAATATTAAACAATACAAATTTTTAATTGAGCATTTCTTATTAAATTTAATTTATCTTGTATTATGAACATATTTAAATTGTATATCATGTATGTGTTGAGAATATTAATTGCAAAATGTTAGGATATATGTAAAATATACTCACAATACCTGATCCACTTTATTTGAAAAATCGTTTCAGAATTCTAGTTTGAAATATTTGTATTCTGGAAATTATTTTTTTTTGTTTTGATCGCTGGTTTAAGAAATTTGTTAAAACGGTAAATTTTATAAAATACTGAATTTAGTAAAATTTTATTAAAATTAATTACTTTCCACAGTGATTGTAATATTCAGAATTTTAAATTAGAAACATTATTGCATAAAAAAGTTTTATTGGTAGAAAAAAACTGGTTGTATTTTGAAAAATGAATGAAAAATAAGAATATATTTAAAGATTTTTTTAAATTATGAAGAAAAAAATGTTAGAAATCAATAATTCATTTTCTAAAATTAAAAAAAATGTTAAATTAACTTTAAGAACTGTTTAAATTACAATTATGAGTTTTAATTTAAATTAGCAAAAAAGAAGGAGCATTTCTGAAACTGAAAAATTTTTACACTTTCACGCTTATCGAGAAGGATGTTAAATAAGGGTATAAATCTAAACAATAGAAACAATCATATCTAAATAGTTTATTTACAAAAAAAAAAAAATAAATAAATAAGAAGAAAATTTACAATTGAAGAAACATTTCTCGCATTTGCGTGTCGTAACCAGTTTTTAACAGTCTTTTCGATTTCATGATCAATCTCTTTATCTTTGATTGATGGATTTTTCTTCGCAGCACTTAAAAACAGAGCGATGGCATAAGTTTTAGAAATGATCGGAATTAAATATTTATTAATGGCATTCGAGAAAAATACGTTTTCTTTCCTTAATAGATTTTTTTTACCCCTCCCTTCTCCATTAGAAAATGTTTTTTAATAAAAATAATTAAAATTTTATATTTTGTTTCTGTAGTTTAGTCTCTTTACATAAACGAGTAAAAGTAAAAAATGTGTAAAAAAGTAAAATGTTCGAACTTGTGACTTTTTAAAATAGCATTTACTCTCAATAAACATTAACTTTTGGATCGATATACACTATTTTGCCAGTATAGAGTTCACATTAATCTTTTTTATAATCTGGTTAAAAGAGATAGACTAAAACTAATTTGATTGATAAAAATAGCAGGAATCATGGAAAAGTCAACCAGAAAGAGCATGAAATCATTTTAATTTATACGAAAAAAGAAAAAAAATTAAAATGTGTGCTGGTGAAAATAAACAGAAATACCAGTGGTTAATTTAATGGTATATTAGTTCCAAAAATTTTTGTTGTAACCCTTCTTCTTTGACTTACCCAATTCTACTTTATCATTTAAGGATACAATATTTATTACAGGGTGCGTAGCCAGATTTTTTAACAAAAAATAAGCACTTTTTTAAACACTAAAAAATATTTTTAATCCCTTTCCAAAAAAAATCAAAATTAGGATATGTGCAGCAATAAATTTTTTTTTTCTATCGTTTAAAGTTCTTAATTTATAAACATAAAATCAACAAAATGTAAAAACATTTTCAAAACCTTTACCTAATCGTGATAAAATAACTAGTTTCTGATAATTATTGCAAAGCAAATCGTGAAAATCATGCTTTTTTTGTAATTTCAGGGTTCCTACACTATTTTGAGAAAACAATATCCTGACCTTTGCAGGTTTTTCCTGACCTTTTACAATAAAATTTCTGACCCGCCGTTTCCCATCACTCCAACAAAACTTTTAACATTGCCGTTTCAATTAGTAATAATATGCTACTTAGTCATAAGTATCATATATTGAATAGGATAAACACTTATATATTAAAGTGGAATTGCGCAATACCACTTTATATCAGGAATTATATTTTCAGAAAACTTGTGAAACATATTTTTAATTATCATGATTAGATTAAATTTTTAGTGTGTTTTTGTAGTTAGATACGAAAACTATTTAAATAAAAAGATCAAGAAAATCTGTTGGATTATGGAAATATTATTTTATTTAATGTTAAGTGGAACCAAATGCATGAGTGTCGTCAGGATATAAAGGGTTAATCAGCGAGATATGTATCAGTATCCTCAAATAATATTTACTCTTAAAACATACTAGAACATTCGTTACATTAAGTTATTATTTTTTAAAAATCATCAATTCACTTCAAACTGACTTTTCTTTTAAAAAATAATATTGAAATATAAAGGGGAAAAAAGTCAAGAAAAGTTAATTATATACAAATAAAAATTCAGATAGAAAAATTATGCAACATGTGAAATAAAATCAAAAATATCTTTATTTTTTCAGTATTTTTAAATTTATTTCTGTAATACTGTAAGCTTCCAGAGAAACTCAGGGGCTCCTATGTTATATAATATTTCTCAACATATTTTGTTGTTTGACAATTTCTGAATCAAGAACATCCAGTTTTGTTGCAGCAGTTTTCGTCAATTTAGATTTTCTTAATTTCAAATCATCTACCTTTTCTTTTATTCGTTTTCTAGAAATTTCAGCTTTTTTATTCTCTTCGTTTTTCTCTTTTTTGGCTTCTAATGCATGTCTCCATCTTATTCTAGATCCTTTTATAGTTCGTTCACCAGGAGTTGGTACTTGGCTCCACCTCTTCGGACGCCGAGTTCATTTCAGCACGGGGTAAGAAGAGAAACATCTCCGTGCTTGAAATTGACACAACCTTTAATTTGCCCCAAACACAAATTCAGTCACTTACTTCCCTTCATCGTCTGCTATTATACCTTTTGTTACTCTAGCTAATTAAATATATTTTAAGTTTAAAAACTGCTGTTCTCCCAGCGATGTCTCATAAAGGACAAACTATTCACTCAAAAGAAAGAAATATCACAAAAAATGATGCAAAATATCATCAAATTTATGAAACATTTATTGTTAAAAAAATGCACGCAAAGTTTGAGAAATAAATATTTTTGTCAAACGATCGCCAAATAGCAACCTTTTTCAGGATTGCTCACAACCTTCTCCCAAAAAAAGTGAAATAGTATCGTCGCGTACCACGTGATGAAGGCGGAGCCAAGTGCCAACTCCTGGTGAACGAGCTATACAGTATCTAGCATTTTTTCATTAATGTCTATGTTTTTTATTCCATTTATAAATGAAACATAATCATACACACGCCTTTGTGAAATAATAGAGTCTTCATTGAGGTTTTCAACCAATAAGCTTTTATTGATTGAATTCGACTCTGTTGCGTTACCATGAGAGAGGATAAGAACAATTTTTATAAACTCCCACAAAATTTTTTATTTTTTTTCTCCGTGCAAATATTTCTAAAAAAAATTATCTAATCTCTGTTGCGGTGGATTAAACTCTAAGAAACTCTTTTGCTCTTCTTTTTTGGCAGCATCACAAAACAGTAAAAATTCCTTTTTTGTTTTTTCTGCTGTTGTTTCAGCTACCCAGTTATTAACATGGAGAATTTCCAGACAGGTATCCATCCTTTGTTGAGCAATGGATGGATGTTGAATGATCAATTCTGTTCTGGAACTAAACTTGAAATGCCACGTGTCATACTATACAACAATGGACTTTTTTCGACCGTCGTCAAAAGGAATTTTCGACATTCTAACTTGAAATATCCCTTTTCTTTCTCACTAATTTTTATCATGTTCAGATATTTACTTGCTACAAAACCTATATTCACATAATTAACACTTAATAGATTGTCATTGCTTGTTAAGTCAATACTTGCTATTTTTTTTTATTATTTATTTTTTTTTTTTTTTTGCAGTTGTAGCATGTTCTATAACAGACTTTTTTACACAACGCCGCAAAAGATTTTGTGTTAGTTCCAATATACTGGAATATAAGTATGGACTGAGAGGTTTGGAGGTCTCAAAATTTAAAAGAAAAGGTTGAAATTCGTCAGAAATTAGCTTAAAAAATGCTAATTTTGGTAGCATTATCGGATCCTTAACACAGTCTTCGACATTTTTTTATTGAGATTCCGGCTGGATGAGAATTTTTTTCTCTTCTATGTACCTTTTAATGTTGTCAAAAATTAATATTGCCCGCTCCACACAAGGAAGATTTTCCAGCCACCTGATTTGGCAGAACTTTTTTGGAAAAATGTTGCTACCAGATATGTTAGTATACTCTGCTCATCTAGCAGGACTATCTTTGAAAATATAGTATATTCCTCTCAGAAACTGGGTCACCTTCCATCCTATTTTATTGTGACCCATTTGAAATGCACCATGGATAACGTGAAGGCCACATGATCCAATACTCACCATCTTAGGAGCATCTTCATTTAATTCAATGCATGATTTTAAAAGTGTCAAAAACTTCCAATTCACATTCTTATTTTGCAGATTAAAAATTCAATGAATCATTTCATTTCAGAAGAAAATTCAACTTAAATTAAACCTATCTTGAAAAATACTGAAAAAAGTAAATATTGGTTAAGACAAATGCTCCATGTGCAAGAAAGAGGAAATTTTCTCAACTGTTGTCTGTAAACCAGTTATTCACACAAAGAGCAATAAACCTAGCAAACCTATCAAAGATTCCTTATCATTCGATAAACAGGAGGAAAATTGCTAACAGGACAGGTTCTACCAGGGAAAGAGGAATGTTATTATGAGGAAATTACATATTTTGAATTACAGAATTTTTCCTTGAAACTTTATTTTTGCCTGTCAGTCTTTGAATGAACTATAGTTTTTATTTTATTTTCCTAACTTGATGAATATGTAAGAAAAATCCTGACTTTATGAATATGTAAGAAAAATCCTGATTTTTTCTTGACTTTTTAGCTTAATTTTAAAATATCCTGACTTTTGCAGGTTTTCATGACCGTGTAGGAACCCTGAATTTATGACGACAATCGACACGCCAAAGAAAAAAATGTCATGTCTTTTTAAAAGATAGAAATTTAAGCACTTTTTACAGAGCCTGAATAAAAAAAGCATCTTTACGGGCTTTTAAAACATGTAAATCTAAAATACGCACTTTTAAACACTTTTTAAAAATGCTACGCACCCTGTCATATGCTAAAAAAACTATGGTAAATTTCATCCCATTTTATTACCTACCTTGCTTATACGTATTTAATTATTTATCAAATTTAAAAAGTGAAATTTCTTTCATCCACAAATGTTTTGAGACAGACGATCAACAAAATAATTAAACAAATTTTTATGAAGTTGTACGGGTTAGTCCCTTTAACCCGAATTAAAACATCGCGTAAGTCAATAAATCGTGTCAAATCTATAGATTTCGGCTACAGCTCATTGTATAACGCGAAATATCGTGAAAAAATGAAAGTCACCTGCAGTAGGTACATTAATTCAGGTCCCCGGGCAGGAGATCATTCATGGTCTCTGTAATGCCTTTCTTTTCCAATAAATAAGCAGGCCAGATTTTTAAAACAATAAAACTTAACTTTATTTAAAAACAAAAGAAATAGGCATTGTTTTCCAGTAAGAGCTTCCAGCTCTTAGAATACCAAGGGGGACCCTCTCCCGATTATATCAAACATACATCTACCTTTCTCTCGCTCGCATCCCTCCGACGGGATGACAAAATGCGCCAAGTGCGCCTTAAAAGATCGCCAAACAGTTGCCAACCATTACAGTCTCCACCGTTAAATGTGGTAACACTAACGGTGATAATTTTTTTTTCTCCCGGGGTTCCCCAACGACACTTTTAGCGTATCATTGTGTTTCTCTTTCCTTTTATTTTACTTTTAACGTCGTCAGTGAACAGTGAGTACCTACCTACTCGAGGGCAATCTAATATTGTATTGTTTAAATAAATTAGAAAACTAAAATTATGGATAAAAAGAAGAAACCCAGTGGTGCATTTAAACTCAAACAACGCCAAAGAAAGAGAAGATAGTAAACAAAAATTGCCCAAAATTGACAAGTTTTTTAGTCAGCCTTCTGCAAGTATAACTGACCAAAATATTTCCATTGATAGTGACTGAAATAATGTGGTAACTGCAGTGTTGGTTGAGAAGCCTACTGAAGAAGATTCGACAATTATTGCAGTTGGTGATACCTCCGCCGCCGATCATGTGAACGTGGATGATGTTTGCATGACATAAAAGAGCGGAGGGTTTGGTGGAACCACAGACCTCTACATTTTTTGAAAATGTATACAACAAATAATCTTATGACTTGGGAAACTTCACGAACAAGATATTAAATGATAACGAAAAACGTCAAATTCTTGATATGGGGCCTTTACAGCCTTCAGGACCTTTTCCAACAGTCATCAACCAGAACAATAGGTGTTTTTCAAAATCGTACTACGTTTCGTGTTCTAAATATGGGCCAGTTAATCGTTTTTGGTTGTGTTATTCCAAAATACTAGACGCTACCTATTGTCAACCTGCTGGTTATTTGCTTCACAAAGGAATAATGTTTGGTGTACGGGAATTCGAGATTGGAAGCATTTATCAGAAAGAATTAAACAACACAGTTGTTCGAGTGGCCATTCGGAAGCATGTGCTGTGTATGAATTTTGGAGAAAAAAAAAAACGATACTAATACTATCGACAAGGAACTTGAAAATGAAATTCGCAAAGAAGCATCATTTTGGAAAATGGTTCTACAAAGGTTATTCGATATCATACTTACCCTAGCAAAGAGTTCTTTGGCTTTGAGAGGACACCAAGAAGACTTAAGTCAGAAAGGATACCACGGAAATTTTCTGTCCTTTGTAGAGCTTGTCGCCCGATATGATCACATTTAGTGGCAAGTTTTGGATATGCCCAAAGGTAATATTAATTATTTCTAAGTTTTTTAATCGTTTTATTTTGTTTATAATTATTAACTGTTTAATATCAGGACTTTTTTGAAATTGTGTTTTTTTATGTTTTTTGGATCTACAAGATATCTGAGTGCAACAATTCAAAATGAAATGATTGAGAGCTTGGGGACCAAACTCGAAACCCATCTACTAGAACAAATTAGAGCGTCACCGTTTTTTACCATCATAATGGATACGACATAGGACATATCGAAGGTAAATCAGCTAAGCATTGTTGTGAGGTATACAGTAATAACCAGATCGGAAAATGGACAGCCAATTGATATAGAAGTAAAAGAAGTGTTTCTAGGCTTTTATGCAGCCATCAAACATGGCGCAGTAGATTTAGTCAACCAAGTGACAACATTATTTATCGACAAAAATATTGATTTAAAAAAATGTGTGGAGCAAGGCTATGATGGAACCAGTGTGATGAGTGGTGTGTATAATGGTGTACAAAAACATATTAAGGATATCCAGCCTAACGCAGAGGATGTACATTGTGCCACTCATAATTGAAGTTTGGTGATAAATGATGCCGTTAGCAGTTGTGCGGAAATACAGATTTTTTTCGCAACGTTGCAAGATTTGTATAACTTTTTAGGAAACAGCATCAAACGTTCGGAAACAGCATCAAACAAACAGCATCAAAATTCACTGGCGAATCGGACACCACTCTAAAAAAACTAAATCCGACTAGATGATCCAGTAGGGTCAATACGATATCTGCAATAAAACTTCGTTATTTTGATATTATCAAAGCATTATCAGAAATAGTTCTAAAGAGTCCCAATAAAGACGAGCGTAGTGAAGCAGAGAGTATTAAAACAAAAATGCTAAATTTCGAGTTCGTGTTGCTTTGCGAATTCATGCACAGTGTATTGAACGACATCAATTATGCATCCAAAACTTTACAAAAATGCGACATCAATTTGGGCGAGGCGAGTAAAGGTTTAGCAGAGACCAAAGCAAAGTTGCAAATTTATAGAAATGATTTCGAATTATTCAAGTGCAAAGCCAGTGAAATTGCATGAAAATATGGTATTGATACCCATTTTCAAGAAAAAAGGCAAAGAAAAGTTAAAAAACATATTGCTGAATTAGCTGCTGATCACCGATTTCCAAACCGAGAAAAAATATTTAAAATTGAGATTTTCAATAATGTACTAGACACAGTAATATCTCAATTAGATACACGTTTTATTGGTATGAGTGCAGTCTGTCATATATTCGATTTTCTAACACCAACATTTTTATTACATGTTGATGAAGCAACTTTATTACAAAAGTGTGACAAATTCCAAAGAAAATATTCAGTTATAATAGGCCCTAGTTTTTCACTTCAATTTATTAATATTTACCACCAGTTTTACCTCAACTAACTCAAGCATGGACTGTTCACCAATTATGTAAGGAAATAATGAGCAAATATGGAGTGCTAGAATGCGACCTAACGGAAGTATTTACAGCAATGTTATTATTCTTTACAATTCCTGTCACTTCTGCAGCAGCTGAAAGGCCATTTAGCAAATTAAAAATAATAAAAAATTATTTAAGAAATAATATGGTACAACTCGACTCCGACATTTATCGCTAATAGCAATTGAAAACAAAACCGCATCAAGCCTGGATTTAAACGAAGTCATTGATACTTTTGCGAAAACTAAAGCTAGGAAAAAATTGTAAATATAATTGTTATTTAGTCAGTTGGTAGGCCCGACCTTTATATAATAAACCCTTGAATCTTCTCTATTTCGTTTTATTAGCCAAACCTACACCAATTATTAATTGTAATTTATGTTGTTAATGTTTAATATTTTTATTACCTGCCCTGCAGTGCACAAAAAAGAGCTTAAGTAGCTTAGCATTTTTAAAGTATTTGCATATTTCATATTTTTATTTGATAAAACCTAATCAGTTAACATAGCAGTGGGGCCCCATTTTTTAATTTTCCCCAGGGCCCTTGGTTACCTAGCTACGCCACTGATTACAAGACATTAATAATGTGTTAGAATGTTGAAAAACATTCTAACACATTTATAAAATGTTGAGAAAATAATTTTGATAAGATTTAAAAAGAAATATTAAATATGCAGTAGAGAACACAAAGTTAGTTTATAATTTAAGGTTTAGGTTAGTATTCAGGGATAAAATTATTATACAGGAATGAAGTTATTATTAAGGAATGAAGTAATTGTTTAATGGTTTGTTTAATTAGGATTGGGATATCATCAAGTGTTATAAATCCTACTTGATAACAACAGAATTTCAGTTTGAATCTTACTAAACACTATAGCAGACAGTTTTTTGGCACCAAGCCAGCTGAAATTTTTTGCCATAAAATTGCTCAATAGTTTCGCAAGCAGCTGCAAGTAGATAGTCTTTTGACCTAGCAAATAAATTCAAATTAGTTGGAAAAACAACACAAATATATTAAAATTATAATATTAAAACAATACAAATACCATCAATCTATTATTAAAACTCATACTAAAATCTTCAAGTTTTAAGGTTATTAACATATACGTACTGAGAATTGTATAAATAAAGGCTAAATTTATCATGATATAGAAAAATTAACTAATTAATCCTCAATAATATGGTGAGACAATTGAACTTATTAAACATGTGAAATTTGAGGAAAATAATAAAAACAGATAGAGTATGTGGCAAGATAAACCCACAAGAATGTAGAGGAGCCAAGAGGACAATTTAATAATTAATTTACATTAACTAAATATATATATATATATATATATATATATATATATATATATATATATATATATATATATATATATATATATATATATATATATATATATATATATATATATATATATATATATAATATATATATATATATATATATGTAATAACAGCGCATCTGCACCGTTATTAATATGGGAAAATTAGTCCAAAAGAAATTAGTAACGTGGCCATATTCTGCATAAGCTGTTTATTTATTAAAAGATGGTGAAGCAAGTCTCAACCCCTCTCCAGCGGGAGATTTCCCGTCAAAACAGACGGAGTTTATTTAGACAACATAAAACACAAAAAGCCACGCAAAAACCTTCGGTCTCGCGTTTTATACATGGGTAAAAGGGCAGTCATATTGCATTCCTACGCCTCATCACAAATCATTTAATACTCATAGAAAATCATTTAATCCTTCCTTATATGGAAGGGCAAGATCTTAAAATAACTTCTTTTTTAAAACATAAATCTAATTATTATTCATTGGTATGTTTCCCAAAATAGTCCCAAAATAGAAGTCCCAAAATAGAATATCTGCATTTTATGAAAATGAAAGAGTTTCAATGCTTTTATTAATACAAAAATATTTTTATAATTTTTGTATTACATCCCCCCCCAAAATTTTTTTTTGGTAAGCCAAAAAAAAAAAAAAAAAAAAGAATTTAGACTACTTTGAATTTATAAAATTTATGTTGGTATGACTGTCCTCTTTTCTACTATAAACAAAATTTTTTCAATTATGTGAAAAAAAATTATTTACAGTAACAATAAAAAACATAATAATGCAATTTATCTGTTTAGGCAACTAAACAGAATTAAAAAATGAAACAGAAAGAAAAAAATGAAACAGAAAGAAAAAAATGAAACATGTTTCGAAAAAAAAAATTTGAAGAAGTACTACCATCAATTTTAAGTGTTAGATCTTCATTTTAAATAGTTTTTGTGATTAAAGTTTCTTCAGTCCTTTTTTTAAAAATCACAATAAACAAAGTTCCTCATACTAACACAATTTAAGTACTTTTCACTTAAGATAAGAAAATTTATAAAAATTTTCTTAAAAATGTAAATATTCAAAAACATGAAAGATAAAAAAATATGAAAATATAAATGATATGAAATATAAAAATACGCTTTTTGTAAAAAAAAATTTCAATCTGAAATTTGTATTCAGAATTGTATACTTTGAAAACAAAATGTAAAAAAAATTTGACACAATGGTCTTTAATCTGAAGTTTATGACTTCAGTATTATTAGGGGGAAATATTTTTGCTGGATTAGGAGCTGTATTCCCCAACAGTCCCTAGTCTCAACAATTATGTGCTGGAAGATCCTAGTTTCAAAAGATGCTTATATATTCATTTTTTGTTTTGTTTTAACTACAGAGAAAACTACCATCGCCCCATATCCTTCTAGATTGGGTAAACGTTGTACTTGAAGAAGAAAATTTGAAAGGTCGGATCTTCCAGAAAAAAAAAAGGGGACCACATGTTCCATCGAACCATGTGTGTTGTCATATTCGGTATTTTTAATTTTACTTTAACAATGAAAATTCATTAAATTCAATATAAAATATAATTAATTCTATTATTTAAATTATTACATGTTTTTTATTCATGACATAGTTTCAGTTTGTCAGGTGGGTGGTACCTTCGCAATTTTGATGTATGAACTATTTCTGTATTTTCTTTATTATGAATATTCTTTTTATTTATATTATAATTAACATCAGAAATTTTTTCAAGAATTATATATGGACCAGAAAAAGTTGGGGTAAGTTTCCTAGTATTGGGGTATTTAAAATCTTCATACATTACAGTATCATTAGGGAAAATTCAATATGAGTGAATCTTGCATCATAATAAATTATATTTTTTTCATGATATTGTTTAGTTCTTTCAACTGCAATTTTTCTTGCTTCTTCTATTGGTGGATAAATTTTTTCGTATAAAGGATGATTAAATGGGACAGTGCCAAACATTAAATAAGCTGGAGGAAATTTAGTTACTGAATGTGGAGTTAAATTATATTCTTCGGTTACTTCTTTTAGTAATTTAGGCCAAGGAATTTTTTTAGAAGAATCATTAATTTTGCATTTTAAACGTGTTACAATGGTTTGTTCTAAACGTTCAACTTTTCCATTAGTTTCGGGTCTATGGGCTGTAGTTAACAATTGTTTGATTTTGCTTGATTTTGCTTTGATTGAAGTTATGGTTAGGAAAATGAAGAAAATAGCGAACTCACATGGAGAATCAAAGGAGCCTCTGTAGGTGCAATTCGAGGAAAAGGGGAGGGGACATGCAAAGGGGGAAATTTTACGAAAGTGACTGCAGGGACGATATAATAACGAGATCAAGAATTTAGTGTGTGACACGATGTCACAATGAGAGAAATGACGCACTTGTTGACTTAGGGAGACAAATCAAGAGGTTCGTGACCCCAGTCTACATAAAGTATTATGATCACCCTTACACCCTTAACTCTCGAAAACTGTGGAGTGCTGCGTAGCAACATATATATATATATATATATATATGTATATATATATATATATATATATATATATATATATATATATATATATATATATATATATATATATATATATATATATATATATATATATATATATATATATATATATATATATATATAATGAAAACCATGATCTTAAATTAAATTTACTAATAGTCAATGATCAATCGCTGTCCTGTAATAGTTGTTTATTTCTATACCGATTTATCTTATTTTCGAGAGAAGATAGCAGTAATTAAATGCTGCATGCTAGGGTGAAAAAACTGTTCTCGGAAATGCTTCGTCGAAATTAACAAATTTCATGATCGACGCGGTTCGATATCGGAACAAATTTTGATGCTTCAGCGTTGCACTCTCTACATCTTTACCACCATGGGTGAAAGCCCTTATATAGCAAGACGGAAAAGAGAAAAACCTGGTACGTAAGACATTTCATTCCAGCATTTTTTACGAAAAAAAATAAAATATCTGTAACTATCAAAATTTCTTTTAAAATTTTAGCATATATATGAAACTGCTTCTTTTCGAAGATAAAGCAGATATTGCTGAATAATTTAAAAAAAGAATAAGTAAACTCCTCCCCAAAACTAGCTATTACTGAAAAGGTTTCACTACCAGCCTTTCCTATTTTCCGTCTCGCTTTCACCCCTGTTTACCACCGACGAAAGGGATGGTCGTGCCCATAAATTATTCATTGTTTTCTTTTTAATAATTCTTCTTCAATACATTTTAGTGTTTATTTAAAAGTGGTAGTGTATTACTATTATTATAAAGTAAAAATTAAATTTTTTTGCTAGAACATTTTCGAAATTTTCTTTTCAAATATTGTGTTTTTTTCAGTGTAATTCATCTAATTTTCACGAAGTGTCTTCTTGGTGTCAGTGAGTATACAATAAAATATTTCATTATATATATTTCTCACTGGTTGTTATCCTGTGACAGATAGATAATACGCATGACGGAATAGATGCTATTTTACAATATATAATTATTCTACAGGAAACGGGTCTAGTATAAATAATTGAGCCACCATGTTTAGAAATTTCTTCATTCCGAATAAGTAGTTGCAGGGCCGGATTTAAGCTTGGCAGGGCCCTAAGCTACTGAAAATGACGGGGCCCTTATAAGTTCAATTATTTCCAATGGCAGAAATTGACAAACTCTTAATAAGAAGAATATATGCACATGAAATAGATAAGAGAAAAAAGTCAATGACTCATTAGCAGATGTCTAGCACTCCAATATCTTTTTACTTCGGACTCTCCGTGTACAGCCGAACATCCCATCAAGTGCTTCCTATCCATTACTTCGAATTTCCTACAGAGTGGGCAATTCGGACTCGTAAAAATACCAATGCGGTGGAGGTGGTGCGCAAGACAGTCATGACCCACTGCAAGTCTAAATTCTGCCACAGCCTTTCTACGGGGTCTGTCTGAAATGTCCCAGTCTAAAATGTTCCCCCTACTTTTCAGGGATATACGGGCTGCACCTTAAGAAAACTGTCGTTATTTTTTATTGTTGAGTATTAACATTATATTATTAAAAATTTTGATAATATTACTTGGCTGTTAAATATATTGATTGTGATAAGATTATAATTGCGCATATTTTTTGAACGTTGAAAAAAAAAGTTAAATCAGAAACACATTTTAAGATCATCATAAGCGCATCTTAAGCACTCAGTAAAAATTTGGCATGTTGGAGGAGGAATATTAATAGAGTTTTTTTTTAATTTTTTATTTATTTATTTATTGTTATTTATTTATTTTTTTTAATTCTGAATATGTTAGCTAAAATTTTAAATGATTTTTTGCGAATTTTTAATTCAGTTGTTTTTTCTTTACGTTACATTTTTCTTTGCTGCTAAAAATCTATAAGACTTAGAAACATGAAATTATGAAGGTGTGTAGAAAATATGAAAAATATGCAAGTTGGAAAGAACACAAGAAAATGCAATTTGATTATTAGTTTTATATATATATATATATATATATAACCGCCGTAGAACAACCGCCTAAATTTTGAGTTTTACGACTACCAATGTTTAACTCCGTAGCCTTGTAATTTTGAACCCAATCCAGAAGACAAGGGAACTCCTCTATCAGTACCCGGAAACATTGATTTGTTATGAGAACTTGAAGGACTTTGTGACCCCGACAGATTTAACATGCACCCGTCACCATTTTATACATTCTTCGGCCGGCTGGATTCGAAATCCCATTCTCACAAATACGAGTTCAACGCCTAACCAACCAGGTTATCCCGGAAAAATTATTGGTTTATTTTATAACAGTCATTGAACAGCCGACCTAATTTCGAGTTTATGACTACTATTGTTCAACTCCGTAGCCTTGTAATTTTGACACCAATCCAACGGACAAGGGAACTCCAGGATCAAATATTGGAAGAAATTTTTGCATTTCGTATTTGAGCTACATGGAGAGGAAAAACACGAAAGCCTCCCACGGTTAGTCTGACAGCAAGGGGACTCTAACCCGTGATCCGTCTACCACTGAAGATATCACGGTTGTTGGTGCGACCCGGGTGTGGAATTCGTATCGACCATCCATCACTGGGTTTCGAACCCGGTTCACCTCATTCGAAGGCGCATGCTCTATCCTTTGAGGTCATCTTCACTGAGAAATAACTCTGTGTGAGGTACCAATTTTCAAATTTTATTGATTGGTACCAATTTAATTGATTTGCCTAAATTTAGTCGCCTTCAAAATGTAAATGGCAATTTAATCGTAATTATTTTTTGTAAAAAAAAAGTTCGAAATAAACCGTTCTTCCTCTTAATCTGCAATGATTACTGAGAAGCAACCACGAGGGTTGGTAAACAAGGGGCGGAGCCTTCTCGTTTCTTAAAGAATTGTTAAATTAACAGTTTTTTAACGTTCATGCTTTTAAAAAAATAAGAAAAACATTTTTCAGTATTGAGAAATAAAAATTAAAAACTGTCATCAGCTGGAAGAGAACCCACGATCTCTCAGTTTTGCCTTAGATTTCATAATCGTCTGCCGCAAATATACACTGCTGTATATACACACAAATATACATTTTAAAAATAATCTTTTTTTAGGTTATATAACGTTCACAATTACCTTAATAAACTCGAATGTCGGCCTCCAGAAGACTGATTATTTAGGATTCGGTAGAGGAAAACCTAAATAATAATTGTGAACCGCTGCCTAAAATCACTATTTTGGTTAGTTTTCTTTTTCAGTTTTGCATTTTTATTAAATGTGTGGTAACAAGAGCTATAATTTTTCAAACCGGAATTTTCGATAAACTGTTGCATTGCGAATATTAATGCAAGTATGATCAATAAACAATAAAATCATTAGTTAACTAAATAAATGAAATTTGTCTACGAAATATAATATTACGAATTAAACATATTTCATACAGGAAATTTAAACAATTCATTTTTTTTTCTTATTTAAACATTTGTTTAGCTGATAATCACTTGATTTCAATGCTCTATTAAGCAAAATCACATGCTGTGTCTGTCTATTAGCAGTATGTAAAATTAAAATAAAATCACATCTGTTATCTCAATTTCATCCAGAATAGACACCACAAGAATTTTGGCAGATAGGCCTGTCAAAGAGAGAATTGAAAAGTGGCCCACCGTTTAAATAAATAAATAAAAAAAATCACAAAATATTAAAAAAATACTAAATAAATAAATAAGAAATATATTTCTCAACTTACTGAAGTTCAATAGTTCAACTTCTATAGTTCAACTTACTGAATCAACCTTAATATTCATTTCAACAATGTTGCTTCAGATTTCTTACTTTTCATCAGTTAATAACTATTAGATTCAATGTTTCTTTAAATAAAATTATCGCGTTTTTTCAGACACTTTATGCTTTGTTGGTTCTTTAAATACTCATCCTTCAGAACAAAGTAGGTCAAATTATCCTTTAGTAAGGAGGTTTGAACCAGTTCTTTAGCTCTTAAAAAATTTGTAAAACATTTTTTTTCAATTTGACAAAGTTTCTAATTTAAGTAAAAAATAATGATGTAAACAGGGGGCAAAAATTATAAGCAATTAGATAATTAATAATTTCAACTTTGAAATTTATTATGTTAAAAAATTTATAAATAAATAAACTGTTTGTGCACAAACCTTCCATATTTTCGATAACCGCAATAAAAGTTGATTTAATAAAAACATTTGCTTACTTCCAAAGGTAAAAATTTTTTGTCTTCTTAATATCCTACGAAAATCTTGATATAGAAATTCGTAGTTCACGGATTCATGTAGGATTAATTTGGAAAATAACAAAATAAAATCAGTTACAATAGTTAAGTAAATTAAATAATTAGGCTGTTGAAACATTTAGGATAATTAAAGGGAAAAACTTTTATAATAAATATCTAAATTTTGTAAAAAGAAAAAAAAATATATAAAAATTAGAATTGAATGAGGATCACTTTAACGACAACGTGACACAACGGAAATCTCAAGACAGAGTGTTCCAAAGAAGACCCTCTCCCCATTTACAGCCCTAGAAATGTTTTGTTCCAAGCAATTTATGACAATAAGGTGTTTCTTTGGATATCCGAAGTAAGGAAAAAAGAGCCCAAAGCAATTTAAAGAAGCTAAAAACATTTTCCCACAGTGTAAAGTTTTGACATCTCTGAGAGTGGTAGCTACATCAGTCGAAAGAGCGTTTTATTGCTCTTTTGGTTAGAAAAGTGAAGAGTAACAATTATTTTATATTTGTAAACACTTCGATTAGATTTTGAAAAAAGTCCGACAATGTAAAAAATATATATTTTGAACTTCAGAGGGCCCAGCTCACAATAAAACTTTAAGAAAAAGAAGAAAAAATTTTGATCTGGGGCCCTTGCCAACTCGTGGCCCCAAGCTACAGCTTATTTAGCTTATACGTAAATCCGGCCTTGAGTAGTTGTAACAACTATGCTGTGTTAGTGACCATTTTAAAGTTTTTTAGATAGCTACAATGTTTTTTATTTATTTGATTTTTACAAAAATAAAACTCCTTTGAACTTATATTTGAAACCAGAACTAATGTAGGCACATACAAAATTTCTTTGAGATAAAATAATTATGTTTCAATAAAAATCTTTATTTCTATTAGACCTCGCAAAATGAAATAGTATGTTATTGTTTTTGCCTTGAATCAATCTCAGTACATACTTTGTACTCATTCAAGATCACCGAATTCAAGCATCACTAGCAGCAGTCAGTGAGCGGGTGGGTGACCACTTTGATTAGCCTGTGCAGGAATCGAGGGTATTGTTAAACTGTCCCACCGTTAAGTGCTTGTGTCGTCTGGTTAAAACAGCAAGGCAGCCACTTCTTCTGCAGAAAATATCTTCGGGTCATCATCAAGGGTAGTGCCAATCACCCATGGTACAGCTCTATACTAAGCCCCATAGAATACCTCTTCTATTACTGTAAACAAAACAAAGTTTTTGATGCATATAAATATTTGAATCGAATAATAAAAGAAATTGCGCAGGTGATTCATTGAACTGTTGTATTTGATTACCAGCAGGTATATGAGTTTCTATACTTCGCTACTTTCAGTTCATATTTGCCCGATCTTTGTTGTTCCATTCAAACTATTGGAACCTAAGAAGAAATTTACAATAGAAGGCCTTTCTCATTTTTGATCATACAAAATAAAGCAATACACATGATAATAAACCAATTGGAAAACTAAATTTGCGGAAGGTGAAGTCAATGATCCAGAAAAGGGGTTTTGCCAAAACCAAGAGGGAACCCGATTCAGCACTCTTACCAAATACAAAGGTAACAGTTCAATGTATCACATGAAGCAATCAATACGAATACAAGAAACAGAATCGATTATACGAGTACACTCTCTCTCTCTCTCTCATAATAGTATTCACATAGGCCATCTGTCGTTACGAATGATTCCTGGCTGTAAAGCCATACATTGACTAATTCTCACTTTAAGATTCTTCTGCTCAAGCAAGTAAAAAGACAACGTGGCTTAAAATCACCGTTGCAACGCGTGATTTTGGACAGAATTGATTTTTTACATATTACCGAAGACGGGAGAACAATTGGCTGCATTTAACTATCTAATTTACATAACATTGATACCGACATCTAATGTATAAAATTAACTATCATTTAAAAATAAAAATGCATGTTCATTCTAACCTAACCTTTGTCGTGATTTTCGAAGGAGGTGTTAACAAAAGATCCCCATGAATTTTGATAAAGTAACGTCTTTTTGAGTTCGAAGGAAAAAAACAGTAAAAATATTTTCGATTAACCTTACAACTCTATCCATTTAACTTTTCATTTCTGAGACTCAAAATGCTATGCCGATTATGTGAAAACAGGACAACTCATGGTAAAACCCCCTTACCGAGAGGGAGCTGTTGAGCGCGACAACTAGTTATGAATTTGCAGACACGGAAGTGTTAAGATGTTGTATTCATTCTTTTTCGTTATTAAATAATTGTTTTTTTTATATTTGATTTCGCCCATGACTTATTTTCTGAACTATTGATAAAAAACCACTCAGCTACATAATCTGCTATGATGTTGATTTTTGAATAATTAATTACATTAAATTGGAACATGGACCATTTTTTGGTGCAATCGTCCTTAGGAAGCTGAATTAAATTTAAACCGAATTGAATAATTTGACATCATCGGCGACTGAAATATCCAGGTAAGAATTTTATTTTTTACATTGAAGCTGAATTACCTGAATAGAAGAATATCTTATCAATATGGCTGAAAACATTTCGAAATTTACAAATGAAGAAAGAAAAAACATACCGCCGTACGAACAGCATTGAAAAAATTGAGAGAAAATTATATTTTGGGAAATAAAACTTTCTTTGAAAATAAAGAAAATGAATTGTGTTCCAACTGATACAGTTTCAAGGACCACTGAAATTAAAGATTCAAATAATTATGAGTGCATGAACATAAATCTACCTAAATCACATGTAAATAAATATGCGGGACATTATGCAGGATGGTTAGATTTTTACAATTAATTTAAAAGTTGTATTAATAATAATGAAAAAGTAAGCAAAGATGATAAATTTAATTATTTGAAATCTTATATATGTGGAAATGCTCTTGCATGCATTAACGGATTTTCAGTTTCTGATGAGAATTATGAAAAAGCCCTAGATTTATTAAAGGATAGATTTTGAAACAAAAACATGTTAATCAACGTTCATTTGAGTGATTTATTAAATTTATCACCTGTTAAAATTCCTAATGATGTTATGAGTTTAAGAAATTTATATGACGCGGAAACACAGATACGCAGTTTAGAAAGCATGGGTATAAAAGGTGATTCTTATTCCAATTTATTGACACCTATTTTAATGAAATTAATTCCCTCGGAATTCGTTTTAGAATGTAATCGTTTTAAATGCTCTATTAAAATTTCTTAATTCAGAAGAACAATCACTTCAAATTAATAATCATAAAATCTTATTTCCTCTCTCCACAGGAAAGATTAAAAAATAAAAATGATTGGTTTGTACAGAAATGCTCTTGTAAAAAGAAAACACTTTTTATATGATCTCATCTCAACAGAGCCTCTCATCGGCGCCAAGCAATGAAAAATGTTTAGTCTGCAACAAATCACGTAAATTTGAATCATGGTATACTTTTAATGCTACGGAAAAGAGAGATATTTTGAAAAAGAAAGGATGTTGTTTTTTATGCCTTAAACCTCGACGCGGTGTTGCAGAATGTCCGATTAAGGAAAACTGTTCCTTTTGTGTGGGATCTCACCATGTTTCAATATGTTTTCGAAAACAAAATGATTCGAGTATTGAAAGTCCTAATCAGAAAAATGTAACTGAAAGCGTCGTGTCGGCAGTTTTTTTTAAAAAAACAGAAGCTAATAATACTAAATCCGATAGCATTTTGTTACATACATGCGCTACATTGATTGAAAATGAAAAGGAAATATGCCGCGTTGTTTTAGGTAATGGGAGTCAGCGTAGCTTTACACTTGCCAAAATTTTTATTTTATTTTCCTATAATCAGAGAAGAAAGTATTTCAATTTGCACACTTGGCGGTAATGAAAACAAAAAGAAAACATATAATGTCATAAAAATTAAATTGTAAAATGGACAGGATCCAAATTTATTAATCGATATTGAAGCAATTGATTCAGATAACATAATGACCTCACATTTACCGACCCCCCCCCCCTGAAAACATCAATAAAAAGTTTAGACACTTAAGAAATATGCAATTAACTGACTGTTATGAATTTAACGATAAAGAAATACCAGTTTCTCTTGGGTGGGGACTATTACTATGAAGTAGTTACCGGGCGAATTATGCGATTAAAAAAAAAAAAAAACTTAGAAGCAGTCAAACGTTGTGGGGATGGTCTTTACAAAGGCAGAGCACAAATCGCAAGGAATTATTTATAATGAGTGTTATCGTTAATGAGTCGATCAATTTCATACAACAAAGTGAATTTTGGAATTTAGGGATTGAGGCAGAGATATCTGATGGCAAAATTAATGATAACGATATAATGTCAGAATTTGAATTTCATATGAAAATAAACGCTATAAAGTTAAATTTCATTGGAAACCGGATATGAAATTGTTGTTAGAAAATAATGAGCAAGTGGCCAAGGAGAGATTTAGGAAATTAAGATCAACTTTAAGAAATGATTCTACTTTATATAGTGAATAAGGATCAATAATAAAGAACTATTTTTCCAAGAATATCATCGAACATGTTCCAGTTGAAGAAGAGAATTTTCAGAAAAACACATTTTATCTACCACATAGAGCAATGATTCGTACTGATAAGACTGCAAGCAAAGTACGGATTGTGTTTGAGGGAGGATCATGTAAGGCAGTGTTCCCCAAACTTTTTTATCACCGCGGACCTGTTAACGTTTGATAATTTTACCACGCCCGCGGGGGGGGGGGGGGGGCGGCGTTGATTGTTTATATTTTAGATTATTTTGATTTATTAATTTAAATTTAGTTGCATTTAAACATGCCTTCAAAATAAAAAACAGTTACGCCAAATAATAAATATAAAGTGATTTAGCATTTTAACTTACTAGAGCGTTAAATCAATGAGAGAACGCTGAGCTTGTTTCTTTGTAATAAGACGGTTCCATCTGGGGGTAATCGCAGACAATGACACCCGAAGTGTGTTGCTTATGTCCAGTTTATTTCGTTGCTTTGTTTTGCTTGCTGTTACTGCAGAAAACCCCTCTTCACGCTGATAGGTTGTCGGAAATGGCAATAGGAATTTAAGTGCTGTGGTGGCATTCTCGGGGTAGTTGGATGGAATGAGAAAACTGATATATTTTATTATGATTTTAAAAATCTAGAAAAATAAAAGTAGCAGGACGACTATTTAACCCAATAGGTTTTGTAAGTCCATACATTATTAGAGTTAAGTGTTTGATACAAGAAATTTGGTGTTTAAGTTTGGACTGGGATGAAAAGTTGCCTAAACAATTAGGAGTTGCTTTGAACAAATGGTGTGATGAAATCCAATATTTAAAGAAAATACGTACTCCACATTGTTACTTTAAAGAAGTGTTACCTAGAAGTTTAATTAGCATACAAATGCATAGCTTTTCTGAAGCATCTAAGAAGGCTTATGGAACTGTGGCTTATTTACGTATAGAATTGATTGATTGCAATATTATTTCACTTGCAGCTTCAAAAAGTAGAGTAGCACCTTTAAAGACACTATCAATCCCAAGACTGGAGCTCATGGGCGGTTTTTATCAGCAAGAATAAGCCATAAAATTGAATTAGCTCTAGAAATACCTCTTAAACGATTTTATTGGACTGATTCGTCAATAGTATGTTACTGGATCAAAGGGGACCAGAATAGACACAAAGTGTTTGTGAAGATTCGAGTGCAAGAAATACAAAAACTTAACAAATCGAGCGAGTATCATCACTCTATGGGAAAAGACAATCCTGCTGATCTGATAAGTTGAGTAATATCCTTAAATGATCTTAAGAACAACGAATTATGGTGGCATGGAACAAAATTTTTAACATTGAATGAAACAGAACGGCTTGTATCTTTAGAATCAGTAATCCAAACCAATAAGAACATCGATGAATTGGAGTTCAAGAAATCAATTGCTGTAAATGCAACAGTTGAAAAAGAGCCATCAGAAAAAGATTTCATATCAAGATATTTATCATTCAGTGGACTAATCAGAATAACAGCTTTATACTTAAGGTCTGTGCATAATTGTAAAATGGAACCTGAATTAAAGAAAACAGTACAATTATCTGAACTTTCATCTGAAGCGAAGTGTTTAAAAAATGATCATCCCATTCCAGAGAACAGCAAAATATCACCCTTAAGCGTATTTTTGGACAAAAATGAAATATTGCGAGTTGATGGAAGATTGAAACATTCTACACTTTCTGAATTTCAAAAACACTAAATACTTTTAATTAAGAATCATCATTTGACTAAACTCATCATTGATTACTTTCACAAAAAATCCTTACATTCTGAAGTACAAACTATACTATATTTGATAAGGTGATTTGATATTGGAATCCGTCTGGTCAAAATCAAGTTAGAAGAATACTAAATAAGTGTACTACTTGTTTGAGAACGAAAAACCAAACCATCCAACAAATGAAGGGAGATTTGACACCAGACAGAATTGTGGCTTCGGGACCTTTTGATAGGGTCAGACTGAGCTATGCAGGTCCCATAACTACAAAACCAAATTTGAAAAGATCAAAAGTGGTTCTAAAATCATACATTGCTATATCCATCTGTTTCTACACAAAGGCTACGCACTTCAAAGTTGTATCCGATTTGACGACTGAAGCTTCTTTGTCCTACCTTAGACTATTTTTTTCAAGAAGATCCAAGTCATCCATCACCTGGAAGGACAACGCTACAAATTTTAAGGGTGCAAGAAATAATGAGTGGGAAAGAGTTTGTAAATCCACTACAGTTCAACGGTTTAGTGCAGAAGAGGGTATTGAATGGAAGTTTATTCCACCAGCTTCTCCCCAGTTTGGCGAATTGTGGGAGGCAAACATAAAATCAATAAAACGTATTTTGTTAAAAGAGACAAAATCAGATATTATGAACTTTGAAGAGTTAACTACATTAGTAACTCAAATTGGAGCAGTTTTGAATTCCCGTCCCTTACCACTCCTTTCTTCAGAAACCAATGACATTAATCCTTTAACACCGGAACAATTTTTAACTGGAAATGCTATTTTATCTTCCGCTGAGCTATATACTGCTTCGGGTTCTTTATCTTTTCATTCTAGGTGGAAACTTGTTCAGAATCTTTGAAATAAGTTCTGGTGGAGATGGTGCACCGAATATCTACACCACCTTCAAACTCGTCGAAAGTCCAGAATCCTAACTTGAAAGTAAATCAACTCGTCCTTTTAAAGGATCAAAACGCTAAGCCTATGGACTGGTCTTTGGGGCGCATCATGAGCGTTTTGACTGAAAAAGATGAACTAGTAAGAGTTGTTGAATTTAAGACCTCTTTTGATGTTCTGTGACGAGCCATCAACAAAGTAGCACCATTGCCGATTCCAGATAGCCCTGCAGACACAGCCACTTCTTGAACTATTATGAACTAACTTAATCAATTTTGAACTTTAATTCCATTCTGATTTTTACTTATTTTAGAATATATTACTCTTGATAAAGTGAGATTTAAATATTTTTTATTCAGAAGAATTTGATGATTTGGGTATTAATTTTTAATTATTTGATTGGTAAATTTCAACGAAATTTAAGTGGGGAGAATGGTAAAACCCCCTTACGGAGAGGGCACTGTGAGCACAACAACTAGCAGTGAACTTGCAGACACGGAAGTGTTAAGGTGTTGTATTCAATCTTTTTCGTTATTAAATAACTAGCCGCTTAAGGCGGCCAGCTGTCTGCCAGACTTTTTCTTGTCTTGCCACAAATGCAATCGAGCTTGGGATGTTGAAGCACGATTTTCTGCTAGCCTTCTTCGACGTTCCTGGGATGTTTCTCGGGTCCTTGCATTTCTGGTTGAGACACGATTATTTTCTAATCTTCTTTGACGTTCCTCAGGTGTTTCTCGGGCCCTAGCACTGCTAGTTGAGACACGATCCTCTTCTAATCTTCTTTGACGTTTCTCTGATACTTCTTGGGCTCTAGAATTGCTTGTCGAAATTCGGTCATGTTCCATCCTTCTTTGACGTTCCACAGACGTTTCTTGGGCCCTTCTTCTTCTTTGAGAACCTCTTAATATCTTTTTCTTTGACAAAATACGAAGTGTTTTGGAAGGCGGTTCTGCCATGTCAGTAAACGGGTTTTTAAGAAGTCAACGAATACTTTAGAACAACAATTACTATGAAAGCAAATCATGAAACTTCAATATTAAAATCTAAGTGGTTACTTGCAAAACTGAATTTTTCTGAAAGTAACTAATTATATTTAATAAAAAATGTTAAAATAAAGAATAGAAAAACCAAAGAGATCCAAGGTGTGATCGTTCCTTCAAAAACAATTAAATTCCTATTTTATTTATTATATAGCAACAACGCTTAAGGAAAAAAAAATGCTAAATACATGAAAAGAACACGAAAACGAATTAATTTTTTATGGTATCAATTTCTATTTCTATATCGCTACAAAAATTATCGTCTTCGCTTAAGAAAAAAAAATAGAAAGGGAAAGAAGAAGAAAAACTTATTATAACAATTATGAGCAGAGACAAATATATCAAAGCGAAGCGTTCTATTAACGTATCAAATATGTTGCCACATTTTTAATACAAAAGTTAAACTTTTCTCCACTTTGATAAATGTAAACTAATGCGAACCTTACAATTAAATTATTAATTCCTTCGTGTATTATTGGTTTAAGTTGTCGAAAATTAATATTTCAATAATAAGGTTCGCATTAGCATACATTTATAAGTGTGGAGAAAAGTATATGCATTTTTTAATTCGCGATCGCAACGAACTATAGGGGGCGTTGTTGTATGTGCCGAATCCCTGCGATTTCCATATGAACAGTCATTTAGTTACACTGGAGACGTCTTTAATGTAGCATGCAGCATTGTAACGTTCCATCTTTATTGTGGCTGATTAAATTTAAAAAAGAAAAATGTTTGTTTTCTTTCTTATGCAAACGAAAACAAAATGGTATCTCTTTTTTTTTTTAGAGAAGGAACATCCAGAACACATCGGAAAAATATTTGTAAATAAAGAGAAAAAAATAGGTACATTCTTATAAGGGTTCAAACCTAATGCCTGAGAAATAGTTTTACTAAATTTAATGATATAACATGAAAGGCCCATTTAAATTTTAGCGTAAAATAAAGAATGCTTACGAAACAAAAAAAGAAAAAAAGGAACCATTCTTTTTTTGTCGCCAATTTTTAGTGTTACGAAAATGAGTCTTTGGGACTTGCCAAAAACAAAACAAGATGCAATTTTATTTTTTTAGGAGCGAAATATTTTATGGAGTGAAATATAACGAAAATGTACCAATGTCTATAACATGAAACTTTATCTTAGTAAACGCCCGTTTTGGAAATGTTATTTCATTTTGAATCTTATTTATTACAGTTCATAAAGGCTATAGAATCAGGTGAGAGAAAAGTTTGTTTTGAATCTATGTTAAACTCTATATCGGCCCATTTTCCACCGAAACCCGATTGACTACTTTGATTTTAAACAAAGTGTTTCATTTTAAAATTTTTTCCAAAAATTTTAAGTGTAGATTGGCGGCACTTAAAAATCTGCTAAATCTGTAGCTGTGGTTAATACGTAAGTAGCGAATTTTTCTTCCATACTTTTCTGAATCATATTACTTTAAACATTAGAATATAAAAGAAGTATACATGAACACATAATGCTATACCATTTAATTTTTCAAAAAAGGAGTTTGACAACAATTTTTATCAAAATCTTATAAACTAAATAACGTAAAATAAAGAATTCTTAGTATAAAAACGATTTTAAAAATTCCTCATTTTTCAATAAAAACTTTCGTATTGTTTCTTTTTTTTAATTCTTATAGTATTTAATCAGACGTAAAAAAACCATTTTGTAGAGAACGATCATCAAGTAAGAAAAAAAATTATTTACAAGCAAATTTTTTATTATAAAAATCATAACACTTACCTGATTTATAAGTCCGGAGAATTCCAAAATGATATGTTCTTTGTTTGAAAACTTTATTCTCAAATAATATATACATAGTTTATCCCTTAATTACTTTTAGGTAACATACCACACATCAAAATTTTATAATTGTAAGATCTCGATATGAATTTTAATATGTAGCTTAAAAACAGAATAGCTGAATTCTAGTTGTAATTCTTTCAAAACAAAAATACACTTACCAAGAAAACGATAAAAAATTTTATAATAAGCACAAAAGATACTTTTTCAAGTAATTCGGATTATTCTTTATTGTTGTTTTCTGAATTATGTAGATACAGAAATATATACTATTCTATAAAGAAGAAGAATATTCTATAACTATTACAGTTCAGAATTCACTTAATTCATTGGAATGACGAAAGCAATGTTGACTTCATTTTAATTTGTAATGAATTGAAGACAGAAAAAATTATTTTACCGTAATTCACACATCTGTAACAGCAAGTAATCATGAAATTGGAAGTTATGTTGTTGGTAATAGAAAGGTAAAAATTATTGAGAAATTGTTCTTCAATTGCTTGGCGTGTTCTGCTTCAATGTTTGGCATATTCTGGTTAGTTTTTTCAAGAAGTTCTACCTTTTCCTTAGGGAATTTTTGCTTCCTATTTGCTGCTAAGAAAATAGCGTCCGTCATTGCCAATGGTTATGTGGGAATTAATGCCCGATATTTACAGTCTCCCGCTAGATGGCGTACTCGAGTGTTGCGATCGCGAATAGTTTTTTGAATATGAAGCATGAAAGACGAAAAAGCATAGATTTTCTTACAAAATGACTGATAACTAAAAAACTAATCCAAATTTTTAAAAAAGAAAAAAAATACTTCTTCATTATGTCAAAACACAATTATGTGCCGAGTTTCGTGCCTAGGCGAGGCTTCTGGGGCGATATATTGTGATTACAGACACCCACACAGCCGCTTTTATTATGTATAGATTGCTTTGTTATATTTGACTTCGCCCATGACTTATTTTCTGAACTATTGATAAAAAACCACTCAGCTATTGAATTTACCATTAATCACTGATTACATTAAATTTGAACACGGACCAACTCATTTACGGTTAAACAAACTTTGAGGGAAATTTGATTTGTTTGCGTTTCTAATCGTAGTTTTTTTTCGACAAATTTTTAAATGAGTGAAAAGCATTTTAATTTTAAAAGAAATAATATCGTTATTTTTTTCTTAGAGAAAATAGATATCGAATTAAAAAACAATTGTACATTTTTATTTTTTTAGGATGAGTAATGTATCTCTTGTCATCAAATTTAATACATATCGTCTCAAAGAAATGTTTTCTGTTACACGCATACAGGTGATTATTTTTATTCCATCTCATTTTATTTTTATTTCATTTAGACAAAAATGCAAAAATATTTTTTATGAACGTTAGAGAATCATCTATTAAATATGTTGTTTCTCAAAGCTAATAAATTATAAAATTCTGCACATAACCATACTTAAACGGAATAATTGCGTCTTTAGAACCTTTCTATACGAGGGGTACCAAAATTATTTATATTTTTTAAAGAGGAAATAATGACTTTCAATAAACGTTGGAACTCCCGTATCGAAAAGAAGAGAGATATGAAAATCAGTGAAAGATGGAAAAGATGGTGGATAGAGAGATGTTATCTTATCAGGCCATTAAGCAACTGGATGTATCGAGTTTTTAATAAATTTTTATTGCATTTTTTTCCACCTGAGTCGATCATATTTATTCAGATATATTAATGTCAATACATTTGTAAAATTTATTCCATATTTTCTAACAATTGTGAAAACAGCCATTCCTAACAATGCCCTTCTTTAAAGATTGCAAGTAATTCATGTACAGTCAGCAAAAAAAAAAAAAAAAAAAAAGATATCACCCTGAATAATTTTTGTTCTAATGATCGGATTTTCACGAACTAAGTGTCAATCTTAATGGTTCCTGGGGGTGACCTCAAATATGCTAATTAGTTAGTGCTAACTATTAATTAAGTTACGAAACCAGACACGAAAACGTACTTTCTCTGAATAAACATATATATTTTTTTTGTACATATTTGGATTCCTTATCTTCAAAATATAGGGGGTAGCCGCAATCTGGGAAATGTGGTCCCCATAGTTTGGTCAGGAGAGCGATTCAAAGTTTGGAGCCCTTAATGTTAATTTCACTTTTTGCGTTTTCAGTCATATTTTAAAAACTAATGAAGCAATTTTAAAAAAATATTGCACCCACTCATAAAACGCATTTACCCAAAGATAATTTCATGAAAAAAATAATTTTTAATAATTATTAATTATTTTTTATTATTTAATTGAAGAGAGGATGAAAAAATTTTGAATTATAAGGTACGGATTTTTTTATACCATATTAATCTACATACTTTTCAATTGAAAAATCTAAAGTTTCAACTGTTTTTATTTATTAGAAGATGAGAAAAATTAAAATTAATTAGTTTAAAAAAATAATTTGGCGACAATGAAAAAATGATTAAATGGGGCGATTAATATTAAAATGTGATAAACTTACGAAGAAATTGATTTAGCGCGCGTGGCGTAAAATTTCATTCATATTTTTTTCGCTAATAATCGTTTGCTAATCTTTTTATTTTTTTAAAACTATAAAATACAATGTTTCTTTTTTAGTCCTCTAAAAATCTATTTGAAATTAAGTAAAGAAATTTGAATAAAACATTTTATTGAATAAAAAACATTTTATTCAACGAATGTCAAGTTTTATAAAAGCATGCTTTTCATAGAATATGATTATACACCAGATTGTGCTTATTTAATGTGATTATATTTTAGTTTTTTTTTTCTCAATAACTGATACAATTACAATAATATACATACGTATGAATAGATTTGGAATAAAATATTTCTCAGTTTCTTGTATATATTTTTTATGAATAGTAATAAAAATACGTAGTAAACATATCTCACATCTTCGCAAATTTCTCAACATCTTATATATCGTGTTAATCTTAAAAGTAATTTTTTAATCACCTGTCCGGAAGTGTTTCGCAGAACTATTTTACCAACTATTTAATTAAATTTTAGCATTTTTAAAAATTTTATTCTTTACCCTACTACATTTATTATTTCTTCATTAATATACTAATCAATTTTTTTAGTACTTTAATTTAGATTTTCTTTAAAGTAAAGTTCCTTTTTACATTATTGTCAAGTTTTTTTAAAAAGAATTATTGTCTGCTAGCTAAGAATAAAGCCTTGTTAAGAAATTAAAAATACTCCGCTGTTTAAAATTATTTAATGCAAAACAGCTGATTATTTACTAAGCATACTATTTTTTTCGAAAAAAGAATATAAATCATTGATTGTCTTTTTTGTTTTGTTTCTTGTGACTTCAACATAGATTATCTAAAATAGTGTCCATGTTTTATAAGTCACTACAAAGAGTATAAAGATACCGAACATAAAAAGCTGTCAAATACGTAGCCAAAACTTTTAAGCGTCTTAAAATATCTCAGTATCTTAAATGATTCTTTCTTTATGATTCCATGTAGATTTTTTTCCGGATAATATACTAAACTATTTTGTTCAATTTTTTACTTTAGCTCGATTCCCAAGATATTATTGTAGTATAATTTGTTATCAGGAACAATGCCTTATTTTGTTTAGCAGGAAACACTAAAAATTGAAACTTGTAAAAAGTTTCCGAAGCCGTGCGAATTTTAGAATCATCTGATTTAAAAAAATGCAATAAAAAATACGTACATTTCCGAACTTATTTTGATTAAAAATAAAAAAATAATAAAAAACGTCGCAAGAAGGCTAACATACTTTTTACAGAACTGTGAAAACCAGTTTCTCCTATAATTCGTCAAAAGAGGATAAGAATGATATTGCTCCAAGGGACCTACTCAATAATTTCGCTATTTCCAGAATGAAATCTGTTTGATCGAAACATATTCCCTTGAAAATAAAAACGGGGAACAAATTAACTTTTATTTGTCTAAGCTTATTCCATTCATTTAATGATAGCGGTATCAAGGTTAAGGATATGCGATGGAAGCCCCGTTTACTATTATACTATAAATGCATTAAATCATGTTGCTTGAATAATTTATTTTAAGCTTATTATTTAATAATTTTAAGCAAATAAGGGTGTAAAAATAAACTCGATCAAAATACTCCGAAAGTATACCCTAAAATATTTGTAGAATAAACTTTGGAATCTATATATACAAAATACCTTTTCAAACAACTTCGAGTAGGACGGAAACGCTAACTTGTTTAAAATAGTTGTCCTTGTAACTATTTAATTTCGATTTCTGGTGGTAGGGGACATTCCATTTTCACATTCGACTTTTGAAATTTCAATTGTAAACGGAATTTTTTTATGTCCTTAAATTAAAATGTTAAGGCTTGCAGCAAAAAAAAAATTGTACAGCATTGATTTTTTTACAAAATAGCGAATTATTATTTTTTTAATATAAGAACCTGTGCCTATAACTTAAGTAAAACTTATTTTAATATCGAGTGAAATAATTTAATATATTGTGTAACTAAATAGATAATCCCAAGAAATTGAATTGAAAATATAAAAACTTCATTGATTTAAAAATTAATAGATGATGATAAAAATAGACATGTTTTGAGCACAATAATAAAAGTCACAAGTTATTCAAGCTTGACAAGTTTTGAGAATGGGTCAATATATTTGAATGCTCGAAACATGTCGACTTTTACTTCCCTCTTCATATTTTTTAAAGCCAGTTGAGTTTTTATCATCAATTATACTGTTTTACATAAGGGTCTTGATCATTATTTTGATTTGGTTTTTATACTCGTTAAAGTAAACATATGCATTTTCATATTTTAACAGGAATTATGTGGTCTTTAAAAACATAAGAGCATCAATATTGTAAAAGTTATATTTAACTTGGTTTAAAATTAAAATTTTGAGACAAGATATTTTGAGTTAATGAAATTAAATATTTTATCTTTTAAGTTTTCGTGCCCCAATTTCAGTATCTTAAGGACCTTACAAGCTCTGTTTAAAAAGAGAGTATCATATCAGATATATATAAGAAAACAAAAATAATCATAGTATCAGTATTTGGTGATAAACGTAGCTTATCGTAATTGAAGAATATGCTGTACGATATTTTATGGTGAATTTGCGAACGTAAGTTTCTAAATGTATCGAAGCATAAGGATGCTATTTGCTAATCATCTTTATCCAAAGAAAACCTTGTTATCTAAATATCTAGCAGAATGAAGCGATTTTTGAAACAATGAATCCTACTATATGCAACATATTATTTCAATATCTTATTCTTAAACATAACCTATTTCAATGCTTTTAAAATACCACTAAACATTCAGCAATTCCTTGAGTCATAGAAAAAAGAAATATCGTAAATTATAGAAAAACTTGTGAATGCGCATTAGAATTACTATACAATATACATTTTATTTTTCAAGCACTTTTTTTTTCTTCAAACTTTCTTGCCTAGAAGACTCGATTAAAGCTGTAAAAGTGATTATCCCTAAAATTTTGTATTTAGCCATAATAAGTTATGTTAATTTGATTTTAGTATTAAATCCTCGAATAAATATAGCAGAAACAACATAATCTAAATAATATCAGATAAAATGTTCATGTATTTAAATTCTAAAACTTGAAAAATCATTAATTTATAATCGATTCAAATTTTCTTTTCAAGGGAGATTAAAATAAAAAAAACTTTGCTTTTTGGACAGAAATCAGCTTAAAAATTGTCTATTGCCTAGAAACATCGAGATATTTTCTATTAACTATTAATTAAACCTCTCTGAGTAATCACAGAACATTATTTCAATTTTTTTTTCCAGTCAGAGCTTGGTTGCTTAGCAACCTAGTAAAAGTAAGCATTCTTCTTTTGAATTAGTCAATGGGTTATCTTAAAATATTCATTTGCGCTGGCGACTTTTTTTGGCGGTTTTCTGGACTATCGCCAAATATATAAACCTTTGTTGCGACCCTATTTTCCACCCATTTTTTTCAAAATTTTGTCTACCCCCCCTAATTCAAGTATCTGGATTCCAAATATGTAAAAAAAAATATATGTTTATTCAGAGAAAGTACGTTTTTGTGTCTGATTTCGTAACTTAATTAATAGTTAGCACTAACTAATTAGCACATTTGAGGTCACCCCCAGGAACCATTAAGATTGACACTTAGTTCGTGAAAATCCGATCATTAGAACGAAAATTATTCTGGGTGATATCTTTTTTTTTTTTTTTTTGCTGACTGTATATCTAAAAGAGGAAGTATCTACATTCTCGTAGTTCATTATTATCTCAAACCTTATGCGAATAGCTGCAAGACGATGATCATCACAATTCTTGTAACAATAAAAAAAAAAAATTTTATTTTACTTACCAAATTTTCTTTCGGGTGGGTTTCAAATTTGAGGCCCGATAAAAGCGATTTTATCGGGCCTCAAATAACTTGATAATTTTGGAATTTAATTGGTTGGATATTTTTTTTCTTCAAAAGACACTTTATTATGTTTTAAGAATTTCTCTGACGCTTTATTTTATATAAATTTTTAATGGCTGAGTCAATTTTTTGTTGTTATTCAATCTAATGTATTCTTGTTTTCTAATATCAATTGAAAATAGCAGTAATTTCCGCTTACCTTTTCTGTGGACCGCCGTCTGTGCTCTCTTTTACTAAATATTATTGTGATGAGGGGTTGGAGTATTACTTACACATCTTATTAAATGTGAGTGAGCATTTATTATTGATGTATAAAAAGATAATTAATATTATAATATTGGATATAAAATTATACATGAATTTCGTTTATTTACTGGATTGATGAATGCTATTAACAGTTAATTGCTGCAAGCCGCATCTTAATATCAATTCTAACAAATTTAAAAGTTTTTGAGGGAAAAAAAAGTTTTTGTTTCGCGCAATCAGCGCCAGACAGCTTTTTTTGACGAGGGACATTTGTATTTAACAATTTCCAATATGTAAAATGACTTTAAAGCTTTATAAAAATAATCAATTATCTGGAAGATATATTTGATTTTTTTATTATTTTCTGGTACATATTAATTATTTTTGTGCTGTCCAAGAAAAGAGTCCGCTCTGTTACCAACCATTTTTAAAATTTCGCAGTTGCTCAGATGGTATTTCAACTTTTTAATATTGCTTTCATGATTCAGTAATCATTTTCAAAAGAGATTACTTTTAAGAAGTTTTCCAAAGACGAGTTTTTTTTTGTTGTCCAGCCAGCTTCCAACTTTTTAAAGTGAATGAATGTGCTTGTGAGTAAACTGCTTGATTAACTGATTGTGAATAGCTTTATTAACTGCTGCCATATACAATGTGAGTTTTTTAAAAACTATTCTTGAACCAGGATGTCTTAAGCCCATAAGCTTACACGTTGCAGAGACAAAATTCAATGATGTAAATAGTGTCCCGGTTGGTTACCTGTTAAAAGTAACCAGTAATTGTGATGCTTGAAAAACGAAGCCTACAAGTTAACGCTATACATATTGAATTTTTAAAACTTTGAATTGTTTTCCTATAGCAAACTGAAATGTAAATTTTAGCCTGATAACCTATTTGTAAGCTAGTTTACTAGTTCAAAAAGTTGTAATTTCGTATAAAATTCCAGATTTTTGACTCATAATAAACCTGATATTTTTTATTGGGTTGAGTAAAAAGTCATTGCTTTTTACCCTCCATATTTTCAAATCCATATATTTTTATAAAGGTTAAAGTTCGTTTAATGATATATGTTCCCTTTAGTTCAATGACCTTTTGCCATCTTTCGGTGAGCTATGTAATACCTAGTTCATAGAATGACCTGTCTTTATCTGTAAGAAACTGAACAAAATGCTGTTCTACATCTTCACCTGAATTCTACACTATTCCACGCAAGGAGTTTTAAAGAGATCAAAACAAGTGGACAATGCAATGTCAATCAAGTCAACACATCCCACTAAAGTTCTTATCATTTTTGACGGGTCGTCTTGTAGGGTCTCACTACTCCTTAGTTGTGAAGGAACACTGCTCTTTTACAATTATCACGTTTCGGACGTTTCTTTATGTCAGCTTCGTTCAAAGTGCCTACAGTACACATTCGAATTACTTGTACCGTTCCATTGTTGGAGCTCACAAAAAGACCTTTCAATCTCGCCATACTGAGTGCAAAAGCCTCCTTTAATGAAGTTTTGTTTTTGAAGCCGTTGACGGTGATTCATCGCTCCTGGGCCAGAACATTTCTGCCCCACATTGTAAACAATGCTTTTCTCACCACCAGATTCGTTTAAAAAAAGGATTGTTTTCTTCATGCTTCATGAGCATATCATTGATGCCATCAATTGAACTTCTTTGTGTTCACAAGGACTTGTGTTTGACTGATCTGCAAAGGCTTGACTGAATCAATATCTTTATTTTGCAATCGTCAATTTAGGTAAGCCTTCTTGATAGAGGAGCATCTTTCAAATCAAAATTACCAGCGAGGAATTTCTTGTACCAGAATTGGCACTGACGTTCTAGAAGAGCTTCGTGACCATAAACTTCATGCAATTTTTCACAAGCTTGATGAGTACTTTTCCTCTTACGAAAGAAAAACAGTAAAAGATAAACAGTTTGGTTTTCCACGTTAAAGTCCAGTAAAACTCAACCAAATTTCTCAATTTTTTTTTTTTTTTCAATGAAGCTTAAACTATAAACTATCAAATGAAATAACTATTATTGGAAATGCTTTAAATATTTCAGAAACTGCACTTCCGTCATCTGCTGCAAAAAAGATGGGAAAAAACGCAATATTTTTTTACTCAATCCAATCGTTTCATGAATATCTTATAAGATCCCAAAAGATCTAAGTTATAATTCTTCATGAAGTTTAATTAAATCTATTAAAACATGTACAAAATTTATACAAGAATCGGTGTTAATTACCAACAATGATCCATTTCACTTTTGTTTTTAAAACTATTTTGCTTTAAAAAGTGCCTCACATTTAAAAATCACCTTTTATAGTTGTTTTAGAGTGTTGCCTTCACCTTCTTTACGCTGTATGGTAACTTTTCCACCACTCGATGCCTTTTACTACTCCCCTTTGAATTTTTAGTTTAATTTTATTACACTCTGTATGAAATAGATTTTTTTTTATTACTCCAATCTCTAAAAATGGTAGAATTATGGTAGAACTAATGGTAGGTAGGTAATGGTAGAACTAATGGTAGGTTCATTCTTCAAGAAGGACGGTGTCATTGAAGAAAAATTGTAAGGGCAGAGATTGTTTTGTTTTGTATCGTTTTTAGAGGTCATAGTAATTGCATAGAAGAAATGACCTTTTTAGAATTTTAATTCACTGAAGAAAGTTTTCAAAATATATATCCTTTTCCGAATCCTTAAATAAAAACAAGAACCCCATTCATGTCGTGAAATCATTAAATATTCTAAATGTAAGTTTAGATGCTTCTTTTTAAAGTGTTTTGCTTCATTTCGTTAATATTTTTATATAAAAAACACATTTTTCTATCAGCATATAGTTACTTAACAACTTTCTTTTTCAGCCGATAGAATTGATCAGCAGTTTCGGGGGATGCTTGGGCATGTGGATTGGAGCTTCTATAATTGACACGCTGGACGTCCTGAGTTGCATTATGCTGGCTCTTTATTACAATCTGAGCCCCAGAAAGGTTCGTTTAAGTACCAAAAGCATGTTCTAACCAAGATTCTAACGATAGTTGGTCCATTGATATATACTAAATCTATTCGCACCGGCCACAATAATTGATATGTTTAATCGATTTGGTCCAACGTGTGATTAACACTAGATTATTTTGCTTTCCTAAAAAATGAATCAGACATACCTGTTCATATTCAATTAACAGCTGAAAAGCATGCTTAATAACTATTTTTAATGCTTATTAACTGAAGTATTATTTCCGAACAAAGAGGAATGCAAAACGTTGCTATCTCTTTACAAGTCATCTATGCAAAGCATCCCTGTATTAAATTAAGTGCTATATATTTATGCGAGTTGGAAAACCAATGGTTAATTACGGGTCTAACCTGCTATATTATGCAGTTTTACTTTAAAGTCGTGGATCGCAAAATTTAATGATTCGTAATTCATCGAAACTGCATTGAATTTTGATTTGCAGCTGGTTTCGAATGTATACAGAACAATCAAATAAAAACCAAACAACATTACTTGCCAAATTTGGCAACACTGCTGTTACGTATCAGTCATCTGTAGGGTAGTGGAAAATGCAGAAATATATACAGTTGGTATTTTTATTGCTCTGGGAGGTATTAAAAAGTGTGTTATCAAACATTTAAAAAGCGAATGAAAAAAAAAGTAAAAGTACGTTTCTTGTTGTAATACTTTCAATTCAGCCGACACTGCATGTTTCGGAGAAATGTGCAGAAGGGACAAAAGGAAGCATACCACGCAGTCAAAAATCCCAGGAATAATGTTTGCATGATGACGGCAATCTGAGATTCGGCAGGGAAGCATTTCGACATCCCCTGCACAACCAAAATCTTTCTTTTTGTGACTTCCGCATTTTTGGTGACATATATGTACGTCGGTTTCATTAGGACGATTGTGTGCAAGAGTGAATAGAACCGATCTACTTCTTTCTATAAGACTATGGAATTGATCGTCGTATCTCCCACTGGGATCAATCTATTGACGCTTAAGACATGTCACTTTGTCGTGGGTCTCTGATTGGTACTATCGTGCTCAGAGATTAAATTTGTGATGTGATTGTTGTTCAAGGTGGCGATATGTCGTTTTTATGTGAAAGTGATTAGATACAAAGTGAAATTGAATGTATCATGTTAAAGCGTTATTTGAGTCATATTCTCACGTCAATGCAAAGTTTCACCAGAATATCAATACTAAAGTATGGGATTATTAGTTCGCTGGTGAGTTTTTGTTTTAGCCAAGTGTTATGCGCATCTTATGGATATAGATAGACATGTTTATGAAAATGAGTAGCTCGAAACGCGTGTTTAAAAAAAATGGGCGTAGCATTTGATTCCGTTACTCAATATTCTCTTAGGAAAATTGTACTAGTTTTTAAGAATAAACTAATGGATATAAATAAATTTATATTGTGGTATTGTCCATTTGCTTAAATCGCTTAAATGCACCCTTACATTTAAATTCACTCTGAACAAAAACAAAGATAAAGTCTTTTGAATTCAAATTATTGAATTACATAAATTCATAGGTCAATATAAAATAAAGAAATAATTAACTATAAATAACAAACTAGAAATAAAAAGAGTCAATAAAATCTATTTTCTTACATGGTAATAAAAAATGTTAGTAATTAATATAAAACGTAAACTCAACTCAAAAATTCTGAAATGTGCGAAAGATATCGTTTAGTTCATCAGAATTCTTTATCCCTTACTAATCAAATGGGCCCGACTATATATTCTATGGTTCGCTCTTATAAGAACTACAAATGGGCAATAATTTAATTCGATTAAGTGTGGTGAGTAAGGAAGTCACTTCATGCGTGCAATTCCCTCTCTCTCCCAAATGGCAGCTCTTTGAGGACGTGCATTATTTTCAATTAAAAAGGAAATATTTCAAACTGCAATAGCGTATCGTTGCACAATTATTTCTAGGATTTCATCTCGATATCGTACAAAAGTCACAGAATTAAGTCTGGAGATGTGCGGGTCGGTGCGATACCTTTTTAAAATTCCTGCCCAAACCATGATGCTTCCACCCCCGGAATGCTCGAAAATATTCTGTAGCCTTTTAGGTGTGCTCTCCAGACGCATACACGTTTGCCATTGGATTGCAATCCTAATATGGACTCTTCCGAAAACATAACTTTGTCCAAATCAGAAAGCAGTTCAATTCACTGCACCACTTTACTCGTGCCTCACCCCCCTGCATTGGATAAATAGAGAAATACAAACTCGTGATACATAGAACTACTGTTTTTTCATGTGTAGTCTTTGGCGAACAATGGGGGAATGCGTAATGCTCAGAGATATTCCGTGGTCTTTTAAGTGTGCCCTTCAGAAGAATATGAACTCATCTGAAAACATAACTTTGCCCAAATCAGAAAGCAGTCCAATTCACTGCACCACTTTACTCGTGCCTCACCCCTCTGCATTGGATAAATAGAGAAATACAAACTCGTGGTACCAAGAACTAGTGTTTTTTCATGTGTTGTTTAATTTTTTTTCCCTCATACACAGAAACGAATAATAAAGACAACGAAGTGTCATACCATGAAGAAAAGGCTGAGCATTTACTCCGTATTGAAGAATGCTTACGTTCGAAGCCTGTCAGATGTGGTACTGGTGAAATCGAAAAAGGAGAGACTGGTGAAGATGTCAGTATTCCTTCTGTCGGTAGGCGGGTTCCTGTATCACAGCCTCTATTTGACGAAGCTTTACTTGTCATACGAAGCAACTATGAAAGAAGTTATAAGCAGACCCACCATCATCGAAAGACCGGCCATCACTTTCTGCAGCAGCAATACGTAAGAACTATCACATGACTTCATAAATGCTATTAACCACGTACATGAAACGGTTGTTAATCAGGCTTATCATCTCTACGAAAAAGATTTCTTTAAAGAAATTTTGGTGATAACTTTTGGTTAGGGTATTTCGAAATTTAATGTGACTTTTTAAAATGCTAGTAAAAAATCATGCACATAAAAGAGTTAAATTAATATTTAAATTAGAAAAAGAACGTTGGAATTATTAAAACGTCTTTCTATAAGATCCACTTTAAAAAAAAACTCGTTTCAAATTATTTCAATATCATCTTACATAATTGTGGCATCAAAATTTAATTGCTTTTTAACATTTAACTATTCATTGGAGAGCTTAGATTTTTGAGTTCATTTTTGAAAAAGGAATATTACGATACTCTCTGTTCATTTCAATTCTTATTATTTGATTCAGGCGGAATCGGAAGAATGTATGCTTGGAGCAGCCCTCAAAGTGCGTATTCCTCAGTTCTGAAGCAGAACTCTGTAAAAATTATTTTCTCTACTGCACGCCAGATCCTAAACACCGCTTCCTTGGGGTAAGTTTAATGTTATTTCACCCCTTTCTGTGATTAAAGACTGTGTTCTGAAAAAAAAAAAAAAAAAAAAAAAAAAAAAACACCACTGAAGGAGATTTTATACGTTGAATTGAAAGCGACAATACGAGATGATAGGACTCAAGTTTAGTAGTTTTAGGAATAACAATTTTATGTATATACGCTTTTCACAGTGCTATCAAGACGAATGAGGTATTGTTTCCTATGTAATTTAGTATGCTTTACGTTGAATCTAATAAAATCAAACGCGCATCTAACCGAATAAAATAAAGTTCCGATAAAAAATTTTTAAGCTGAATGGAATGAGCGATGATAGGACTAATAGTTTGCGGGTTTTAGGTATAAAAAGCGTGCATTTATACCTGGTTGCGTTTATACAAGGTTATACTGGTTTTAGGTATAAAAAGCACATTTGCATTTATACCTTTTTATGCGTCTTACTAGTTTATCTCAACCTAGACGAATAAAGCATTGTTTCTTATGTATTTTTTTCTTCATTGAATTGAATAAAATCAAACGTGAGTCATTAGAAATAGTAGTTCAGAAGCTATAAGTGCATATCTGTAAAGAGTAGTATTTGTGCTTAGGCATATGTTCACGTTTAACATTATTTTTTTGCTATCTAAATAAATAACATATTGTTTACTATAAAGTTTGAAAATTAAAAAAGGTTCTTCTTATGTATAAAAAATTCCACTGTTCTGCTTCTAGTAAATAAGTGTTACAAATTTCTGCCTGACCAGAAGGGGGCGTTGTAATCACTCACTCACTATAATTCTGTAATCACTTATGGGGCAGGCAATGGATTGAATTGGGTGGCTCATTGGAGAGCCCCATTTCGTATCATATTATTTTTATTGTTTTTATTATTGAATTGTTGTTTGTTATTAAATATGATTTCATTATTAATGCACCCATTCACCACTGAATCATTCTGCAACATGGTGCATACCGGTCGAGAATATCGCTGATTTAAACGGAACTGGAACTGTACAACAAAATTTTGTTCATACAGAGAGAAAAATTTACGCACTTTAAATGTTACCGAGGGATCGTATGGTCATTTATTAAACCCATTGTTATTGAAATTATTGCCCCAAGATTTAGTTTTAGAATTTTATAAGAAACGTGATAAAAATAAAAATTGTGAAGTTTCGGAAATAATGACATTTTTAAGGAACGAGGTCTCGAATCTAGAGAAATTTGTGAATCTGTAATGAGTAGCCCCAAAAATTACGAAAATAAATGTACCCCTTTTCAAAATTATCAAAGTGGACAAACTTATCAAAATAATTACTCTAAACCTAAAAATGTAGCCACAGCTTCAACTTTGTATACTCAGTCAAAAAATATTTATATTTTTTGTGGTTTGATAAATTCGCATGATTCTGTTGATTGTAAAAAATTGGATGTTGAAACAAAAATTGGTAAACTTATGTCTGATGGACGATGTTGGAAACTTATAGACGATGTTGGGTTTGTTTCAAAAGGAACCATTTCAGTAAATTATGTAGATCTGGTATTGTATGTAAAATATGTAATTCTAAATACCATCACGAATCAGTTTGTAGGAAAACTCTTAAACCACAAAATTATGTAAATAGAGCTAATGAAACGAAAACGAAAGATTTGGAAAACGATAGTAGCTTGAATAAATATCAGTCTAACTCAAAAATCAATGTAGAGAATATTTCTGTTTCACACAATAATATATTTTGCAAAGATAAAGCTTTTCTACAAACATGTTCTGTATTAGCTTGTTCGGATAAAAATTCGATTTTGGCAAACGCCATTCTGGATAATGAGTCACATAGGAATTTTATAAGTTCGAAATTAACTAAGGAATTAAAATTAAAACCCGTACGATATGAAAAAATAGCAATTTATTCTTTTGAACAAAATAAAGCATGTGAAAAAGATTATCCTGTAATCTCTTTAAAGCAGTGATTCTCAAGCTGTGGGGCGAGCCCCCTAGGGGGGCGCGAGCTCACTAGAAGGGTGGCGCGAGAATATTTAAGAGAAAATATTATTTTAAAAAATTGATTAACTGGATGAAAGGAAAGCGCGCATGCACGCAGAAAACAAAATATATTTCGACATATTTAATAACTTATTAAAGTGAAACCACTTATTAAATCAAAACTTAAGGTGGGGAGCCAAAGGTGGCTTTGCTTTGAGGAATTTTCCTAATTTTCTGATTAAGTCTGTGTGGCTGAATTTTTTTCTGTAACATCTTACACCTATCTCTAATATATACCACGTATACTTTTAATTCTAAAATTAAATTTCATTTATTTTATAGTACAATTTCAAAATTGTAGCTTCTGCGCCTAAGGTTTCCCACAGGTTCCAAAGGTGAGCCATATATTGAAATCACTTTTTCACTTACTTAAATTATCTTTAGAAAAAACACTTGGACTGGCAATCGTCTTTTAAAAAGGCACTTTAAGTGTATTGCTGGTAGGAACAAGTTTCCCGACTTTAAAAAAGATATTTGTTTTTAGAGTGTACAATTTGAATATCGATTTTATATTGATAGTTCTTGTGTCAAGTCACTAGCGATTCTTTTGAGTTAACTCATTAGAATTAATCAATAATTACTGAGTTAATTTTTCTCAAAAGGATTAACTAACAAATAAGAGTTAAATAACCATGCTAGAGTTAACTAACCTAACCCACAACTAGTATTAAAATACCCAAATTTACAAGAAAATACTAGAATCGACCTCAAAAACACTCATAACTTCCACAAAAATAAAAAAATACCTGAAAAATTACTTTAAAATGCAAACAAAACATTCATTTCAAAACATACTTTAAAATGTAAACAAACATTTCATTTTAACCAAAGTTCCACATTTGCTTAAAATGAAATAAATCAATTGGCATTCAATTCAATCATTCCTTTTTTGAGAAATAATATGCTACGCAATGATTTATAATTAACTCTTTTATAGATTACACGTTTGTTTCCGAAGGTGACCCACGTGTCCCCAAGGTGGCACCGGTGTCGGGCCACCCTGGGAACATGCATATGGTCTCTTTCACCATTTGCACGACTTAAAACTATTAATCTGATAGATTAATTCGAATTAAAGTAATGTGGTTAAAGAAAAAGAAATAAACTTTCAGAAAACATATCATAACTTAAAGTTGTAAAAATTTAAACACATATAAATTACAATATTTTCCACCCGGAAATTAGAACGACAACTGCCAAAAATTAAATCACCTCATAAAATGGAGGTCATTCAAGGAAATATCATGTGCACCTCAGCTACAAGATTTATAATGCAGCTGGAACATCTTATGATTCAAAATAAATTTAATTTTACTTTGGGGGGTGGATTACGTTAGGACCTTTACACTGGCCACCTTTGGCTTACCCACCTTACTTAATCAAAACAGACTAAATAAAAAAAAAAATTACAAAAAATCTAGTGACTTCCTTGGGCCTGTCTAGTAGAACAAAGTTTTTTAAGGTGAGGCTTAATATTAGAAATAGCCACTCTCAGTTCTGTTTCTATATTTAGCCGTGATCTATATTTTGTCTTCAAAGAAGCCACAGCAGAAAATCCAGTTTCACAAAGGTAGGATGTTGAAAATGGTAATAGAATGCGAAATGCCCTTGATTTTAGTGCAGAAAAATCATCCTCCTCCCCAAAATTCAAATAGTTATTTATTACTAAATTGTATTTTGGTTTCGCCACTTCTCGTGAAGTCTATGAATTTTTCTTCCTCATCAATTGAGAGTCCTTCGGAAGTCTTATGAAATGGATTCCTAACCCACTCGTAACTTGCTATCAGTTTGTCGTCAGCAGGAAAATACTTTTTAAAATTCTTTGTCAGCATGGCTAAATGATTTTCAATGGTCACAAAAACAACTTTTACATGTTCTTCAGCCTTATAAGTTTTAGTACAATTATCCACATTTTCAAACATTGTTAAGTTTCTTTGCTTTAAATTTCTGCCCCACAATTCCAATTTTCAACAAAAAGCATTCACTTTATCACTCATATCCAACATATGTGTATTTGTTCCTTGGAGTTGAAGATTCAAGTTATTTAATTTCTCGAATATGACGACCAAGTAGCTAAATTTCATCACAAATAAACAATAGTGAAAATTTTCGGTTTCCGGTCTGTTATCTTCTTCTAGGAAAATGGTGATTTCTTCTCTTAATTGATAAACACGTTGCAAAAATTTCTAACGTGATAAGCATCTTGCCTGGCATTTAAATAGTAACTCAGAATGTACTGAACACATGTCATTAAAAAGTGCGGAAAAGATTCTCGATCTCAGGGTTCTCATTTTTATATAATTTGCAACGGCTATAATCGTAGTTAACACAATATTTAAACCAGGAAGCATTTCTTTCGAAGGCAAAGCTTATCTGTGGATCATACAATGTGTCCAGACGCATTGAGGCAATTTTTGTTTGACAAGTGCTTGTATACTTTCGAACCTTCCGGATATTGACCGAGCACCATCGGTGCATATTTCGGTGAAATTTTTGCATTCTATGTTTGCCTCATTCATAACATCATTTAAAACAGCAAATAATGCTAGCGTTGTTGTTTTGAATTCTATTGATTTGCAGACTACTGACATATCACAAAATCAAACATAGGCAATAAAATGAGCATCTTTATTAATATCTGTTGCTTCATCAAACTGTATTGAAAACATTTTGTCATGCAACATCGAAAAAAGCTGATACTACATTTTCAGCTGTATCACCAATTCGACGAGCACAGTATCATTTGAAAGAGGTATGGACTGTAATTGTTTTGAAAAATTAACTCCAAACATAGTTCTACAATCTCAATTGCAGCTGGCTTTTACTTTACTTTTGTTTTAGCAGTTAGTTACAAATAATTTAAAGATAGAATTCAAAATAATCAATATACATTATTTTTGTATATATTTTACTGTAAGTGGGGGGGGGGGGGGGGCGATGAAAATTATGATTGAAAACTGGGCCGTAAATACTGAAAGGTTGAGAAACGCTGCTTTAAAGCTCATAAATAAAAGTGATAGCTCTACGTGGATTGAAATTGAATGCATAGTAACACATTTTACTACGAATCTAACTTTGAACAAGCCAGATGCGCTCTTAATGAATGAGTTAAAAACTAAAGGATATGAACTCGCTGACTCATTTGAAACCACGAATTGCGATTTATTGATAGGGAGTGGTATTTTTTGGAAAATTGTTTATAATGAAAGGATGAAATTAAACGAAGATGTATGTTAAATTAATTCCCATTTCGGATGGTTACTATCTGGGTGTAATAAATTGGGTCATGACTCAGCCGAAAGCTGTGAGAATGTATGCTTAACTATGAACTCATCTTCTATTTTATTTGATCTTAAACTATTTTGGGAAATAGAAGAGTTTCCGAATGAAAAAATGTGTCTTTCTGAAAAGGATAATCAATTAATAAAAAATTTAGAGGATTCTTTGCGATTTAATGGAGAACGTTACGTATGTAAATTAATGTGGAAAGATAATTTGGGGCCCCCTTTGGAAATGGACTCTAATTATAAAGTTGCGAAAAGGCGTTTTGATTCGTTAGAGAATAAATTAAATAAAAAACTCGAGATTTTAGATCAGTATAAACAAACTGTTTCGGAACAAATAAAATGTAACATTGTAGGGAATTGTGTAAATGAAAATTTAAATTCTGGATATTTTATGCCTCATCGTGCAGTAATTAGGAATAACAAAGAAACAAGTCGCGTTCGCATTGTTTACGATTGTAGTAGTAAGGCAAATGAAAATAAAAAATCTTTGAATGATTAGCTTGAATCGGGAATTAATCTTTATCCAAATTTATTGGATATAATTCTTAAATTTCGAGAAAATCAAGTCGCATTTTGTGGAGATTTGGAAAAAGCTTATCACATGATAGAAATTGCGGAAGAGGACAGAAATTATCTAAAATTTTTATGGTTTTCGGGTGAAACAGATAATTAAAAAAGAATACTTCAATTTCATCGCCTTACTTTCGGATTAACGACGTCATCATTTGTTCTTGCTTGTGTATTAAAATTTCATATTAGGAAAATTAAAGAAGATCAACCGAATTGTTATGAAATGTTGAATTCTCTATACGTAGATGATTTGTACTACGGTGCTAAAACTGTTCAGGATGCGTATCAATTATCTTCATCGGCAATTGAAATATTACGCGAAGCCGGATTCAATTTAAGGAAATTAAAAACTAACTGTGTAGAAGTAAATGAACTTTGGCGTAAAAACGGATATGAGGAAAACCCTGATTTTGGGCAAGGAGCAGGTTTCTTAGGATTAAAGTGGGGTCCTATTGAAGATAAAATTAAATTAGATTTAAAGGATTTAAGGCATTCCTTGAAATCAGGAACCACCAAAAGACAAGTGTTGAGAATAATTTCTAAAATTTTTGATCCATGTGGATTCATTAGTCCATTTGTAGTTAAAGCTAAAATAATTATGCAAAAAATTTGGGAGCGAGGTTTAAAGTGAGACAAAGATTTGCCAAGCGATTTAGTAAAGAAATGGAAAAAGTGGTGTTCTGAAATTACTGATTTGGACAATTATGTTATAATAGAACGAAAACTATGTTCAACGACGGATATTAGTGATGTTTCTCTTCACATATTTGTAGACACAAGTCCTAAGGCTTACGGAGCCGTAGCATATCTTCGTTATACAACAATTGAAGGACATATCGAAGTTAAATTCATTATTTCTAAGTGCAAGGTTGCTCCATTAAAAACTCTGACTTTGGCCAGATTGGAACTAATGGCAGCTCTCGTCGGTACTAGATTAGGGAAATATTTACGAAATGTTTTTCCTAATTTCCCCCAACAAATATACTACTGGAGTGACTCCAAAATTGTTCTTAACTGGGCGAATGGATCTTCAAAGCTTTGGAAGCCATCTGTGTCTAACGGCAGAAGTGCAGACACTTACGCTTTCAGAGTGTTGGAATCATTGCAGCGGTGCGGAAAATCCTGCTGATTTCATCACTAGAGAGGAATCTGCAGTTAAAACCGTGTCGAGTTCTCTGTGGTGGTCTGGACCAGCTTGGTTGTCCCATCCAGTCAACTTGTCTCCTGTAGTGTATTTTAGAAACCATCCTGATGACAATTATAGTGATGTGGTCAAGAAAGAACAACGAGCTGTTGCGGTGAACACTGTGACTCATAACAAGACTTCTGACATTTCTCTTACAAAGTGCATTGATGTTAATAAATACAGCAATCTTACTAGACTTTTGAAAGTAACAGCTTGGGTAAAAAGGTTCGCCCATAATACCAAGCCAGATTCTTCAAAGTTGAAAGGACCTATTAGTGCTTCGGAACTTTAGAATGCTTTGCATGCCTGGATTAAAACTGTTCAACTCTTGCTTTACGAGAGTGAAATCCAACAACTCCTCTCTCAAAATACTTTGAGTAAACATTCACGAATATTCAATCTCAATTGTAAACTTAATAATGATAATCTCTTATTTTTACAAGGACGGTTGCAGTTCTCAAACGATGATGTGAAAACAAAACATCCTGTGCTGCTTCCTTCTAATGATAAATTCGTTGAATTAGTTATATTAGATGCTCTTGTTAAAATAGGTCATTTAGGTGTAGATTCTACTTTAACTCACTTAAGGGAACAATATTGGATAATCAAAGGTAAACAATTTGTTAAAAAAGGTTTTGAGAAATAGTTTAATATGCAGACGTTATAAGGTAAAACCAGGTACTCAAGTCTTAGCTCCGTTACCACCTGACAGAATTAGAGAGAAACCTCCTTTTGATGTTTCTGGTGCAGATTTCGCGGGACCTTTTTTTGTTACTGACTCTAATAATAAGTGTTATTTGTTAATCTTTACCTGTGCAGTCACTAGAGCTGTGCATTTAGAGCTAGTTATTAATATGAATACTGATTCTTTTTTATTGGGATTTAGAAGATTTGTTTCTCGTAGAGGATTGTGTTTGATTTTGTATTCAGATAATGCAAAAGCCTTTAAAAAGGCAAATAGTGAACTAAAAAAATGGGGGAATCAAAATTAATGATCCTCAGGTAAAAAATATGTTTGCATCGAAAAATATTGTTTGGAAATTTATTGTAGAAAGAAGTCCATGGTGGGGAGGTTTCTGGGAGCGACAGATACGTACGGTTAAAACTTGTTTAAAGAAAATTATTGGTAAATCTTCTCTAACTCTTAAAGAATTAGAAACTGTCTTTTTGGAAATTGAAGCCATGATAAATTCTAGGCCTATTACGTGTCTATATAACGAACCCTCAGAACCTTTTCCACTTACACCTTCTCATTTCTTAGTTGGTAAAAGATTGATGTCTTTACCTGTTGTTAAGTATAAACCTAATGATTTGATTGTAAATAGAGATTCATTAACTAAAAGGTATAAATATCAATATACAATTTTCGATCATTTCTGGAATCGGTGGAGGAAAGAATATTTACTTCATTTAAGATCTGCTTATATTTCTTCACCACCAGGTAAGATAACATCATTTAAGGTAAATGATATTGTTTTAATCAATGATGAGCGTTATCCCAGAAATATGTGGATGATGGGAAGAATTTTGGAAGTGTATCAGGAACGAGATGAGAACATCCGTTCTCTTTTGATAAAAACCCCTAAAGGAGATATAAGACTCTCAGTTCAACTTGTAAGTAATTTAGAAATTAACCCTTAAGTAAAAATGTTTATTGCAATCTGTAAAATATATAAATTTTGATAATATGCCTATGTTATAATTGATTGTTTTATATTGTTATCTTATTTATTGAACATTCATTTAATTATTATTATTGCAAATATCTGCTAAAGATAAATTTTTGATTTTATATTTCAATTAGTATTGTTCTTGAGAAAATTGTTATGCAAATTTATGGTAAGTGAACTCAAAAGAGTTCAGGTAGGGAGTGTTACAAATTTCTCCCTGACCAGAAGAAGGCCTTGTAATCACTCACTCACTATAATTCTGTAATCACTTATGTGGCTGGCAATAGATTGAATTGGATGGCTCATTGGAGAGTCCCATTTCGTATCATATTATTTTTATTGTTTTTATTATTAAACTATTGTTTGTTATTAAATATGGTTTCATTATTAATGCACCCATTCACCACTGAATCATTCAGCAATAATAAGTAAAAAGCTGCCGTTTAGGTGACCGACGCGATAAGAAAACTGCTCCATACAGAGCTAATATTTTCTCATTTTTCTTAGATGCTTACTAATTTTAGGTTCTTATTATTAGGGAAATTTTTTATAGTTGTTAGCTTAAAAACAGCTTGAATTTGTATGGCATCGAGATAAGTACAATGGAACCCCGAATCAAAGAATTTTAATCTAAAGAGCAGCAACAATGATTCACGCTGATCGAATACTACTCGTTTCATTTTATTTATAATACGTAAACTTTAATCAATCAATAACTTTTCAAACTTTTAGTTGCATTTCTAAATGAAAATTTCACTGAAAATTTACGGTGAGTTCAGTTGAATACTTCAATAACTTCATTAAAATAACTGAAGCACATCAATTTTGTCCATGAGAGAGATATTTGAAAACCCACCTTCTAAGTTGAACTCTCCTCAAAAAATAAATAAATAAAATAAAATTTAAAAAATGGGGTAATGATATCTGCGAAAAAGATACTTTGTGTTTCACAAGAATTGGCTGAACATTCTTTTCTTGTCCTGAAATGATGTTTTCGAATGTTGGAAGAAAAAAAAAGAAACCTGGGTGAGCCACGTCAGGACTGTAATGTGTTGATTTTTTTTGAAGTGGTTTACTCACTATTGGCAAAATGATGATGATACATTGTCGCTTTGAAACTAAACCGTAGTAACTCAAAAAATGAGATATTTGGGTCATTTTGTGTAAAAAAAAAAAAAAAAAAAAAAAAAAAAAAACCTTTTAGAGAAACAACGTGTTATCTTCATAAGTTCCATAAAATTGATTTAGAGAGCAGATAAATCGTTATCGCAATAGCGCGATGCACGTTCTTGAAAAGTTTGAAATCGCTCTCCTGAAAAACTTGCTTTTTTGAGTTACCACGGTTTAGTTTCAAAGCGACGAATGATGAAGTGTTTGCAATGTCAAGTCAAAACATTTTAGAATGTTTATTGTTTGTATCAATGAATGAATTCTGTCAAACGCATTACTTGGTGTGTTCTTCCTGCTTGAACTTCACACTTTAAAAAATGCCCCAAGCAATTATCTCTTTATCAGAACGTTTGTTATCATGCCAACTTCTGAAGTTTTGCTAAAACACTTTATGCAATTCATCATTCCCTGCGCCAGAGTTTCACGAAAAATCCCTCTCTGCTTAATTAGAGGATGGTCCCATCAAATGGTCTGAGAGGACATCTTTTGCACTGCTTCTAACTTTCATTTGCACTCTTTGTAAAATATTTTAAAAATTGATTCTATTTCAATTTAATTAAAGTGAAAAAAAATTATCAGTACATGTTTCAATAATTAATTAATAAAAAAATTAAGATACAATTTTGGTAAAAGGTATATTTATAATTCATAATCTTATTGTATCACCAATACTTTCCTGAAACGGTGTTTTGATGAGTAAAGTCACCTTTCGAGATAATGAATTCAATTGGCGAATAAGAAACAATTACATTCTTGCACAAGTGTCCATTCATTTTTTTCCTTCGTATTCTTTTGTATTTCAGGTTCTGAATGAGAGTTATGTGTGTCACAATGACTGCCCTTCATGGGAAAAAATCCAAAATGAGAGCAAAAATGTACTTACGACCTGCTTAGATGAAAGTCTCGGGGAGAAAGGAAAGAAATGTTCAAAGTGAGTGAAAGATTTGGGAGCGTATTATATTTTTCGCAAAAGGAAGCGAAATGAAATAAATGCTCTTTACCTTTAGGTATGCTAACAGAATGGAAATGAGGTGTTTATTATTACTTTAAAAGCTTTATTCTCAATAATAAGGATAATTTAAATAACAGTAACAATCCAACAATTTTTTCTAATATTGTTCAATCAATTAAGCAACTTCAAAAAAATTTTGTAATTACTCCCATAGACAAAGCTAACAATAATTACGCAATCTTCTGTAAAACATTCTATGTTGAACTTTTAAATACGGAATTAAAAAATAGTAAAAAATTTAAACTTAGTAATTTGAATAATAATATTGTCATTAAAAAAATTTTAGCTTTATATCAGAGATTAAAAATTAAAATTAGCAATATACAATTTCCTTACTTAATTATCAATCCGAAATTTCATAAAATTCCTGTTAAATTTAGAACTATCACATGTGGATCTAATACTTATCTAACTAAACCTGGCACCATTTTCTCTAACTACTTAAATAAAATTATTAACAGTATTTCTAAGGAAGGTTTCTCTTGGATTATCACTAACAATCAACCGATTTTAGATTTCATTAAACATAATAAAATAAATTCTATTGCAACTTTTGATTTCCAGGATCTTTTCAATAGCATTCCCCTTTCTAAACTAAAAGATGTCCTTTTGAATTATTACTATGATTTCAAAAATATCCTTTGTTGCGATTTTGATTATTGGGAAATTCTGATTAATTTTTGTCTTTTTAATAATTATCTTTACAATATAAGGGATATTTTTCTTCAAATTGATGGAATACCACAAGGTTCTAATTATTCATCTCTCTTAGCTAACTTATTTTTGCATTATTATGAAAAAATTACACTCTTAGTATTAAATTTGTTTTTAGATACAGTGAAACCTGTGTATAACGATACTGTCTATAACGATAAACCTGTCTATAGCGATATTTCCTTGAGGTCCCGGTGAAATTCCTATTTACTCAATGTATTTTTAACCTGTTTATAGCGATAACCACTTTTCAGTTAAACATGTCTACAACAATATTTTTTCCTCTTTTGATAATTGATAGTTCTATTCCGATTTTTCTACCGTTGGAAAACGACTCCCCATCCAGCCTAAATGTGAGATAACAAAATGTTTTTTTTTCCCATCTCCTTTGTATGTAATATTTTTTCGTTGTTTCTGAGAAAAAAAGCAACTTTTAGACAAAGCTACCCTAAGTAGACAACCCTTCCCTAAGTAGACAAAACTACCCTAAGATGGTTCCACGAAATGAGACAACAAAATGTGCCAATTAGTGGTCCAATGATTGCAGAAAAAGCAAGAACATTTGCGTCTTTGCTAGGCAACAACGAGTTTAAAGCCAGCAATGGGTGGATTACATCATTTCGAGAACGTCATGGTATTGTTTTTAAAACCATCTCAGGTGAAGAAAAGTCAGCTCCAGTCAATGATGTTGCATCCTGGAAGCAACGAGGAAAAGAGACTATTGAAAAAACTTATTCTCCAGAAAACGTGTACAATGCTGATGAAACTAGCTTATTTTATCAGCTCATGCCAGATAAAACAATGGCATTTAAGGGAGAAAATTGTGAAGGCGGTAAAAAATAAAAACACAGGGTTAACTGTTCTACTTTGTTCAAACAGTATTGGAACCGATAAACTGAAGCCGTTCGTTATAGACAAATACGCTAAACCTAGATGTTTTAAGAATGTGAAAAGTTTACCAGTTAACTACAAGGCAAACAAAAGAGCCTGGATGACAGAAGAAATATTTAACAACTGACTGCTTGATGTGGATAAGGAGATGAAAAGAAAGAAGAAAAAAATAACTCTCTTAGTTGACAACTGCACTCCTCACAACAATCCTCCAAGTTTGAAAAATATAAAATTGTTTTATTTCCCCCCAAATTGCACGTCGATTCTACAGCCATTAGATTTGGGAATAATAAAATGTTTCAAAGGATACTATCGAAAAAGATTAGTTCAGAACGTTGTTTATAATCTGGATAATAAACTCCCAAATCCTTATGCAGTTGATGTAAAAAATGCATGTGATTGAACACAATCCACCACCCAAAATTGTTGGAAGAAAGCTTCTTTCTTTGAGGATAAAAGCAACGGAAACGCAGAAACTGAGCTTACTGAAATCACTGATGAAGAAGAAAAATGTGTGGCAGGCTTAAATTCGATTCTCAGTGATTTCCAAAGATCATCTAATACATCATTTCTATTTAACGCAGATGAATTTTTAAATTTAGATAATGATGTGTTGGTTTTCAGTGGTGCAAGTGATGAAGAGATTTTAGCAGAAGTTATCCTGGGTGGTCAAAGTGATGAGGAAGAAGCAGCTGACTGTTCTCAAAACAGGACTCAAATTTCACCCGAGAATGCCATATTGCTAATTAACACTTTGCAAGATTTTGTTGCAACATTACCAAATGTAACTGATGTTCATTTGAATTCATTAGATGGACTGAAATCTGTGTGCATGGAAATGGCAATTTCTTCCAAAAATAAGCAAACAAAACTAACCGATTATTTTTCTAAATAATTTCTGTTTTGATTCATAAATTTGTAAGTAAATTTTTCTTGTGTGCTGTTTCATAATTCTAAGTATAATTTTCATTTGGAGCCTATAAAAGAAGTTTAATTTATCATTAGTTTTAAACGTATACTTTTAAATTTCGAACCTGTCTATAACGATAACCTGCCTATAACAATATTTTATTTAGGTCCCTACAGTATCGTTATAGACAGGTTTTACTGTATATTGATGACTTAATTATCTTTAATTTTCAAGACTATACTATTTTATTAAATGATATTTACCCCGAGGAATTAATCTTGCTTCGTAATCATGATGATAATATTAATTTCAATTTTTTGGATTTGGGTATTATAAAAGAAGAAAATATCTGTTTTGTTGATTTATACGATAAAAAAAAATGATTTTAATTTTAATATAAATAAACTAATTACTTGGAATTCTAATATTTCTAGGAGCATATATTTAAATACTACTTTTAATGAAATAAATAGAATTAAAAGAATATGTAGTAATATTTATTTATCCAAAAAACAAATCGATAAACTCTTTCGAAATTTGATAAAAAACAATAGATACCCAACTAAAGTAATAAAATTCTATATAAAATCATTGAGTTAATCGCTTATTTTGTAAATATATTTACTAAAAATTTTCATTGTTAATTTATACAATTTTCCCATGTGCAAATCCATTTCGGGTAAATCCGTGGCCAAAAAAATTTTTTTACTTATAGTTTCTTCCTTAATTTGTATAATTTTTCCTTGTGCAAATCCGTTTCGGGCAAATCCTTGGTCAAAATTATTTACTAAAAAATTCCTTTACTAAAAAATTCCTTTGTTAATTTATAATATTTTTCCATGTGCAAATCCCTTTCGGGCAAATCCGTGGCTAAAATTATTTACTAAAAAATTTCTTTATTAATTTATAAAATTTTTCCATGTGCAAATCCATTTCGGGCAAATCCGTGGCTAAAATTATTTACTAAAATAAGTTGTTTTTATTTTTTTATTTTTTCTTTGTTAATTTATATAATTTTTCCATGTGCAAATCCTTTTCAGGCAAATCCGTGGGTAAAATTATTTACTAATAAATTTATTTGTTAAATTATACAATTTTTCCATGTGCAAATCCATTTCGGGCAAATCCGTGGCCAAAATTATTTACTAAAAAGATTTCTTTGTCAATTTATATAGTTTTTCCATGTGCAAATCCATTCCGGCAAATCCGTGGCTAAAATTATGTGCAAAACTGGCAATTCATGTTTCTTTCTCTTTTCTATTTTATATTTTTTTCTTAAATAAATATTTATTTTCTAAAATTATTTATAGTCAACATTTTTAAATTATCCAGTATAATATTACCTCGCGCACATCCGTTTTCTGGCCCATCCTTGGTAACTAACAAATCAAACGCACTTCAGTAATGCAGCAAGAACGCACTTTAAACTCCTCCAGTTACACTCAATTTCCGCTTTTGTTTTCATATTTTGCAATCTGGCAATCTTGTTACGTAAACATTTTAAATCATTCTTGAAAAATTTCCCGTTCATGCAAGTTCATTATATTTCACTGCTCGCTTTATAGATTTTGTTTTATTCTGATCTTCCTTTATATTTTATTTTCTGTTTTTACGTGTTATTTTTACTTATTGTGTTTAATTTTATTTGTCGTAATTTTTGCAAAAAAATTTTTGAGTGCTCTTCACACTACTGTATTGATATATTTTGCTTTGGCTATATTGATACAATATTAGAAAGCACTCTTTTTCGGATGTAATCGTGTGGGCTGATGAAAAGATTATATCTTTTATTTTCCGGTTTTTTAAAAAAAATTTATCCTCTTCATTCTTTTTCTTTCCCCAGTTGTTTGTTATTATTATTATTCCCCCCCCTTTTTTTTTCCATTTGTCTGTAATTTACCTTTGTTTTATCTTCATTTTGAACATATATACATATATATATATATACACACTGTCGGCCTTCTATTTATCGAAATTTTCTTTGAGATCCACTTTCCCAAAATATTTCAGAACATTTCAAACTTGTTGACGCATTTCAAGGGGGAATCGACCTTGAATTGATTTTCGAAGCCAGTTTTAGAGAAAATAGTGAAATCCCTTTCCCATTTTGTTTGCATTTCAAACGAAACACTCAGACAAAATTAGCGAATTTAATCAGTAGCAATTAAACTTAAGAACGCACAATGTATGTTTAAAATTACTTTTATACTAAATGCAGCTGTAATTTTATACATAAATTTAGCCTTTTTTAGTTGAAAATGCATGTAGCATGATAGTGCAATACTGGATAATGTTTTGCTCTATTCTTGCTTTTCATACAGATTTCTTTTATAGTTAAGATTTATAAAATAAATAGTAGATACTAGTTTACAAGATAAAGGTATATTAATTGCTAGTTTAATTATGTTTAATGTTTATGAATTTCAAACCTGTTTTGTGTTGTTTAAATATTTCATTTCAAAAGTATTTCTCTATTTAACGAATTTTTCATATAACGAACTCTTTATCGAGATTTAGCGACTTCGTTAAATAGAGGTCCGACTATATAGATTCTTCAAATTCATAACATGTTTAATATCAGTAATATAATTAATGAAGAAAACTGGACTTTTCTAGTACATATTAACCTCAACAACAATTATATACTATTTAATTACTACCTTTTTCAACAAATTAATGATATAATTTTAGTACTAATATCTGCAATATTTTTCTTTTTCTATAGGTTTGTAAAATCATATGTTAATTTTCCAATTAATTCCTTCTTTCACAGATTGATTGATGATCTATTAGTTATTAATTTTAACAATTTCGATATTCTAGCCAAGCAAATTTATCCAAATGAATAATTTCTTAATAAAACAAATAATAGTAATTCTTCAGCAAAATTTTTTTAGATTTAACTCTCAATATTAATGAATTACATTTAAACTTTATTTACATTTAAAATTACATTTAAACTTTTTGACAAAGGAAATTATTTTAACTTTCCAATTAAAAAATGCATTGATTTTAACTCTAACTTAGCAAATAAGGTTTTTTCTAATATTATTACCAATAAAATTCATAGGTTTTGCAGAAATAATTCTAACTATTACGAGTTTTTAAAAAGATACTGATAAATATAAAAACGATTTAATTAAGAGCCCTTTTCCTAGTTTATTTCTTAAATTCTATTTTAAAAAACTTGGTACATTAATTTTGTGATTTTTTATTAATTTTTCTGCTTTTAGAATGAGTTCTGATTTTTTTAAGGTAGGAACTAACTATGATTAACTATTCCTGAAGTCACTGGACGGAATAGTTCGGATGTATGACCTTTTATACTGGGTTAGTTAAATACTTTAAGTAACTTCTTAATTATTTGTAACCTCTTAAAATAAGTTTAATTATTTTAATTGCCAAGCCACCCCCGATGAATGCAGATAATACGTATAGACTTTAAAATTGTGTAAGGATGTAAGAATGAAGGATAAAGTCTATAAACGGCTTTCTATCCATATGTGCAGGCTCTGACTTTTAAATAAGTCACCCTACGAAAGATGGGATGGCAATGAATGATTTATTCCTTATTTTAGTCTGTTATTTAAATTACAACGTTTACCTATTTTTTTTTTATTATTATTCTAATAAAATTAATAACATTTTCTTCTTATTATGGGTTTTATAAAATTCTTTTTCAGAATAAAATATTTTACTATTTTTTCTCAAAGATGGCAGCACTGATATGTTACTTGCTACAATTTTTTTCGACCAAATATATTTTTTTAATTTTTTTTATTCCATTCAAGCTATAAGTACACTCTAAAGATTTTACTTCTTAGCGAAATTTGTTAACTGTTACATTAGTATTTACTTTTAAACTTTAACCTGAATCACATTTTGCTACACCCCGGTAAGTTTGATTTCTGCTTTCTTTTATTTCATGCTCTTCTTCAACTGAATTTTTTAGCGATATCGACACATATAAAGAATAATTTTTATCTTAGGATAATTGATCTTCATTCTGAAATATCGCATTAAATTATACCAAAAGTTGTGTCTTGAGGAAGACTTTTGGTTTTTTCCATTAATAGTTTCTTTTTTTTAAATATTATTTTATTCTTTGTGTTTATATATATATATATATATATATATATATATATATATATATATATATATATATATATATATATATATATATATGTATCATTCTTTCTTATTAAACAAATTTTTGAGTTTGCCAAAAAATGTTTCGATTTCCGATGATTTCCGATGTAAGTAAGTTTTTCGCAATGTTCGGGGAATTCCACAGTCCGCTTAATAATATGTATTATATCATCAAAGAAATTCATTATCAGGAGTTAGTTTTAACGTAGATTGCTGGATTCTATTATTTTTAACAGATTAGTATTTTGTAATAGATTACAGAAAAATTAGTGATTTTATTCTAGTATGAGTAGAATCGCTTTCTTTCATCCATTTTTGAAATTATTTGAATACACAAAAGATTATGTTCTTCACGGTGCAAAAAGAGAAGAATATCATCAGCTGAAACTAGACTATGGTTATGCTTGATTAAAAAAAATCAAAATCAATATCATTTTTAATTTCAGTTTCCATGCTTCACTGTTAAACAATGTCTTGTTCCCGATTTTATTCTTGTTTTCATGCTTTGTTATTGATTTAGCATGTTTAATGTTTTATTACTTCTGTCACAACAAAGTAAGATTTCAATCTTCTTATCAGTAGTATTTGTCATACTTTTATCTTAAATTTTTTGTTATATTTTCTTGTCTTTATCGCTGTTTTTTTAAATCAAATTATTGTTTTAAACTACATGAGAGAATTCGGTTGAATATCATCAGCTGGACATCATCAGTGACTCGTAAAACACACGGTGATAAACATGTTATTAAAATCAAAATATTGCTGAAAATACAACTGTCAAACAGTTGTTAAAATAGCTGTTGTTGAAATATAGTTGTGAAAAGTTGGAAAATACTGGTCAAATAATGGCCGACGGTTAATTAAATGCAATAAAATAAAATGGAATAATACTTTTTTTTAGCTTTGGAGGTAGCATATTTTTCCAGAAAATAATTGTAATTTGTAAAAAAAAAAAAATAAATAAAATAAAATAAAATTAAGAGAAAAGTTTTTTCTACCAAGATTGACTAAACGAAAAATCAGTAATTACAAAGTTTCGCGTTTCTTAATATTTTTTAAACATTCTAAGTTTAACAATTAACCTGTTTTTATTACAAACGTACATGAAAGTCAGATATAAAAATCGATAGAATATAACTCTATTAACCAGGGGGCACTTATAGAGTTTTATACTTCTAGTAAATACTGCATGTACAGTTCCGAAAAAAAATAAGTTGACCACCTCGAAAAACAAAAACGTACTTTCTCTGAATAAACACTTTTTTTCTTTCGACGAATTTGGATTTTTGACACCGAAAATATGGTCCCAATACTTTGGTCAGGTGCACGGTCTTAAGTTCGGACACTTTTTGCGTATTTCCCCATATCTCGAAAACTGTTTAGGCTAATTGAAAAATTTTACACACAATTATAAAATTTGTTTATCCAAAAATATAATTCCATGTCTAAAATAACTTTTAGTAAATATTTATTATTTTATTTAATAGCTGTCGGAAGAATTTCAAATTCTAAGGTATGCAATTTCTTACATCATTTTAAAGAATGTAACTTTACTTGGCAAATTATAAAATCGGTTGGATAATTCCTGAAAAATCGAATTTTAAAGAAGTCGCCTTTTTGAAAGTCAATTTCTCAGGTATTATTCGACTGATTTCAGTTTGATTTTGTATTTTTGCTATGTAAAATTCCATTATTTACAATGATGTAAAACATTGCATACCTTAAATCATTGTAAACATTTTATACCTAATAGTCGAAATTCTTTCGACTTTTATTAAATAAAATAATAAAAAAATAATAACTATTTACTAATAGTTTTTTTTTGGTATAGAATTATCTGGCGAAAAAACAAATTTTATCATTGCGTGCAAATTTTTTCAGTTCGCATAAACAGTTCTCGAGATATGGGAAAATACGTAAAAAGTAAAATTAACAAAACTTTAGACAGCGCTCCTAAACCAACTATTTCCCTGATTGCGACTGTATGGGTGACAGAAATCCGATAAAAAGATATGTTTATTCTGTAAAAGTACGTTTTTTGTGTCTGATTTCATAACTTAATATATGTGTTGCCACCCCCTTGAATCAGTAAGGTTGAGTTCTTGAACGTGAAGATCAGATCGAAAGCTATAATTAAATGGGAAATGTCTAAGTGTAGAGTTTATTTACAGTGTTTAAATCTTTATACAGTAATTGCCCTTTCAGTAGAAATTAAAACAAGCTTGATGGCCAAAAGTTACCCAGGTTATATATATTTTTTCTCTATCTATTTAAAACTAGCTATAAAGTCAATTTCTGGTTATCGGGGGTAAAATAAACTTATATATATTTATACTAGGCATTCTTATATAGGAGTTATTATATTTATACTAGACATTAGTTAAATTGTTATATTCTTGTTTATAAAATTTTGCAACATAAATACGAGAAGAAATAATTAAAATAAAAAAATTTTGGGACGGAACAAGACTTGAATTCCTTAGTTTGTTAACATATCATTCTTTCAGAAAAAGTGAGCTAATTCCTTTGCATCTCAGATCCATGTTTAAAATTTCTGAGATTAATTGCTTAAAAGGTTGATAATTCGCTAAGTCTTAAATTTGTAAGATTGTTTTCTTAATTGCAATGTTTTGTTCCATTACCATCTTTGTTTTTTTTTCTTTATTCAATGCTAGTTGAGTGTTTATTTCAACACACTACTCGAGGATGTATCGCATACAATTCATTCGACAATCTGATGAGGGAAATTAGTGAGAAATGGGCAAAGTAGATCATAGGGTGCGACAAACGCAAAAATTTCGCCTCTTGTATAATTTGTTTATAGCTTATTATATACAACGCACATAATGTAAAAACAGCCATTCCTATGGACTTTACGGTTCTTAAGGAATCAAACAGCGTGTTCATGCGAATGAATTAGTTTAAAACTTATTACTTAAACTCTTGCTTTACTTTTATCTGTCTTATAATAAACAGCTCTGATGAGTAGTAGTTTCTCTCCTCCCCCTACAAGAAAGAAGCTTTTTTAAGAAATAATGAAAACCCTAAGTTGACGCTTTATACTCATACAAAAACTGTGTATTACTAGCTGAATACCCGTTCTTTGAACGGGGAATTAAAAGAAGAATCAATTAATCAGTTATGAGAAACACTACGAAATCATGCTCTAAACTAAAAAGCATATACCGACACAAATAAAGAGCTTTATGGAAGGTGAATGACTAGGGAATAAATGAATCGGAGAAAACAACATAAAGTCGTTGCTTTAATATGCTTATTGTAACAGAACTGTTTTTGCTTTCACTTTAATCTTAACTAATTATTTTAATTATGTATAAATTAATTTTATTTCAAATTAGGCAGTGATAAATAAAATAAAGAAAAGAATTATTAGTCCCACCTTCTAATAACTTGGTAATAAAATAATTTGGATACATGAGTTCTTTTTTTCGTTCTAAAAATATCACGGTTCTTCTACAAAGTTTTTCAGTTAATTTAGCTAAATTAATTTCAATTTCTTTCCTTTATTGTTATATGTTTTAAACTTCGGTGGTTTTACGTTATTGAAGTAAGCAAAGCTCGTTGTTTATAACTCATACCATTGGAATAAAGATAAAATGTACTTATATAGTGTATGAATGTATTTATATATGAATATATAGTGTATTTATAAAGTATAGTGTTTATATAGTGCGTAAATGTATTTATATATAAATGTATTTATATTTATATATAAATGTTATAAAAACAGCAGATGCATTATCTGCTTTTTCAGACTATGCTTTGGACTTCAAACTTTGTTTTAATCCTGCCAAATCCATCGTCACTTTCTTTACCACCAACAAAAGATTGTACAACTATCAGCCAAATATTTAGATGGATAACAAGAATCTTGCTTACGAAATGCATCCAATATATCTCGGATATGTCTCAGACCCAGAATGGACAAGTAACAAACATATTGAACATATTGTCTCAAAATGCAGAAAAAGATTAAACTTACTTAAATATATGGCGGGCAAGGACAGGGGAGCTGATGCTGTCACGTTAAGAAATACCTATTTGACTCTCATTAGACCCATCCTGGAATATGGCTTTCCTGTGTCCTGCTGTGCTTCGGCCACTAATCTGGATAAATTGGAAAGGGGCCAACTAAGTGTTGCAAGAATAATTACTGGAATCAGACGTAGTTGCCCTAAAGAAATAATCCTCTTTGTGGCTGATCTTCAACCTCTCCAAACTAGAAGAAAGGCAAATCTCACCAATTACTTCAACAAACTTTCTAGCTATGGTCAGCACAACAGAACCTCTCTTTACCTTAACAATTGGCGCAACAATCAGCGACTGAAGAAAAACAGTCCATTCAGTCATGTTGAACTTCTGCATTTGCCTTCTGAAGACGTTGAGCCCCTCTCCTTAAAATCTTGTCTGAATCCTTCAGAGGGAATCCCCAGAGTCCATTTCCACTTCGACTTTTCTGCTCCGGTCACAAAGAAAGATCATATTCCAACTGAACTTAGGCAGCTAGCTTTGGAAATTTTAGGCGAGATTCCAAGTGACGCCGTAAAAATTTACACTGACAGTAGTGGACTGGGAGACCTAGCTGGTAGCGGCATCTTCATTGAAAAACCTGGGCAAAACTACTCCATCTGTCTCCGTAATCCTGATTTCACTTCAGTCTTCAGAAGTGAATTAATCGCAATTCAACAAGGCATCGATGCTATAATCAACGAGAGTGACTTTGGAGATCTTTGGATCCTGTCGGACAGTAGCAGCTCCCTTCAACACCTACACAATTGGACGAAATTTGGAGACAAAACAAGAATTTCCATCCTTCTTAAACTTCAACTTATTTCAAAGCACCACGACGTTCATCTTCAGTGGATACTATCCCACGTTGACATCTTTGGCAAAGAGCCAGCGGATCGCTTGACCAAGGAGGGCTGTAGTCATTCAACACCTTCGTCCTCAGCTCTTACCTACTGAGAGATTCAGTCCAAAATCAAAAGCCATCTATCAAAAAAGTGGAGGATCCCCCCCACTCACCACTGGTATGCGGCCAAGGAACCGGGCTCTTCACTTGTTCATATAGTTGATAGAGCGACTCAGACAGCAATTTCTAGATTGGCAAGTGGACACACGAATAGTCTCTCGTACTTTGAAGGAAGATAGACTTATGCAGTCTGCTTCAAATGTGAAGCCCAGCAGGCCTCTGCTGAACATATCCTTGACTGCTTGGGCCCTTCCAAGGAGGACCTATACGCTACTCCACTTCTTGTCATCGACTTTTTAAGGGTCAACAACTTATTGGTTCTTGTCTGACTCCGTCAGACAATTAGAGGATAAGGAACAACAACAACAATATTTAAATGTTATGTAAGATAAAATGTATTTAGCATCTCTAAGCATGATGCTATTGTTCGTGACCAATTTATGATAGTTAAAATTTAACACTATTAAGTGATTTTCTCAGTTACATGTATCTTTCGAGAAGCTGTGAAACACTTAACTCAAAAGTATAAGCATTAAAACTAATTGATGCAATTTTAATAATCACCAAATATATCAATATAATATTTTATACCTATATTAGTATATTTGGTATTTATTACATAACCCTTTATCAGAGTTAATACATATTTGTCAGTGGCACCAAACCAAAACAGAATTATTTTTTTTAAAAATATTAGAACTTTATAAATATTTTGGAGTATGACCATTTCTCTATCTGACCCTTAATTTACTGTTAAAATATAAGTAGCGGTGGAAAAAAAGTTCTTTAAACTCTAATTCATTAAAATTTTAATACACCATCTTAGAAAACCTGTTGTAGAATTCTTATCAAGACCGATTCGACAAATATGATAATACCAATAGTACATATTTCCATCAGTGATACATATTAGAGCCCCTGAATTCGACAGGCCGACTTTTCATTTATTTTGGAGCAAAAGCTTTTCCACCAATAATGAAGAGCTACAAGATTTGGCGACTTATCGCCAGAAGCGATGTTAACCTCAACTATAGGATAATCGGTGAAGAAAAGCGTGCAATGATTAACATTGTTTTTAATAAACTTTTTATTTATGCTTACACAAATTCACTGCATACTTTATGACCGATTTAAAGTTTTAAATAAAAAACTGCGCATGTGCTATATGCCAAATACATCAAATTTTTTTTATAAATGATTTCAAATGAAATTTGGTACTAAATTTTATATTTCAGTTAGATTTGGGTTTTTTAAATTTCTTTTCAGATTTTTTTTTAAGAAAATTAAAATGGAAAAAAAAAACATGTTTTGACCTGAAATATTTTTAAGAATGTTTTTAAAATCAAAATAATTAAATTTCTCTTGCAATATTCTAAATGTAAATGTCTACAATCATGAGAAGCAAAAAATTTTGTTTTAAAATCAGGATTGATTTAAAATTAGTGTTTTCAATTGAGACATTGAATTTTCTTTAAAACATAAAAGTACAAGATGAATTAAGATTTTTAGCTCTTATTATTATATAAATAGAATTAATAGAATAAATTGGTACTAGAGTTTTATGGGAGGGGAAGAAACGACGCATGATAAATGTTTAAATAAACATCTTCTTTCAAATCACATTTTCATAACATTTGTTTAAAAAAGTAATATATAAATAAGGAATATAATTTTTAAAAAAAAATATATCTTTACGTTATTCATTGCTAGATAGAAATAGTTTTTACGCATTTTTGGTCCTTTAATAATAAAAACTAAGCAAATGGAGAAGAATTAGTCAATTAATACTAATACTAGATTAAAGCTTATCTAAATCTGATCCAGGTTTTGGACAGCCTATTTCTTTCAGTCTTTTTTGATGAATTTTTTCGGAATTTTGAACATTGACACTTGTTAGAATAGCATCAGGTCTTAATTAATTGTGACATTTTTCCTATTTATTTCTAGTTGAAATTCTTCAAAATGAAACTGCAAAAATAGTTATGAAGTTTTCTAACATAAAAACTAATTATTTCAGCAATTTAACACAAGAATTTCAAAGAAAAACAAAACATTGATAGATCCAAAAATAGTAAAAGATCGCATATTAAATAAATTTCTTATGATTAATGTAAACAAATCGTTTGAACTTAAGGCGATATATTACCATAACTAACTAAAAAAGAAACTTAAATTAGCCAAGATTTAGAAAGTAACTACTTATCTTAGTGAAATTAAAAGGAATGCAATAAAAAAGCAGGTAAATATTTGTGGTTAACAAAAATTAATACTTAAAAGTAAATGACTGCAAAAGTAAAAGTCTGACTCCATTTCATTTTTATACTTTACAAGATTACAATAATTCTAGTAGAAAATAACTTGACACGATGCATTCACTATTCACTATTTTCATTTAATCAACATTCGAAAACAAACATCGTTGCCATTTTCTCTTTTAACCAATACAATAATTACAACTTAAAGAACATATAAGATAACTTTGTGACGTCAGACATATATTTACAAAAACTATCGTTCTATTTTCCACATACTCCCACCTTTTTGATAAATGCTAATTTATCAAAACAGTCAATATTAAACTAATTTTAAAAAATTCAACTCAATCACACACGCACATATAAAATCAACATTCATATAAATTAAGGTAGAACAGTTTACAAATAATAATGAGAAGTTGAATTAGTTATAATAACGTTTTGGAAGTCTAATTCTTCTTCCGCACCTAGTTTGATCATTCTTGGAATCAGAGTCTGGAGCGACTACAACTCTTGGAGCCACAGTCTGAGTTGCATCAGAGTCTTGATTGACAACAACTTTAGGAGCAAGAGACTCAGTTTTGGTAATGTCTACTTTCTCGTACAGTTCATTACTACATGAAATCTCTAAGGGGTATATATTTTTAACAGGTCGTGTCAATTCTCCATTCGCCGTTTTAACTTTAACCACACGAATGAAATTGTCATGTCCCGAAAACTTCAATAATTCGTCCAAGTGGCCAATCCATTCTCTTCTTATTATCACACTTGATTAACACAATATCACCTATCTTTAGCTCTTTGATTAGATACTTTTTCTTAACTGGTGACTGCACTAAAAGACTGAGATATTCATCTCGGAATCGTCTTCGGAATTCCTTACGTAGCCTTTGCTGGTATCTCAACCTTTTTGAAATATTAACATCATCCAAATGATCCAAATCTGGGACACCAACAGTTGGAATATCCTGAATGAACAATGATGGAGATAGGGGAACCAAATCTCTTGGATCATCTGAGACATACGTGAGAGGTCTTGCATTGATTACAGCTTCTACATCACACAAAATTTTTAGAATTTCTTCGTAAACAAGACAAGTCTTTCCTAACACTTTTTTTAATAGACTTTTCACCATTTGCACAATTCTCTCCCACCAACCGCCCCACCATGGTGCAGCTGGAGGATTAAATTTCCATTGTATTCTGTAGATTGAAGTATCACGAATTTTTTGATCCCAGTTGAGACTTTTCATAAGATTCGAGGCTCCAAGAAAATTGCTTCCATTATCGCTATATATTATTTTAGGCCGACCACGGCGAGCTATGAACCTTCTTAAGCCTAAAAGAAAACAGTTTGTGGACACACTTTTTAGCAGCTCAAGGTGAATAGCACGATACACCGCGCAGGTGAATAGTAGAATCCACAATTTTTCTCCAGTCTTCATGTATAACGGTCCTGCCAGATCTAATCCAATTACCTCAAACACTAAAGTATCCCTGGTTCTATCTTCTGGTAGTGATGTAGGAATGGATTCAACTCCTTTAGCAGCATGTCTCCTACACGGGACACATTTCGCTATTACTCGTTGCACAGTTTTTCTGCCTCTTAAAATCCAGAATTGCTGCCTGATATTCGTCAATACAACCTGAGTTCCAGCATGTGAGAGTTGTAAATGACGTTCATGGATGAGTTTGTTGACCACATCATTATTAGATGGGAGAATGATTGGGCACAAGAAATTTTCTTCATCTTTACGTCTTATGATCTTGGTCTTGAGTCTAAGAAGTCCTTCATCATCATGAAAAGTACAAAGCGATTTTAGCTGTTTATGACATTCACTTTGCTTTAAATAGTCTTGTTGAATAAATTTTACAAGTTTCTTTTCTGCAACTTCTAATTCAGTTATTAATAGTTTACCTGTAATTTTCGTATTTCTTTTAGGTGAGTTATTTGAAAAACGGAGGATCCAGGCAATCATTCTAAGTATTTGAGAATACTTCGAAAACCTTCTGTTGTACCATTTTCTCTCTTCCTCTGTAACGAGAAGGGTAGACGATAAGTCAAGACCTTTCCTTTTTTCTTTTGAAACTTCCTCTTCATCTATTTGTACTTCTGATTTTGGCCAATTTTCTTCGTCTTGTCTCAACCATAACGGCCCCTCCCACCATTTGGATCTTAAATAGGCTCTGATTGAACAACCCCTTGAAGGTAAATCAGCGGGATTATGATCTCCGGAAATATGTTTCCATGAATCTTTATTCGAAAGCGTTCTGATTTCTCTTACTCGATTATTAACAAAGACTCCCCAGTTCTCATTCCTTATAATCCAACTGAGAGCGGTTGAGGAATCTGTCCAATAGGTAGTGGGCACCCCAAACAAATCCATTGCCTTCATTACGGAATGGGCGAGTCGTGCTCCAATACAGCATGCAAGTAGCTCAAGTCTGGGAATTGACATCTTGTGTAGAGGAGAGACCCTACTTTTCGCTTGAATAAACTGAAGCCTTATAGTTTTGCCTTCAACCATCCTAAGGAATACCACAGCACTGTATGCAAGTTTGCTTGCATCCACAAAGACATGAAGGCTTATTTGCGAGCTGGGCTGGCATATATCAAGACATCGGGGAATTTTAACGCTAGATAGTAACTCTAAATCTTTAATCCAGACTTCAAATTTATTTTGGATTTCTTCTGGAAGTTCTGCGTCCCAACCAATCTTGAGATTCCAAGTTTGTTGCACAATAAGCTTGGGAATGACTGTTACAGGGCATAAAAATCCAAGAGGATCGAATATTTTATTCACAGTTGAAAGAATATTTCTTTTTGTCACATTTTTCTTCGATTCTTCAACTGATTGTACATCACAAAAAAGAGTATCTTCGTTTTTATCCCATTGTAATCCCAAAACAGATATGGGTTTCTCAGAATTTTTCATTTCGTAGAAATTGGAATGTTCCCAACCTCTGAGGTCAAAACGGCCTCTTTCCAATAAATTTCTAGATTGACGAATGAATATTATCATTATTTCAGTTGGCAAAGAGGTAACACAATTGTCTACATAAAAGGATCTTCGTAAGATGTCTGCCGTTTCTTGCATCTCTATTGGGGCGTTTTTTATCAAGTTATTCAGTACAACAGCTAATAGAAATGGGCTGCATGTAAGTCCAAATACAACACGCCGATGTCGGAACACCTTCATTTGTCTTTTTTCAAAGTCTTCCCACCACAAAAAACGGAGAGAATCGTAATCTTCCTTTGAAACAGATATCTGGAGAAATGCCTTTCTGATGTCGGAAACTACGCCAATCTTATCCTTGCGAAATCTCATTAATATAGGTGGAATTTCTTCTAGAAGATTTGGTCCTTTCTCCAAACAGTCATTCAGTGACAGGTGCCCTTTTACATGACAAGAAGCATCAAATACAGGCCTTATATTGGTGTTGGAATTCTCCTTTATAACGGCTCTATGAGGCAAGTAAATAGAGGGACGTTGATGTTCTTCTTCGGGTACTAGTTCTATTATCCCTGATTCTTCCCAATCTTTAAAAAACTGCATTGTAATCATTATATTTTCCCTCCCGTATGAGCTTCAGAGATGTCGAAATAAGTCTTTTCTCTGCAATGTCCCTGTTGTCAATCAACTCACAATTTGCTTCTTTCCAAGGTAAATGGACCTCATAACGGCCATCTTCGTTTATTGAAAAAGTTTTGCTAAAATGATCGACAGCTGCTGCTTCCATTTCTTTTCTGGATTTGGTTTCAACAGGATCTTTTATACCAAGGATATCCATTTCCCAGAGATTGGCTATTGATGCGTCTTTTACAAACAATGAAGTTATCAGATTGGTTGAGGTATGGTCCAATCTCTCTCTAGACACTTTACCCATGACTATCAAACCCAAATAAGTTTCACACGCTATTAGGCCACATTTAAGCTTATGTATGCGCCCGGTAAAAAGTTGGCCGCAAAAATCAGCTCCTATTAAAATTTCTATATCTGGACAGTTATCTCCATAATCTGTTATCCATATTTTTCTTTCTTGAAATTCCTTATTCCAGGAACCCTGTTTAAGTCTAGGGATCTTACTGCAAACTTTTGGATCTTACTGCAAAACTTCTATGTCACATGAAAAATTTCCACTGAGAGCTTCAAGATTTACTTTAAAGAGCTTATGATGCTTCTCCTGAGTATTAAATCCGCCAAACAATGTATGTATGAAACTTTTCCTCTCTATTGGATCCAAACCAAAAGTTTCAGCAGTAGTTTCAAGTATGCATGACCTTTGCGATCCACTATCAATCAGAACTCGAACTTGGCGTGTTTTATCGTTTGATTTCAACTTCACAATTAATGTTTGAAGTAACACGTCTTCTGTATTGCAATGGCTTTCTACGATTTCGATCATTTTCAAAACTGGATTGCGCCAAACGAATTCGTTCGTCTCCTTCTACTTCGGTTTTGAGAAATGCCAATAAACTTTTTAACTTTGTGCTGTAAACATTATTTGATGAATCATCTGTAATGGCGCCTGGGTTTCTTAGCCATACCCTAAAAACGTCTTCCGGAATACATGATTCTACAAGTGGAAAAAGCATGGCGGCGTATTTGTCGGAGGTTAAGCCAATGGATTCCAGCGCTCTTAGATATGATTCTAACTTATCATACAAACTACTGGTGTTAATTTTACTTTTGGCTCCTTTTACATTTTGAACAACCAGTTGAAGAAGCTGTCTCACATAAAATTCAATTAACAATTCATCTCGCCCAAATCGGGATTTTAAACTTTCTATCGCCTTTTCATAATTCTCACTTGTGGGCGGAAAACTATCGATTATTTCTCGAGCTCTTGTTCCTTTGCTGATGCATTGAATCAAGTATTGGAATTTATCCTCATTTTCTAATTCATTATCCTCGTGTATTCTTTTAAACTGGCTCCAAAAGGAAAGCCAATCTTTTAACTCAGAACTAAATTTTACCAATTCTATTTTTGGCAACTTCAATTTCCTTTTCGTTGACAACGAACACCCATCTAAACTTGCTCTATCGAAACTTGTGTTTTTCGCCAAAAAAAGCTCGAAATTTATTTTCGCAGAAATCAATTTTTCATTATATTCTTCGATAGCATTATATTCATCGTCGTATCTTTGCTTTTCGGAAGTATCTAATAACATGTCGCATATTTCATTGTCCAATATCGTCAAAGACTGGTGAATTCTTTCTAAGTTAGCGTAATTTACTTTAATATTTTCCTCCTTAGGATTTTCTTCCTCCAACAATTTAGCTAATGCATTGTAAGTTTTGGTAAAATTGCCTCTAATTGGCGAGCGTTTCTTAATCAAGAGTTCCATAATTTAAAACTTAATGACACAGTACCTTTTAAAGAATCACGTCTGCCGGTCACCACTAATGTCGGTAGTATCTCCCTGAATATTGTTTCATTCAGTCGTGCTCAGCATATTTATTATCTGACTCCATTTAATTTCTATACTTTACAAGATTACAATAATTCTAGTAGAAAATAACTTGACACGATGCATTAACTTTCACTATTTTCATTTAATCAACATTCGAAAACAAACATCGTTGCCTTTTTCTCTTTTAACCAATACAATAATTACAACTTAAAGAACATATAAGATAACTTTGTGACGTCAGACATATATTTACAAAAACTATCGTTCTATTTTCCACATTAGTGTCAATAATAATATATAGATTTTTTACCATATGCAGATTTTTTACGGTTACCCAAACGCGAATAAGTATCTTTTCTACTTATTTGTGCTTTTTAGTTCAGAAGTTACTTTTTTATTTAAATTAATACATACTTCCAACATTAATTAAGCATCATTGTCGTCAATGATAGTGTGATGATTTCGTACGGTTTTTCTAGACAAATAAATACCTTTAATCCATTTCCTTTGTTTTCTAGTACATAGCTTATTTCTTTTATTTCAATATGCATATATTACCTTAATAAATTAATCTTCATTGGCGTAATTAAGCCTTATTGACGTCGACTTTTAATATTTCTCCTAAACGAACTTGTACCACTGCTCCATTGATTTTGCTTTTGTATACATAATTTTTTTATTTCATCACCGATGGTTTTAAATAATTAATTTTTTAGAAACACGTTTAAAATAATTACTGTAAAAAATAAAAGCACGCGGTAGCAGACAAAGTATAAGTTTGGTGACGTAGACCAAGCGAGCTACCACGTAATGTTCATTGAATTTATCTGACATAGTGAATATAAAACAATTAAATATTTAAATTCGTGAAATAAACTAGTTTTTGATCAAATAGAGCTAAAAGATAGAAATTATCACTGATGTTATCTTCAAAATATGAGAAAAATTGAATCGTTAAATTTAAAATGATGGCTAACGCTTAACCTTTCAGAAAATTCTATTTCGTATTTCTCTCATCCCACTCGAATGGTTTGTCGTAGAATGTTCTAATGACAACAGTGACTTTTCTCGTGCTTTGAAGTACCTGTATGCCAAGTTTCATGGCTTTCGATCTGATGGTTTAGGAGTCACTAAGGGACACCCACGCACATTCATTTATATATATATATATATATATATATATATATATATAATAACAGAGCAAAACCCCGTTATTAATATGGGAAAATTAGTCCCAATATCAGATGAATAATGAGTCCATATTCTGCATAAGCTGTTTATTAATAAAAAGATGGTGAAGCAACAGTTTCCTCCCCTCTCCGACTGGAGGGGGAGAGACACTTTTCTCGTCAGATCTGACGGAGTTTAGCTAGCACAAGTAAAACACAAAAAGCCATGCAAAAACCATCGGTCCTGCGTTTTATATGATACTTAAAAGTGTAAAAAAGCCAGTCATATTGCATTCCTTGTATTCTTACGCCTCATCGCAAATTATTTAATACTCATAGAAAATCGTTTAATCTTTCCTTATATGGAAGTGAAAGATCTTAAAATAACTCCTCTTTTGAAACATAAATCTAATTATTATTTATTGGCAAGTTTACAGCCTTGAAGTCCCAAAATAGAATATCTGCACTCTAATTTTTAACTAAGACATTTAATGAAAATGAATAAGTTTCAATGCTTTTATTAATACAAAAGTATTTTTATAACTTTTGTATTACATTCCCCCCCCAAAAAAAAAAAATTTTGGTGAGCCAAAAAAAAAAAAATTACATTTAGAATAATATGAATTTATAAGCTTTATGTTAGTATAACTGTCCTCTTTCCTACAAATAATCTTTTTTCAACATGTGAAAAAAATTATTTACAGTAACAACTATAAAAACATAATAATGCAATTTATCTGTTCTGGCAACTAAACAGAAAGAAAAATGAAACATGTTTATATAACTTTTCTACTAAAATTTTCAAAAAATTTTCACACAAAAATATACAAATTTTTAATGTGAAATGAAATGGACAACAGGTGTCATTTAATCAGAATTTAATTTTAACATTTGTGGGCTGTCATTTTCCTAAGCTTTGATACATGTACTATTTCAAAACTTTGTTTACTTAAACTATTCTTTTTATTTATTTTGTAATTAATTTCTTGGTCATTCTTCCTTTTTCCTATTTTTCTTTTATTTTTGTTACCCCTTACGTTATTTTTTTCAGTGTTTACTTTTACTGAAACATCTTCAACTTTTATTTTTTCGATGTTTACTTTTACTGAAACATCACTTTTATTTTTTCGATGTTTACTTTTTCTGAAACATCAAACTTTTATTTTTTCACAATTTTTAACCTTAACATTTTGAGAATTTTGCTGTCTAATGTGCAAAGATAAGTTGTCATTGTTAGAATTAGCAGAGGTGATCAATCTCATACCAAATTGAGTAACAACTGGCCCGACACCATCAATAAACAAAAAAAATCTCTGCAACCCTACTAAAGCATATGTAAATCAGTATCAAGCATAAAAACTTAGCTGAGTTAACAATTTCGCTTATCGTAATAAGGGGAAACTCACAAATTCTGTTAAGTGTTAACTGTCCATTCGTTAGGGTAACATTTAAGTTTTCAAATTTTTTAATAGGAATTTTTAATTTTGACACAAAGTCATTTTCTTTTTGTCACAATTGTGTGTTAGGAAATTCTAATATTTTCATTTCTATTTTTAACGTATTTTTAAGTTTATTTGGTTACCATTACTTTTCAATTTGTGTTAGATCATTTTCCCATCTTTATGTTGGGATTCACTCTCAGCAATAAGAAACTTTCTTTGTTAATGAAATTTACTGAGCTATGAACTATTTACTAATCTTATCATTATATCTAGTCGCTTTTCAATTTAAATTCTAAAAACAAGTATTAATTTCATTTTTCAAAACTATTTGTATTAGTTTAAAAAATTCTTGGTTTAATTTATAATACCGCGTTACCACGTTATAGATCCACACCGCAATTGCATTCAAAATAAAAATAATTTAATGGCATTTTTATTTTAACCTTAAACACCAGTATAACAAAATTATAAATTCTGCTAATCAATAAATCATAGAAACTGTAACACATAAAATAATAAATATGAAACTAATTTTTCCAATTTTGTTATTTTTTTATGCCAATCAAAACCATCAATTCACTGAAAATAAAAATTTCTCAAAAAAAAAAATTTCAACAGTAAATACGATCAATGTATAAAAAATACTTGTTTCAATTGAAACATCAAGTATGAAAAAAAATTATTTTAAAATCATAATCTATGATTTTTGTTTATTTACATGAGTGTTTTTTCTTATTAATCAATAAAAATCAAAGAAATAAATGTTTTACGAGTAAAACATAAAAATATCAAAGGATACGTGAAAAAGTTCGAATTAATCCACAATATTTCTTGAACATCAGATGAAAGTTGATAGGAATTTTTTTTTCTTTGTAAAAAATATTCATAAATTAACACCGAGAGTGACGGAGAAATTGAAGCTTATTTTTCTTTGAGTTCTGAGAAGGAGGGGGGGGGGGGAATGTCGAACATCTAAGTAGACCATCGTAAACCATTCCGGGTGTTAAAACACTTCATCGACATCCAGAGCAGCACTGACATAACTAACTTTCCGTAGGTCAAGTAGGTTGTAAAGTAAAGGGATTTTCAAATAACAGAGCACTAGAGTAGTAATAGCCGCGGTTGAAGGGACAGAAGTGACGTCATCACGAAAGTCAACTTCGTCACGAAAGTCACGAAACGAAACTTCGTCTGCAACGTCATGGGGAGCTTATTTCTTTTTTTTTCTTAAGCCTAAAATATTTTTAGTTTCGGTTTCTGTTTTTAATATAGTTTCGTTTTTTTGATACTATTCTCATTTATTACTTTTTAAGGGTGGCAAAACTTATTAATATTATTTTACTTGTTTAGATGGCAATACTTAGAAACTTTGTTATTTGGGGAGAAATTGTATATTATGAAGTAATGACGTCATCTTTTATTACATAATAAATAAATGATATCATGTTTTTATTCTAGTGGCGTCATCTATACTGAAAGAGAATATATTAATAACTCTTCATTTTTTAACATAAATAGAGTTGATATAAATGACTGTAATTATTATTAACCTAATCAATATTAATTAATACATTTTAAATAAATTGATTCAATATTAAAATAAAAATTTTATTTATTAAGGATTGTTAAAATTAAAAGTATTAGAATTAAAGGTATATTAATTTTAAATCAATGAATATTATTTTATAATATTTTATCACCGTCGTTCGGATTTACGGCTATCAACATAGTCTTGTCATTTTTGAACCCAGAAGACAAGTGAACTCCTAGATCTTGAGACAGTATATGTCTTCAAAAAGGACTTTGTGAGTGCCCACGTTATATGAAGAGAAAAACCACGTAAACCTCTTACACTTAGTGCGACGACAAGTAGGGGTCGAGAAAACTGGACAGATGGCTTTGGTTCCACCTAATCTTTAGTTTTGCAAGAGCTCCAGCACGTATTAATATAGATATTTAAGAAATATAAATTTTATTAATTTTATATTTATTTTGATGAAAAAAAAATATTTAATAGTATGTAAAATTAAAAAACTTTAAGATAAACTACGAATAATTGTATTTAAGATGCTTCATATAATTTTGACAATGTAGAAAAATATAATTAATATGTAAAAAAGGACTTAATTTGAATAGAAATTGTTTAATAAAATAATGAAAGGAATATTACTTACTTTTTCAGAATCTCTTCCCCGTTTTGACATGCCTGGTAATCCACAATTTAGGTAGTACTCAAATTAACAATGATATATTAAAAATCCACCACTACACATGGAATAATATTTCCAACATAATTGTCATCCGTGAAGCAGCTCTATATATATTGATTGTTATCAACACTATTGCTCATAGATAAGCTCTAACTATGTTCTTCACATATACTCATGTATATAGATAAACTATATCCTTACAGTTGTGATTAACTAATAAAATACAGATAAAACTCAAAGGATAAGGATATCTATCTTGTTAAATTTTGTGAGAAATAGTAATAATCCCACGCTTAATAATCAGTGATATACTTTAAATTCTCACTTATTGATAAAATGTTCCACACCAGATAAAACTCAAATGTCGCATAATGAGATTTATCTTCTTAAATTTCATGAGAAATAGCTGTATTCCCATGTTCTATAATCAGTATGTTATACTTTATATTATGATTAATTGATAAAACGTGAATAATCCCCAAACGTCCAGCACAGAAATTATCGTTGTAAAATTTTGTGAGAAGATAGATATGATGAATCTCCCAAGTTCCGTAATCAATTTCCGTTAAAGTTTATAGATACTTTTTGAATTTAATCTTAATTTGAAAATAAAGTAAATTATTTGCATTATTATAATATTAAATAATAATAAAATGAATATGTTTTTGAATATAAATGAATTTAAAGCTGCAAAAATTCCCCATTATATGTTTCTTAGATTTAAAATAATTCATTTGAAATTTTAAGGAAATTGAATATATAATTGATAATATAATGAAAATATGTCGTTATTCATTTTCTAATAAAAATTAAATTAATTCAAGTATTTTTTCATGACATTAAAGAATAAGTCTTTAATATTAAATTATATTAGTTGATAAAATTATAAGTTTAAAGATGAAACTAGTTTATTAATGTATTTAAAAATATGATTGAATAAACACCGTAGATATATTGTTATATATTAGTTTTTTAATTAGATAATAAATCTTTTTTTCATAAAAATAAATATAAAATTAATAAAATTTATATTTCTTAAATATCTATATTAATACGTGCTGGAGCTCTTGCAAAACTAAAGATTAGGTGGAACCAAAGCCATCTGTCCAGTTTTCACGACCCCTACTTGTCGTCGCACTAAGTGTAAGAGGTTTTCGTGGTTTTTCTCTTCATATAACGTGGGCACTCACAAAGTCCTCTTCGAAGACATATACTGTCTCAAGATCTAGGAGTTCACTTGTCTTCTGGGTCCAAAAATGACAAGACTATGTTGATAGCCGTAAATCCGAACGACGGTGATAAAATCTTATAAAATAATATTCGTTGATTTAAAATTAATATACCTCTAATTCTAATACTTTTAATTTTAACAATCCTTAATAAATACAATTTTGATTTTAATATTGAATAAATTTATTTAAAATGTATTAATTAATATTGATTAGGTTAATAATAATTACAGTCATTTATAACAACTCTATTTATATTAAAAAATGAAGAGTTATTAATATATTCTCTTTCAGTATAGATGACGCCACTAGAATAAAAACATGATATCATTTATTTATTATGTAATAAAAGATGACGTCATTACTTCATAATATACAATTTCTCCCCAAATAACAAAGTTTCTAAGTATTGCCATCTAAACAAGTAAAATAATATTAATAAGTTTTGCCACCCTCAAAAAGTAATAAATGAGAATAGTATCAAAAAAACGAAACTATATTAAAATCAGAAGCCGAAACTAAAAATATTTTAGGTTTAAGAAAAAAAAGAAATAAGCTCCCCATGACGTTGCAGGCGAAGTTTCGTTTTCCACCCGGGCAGAAATAAGCTCCTTTTGACTTTCGTGGTGACGTCACTTCCGTCCCTCCAACCGCGGCTATTACTACTCACTAGGAACCGAATCATTTTCTTTATCAGCTTTAGACACTAATTTCCCGTGGTATTTTTCATCTCCAGCCTCCATGTAACAATAAGGTACGGGTATTTTACGAAGGGATGATGAAATATTTAGTTTTGACCAAGTCCGAAAAAGAAAAAGCATTACAAATTTCTTTTAGATTTTTTTTTTTTTTTTCTTCTCCCGGTGGGTGCTGGGATGAGGTTTTATCAACGTTGCAGCCTGCCGGAAAATAGATAACAATGGTTTCCTCAGCAAGTAACTATTCTGGCGTCTTGTAATAACAAAGCAGAACCCCGTTATTAATATGGGAAAATTAGTCCCAATATCAGATGAATAATGAGTCCATATTCTGCATAAGCTGTTTATTAATTAAAAGATGGTGAAGCAACAGTTTCCTCCCCTCTCCGACTGGAGGGGGAGAGACACTTTTCTCGACAGATCTGACGGAGTTTAGCTAGCACAAGTAAAACACAAAAAGCCACGCAAAAACCATTAGTCCTGCGTTTTATATGATACTTAAAAGTGTAAAAAGGCCAGTCATATTGCATTCCTTGTATTCTTACGCCTCATCGCAAATTATTTAATTCTCCTAGAAAATCGTTTAATCTTTCCTTATATGGAAGTGAAAGATCTTAAAGTAACTCCTCTTTTGAAACATAAATCTAATTATTATTTATTGGCATGTTTACAGCCTTGAAGTCCCAAAATAGTATATCTGTACTCTAATTTTTAACTAAGACATTTTATGAAAATGAATAAGTTTCAATGCTTTTATTAATACAAAAGTATTTCTATAACTTTTGTATTACATATATATATATATATATATATATATATATATATATATATATATATATATATATATGTAATACAAAAAGTATAATACTTTTGTATTAATAAAAGAATTAAATCTCTTTCGTTTTAATAAAATGTCTTTGTTAAAGAATAAGCGTAGAGAGATTCTATTTTGGGAAGTCAAGGCTGATAAACATACGATTGAGTTATTTATAGAATCTCTCCCCCTTTTACTTCCATATAAGGAAGCATGAAATGATTTTCCTTAATGCGTAAGGATACAAGAATGCCAACGACTGTGCCTGTTTACTCAAATCTGTGTTAGTATAAAAGCGAGAGCAATGCTTTTCGCATGGCTTTTTCCATCATGTTGTGATCCTGATAAACTGTTCCGGAATTGTCCGAAGTCTTGTCCACCCTCTCCCTTGTGGAGAGCGGATGTGGACTGTTATCGATACCAGCCTACTACCATTAATAAAGATGTTTTGGAGTGTATCATGGCTACGACTGCATTATTTAAGCTATCTAAATAACAAATAAAAGGTATTACAACCTCTTATATTATAAGACGCCAGGATGTTACTTGCTAAGGAAACCATTGTTATCTATTTTCCGGCTGACTGCAACGTTGATAAAACCTCATCCCGGGGGACGAAGGACGAAAGAAAGAAGTGCCTAGTCCGCGGTGAAAAAAAGAATGAAGGAAGAAAGGATTGAGTTCACTACCTGCACACCTCATCGCAGTGAGAATGCTGACGTTGGCTCGAGCTCGTCACAAGCCTCTCTGAAACCCATAGTGTTAATCGAGATGACCCTACAGTGTCCAATCTGGAAATGACCGATGACCCTACAATTCCGTAGTGCTCAAATTGTGAAAACAAAAGTGAATGTGCGCGATTTATATTAAATTTAGAGAGAAGCTTTTTGCTTCTTTATTAAAAGTTCCTTTCATTAAAAAGCTGCTGTGAACACCAGTGATATGTGCACGCGCGTGTGAAGTCCCGAAGACTTATGTGAAAAAAAAAGAGTGAAAAAGGAAAACAAAAGTGAATGTGCGCGAAGCTTAATCATGAATATTCATGAAGTGCAATGAAAAATTTGTTTATTTCTTCTCTTCAGAATCATGAAGGTCAAGGAAAAGTGTAGCAAATGGAAAGGATTTCATTCAGATACATATATTTTTTTTTTATCCTCTTATTATTCTCTCTCATTCTTATGATTAAATATTTTATTGATATTGGATATGAAAGTGCTCTAAATTTCTTATTATGAAATTTAATAGAGAAATATATTTAAGAATTGATTGCATTTCGTATGTTTACCTTGATTTTTTTAAAAAAATTATTATATAATAGTGTATTTTTATGCATTTAAGATGTTTTTGAGGGAAATAAATGTGTTTCAAACGTCAATTAAATTTGTGACGGCAAACAAAATTCAAAATTTTTCAGCTTTTCAAACAAAAACAAAACTAAAAGAAATTTGTAAGGCTTTTTCTTTTTCGGACTTGGTCAAAACTAAATATTCCTATTAAAAATGTAAAAAATTAAATGTTACCCAAACAAAAAGACATTTCACACTTAACAAAATTGGTGAGTTTCCCCTTATTACGATAGGCGAAATTGTTAACTCAGCTAAGTTTTTTATACTTGATACTGAGTTACTGTATGCTTTAGTAGGGTTGCAAACTTGCAAAGATTTTTGTTTGTTTTTTGATTGTGTCGGGCCAGTTGTTACTCAATTTGGTAAGAGACTGATCATCTCTGCTAAATCTAACAATGACAACTTATCCTTGCACATTAGACAACAGAATTCTCATAATGTTAAGGTCAAAGATTGTGAAAAAAAAAATGAAAGTTTAAGATGTTTCAATAAAAGTAAACATTTTGAAAAAAAAAATAGAAGTTTAAGATGTTTCAACAAAAGTAAACATTTTGAAAAAAGTTTAAGATGTTTCAGTAAAAGTAAACATTTTGAAAAAAAAAAAAAATAATGTGAGGGGTAACAAAAATAAAAAGAACAGGAAAAATAGGAAAAAGAAAGAGTGACCAAGAAGTTAATAACAAAAAGAACAGGAAAATAGGAAAAAGAAAGAATGACCAAGAAGTTAATAACAAAAAGTACAGGAAAAAGAAAGAAAGGCCAAACATTTCAAATGATTCGAAGATAGAACTAGGTAATGGGTGCATACATTATCAGGTTAACATCGACGAAAAAATAGGAAATAAAAAGAATTGTTTAAGTAAACAAAATTTTGAAATAGTTCATGTATCAAAACTTAAGAAATATCACAACCCACAAATGTTGAAATTAAATCATGAATAGTGTCCAAAACAAAACAAAATATGTTACTTTCTTCAATGGAAGAAGTACACCCTATATTTTTTTTGGGAGATCCGAATCGCGTGTGGAGATATTTACCTCAACATCAATTGGATGTGAGGGCGATGAAAGTTGAATTTTTTTTTTCTCAGCAAGTTGAGAAAAGTATTATAAAATATTTTTGGATTGACCCGCCTGGATCTCTCAATATCACTGTGCTTCATGAAATTCTGTTTTCCTCCATTTTAAAGGGGAATACAGATTTTCATAAAGTAAATAAACCCTTTAACCATACAGAATCTTAAATTCTGAGTAAAGACACTTGTTGTCCAGTTCCTTTCCATAAAAATTATGTATATTTTTGTGTGAAAAATTTATGAAATATTAAGTAGATTAGTTATAAAAATATGTTTCATTTTTCTTTCTGTTTAGTTGCCTAAACAGATAAAGTGTATTATCATGTTTTTATTGTTATCATTGTATATAGTTGTTTTTTTTAACAGATAATTGAAAAAATGTTATTTGTAGTAGTGAAAAGGAACAGTCGTACCAACATAAATTTTAAAAGTTCAGAGAATTCTAAATTTTATTATGATTTCTTTTTGGCTTGCCAAAAATCTTTTTTGGGGGGATGTAATACAAAAAGTATAATACTTTTGTATTAATAAAAGAATTAAATCTCTTTCGTTTTAATAAAATGTCTTTGTTAAAGAATAAGCGTAGAGAGATTCTATTTTGGGAAGTCAAGGCTGATAAACATACGATTGAGTTATTTATAGAATCTCTCCCCCTTTTACTTCCATATAAGGAAGCATGAAATGATTTTCCTTAATGCGTAAGGATACAAGAATGCCAACGACTGTGCCTGTTTACTCAAATCTGTGTTAGTATAAAAGCGAGAGCAATGCTTTTCGCATGGCTTTTTCCATCATGTTGTGATCCTGATAAACTGTTCCGGAATTGTCCGAAGTCTTGTCCACCCTCTCCCTTGTGGAGAGCGGATGTGGACTGTTATCGATACCAGCCTACTACCATTAATAAAGATGTTTTGGAGTGTATCATGGCTACGACTGCATTATTTAAGCTATCTAAATAACAAATAAAAGGTATTACAACCTCTTATATTATATATATATATATATATATATATATATATATATATATATATATATATATATATATATATATATATATATATATAATATTATATGGAAGATGCAAAGGTCAATTATTGATTTCGAGAAATTAGTTATTTCTCCTCTAAAAAACCTTACACAATTATAGGAATTAGAAGCAATGTGTTTTTTTTTTTAGGTTTTAATGTTAAATAATTCAGAAATTTTTATTCTCCTCGATAGTGATTATTAATTAATTCCATTTATTCTTCTTTAGATAAAAACGTTGCTACACATTTTGCTAAGAAACACATTTTTTCCCCTTCAAATCGCCATATGAAATTGAATTCAGTCGAATATTATCACATTTTGTCAAAGTTATTTTATGAAATTCTCGACGGCTATTACCGCTCATCACGACAATTTTTTTCTCTCTCCCCTGCTCAAAAATAAATAAATTAATTAAAAAAATTGTTATGGTATCTCAAATGTTAAATTTTTTTCGATGTATTATTTATTAATTGCTTTATGTACTAATGATGTTCTTTTTTCTATTAATAAAAATGCGCACGACCAGGGTGTCTACGATAACCCTGATTACAAATTCGATGACTTTCAACTTTTTTGTGTTAACTAATTTTTATGATACAATTTCTCCAACGAATTTGATATTGAAGGATAGGAATTAGTTTTTAAGAAGAAATAGTAAATAACAGATCCAATAATAGATTTTTGTTCGAGACGCTAGCAAAAAATTCCCACTTGGAACCCTAGGGTTCCGTGGAAGAATGAAAGGGGTTCCGCGAGTAAGTACTTTTTATAACTAGTGAGGAGTTTTTAAACCTCTGTTTAGATCCAACCTATAATTCATAAATTATGGAATCTTACGGTTGTCTTTATGAATTTATTTAAATTAAAATGCCAATGAAATAAAATAAAAATTAAAGGAAAATTAAATTAAAGGAATTATATTACTAATTATAATATAGTGAAAAAATTATTTTAAAAAAAAAAACATTTATACAACATCCCACTAGTATTTCCTTTCTAGATTTTCAAATCAAAATAACAAAATTCTTTAATAAAGAAATATGTTTCTATAATAATCATTTTCAACAGCAATTCTCTTAAGTTTTTATTTCAATTAAACCATAATTTGGCTTATTTTAATCCTTTTCAGTTTAAGTATTGGGTTCAGTAAAAAGTCATTGCGTTTTTTTTTTCTAAATTTTTCAAAGTTTTATATTTATATATGTGTTAATAAGGTTGATCAATGATACATGCTCCCTTTTGTTCGACGACCTTTAGTTATAGTTCGGAGAGTTTCAGAATTCCTGGTTCGTAGATGTCTTTATTTACGAAAAACTGATCTGGGTGCTTATTTACAGCCTCATCTGAATTTAACATTATACCCCACAAGAAGTTTTGAAGAGAGCGAAACAAGTTAAAATCTGACGTTGCAAGGTCAGGAGAGTATGGTAGGGGGACAACACATTCCCTCCAGCTCCCATAACTTAATGGGTTGCCAAAGATAAGTTTGGTCTTGCGTTGTCATGATGAAACATTACTCCTTTATGAATGATGAGTTCAGTACGGATTCGTTCAAACTGTCAAATTGCCTACAATACACATTTAGATTGATTCCTTGGTTGGAGATCAAAGAACTCTTCCAACCCCACCGCACTGAGAGCATAACCTTCTCCTGAAGGCGAATCTTCATCTCTTAACCAAAACCTTTCGCGGTTCATCACATTATTGTAAACAATCCACTCCTCATCACTAATTTTCATTCGTTCGTTACAGGTTCGTTTTCTTCACATTTCATCGTAGAATTTGTTCGTGCCGTTGAGTGAACTTCTTGAAGTTAATGAGGAACCCAAATTTCGAATTTTCTGACGTGTCCCAGTTTCCTCATTAAATGAACCTTCAATGTCACTGCAATCTCATGTGTCGTATAACGTGTGCTTGACAGGATCAATGTCTTTATTTTGTCATCATCAGTTCGGGTCTTGATTGAGGAGCATCCATCAAATCATCATTTCCGAATTTCTTGTGCCAGTTTTGGCATTGACGATTCTGTAAAGCATCATGACCGTAAACTTAACGCAATTTTTTAGATGCTAGATGTGCATTTTTCTCTTTCCAGAAATAAAATTGTAGCATATTGCGAAAATGAACACTTTAATCTTCCATAATCAACGTGTTATCAAATCTCCAAACAAAATTCTTCTTTATAATGAAGCTTAAACTGTCAGATATCATTGACGGAAAAACTACTGTTCCAAATGCTCCAAGTATTACAGAAACTACAAAACTGCCATTTGTTGCAGAAAAAAAAAAAAAAAAAAAAACGCAATGATTTTTTATTTTACCCAATACAAATTCATAACTAGACTAGATATAGCACAAGGACTGCAAATTTAATTGTCGGACATAAAACCTAATTTAAGAATTTATTAATAAAGAAAAGATGAAAAATCTTCATTCTTCTAATTAAATATTTTAAATATATAGTCTTTTAATAGGTTCACAATTACTTTAAACTTTATTTATAGGGTTCCGCCGAAAGAAGTTTGATAATTGGGAATCGCTGCGGTAGAACACTCTCAACTGCTTTTCCAAAAAATTGGGGGAGGGGGGCTATAGATGTCATTTGCGTGTTTTAAGAAGAAGAGTTTTCGATTGAGGGAATGCGTGTTGTGAATTCTCTGATAGAAAAAAAATCATTGAACTGGCACCGATCTTATAAGTCTTGCAAAATGAAATCTGATTATTTTTGGCCTTCCTCCTAAACTTATATCATTATAAATTTGGTTTCGGATAAAATTCACTTGAGTTGACCTTTCAATAATACTTAAATTCAATGCAAACACTATCCCAGAATATATTATTTATTTTGAAAAAATGATCCTAATGTGGATTTCCTTTAAGGTACCGATGTAATCCCAACGAGTTTAGGAACATTTCAAATTAATAGATAACTAAAAGTCATAGAATTTGAGTGAGACCTCATTTACAAAGTAATAGGCGGTTAGTAATGGGTCTTTACTATGTAGTACCTAAATGGGCATGGAATTGACAAACTGTGATTTTGAAACTCATTATTGGGAGAGGATTCCATTAATATCTATTCCCAACATTATTTGTTGTACAATAAGTTATGAGTATGTGTTTGAAAACGATTGTTATTTTATGATTCAGGGACGATTTTTTGGAAGTCCCATTCACGAGCCATGAAGGAGAACCGATCATTTGTCACACATATGGATCTCAAATGAGTCTGATTTACTCTGAGGAGGGTAGTCCAAAGTTTTCTTTGAGGAAGAACATGTCTACATCTCACAGTAAGTACTGACTTTTGTCCGCTGAGCTAAGAAAAAGAGATCGGAGCAATACAAATATATTGTCAAATAATATATGATTACTTTATGCAAGAGTTGTGTCAGTAGGGAGCAAGGAAGGCAATGATCCCCTGTTTGCCCTACATTTTAATATATTATTCTTGAAAATGTTGAGACGTACTTTATTTCACAGCGCTTAAGTTGTTTACTCATAAAATAGTTAGTAAAAAAGTCGAGAAGTATGGTTAAATTATTATTATTATTTGAAAATAACGTTAATCATTAGAATAAAAATACGAGGATACGAGGGGATACGAAATAAATTACGCTTATAAAACTATTTTTATATTTTTTATATAAGATTGTTGTACACTTTTATTTAAACAAACAACTGCAATACTTGTTAAATATATTTCATATACATTCAAATCAAACATTCATATCAAATAAATAATTTTTCATATAAATTTTAACCTGCTTGTATTTGAAAAAGCGAAGTTAAAGGTGCTTGTTAAATGAGAAAACGAAGCCTGAAGCAAATGCGAAATTCCCACATATTGTGAAGTCTTTTTCGACCAATAGCGTGATCCAGCCACTATGTAATTTAATCGCCGACTGGATGTGTGTGGGGGGGGGCACTGTTTGGCCTTCTCTGCTTTTAGGGAAAGAATATGCTTTTTTTCCTCCGTTTTTAATCTGATATTTTTACAAGCTACCACTGTTTTGTGCAAAAAGCACATGAGAATGATTTAAGAATAAGGCGGCAATTTCCATAAATAAATTTATTGTAAATGTTGCAGCTCCATGTTGACTTCCTATATAGTCCAGTTTGAAGTAATAATTAATAAAATCATTCGTGAAGTGATTTCTTTGTCTCGATCTTTATGGTATTGTACTTATTTATTTAATCATTAAAATTGAATAATGTTTATTTCATGTTTTAGAGAACTTAATACTATCACTAGAATTACTATACTTAATTTATTCAAGAGACTGAGATATATTGTAAACTGTTGAATCACTTTCTTAACTTTGACCATTTTATTACAGAGTTATTTATTTAAAGGCAGATGTAAATAAATTCTTAGTTCCAATTTAATGTATTGCGATTATCATCAAAACCAATTAAAATGAATAACATATACATTTTTTCAGAAAAAAGTAGAGTTGATTTAAAATACACTTTTTTTAAAATTCTCTATTTAAGAAATTGTTTTCGTTCAGAATATAGGAGAAATAACAAGTTTTTAGAATATTTGCCAAAACAGAATAGTTCTATAAAAATACAGTGATGTGCTTAAGAAGCATTCATTTGATACATTGTTTCTCTCAGAAATCAATATCAACTTTATAAGCCCAACGGATGAGTATCTGGATCCCACTGCAACACCAGCCATCTACGTAGCTATCCACGATCCTCGGAAGTTGGTCAACCCTTTCAGGGAAGGATTGAAATTAGAAGCAAGATCCGTGCACGTGGTCAACATCATTGGAATGGTAACTTCATATTATAGATTCATTTATTCTTAGTCAGTACGCATACAGAATCTGACAAAAATATTTCACTTGACAAACTACGGGAAAATGTAGTTTATTTTGTTCGATATGAATTATTTTTATCATTTTTCACCATTTTTGCGCTAAGTATTAGTGCCATTACATCAAAATGATAAAATTTTACTACCACTTAACTTCATAAGAGGATGTTTTACCTTTCCAGGCAAAGTTGCCAGTTTGACAACACTTATTCAAAGAGATTACAAACCACAAAAAAATTCAAACTAATTGCCCTACAAAAAATGACCAATAGAAATCAATAAAAACATTTATTGATATCAATAGAATTCTATTGGTCTGTACTTGTTTCTATTGACATTTCAACTGATATCAGTAGTGTATAGGTATCAATAGATGTTGAACAGTAGGGTATTCTATTGGTCTGTACTTGTTCCTTTTGACATTTCAACTGATATCAGTAGTGTACTGGTATCAATGGACATTGATCAATAGAATTTTATTGGTCTGTACTTGTTTCTATTGATATTTTAACTGATATCAGCAGTGTATTGGTATCATTAGATATTGATCAGTAGGTACTCTATTGGTTTATACTTGTCTGTATATCACACTTCAACTGATGTCTACTGTCATCAGTAGGGTACTTGTATCAATAGATGTTGATCAGTTAGGTTTTCTACTTGTTTTATCAATATATGAACTGATATCAACATATTTTTATTGACACCAGTAAAACTTATCAATAAATATTGATCAATAGGTATTTTATTAGTCAATACCCGTTTTCATTAATACATCAACAGGTGCCTATGGAATTATTTTACATACATTTGTTTACAATCCATATTTTTCCAGAAATCTAACAGGCTTTGACCTTTTCAAATTAGCTAACTTTGCTTATAAATCTTCATTATTTTATAAATTTTTAGTGTTTTTTTCTTGATTATATACTAATTTCCGATTATTAATTTCTTAGATTTTTATAAGGATTCTTAACGTATATATTAAGGGCGGTGAAAACGTACACTATCTACGTGCATTAATTAAAAAATACATTTTTTTAATTATTAAAATCATTTTATAATTTTGGAAGAAAGGAAGTTTATGAGAAATTTTTTTGACACATCTTAATAGCTTTAAAATCTGCTTTAAGTCATTTAAATTAAAGTAATTTTATAATAAAAGTAATTTAATAATAAAACTTATTTTTATTAGTATTTTATTTATTTACTTATTTATTTTTTAATTTAAAAAATTTATTTTAATCAAAGTCATGATGACAAAAAAATATTATTAATTTTGTATCACTTTAAATTTGATTATAAGTTGTTTTTGATTCTTATTTAATTATTATTATTATTGAATTTATACTAAACTAGAACTATGTTACTCCTAACCTAAACTAGTTAATCAATTCGCTAAATAAATTAATTAGTTTAGGTTTCAAACTACTTCGTAGCAAAAGAAATATGTTTACATAAATTAAAAATTCATATAATATCTCAAACTTTTTACCTTCAAACATTAACCTCTCCATCATAAATGTATAAATTTCAGTCCGTTTTTGAAATTTGTTTTAAATAAATTCAGATCATAAAACAAAATAAACTTTTTTGAATGAAATAAATAAATTTGTTTTGTAACAATATAGTTAATTCAATCTAATTGAATCTATAAAAGCAAAAACCAGCGATTAATTCAGAAACGAAAGGGGACACGCAAATGACGTGAATTAGCCGTTCGTTAAATTCCTCTTAGCCGTTCGTTAAATCTATATCTAGCTACATACATTTCGAATTTGGAGAATGTTCCTTTTCAACAGTTTCCCCAGTTCATTCCGTTTCTCAGTCTGAAGTTGCAGCCAATCACATTGCTTCGACTTCCGTTCACGTTGTTTACATTTGAGCCTCATGGAAAGAATGGCGCATACTATGGTGAGAAATTTTTTAGTAAGTGTATTTTTCTCTTTATTTCTTACCTTTATTTACATCTTTGTTAGTTACAGAAATATTAAAACGTATGATTGAGTTATATTTATATTTAAAGCAATCTAGATACGTATATCATTCTTGAATTATTACTGCATGTGCATAGGGTTACGTTTCAGACTCCATTGCACGAGAAGAAAGTATTTTTAATGTTTTCTTCCTGGATTTCTTAATGAGACTTCAATAGAAATGCTTTGTTCATATGTTATTTACATAAATTCCCGTTAATATCACCGTTATTAACATATTAATTATTTATTTCGTTGTTTGTAATATTTTTAAACTTAGCATTATATTTGAAATGTTAATCGCAAATTCGTAATTGATTGGTACAGTAGTTGAAAAATAAGTATTCATAATTGTATTTCTTATATTTAATAACCTGAAAAATTCTTTAAATGTATAAATTAGTCTATATAGTTTGGATAATTGTTTATTCTTAATTATAAATAATTTTTTAAAATCTTTTATTTATTTACAGTCTGTGCGTCTCAATAGCAAATCTGTAAAATATCATTATTGTTTGAAATTTTACATCATAATTGAACTGTAATACCATAATTTTTAAATATTTTCTGCAACCTTTTAGTATCATCCTACAACTTAATACTTTTTAATTTTTATCACTATGCATGTTATTCTCATTTTGGAAGAAAATATGCTTTAATTTAATCATATTAAAATAGTATCAAATTTCTATGGTATTATCCCATGCAGCAGAGATAAGTATTAATTACGTGAAAATAACGTTAAAAAGCCACAAGGTTTAGAGCAAAAAAACGTTTTTTCAAAACGTTTTATTTCCGTTTCAAGTGGTAGTCAAGAATTAGGTAAAAAAACGTTAATATTTGGGTTGTTTTTAACGTAAAATTGACCATTTTTTGCCCTTATTTTGACTAAGGTGAATTTCGTAACCAATTTTTCACGTATTTTTTACGTTATTTTAACCATACTATTTGCGTTTATTTTCGGTTATATAAATTCGTTTTTTTTTCACCATGAATATTTACGTGTTTTTAACGCTTATTTTTATTAAAATAACGTAAATTTTACGTTATTTTAACCAAAATACAAACGTATTTTATCCTTACAATTTACGTATTATTATCAATATTTTTAACGCTTATTTTGAGTTTGGTGAATTAATACATTTTTCGCGTAAATTTAACTATATTAATTTCAATTTAACGTAATTTTAACCAAATTGTTAACAATAACATTTTAAGTTGTTTTTTTTATTTATCTAAGAAGGAAAGAAACCATTCCATATTTTAATTTTTACGCTGCACTAATTACACTAAAAATATATCATTTACTTTTTATTTAAAAAAAAATTTAATTCTTTTCTAACTAAAATAACGGAAAATAGCCGATATTCATGCTTTTTTTTTTAAGAATCCTAGAAAAAGCTTTTTGTTTTTAATCTCACACTTTTTGTAAATTTTTACAATTCAATTTATAACTCAACGAATATGGACTGTAAATCTTTTTACCTCTTCACAGCAACATACTGGTTTATTTACGAAGTTTCATGTCTCTCAGGAATTTTTAAAATTTTTCATGCCTAAAAGTTTGCAATATAAAGAATTGGTAGAAGAAAAATTCAATACTTACATGATTTTCCAAAGCCCTATGGAAAAAATATTTTTTTTTTTTTTTTTTTTTAGTTCAAATTAATAATTAAGAAGTCTACTGCTCTCCTTAAGTCCATGTTTCCAAATTGCTTGCTTGAAGTTATCTACTCTTCTAGAATGATTTTGGGTTCATTTTTTTAATGCATATTTTTTAGTTTTTAGATTGAAAAATTTGACTAAAATTTACTTTAACACACACACGAAGAAAAAGAAATAATATTAACCAAATTTACCATTTGAATTGTTTACTTACAAAAATTACAATTTTTCTAAGTCTTATATTCGTAAAATTACAATTTTTAATACAGAAGAGCAGTTAACTTAATAATTTTAAATGCAGAAAAAAAAACATTAAATCAAATAAGATTTATTAAGTTTTATTTATTTTACAACTATCATACAATATATTTACAATTTATAGATTTACAATTATAACACGTTGCCACAGATCTGAATCATGTATTCATAACTTCTTCCACCCCGCTGTTAGTATCACCTCTTCAGTTCAATGTTCCTGGAAAACAAATAACTATTTTAGCATATGAAAAAAAATATACCGGACAATAATATTAAATTGCTACAACCAACAGAAGATTTCTAAAACGAAGCAATGCTGACTAGATAAAATACAGAGTTAAATAAAATTTAAAAAAAAATATTTAAACTGTTTATTATTTTCTTGAAATTTCTACTAAGTATATATCGATTGAGTGCATCAAAATATTTAGATATAAGAAAATCTATTTTACAAATTCTATTCACATATTACACTGCAAAATTACATACATATACAGCACAAATCTGAATTAAAATATTTCATACTATTTTTTTATCCCAGTTAAACCTTACATTGAAGCTAGCAGTAAGTTATAAACAAATCATAAAATAAATTTTTGTGTGGCTTTGAGAACTCCTCCAGACTAAAAAACTAGTGCTGTCTGCTGCTATGGTAACAAGCGATAGCACATTTCTAATGGGGAAACAATGGAGGAATATTAGCAATTTTGGACTATAGAAACAATTAGGAGGAACAGCATTAAACTTGAAATTGTGTAAAAAAAAATAATAATTTTATGCTTGAAACTAATTAGAAATTATCTTTCTTAATGCTGCATATATATATATATATATATATATATATATATATATATATATATATATATATATGAACAAAACAAAATTACCAACTTTCCACAGCCTTGCAAAAAAATAAAATAAAAAATAATTTTGAACTAGTACATAGCAGATTTATCAAAAAATTTTGTAACTTATTTAAAGATGCGAAAATAAATATACAGTGCACTCCCAATTATCCGGGTTAATCACCGGGTCAGGTCGCACGGACAATCGAAAAACACGGATAATACGAAAACTCCTTTTATTAAAGAAAATTTCAATATCAGTACAAAAATATAAAAATTATTGACATTTACATGCTGTATAACCTCAAACTAGGAATTTTTCTATTAAAAAAATATGTAATGCGTCTTTGCCGTATATCGATACACATATTTTACGAACCGCAGTAATGCCACCGTGGTCAAATCCTCCCATATAATCTAATAAAGTTTCCACTGAGCAGCATAATGAGAAATTGTATTTCCCTCATTTACTACATCTTCTGCATCAGTTACTATCATCCCTATTTGATTTAACAACATAACGATGTCTTCATCAGTCAAATACTGGACGCCAGGCGCATATGCATCACTTTGAAACCAATCTTCTAAATTTTCTTCATTAAGAATTTCGAAACCTTAGATTTCTTCTGCTTGTTCGAGAATACTGTTATCATATTTTTCTAGAACATCTGAAGAAGATTGTTCATCAAGCGGTATGATCTTTCTCCCAGATCGTGATAACGTAGACGATTTTACCTTTGGCCATGCTGCTGATATTCCATATACTGCAATCCAATAACGAATATTGCTTCCAAAAATTTGGTAGTGTTATAACTTTATGAATCAAATTTTTTTAATCTTGAAAATGTTTCTCTTTATGTTTTTCGTGTGACTCCGGAATGAGCACGGATAATCTGCAAACCGGATAATCCGCGCACGGATAATCGAGAATGTACTGTATATATTTCTGTCAAACTGTAATTCATATAGTTTGTAGTACTGATAATTCCCATTGCATGAGCTATTTAACTTACAAGATATATAAGTTTTCTGCAATATTAGACATTTAGTTTTTGTTAAAAAAAAAAAAAGTTTGAACATAAGTATGCTAATTGTATATAGTAAAATGCAAGAAAATATAATAAATTAACGAAAACTAGTCTGTCTAACTCTTTTAGGAAAAAAGTAGGCATTTTTTGCAACCTTGATATATACATTGAATCGTGTTTTAAAACATTTAATCATTAATACTTTAACACCAAATAATAAAAACAAAAACATTCACTAACAAAAATAAGATATTTAAATAAAAGATGTTTTCTAACAGTATGAAATCAAAAAAATTTTCATTTAATGTAAGCATAATAATTTAGTGCAGAAGTTATTGAAAAAAAAAAAAAAACCTTTATAAAAATAAAGTGATAATATCATAGACAGATATATCATATAAATAGAAAATATCATAGGTATAGTCATAGACATAAAATCATTAATTAAAGTTAACAATATTTTAAGTTCAATTGCTAATATGCGTAATTGCAGAAAATTACAGATGAGCACAAAAAAATAAATAATTATTAACATATATATAATTGGCTTTTTTAAATTAAAACAAGGATAATTTGAAATCTTGAGGCAGAATGTTTTTGAGCTATCTGCGACTAAACTCTCTAGCACTGATATCTAATTGCAAAATACTTTTAATACAAACATATATGTTGCTAATTTAAAATAGCAAATATGCTGTGTTAACAAAACAAAAAAATAATTTTCTTAATTTAACATGAAATAATTTTTTATTCTAATATTATGGATGATATTCTCCCATTTTGTTGGTGGGAAAACACAGACTTTATTTACTTCTTCGCATTTTGTAAATAATCATCACAATAAAAAAATATTAAATATCATGAAATCCGTAGTAGTAATTGCCGCCCAAAAAAATATATGATGAAATTACGTAAATGGGACTCCTCAAAAGCGTGTTACGCTTTGAAATTAGGTTATATTAAATAATATCGTATAAAAAATATCGGATTTAAAAGCTAAGGAGAAATCAACATCTATAACTTCCAAAAATTTGATAGAATAGTTGCCTTAAAATATAGATACTGAAATGCACAATTCGAATTTTCCATATTGTTTAAAAATATCAAGATGTTTTAAAACCAAGTGAAAATCAGTATTAATAACTGCCGAAAATACTATCGAAACATTTCATCGATTTACGATACTATAGGTGAAAATTGAGTGTGTCAAAAACTGATTATCTAAATGCATGATTCAAATATAGCGTGGTCAAATATTTCTGTAAAAAAGATAAGTAATATATGTTTCTTTTCAAGAGAAAAATCTTTTTGCAAGAACTCTGTAAAATTCTGCAACAATGTCACCATGCCGCTGCGATTCTGCCACGGAGATTTGAAGTACTGGGCAATTTGTATAAATCGTAATTCCCCGAGAATTTCCAATTGATGTTGTTTTTTCATTTTATAATTCATTTGAATGTTTGCCAAATGTTTGGTTTGAGTGGCTTTTGCCTTTGAGTAATTCATCAATCTGTATGATCGCTGAAGAATTCATAAAAGCAAACCAGAAGTTTCAGAATTTGCTTGAACTTATTGAGGACTATGGATAAAAAGACTAATTTAATGCAGATAAAACATTTCCCTTAAGGACAGCAAAAATAGTGGATGTAAAAACAGTAACAGTTTACCATTCTACTTGATGCTAACGATGAAACGTACACCAGAAACTTTTATTATAAATTAGTTGGATAATGCAAATGCTGATGATAGTGCATCAAATAATTAGGATTCTACAGTACATGGAATATATATTTACAATATATGATAATTCATTTTAAGAGATAAGTTTCTGAGTACTTTTATTTGTTGTTATTAAAGCATGGGCAGCCTATGTAAAAAATTTTTAATTACTATTTTTAATATCAGTGAAAGTAATCTGAAATAATTTTTAACAGTTATATTGTTCATGTTTATAATTTCATAAATTTTTTTTACCCATTTTTAAGTACAAGAAAAAAAGAAATAATTTAATACAGTTATTTCTATAGAGATACTTAATTCAGGTACCTTCAAATGAGACTTGATGGAGCTTCATTCTCAAAGCCAGATCCTTTCCAAACCTTTTCCTCAGAAGTACATCAATAAATCATGTAAAAGAAAATTCATTCAGTTTAAAAACATAAATACGTTTAAAAACATAGAAATTATTCATACATATTTTGTTTTGTTTATACGGGCACATTTATTATTCAGAACTAGAGAGGTAAAGAGTAATGGTTTGGCAGAATTTTAGCTAGAAAAAAATAGTGAAATGTTGAATATTCCGCTGCAGTATAGCAGCAATATTTTTTTTTTTTTAAATTCATTAATAAATATTTCATATGAATAAATAAGTTCATTTATTATTGGAAATTACTCTATCCTTATCTATATTAGTGGAATGGGCTAAAGTGAAAAGAAAAAATTAAACAAGTAATACTTATAAAATAACTAAAGTTATAAAGTAAAATAGAAAGAGAAAAAAAATTATCATAATTGTTACTACAAAACTTCTATGCTAAGAATAATATTTTCTGCAAAAGAGTATCCATAAAGCAACATTAACTAAAATATAATCTATTAGAAATATGTTATTAAAATGCTGTGTTATCTTAAAAACACTAACAAAAACAAAAGATCATATACAAATGTAAAACAGAAAAATCTATTTTAATTCTGAAAATAAAATTTTAAAGCATCTCAGCTTTCCAATTATCATACGTTCCAGATAAGAATAAAGTCAATAGAAACATTCTTAATTACTGTGTCATACAGTTAATAAAAACTAAGTTTTTTAGAAGTGTAAAAAGGTAGGTAAAAAACAAGACAAAAATTGTTTAAAAGAAAAATTTAGCAATAAAAATTTCAATTGAACTTTTTCACCTAGCAAAGGTCTGTCTAGGTTTTTCTGAGAGGTACCTATTTTGTGAAAATTGAGACATAATTTGTGAAAAATTAAAGACTATATTAAAAAATCAACACAAAAATATGGAAAAAATATGGATTTGCTGTTTCTTTAAGGAATACAAAAATTAAATTATAAGAAAAAGTATTTTGCGAAACTACCGTTTTTCTTAAAGTTGAGTTTGTGAAACTACCATTTTTCCTTAAATTGAATTTGTGAAGGTACCGCTAAACGGTAGTAAATTCGGCATGGACAGACCCCTGTAAACGGTAGTAAATTCGGCTTAGACAGACACTGCCTAGGCATATTTTTAAAATACAGCGACTACAAAAGAAGTAAAAAAGCTTTAAACAGCAATGTAAATTTAAATAAAAGCTTGAATAAGAATAATTCTAAAGATAATTCAATATTGAAAATTACTGCAATTATTTTCCATTTCGTTTTAGCTGATAAATTTCAAAAACTGTTTCAAAAATAAGTAGAAAAATTTCCAGTAAATGTTCAACTGGGTGTTTTTTTTTTTTTTTAAAAAAAAGATATATTGCAAAATAAATAGTCAAAAAAGTATTTTGTCCATGGGAGATTTTCTCCTGCTATAGTTTGTCAAGATGATACTTCCACGACATTTTGACTGAAGATTATATCCCGAAACCATCTGCTATAGACTCTTATAAAATTTACACTAATCAAGTGTGTTTAACCCTTGGTTCTTTAAAAAGCTAAAGTTAAAAGAAACTGCCATGAATCGCAACTGCCACTACTCAACATTTTTTTAAATGCAACAACTAATAGTTTTTATACTTTATAAGACAATAGTAGATAAGTAAGTAGATAAGACAGCTCAAATTAATAACAAAATGATAGGACTGTTTCAGACATAAAACTTGTCTCATCTCATTTGCTAATAAAATTGCCATCTCGTACTGAGTAGGCAAAACAGTAAGAAAAATGCCCATATCGGGATCTGCCGGTGAATAATCACTATATCTTCTAAACAACTTTCATGCAGCAACCAGAAGGAACTAAAAAAAATTAACGGACAGAGATCAACTTGAAGAGTATAACTCGTAGCTACCTTTCGCACACCTTTACATATTCATTTAAAAAGTTAGCAGTTGGAATTCTATTTGGTGCCTAGGCGATAGTAGTTTGTATAACTGCTCACAATACAGAAGTATCCCTAATCGGGAATTAAAAGTTTAATGAGGATTTCTATGTTGTTACCTATGGCAAAATATTCATAAACTTCCAGCGGTCCACGAAAAATTAAGAAAATATCACAGAATGGGAGTAAGTCAAAGAATATAAGTTGTAGCAACCCTCAGGAAAACTTCTACAAACTTCTTTTTAAATTTTTGCCAAGTACAAAATCTTTTTTTTGCTTCAACATTTTTTACTTGGCACAATCTAGTTCAAATAGGGAAACATCCCCTTTTATTTGATTCATAAAATTAGGGGATATCTCTAAAATGAACAGTGGCAGAATAATCGGCACGTCTTGGCAACTAGTGGTATCAGAGAAACTGAAAGAAAAAAAAATTAAAGAAAGGGACCAACTCGAAAGATATAACTCGTAACCATTCGGCAAACATTCATGTTTTTTTTTAAAAAAATTGCATGTTTATATCGATTTGGTAGCTTGGCTATTGTAGTTAGTGCGACAGATTAAGATACGGAAATATCCCCTAAAATTAGTGAAACAGAATAATGGCAGAATAATCAACAGGTCTTGGTAACTTCCAGTGGCTATCATCACACTGAAAACAAAACATGGGAAGAAACTCAAAGGTTATATCTTGTAGCCACTACCCCCTGGCAAACCTCTACAGGCTTTCTTTTTTAAATGTATGCACGTTTGCAATCCACAATAGTAGGTGCTTCAAATCACGGGTATATTATCTTCAGAATAATGCTTATAATTGTTACTTTTTGTTAATTGTTATTTGTTATAGCAACAAAATTTGTCAGGTGAATAAAATAATGCAGCATTAATTTAATAATTTTGATAATTAAAGCTTTAAAACGGAAATTTTTTTACATAAGATCGCAACTAGTTTAACTCAGTATTTCAGATTAATATTCCTTCATTAAGCTTAGGTGCCATCAGAATACTTTTAAAAAATTCATGATTTTATTGAAAATATCTTAACTGCATAAAATTGTATATAAGGGTCTGTATTTCATATCTTTACATTATATGCTCAGTAAATGAGAATCAACAAATTCTCTTGGTTTTTTCCAAAATCTTTACGTTTTGTCATAGTATGTTAAACTTCGCAAATGATAGGCTTAGAATATTTGGGTTTATTTCAAGCAAAATCAACTACAATAATTATTTACTTTTTTGATAGTGAATCATTACAATGAATTAACATTCTAAATAGAAATAATTAAAGTAAGGAATAAAAGAACTTACCAGTGAATTCGTAGGATAACACGCTTGCAACAAAATGTAAATAAACGCTAAGTAGCGTCGTAGTGTAGGGGTATAAATCCTTGAGTAGAAGTTGCGCCCACGGAAAAAGAGTGAAAAGTTGAAACTCAGTATCGTTTAATCCACTTGTAAAACAAAAACTCAAATAACTGAAAGCAATATGGAACATTACTTTTGAAACTTTATTGTGAATAAATTTTTTTTCTCATCTATTTTTGATTTTTCTTATTATTATTCTAATTAAACCTGGAATAAAATACTGCATTGTAGAATAACTTTCATATAATATTTTTTAAAAAGTTAAATAAAACTGTCAAGCCTTTTTTAAAAAATTATTACTATTTTACCTCATGACTTAAAGAAAAATGAAATTATATTGTTATGTAGTGTTATTTTCATTCCAGAGATATAATAGTATTTTATTTTAACTAGTATAATATTATTGGAATAGCTTGTACATAAAAAAAAAAAAAAAAAAAATAAAAAAAAACGATTTCAATGCTTTTTATAATTTTTATGAATTCATGAATTCGTAAAAATTGCTGTTTTATGCTCTGGAAATGTAAAATTATTATAACAATAATTTATTATTAAAAGAAAAACATGAATAAATATTATAAATTAAGATCACTGCTTCGGAAGACATACAAGATTATTTAAAATACACGATTATTTAATTTAAAATTTTACACTTTTTTGCTACCTCTGACCAGTAACTTCATTTTCAATCGAAGATTTGATCGGTAGAAATTAGAGGATTGTACTATAGTAATTTAACTGAATGAGACATTAACTATGTTATATTTTAAAACTGTAAAACTAAAAATATATATTGATTTTTCTGTGCATCATATAGGCTGGTCAATGAACCATAAATTGTAGGATTTCCATTTAATTCGAAATGAGAGAAAGAAAGATATTGTAGAATACATTCTACGTTAGGTCTTCCATCAAATCAAAAAGATTTAATCTAACTACATCCACCAATGTAAAAGTTTTATCGATTAACATAATATAGGATCAACATTTACATTTATTTATCTCTGGTTAATCTTAATTATTGTATCATGATTATATGTCATTTCTCAAATTTCGTGCTTATTTTTTGTTTTCTCGTCTGCGTGGCTGAAGATTTTACATACATTAATTGGCATGCATGAAGGCTTGGTCTCATGATTTAGGTATAATTTTTATTTTTTAGTTGTTGGTGATGACCGTGTTAAAAATAATCGTTTGAAAAAATTCATAAAATATTTACTACATAAAAAATTGCACATTTAAATAAAAAGCACATTTTAAACCACGATTTCATTTGGAAAAAAAAAAAAAAGTGGTAATATAATGGATTTGAAAACTTTATAACAAAAAGGGTAAAAAAGGGCGTCGTTTTGTCAACATTGGTCCACGTGGATCAAGTTATTTTCATATAATATATTAAAAATTTTATATTTAATTTTAGCTGGAAGGATCCATTTTCGTTGAACGTTCCGTTTCCCTCTTCAGTGCTTCAGATAAAAAAAAAATGAATCTGTGTTTTCGCTTGCTGATATTTGTCTTCATTTTAAAAGCAATGTATGTATATATTGAAAAGATTTTGTTGAAATTGTATTCTCAGATAACACAGTGTAAACAGATAACGTGTCAACGAATTAATGAAGGTAGGAGTTTTAGTTACGTCGCACTAGAGGTGTACATTAGGCTTATCATCCATTTAGACCTAAATCTGAAGGGGTAGGAAATTTTCACCAGATCCCTGTAAATTTGGTACAGCAATGCGACTGACCACAGGCCTCTCAATTCCACTGATTTTAATAGTACATATATCACATGCACTTGGTGGTGTCGAGGATCGAGCACCGCCCCCGTCAGGGACTAAAATGGCCCTTAAAACCCCTATTAACCAGGAACTAACCTTAAATGAAAAAATCTTGGTCAAAAAACATATAAAATTTGTCGCACTAATGTCAAAATATTTTTTTTTTTTTTTTAGAGGTGGGTTTGTTTTTCTAGGGTATTATTAGCATGGTAAAATTTAGGTCTTAACTTCAATTTTTGAGGAACTTTCGCTTTCCCTAACTTAAATCTTTTTCTTTTTTATGTAGATGATCTAAATAATTAAAAACAATTTATTTAACTTCCTTAACTATTTAAAACCCTCCAAGCATTGTGTCCCTAGGAAAATTTTACTAAAATTCCCTGTTATTTAACATTATTGCCCTATATGGAAAAAAATAAAAAAATAAATAAAGAAACAGGCTTTCAATGCAAGAAAGCCTAAAATTGGCAGTTCGGAAAAAGAAACCGAACTAACGCTCAAACTATTTTTAAAAGTACTTCAATTTCACATACTCAAAATCTCACTCATAAATAATATTTTGCAAAGAAATAAAGAATTATCATTACTTGCTCTTGTAAAGAAAATTATTTTTCTGAAATTACAACAAAACTTACAATTATTATTTATATTTTACGCTATTTTATATATTATTTTTTATATTTTATAAATTTATATTAGTTTTTACTACATATGATTTTTATAAATAATTTACTTATTGCAATTAAGATTTTATAATTAAACAATTTCTAGATTATAAAATTCAAGAATTTCTAGATTATATATACAAGAATTTAATAAGTTTGTAAAAACGTTGTTGTGTGTAAAAACGTCTTTTAATAACAACAAATATTTTAAAACTTCCCACACTAAATTTTATTACGAAAACTAATTATGAGAATTATCTTTTTACCTGTCTTTTGACACGTTTATATTTTTTTTAGTAATAAATATTATATACATTAAAGAATCAAGATTGATAAATTTTTCAAAATACTTTAATTCTATTTTTACAATTTATGAAGTTTTTGGAAGGAAAAAAAATTAAATCAGTATTTTAAAATAAAGTAAATGTCGCTTTCATGCAGTAAGAACATGGAATTTAAGAGTAGACACATTTCTTAGTAATTATTTTGAAAAAACTTATATACGGTAAGCGATAATTACAAAGTAAAAAATTAAAAAATAAATGTTAACAAAATTTACCAAAAATAATCGTTTCTATTTCATGTTGATTGAAGTAGAAAAAAATAATTATAATTTTAAAATTATTTTTTATAAACTTGTATGGTGAGCGATAATTGCAATATAAAAAAATAGTGAATCAATTTTTACACAATAACAAAAAAATAAATAATTTAATTTATGAATATTTGAATATTAGTAATTATAAATATTTGCATATTAACATCCCGCTCTAGAGAAGGATCGAACCTAGGACGCCTTGCCCTTGAGGCGAACGCTTTAACCACTACACCACGACTCTCGTCCTAGATAAAGGTAATTTAAATTTAAGTAATGTGTTTCTACATTGTTATGTTCGTTGCATGTCAAGTTGTAGCAAATTTTTACTTTATTCAGTATTTTGGAAATTCTTTAATTTTCATCATAGTTTAGTTACATAAGAATTAAAACTCATATTTCCCTTGTCAGTTACTGATAATGAGCCGACTTAATATTATCAACAAACAAATATTTATAACCAGTTTAATGAAACAAAAATAATTATAAGTATTTAAAAATTAAATATAAATTCTAATGAAAATCTACAATGTTCAGTTTATTCGAATTCAAGAGAGACGTAAAAGATTATCTTTCGTGGGCTCTCACAGGTTCACCCTTTTTGTTTGAAACATTTTTACCATTAAATTTACGTTTATAATCCCAAAAAATTTACGTAAATATAACTATGCAACAAAACGTCAATTTTTCGTTAAAATAACGACTTTAAAAAACGGTCGAAAAATGGGTAAAAAGTGCACGTTAAAATAACGTATTTTTAGTACGTATTTTTTATTATATATGATTTTCATATAAGATTTTATTATGAAAAAATTTCTAGATTATAAAATTCAAGATTCAAAACAAATTTTTTGTGTGTAAAAACGTTTTTTAATAACAGCAAATATTTTAAAACTTCCTATACTAAATTTTATTACGGAAACTAATTATGAGAATTTCCTTTTTATCTGTCTTTTGATATGTATGTTTTTTTTTTCTTTCAGTAATGAATATATATACCACATTAAAGAAACAAGATTGATACATTTTTCAAAACACTTTAATTTTATTTTTATTATTTATGAAGTTTTTGTAAAAAAATAATTTAAATCATTATTTTAAAATAAAGTAAATGTTTCTTTCATTGCAGTAAGAACATGGAATTTAAAAGTAGACAAATTTCTTAGTAATTATTATAATTATTTTTTAAAAACTCCTTTATAAATAATATCCTTCTTGGGCACTCAAACCCTTTTTTTAGAAACCTTTTTACCATTAAATTTGCGTTTATATTCCCAAAAAATTAACGTAAATATAACTATGCAACAAAGCGTCACTTTTTCGTTAATAAAACGTTTTTAAAAAACGGTAAAAAAATGGGTAAAATGTACACGTTAAAATTACGTATTTTTAGTACGTATTTTTAACGAAATATTTAAAGGGAAAATTGATAACGTTAAAATAACGTCATTTTAACGTATACGTTTTAACGAATGAAGAAATGGTGAAAATCATCACGTGAAATTAACGTAATTTTAACGTATGCGTTTTAACGAATGAAGAAATGGTGAAAATCATCACGGGAAATTAACGTAATTTTAACGTATACGTTTTAACGAATGAAGAAATGGTGAAAATCATCACGTGAAATTAACGTAATTTTAACGTAAGCCCAAAACCTTATAACGGACGAACGGATTTTTAACGTTTATTTGCCCTTTCATGCTGCATGGGATGTTTCAAGATCTTAATAATAAGATTAAATATTGAGTCTAATTTCCAGTATGCGTTGTCTGTAGACAATGGATTTTTTTTAAATGTATGATTGAACAGTTCCCTGAATATTCGTAATATTATTTGTATACATACATATTTTGATTTTTGAAAGAATCACATATAATTAGAATTGTATGAAATCTGTTCTTTGTGCATTCTGGGTCTTTGTCTAAGTTATTTATACATCTGTAACAGCTAGTTTGTGAGTTTTTATAATGCATAAAAGTTAATTAAAAATTGGAGTAAATGTATTACTCTATTGATTTAAATAGTATTATTATTTAAAAAAATAAGCATAATGCTTTATCAATTTTCATCAAGTCATATAATCTGAAAAATCTATGCATGCTATTTGTGTAAGGGTAAAATTTATCATAATCATATGAAAAATTTAACATAATTAAGCTTTCAGTTAATATTACTTTAATTAACTGACGTTTACCATATTTTTCATTGTCTATTTATTTATTAATATAATGTAAGAAAAGTTTAATCCTTGTAAAAATTCTTTACTATTTTTATTTGTTTAATAATTCTTGCTTCAAATTAATAGTTAGGAAAAAGTATACAAATGCCAAAGGTGTCTAATGGAATTAACACTGCATACTAAAATATTAACTAAATTAAATTAACACTGTAACCTCAAATTTAGCATAAAAAGATAAAGCATAATATTAAAAAATAGAGCATATAATGTTAAAAATGAGATTTTTAGAAATTGTTTAAACTACACTTCTGCTTATTCAAATTTTTTTTATATTAGGAGCTCTAAATAGAGGCATTTGGAGAAGCTTTGAAGATAATTCTACAAAGAGGTTTACATTAAAGAGAAATCTGAGGGATCCGGAGCAACTACAATTCCACCAACTATATGGTTGGATGGCATCGAAGAGACTTTAAAATAGACTGTCGGAAAGTGCGTGGTTGGCACAGTTAAGGTCCGCAAGCAGCTGTAATAAAAATGCATCAAATCAAGAATGATATAATGTTAAACCATATAAATCTATCAATCATTTGAAAAATATTATTTTTGAATTCACACACAAGTATACTAAAAATGCTTGTCAGTTACTTCACGTTATAGGAACTACTAAAATATGACAAAATTAATATTTCATTTGATTATAAATAGATGAACATTTTTTAGGCTTCCATGGTAATGTTTATATAAATTTAGTAATTGTAATTCTTATATCTTATGAGACAAAGTTTTAATATTTTGTTGTTGAGTGTTTTTATTCTTTATATATATGAATGCATCAAATCAAGGACGATAATATTTAAACTATATGAATCTATCAACCATTTGAAAGATGTATGTTTGAATTTGCACACAAGTATACTAAAAATGCTTTTCGGGTATTTCACGTTATAAGAACTGCTAAAATATGAAAAATTTTTTTTTATTTGATTATAAATAGATGAACATTTTTTAGGCTGCCATGGTAATATTTATATAAATTTAGTAATTGTAATTCTTCTATCTCATAAGACAAAGTTTAAATTATGTCATATCCAATTTTTAAAGGCTTTAATATTTTGTTGTGTGTTTTTATTTGGTATACATATTAATTATCTCTTTAAGTTCACACCAATTGTGAGAAAAAAAACTTCGAAGATTTAGGCCTACTTTATGCTTTACGAACTTGTGTCGCTCTATAAATAATTCGATCTTAAGATTTGATTTTTGAAGGCGATAACTTTTTTTCCTGATTTATTTTTCAGATATTATGTGATATAGAAAATGTGAGTAAAACAAATGGAGCTTTTTAAGTAATAGAATCTTATGAAAAAAGTAAATAGAATGACAGAGTGGAATAATTCAAAACTTTTGTATATATTAGTTAATAACTAGAGTTATTTGAGCTTTTATTTGCAGCTATTATTACTACTCAACCCACTATTATGTTTTAATAATTAAAGTTAACTCTAATTTAAAGGCCAAATATATCTAAAATTAAAATGGCTTATATTTAAATTAATAGTAGCAAGAAAGTACATTGGCCATGATGTAATATAACTGTTTATTTATATTTTCATTATTTATTTTTTGAAATAACTAACTATTGTTTTCCTTTAGTACTATAAGGAGTAAAACCTTAATATTTTACTAAATCTGATTCCAAAGTAAATTAACAGTGTCAAATATGAATGATTTCAAACATTATTTTTGGAGCATATCAAAAATTTGTATATGTGTAATTTGAATTCCATTTTATCTTATCAATTATTTAAATAGAAACCAAAGTTAATTTATTCAAATCATAATTTTATAAGATTGTTTAAATTTATATATGTATGCACTTCACATTGTCTCCTTAGTTTACATGTGAATTTGCATTTAGTCAGATTTTTGGTTATCTATAAAATAATATTTCTAATTCCCATTCAATTTTCATAAAATCTGAAGGATTCATTTTCACTTTTATAATGTTGCTGCAAATCATTTTTTGTGTAGTATTGTAGATTCAAATATTATTGACAGTTATTTCTAATAATATTTTAATTTATAGTTTAAAAAAAAATAATTATAAAGAAAAAAAGCAGGTTATTTGTTTTTATAACCCCAATGCAAACTCTATAGCATTTGATAAAGTGTAAATTGATGTCAGTATTTAATATCTCTGTATAAACCGGGTGACTTTACTTGTTTACTCAATTGTAACAATGTTTTATTTTCCCAATCCGAGCTGCTCACTAACATTCCTGTATCAACACTGGGCGAGGAATACTAGTACCAGTAGGTATACTGACTCTAGAATAATACCAGCTAATGAAACAACAGTTTAGGTCAGTGATTCTCAACCTTTTTTTTTTTTGTTGTTGCGGCACACTTTCAACGATTTTGAAATTTGAAGGCACACAATGAAAGAAATTAGTTTAAAAGTTGTTTACTTACTTATAATGCACTGTGTTAAATAGTTTGTGATAATAATTTTGATTGCGAAATAAAATAATACGAGGGTTGCTATTTATATTTCTGGCCTTGGCAACAGAAAGTGTTGCTAGGCGATTGCAGACGATTTTAATCGAAAGTTTGATATTTTTAAATATAAATTCAGCAGACGATTTACCATTATAGCTTCATTTGTGTTGTTGACAGTAAATTGAAAAGTTCTTCTCTTTCAAAAAATGGAATTGAATCGTGAACATTTTCGTGCCATTATTTTTCATAACTTTCGACGAGGATTGTCAAGACAAGAGTGCTTCGATGAACTTAATTCTTTATGCAGTGATAAAGCGCCATCTTACAGCACTGTAAAAAATTGGTATAACGAATTTAATCGTGGTCGATGTTCGATCCAGCACGAATCCCGTGCAGGTCGTCCAAAATCCGTTGTTGTGCCAGAAAAGATCGATGCTGTGCGTGAACTGATAAAGCAAGATCGTCATGTGACATACCGTGAGATAGAGGCGTCTTTGGGCATTAGTATGACTAGCATCAATAAAATATTGCATGAACATTTGAGCATAAAAAAATTTGTTCGCGTTGGATCCCGCATAATCTGACAAACGCTCAAAAAAAGGCTCGTGTCGATTGGTGCAAGGAAATGTCGGAAAAATACGCTCAAGATACATCAAAGGCTGTGTATAACATCTACACAGGTGACGAATCATGGATCTATGCATATGAGCCGGAAACAAAACAGCAATCAACTGTATGGGTCTTCCAAGACGAGGCAAAACCAACAAAAGTTGTTCGAGGAAGAAGCACGTCGAAACAAATGATTGCCTGTTTCTTCGGCATTAACGGTCATGTGGCAACAGTGGCGTTAGAGCAACGCAGGACGGTCAACTCTGAATGGTACACGACCATTTGTTTGCCAGAAGTCATCGGAGAAATTCAAAAAAAGCAGAAGAACAGGCGAATCATTCTTCCTCATGACAATGCGAGCTCTCACACATCGACTAAACAAAGGCATTTCTGACGGAGCGAAAGATCGAACTGATGAGTCATCCGCCGTACAGCCCCGATCTGGCACCCAACGACTTCTTCTTATTCCCACACATCAAAAACGTGAACAACGATTTTCGACCCCCGAAGAAGCGGTTGATGCATTCAAAACGCATGTTTTGGAGTTACCGAAATCGGACTGGAAAAAGTGCTTTGAAAATTGGTTCAAACGCATGCAAAAGTGTATTGATCATCATGGAGAATATTTTGAAAAACAATAAAACCAATTTCGATCCTACATATTTGTTTTTTCATTATTAGGCCAGAAATATAAATAGCAACCCTCGTATGTACTACAAAAGCACGTTTATTAAGGGATTAATTATTTCTTTCGATTCATTTTTCATTAGTTAGTAACAGTTATTTTTTTTGCTAGTTATTAATTGTTAGCTTGTTTTCTATAGTTATTAACTGTTATTTTTTTGTGATTTATTGTTAACTAGTTTTTTTGCTAATTATTAATTGTTAGCTTTTTTTTGTTAGTTATCCATTGTTAATTTGTTTATTAATTGCATAGCTTACTTTAATGATTAGCTTTTATTTCCGTTTGAAAGTTAATATTTAGCTTGCTTTCCTTTGTGGTTAATAATTTTAATAGTCATTAAATTTCCTACTTATTTCAACATTTTTTAAAATTGTATGTAAAAGACAATTTAAACACTTCCATGTTATTTTAAGATTGTCAGAGACAAGACAATCGCCGACGAAGATGTTCACACAGTTAAAGCGTGGAATAATTATAAAAAGTATATATATATATGTATATATATATCAATACACTTTTCTTTAATTTAAACTTTACCCATAATAAAAAAAGCATTATAATTTTTATTGTATCATTTCTAATATTTGGCGCACACAAAAGTGCCGCGGCACAGTGGTTGAGAATCACTGGTTTAGGTATTATACTGGAGCCAGTATCCTGCTAATTTGTGAAATATCTGTTCTGGTGTGATATCCAATTTTGTATCATACCAGAGCCAATATAAGACCGGCTGATGAAACACCAGCATCGGCAAATTTGATATCGGCTTTTGAATTACCTGTTATGATTCTGAGTCCAGTATTATACTGGAATCAACTTGATACCGGATTATGAAACACCGGAATCAATTTAATTCCGGATTACGAAACACTGTTTCCGTTATGATACTGAATCCAGTAAAACTGGTGTTTCATAAGCCGTTTTTTTTATATATATATATACCAAGAATTTTTTCCAATAGGGTACCCTCTTGAATTTACAGTTTAAGTTTCTTATTACAGTTTTTCTTTTTTATGAAACAAATTATAATTTAATAAGAATTTTTATTTTAAAATTAAATAAGAGATATAAAAGGTAATTAAAGTTAACTTTAATTTAAAACTAGCATAGTGCATGTATAAAGAAGTGTATCATGTATTAAGAAGTATGTGATTTAGAATATAATTAGTTATTCCTTTTACTTAAGCAGTGTTTAGCTTTAAATATTCAAAAAAATTTTAAAGGCTTTAAATAAGTATTTTTTTATATACTGTCCTGTTATATTTTTTAATTAATAGGAAATTTTCCACTGGTTGCAGCTAGTAAGAGATTTACTATGCCATGTTATATACAAAGCAGATGACCAATTCAGCAAAAACTTGCATATAAAAAATGATAAACAATGTTGCATTTTCCTGTTTAAACTTATCTAATATGCTTACATTAATATTGTTTTCCCTAACTTAGACCAGTCTATGTTACTGATACAGACCAGTCCATTTTTCTGATGTCACTGTCTCATTTCCTTGTACAGACCAGTACATTTGACTGATATCAATATTCCATTTCACCGTACAGATCAGTCCATTCTACTGATATCAATGTTCCATTTCCCCGTAGAGTCCAGTCCATTCTACTGATATCAGTGTTCCATTTCCCCGTACAGACCAGTCCATTCTACTGCTATCAATGTTCCATTTCTCCGTACAGACCAGTCCATTCTACTGATATCAATGATCCATTTCCCCGTAGAGACCAGTCCATTCTACTGATATCGGTGTTCCATTTCCCCGTACAGACCAGTCCATTCTACTGATATCAGTGTTCCATTTCCCCGTAGAGACCAGTCCATTCTACTGATATCGGTGTTCCATTTCCCCGTACGGACCAGTCCATTCTACTGATATCAGTGTTCCATTTCCCCATACAGATTAGTCCATTCTACTGATATCAGTCCATTCTACTGATTCAGACCAATACAGTGTACTGACTTACTCTACTGATATCAATATATCGTGACCAGTCCATTGTACTGATCTACTCTACTGATATCAGTGTTCCATTTCCCCGTACAGATCAATACTTTTTTTTTATTGATTTCTATTGGTCATTTTTTGCAGGGTGCTTCTAAACGCCCATCGTTTTTTAGCAACTGTGGTGCTCGGCAACAATCTAGCTTCCTCTAAAACGAACTGAAGTGAGGAAACTCCAGCCGGCTAAACCGGTTGGAAACCCCTCTCATGATCACTTCCAAACTGACTCGCATGAAGGGAGGACGCGTTGGACCTGGAATCAAACCTGGATTACCTTAATTTTTACAATGTAAGCTTTTATTATACGTTTTTGTTATTCAATAAATTTTCCCTAAACTTAAGCTTTTATTCTTCATTTTCTGTTAACTAGATTAATTAATTTTTTAATAATGCGATTTAAAATATAGCATGTGACTCTTAACTTTAAAGTACCCACGTGCTATAATTGGTAGACCAGGACTTAAATTTTAAGTTGATTCTTTATTTAATCGGAATTTTCCTAGCAATATTATGGATTTAAATCTATTAGCAATATGATTATTTTAATTTTATTCATATTCTTTTTTATGTTCAAAACTTTGTACGTTATACCCACGTGTTTGTGTCTGATTTTGTATTAGTACTGTGCGCGTTTTTTTATCTCGTGAATTACTGTTTATATAGCGTAGGGAATGCTTTAAAATTAATTTAAATATATTTCACCTTAATTCTATATATTGTTTTGATTTTTTTTGTCAAAAAATGTCAAAAAAAATGCCCGTGTTATGGTTTGCACAGTTAGAATCGCAATTTTCAATTTCTACAGACGCTACCAAATTTCATCACGTTGTAGCGGCTATTGAATCTAATATACTTAACTCTGTTCAGGATTTAGTTTTAACCTTATTGGAAAAAAATCCCCGGTATAAAAAAATTTATACCGGCTTATGAAACACCGGTTCCGGTATGACACTGGGTCCGGTATAAAAACCGATATTTCATATAAGCCGGTATCAAATTGATCCCGGTATGATACCGGAATCAGTATCATACCGGAACCGGTGTTTCATAAGCCGGTATAAAATTTATTCCGGTATGATACCGGAACCAGTATCATACCGGGACCGGTGTTTCATAAGCCGATATAAAATTTATTCCGGTATGATACTGGAACCAGTATCATACAGGGACCGGTGTTTCAGAAGCAGGCATAAAATTTATTCCGGTATGATACCGGAATGAGTATCATACCGGGACCGGTGTTTCATAAGCCGGTATAAAATTTATTCCAGTATGATATCGGACCCAGTATTACTAGTGTACTGCGCCTAGTATACCGGGATGGTGTAACGGTTTATTTTTAACACAAGTATAGTGAGGTACTACAATTTGATACAGGAAGGTTAGTAAACTGCTCTGGATGGGAAAGTAAAACATTGACACAATTGAGTAAATAAATAAAGTCACCTGGTTTATACAGGGAAATAAAACACTGACATCAATTCATAATGCATAATGTTTATAAAAATCAAGTAAGCTGTTTTTTTTTTAAACTTCTCCACAGTTAATGAAATTTTTTTAACAAATAATTAATATATTAGAAATAATTGTCAATAATATTTGAATCTAAAATACTACACAAAAAATGTTTTGCAGCAACATTAGAAAAGTGTAAATGCATTCTTCAGATTTTATGAAAATTGATTGGGGATTAGAAATATTATGTAATGAACAGCCAAAAACCAGACTAAAATAAGTCAAAATCTTAATTCTTTTTCCTTCATATCTTTCGAAACGACAAAATAAATTCTGTTAAATAAGCCTCGGAAATGTTTGACAAATGCAAATTCACATGCACAATAAGGAGTCCATGTTAAGTGTATGTATCTATAGATATAAATTTAAACAATCTAATTATAAAATTATGATTTCATTTAAATCAATTAACTTTGGTTTATATTTAAGTAATTGATGAATAAAAAGGAATGCAAATAACACATATACCAAATAATGTTTGAAATGCCGCCAAAAATATTTGAAATCAATCTAATTTGACATTGTGCATTTACTTTGAAATCGGACATTGTAAAATATAATTATTAGTTATGTTACATCTTGACCATTGTACTTGCTTGCTGCTATAGATTTAAATACAAACCATTTTAATTTTAGATATATTTGATATTTAAATTATAGTTAACTTTAATCATTAAAACATAATAGTGGTTAGAGTAGTAATAATAGCTACAAATAAAAGCTCAAATGACACAAGTTATTAACTAATATAAATAAAAACTTTAAATTATTTTACTCTGTCATTCTATTGACATTTTTCTTAAGATTCCTTGACTTAAAGCACAATTTGTTATACTCATTTTCTATTTGAAGTATTTAATTTTTATGATAATTTACTTATCACATAATATCTGAAAATTAAATTAGGAAAAAATTTTATCGCCTACAAAAATTAAATCTCAAGAGCGAATTATTTATATAGCGACACAAGTTCATAAAGCATAAAATAAGCCTAAATTTTCGAAGGCTTTTCTTATCTCACAATTGGTGTGAACTCAACAAGATATAATTAATATAATAATTAATATATATACTGAATAAAAATACACAACACAATATTAAAACTTTTAAACATTGAATATGACATAATTTAAACTCTGTCTTCAATAAGATATAAGAATTACACAATTACTAAATTGATATAAACATTACCATAACAGCCTAAAAAATATTAATCTTTTTATAATCAAAATAAATCAATTTTGTCATATTTTAGTAGTTCCTATAACGTGAAGCGACTGAAAAGCACTTTTAGTACACTTGTGTGCGAATTCAAAAGTATAGCTTTCAAAAAGTTGATTGATTCGCATAGTTTAAATATGATATCTTCCTTGTTGTGATTCATTTTTATTTTTCACAAACGCAACCGTCGCTTGCAGGCCTTAGCTGTGTCAAACATGCACTACTTTCTAACAGTCAATTTTCAAGTTTTTCGACGTCACCTAACCGTCTAGTTGGAGGTTGTTTGGTTGTGTAGGATCCCTCAGACTTTTCTTTAACATCGATCTCTTAGTAGATTTATCTTTCTAACTTCACCAAATAAGAGCCAGCGACAATGTCTCCATTTAGAGCTCCTAATATAAACAAAATTTGAATTAACAAAATGTGTAGACTAAACAACAATTTCAAAAAATCTCATTTTTAACATTGTATGCCTTATCTTTTAATATTATGCTTTATCTGTTTATGCTAAATTTTAGATTACAATGTTGATTATGTTAATATTTCAGATTGCAGTGTTAATTCCATTAGACACTTTTGACATTTGTGTACTTTTTCCAAACTATTAAATTGACAACAAAAATTATTATATGAATAAAAATAGCAAAGAATTTTTACAAGCTTTCAACTTTTTTCTCATCATATTAATAAATAAATAGACAATGAAAAAGGCTATAAATGTCAGTTAATTAAGGTTATATTAACTAAAAGCTTAATTATGTTAAATTTTTCATATGATTATGATAAATTTTACCATGACACAAATAGGATGCTTAGATTTTTCAGCTCATATGACTTCATTAAAATTGGTAAAGCATTATCCTTATTATTTCTTTTTAATAATAATACTATTTATACCAATAGTGTACTACATTTACTCCAATTTTTAATTAACTTTTATGTATTTTAAAAACTCAGAAACTAGCTGTTACAGATGCAAATAACTTAAACCCAGAATGCCCAAAAAACAGATTTCATATTTGCGATTCTTACAAAATTAAAATAAAATATGTATGCATATTAATAAGATTACGAATATTCAGGGAACTGTTTAATCATACATTTTAAAAAAATTCATTGTCTACAGTAGCATACACCACACATGCAAAAATTAGACTCAATATTTAATCTTATTATTAACATCTTGAAACATAATACCATAGAAATTTGATACTATTTTAATAAGATTAAATTAAACCTTACTTTGGTTCAAAATAAGTATAATAAAAATAAAAATATATTATAATAAAAAATTATTAATTTACAGGATGAGAATTATTTTGATAGTGTATAAGGTTGCAGAAAATAAAAAATAAAAAAATGGTATTGCAGTTAAATATGACCTAAAATTTCAAACAATGTATGATGTTAATTTACAGATTAGGTATTGAAATACACAGACTGTAAATAAAATATTAAAATAAATTATTTATAATTAAGAATAAACAATTATCCAAATTATATAGACTAATTTATACAGTAAAACAATTTTTCAGAATAACTATTAAATATGAGAAATACAATTGCAAATACTACTTATTTTTCAACTAGTATACCAATCAATTATAAATATACTCAACTGGCTAATTGAAACTTAGATCAACACGACAATAGTAAGAAAAAATATTGGTCCACCAAAATCTTAGAAAAAAAGATTTCTAATAAAGGGAAGTTAATGTCTGACATAAGTATCGCTCATACTACCCACTTCTTGTTGACCACACAAAATTCACAAACGCCCACATCATGAAAGCACATTACCAACCTACTTTTTAGAGTGACTCTATGCAAAAATTTAAGTACGTATGGATGATCTGAAGTAACTTTTGACCATTTTAGTTTGAGTACAATAGTTTTTAAACAGTTCAGCTCATAATTTCGTCAAAAGATTAACATTTAAATTCATTATCATGACAAAGTATATTAAAGGCTTTAAACAAATAAAATTTAACGTAAAGTTAAAAATTGAACTATTCAGTGGCTGAACTCAGAAGTAAAAATATTGAAACTTTTAAATTAGCATATACTTTTTACATTCATTAAAATCTAAGAAGCATTCAGTTCTATTTTATAATTAATTTGTAATAACAATATGAAAACTTACAAAAAGGTTTCACTAATTCAATTTATTAACAAGCTGAACATCTTTATATACACCGTATCACTTTTATGTACAAAGATAAGAATATAATAAATTCAGGACTGCCAACTACTATGTTTTTTACGAAATGTTTTATTGATATTGATAACTAAAACTTTCAGAATTTTGGGAATTTTGCTAACATCTTAAAAAAATCATCGCCACTTCCGGGTCGGCCCCCCTCCAGGAGAAATTAAAACAAAAAGATTAAAGAACAGGAACAATTTAAAGAGTATAACTCGCAGCCATCCCAGGCAAATCTCTACTAGTCTTTCTCTTTTAAATAATAAATAAAATTTGTAAGCTTAAAATCTTTTAGGCATCTTGACAGTTGTAGCTGGTGCAATGGATCCTGACACTGAAATATCCCTAAATGTAGATTTATAAAAGATAAAATAACTATCAAATTTTTAAAAAAAATTCTATAATAGTTTGCATGTTGAATGTGTCAAGAACTAGAAAAACATACCTCTATTGAAATAAAAATAAAATATGCTGTTTTCCAAATCATTTCTGAAAAAAACAATTGATTTAGAAATTATACAATTACAAAATATATGTACGCTATTAACTAGGTAGTAATATCAAATTTTTAAGTATCAACTGCTTTGTTTTTAAAATGTTATTTTAGTTTTACTGAAACTTTAGGGTACCAACAGTCAATGAAATATAATTAAAATTAAATGCTTTAAAATTTTTAAAATAAAATTAAACACTAAAAATAACAAAAGAATTTGAGATTAACACTTAATATATAATGCGAAGTTTACAAATATTATATACAACTAAACAAATATTTAATTTGTTCATAACGGTGATATTAATGAGAATTTATGTGAAAAACATGTGGACAAAGCATTTAAATTAAATTTTCATTAAGATACCCAGGAAAAAAACAGGAAAAATACTTTCTTCCCGTGCAATGATGCACACGCAGTAATAATTCAAGAATGTAATATATGTCTTGATATCTTTAAATACTACTCAAGCATACGTTTTAACATTTCTGTAACTAACAAAGATGCAAATAAAAACAAGAAATAAAGAGAAAAATACACTTACTAAAATATAACACCATTCTTTCCACGATGCTCGATGCTTCCATGATGTCCGAATGTAAACAAGTGTGATTGGCTGTGAAGTTCAGACAGAGAAACGGAAAGAACTAGAAAAACTGTGCTATATAGCTCAGCTAGCGTGATATATATTTAACGAACTGATTCATCAACTCGTGGTAGCTTGATATTGATTTAACGAACGACTAAAAGTCAATTCTCGTCTTTTGCGTGGTTCCCATTCGGTGCTGAATTAATCGCTCTTTTTTGCTTTTATAGATTCAATTGAATTGAATTAGCTATATTGTTACAAAACAAATTTATTTAATTCATTCAAAAAAAGTTTATTTTGTTTCATGATTTAAATTTATTAATTACAAATTTCAAAAACGGACTGAAATTTATAAATTTATGAAGGAGAGTTTTATGTTTGAAGGTAAAAATTTGAGATTTTATATCAGTTTTTAATTCATGTAAACATATTTCTTTTGCTACGAAGTTGTTTGAAACTAATTAATTTATTTCGTGAATTGATAAATTAGTTTCGGTTGGGAGTAACATTGTTCTAGAATAAATTCAAATATAATAAATAAATAAATAAATAAAAACAATTTATAATAAAATTTAAAGTGATACAATTAAATAATATGTCATCATTACTTTGAATAAAATAAATTTTTTAAATCAAAAAATAAATAAGTAAATAAATAATAAACGTATAAAAACACAATCTATTAGTATTAAATTACTTTTATTAGAAAATTACTTACATTTAAATGACTTTAAGCAGAATTTAAAATAATTAAAATGTGTAAAAATCTTACTCAAAAACTTCCTTTTCTTCAAAATTATAAAATGATTTTAATATTTTTAAAAATGTATTTTTTTAATTAATGTACATAGAAAATGTACGCTATAACCACCCTTGATATATACGTTAAGAATTCTTATACAAATCTAAGAAATAAATTATTTGAAAGAAGTATATAATAAAAAATAAAAATAATAATAAATAAATAAAATAAACGAAGTTTGAAAATGTCAAAACTGTTAGATTTTCAGAACAATATGTACTTACTAAGAATGAAGCTATATTTTGTAACTATACTTGAAAACTCCCAGTATATTTGAAAACTGGTATCAAAATTTCTAGTACGATTTTATATCTGGTATCAAAATTTCCAGTAATGATGCATGCTGGTTTTAAATTTCTGATATAGTGCCATACTGATTTTACACTTTCCAGTATGGGACTATACTGGTTTTAAAATTTCCCGTATGGTGTTATACTGGTTTTATAATTTCCCATATGGTGCTATGCTGGTTTTAAAATTTCTAGTATGGTGCCATACTGGTTTTAAAATGTCCAGTATGGTATTATACCAGGTTTTAAATTTCCAGTATGGTCATACTGGTCCTAGTATCATTTTTACTGGTTTTTGATACTGGTCATACGATTTTTTTTTCCAATAGGGAAACCCTCCTGCTGCAGACAAATATACAGCGTTAAAAAATCGCTTAATTAGTATTTTTTCAGAGAGTGAAGCTTCAAAAATTAGAACACTTTTACAAGGACTCGAGTTAGGTGATCAACGTCCCTCCTACTTGTTAGCTCGTATGCGAGAACTAGCTGGATCTCATCTTAGCGAAAACATTCTTAAATCGCTGTGGTTAGCCAGATTGCCTAAAAATATGCAAGTTATTATTGCTGCGTCGAACGAAAATTTAACTCAATTAGCTGCAATGGCTGATAAGATTATTGAACTCGCTAGCCCTATTCAAATAAATTCTGCTGAATCCTACACTTTATGATCAAATTTCTGAACTTACCAAACAAATTAATGAACTAAAAACTAGTTTTCAGAAAGCTCAGCAAAATAGACATGGACGTGAGCGAACTAATACCTATCGGATTTATAGAATTCATAGTAGGTCACGTTCTAGACAAAATTATTACCGTGAACCACAGAATAACATGTGTTTTCATCATATTAACTTTGGAGATAAAGCTAGAAAATGCAAACCCCCGTGTACTTTTCAAAACTCGGGAAACCAACAGGGCAGCCACTCCAGGCCATGAGTGGCGAACGCCATATTGATCGTATTTATTTGGCCAATCCCTCTACGAAATTAAAATTTTTGATAGACACAGGCGCAGATGTATCAGTCATTCCAAAATTTTGTTCAAAAGCTAATTATCCAGAAACTTTGGTGCTATATGCTGCAAACGGTTCTAAAATCCAAACATATGGTACTAAATTAATAAATCTTAGTTTAAATTTACGCAGGAAATTTTCTTGGAACTTTATTATAGCTGATGTAACTCAGGCAATCATTGGAAGTTGATTTTTTAAATCATTTTAATTTATTGGTCGATGTTCGTAACAACTGTATAATTAATAAATTAACTAATTTAAAATCAACTGGTTTCCCCTCAAACAAATCAACTCATATTGCGGAAATTACTCCAGTTCTCAATGATTCACGTTTTCATCAGATTTTTAATGAATTTCCATCGTTGGCAAACCTGTCAATAGTAAATAAATTAAACTCCGAGTCACTGGTTTATCACCATATTGAGACTTTCGAACAACCCGTTTATGCGAAACCCAGAAGACTCTCACCCAATATCCTTGAAGCAGCAAAGAAAGAATTTGAATATTTGCTAGAACAGGGAATTATTCGTCCATCAAAAAGCCCTTGGGCTAGTCCGCTCCATATGGTGAAGAAAGCAAATGGTGATTGGAGGCTATGTGGTGATTATCGTCATGTTAATGCAATAATCGTCCCCGACCAATATCCTGTTCCACATATCCAAGATTGTGCGCAGCAATTTGAGGGCATGACAATATTTTCAACTCTAGATTTAACCCGAGCGTACCATAAAATTCCTGTTTTTCTTGGGGATATTCCAAAATCAGCGGTTACAATGCCATTTGGCCTCTTTGAATATGTATATAAGCCTTTTGGCTTGAGAAACGCTGGTCAAACTTTTCAAAGATATATAGTTTTGCAAGCAAAGTTTTGTCAGGGTTTAATTTTTGTGTCCCGTCCTTTGACGATTTGTTTATCGCATCCAAAAATGCAGATGAACACGGAGAACATTTAAGGCAAATTTTCACAAGACTTGAAGAACACGGGTTGAAACTCAACCCTTCAAAATGTGTTCTCGGTAAACTGCAAGTTTCATTTTTAGAGTGCTTAATTACCTCATCAGGCCTTAAACCTTTACCTGCAATAGTAAAAACGATCACTGATTATCCCCAACCAAAAAATATTGCGGAGCTTCCCAGATTCTCAGCAATGATTAATTTTTATCGACGAATTTCACCCAATGCAGCTCAGACCCAAGCCCCATTGCACGATTTTTTGAAAAACTCCAAGAAAAATGATAAAACTTTGATCCCATGGAACGTTATCGCCGTGGAAGCATTTAATAAATGCAAACTTAATTTTGCTACTTTGTAATATTTTTCTCTTAATCATAATTTGTCAATAATGGTAGATGTATCCGATTCGGCCATAGGATCCATTTTGCAATCTCACACACCTTCTGGCATTCGTCCAATAGCATTTCATTCCCGTAAATTAACCACAACAGAAAAAAATACAGCACTTACGAAAGGGAGATATTAGTCATTTACTGTACAATAAAATACTTCAGATATATTTCAGAAGCTCGACAGTTTATTATATTTACTGATCATCGCCCTTTAATCTTCGCTTTTTATAAAAAATCGGAATCTTGTTCTCCGCACCAACTTCGGCATTTAGACTTTATCGCACAGTTCAGCACATATATCAGACACATTTTCGGTTTGAATAACACTGTTGCAGATGCTCTTTCTAAAATAAACGCAATTAATCTTGACCTTAAAAACTTAGCCGATGGTCAAAAGACTGATGAGGAACTTAAAATTTTAATCTCTTCCAATAACTTATCAATAGATTTAAAACCTTTTAAAATGGGAAATAATCTCGAACTCTTCTGCGTTGTCAGTAAGGAAAAAGTACGACCTTATATACCCAAGAAACTTCGCCATGAAGTATTCTGCTCATTGCACAACTTGTCGCACCCTGGAATACGCGCTAACAAGCACCTAGTCTTAGATCGATTCATCTGGCCGTCAATGTTGAAAGACGTAACAAAATGGACTCGTCCCTGTCTGGCTTGCCAACGAAACAAAGTCCAAAGTCACACTATAAGTCCATTACAGCCTTTCAACCTACCTTCTGAGAGATTCCAGCACGCGCATATCGACTTAGTTGGACCCCTCATACTCATATGTGGTGGTTTCTTAGCATCAGCCCCGCTAGGGGCTCTAACTAATTCATCTGAGTGGGAATAAATAATAAATCGTCGAAGCGCAACTGAAAGATGAAAGTTGGGGTTCAGTAACATTTGCTGAGAGAGAATTAAAATGAAATAGAGAGATTAAACAAACAAATTTAAGAGAGAGAAGAGGTTTTTGTGGCATACTGCCTCGCCTCCCCTGGAGGTATTACCCCCGTAGTTGGACCCCTTCCACCCCTTTCATCGCTCATTGGGTATCTCGCTTTGTAGTTCCTGCTATCTTGACTAAAGACCAAGGCCGACAGTTCCAATCCCATCTCTTCTCCTGCCTGAAGTCTATGTTTGGAATACAGCGAATCCGCACAACCCCCTACCATCCTTCTTCAAACTGTATGGTTGAACTGTTCCACCGTTCTCTGAAGCAAGCTCTTCGGTGCCACAACACTAAATGGACTGAATCTTTACCAGTAGTTTTACTAGGCCTTCGAACTTGCTTCAAAGAGGATCTCAATGCATCTTGAGTTGAGATAGTCTATGGACAAACTGTCGTCTTACCTGGAGAGTTCTTTGAGCCTCCCTCTGATGTTCCGAGTGATCCTTCAACTTATCTTTCAAAACTTAGAGAAACCTTCAGAACTTTAAAGCCTACCATTCAAAATCATCCATTCAAAATCATCATGCTTCGTACATCCAGCTTTAGAAACGTGCTCCCATGTGTTCGTAAGAATTGATGCCTTGAAACCTGCACTGTCACTGTCATCACCTTATGATGGACCTTTTGAAGTTTTCCATTGAACTGAAAAACATTTCACGATTAAGAAAAATGGGAAGGAAGCCACCATAAGCATTGACCGTCTCAAACCAGCATTTATCTTAAACACCGACTCATCAACATCAGATCCCATGCTAGGGGAAAGAACAGACTCAGCAGTTTCAACGCCACAAGCTCAATCTGAGCAGGATGAACCTTTACCTGTTATGACTCGCTCTGATAGAAAAGTTATATTTAATTATAGATATTTGTAATTCCTCTTAGATTACTTTATAGACTCTTATCGACTTGTAGACTCTTATAGACTGTTTCGTACCTTTGGTACTAAGGGGGGAGTACTGTCACGGCAACCATCTAGCTCCCTCTAAAACGAACTGAAGTGAGGAAACCCCAGCCGGCTAAACCGGTTGAAAACCCATCTCATGCTCACTTCCAAACTGACTCGCATGAAGGGAGGACGCGTTCTTCAAACCTGGATTACCTTAATTTTTACAATGTAAGCTTTTATTATTTGTTTTTGTTATTCATAAAATTTTCCCTAAATATCAACCGTTTCAACCTGTATCAACCGTATGAAATATCAACCGTTGTTTCAATAATCATACAGATCAAACTGGGTATAGCAAGAAATTCTATCAGAATATAAAATTCAAAGATTTTAGTTATTCTTGGCTGCCGCTATTTTTTAAACGAGTATGTCTGGATAGACATATTTAGAATCGCAGTCTGTCTGTCAAAATTTGCTGCGCCAAATAGGGTTAATGAAATATCAACAGTTGTTTTAATAATCATACAGATCAAGCTGGGTATAGCAAGAAATTCTATCAGAATGAAAAATTCAAAGATTTTAGTCATTCCTGGCTGTTATACGAACGAAATTTTAAAAAAAAATTAATAATTGAGGTCTTGTCTTGTTATCATTAACCAAATTACGTTACGTTACAATACTGAGCAAGAAGCTGCAATCTTAATTAAGATTAACTTTACAAGCATAATTTTTTTTTGTTGTACAATATAAAAATTTACCTATTAACGACGTTAGTTAATGGAATTTTAAAATAAATTTTTGTCTCAAAACACAAAACCTAAAATGTTTAGTATTTTACTTGGTAAAAGAAGTGTCTACAATGACATGAATTTTAAGTAAGAGAAAAGGAAATAACACGTTTAAATTATTCCTTCATAATGACCTCAACGTTTCCGCAGTAAAGAATGTTTTTTTTTATTATTAAATAAAAATTATTAAAACGCGGTTTCCTGGTAGTTATTGAAAGATTTTTTTTTCTAATGTAATATTCGATTTTAAAATGTTTTCTGTATTTTTAGTTAGAACAAAAACTTTTACCTTCTCCCTATGACACAAATTGCACAGACTACATTGGAATGTGGAACAAAAATAAAGGAAGAGGACCACTTAATACAGCTGTGAGTCATTTATTTTTCTATTTTTTTTTTTTTTTCTTTACAAGACAGCACTTAGTCTCGACAAACATTTTAATGTCCATAACAATCAAATAAGTATATTAATATACTTTCTAATGTCAACTTCGAAGTGAAAGGATTGAAACTTTAAACATGACACAAATTGCATTGCTATGTGCAATCGAAATAATGGAAGCGGTAGCGAAAGTTTTACTTACCAATGAAATCTTATTATTAATCAAAAAATCTTTTATTCAATGAATTTGTTGATAATAATCTCAGGTGACTTCGCTTAAAAATCTCACAAAATCTTGTACAGGTCTTCCGTTATTTTGAAATAGCAGTCTGCATCGAACAAAAACAACTACTAAAGGGGACTTAATATACCAAAAACGTCCATCCTTAATTTTTTTTAAAATAAAGTATGATAAAAATGATGTATTTAAAATGTTTAATAATATGTTTGAGTTCATAACTTTCAGGGAAATATATATATATATATATAAACACAAATTAATAAGAAAATCATGAATAAAATAAAAATAAAATGAAGAGAAACAAGAATGGGAAAAGCAATGGTCGTTATCAAGACACATCTATTGCTATAAATGCGATATTTCTGAATAAAGAATAATTATCCGAAGATGAAAATAATTCTTTATATGTGTCGATATCGCAAAAAACCTTTTGTTAAAAATTTATGAAATAAAGTAAAAAGTAATCAAAATTACCGGCGTGTAGCAAAATGCAGTTTAGGTTTAAAAGTATAATAATTAAACAGTTAGTAAATTGAAAAAAATATATATTTGATCGAAGTAGAAATTCTTTTTTAAGTAAGTAAAAAATTAGTGCTGCCATCTATGAGAAGAATTAATAAAAATTCGGAAATTAATTTATTAGAACCCCAAAAAGGAGAGTTTGTTTCTTATTTTTTATTTTATTTGCTTAACGGATTCAATTTAAAAAAAAAAAAAAAAAAAAAAAAAAAAAAAAAAAAAAAAACATTCATTTCCATTCCATCATTCATAGGGTAACTTATTTAAAAGTCAGAGTCTGCACATCATACGGATAGAGAGCCGTTTATAGACTTTATCCTTCATTCATACATCCTTACATAATTTTATATATATAGCAAAATAAATAAATACAACAAAAAAAAACAGAAAAAAATTAGGAAAAACAATAAGTATCATTTATTGTGCATAAGCTGCAAGTAAATAGAACTCATAAGATAAGTTTAAAATGAAGATAAAACAAAGGTAAATTACAGACAAATGAAAAAAGGAGGGGGGGGGGGAAATAATAATAATGACAAACAACCGGGGAAAGAAAAAGAATTAATTAATTAAAAAAAAAAGGATAAATTTTTTTTAAAAAGATAAAGTTTTTTTTAAAAAAACCGAAAAATAAAAGATATAATCTTTTCATCAGCCCACACGATTATATCCGAAAAAGAGTGCTTTCTAATATTGTATCAATGTAGGCAAAGCAAAATATATTTTGCTTTGCCTATATATTGCAAAATATATTTTGCAAAATAAATTTTTTCGGGTCGGCCCCCCTCCAGGAGAAATTAAAACAAAAACACTAAAGAACAGGACCAATTTAAAGAGTATAACTTGTAGCCATCCCAGGCAAATCTCTACTAGTCTTTCTTTTTTAAATAATAAATAAATTTTGTAAGCTTAAAATCTTTTAGGCATCTTGACAGTTGTAGCTGGTGTAATGGATCTTGACCCTGAAATATCCCTAAATGTAGATTTATAAAGGATAAAATAACTATCGAATTTTTAAAAAAAATTCTATAATAGTTTGCATGTTGAATGTGTCAAGAACTAGAAAAACATACCTCTATTGAAATAAAAATGAAATATGCTGTTTTCCAAATCATTTCTGAAAAAAAAATTTATTTAGAAATTATACAATTACAAAATATATGTACGCTATTAACTAGGTAGTAATATCAAACTTTTAAGTATCAACTGCTTTGTTTTTAAAATGATATTTCAGTTTTACTGAAACTTCAGGGTACCAACAGTTAATAAAATGTCATTGAAATTAAATGCTTTAAAATAAAATTAAACATTATAAATAACAAAAGAATTTGAGATTAACACTTAATATATACTAATGGGAAGTTTACAAATATTATATACAACTAAACAAATAATTAATTTGTTAATAACGGTGATATTAGTGAGAATTTATGTAAAAAACATGTGGACAAAGCGTTTCAATTAAAGTTTCATTAAGAAACCCAGGAAAAAAACATTAAAAATACTTTCTTCTCATGCAATGAAGTCTATATACCGTTACCCTAACCCAGAGGTCGCCAAAGTGGTCTATATAGAACCCCAGGGGTCTATTTAACAAAAGTGGGGGTCGATCTGAGCCAGGGCTCGATACCAGTCGGAAAGGTCAATCGAAGAAAAAACAGTTCTTAATACGCAAATCACACATACCTAATTGAGTATTTAAAATTTGTGAATTTTTTAATAATTGGCTTAATATCAGTTTCTTTATAGAACATAAATTAATAAACGTATATTTATTCGGGTGAAACAAGTATTTACGTACCAGCGCGCAGTGGCACGAACTCATTGCTACGTAAGGATTATCAGTATTTTTCAAATCTGCGACAATGTGAAATAAAAGAAGAAGACTTGGAAATATATACAGGTCATCTTCAAAAACTGAGCGACGATTTTAAACTGCATTTTGTTGATTTGGAAAGCATTGGCATCTCCGAGTGGATTATTGTGCCATTTTCTGCTCAAATTGAAAACGTGGACAGCAACATGCAAGATGAGCTTGCTGAATTATTATCGGATCTTGAAGGAAAGACGCTTTTTAAAAATGTAACAATAAGCAAATTTTGAACAAATATAAATATAATGTAAAAATATGTAAAACTTTAACGAAATAGCTCAGCAATTTATGCTGGCATTTCCAAGTTCCTATATGGTTGAAGCCGACTTCAGTCACGTAAATTCAATCTTAACTAAGTACAGAAATAAATTAAATGTGGATTTTCGAGGGGATTTAAGATTAAAATTGACCAAATTTGAACCCAATATAGCGAACCTTGCAAAAAAACACCAGGCACACCCAACTCGTTGATTAAGACGCAATAAATCTGTAGTTACTTTACTTATTATTTCTACTTATTTATTATTACTTATTATTTAATAAATATTAAGGTATTAAAATTTCAGCATTAATATATTTTTCATAAAACTATTGTTATTCAATCTTCTATTACTTTAATAAATGTTTAAAATCATAAAATAAATGTACACGCACAGTAGGGGAGAGTGGGGTCAATTGTAACAGGGTACGATTGTAACAGAGCAAAAATTTCGAGAGTCGGGTTCTAGATTTAGTTCCTAGGTGGCGCACAAGGTGTATTTAATAAATCTACATGTACACCCCTGCTGGCAACTATTTTCATGTACTTTTGAAAGAGTTACATCACGAAAGATATTTATTTTCACGCTACGTAAGTACTTTTTTTGGTATTAGAATATTATATTTTAACAAAGTAATTTTGTTTAAACAAATAAAAATTATTAACCGAATATGTAAGTGGACACCTTAATTAACATTTCAAAAAAAAAAAAGATTAGTCTTGTTAATTAACTAGCACTGTTTTTAACAAATGAAGCTGAAATGGCGTCTTGGGGACGATTGTAACAATAAGTAAAGGGACAAATGTAACAGCTGAAAATAAATAATCTTATGTTTACAAACCATTACTTAACTCTTTAAGAACCACCAATGGTTTCCTATATCATTTATATTATGTTGCATGTGTATTATTTTATTTGTCGCCTTTCTCAGCATAAATTAAAATTTTTAACCCCTTAAAGTTAAAAGTTTAAACCTTTAGGTCTCTGCTCATTATTATTTTTACTCCTAAAATATCACTACTATTTTGATCAATAAAAAAATATATCACAACTATGATAATATGTATAATTAATTATGTTTTAGTTGAATTTATAAACTGTTACAACTGACCCCGTAAGTGGGGACAATTGTAACGACTGTCAAAAATTATTAATAACAAATATAATAACATTTAAAATAAGGTATTTTTTTTTCTTTCTAGTAGAGGATAGTCTACTTTACTCGTCTGTCAATTAATACTAATAATATATAAGATTTTTTGTTAGTTAAAAATAGTTAAGTAAAAAATTTTACAATTGACCCCACTCTCCCCTATCTAATAGAGTTTTATTTTAATTAACAGAAAATTACTTTTATGGGGGTCGATGGAGATTTCGAAAAACTAAATAGGGGTCGATGATCAAAAAAGTTTGGCGACCCATGCCCTAATCTTTGTGCATGCACAAGCAAAGCAGTAATAATTCAAGAATGTAATATATGTCTTGATAACTTAAAATATAAATGTTACTCATACTCAAGCATACGTTTTAACATTTCTGTAACTAACAAATATGCAAATAAAAGCAAGAAATAAAGAGAAAAATACACTTACTAAAATATACCGCCATTCTTTCCACGATGCTCGATGCCCGGATGTAAACATGTGTGATTGGCCTGGAAGTTCAGACAGAGAAACGGAAAGAACTAGAAAAACTGTGCTATATAGCTCAGGTAGCGTGATATGGATTTAACGAACTAATTCATTAATTCGTGGTAGCTTGATATAGAATTTACGAACGACTAAAAGTCGATTCTCGTCTTTTGCGTAGTTCCCATTCGTTTCTGAATTAATCGCTCTTTTTCGCTTTTATAGATTCAATTGAATTGAAGTAACTATATAGTTACAAAACAAATTTATTTATTTCATTCAAAAAAAATTTATTTTGTTTTATGGTTTAAATTTATTAATTACAAATTTCTAAAACGGACGGAAATTTATAAATTTATGAAGGAGAGGTTTATGTTTGAAGGTAAAAATTTGAGATTTTATATCAATTTTTAATTTATGTAAACATATTTCTTTTGCTACGAAGTTGTTTGAAACCTAAACTAATTAATTTATTTCGAGAATTGATAAATTAGTTTCAGTTGGGAGTAACATTGTTCTAGAATAAATTCAAATATAATAAATAAATAAATAAATAAAAACAATTTATAATAAAATTTAAAGTGATACAATTAAATAATATGTCATCATGACTTTGAATAAAATAAATTTTTTAAATCAAAAAATAAATAAGTAAATAAATAATAAACGTATAAAAACACAATCTATTAGTATTAAATTACGTTTATTAGAAAATTACTTACATTTAAATGACTTTAAGCAGAATTTAAAATAATTAAAATGTGTAAAAATCTTACTCAAAAACTTCCTTTTCTTCAAAATTATAAAATGATTTTAATATTTTTAAATATGTATTTTTTTAATTAATGAACATAGAAAATGTACGCTATAACCGCCCTTGATATATACGTTAAGAATTCTTATACAAATCTAAGAAATAAATTATTTGAAAGAAGTATATAATAAAAAATAAAAATAATAATAAATAAATATAATAAACGAAGTTTGAAATTGTCAAAACTGTTAGATTTTCAGAAAAATATGTACTTACTAAGAATGAAGCTATATTTTAAAACTACTTTAAAACTCCCAGTATATGTTTGAAAACTGGTATCAGAATTTCCAGTGTGATTTTATATCTGGTTTCAAAATTTCCAGTATGATCCATACTGGTTAAATTTCTGATATAGTGCCATACACTTTCCAGTATGGGACTATACTGGTTTTAAAATTTCCCGTATGATGTTATACTGGTTTTAAAATTTCCAGTATGGCCCTATACTGGTTCTAAAATTTCCAGTATGGTGCCATACTGGTTTTAAAATTTCCAGTATGGTATTATACCAGGTTTTAAATTTCCAGTATGGTCATACTGGTTCTGGTATCATTTTTACTGGTTTTTGATACTGGTTTTACGATTTTTTTCCAATAGGGTATATATATATATATATATATATATATATATATATATATATATATATATATATATATATATATATATATATATATATATATATATATATATATATATATATATATATATATGTTACGCTTTGAAAGCATAAACATTGTAATTTCGTAGTGTGGCCGGTGCTTCTTAAAAAGATACAGGAAAATGCAAGAATCATAATATAATTTTATTAAAGTAAGGGCCAGAGCCCCAGAATGCCAAGCTTACATGCTGGTGGATAGATAGAGAATAGCACAATTGACCTTGGAAAAAGGGTTTTTATATCTTTCTGGACAATATATTTAAATATTAATAGGTCTCAGTAGCGTGGGACTGATCAATTTCCCAAGCCACTACAGCCATATCATCACATTTTTTGAGAAAATTAGATTCAATATTATTACTTTCTTGTGAGAAAGGTTTTAAACGTTTGTGCGTTAGATACAAGCGCTATTTATGGATTAGATTTAAAATATAATTCTTTTAGCATTGCATAATATTCCCCCCCTCTGAAGAAAAGGTCTGATCAATATGCTAGCCTATTGGTCAGAACTTCCCCATTTACGCGATTTCAATTAAAATTTGGTATATTGTCCAATATTATACATTTATAAATAAAGTATTACAATAATAACGTTTATACAAAAGTAACTAAATATTTTTACATAACTTTGAATAATAATAATAATTAATAACTTTATAATAATTAATAATGACTATGTACACATTTCCTTTTCCTGTTGAAAGGAATAAAAATATCAAAACAAATCTAAAATAAAAAATACCATAAAATATCTAAAATAAAAATATATCAAACCAAAATTTCACAATTTGTGAAAAGTTCTTTTCTTGAAATAAACTGGATCCATTGTTCAGGCCTAATTTTATCAAGTTATTCATCCATGGAAGAAGAAAAAATTGTGTTCCTTATCATCATTGTTTCATCTTCGAAACAATTATTATTCATAAAGTCATTTAAATTCACTCATCATTTAAATGGTTTTTACTTATGATTCCATTAATGATCATTTATTTTCACAAATATTGTGTAGAATTATTCACAACATGTGAAATACACTAAAAAATCAATACAAATAAAATAATACAGGTAATACAAATAATACAAGTAATCTAATTTAAAGTGCTTACTTTTCCAAATATTTAAAATATTTCAATAGCATAAAAATTTACATACAAAGTACAAAATAGATCTTTGTAGAAAATAATATGCTTTATTCCAAATTAATAAAAATATATGCGTTATCCATTGATAACGATTGATAGTCTAAGTTGGGTTAAATATTCCCAACTAGACGGGAAAAAACAGGGTTTTAAGTTTGTTTACTCATGCTTGATCTTTAATATTGAGGAGAAAAGATCAGTAAAGAAATATTCTATGTGAGGAGTGCAACGGTTCAGAAAACCATTTATATATATTTCATTGGCAAAAATAAAATTTAGGAAATTGACCTTAATTTTCCGAAGTCTCAAACATCATGTAATAAAAAAACTCATAGATAGATGCATTAAAAAATTAACGGGACTCCAAAAATAGGGGCAGAAAATAAAAATAAAAAACATATGAGCACTGAAAAACTATTGTTAATTTTTTACATACAATTGAAACTGTTGACTTGGATAAAATTTCCTTAATTTGTTTACATGTACTATTTCTGATTCTTCCTTAGTGAGAAAATTAGGTTTATCGATTTCAAATGACACCTCAGATAATTTCTTTAAAATTTTGTATGGACCAGAATATGGTGAACTTAATTTCCTTGTGTTGGGATAATGGAATTCTTCGTAAATTACTAAATCATTAACTTTAAAATTAGGCTCCAAAAAATGAGTGTCATAACGAATTTTGGTTTTCTTAAAAAACTCTTGGGTATTTTGAACAGCTATTTTTCGTGCTTCATCAACTGGAGGAAAAATATTTTGATTTACAAGAGAATCACAAGGTAATTTTCCATACATTAAATAAGCCGGAGGAAATTTAGTTACAGAATGAGGGGTGTAATTATATTCATGGGTTACTTCTTCTAATAATTTTGTCCACGGAATTTTTTTAGAGTTCTCATTGATTTTACATCTTAACCTAGAGATTATTGTCGCATTAGATTTTTCAACTTTTCCATTTGTTTGCGGATGATGAGCTGAAGTCAATAATTGTTTAACATTATAGTTTCTAAGAAATCTTCTAAATCTAGATGCTGTAAATGCGGCATTACGATCACTTAAACTTTTAACTGGAACTTGAATTTGAAAAATTTGTTTTAAACAATTTGTGTATGTTTCAGTTGTTACACTTTTAGAAGGAAAAGTCCAAAGATATCGAGTAGCATGATCAATAACTAAATGCAAATATTTTTTAGTTGAGTTGTAATAGTTTAGCCCTCCGACAGTATCAATTGATAAAATTTCAAATGGTTGCTCTGTAGGGGGCATACTTTGCAACAACCCAAATCTTTTTTGGTGAGATTTTTTGTTAATTTGGCAAGTTTCACAACATTTTACATAGTTAGAGATATCAATTATTATATTAGGCCAATAATAGAAGGGAGATATTAAAGCAATCATTTTTTTAATACCAACATGACCAAATTGAATATGAGTTTTTTCTATTATTTTTGTTCTTAAAGAAAATGGTATTACTATTTTATGCAAAAATTTTTTCTTAATAGTTAACAAATCATTAATTTTTATGAATTTAGGACTACTTAAATTTTCGTTTAATTGCGCTTCTTTAATTTCCTCATGAGTCACAACTGGATTATTATCAAATAAACTAAAAAATACAGAATATCTAGAAAGCATATCAGCTTCATGATTATTTTGACCCTTAATATATTTTACTTCACAATCATACATAGATAGTTTTAAAGCCCATCTAAAAAGTCTACCTGTAGGATTTTTTATTTTCTTTAACCAAGTCAACGCGGAATGATCACTATAAATGATAAATTTAGTTCCATGCAAATAACAATGATATTTATCTAAAGCATTAATTATAGCTAAACATTCTAATTCAGTAATTGAATAATTTCTTTCATGTTGAGATAAACATCTGGAGTGAAAAGCTATTGGGTGCATTGAGCCATCTGCTGGATGTTTTTGTTTCAAAACAGCAGCAATTGCTTCTTTTGAGGCATCAACAAACAGATGACATTGATAGTTAGGATTATACAGAGTTAAAACAGGTTTAGAAATGAAAGACGATTTTAATTGATTAAATGAGGTTTCGCATTCTACAGTCCAATTCCATTTAACATTTTTCTTAAGAAGATTATTAAGGGGCAATCTAAGTTTTGCATAATTTTTAATAAATTTATGATATACATTAATACTACCAAGAAATCGTTGTAACTCTTTAAAATTTTTTGGAGGTTTTAACTGTCTAATAGTTTCAATATTGGCATTTGCAGGTGAATACTGACCTTGTTCTATTTCATAGCCTAAAAATTTAATTTTAGTTTTAGCAAATTGACATTTTGAAAATGTAAGTTTTAAATTTTAAGTTTCACATATTTTAAAAATTTTCTCTAAATGGTCTAAGTGTTCTAAATAATTATCAGAATAAATGATAATATCATCAAAATAGTTTAAAGTAAAATCAACTTTATGTTTTTGTAAAATTTGACAAATAGCTCTTTGTAAAATAGCGGGTGAATTTTTCCAACCAAACGGTAAACGTAAAAATTCATAAAGGCCAAAATTGGTTGTAAATGCTAATTTTTCAGTATCATTTGGATCTATTGCTAAATTCCAGTAACCACATTTTAAATCAATAGTTGAAAAATATTTAGCACTAGACAATTTATCAATTAAATCATCAATTCTAGGTACGGGTTCAGAGTCAGTTTTGGTTATCTGATTAAGCTTTCTGAAATCTACACACAATCTGGTTTTATTACCTTCTTCTTTTTTAATAAACAAGAATAACTGGGGAGGAGTATGGACTATAGGAGGGTTTAATTATGTTAGCTTTTAATAAATTATCAATTTGATTTTTAATTTCAGCATTATCTTTAACAGATGCTCTATATGGATGCAATGAAATAGGCAGTTCAGAAGTTAACTTTACTTTAACAGGTTGAAGTTTTAACTTGCCAATATCAAAATTATTCTTGGAAAATACATGATCATAACTAGATAAAAGATCATTTAACTTTACCCTATCCTCTTCAGAAGTTACAGGTATTTTCTCCTGAAATTCTGAGGGTGGGTTGAGCCTATGCTCATGAATATTTAAACTATTGAAATTTCTTTCATCATAAAATTATTAGTTTCTATATATCTATTATTAAAACAATCATTTACATTACAATTCACATTTTTAAGATCATTTTTATGTTTATTGTTGTAAAATATATTTGTATGACATTTATTTTTATTACTATAACAATTATTAGACTGAGAAAAGTTATCATAATATGTAACATCTTTAAATTTTTGAAATCAATATGTAACTTAAATAATGATATTTCATTAAGACCAAGTATAGCAAAATTAAGAGGGGTGTCTATAAATGCGCATGTTATTATTTTTCTAATGTTTCCTATTTTAACACTTACCTTTTGGAGGTTTCCCTTGATATTTCCTTGAAATTGAGAAATTGAAATTTTAGTAGAGTTCAAATGTTTTTTTGTTTGTTCTATAAAATGTTTCGGAATTATAGTGATGTTGGATCCTGTGTCCAATATAGTTAGTAAATTTTTATTGTTCACTCGCGATGTTACACATAAATAGTCATTTGATGGTCAGCTGTTGTTATTGCTAGGCTGCGGAGGCTGGGTATCACGTTGCGGTACTCCATAGCGATTAAGAGAATTCACTGATCTTGGCTGCTCCGTTCTGTACCGATGTTGTGGAATCCACTGTCTTGGCTGCTCCATTCTGTGCCGATTTTGGGGAATCCATTGTCTTGGCTGCTCATAGTATCTTGGATTATCATTCCAGTTTTGTCGTTGGGGAGTAGGTCTATTGAAGGCACTCTTTTCATTTTTTTCTAATTTTGAGCACAACTTAATGAGTTCTTCAACAGTAGATGGAGATGCAATACTCAAAAAATTACGATATTTCTCTGGTACGTCAGCTTTGATGGTTTCAAGCAACAACTCCTTATCTATGTTTAGATCTTCTGACGCTTTCCACTTTTCCGTAGCATATTCATAAAATGTCTTTTTTGAAGATGGCTTCATACATAGAAAAAGTTCATACTTATCTTCTCTAGAGAGAGAAAATTTTTCTTGTAGTTTTGCCTCGAGTTCGGTCCATTTCTCAATTTCTATGCATTCATTTATGTAGAATGTAAATAAATCTTTTTTCAGGTATTCAGATATGTTATTTATTTTCCAGTTTTCTTCCAAATGTAAGATTTCACATTTTTTATTGAAATACTTAATCCAGGAAGGGAAATTCTTTTTATCCTCACACGGAGAAATACTAACGCGAGCTGGAACATCCACCTGTTTTTCTTCAGAATCCGACATTGTTCGTTTAATTTTTCTGTTTCTTAATTCCAAAGTCATAAAAATAAAATTCTAATCGGCGATCAAAGCGAGTAGACAAAATAAAGAGAGAAATAACTGTCCTCATTTCTCTTTAACACACCCACGCAATCAAATTTCTAATCGAAGGTTATGAATCACTTTAGAAGAGAAAGTCCATCATTAAAAGATGTTGTTTAGTTAAATATCATTTTCAGTTTTTAATAATAATTTTTCGCGACAGGAAACTATCCTGCCGACTTATCTGTTACGCTTTGAAAGCATAAACATTGTAATTTCGTAGTGTGGCCGGTGCTTCTTAAAAAGATACAGGAAAATGCAAGAATCATAATATAATTTTATTAAAGTAAGGGCCAGAGCCCCAGAATGCCAAGCTTACATGCTGGTGGATAGATAGAGAATAGCACAATTGACCTTGGAAAAAGGGTTTTTATATCTTTCTGGACAATATATATAAATATTAATAGGTCTCAGTAGCGTGGGACTGATCAATTTCCCAAGCCACTAAAGCCATATCATCACATTTTTTGAGATAATTAGATTCAATATTATTACTTTCTTGTGAGTATTGAACTTTTTCGATGTAAACGAAGAGTAGTTAGTTGAAGTTGTTTCTTAGTTAAACTGGTAACCTAAGTGGTTAGAGTCTGTGTGACTCATGTTATTATTGAAGAATAAATAATTATTGTTATTGATCATATGGTTGATTGAATTAGCTGATGGTTACCAACATCATCACATTATGGTGACAGAAGTGTTTGTTGTAATTGGATAAAGGAAAAAATCTGCGAGTACTATGTTTTTTGACTATTATTCTGAGTGATTAATAAAGAAAAAGAAAATAATGAGTTTCTTGTCCAGATCTAGAAAGGAAGATCTGTTAAAATTAGCAGAAGAGCTAGGGATTACACTTCCTCCTAATCCTAAAATTATCAATGTAACACAGTCAATTACTTCCGATGCTAAATATGATGAAATATTTACGAAAAATGTGTTAGAAAACATTGTTTCGGAACGCTTGGAAAAAGCGACGGCCGAAAAAGAAAAATTAGCACAGGAAATTCAGCTTGAAAAGCTTAAAGCGGAAAATTTAAATCGGCAAAATGGAACTCCGATCCCAGCAACAGAAACAATAAAAACAAGTGGCTTGTGTAAACTAATTAAAAATTTTGATGCCAACGAAACCAATATCAGTACCTATTTACAGTTATTTTAGCGACAAGCAAACAGAACAAATATAAATAAAACTGAATTCGTCACGTATTCAATGGGACTTCTCCCATTAAGCATTGTTCAAATAATTGCTTAAGAGCCTGAACAATTAACTGCAGACTATAATTTTGTTAAAACTTTGCTTCTGAAACGCTTTAAACAATTCCGTCAGAAATTTTATTTCCATAGAAAAGAAGTAAATGTTTCTTGGCGAGATTTCGCATATCAATTAAACTACTATTTTAACAAGTGGTTTAGCGGTTTGAAAATAACAGACTTTGACAAGCTAAAAGAATGTATGGTCGTTGACCAAGTAAAAAGAAAATTACCGTTAGATATTTGCGAACATTTATTGGATGATTTACACCAAATTGTTAAAATACTCGCCTTTAACAATGTCAATTATCTTTCAAAACACATTCTTTGTAATGGCAACATTGCTTTTTAACTAGCCATTTAGCTGTTGGCAACAGTGAGTTGCTTGTTGTTGTTTACATTTTGCTATGCCGGGAACGGCATCCTTTCTCCCTTCCTTTAAATATGTAATCTAGACCACAATACATTTCTGTTATGTTTTTAATTTGAATTTAACACGTTATCAGCACGAAGCTCTAAAGGAAATGTTTTGTTGAGTTAAGATCGATGAAGATTTATATTCAATTGTCGATGTAAGCAATGCCGAAGTTGACAATGCCAGTGACTCATATTTGAAGAAGTAAAAATATTTTGTTCAACTGACAACTGAAGAAGGTAAAATTCAAATAAATGACATGTAATTCGTTAAACCTATTAGAAATGTGCTATAGTATAAAATCTTAAGATAAAATTTCTAAAACTGATATCTCTTTAAAAAGGTTAAAATTTTGGCTATAATTAAGTCTATTAAAAATTGAAATAAGTGAATTGCAATGGAAAAACCTGAATAAACAAAACATTATGTTTTTAAAAAATAATAACCATGAACGATTCACAACTTTGATAAAAACATAAGTATAAGTCTTAGAGCTTTGACATACAAAAGAAAAACTTGTTAAACAACAGTTAAATCTTGAATGACAGCGCGTTGTCTACGCATTCTTTCACCACTCAGTCTTTCATAGAGCTAATCAATGGTCTCTTCCAATCTTCGAGCACGCTTCTTTTGATTATACTTCAAAAGCGTAACAGCACGACTGAGACTCATTTTTCAATGAATAACTAATAACAATAATAAAACAAATAAATTCGTGATATAAATCAAAAATCGTCAAATAAATTCGTAATATATATATCGTGAAAAAAAGCGCTGTCGACAAAATACTAAGATAGAGATCTATCGACAAAGACTACTCATTTCTGCCTAGCTTAATAGTGTGAGATTTCCGCAGCTGAATTAAACAACCTGAATTTCGGAAGAGATCACATTTGGTGAGAATGCTCTCTCTGATTATTTCAATTTCCGTTTTTAAAAGCGCTATATGTTGCGCCACCTCAGCTAGAAGAAGACAGCAAATAAGCAATTGCAATAAATGGTATCCAAGAAAGCAAGAAGATGAAGGAGACATTAACAGAAGGAAATTCAAATGCTTTAGCTGTGGCGAATGGGGTCATAAATCTGAAGATTGTGATGAAGCACAGAAGCATGATCGAGTCGTTTCAAAAACAGCAGTTGATTTAAAAACTGATTGGACATTTTCTGCTATGAATGATGCTGAAGACAAATCAGGTATTTGGATTCTTGATAGTGGTGCTACTGAGCATATGACATCAGATCGTGGAAGATAGGTAAACTTTAAGACTTACTCCTCAACTGTGGAAGTTGTAAATGCTGAAAAAATTAGTGTAACAGGAATAGGTGATATCATAATTAGATTGCCTGTACACCCAGGAAAGACTGTTACTCTTCTAAATGTTCTATATGTACCAGATATGGGAAGAAATCTGCTTTCAATTGGGCGAATTGAAGAACATGGGTTTATTGTTGAATTTTCAAATGGAGAAGCTAAGGTAATGGAAAAGGGTAGATTAACAATTCTGAAAGCCAAGAGAAGAGGAAGACTGTATATAGTGGAAGAAAAGCAAGCCACTGCTTATGTTGCGAGAAACAAAAGTGAAGAACTTTGGCATCGTCGACTTGGACACCCAAATTATAACTCTATTAAGGGACAATTCCCCGTAGATGAGGTCTTGAAACTACCGAACGCATCACATCTCTTGTGCAGTGTGTGTGTACAAGGCAAGATGAAGCGGAAAAAAATTCCCAAAAATAGCTGAAATCAAGGCGAAAGCAGTTCTCGAAATTATCCACACAGATGTTGTTGGAAAAATCACACCACCATCCATAGGTGGAGCTAACTACTTTGTTACTTTCACCGATGATTTCTCTCGATACTCTTCTACATACCTCAGAGAGACAAAGAATGAAGTACTCCAAAAATTTGATGAATACAAGCAAATTGCTGAGAATGTTCACAACAAGAAAATAAAGATCTTAAGAAGTGGCAATGGTGGTGAGTATAAAAATCACAGTCTTGACAAGTATCTCACTCTACATGGTATACAGAGACAATTGACCGTGCCTGAATCTCCACAACAAAATGGAATTTTAGAAAGAAAAGGCCAAAGATTGATCAACACTGCTAAATGTTTACTAATAGAATCTGGTATAGATAAAAAATTTTGGGCAGAAGCACTTTCAACAGCAATCTACCTGCTAGAACATCTTAGAATTTTCGGATAAAGGGCTTGGAGCCATGTACGATCATTTTCAAGACACTCTAAATTTGACCCAAAGGCTATTGAATGTGTCATGCTAGGTTACCCAGAAGGTACTAAAGGTTACAGACTATGGGATCTGAAAAATGAGAAAATTCTGATTAGTCGAGCTGTCACTTTTGAAGAAGATACCTTTCCGTATAAGAACGAGCATCCAATGAAGGATCTGAAAGAAAACAATGTTGTAAGAGAAAAATTATAAGACGGACCACTCTTTTTAAAAAGAGATGATTTATTTCTATTTATTTTAATTATCGCTAAATGCGATTTCAGAAGTTTTATTTTTCATTAGACAGAGCTACAAATGAGCCGTCTGTCATTATGGAAGTTACAAGATCTTCTGCCGGTTGGGGCACTGACACGCATGCGCCAACATTCCGCCCGGCCTTGCAATGTTCACATGCAAAAACGTAACATATAAAATTTAAAAATAAACACAAATATTACATAACTTTACATTATAAAAAACATAAACATTATAAAAATGTAAAAAACAGAATATATGACATTATGAAAAATACAGTCCTTTTTTTATGAATCAATAGGCAAGATAGCTATTTTAGAGACAGCTCTTTTAAATACTCCAGATTTTGTACGAATTTTTACTACACGCAATTTTTTATCCGAACCATGATAAACATAAATTATTCGGCCAAAAATCCAGGTATTTAAAGGCAAGAAATCTTCTTTTACAAGTATCATCTGTCCTATCTTTAAATCGTTTTTTGTTACCATCCATTTTGATCTAGCTTGTAATGTATTTAAGTAATCTGACTTCCATTTTTCCCATATAAGTTGTACAACTTTTGTAGTTTTCTGCCACCGACTGAGACGATTATCATTTAAATCAGTTAAATTTGGTTCGATAATTGATGTTATAGGTCTCCCTATTAGGAAATGACCTGGTGTTAAAACATCAAAACTGTCATTATCACCGCTTAAGGGGCAAAGGGGGCGACTATTAAGAATTCTTTCTATTTGAATAACTATTGTTTCCATCTCTTCGTAAGTGAAATGAAATTTTCCAACTGCTCTCTTAAGATGATGTTTTACTGATTTTACACCCGCCTCCCAAAGACCACCAAAATGGGGTGATTTTGGTGGAATAAAATTCCATTCTATGCCTTTAGAGGTAAAATAATTAGCCAAACTCTGATCTGGAAAATTAATTAATCCATAAAACTTTTTTAATTGAGAATTAACGCCAACAAAATTAGTGGCATTATCGGTATAGATTTTGGAGCATTTTCCGCGTCTACTCGTAAATCGTTTCAGTGTGGCAATCATCGAATCTGAAGTCAAATCAGTCAGCTGTTCAAGATGGATGGCTTTTGTGGAAAAACAAATGAAAATACAAATATATACTTTGTTGAGAGTACCCTTACGTTGATGTTTATATTTAACAGCAAAAGGGCCGCACAGGTGACGGAAAATGGGGGTGACATGTTGACTCTTTCACTTGGTAAATTACCTATAATTTGAGTGGAAAGGAATGGCTTAGATTTGAAACATGTTACACATTGATGTACAGTTTGACGTGCAAGTTTACGATCTCCTAAAGGCCAAAATTTTAACCTAACTGCACTTAACAAACCTTGAGGGCGAATATGAAGTAATTTCCTGTGTAAACTATCGAAATAAATTTTTCTTAATTTGGACTTTTTCGGTAAGATTATCTAATGTTTTTGATCAAATGGTACTGAAGCATTATCTAGCCTTCCACCTACTTGTATTAAACTTTCACTATCTACAAAGGGAATTAAACTAGAAATATTGCGAGAAAAATTTTTTTTATTTACCAGTGTCTTCTGAGAATGCTTGATCAGGATACTTTCAGAATACTTTACCTCGTCAACTGTCAAGGGTCCCATTTTCTTATCCTTATGTTTACAATTATAAAGAAATCTTCAAATATAACACAAATTATGATTAATTTTATAGTAATTATTTGAGAGTTCTAAATGTTTATCAATCAGGGTCTGTGAATCATCAGTTAGCAAAACAGTCTCTTCCGTACTCTATGTTGAGGAAACAGTTTTTGCTTCTCGGAGTATTGTTTCTTTTTCACCTTTTGCAAGGGATTCTATATCAGGAAATGATTGTTCAAAAGTTTCTCGAGAATCAGATTCCATCAAAAATTCAGCACCTGTCCACCACCTGGAACTATCAACCAAACATTCAGCACTAATTCCGCGAGAGAGAATATCTGCAGGATTTTCTGTACCTGCACAATGGTGTCAGGAGTTTGGATCTGTCAAAGTGACTATTTCTTTAACTCGATTTGCAACGAATTGTTTCCAACGAGTTGTCTTTCCCTTTATCCAGGAGAGTGCAATTTTAGAGTCAGTCCAATGATATGCAATTGAAGACCTTTTCAGATTCACAATCTTTTTTACTTTAGATGTCAAGCGAGCTGCAACTAGAGCTCCCAGCAATTCCATTCTAGGCAAAGTCACACTATTCAAAGGAGCTACTCGGCTTTTAGAAGTCAAAAGTCTAACGATTGGTCCATTTGGAGTGTAAACTTTCAAATATACTGTAGCAACGTATGCGTTCTTACTGGCGTCACAAAAACTATGAATCTCGACGATATCCTCCTTGGATAGAGAATTAAGAACCAGTCTAGGTATCTTAAGATTTTACAAAAAGGGTATCTCTTCGCACCATTTTATCCACTCTTTCTCTATTTTCGGTGGCAAGGATTTATCGCAAAGATTTTTTTCACTCCATAGTTCTTGGATCAGACATTTCATTCGTATGGTGAAGCATGAAATTAACCCTAAAGGGTCAAATATCTTCCCTATAGCTTGGAGTATCGAACGTTTTGTACTTTTACTTGAAGAGACGAATTTTAGGAGACTTCTGGTATCCACAGAAGAATAATCTTCACTGGTGTTCCATAAAAGTTCCAACACTTTAGTCTGATTGGAGCCCAGACTGACACGAGTGTTTTCAGGATGAGTATCAAGTCCCTCATTCTTCCACTGCTCCATCAAATCAGCGTCATTAGTAATCCACTTCCATAGAGTCATTCCAGCAGCTTCTATTATTTTATTTGCATCTTTAGATATTTCTAATGCTCCATCAAAATCAACAGGAAGATCATTTTCATATTTTTTGATATGATGCCTGATAGTAGCAGCGAGTAGAAATGGACTTGAGTTAACTCCAAAGTTCACTCTATTAAAATGGAAGATAATTATTTTGGGATCTTTGGAAACACTTGGTTCATCATTGCTCCAAAAGAATCTTACTGCGTCTTTGTGTACCTCAGCAAGACCTATTTGAAGGAAAGCCTGCTTCACATCAGAACAGAAAGCTGTCCGGTTAAGTCTAAATTCAATAAGTACATCCAAAAGATTGGGGTTTAAATTGGGCCCTGTCCACAAACAGTCATTGAGATAGAGTTCATTGACCTCGTATGCCGCAGCGTCAAACACAATTCTTAACGATGTTGTTAAACTTTCTTTTTTAACGGCCATATGGGGTAAGTAAAATATAGGTCTTTCACGTTCATCCTGTATACTATCAGGTTTAACTATTTCTATAATGCCTTGACTTAAATAATCCTGTATAATTTCACGGTATCTATCATAGAGATCCGGGTCATACTTAAATCTTTTCCATAAGCTTCGGAAACGTTGTTTCGCTAAAGAATAATTATCAGCAAGTTCATTATAGTCTTTTCTAAATGGAAGTTGTACTATGTAACGACCGTCTTTGAATTCATTTGTTTCATTAAATATTTTCATGGCCTGATCTTTCTCTTGTAAAATGGGATCGTCTTTAATCCCAAGCCCCTCCAAATCAAAAAACAATGTTAGTGTATCTTGTAGCGAATCATTTTTAGTTAGAAAACAATATCTTTCCTGAGTAATTTCGATTTCTTTAAGTTTACCGCAAGCTATACACCCCAAAGACGGCTCTTTAAATAACAGATCATCATTTATTTTATACGTATTTTATTTCAAAACCTTGAAAAAAATATCAGAACTAATTAACGCGTGCACTTCAGTAGCTTCATAAAATGACTCATCGGCTAATTTCAAAAAATGAGGAATCTCTATTTGCGAAATGTCTAAAGTAGTGGGCGGTGTGAGTCCCGTAATATTTTCAACCACATAAAATTCAATTAATTCATTAAAATTAAAATCTTCATTCGAAATAGATGTAGTTAATTTCCAATTAATGTTTTGGATCGATCCGTTTAAACCCGAAATCGGTGTTTTTATTTTTTCCTTTTAATCCTAATAAATCGCTCATATTTTTCTTTAATACGCATATATTAGAAGCTGAGTCAAGGATCGCTTTTATTTTTATTCTCCTGCCATCTGCACATGTAATAAATATTTCAGCAGTTGAGAGCAAAACGTATTTTTTGTTTTGTTTGTTAGTGGCTACGCTTAAAACCGAAGCATTGGGATTCTGATTACTACTAGAAGAAGAAGAAATTGACACGTGATCAACTTCACTTTGAGGCCGCAGATGATTAATAATCATAAAATTTGAAGAAGAAATATTTGATTCAGTTTCTTTCGAATTTAATTTTGTGCAAATTAGCTTTGAATGTTTTAAGGAGCAAGGACACCGATATGGGGAAATACATTGAGCTTTTGTATGATTTTTTTCTCAGACATATTTCGCACAATTTGTTAGAACGAATTATCTTTATTCTTTCATCAATATCAAGATTTAAAAATAATGTGCAGCGAAAAATGGGGTGCATACCTTGTTTACAAAGAAAGCAATTTTTATTTTTGTTATCGTTTTCAGACACTAAAAGAGTTTTAGGTTTAGAGGGAAACATTTGGGGCTTTTTTATTTTTGTTTCGTAAGAACAGTTTCTATCTACGGATAAAAGTACAGCTTACATACAGTTTCTAAGTTATCATTTAGTTTATGATTATTCTCTGTCTTGTTATTAGAATCAGAGTTCGGTAATTTATTAGAATTTATTAATTTTAAAAATCCTACCTCTATATCATCCTAACGATCATCACACTTATTCAAATCAGTATCGATGGCGTCAATATCACCAGGTTGGATGTCCAAGTTGTAGTATTCTTGTCGTAATGCCTCACTTCTATTTTTTAAGATTTCTACACTTCTTAGTTTGACATTTAACTCTGTGATATCACGCAGGTCATCAATTTGTAGAAAGTTTTCTAGACGGGTTATTTTCCCTTTAAATGAAGTTCGTGATCTATTTATGATGTCCATAGGCTTAGCCATTGTTCTGATTCAACTCCGAAGCTCGAAGGAGCCAGATGTAAGAGAAAAATTATAAGACGGACCACTTTTTTTAAAAAGATATTATTTATTTCTATTTATTTTAATTATCGCTAAATGCGATTTCAGAAGTTTTATTTTTCATTAGACGGAGCTACAAATGAGCCGTCTGTCATTATGGAAATTACAAGATCTTCTGCCGGTTGGGGCGCTGACGCGCATGCGCCAACAAATGTTGTTCTTTATATTGAAGATGAAATAGAAGAAAACATACTACTGATGGCGAATGATGAGAAAAAAGTTGGAAATAAGCCAACTGAGGATCATGGAAATCAAGAATCAAATGTATTCACTGATGAATTGGAATGTGATGATATAGCTGATTCAAATATACATGTTCAAGAGAGTGAAGAGAAATCAAATTCAGTGGAGCTTGATGGACTTACACCTCAACACATACATCACACAAACCCCAATCAGCAAGAAAAATATAATGAGCTGAGTGTAACTAAATGTGACTATCATACACAAACAAATGATAGAATAGTTGTTAAACCCCCAAAACATTTGCAAGACTATTACCTATATAATGCAAAAGAATTGGAGAAATCAGAGTATAGAAATCCAGTTACGGCTAAAAAAGCCCTGCAGTCAGCAGAAGCCGAACAATGGCAGGAAGCCATGAATAAAGAAATGGAAAATCTGACACAAGCTCAAACTTGGGAACTCACCAGCAGGCCACCAGGTTTTAAGGTAATACCATCGAGGTGGTTATTTTGCAAGAAGAAAGATGAAAGTGGAAAACGAGTTAAATTCAAAGCCAGGTTAGTTGCAAAGAGATATCTACAGATATCTGGTGTGGATTTTCAAGATACTTTCTCGCCTGTTAATAAACTGAAGTCCTTAAGTTTATTGCTTGCCATAGCTGCAGAAAGAAATCATGAAATTCAACAGATGGACATTACAGCAGCATATTTTAACTGAATTTTAGAAGAAGACTTATACATGTCCCAACCAGAAGGAAGTGTTGAAAAAGGAAAAGAGCATCTGGTATGTCACTTAAAGAAGAGCATTTATGGATTAAAGCAATCCGGGCGTGCATGGAACAACTGTTTAAATGACTTTCTGATCGATTGTGGACTCAAGCGAGAAGATCCTTGTATTTATTTCTGCCTTCAAAAACAAATTGTAGTTGGAGTATATGTTGATGATCGCCTGATAATTGGTCGTATTGAAGAGATAGACAAGTTCAAGGGAAAGATTAAGAAAAAGTTTGTCGCCAAGGATCTGGGACCAGCAAGTCAAATCTTATCCATGCAAATTCTGAAGGAAGATGACGGATCATATACTTTAGATCAAACAGCTTATGTGTCTGAAATCCTGGAAACATTTAAAATGTCTGAAGCAAAGCCTGCAGCTACACCATTAGACCCAAACTTAAAATTCAATAGAGTCAATGAACAGAAATGGGAACAAATTAAAGAAAGAAGCTTGGGGATTCCTTAGCGCCAGTGTATTGGAAGCCTTTTGTATTTAACCTGTGGAACTCGACCAGACATAACCTTTTCAACCACATATATGAGCCAGTTCAATGAAAAACACACAGAGGAACACTGGATGGGTGTGAAACATATCCTTAGATACCTGAAGGGAACCATGCACAGAAAACTAAAATTTAAAAAAACTGGTAAGCCACTATTAGTGTATTCTGATGCTGACTGGGGGAGGGGGGAGATAGAACTGACCGCAAGTCATACAGTGGTTATCTTATAACACTTGCTGGTGCACCTGTCTCATGGTCCAGCAAAAAACAACCTACAACTGCCTTATCCTCAACCGAGGCAGAGTACGTTGCAATGTGTCACGTAGCGAAAGAGGTGTTGTGGATGAACAATCTCCTGAAGGAAATATGTTATAAGTTAGTGTCTAGTCCTCAAGATGTATTTGTGGACAACCAAGGAGCAATGTTTCTGGCTTAAGACCAGATAACATCTGATCGGTGCAAACACATCGACATCAAGTATTTTTTCCTTCGAGACTTGGTGAGCAGTGGGCAGATCGCTTTCCAATATATCCCGTCAAAGGAAAATGTGGCAGATCTATTTACAAAACAAGTACCAAAGAGAACTTTGATTATGCCGAGACTTATTAGACTTAAGGACTAATTTATCCTGTGTTTTTCACACTCTGAATATTTTAAAAATGTAGTGTATAGTACAGTGTTACAGGCAAGGAGGAGTGTTAAAATACATGCCTTTAACAATGTCAATTTTCTTTCAAAACACATTCTTTGTAATGGCAACATTGCTTTTTATCTAGCCATTTAGCTGTTGGCAACAGTGAGTTGCTTGTAGTTGTTTACGTTTTGCTATGCCGGTAACGGCATCCATTCTCCTTTCCTTTAAATAAATAAATATGTAATCTAGACCACAATACATTTCTGTTATGTTTTTAATTTTAATTTAACACAAATAACTGAATTAAGTGTATTGATTGATAAGCTAGAAACATGCGAAAACACGCGAATAATTACAAAAAAAGTAGACACCTCTAATAAGAGTTCAATCTTTAAAACCAAAACATTTCCAATTCAACAAAAACGAAACACACCCATCTCTTCTTTTTCTCCTAGTTTGAATTATTCGAATCAAAATAAAGATATGTCTCATATTAAATGCTATAACTGCCACAATTATGGGCATATAAGTGCAAAATGTGATCAATTAATTAAAAAGTGTAGAAACTGTAATAAATCAGGTCATTCCAGTCATGAATGTACCGAAAGAAACGTACATATAATTCAACCAACTCGTATTGATAAAAATATTGTAATATTTAACAGTAAAATAAATACAATTATTGATACAGGCAGTGAAATAACCATGTGTAGTGGTGTATTATATCAAAAATTTCCTCCCATTCTCCTCCAATTGTCTAATATTATATTATCTGGAATAAGTAGAGAGGCTATTTCCCCATTTGGTTGGTTTAATACAAATATAGGTATAGATAATTTTACGATTAATGCTAATATTTATGTTATTCATAAAATGTAATTCGATTTTATAATCGGAATGGATGTGCTTAATTGTTTAGATATCAATTTTGCTAAAGGCAAATTATTTTATTTTTATTTTATAACCGTCGTTGAACAGCCGACCCAATTTCATGGGTTTACGACTACTAATGTTCAACTCCGTAGCCTTGTAATTTTGAACCAATCCAGAAGACAAGGAAACTCCTGGATCAGTACCCCCAGAGGTATTGATTTGTTATGGGAACATGGAGGACTTTGAGACTCGACAGATTTAACGTGCATGAGTCACCATTTACTACACGGGGAGTCTTCGGCCGGCGAGGATCGAACCCACGACCTCTTTGGATATGGGCCCAGCGCCCTACCGACCAGGCTATCCCGGCCCCAGGCAAATTATTTTATTTTATAACCGTCGTTGAACAGCCGACCCAACTTAATGGGTTTACGGCTACTAATGTTCAACTCCGTAGCCTTATAATTTTGAACCCAATCCAGAAGACAAGGGAACTCCTGGATCGAGTATTGGGAGAAATTTTGCCTTCGTGGAGGACTTTTTGATGGAGCTAACCCGCATTTGCGTTACATGGAGAGGAAGACCACGAGAACCCCCACGGTTAGCCTGACTGCAAGGGGACTCTAACCCATGATCCGTCTACCACTGAGGATATTTCACGTCAGCACTGTGGTCAGTGCAAGCCGGATGCGGAATTCGTATCGACTGGGATTCGAACCCGGTTCGCCTCATTGGAAGGCGAACGCTCTATCCCCTGAGCCATCGCGGCTCGAGGCAAATTATTTGTTAAAAATGCATCTATCCTAAAGTGACCACACGTCCCGATTTTGGCGGGACAGTCCCGCTTTTTGGTGGACTGTCCCGCGTCCCGCCGATTATTAAAAATATCCCGCTTTTTAGAAAATATCTGCATTTCTTATTTTAAATATACTGTAAAAATATATTACCTATTATTTATTAAGTACCATAGTGAATGTAAAAAAAAAAAAAAATACATAAAAAAAACCACATAAAATGCATGCAGAGTAAACTAAATTAGGCAATGTACCGAGTTAGATTTACTCGGTAGTGTTCGATCATTGTCGTTACGTCTCGGCTTAATTCAGATAAGTGCAGACAGTGTGGACTGCCGTTAGACAGTGCGGTCTGCCGTTAGACAGTGCGGTTTGTTGTTTTCAATTTGGCGTTTGGTTTGACTCATTATTTGATTGACCAAGGTAGAGCGATAGTCGCCACTACGTAGCGGTCAATAAGGTAAAATTTAATACTCTTTTTTAGCTTTTGTAGTAAGTTTTTAATTTATTTCTAGTATTTAACCACAGAATAAAAGATGAGTAAAAAAAAGAGAATGCAAATTTAATGAAGAGCTAAGCAGAGAATTTCCATTTATTAAAAAAACCAAAATAGAATATATGGTATTTCGGTCTCACTTGGTGGAAAAACGATATTACTAAACATCTAGCGACAAAGACGCACAAAAGATTTTTGAATAATGCCGCTTCCTCGTCTAAAATGGAACAGTTTTTTCGCAGTGGCAACATGGAAAAATAGCTAGCATTAGCGGAAGGGCTATTTGCTTTCCACGCCATAAACCACAATCAAAGTTTCAGATCAATGGATTGTACGTCGCAAATGATCAAAACATTATACGACAAAAAATTTGCATGTGCAAGGACAAAAACCGAAGCAAATTATTTGTAATGTTTTTTCACCATATTCGTTTTCACAATTGCAGAAAGAATTAGAAAAATGCGCATTTATATCCATATATTCTGATGCTTCCAACCACAAAGATTTAAATTATTTCCCACAATTGTTAGATTTTTTGATCCAGAAACAGGAACTAAGATTAGAATATTAGATTTTGTTTCATTGCTGGTTGAAACTTCACAAATAATTTTTGATTTAATAAGTACTATTTAAAAAAAGAAATAATTTGAAAAATGAAATTATTGCCTATTGTGCGGATAACACTAACGCAAATTTTGGTGGAAAAGCTAGAAGAGACATCAATAACGTTTTTACGAAACTTAACGAACCTTTAACCAAAAAATTATTGGAGTAGGTTGTGCAGCGCACATTCTACATAAAACTGTTCAAACAGCATCTGACTTACTTCCAGTTGATGTTGAAAATATTATTGCAAAAATTTATTCGTATTTTTATATATATACTGTACGTGTTGAAAGTTTGAAGGATTTTTGTGAAAGCGCAGAAATCGAATATAAAAGAATTCTTGGTTACAGCAAAACAGCTCTTTTACCAGCTGTAGAAAATATTAAAAAAATATACGAACCATTAAAATCATACTTTTTATCACAAGATAAATGTCCAAGAATATTGCAGCTCTTTTTTTAAAATTACACATCACAAATTTGGCTTCAGATCATCCACAACCAAGCTACATTATTTCAGAATGCTGTGAAAATTATGCAAGGGGACAAAATTTCAATTACGGATGTGTCAAATGAAATCAATAATTTAAAAACAAAATTACGAGTAAGAATTGATAACTATTACATTTGTTCTATACTGAAGGCGTTACTACTTCCAAAATATAACAAGGTTAGGTATCACTTACCTTGCTGGTATTCTTAATAATTCGAAGCTGCAACACCAACCATATTACTCTTTTGTTTCTGGGTTTGGCATACAATATATTTAATAATAAATATCTAAGTACGAATGAAGACTAAGCTAATTGTCATTTTAATATAATTTAATAAAAATAACGATAAAAGATGAACAACAAATGTAGATTAGTAACAGAAAGGGAAAAGCGCCAAGCGCTCGTATCAAGTGATCGTTCACGTTCAAACTGTTCTTAATAGTTATTGATTCTTATTCGTATTCTGCCGCTAGGGGGCTCCCACATCTTTCCATGAGGCTGCAACATACTCCCACCGATTTGTTTACTGGCAGATAACAAATCTTATGTATGAATGGGTTAGATGGTTCTGCCGTATCTGGATACATGGGGCACGGCTCTGGATACACTGGCAGCAGGTTGCATCGATTCAGGGGAACTGCTAGGAGAATCTGTAAAGGAAGAAGCTGGAAAGAGAAATGGATTAGTGTTTGTTTCACTTATCTCAAGAGGAAACAAGCGTTGTAAAGGTCTTAGAAATGTTCCATTTTCAGTTTTAACTTTGGCAAGTCTCACAACTTTGTCTTTTCCAGGCAACAGTTCAAGGATCTTAGCTAATGACCAATGTATTCGACGCTTGTTGATGTCTTCAATCAAAACTACGTCGCCAACACTAAGTTGATCAATCTTGTTGTCTCTTGAGGCTTGTTATCGTAGCTGACCTAAGTACTCAATTCGAAATCTTTTTCGAAGATCATCTCTAATTCTCTGCCGATATTTGGCTCTTTTATTTAATCCTTTTGAATCAGTGTTGTCGATATCAGGAACTACAGAGGAAGGCAAATCTTGCATGAACATCATGGGTGTCAAGGGTGATGGATCTTTGTTATCTTCAGACACATAGGTGATTGGACGGGAATTGATGACTTGCTCACAATCACAAAGAATTGTGTTCAGTTCTTCATAATTCAAAGAGCTGCGACCTAGTACTTTTCTTAAAATTTCTTTGACCATGCGTACTAGTCGCTCCCACCAACCCCCCCACCACGCAGCAGTAGGTGGAGTGAACTTGAATCGGATCTTTTGTGTGGATGTAGCAGCACTTATTTCTTTCCAATTTAACTTTTCTAGAAGTTTATTGGCACCAGCAAAATTAGTGCCGTTGTCACAATAAATAACGCAAGGTCTGCCACGTCTTGAAATGAATCGCCTTAAAGATAGAAGGAAAGTTTCGGTTGATAGAGAAGTCACAAGTTCCAGATGTATTGCGCGATAGACGGCGCAAGTGTACAGTACAATCCAGACTTTAGATTTATCAGAGAGATGGAGAGGGCCTGCAAGATCTACTCCAACAATCTCAAATATCGCTGCATCTTTAACTCTGTCTTCAGGTGGTATGATTGGTTCAATCTCAATTCTGTGTTCTTGAAATCTTTTACATTTTATGCATTTTCTGATGACATTTCTTATAGTCTTCCTAGACTTCAATATCCAAACATTTTCTCTAAGGTGAGCCATTAACATGCTGACTCCAGCGTGATGTTTCTCGAGAATCAGTCTTTGTACTACTGGGTGACTTGATGGTAGGATGATAGGATAAAGAAAGTTCTTTTCATCTTTTTGTTGTATAATACTCGTTTTTGCTCTAAATAGCCCATTCTCGTCTTCAATGGGTCTTAATGCTTTGATGGACGGATCTTGTGTGCCAGTGAAGGATTCTTTTTGGATGAGCTTGAAGAGTCTTTTTTCTGCTTTCTCAAATTCACCAACTGAAAGTTCTGAGGATAAATTTTTTTCAGCATTTCTAAAGTTGTAGAGAAGTCGCAATATCCAGGCCATCATTCTCACTATTTTCCGGTATGACGAAAAATAGCGGTAGTACCAGTCAGGCTTATCTTCTTTGTCTAAGAGGCTCAAAACTGTTTTCCTTTTTTCTCTGTTTAGAACATCTTCATAAGGTTGTTCTTCTGCATGAGGCCATTCTTTTTCTGGTAGGAAGAGCCATATGGGGCCCTCCCACCATCGTGATTCCAATAACTGCTCAAAGGAACATCCACGTGAAGGCAGGTCTGCTGGGTTGTACTTTCCTGGTACGTGCTTCCAATCAGAAATTTTCGTTAAAGTTCTAATTTCCTGGACTCTATTGTGAATAAATGTTCCCCACGCTTGATCTCTTCTTATCCATCCTAGAGCTGTGGATGAGTCACTCCAGAATATTGTTCTACAATACTCAAGTCTTAAGTCTGTTAAGATAGTTCTAGCAAGTCTGGCTCCAATCAGACAGGATAGGAGTTCTAGTCGTGGTATTGTCATTTCTTTAATCGGTGCAACTCGGCTTCTAGCATTTACTAGCTGTACTTGAACACCTTCTTTATTTTCAGTTCTCAAAAATGCACAGGTGGCAAAAGCTAGTTTACTTGCATCAGAAAAAATATGTAGTGTTGTAGTGTATTCATTTTGGTAATCTATATTGAGCCAACGAGGAATTTCTATTTTCTGTAGTAAATCTGATTGCTTAATCCAAGTGCTGAATTGTTTACTCAAATTTGGAGAAAGCTGTTGATCCCACTTTATTTTTTGAATCCAAGTCTGTTGTAAGATAAGTTTAGGAATTAAAGTTAAAGGAGCTGTGAAACCAATTGGGTCATATATTTTCTGAGTTGCTGATAAAATTTGTCGTTTAGTGTAGGGTTCCTTTATTTGAACTGGTTCGGAAATGTTGCAATTTAAAGTGTCTTTTTGTATATCCCAGATTAGCCCTAACACAGGTACAAATTGTGGTTTACTTTCTGTACTGTCGATCAACGGAACAGACATGTTTGATCGCCAGCATCTCAAATTGAAATGTGCTGAGGACAAAATTTCTTTGGCTTCACTAATAAACTTTTCGGTTTCTTCGATTTGATCTAAACTAACCAGAGAATTGTCAATATAAAAAGAGTCTTTTAAAATCCGTGAAGTTTCACTTAAATGTTCGGGAACAGCATTCAGCAGATGATTTAAAGTCGCTGCTAGAAGAAAAGGACTGGATGTAAGTCCAAACACTACGCCTGTATACCTTTAAATTCTTATCTGAAGCGAACCACAAGAATCTTAAAAAGTCGCGATTTTTATTTGGCCTTTTCTATATCTGACGACAATCCAACTTTATATTTTCGAAATCGATTTAATATGCTAGGGACTCTATTTCTATTAAGTTAGGACCGAGTGAAGGAGAGTCTTTAGAGAGAGCGTTAAAAACTGGTCTCTCTCGATTCTTTGAACTGTGGGCTAAAAATTTAACTCTTTTCCTCATTTATTTTATTAGTTTCCCAATATTTCTCCGTAATCTTTCTTTTTACTCGAATTAACTAATTTAGTTTCTGTTTTGAATAGGGACTTTTCGGCAATAAATCGGTTACTCGGCAAAACAGAACTGTCAGTAATCCAAGGCAAAGACACCTCATACCTTCCGGTATTGTCTCGTTTTACAGTTTCTAAGAAATGTTTTTGGGTCTCTTCTTCTAACATACTTTTAGTTTTGTTTTCCTCACTAGAAATGCCTATTGTGTCTAAACGCCATAATTCCGATAATTTTGCGTCAGAAACATGTAAAGATAAGGAGAGGCCTGAAAATGTGCTATCCGAAATATCAGTGTCACTTCTTTTCCCCATTAATGTCCAGCCTATCTTAGTCTCAAATGCTGCTAAGCCAATATCTGGGAAATGCTCTATTCTATCAGTGAATAGTTGTGCAACATTATCTGCCCCCAAAAGTATATGAATTTCATCCGGGCTATCTTGGTACAAACATCGATTTTCATTTTCCTGAATGTCACTTAAAATTATCCCTTTATTTCTTAAAAGACCAATTAAATTTTCATCTTCAACCCTTGGGACAGAAGAGCAAATTTTCTTTTCATCTAGGACCTCAATATCGAAACTAAAATTTCCCTCGAAACTACTAATGTTCAATCGATAACGATTATGTAGTTCTGATTTCTCTACACCCCCAAACAGTCCATGCTTAACAACTTCGGAATTTATCTTATTTAATTTTAACCTTTTTGCAGCATACTGGGAGATATAACTGTTTTGACTACCAGTATCGATCAGTAAACGGCAATAACCCTCTATATCACCTCCTTTTACCCCCACGATAAGTGTCTGTAAAAATACTGGAGAATATTTAATTTGATTTGAAAGTACTTTTTCGCTATTTTGAGTTTCGGTTTTATCATCGGCATTTTTATTTTTATTATCGATACATGTCTTAACCCACAATAACTGCATGTAACCTTTGAAACACATTTCGAAGCTACGTGACGATCTTGTAAACATCTAAAACAAATTCCCTTTTTCTTTAATAACGAAACCTTTTCTTCATTACTTAAAGTCATCGCGAAAGAACAATCTTTTGAATCATGTAAAATATCCCCTTTTTTATTCTCACAGAAAAAACAACAAAAGGTTTTATCTTTTACGTTTGTGGATATTAATTCAGAAGTCGAAAATAAGTTCTTTTCTTTTTTATCATAACTCTTTTGCTGGTATTTTGTTTTCGAAGACCCGATAGAGTCACTGTGTCTGCAATTCGTCTGAAATTTCCGAAAAGGGAGCGGCTGATTGACTATCAATTCATTGGTGTTATTTTTTATTATTTCCGCTCTTTCTCTTATATGCAAAATATCAGAAAGAAGCAATGTGTTTATATCATTATAAGCATTTTCGTTTGTGGTTTTATCCATTTGAATTAAAATGTCTCTGGGAAGGGATTTTAATATTGTAGTACACAATACACTAGATAAGTCTTTTATTGACTGACCCAAATTTTCTAAACTTCTTAATTCTATATTTATTTTATCATAAAATTTTCTAAAAGCAAACACATCATTTGAATTTCTTAATGGTTTAATGTTGAGAATATTGTTCATGTGTGTGTGTATCAACAAATCAGTTTTAGCAAATCTGTTTTTCAATAAATCAATAGCAGTATCGTAAGTAGTAACAGATATAGGTAAACCTTCAATAGAACTAAGGGCAGTACCCGATAAATGTGCTTTAAGATAATGGAATTTTTCTACTTTATCTAAACACTTATTGTTGTGAATAGCAGATTCAAAGCTATTCCAAAATGTTAACCAATTGTTTACATCACCATAAAATTTCTTAATAGTCATTTTAGGGAGTTTAACTCTTAAATAATCATTAGATTTATTTTCACAAACACTTTCAGAATCAAGAGAAGATGATGTTTCGTTTACACTAGCAGAATTAGTAGTTAACTTTTGTTTTTGTTCGTTTATTCTTTTAGTGGCGCGAATTTTCGTGCGAACCACTTTTTGGCGGTATTCTTCTGATTTTGAGAATTCCGCATCAAATTCTTCCACTTTAAACAAGCTTTCTAATTCTGAATCAATGTTAGTTAAAGAATCAAAGTTACTAATTAAAAATTCTAAAGTTTCTTCTAAATCATTAGTATCAATTTGTTCTAATTTCAAAAGTTCATCAATTTCGTTTATTTGTTTCGTTACAGTAGCTCTTAGAGAACTTCGTTTTTTCTTTAGCTTAGCTATTTCTTCAGTAGACATGTTTCTTATATTTATATATATAACAGTATTCTAATATGAATAAACAATTCTAATTCTAAATGTTTTATTGTTTATCTATACTGCTATTCTATATTCTATTCACAATGTAAATTCTTTATTATTTATCATCAAATATACTATACTAAATAGGCCGTCCAAGCAGGGATGCCAGTTGTTCTATACTAATGGCGTTACTACTTCCAAAATATAACAAGGTTAGTTATCACTTACCTTGCTGCTGTTCTTAATAATTCGAAGCTGCAACACCAACCATATTACTCTTTTGTTTCTGGGTTTGGCATACAATATATTTAATAATAAATATCTAAGTACGAATGAAGACTAAGCTAATTGTCATTTTAGTGTAATTTAATAAAAATAACGATAAAAGATGAACAACAAATGTAGATTAGTAACAGAAAGGGAAAAGCGCCAAGCGCTTGTATCAAGTGATCGTTCACGTTCAAACTGTTCTTAATAGTTATTGAGTCTTATTCGTATTCTGCCGCTAGGGGACTCCCACATCTTTCCATGAGGCTGCAACAACATTCCTTTAATTATATTCGTAAAGACATCAGTAGGTTGAAAGAACAAGGTGCCATTAAACGACCTGATTTTCTGAAACATGTCAAAAATTTTTATGATAACTGCTTGGAATATCTTGAAGAATGGACAGTTCAATTCGAAGATATTAAAAATTTTCATTGGGTGACATTAAAAAATGAGATTTTATGGGAATATGTGTAAAAATCTTTTGAATATATTAGTAACCATTTTGCGGAAATGATTTTTTTGATGAGTTGTCATTGGTAAAAAGATATGTGACAGATGAAAAAATTAAATGTTGGTTGTCTGCAAATGAGGAAACAGATAAAAAATGGACCGAGTTATTCCTTCATTTTAAACAGAATAATATTCCTGATCAAATTATTTTGAAAATTGTAGAATTCGCGCTCCCTTCCAGGAACAAATGCAGCAACAGAACGTGTTTTTCTAGTATCAATAAAATATGGACAATTGAAAAAACGCAGTTGAACATTAAAACTTTAAAATCTATAATAAGTGTAAAATATAATTTGACCAATTCATGTGAAATATTTCACGACATTTTAATAAATGATCCGAATCTATTGCAAAGTATTCACTCGGATCAAAAATATGACCGTAAAAGAAAATCATAATTTTTTAATATAGAAAATTTAATTTGATTAAAAATCATGATGTTCAAATTATTATTTTTTGCAAATATATTTTAATAGTTACCAATAATTAATAATAAATACATTTTTGTACAAGTATAATGAATGTATACAATAAAATATATATAACTAAATTGTAATTCTCATTTCATCCCATTTGTCCCGCTTTTTCTCAATGAAAATGTGGTCACTTTAATCTATCCCCAAAACAGTAAACGTTAATACAATCATTTCTCGCGTGAAATATTCACCCATCGAAAGAGGAAGTAAAACTTTTAAAAACTCAGTCACAGCGTCTCCTTTCAAGGTTACTTTATTGCCCAGATGCGATTCTTTAATTTATGATCAACAAACTGCTACTCATTCAAATTGTTTTTATTCATCCGATACTTTTCAGTCAAATAAATATTCAAATAATTTAGAAGCTTTTTCTTTCTTAACTCAGATCTCAAATGTCATTGATCATAATGAATTCGATTTATCGCACATACTGAATAAGAAATTTAAGCAAGATTTAACTCTTTTGATTAATAATTATAAGCCATCGTAAATTAAAACAACAAATACTAAGATGAATATAATATTGACAGATGAAATTCCGATAGCTCAACATGCCCGTAGATTTTTTTTTCAGGAAAAGGAAATAGGAGAAAAACAAATTGATACATGGTTAAAAGACGGTGTTATATGTGAAAGCGTCCCTGATTTTTGTGCACCTTTAGTTTTATGCAAAAAAAAAGGATAACTCTACAAGGGTTTGTGTACATTTTCGTAAATTGAACAAAACAACAAAAAAAATTTCGAGATCGTTTTCCCCTACCCCTTTTAGAAGATGTAATTGATCAGTTAGGTGAGGCTACAGTATTTAGCAGTTTAGATTTGACAGCACCTTTTTATCATTGCGAAGTTGATGAAAATAGTCGTAAATACACTTCATTTATTACACATAACGGACAATACGAATTTTATAAGTACCCTTTGGTTTAGCAAATAGACCTAGCGTTTTTCAAAGATATATTTTGCATATGTTTCGAGATCTTATAAGAGATAAAACTTTAGTGATATACCTAGATGATATTTTTATTCCTGCTAAAGATGAAATAGAAGGTTTCGCTAAGTTACACCGTGTTTTACAAACGGCTTCTGAGTGCGGATTAGAATTAAATTTTAAGAAATGTCAGTTTTTATAGAATGTATAGGCTATATAATTGAAAATGGAATTATTAGTCCTTCCCCTTCGAAAACATTAGCAGTTAGAAATTTCCCGCAACCTAAAATACATAAACAATTAATGAGTTTCCTTGGATTAACAGGATATTTCCGTTAATTTATTCCAAATTGTAGTATAATAGCCAAACTTCTCAGTGATTTGCTTAGAAATAATGCTGATTTTAGATTCGATAATGAACAAAAAAAAAGAAGCTCTTCAAAAGCTCAAGATAGCCTTAACAAATGACCCAGTTCTTCATTCATGTAGACAAAATTCTGAATTAGAACTTCATACAGATGCTAGTAGTTTTGGTTTCGGAGCAGTTCTTCTTCAAAAAGCAGACAATGGTAAATTTTATCCAATCCATTATTTTAGTAAAAAAAAACGTTCCAACAACAAGAGAAATATAGTAGCTATGAATTAGAAACATTTGCCATAGTTAAAGTGCTAAAAAAATTTCGAAACTATTTGTTAGGTGTAAAATTATAACCGATTGCGCTGCTCTCCAAAGCACAATGAAAAAAAGAGAAATTATCCCTAAAATTGCGCGGTGGGTGTTGTATCTTGAGGAATTTCACTTTGATATGATACATCGGTCTGCTACACAAATGAAGCATGTTGATGCCTTAAGCAGAAATTTTGCTCTTATAATTCAGCATGATGAGGTAACCATGAAAAGCAGCTGCCCAAAAAGTGGATGAGCAAATAAACATTATTAAAAGATTAATTGCTAATGGAAATGATACTATACACTTTATTAAAAATGACATTCTTTATCGATACGATTATGGTAGGGATCTTTTAGTAATACCAGAAGCAATGTAAAATGATATCATTAAAGAAGTTCATAGTAAGGGACACTCACTAAAACTGAAGAAGCTTTTAAACAAAATTATTATATTCTTGGTCTAAAAGCGAAAATACAATCTGTCCTAGCGAATTGTGTTGACTGTATTTTATACAACCGAAAGCGTGGAAAGAAAGAAGGTTTCTTACACCCGATTCCTAAAGAAGATGTTACCTTTAAGGACATACCACATTGACTTTATAGGTCCATTGCCTTCAACAAAGAAGAAATATCAGCATATTTTTTCTGTGATTAATGGTTTTTCAAAATTTGCATGGCTTTATCCCATCAAAAATGTAAGTGCTCAAGCTGCTTTAGAGAAATTGCGGTTACAACAGACAACTTTTGGTAATCCCTCCAGAATTATATCAGACCGTGGTGGTGCATATGTGTCTAAAGAATTTAAGGACTATTGTCAAGAGGAAGATATTCAACATATTCTTATTACTGCTGGAGTACCTAGTGCAAATGGTCAAGTCGAGAGATTGCATGAAACTCTCATTCCTATTCTCACAAAGTTATCCATCGATAATCCAATGAACTGGTATAAACACGTAAACGATGTGCAGCGATTCATAAATAGTACAATTTCCACCAGTACAAACAAACGCCATTTCAACTTATGATAGGAATACCCATGAAAAACAAAGATGATTTACGGAATAAAGAAATTTTAACTGGCGAATATGAAAACTACTTTATGAAACAACGAGAAGATCTTAGAAGTGATTCAAAGCAACAAATTATGGAAATTCAAGAGCAGAATAAATCAACCCATAACAGAAAGTGCAAACAACCCCACAAGTACGGAAGAGATAGATGACTTAGTGGCGATTCAAAGAACACAATTTGGAACTGGTTTAAAGTAGCGTCCAAAGTTTCATGGTCCTTACAAGATTGTTAAAGTGAAATGCTATGACCGATATGAAGTAAAAAAAGTTGGGCAACATGAAGGTCCTAACTTTACAACCACTGCTGTAGACTATATGGAATAACGGCTTATGGGAGGTAGAAACTTATCGCGAAGTATTGTTCATAATTGTGTAATTTGTGCAAAATTTAATCCTCAATTCTCAGTGCAAAAAATGGGAGATTTACGCGCAGAAAGATGCATTCCATCTTTCCCATTTAATATTATAGGAGTTGATTTCTGCTGCCCCTTTCAAATAAAAAGCCAATTTCAAAGAAAAGGTCCATTGCAAAAAATTTATTTTGCAATTTTCATCTGCTTTGTAACTCGCACAGTTCATTTTGAAATAGTTTTTGATTTGCCATCTGATTCATTCATAGCTGCTTTGAAACGATTTATGTATCGAAGAGGTAAAGTTTCTACTCTTTTTGTAGGTGCAAACAATGAACTTAAACGCTTATTTAAACTAGTAAGTAAACCAGATAATATTTTGGCGAAATATCTTAATACTAAAGCCATTCGTTGGAAATTCATTTCCCCCAGATCTCCACATTTCGTTGGCCTTTAAGAAGCTGGAGTGAAATCGTTTAAATTTCATCTTTTACGAGCAGTAGGATGTTTAAAATTAAATTTTGAAGCATTTTTAAATGTAACAAACAAAATTGAAGGAATCTTAAATTCCAGACCAATGGAACCTCTTTCTTCTGATGAAAATGAAGAACAGGCAATTACGCCAGGTCATTTAATAATCGTATGACCGATTTTGGCCATAGTAGAGTCTAATTTAACAGATTTGTCAGATAACTCTATAAAACGATGGCAACGTGTAACTAAAATTGTTCAATATGTCTGGCAAAGATGGCACAGAGACTACCTAAATCATTTGCAGCAGAAGAATAAATGGTTTTTCCAAAAACAGAATATTTCTGTTGGTTATATTGTATTAGTTAAGGAAGATAATCTTCCAATTAACAATTGGTTGTTAGGAAAAATTGAGAAATTGTTTTTTGGAAAGAACAATAACGTCAGAGTTTGTCTTGTGAAAACAAAATATGGAATATATAAAACTTCAAATAACAAATTGGCTATATTACCAGTTTCAACTGATTAATAATTATTTTGTTTTGTAATTATTATTTTTTTATTTTGTTTTTTATTTTTTTCATAATTATTCTAGTAGGCAATTACACTTGTAAAATTTTAAATAATTTAAGACCATGTATGTGTCTTTGAGGGGATTTAATTATGGACTATGTAAAGCATTATCTATCAAAAGGTTCCTCATGATAGAATCAAGTTAACATGTCTTATATAAGCTCACCGGACAAAAAATTAGTCACCCTACTTCGCAAGCACCGATGAATCGTTAGGTTACGTTAGATGACGCAGTGGTCAAGCAACGTGCTCAACTGCGTTCCCACTGCCTCAACGTGATCAAAGACAAATAACCATCAGTAAGATGTTTTTGGCATAAATTGTTTGTAAATAGGGGTAAGTGTAAGGATGTGTCAGAGTGGCAAACAAGGGTGATTGTGTTTGGCCGTGCGTATTGTCATATGGTGAATGAAGTTACTGGATGTGTTGGTGTTTTGATGCGGACAAGCAGTGGTGCAATACACGTGGTCACGAAACACGATGTCAGAATTGTGGTCGGAAGAAGATCCCACATGAAAGGGACCAGATACGTGTTTTATGACTTATCAATAAAAATCGTTTCCAAACCCGAAAAGAATTATTTCAGTTAGTGAATGAAGGTCCATCCCAACCTATTAGGTAGAGAATATTGCGACGGAAGCTGCAATGAACATTTGGATTCGAACACCACGTAGGAAGCCATTGCTCACACAGGCACATAAAGTTGTGCGACTTTAGTGGACTAGAAGTCCCCGAACGTGGACAATTGCTGACTGGTGGAATGTAATATGGTCTGATGAATCACCTTTTTGACCTTATTCAAATGACGCAAGTCGTCGACTGCACCGAAGATCATGTGAAGCATTTCATCCTGACTGAGTGTGAGGTCTGGTTAAACTCGGAGGTGGGTTTGTCATGCTTTGGGGTGTTTTTCTTGTCATGGATTGGGTTCCTTCACTGAGGTGGCCTCTAACATGAACCAACAAGTTTATTTGAGCATTCTGGATGATCAAGTGTTGCCTTTCATACAATATCTTCATGAGGAGTATGCCGTCGATACTCCTATTTTTCCAAATGATAATAGCAAAGTTCATCGGGCTGAAAGAACACGTGACTGGTTTTATGAACACTCAGACACTCAATTGCAACTCGACTGGCCTGCAAAATTACCTGACTTAAAAACCATTGAAAATTTTTGGGACATGTTGGAACAACGTGTAAAACGCCGAAATCAGCATCCTCGCAATTTGATGGATTTGCGGGATCAAATCCTCAGCTTGTGGCTTAAACTGGATTTGACGTACCAGTAAAACCTTGTGAACTCACTTCCTAACCGAATCCAGGAGGTTATCAAATCCATAGTCAGTTATTAAATGATGTTTTTCATGGTTTCTCTAATGGTAAATAATTTTTTGTCCGGTGTGCTTACTAGTGATTTGGTATTTAATATTTGTAGTGGTAGTTACGCCACATTACTTCCCTTCCAGAATTTTATCTAAGATAGAATTCGATGAAGGAATACCACTAGTTGATTCATGCTGTTTTTTTTTTTCTTTTTGTCTTTTTTATTTATATCATTTTTGCTAATTTTTTTTTCTTCATTTCTTTTTGTTTATAGCATTTCGCTTATTATTATTATTTTTTTCTACAATATTGTTCATTGACTGGGAGACTTTTCTTTTCTTTGAGCAGTATATTTTTAAGCAAATCAACTGTTTAATGTAGACCATCCATCAATGTTGGCAAGTTCATATCATGGCCGCAGAACGTGTCTAAGGTACTAGTAATTTGGTATTTAATATTTGCAGTGGTAGTTACGCCACAGCTTTTCTCATGCATATATTTGATTAGTTGTGATTGTAACTTTTAATTTTTACTATGTATGTTTATTTTTTGTTATTGAATAGTTTTGTGCAATGTCTTGACTATCTGACAGACTGAGGAGCGGAATATGTTAGATATCAAATATATACGCCTACGCGTTTTACCCTTATCGCACCCACAACTCCACTTTGCATCGCTGTCAGAGAAGAACAGCAAGATTTACTCAAGACTTACTTTATCTTTTACTCAAGAACTGCAAACAAGGAAGTTCACTTGCCAGCTCTCTCATGATCTACTTTTCATTGTTTACTGCTATTGCAGCAGCCGTAATAATTTTCGTCGTGCATAAAGTTTATTGTTTTATTAAGTTTTGTTTAATAAATGTTTAATCAAACCAATCTAGTCCACTTCATATTATATACAATGCACAAATGGAATTTTTTAATAAGGACTTTAGAACATGCCCATTTCTTTATCTTACTTTTAATTTACTGTTAAAAATATGTATAAGTAGGGGTGGTTGCTCTTTTATTTCTAATTCATTAAAATACATTATTTTTGCTATCACTGGGAAAATATTTTTGTAAGGCTACTGAAAACCCGTTGTAGAATTCCTATCAAAACTGCACCCATTACCAGTAGTGCATATTTCCAAAATTAATTAAGCGTCATCTGCGTTTGACCATTTTCTATACGATTCCCTTAAACGAATTTTCTATTAGCCTTTTCTTTGCGCAACGGCTATTTTTTACTTTAATAAATACATATTACCAACATTAATCAAACATAATTGTGGTCAATTGTGGTATGGCGATTTTTTAAGGTGCCTTTTGACGAAGTATCTTTTCTCCATCAATGTTGCTTTTCCGTACATAGCTTATTTCTTATCATTATGCGTATATTTCCTAAATTAATAAAGCATCATTGGCATCAATAATATTATGGAGATTTCTTATGTTTCACCTAAACGTATTCGTACCATTTTTCCATTGATTTTGCCTTTGAATACTCATCTAATTCTTTTTAATTTTAATTACCGTTAATTTTTAATTGTTCACTTTTATCGAAACTCGTTTTAAAAAAATTCTATAAACAAAATAAACAAGTGTACCAGATACTTTTTGAAATACTAATTTGGTGACGTAGTACACGCTTGTTTTAATGTTGTTCATTGAATTTTTTCTAACGTAATGAATATAAAATAATTAATTATTAAAGTTCATGCAATAAATTCGTTTTTAGATCTAATAGAGCTATAAGCAAGCAAATATCACTGATGTTATTTTTAAAGTATTTGAAAAAATACAATCATCTATAGCTAAATTTAAAACAGTGGCTCACGCTTAACCAATCAGAAAACTCTGTTTCGTCGATCTCTCATCCCGCTCGGACGGTTCTTCGCTGAATGTTATAATGTAACAGTGACCTTACTCAAGTTTCGAACTATGAATTTTTGGTTGGATTGTTTAGAAGTCTATAAAGGACACACAAATTAATATTTTTTTTTTTTTTTTTAAATTTCCCTATCTAAAAGTGAAAAAAATTGCTTTTCTTTACAATTTCCATACCTAAGAGTGAAAAAATTGTTTTTTTAAAATTTCATTATCTGAAGGGGAATTTTTTTTATTTTTTTTATTTCCATATTTAAAAGAGAATTTTTTTTAAAAAATTTTATATCTAAAAGTTAAAAACTGGAAAGGAAAGGGATAAAAAAAAAACAATGGTATCATAAAGTCTAAAGATATTAAAAAAATAATTGGCTATCAAAAGCATGAATAAAAGTAAAAATATTTAAAAATAATGGTCTGACAAAAGCAAAAATAAAATAAACACATAAAGAGAAAAATTTAAAAAATAAAAGCAGATAAAATTAGAACACCAGAGAGTAGCTTTTCTTTTTTTTTTAAGAGATTAAATTGAGGTTTGTACTAACCCTTTGCGGGTTTTCTATATTTGTTTGAAAAGTTGTTACTTTCCCTTTACGGGAGCTTTAATTCCATTACCGTAGTTGTCGTTGTAAATAAATGTTTTTATAAAAAATACAGAACTTTTCTTTAATATAGCTTGATACGTTACAGTAACAACGTTCTGCTTCGGATAGTTCCTATCAAATAGACGAATCAAATTAGAAGCCTGAAATGGACCGAAAAATGTAATAATACAGTTCTCTATAGATTTTATATATTGTATTTTGGAACCACTAGCAGAAATTCATCTCCAAAATACAATTTTTCTCTCCATAAGTCATACCAGTATTTTTTATGACACTTTTCTAATTCCATTTAATAACTCTGTTTTCGATTTATTTTTTATAAATTTGGTGGAATCACAGTATGTAAAAACTTTTTAAAAGCAATTTTATTAGAAAATTTTTTATGATACTCACTTGCATTCGGCAAAAAATGGGAATTTTTTTAAGATCAGCTATACGAACAACATGCATATTATTGCGTGAAGTTATCTTGAACTTTGCTAATATTTATTTATTTTATATTTTTCATATCCATCGCTTTTTCTTTTTAATGTATTTTTAACTGCACTTTTAAATCTTTTTATCATTGCAGAAATACAAGTAAATTCAATATTTCTCTAATTTCAAATTTGTTTAACTGAGTTCCCTTCAGTTTTACAGTAATAATAAAACGAAACAAACGAAGATAAATAAACTTGCCCAAAAGGCACCCGTTTACGCTAGAGTATCGAAATTAAGATTCTTTGGGCTATACATAAAAATAAAGCCAGTAAAATGGATAAAGCCACAAAAAATGACCTACTATAATTTCGGTTCTAAGACCCATTTTTGTGCCAAAATGATAGAAGAAAAAGTGCGGGAGTTAAAAGCAAAAAAAGTGGTGTTCAATCAGTTAAGGAACATTTCTGGGAAGCATGTACCATTTTGGAAACACTCCCAATTAAAAATGCGTCTTATAATTTTTTTTTTTTTTTATAATGACGAGTATATTTCGGAAATATTTTTAGAAAAATACCCTCATCGTTCATCTCAGAGTATTTTTATCGGCCTGTTTTCACTTATTGACAACAGCCGTCTTAAAACATTAGTGTATCCAACATTTTTATCCCGTTGGTGCCTTCTTCGCATGCCGTATAAAGGAGTTAGTGGAAACGTCTTTTATGGCGTCAGTGGACAGAGACTACAGCAGCGATGGAAAAACACGGTTATTTATTTTCTGGACTTGCTTCGTAGACATACATTCAGCTTACATGTATTTTATTTTATATCCGTCGTTGAACAGCAGACCCAATTTTTGGGTTATATGTTCAGCTCGGTAGCCTTGTAATTTTGAACCAATCCAGAAGACAAGGAAACTCGTGGATCAGTACCCCCAGAGGTCTGTTATGGGAACATGGGGGACTTTGCGACTCGACAGATTTAACTTGCATCACTTCGGCCGGCGGGGATCGAACCCACGAACTCTTGGACATGGGCCCAGCGCCCTACCGACCAGGCTATCCCTGCCTTAGCTTACATGTATTGGAAAAGTAAAGTTACTATATTTCTACAACTATAAACAGGATACTTTTAAACAATTCTTACCTTTTTTGTTTGATGCCTTATATGATATGAGAATATTGATCCACTCTTTTTATTATGTTATTAGGAATGTATAGAGTACTGCCAATTTGATGTTTTGAAAAAGGAAGGACGATGCATTCCAAGGTATTTGGGACTCTCCCACAACTCCCCTCTCTGCAGAGAAGGTAAATGTTCTAGAAATATCGAAACTCAATATTAGTAAGTGTCACAGAGAACTTTGCTGTAAATTTTAAATTTGAATTAGGCAACGATACTTCACAACTAAAATTTATATATTAATCTACAGAAATATAGCCACGAAAATCGTTGTGGCAACGTTGTCTAGATTTATACCCACCTATTTTTCAAAAATAATTTGTAAGAAAAAAATTATTTAACAATAGACATATTTCTTGGGTGGTATCCGATTCCTAAAAACTGGAAATGGGTATTGTTACAAAGAGGATTTGTTATTATGGTAGACAATTAAAGATTAAACTTAAAATTACATAACATCAAAATAGACGTTACGAGTGAATTTGGAGGGAAGGTACAGAGTAAGGCGGTGAAGTATAGTGTTAGATACAAAGAGTGGCCACGAAAACCGTGATGGGTTCTTGAGGTCATTAACATAGGGTGAATTATAAAGAAAGATGATAAAATTGGAGTAATGAAAAATCAAAAATAACTTAAGAGATGAAATGTTAAACTAGCATCATAGTAAAAGGATGACGAGTTTGAAGTCAGAAGAGGGGGGGGGGTTTAAATAAAGAGTATCCTGACTTATTTCTACATATACATTGTCTCAAACAACTTAAAGAAATAAATACTATACATTATAAAATTTGAGAATCTGGATCTGGAACAAAAGAAAGAAAGAAGTGCGTTACTCACCCATTTCCATTTGAAGCATAGCACGTTGACATCATGAGGGAATAAATAACACCTCGGACAAATAAAAAAAAGAAAACACAAGCCGAAAGCCAATAAATTTGGTTGACAGAAACGATTTATTTTTAACATTAAAACAAAGTCAATGGTAATACTCGAAAATTGTACATCTTAATATTAATAGAGCAATGGCTTATGCCGACTGGGCAAATTTATAATATTAAATTCCTAAAGAAAGGGGTTGACATTTTACTAAATCATAGGGACTCGATATGAGAAAATTTTACCAAAAAAAAAAAAAAAAATGAACGGGGCAATATTTTTTGTTATAACAAACAAACTACAAAAAAAGAGACGCCAAATAAAATGGCGGATAATTCGACGCTATCTCATTTTTTTTTTTTTTTTTTAAAAAGAAGACACCTCACGCCGAAGGTCTCCCAGCGTCCGACTGCTGAAAAAAATGGTTAGAAAGGGTAGATCTTAAAGAGGGAAAGGGGGAAATGACCAATCAGGGACCAAGAGAAGCCCTACCCACTAGACAGGAAACCCCGTTTAAAACCAAGTGGGAAGGAGGAAGAAGAAAACACGTAAAAAAAACAAGATGGCTAAAACGCCAAAGAGTTACAAATGGGGGAAAGTTAAATAAAAAAAATGAAGGAGCTCAAAACTCGAAGAAACGGTAAAATAAGTTGGTGAAAAGTTAAAATTAAATGTAAAAAAATCGTTAAATTAAAATTAACTAAAAGGAAAATAAATAAAAAGGGGAAATTAGATTAAATTAAAGAAAAGAAAATAACAGAATACACTGTTAAAAACCGATACCGCAAAACACTGAGACAGGTATAATATTTTATACTTACCATTTCAAATAAATGAAATGAATACGTCGTAAAATTAACGAATACACTCATTTCCAAACTTACTAAACAAATGAAAAATAAATTATTGATGTCCCATTGATTGACGACGCTAACTGCGTTGATCAATATTAGTCCTACACATTAGGGGTTCTTATTTACACCTGATTGGGATGAACGCGTAGTATGGCCACTGATTGTCATATCACGTCTTTTGCGTCATAGTTTGAGATTCGCATAGATTTTAGTTTTTAATACAACCTTAGTCAAGGTGTGTTGGCATCAACATAATATTAATTATGTTAATTATGCCACTTGTACTTCAATACTGGCTCTCACGGTTAAAGAATTTGAATTCTCCTAAGTTCTAGCTTTTACAGAGTTTCAAATGGAAAATAAAAATTTTGTAAATTTCTGGATCTGAAAAAAGCTCGAAGATTAGAACCCCTGATGATTGACTACTGTCATTTTTTTTATTGTCTGCGATATCGTGTTTTAATAATGAAGTGTTAGTTTGGTTCTGTGGTTACTTCGAATAATCTTAGTTTTATTTTATTCTTTTTTATTTTAGTTTAAAAGTTCAGCTGGCTTATTGCAGAAGATAAACCTTTATCTTAGATCTATCTTCTTAAAATGCCTCCCTACCAACCAAAAAAATTAAATAAGTTTTCAGAAAAATTGATCGCAATAGCGATAAACAATATTCTCAGCAAAATGTCTTCCAAATTCATTCTTTGATGCCAAAACTTGGACATAAGTACAGTATTCAACTTAGAAAATAAAGGTTCTTGAAACCAATGATAACAATCCTCTTAAGCAATATGGAACAGTCATACTGGTGAAAACTGTAATGTGGTGTAAATGTGTAAAGCCTTTTCTTCAATCATCTAGGTTCGTGCTTTCGTGACCCACGTTGAAGAAACAGAAACCCCTAACCAGCAAGATTTTCCTGTATTTAATAATCAAAATGCGTTTAATAATCCAAAATAGTGAAAATTAAGTCCATCCATCATGTGTGAAGAATTCTCCTATGCAGACGTAACGATAACCGAAACAAAAGACTATATCAATCATGCCAAGTAAAAAATCGGAACTTCTTTGGACATTTATTAATTGAAAACAGGTATCGATGCTGACCGCTAAAATTGACGAACACAATAAACCAGCAATAAAAAGGTATTCAATTGAGTCCTTCTCCTGAAACCAAAATTTTATCCAATTCGCCATATCCAAAACGGGCAATTAAAGAAATTCCAGTCAACCAGTTCTTAGAACAGGACTTGATATTGTCTCTGAACAAAACTCTATCACTGAACAATGTTGAGGACACGTTAGAAAATGACATTTTAAAAAAGAGAAAAACTGACTCAGGCAATTGGGGTGGCTTTCCACCAAGCGTTAAAAAAATCCCCTCATAAATCATTTCTTCCTCAAATATTCTCCAGAGGAAAGCTGGAAGTTTTATAAATAAATGGATGTGTCAAAAAGTATTTCAGACGACGAATTAATAGCAATCAGAAGAACGGTTAAACTTTAAAAACAAGTTTACTCTCTGACCCTCCCAACCCGGTATCCTTTTAGAAATTTTAACATCCCATTTCAAAGAATTGATTTTAAAAAACCCTCTCAGAACATACACGCTTCTGCATTCATTCACTAGACACTTTTTCTTTCATTATACTTTCAAGTTAAGCAACAGAGGATTCGAAATAAATGAAAAATTTTAATGTTCATGAATACATTCACGATAAATACTAAAATAAATCAGTAATAAAAAGTAGCTTCTTCTTTTCTACTATTATATTTACGACGATTTCGGCAAAAACCAAATTTTAATTATAATATCGTAATTTAAAGAATAATGCAGAGTTTTTGACAATTATAATTATTCTTCTCTTTACTAACTTTTCGAAACATTCCAATAAAATATTTTTAATTTCAGAGAATTTCCTAAACAATTAACATTTAATGTCCATCAAAATCCTTTGACAAAAAGACTTTTAACCCTATATTTAATTTTATAACCGTCGTTGACAGCTGACCCAATTCCGAAGCCTTGTAATTTTGAACTCAATCCAGAAGACAAGGGAACTCTTGTATCGAGTAATAGGAGAAATTTGCCTTCGTGGAGGACTTTTTGGTGGAGCTAACCCGCATTTGCGTTACATTGAGAGGAAGACCACGAGAACCTCCCACTGTTAGCCTGACAGTAAGGGGACTCTTAACTCATGATCCTTCTACAACTGAGAATATTTCACGTCAGCACTGTGGTCGGATGCGGAATTCGTATCAACTGGGATTCGAACCCGGTTCGCCTCATTGGAAGGCGAACGCTCTATCCCCTCAGCCATCGCGGCTCCCACATTTAAATTAAAAGGAATTTTATTTTTTTTTCTTACTAAAATGTAGCTTCACGATACGTCAAAGCTGTAATAGAATGAATTTAAGTTATCGCTGATAAAATGAAAAGACAAAATGTAAGCTCATTATTCATTATAGAAAATTACAGGGAATTGAATTTTTTTCTCTCTTTTTTTTAGTGAATTATGAATTTCATTTTTTCTACTAAAAACGAAGAATAAAGCACAATCTTAACTTAAAATTTTTTGAGGAAAACGAAAAAAAAAATTCTTTTTTCTAGGTTTAAACGATGATAAAACAAATAGTTTAATAATGTTCATTCAAAAGGGTTATTCACGTGTAAGAGTTATAAATATTAAGTTCCCAATCATATTAACAATCAAAACATTATTTATAAGACTTTATTGAAACTGTAACTCAGAGTCAAACTATAATATTGCTCAAAGGGAAAAAAAAACACTAAAATAGCCACAAAAAATCATGATTATATATAAAAATAAAATAATTAACTAAATAACATAATTTAGATTACAAAAGTATAGAATATGTACTAGCTTTAAGAATGTATATTGTAGAATTGTATTGAATGTGTATTGTAGCACTATGTATGATGTTATAGCTCTTGAGTAGCAAATATATAGATGTAAGTCAATGCCTTTTTCCTCAACAATACATAACGTATTTATTTAAAATCGTGTCCTTTTTTATAATTAGAACAGAAAACAAATCCTAAAAATAATATTTATTGATTTCGTTTATTTAAAATAGTTTACTTAGACATTCATTTAAATTTAAAATAATCTACTTAGAAAAAATGCTTTTCTACTTTGATTATTTGATATTATTTATGTATAATTGAAAATGATGTATGTTAAAATTAAATTATAGTAATATAAGCTGAATCTTTAAATTTAAAATATTTATCTATATGAAAAAATTAGTAGTACAACAACAACAGACTAAAAAAAAAATGAAAGGCGAACGAAAGAAACTTCGGAAGTTCAAAAGTTGGTGAGAAATGTAAAGAAATTTTTCTCCCCTTATCTTAAGGAAAATGAGACCTCCAGTTAAAAGAACAATTTTCCAGGGAGGAAATGGATGGAACCCCATCAGGCAGAAAAACCAGATGGCCAAATGGTGATGACCAAAGGACAGAGAGATGTGAAAACCATGGGGTGTCTCAGTCTAGCTTAGGCTAATTATTCTGTGGTGAAATGCTTGTAAATCTTCAATTTTATCAGGGGTTAAAATCTATTTGAAAAACGTTTTCCGCATCTGCTGAATAGATTTCAAATAGAACCCTTCTATAAATTAGCGTGAATCCTTCCACAACAGGAGATTTTTGCCACCCATGGTGGGAATCGCCTCCACTAAAGTGTGAAATAATAAAAATAGGAGGTTCCTCTGCCTCGCTCAACAAATAATTTAAACCAATGAAATGATTTATTGATGAATACATCCCACTATTTTGAAAAATATAGGGCAGGCGTTATAAGTAGTTAGGTGCTCATACAAAAAATTCTGTTCGTTTTAGTTAATGTTTCAAAATTTAAGTCAAGAAAATCAAATATTTAAAGTCTTTAGATTTTTATTATATATTTTGATGCAGCTTCTGAGCTTTTATAGTTGATTCATAGATTTAAGTGAACAACGTGTACTACAATAATTTTCTTTGATTGTAAGTAATCATTTTCTAAATATTTAAAATAATGCATTATACTTAAATTATTAGTTAGCGTTATATGTATTCGTTATATTTTCTAGAAATGATGTCAACTGCTAAGATTTCTTCGAAATATTTTATTAAGTGGTAGAGAGTTAAAAACAATTACAATAAATATTTTTCATTAAATAATTACCTTTAATTTAAGAATATAAAAAAAACAATAAACATTTTATGTATTGAAAAATTAGATCTTGTTTAATAATGAAGTATACGCATTCTTATAATGTATTTTCATAAAGATAAAAAAAAAGCCCTCTTTTCCTTAAATATTCCAATCATTTATATTTCCCTTCTTCCTAAAAAGCAAATTTTAAAACTAATTAATTTTGATTTTTTTTTAAAATAAAGTTTTTTCCCCCTATTATACACGTTGGTCTAAATTCATGTAGTTCGAATATGGAGTTAGGATTCCTGAGAAATAGAACTTCAAAAAAGTCGGATATTTAAAATTTGATTTCTTAGGAACTATTTGATCGATTTCGCTAAAATATAGTATTTTTCCTGGTTAAATTACCTTCTTTTAAAACGATGTAAAAATTTATACCTTACAATTGAGTTTTTTTACGACTATTATAAATAAAATAATGAATATTTACGATAAGTTATTTTTTAACAAACGGCCTTTATAATTCAGGGAAACTTTTTTTTTAAAATTCGATTGAAAAGCTCTGGAGTTACTTCTCATATTGCGGCATTACATCTCATATCCCTCAATACTTAGGGGTACAGAAATCCAAATCAGTCGAAAAAATGGCATGTTTATTCAGAGAAAGAAAGTTTTAGTGTCAGATTTCGTAACTTGAAATATTGTCCCTGCACTTATTAATTAGCATATTTTAAGTCACCTCCTTGAACCATCGACATGAGACGAACGTGAAGATCTGATTATTATATCAAAAGTTATCAGGGTAGTCCGTTTATTTATTTTTGCGCACTGAACGTCTAAAAACTTATAATTCAAATCTGTTTAATTTTTTTTCTGCCTTTTCTCTAATTTGTTTCATTCTGATGCGAAGAGAATTTTTCATAATTTGATTTTTTTTTGGTATATTTCTTAACATTTTGCCTTTTATTTTTCACTGTTAAAAAATCAATTATTTCTAGATATTCTTAAATTAAGACGTCAACTTCCTCTAATTTATTTCTCATTAAAGAATGTACTATTGTCGCTATTTTGTCTAGAGTTCTGTATTTAATTATATGTATATTTTTTCTTATTATCGGTTATAATGTTTGTAAAACTTAATTATATTAAGAGCATCGGTTTTTGGAAATAAAAAACTAACCAAAATATATCTTTTGATTGTCGCTATTTTATTTGTAATTATCATAACCAATCGCAATTATTTACCATGTGATCTTTAATGAATTTATTATATCGCAATGATTTTATTGTTTTGGTATTAGCAAAGGATTACTTTTAAAAACAATAAATTTTATTCAGTTTAAATTTTGAAAATAATGGGTAATCATCCGGTTATGTTATAGTTCTTCTTTAACCCAGAGACATTTGTTTCGTGTGCGTATTTTTGTTTCCTAATTATATTTGTTGCTTAATTAAACAAATAGTTAGAATTTTTATTGATAGTTGAAAAAACGCAAGAGAATATCTTCTTTAAATATAATAAAGCAGACTTTTTTCATTTCTAACTAATGCTGATTTCGAACACACGTGAATGCATTAGAATTAAAAAGAGATAATTTTATTGTTTAGTTAATTTTTATTTATTTAGTAATTTATTTTAAAAAAATTGCAATGCAATCTTTTCGGAAAATTTTATAACCGTTGTTGAGCAGCCGATCCAATTGTTTGAGTTTGCGACTGCTAATGTTCAACTTCGTACCCTTTTAATTTTAAACCTGATTCAGAAGAAAAGGGAACTCCTGTATCGAGCATTTTGAAGAATTTTGCCTTCGCTGAGGACTTTTTTGATTGAATTCATCCGTATTTGCGTTACACGGAGAGGAGGATCACGAAAGCCTCCCGCGGTTACTCTGACGGCAAAGGTAGCTAATGATCCGTCAAAGAGGATATTTTACGTCAACACCGTGGTAGGTGCAAGCCGGATACGGAAATCGTGTCGAGCAGTCATTGCTGGGAATCGAACCCGGGTCACCTCGTTGGAAGGCGAATGCTCTATCCCCTGAGCCCCCATGGCTCTTTTTGCAATATTACCAAAAGGCTTAAATACTTCTAACAATACTTTAATTTCGTATCGCATAAAAAAGGAGATTATAAATATTTCAGGAAGGGCGCCAGTGCGAGATTTGCCATAGGCGCTTCTTTCCATAGATACGCCTCTGCCACCATCCATGGACTCATTTTTTTTGTCGATGATTTTTAATATGTTCCTAGACTGGATTTCCCCAACCGCTAGATTTTTTTTGACTGAATTCTGTCCAATAGCATAGAACATTTTGGCCCACATCATTTACCGTCATTAGTCCACCTTGGACGAACATCCTTTTCCAGAGTTAGTCTTTCTACGTTTTCCAAGGTTCTTTTAAAAGCCATATTCACCATTTTCTTCAAAATACTGACACTACCCAGTCTTACTTCCATGTTAGAAACTCTCAGTTTCTGATAGATGGTGACTTTAACTTAAGAGAAAAAATCTGCAATTTCATTTTTAAACCAAAATTCTCACTTCAAATCATCCAGACAACATTTGTACCAATGTCAACCTGGTGGCTGAGTGGTTAGCGTACCTGACTGCGGAGCCGATGGTTGCGGGTTCGAAACCCGCTCAGGGCATGGATGTTTCTTTCTCTCTCTGTGTTCTATGTCCTTTCTCCTTTGTGTGATTGTGTGAATGTGACCCGCCAACGGGTTTGTGGTTGTGTAACGTGGGCGACGCTGCTCCACCGCCGTGGCTTCGCCACAGGTGCCCACTGGGTAACGAGAAGAGAGTAGCAGTCCTGGCATATGAGGCCAATGGGACAATACATCCCAAGAGCCCGCCATTAAAAAAAAAACATTTGTACCAATTGAAGTGAGACCGCCATTGAATTAGTTGATGATTAGTCATTTATTCGGTTCTGCTCCCCATGCTTGAAGTCTCGCGCGATGTTTCCACAAAGAGAATATTTCAAAGTCAGAAAAGAACTGACCTCTGGATTGTAGTTTTACTTGTTTTACTCTATGATCGAGCATTTTGATGATTTATTAGTCATTTTAGCTGCTGTCATGTAGGGCCGTACTTAAGGCCATATCACACACAGTGAAATTCGTTCAATTCAACCATCAACTCAACCCCAACTTCAACTCCGAAGACAACCCCGTCCGAAAACATAGGTGTGCTATACTTATCCGAGTTGGAACAACTGCTGTTCAACTCTTTCACTTCTCTGCGAAAGTGCTGAAGCAACTTCACAATTCAACCAATCAGGTGGCAGCAACCGCATGGGGTTATGGGATAGCACAAGTCAAAACAATGTGGCCGCAAAGTTTATATGAAGAAGCAGCGTATCTAACTTGATATATATTAATTCAGGTGAGTTTGTAATTGAGTATTGATTTTAAAGTTATTTTATAAGAAGTATAAATCTGTTTCTAGCCATTAAAGAAGTTTATGTTATAAATGTGATATGTTTTTAAATGTGAATTAAAAGTATGATTTTCTACGTCAAATTCGCCAATCTGAAGTAAATTTTGCCAAGTACATAAAAGTAGTTTTGTTTTATATTTTGATATTACTTTAAATGATGAACAAGTTTTATGAATTGCATTTAATCTTTTTTATACGTAACTGCATATTTGTTAGTATTTATTGGGTGAGCCCACCTTGAAAAACCCACTTGGGAAGCTAAGTGGGTTTTATTAAAAAAATTTTTTTATTAAAACTTATTGATTCACATTTAATTTTATGTAATTTATTGTGTAGCATAAGTTTGTTAAATAGATTTGAATGTTTTATATGATTAAGTTTTCAATATTTTTAAAGTTGAAGAAACTTGAATTTGTAATTTTATATTACTATTAAAAACTTTAAGCAGTTATTTTTAAAATGTAATATTTTAATATAAAGTAATAAAAGTAAAAGTAAGTTCCAGTATTGCTTCTGATAATAAACTTAAAACCAAACCAATAGCATTAACTTTATAATTACAAAATATTTTTTTCGTATTACCATTGATTATTGTTTATTTTTTTTGTTAATTAAATCCTGTGTTAAATATTGAAAATAGTGTATAGATAAATATAGTGTATGGTTGCCACTAAACATAATTAATTTTTTTATATATATCTCTTAAGATTAATTTGTAATATTCACATTGTTAATGTATAAATCTATGATTGAAAAAAAAGTATGATTTCCTTTGGTTCTATACTATTCAAAAAGTATTTGATATACAGAATTTACATAGCATACAAATGATAATTCAAACTGCATAAAAAATTTCAAATGCATGTTCTAGTACAGCTTATGCAAGAAAATAAATTTCAAAACTTGTCTAATAACAATATAGGTGTTTGTTTTTATTACCAAACCTGTAACATTTTTATCATTAAACCTACAGAAGACAATTGCATCATCATTAAGATTCAAATTTAATTCTATGTTTATATTAGTTTTTCACTCTAATTTGTAAATGTGTTTCTTAACTTACTTTTTATTGTTCTTATTATTAGTTCACTTTTTTTTCTGTTTAGAAAAGTTACAAAAAAAGTTTACAAAACTCAAGACTATCTTCCAAAGGAATGTAAAAAAGCTAGACATTGACCAGTGGAGCAGGGTATGAAGGAATTCAGGTCCCATGGGTCCATTTTCAAGCATTATTATTCTTCGAGGATGTTGCCGAAGCAGAGCCCAGCATCTCTAACTTGGAGGAAAGTTATAAGGAGTCTTCTTTGTTAAGTCAGGTATGAATATGTCTATAAATGTGCATGATTGTATGAATATAACTTAACTGTGTCACATGTTTAACCTAATTTCAGTTGAAGAAACATTTTTTTAGAAAAATTCTGATCAATTGTTAAACTAATTATAGAGTTAAATAAATAATCCTAAGAAACTGAAATGGTAAGATATTACTTGATACAAATCTTCAAAAATATACACATAGGAAATGACAGTCAACAAATATCAAGTGTTTCAAAAATAGGCACCCATTTTCATTATTTATATTATCCTTTTTCATTCATTTTTTTATAAAAAATAATAATGTATCATGATTGCTCTAGTATTATTTTTTGTCAACAAATTATAGAGTAATTTATTAACTAATTATAGAATAAATAATCCTAAGAAACTGAAATGGTAAGATATTACTTGATACAAATCTTCAAAAATATACACATAGGAAATGACAGTCAACAAATATTAAGTGTTTCAAAAATAGGCACCCATTTTCATTATTTATATTATCATTTTTCATTCTTTTTTTATAAAAAAATAATGTATAATGATTGCTCTAGTATTATTTTTTTATTATTCCTTTCAGTTAATACGCTGATTTTTTTTTTTGGGGGGGGGAGCAAAATTGATTGATTAAAAATGAGCAAAAAATTCCGGAGGAACTGATCAAGGGTTTGAAAGCATAAAACTCAGAAATATTTGCAATTGTGAAGCAAAAAGCCTGTAAAGATAACACAATTTTTCCAATAGTTCTTCTCGTAAGCATCAATTTTTTGAAAAATATCCTTTCCTGTCTTACCCCAATTTTATTCTCCTGTTTCATGCGTTTTTTTAGCTCGAGTCTGAGGAAAACTTTAAAATTGGGGATTCTCTATATATTTATATTATGTAAGTCTACCAGAAAATAAAATTTTATTTTTGCAATATTTTGGTATGTTTAAAGGTACCAAAAGTGTATTTTAATTTAAGCTTTGAAATTATGAAACAGTTTTCTTTATTGATTATATTAAATAACAGTAAATATTCTACTTCAGAATGTGGAAGATAACGATTTAGATGAATCTTTAGACTTCCAATCGTTAGAGGTCTCCAGAGACCTTCTAATCACAAACGAAGAGTCCTTTGTTGAAGAACCCCTGAATCCTGAAGAACCCCGAGTGGAAGCCAATAGTGGCAAATGTAGTGCTGGAAGTATAGCCACCACAGGAAGCATCATTTGAGGATGTTTGTGTTTATTGCATAGATATTAAAATCGATTCCAGATAAAGAGAAGCACATAAAAAATTAATCGAAACTGTGTTCACATTTCTTTTGGAATAAATTGTTCACTTTTATCAGTTCTTGTTTTTCCTAATTTTCAAATTGTTTGTGTTTATTCATGTTTATCCATTAATAAAATAGTGCCATTTAATAGCTTTCTTTTTTTTATTCATTTCAAATGCAAAATGTATAATAAAAGTATATATAATTATTTGTACATTGTAAAGCATGAGCCTATCATGTGCAGCAAAAAGATAAGTGTATTTCATTTCATGAGCGTTTACAATGTATCTAGAAATTCCATTTTTTAACCTCTAAGCAATCTATGTGTTTATTTATAATAAGAATCATTTTATAAACTTTATCATCATACAATTTATTATACATTTAATAAATACATAAATTAGATATTATACATTATAAAATTTCTTTCCAATGTTAAATTGTTGTCCCTTGTAAGCTTTTGCAATGTCATAAAATTTATGTGGTTCCAATAGAGCATTCGAATTTTCTTGAATTTTTTTTATCTTCACAATACTGAAGTAGTTGTGAAATCCATTAGAAAATATTCCTCATTCGATAAATGCAAGTAGACCGTCCAACCTTGGATTGAATTTTGTTGTATGTTAAATTTTGAATCAGCATTTAAATATGTTTTATTTTTTTCAAAAAAAAGTTATTTTTAATAACTGAAATTCAATATTCTGTTGTTTATTTTTCAAAGACATTTTTTTCAAGTTTTGTTTATTTAATCCATTTCCAATCAGTACAATAATTTTAAATGTACATTATAATTGTAATTAGAATATTCAGTAATTATTTTTTATTTACTAATTCAAGTTATAGTGGCCAAAATTTGATTCCGTTTTTTATTTTTAAAGAGTAAATTAATTTGTAAGATTCAATTATTTCCTACGCTTCCAATTTGTGCAATCGTTTCTAGTGTGTGTATAAATTCTAGTGTAAAAGTCGGAAACATATATATTGTATATAATATCTACAGTTGACCACAGATTTTTTTTAAAATTTTACATTTGAATATGTTACTATTATTTAATTTCAAATTCGTAGTTGTGTAACTTCTATTTGCTGAAAAATTAGACCCGAAGAAGTTTATAACGCAATTAGTATCAGCAGCAAATAATGCTATTTCAAGCAACATTACATTACATAAAATATAATTGGATTTCATTGTATAAGTTACAAGATATTTACATAAAAGAAAGGAAAACTGAGACAAATGTAAATCATCAAATAATGTATTAATGGTAATAATTTATTTACTAACATTAAAATTTTATTTTACAAAAATGAACATAAAATAATAATAAATATTATGTTAACTGTCAGTGCAAATTGCACATGTCATTTTGCCAAGGAACACAGCCCGAACCATTTACATAGGTAAGTCATCCGGGACCGGACTTCCTTGGCGAGAAATTTTCCACTACGCCCATGTTTTGCAAGAGGGGTCAAGGGATTTATATTGACCCGCAAACTTTCTTTCGAGTGAGATCTTCCCTATCTAGGTTCGATAAGGGAGAATACAGCTCAAGGCATCTTGGCCTCAAAACGTTATGTTGGCTACAGGCTGCCAAGACTCTGAGAGGCCTGCACTGGTCTCGTTAAAATTTTAGTTTGAAATACTCTAAATGTAGAAGCCAAGTGGCCAAAAGCATTTTCTGAAACCCTTCGAGCTCTAGATAGGCGGTAGTTCTATACATTCTTCTTTTATGATTTTTTTCTTTTTCTATTTTTGGCATATTACTGTAATTTCTTTTTAATATAACCTCAAGCTTCAGAAATATACATTTTCCACCAATAAAATATAATCTAGATTTTAATTAACAATTATTTGCATTTAAAAAAAAGAAAGAAAAAAAAAGAATGTTTATTAATTACTTTCTACAGCTATGCAAGTCTATATTAAGACAACATTAAATGTTTACTATAATCTGTACTTTCAATCTCAAGGATCAAAAGATTTTTAAAAATGTAATTTCAAATTTTTTGGAATTGAACACACACCAAGAAAGAAAGTAATTTCGTTAACTAAAATTAATTAATGCAGCAATTTATTTAAAATAAATTTTAAAGCTAAGAAAAATAATAATAAAAGTATCAACAATTTAAAACACCGTTTTTTAACTTTTAAAATTAATATATATTAAAAAAATCAGTTGATTTAAATCAAAAAATCCTGTGTAAACTAATGTTTATAAACAATTTTTATCAAAGAATCGTCTAAAAGCGCTAAATCGCCTGAATAGTAAGAAGGCACGAGCGCTTGGTAGATCAACTCTCTGAAACGTTCGGCAACCCTAGATACACTTTTCTAGAAGGAAGTTGGACGAAAAGTTGGAATTAGCGGTTGAATTGAGCGTTGAGTTGAACGAATTTCTTTAAGTGTGATAAGGCTTTTAGGGTTAAAATCCCCTTCGCGTGCTCTTAGTTTCAAATAATACAAAGACGATGAAAAAATTAAATGAAAGGAAGTCACCACAAAAATGCTAGAGCCCCGAAGGTGGCTACACAAATAATTATCTTGATGAAAGATTATTATCTTCATCAAAATAACATATAATATTCAGAAGAAAAATATTCAAAAAGTCAAACATCATACCTATCGTGAAAGTTTATGCAGAAATGTGGCATCAATCCGGGAATCCAAGTCGGCAAAGCTCACGATTATTAGGTTAAAACTAGATGCAAGGCACAAAGTAAAATTAAAATAAAGAGGTGGCTGAAAAGTTACAAATGGAGTTCACACTTTAAGAGCCATACCACAAGGTATCTCAAAGAACATGAATAGTATTTTAAAAAAATATCTCGAGGAAAAAGAAACTTTCCTCGTCCCCCCGAAAACCTGATTTTAATACACCAAGTGTCAACACTATCAGCCATCTTATAGGCAAATCCCTCTTTGAGGTTCAAAGTCCTTTCCTTCTCCAATCTCTTTCTCGTTCTGCGGACCACCCAATAATGAATTGAATATCCATTTCTCGCCCACCAAACTGGCAGCAGCCCTACACAGTACAGAGAACGGAGCAAACCGCATTCCGGCTAGTCTCCTTATTATATTCATTTACTCTCTTTACCCAAGTAAGCTTTTTATCAGCTCTCCTCCTCTCATTAACACAAGCAAAAATTGTTCCCATCTCGAAACCTCTCTTTGACATCCGTAGTTACCGCCCGATTGTCGTGACTTTTTATTTTCGTAAATTTTACGAACATATGCTGCTATGAAGGCTCTTAAATTTTAGCTTTTAACAAAACTGCTTCCACCCTATCTCTACTGGCTCCCTTCGCATTTCGAGACTGTAATTCAATCTACTCAACCCACGATATACTGGGAACGGAGAAAATCCATAGTTTGCATCGCACTTGATCTCGTTTCCGCATATAACAATGTTTGGATTGACTGTTTCCTTACCAAACTTCCTTCGGCCAGCATATCAGCAAAACCACGCTCTTCCATCACAACTTCCTTTCAAATCGAAATTTCTTCATTTCAAAGTGATAAATCAGTTCTAAAGATTTTCGGCAACCCTAGGGCCTCCAGCAAAGCTTTTCTCTTTTTATGTTTTATCTTAAAAACAGTCAAAAATAACTTCTCTCTGGAGTTTGGATTCTTGTGTTCGCCAAAACAGTACATTTATATTTATTATGCGCAAAATCTTTTGACAGGGTTATAGAGAAAATTGCAAAATGCTTTCACCATTATCCAAAATGATCATCATTCCAAAACTATTAATTTCTCTAACAAACGTTTCTCGCCTCAGTCAGTAATGAACAAATTCCTCTGCAATTCTATCAAAATTCTAGGTTATTATTATACATAAAATGTCTTTCTTCTGTCATTTTCAACACCTAAAAATGCTTGAAGAAAATAAACGATGCTTCTCTAGCTATAAAGGGGGATCACTTCATCCAGATTGTAAATGATGCAATAAAAAATAAGTTAAGAAATAGCAACATTTCTCGGCGCCTCTATCTATTTTCATATTCCGGTATTTCTCACTGAGTTTTCAAACCTTTTTTTCTATATAAACGACCTTTAGTATCAAATTAAGAAAACTCCCAATGAAATCCATCCCTTCTTTCTGGAAACCCTTCACACTCTTTAGAATAATTTCAATATTCTGGCTACGGAGTGCTTTAAAATCCAAAAATGACACTGACATTGCGGTTTTTTAATTCAAAACACATTATGTACCATATTTCTTTAATCCATATTATAAATTCTGTTTTTACCCGGGAAAAATCAGGGTAGTTTTTGCTATTTGGCTAGCAATTAAAAAACATACCACCGAATATCTCAATTATGTAGTTTTATCAAACCGGAAATCTGCTATCACTGCTGTAATCTCTGCTACCTATAAACTTCTCATAGCACCCATTTGTTGCAAAAAAAAAAATAGATTGTTTCAGAAAGTTCCACTGCGAAATCCCTTTCGATCGCTTGGATCCCAACCCACTTTAGCATACCCCTCAATAAAACTTCAAATGGGCTGGCAAATCAAGCCATAGTGGCATCTCGAACCGTTCCTTTTATCTCTCCCAAAGAGATTTTTATATTAATCACACTTAGACTCAAACCGCGATTAATCTTGGATTAATTCAAATCACCATAAACGATTCCCTTTTAATGACTCCCTCAATTAATAAAATATTTCTTAACCAATTCCCAAACCGAAAATACGACATTATGACCTAACACAATTTAATGAAATGCAATTTGGATCGGACTTGTAGATTCCCCTTTGTGTGATCATTGTTATTTTTCAGAGTCTGTAAATCACCATGTCTTTGAGTGCAAAAAGTAGAAGCTCGAGCCTCAATCAGGATTTATCATTTTCCTTTCACCGTCTCCTTTGCCTTGACCAGAACAAAACCTTTTGAAAAAAAATATCTTTAAACTTAACTGAAGATTCTATTTCCAAACCTACAACTTTTACATTTACGTAAATCTAACAAATTTTTGACTTATGTAGACTCTCCGAGAAAAAACAGTGTTCCTGTTCTCTATGTCTGACGAGACGGGTGTTTGTCTTACAAGAGCTGGATAGGTTTGTTGCTCTCCAAAACTTTTGAAACACAAATTTTGTTTTTTGAATCCGTAAAAACTGCAAACTATGCAATGAATCGGCTTTACTTCTTTTTCATGCTCAAGCAATAATTTCAAATTTTTATCACCATCTACTCAATTCAACCCTGTAATGTCAACTTAGCTCAACTTCATCTCTTTTTGACAGGGATTTTCACCACGAAATAACAGGATGAGATTTTGAAGTTGCCCTGGTTTAAAGAAACTTCTTTTTTTTGATTCTCAGAATTTTTAGAAAACTTGGAAGAGCAAAGTGTTAGTTTGTTTTCGTGACAAACTTTATAGTAAGGTAAAATGCCAACTTTGCGTCAAATTGGACCAATGAATTAACTTGTAGTCTTATAAGTATTGTATTGGAATACCAAGAAACAGAAAAGCGAGTTTGACTTCTTATTTTTTAGGGGTTTTCCAGTCTGAATAATCAGCTCTTTAGATCCACCACAGCAGTGGTGCTTTAGTGAGCCTTTGGAACAACTCCTTGACTGTCCTTTGGTTTATTTTAGAAGCCAAAAATAAATCTTTTGCTGTACCCATGACGTTCCCATGCTCCTTATGGTGGACTTAAATGCTTTCGTACCGCTAAGAAAATTAAACGCATACACTTTCAAAAGAACGGTTCACTTCTAATTTAACATCAGAACCTGAATACAGCAATATATATATTGGCGTTTAAAAATATTCTCAAGGTCCTGCATCTGCAAAATGTCTTTTTGAGTGCATTAACTCCAACTTTATTCTCTGAAACTTCCTATTAAAAATCCAATCTTAGAAATTACTTTTGAATTCAACTTAGAAATTAAAGTGTTGGCTCTGGCAAGTCGGGAGGTTCTTGAACAAAGAGGAAGCGAAGACAGCGATCCTATTCAGCATCTCAACCAGACCTTCAGAACAACCATATTGGAAAAAATTCTCCTGTGGTACCAATATTACCAAATGAATATTTTTCATGATAGTATCTCCCAGTGTATGATTTGCTGGAGTTTTGGCCAACGCTACAAATTTTGTAAACAACCATATAGAACACCTGGACCCATGCTCTCGTGACCCATGTTGCTGCAACGGTACTCATGCTCCTAAAGTTAGAAAAACTAAATAAAATTAAGTCCATCCATCATTTTTCCCTGTGTGAGTTACTTTATTAAAAAAACCTTTTTATGCAAAGGTAACAAAAATTTAAGGCAGGAGAATATATTAGGTGGACCGGATATTATTATTAATTCGTTAGTCTTGAAAACCAATTCATTTTCGATCCGGCATTGATAGGTTGTTGCTAACGAGGGTGAATACATAATTTGATTAAAAATAAAATCTTGATATCAAATATCATATGCACCAAAACGACATTACTTTCCGGTCCACCTAATATTACCTGTGCTGAGTTGAAATCGGATCTTAATTTCTCGGGCCTTATACAACAATTAGTTGAGAGTACCTGCGCAAAACAAGTATCTATGTTGGCGGCTCAAATCGGGAACTTGAAAATAAAAAATGTCCTTAAACCAGAAATAGAGCGCTTTATCGAGAACCCTCCTCAAGAAGTCAATCCCAGCCGCCCCACTTCTCTCCAGAGAACGGGCAAGAAACAATCCTTCCACCTCTGCGGAAGTGACTGCAAAACCTCTCCTACCAAGATGCGTGAAATAGCCTGTCGGCCAGGATATTCCAATGCCTGTGGATAACACTCTCTTCTCTATGTAAACTATGTCGATTCCTGCATAGAATACTCTTCAATAGAATTCTTGCAGCCTTAGAAATAAGCGCCACTTACCGAGTCAAAATATCTTTGCCGAGGCTAATATAATTACGATTCAATAAACGGTTTTTTTATTCAGAGGATCGGGTGAACTTTTGAAAGAAATTTATATCCTCCTACAAAACAGCGACTCCCCAGCCACAGAGGCAGTCTCAAATCACATCTCGTTTCAAAGACTTGATTTTCAGAACCTTCTCGAATCACGATGCCCGGAATCAAAATCCAAGCTAAAACCAGGCAAGTCCTTATCGAAAATATCTATTCTCTAGATGGTATTCATTCCCAGTGGAGGTTGGATACATTTTTTCTTCCTTTAACGTGCGACATCCTGCTTTCGACTCATCCTCCCTAGCTGCTAGCATTTTTGTTGATTAGATTCTGTTTAATTACATAACCATCCTGAATACCAACGCTCTTACACTTTTAGGATCACATCACTTACCAACATTACTCAACCTTACTCTAGTATCTCCGAAACTTTTTCCAAAAAAACGTCAGTTTTACCTTTTGAAAGTGATACTCTTCTCATATTAACCACTCGCAGGATGCTCTATTGGGGGTGGTGAAATTTATTAAGCAGGCCAGAGGGGGGAACAAGCACAGAATTGGAGTGGCTCTGAACATTAATACTGCATTCAATAACGCAAACGGGGACATTTTAAAAACTGAGATCGTCAAAAGCTGGAATTGCCAGACAATCTTGCCAATACAGTTTTGAGCTTCCTTAGTAAGAGAGAAGCTTTGTTCATCAATGATGCAGGTAAATGCGTTTTTAAACAAAATATTTCCTTGAGAGTGCCGCAGGGCTCATCTCTAGGACCGGTGCTGTGGCTGATTTATATTAACACCGTTTTTAACCTTTTTAAACTGCATCGATTTTAGCAACTTTAAGGATTTTAACCTAGTGGATTGCCGTATCATTGCATTTGCGGACGATCTTTTACTGTTACTGAGACACCCGATTTTATACAGATGTAATCTTTTAGCCACCCATTGCCTCACAGACTTCTCAACCTGGGCCGAGATAACCAAACTCAACTTTAGTGACTCCAAAACTTAGTGCATTACATTTCCAAAAAACAAGAAGAGATTTGGTAGACTTTCAAGAAATGAAATGACTCCAACGCATAATCACTGCATTAAACAAGTTTACGAATTAAAATATTTGGGAGTCATTCTCGACCCGGGTTAACCTGGATTCCCTATTTATACCAGGTTAAAGAGAAAGTTAGCAACTTTAACCATCTTATTAAAAGGGTGGCCAAGGCAACTTGGGGCTTCAAACCTACTATTTTAAAATTGATCTACCTGCGGACCACAGTAAGAATCATCCTCTATGCTGCCAGTGTCTGGTATCGTAATATTGTAAAAATTAATGATAACCTAAAATCCATTCAAAGATCTTCTCTGATAACTATTACAAAACATTATTCAACAACCAGCACAAAGGCTCTCCAGATACTGGCGGGGTCGAAACCTATTCACTTAAAAATTCAGGAGGATATTTATTTCAAAAGAGGAAATTGGGGTTGGAAAATGACTGATCTTGATCCAACTATTCATCAATACATGCAAACCACCCAGACAGGCTTCACCCATCACAATTTTTGCCTGTGCCTTGGGGTAGTTCTCTGCCAACCAATAGTGGTCTTGAAATATTTACAGACGGTTCTAAGATGTAGGTCGCCAATGAAACAAGTAACAAGAAAAACTACCATTACAGAACATGTTTTGGGATTATAATTAATAATGATGAAATTTTGATTAAGGCAGCCTCAACCAAAATTTTTTAATAACAAAAGTGTTTTTATGGCAGAGATGATGGCAATCATACATGCTCTCTCTTGGCTTGCCAACGTAAACTACCCTGATGATATTATCTACTCTGATTCGTTCTCCTCACTACAGGCATTAGCTGACCCAACACACACTTCACACGTCATCGAACACATTAAACAACTATGGCGACCAAACATTGAATGTAACTGGGTCAAGGCTCATATAGGCATACAGGACAATGAGGAAGCGGATCAATCAGCCAAGAGGGCCATCAGTCTCTGTCAAATTGACTTAGAGGTCCCAAGTTTGAAAGCCCAGATCAGAACATAACCCATATTAAGAGGAGATGGAAACAGGAATGGCAGAGTTCCGAGAAAGGTCGATAAACATTTAAATTTTTTAAGGACCCAGCTACAAAGAGACTTCAGGCCAACTTTTACCTGAATCAATTTTTAACAGATCAAGAGTGTTTTCAGAACACCAGCTAAATATGTTTAATAAGAGTCCAGATTGTCATTATTGTGGGGAATATCAAACAATCGAACATTTAATTATGGAGTGCACCCACTTCCACACACTCCGCGGAATCCACTTCATTAACCAGTCTCAACACTAGTGCTTAGCTAAGTTGACCTGCAGAGACATCATTAAAGAAAATCATCAAAAAAACATTAGAGGACGTTCTGGTCGACAACATATCATAATCTCGGAACCTGCGATTACCATCTTGGGTGTCTCTCTTAATGATCTTTTTTGGTTTTAGCCATCAACCTTCTTATCTTGTATATTTTTATACCATTACTCTTTTTACAATATGTTGTTTTAGCTACTGCTTTTACAAATTCCATACTTTTAGCTTCCCTTTTGTGATTTAACTTTTAACTTTATCTTTTCGTGGTTTTTGTCTGAGATATTTAAGGTTCCTGATCATGTGTTCTTATCTTAATTATCATAGCAAGTTTAAATCTTTGCATTTTTTTGTTTCGGCGTTACAACGCATTGTGATTCAGAAAGATTTAATAAAATTCGACATTATCCATAATGTCGCACGTGGTGCTCAATACACTTAAACAATTGATAGATTAACTTAAATTAATTACATATCTACAAAACAGATCTTCAATTTAGAATTAAGTTTAATCTCGATTAATTTACAATCCTGAATACATCAATTACATAATTGAGTTTCTAACTAGAATACTACAAAAAATTGAGATTAAATTTGCCACATACTTCATTCACCTCAACTCCCATCTTTTTAGGCGTCCTGCTATCAGCCTCTCTCAGAATCAACTGTGGACTGCCGCGCACAAAACTCTTCTCCCTTTCAGAGGCAACCCTTTAAAGTCCTTCTGATTGGTTAGGGAAGAAAGGGCTATCCTTTTGGATACTATCTGTTTCTTGGTAAAGTCGAATTCTCGCCGTATCATTTTTACTATTGGTTTTAATGTGTACTACTTTATTAATTTTTGGAGTTTTAAATTTATAAGGGTCTTCTGACTTTTTAGTAGTTTTAATAATTTTATGAAGGCCGGATGGCCTTAGGGAACCATTTTGATTGGAGTTCTTTTATTAACTGGTTTTAAATTGCATAATTTGGTCTTGGATTTTTCGATCATGAGAAGTTTTATTCATTTTAAATTTATGAGGGTTCTTTGACCTTATAATTTATGTAAAGACATTGACTTCAGTTGTTCTGAGATCTTATTTCCATTATTATTGTATTTATAAAATTTTTAAATGTTTACATACTCTGAGAATTGTCATGGCTTAACATGTGCACAGCTGTTAGACGTTGAACATAATTAATTTTCGATGTTCTTTTTGTATGACCTTTTGCAGGTTGATATTACTCCTCCCGTGCCCTTTAATAGGGCGGGTCGAAGCAAATCTATACCTTCCCATATTAACTAACCAAAGTGAAAATTTTCATTAAAAATTCATGCTCTCAGTGATTCCACGATCACACGAAAAACGCCATCGCTCAGTCTTTGTCTGATGATGGCTTTAACTCAAGAGATACAGAAAAAATATACAATTTCCATGTCAATTCTAAAACCCACATTAAAAAAACTCATCTATCCTTAAACTCCGTGGTGGAACTTAAAATGCTTTGAGTTTTTGCTGAAAGCTAAAAAATCTGAACTCGAAAATCTTGACATCTTGACTCAAATGCAATCAACCCTCCGCCAATACATTAAAAGAAGAAAAAGAACTCATTGGGACAATATTTGTACCAACTTAAGTATCTCAAATAACAACTTTTAAATTCTAAAAAATATCTCGATGAGAGATTCTCCTTCCGAAAGCCTGATTTTAACCCATCAAGCGACAACAATGACAGACCCCCTCGACCAAGCCAATCTTTTAGGCGAATTCAATTTTCGTGTTCCTTTCCCATCCCTTTCTCACCGTATTTAATAATAAAATGCAAAACCCCTTCTCGCTCCCTAAACTGATTGCAGCTCTACTCCAAAGAAAGAACATGGCTTCTGAACCCAACCGCATTCCGGCTAGCCTTATTAAATTCATTTTCTCTTATTACCCAAGTAAGCTTCTTCAATTTTTAACGACATTCAAGATAAAGCTTGCCCATTCCTCCAAGCTTTTGGAATCTTGTAAAAATAGTTCTCACCTTAAAACCAAGGAAATCCTCCTCAGACGTCCACAGTTATAGTCCAATTGCACTTACTTCTACTTTCACGAAAATCAACGAATGTATGCTGCTGCAAAGGCTCCTTAATTTTAGTCTTTAACAAAACTTCTTCCACCCCTCCTATACTGGCTTCCTTCTTTTTCAAATCTGACATACAACTCGCTCAATCCTTTTACCACGACATACATAAGCAAGCGAACGGATTAAATTCATAATTTGCATTGCATTTAATCTTGTTTCCGCATACGACAATGTTTGGATTGACGATCAAACCAAACTTCTTTCGATCGGCATATCTAGAAAAACCACGCCCTTCTTACACACCTTCCCTCTAATCGAACTTACTTCATTTCTACGCTCCAAACCTTCTCTAAAGATTTTCAGCAATCCTAAATAGTGTCCCCTTTTTTGATGTTTTATCTAAGGCATTCGCAAAGAATTTCCTCCAGGGGCTCAAATTCTTGTGTTCACCGATGACATTTATTATACTGCAAAATCTATTGAAAACGTCATAACCCTCTCACCACCATCCAAAATTGGTGCAATAATTGGAAAAGGGTTATCACTCTCTCTCAAAGAATGCAACTATAAATTTATCCAACTATTAAATTTATCCTGACAAAAACAATTCTCTTTAATGAATAAATTCTCCAAGTTAATTCCATCGAAATCCTAGGTATTTACTATACATCAAATATTTCTTTCCTCTGCTATTTTTAATACTTAAAAAAAATGTTTAAAAACACGCTTCTCTAGCATGCAATTATCCACGTATCCAGAATCAGAAGTACGTTAGATTATGGCAGCCCAACCCTCTTCTCCGAGCCAAAATAACATCTCCTTGCAATCAAAACAATCTTCCCTCGTTGGACTCCCACCCCACAATACAGCTGCCTCGACATCGCGCAGACTTTTTTTTAGCAGAAAAACTACTTTACCTCCGCCACTGTACCCTCGAATCTCAAGTTTCAGGACATCTTCATTCGATATGGTAAAAATAAATACAACATCATCCCCATTCACACTCCTGTATTTCTCCCAGATTTTACCGAACCCTTTTTCCTACGTAAATGACCTCCCACTACGAACTACGAAAAATTTCCAACGAAATCCTCCCTTTCTTTCAGAAAACCCTTCATATTCTTTGGTAATATTTCACCATTCTGGCGGCAGATGCTTCAAAATCAATAAATTACAGAGATACTTCAGCTATTATTTAAAGAAAATAATCTGTACTATATTTCTCAAATTCATTCCATAAATTCTGAGTATACCAAGGAAGTTTTAACGATTTGATTAGCAATTATAAAATTTACCACCGAGTATCTTGATTGCGTAATTTTATCGAACAGAAATCACTGACTCTCTTCGACTACTCATAAATCCTCTCATACAACTCATCGGTTCAGCCTTTATCGATCACTTTTATCTTCAGCCCATGTCGGCATACCTCTTAACAAAACTACGGATAGACTAGCTATACATGCCTCCCTGTTCCTTTATCTCACTCGAAGATTTTTTGTTATTCTACAAACTATACTTGATCACTCAAGCCCCGAACTCAAAAACTCCTGGATCAATTCGAAACACCACAAACGATATACCTATCCTTTTCTCACTTAATAAAATCTCTCTTTAATAAAAACTTCGAAACCAAAATTACAACATTATGATCCCGCTTCACCGATGTAACAATTACATACAATTTGGAACAAGATCGGACTCGCCTTTATCTGACCATCGTCTTTCCCCAGAATCTATTGAGCATGTTCTCTTTCGAGGGCAAAAAGTTCGATCTCCATCGGCAAGCGAATCTATCTGAGTTTTTCCACTCACCACTTCCTCATCTATGACCCAAACAAAAAACTTTTACAAAATCTAGTGTTCCTTTTAAGCTTAAATAAACTATTCTAGTTTCTATCTACGAATTTTACGTAAAGCCAACGAATTTTAAATTTTAACTGGTGCCCGATTTCCTGAAATGTTCCCGTAAAAAATTTTCCTTCGTGAAATTTTGTTTTTGAATTCCTCGGCAAATGAGTCAATTTTATGTTCCTTTTTCACGTTCACTTCTTGATCAACTCTGCGCAATGTCATCTCAACAGAGGATAAACGCGAGTTGTAGTTGTAGTTCATTTACGTCGCACTAGAGCTGCACAATGGGCTATTGGCGACGGTCTGGGAAACATCCCTGAGAATGATCCGAAGACATGCCATCACAATTTTGATCCTCTGCAGTGGGGATGGCACCCCTGCTTCGGTAGCCCAACGACCTGCACGCGAAGTCGAGCACTTTACGGTAGCACAGTTTAACGAGGACCAATACCGCACACCCTCGGTCCCTACGCAGACTGATCCAAGTGGTGACCCACCCGCACACTGACCGCAGCCAGTGATGCTTGTCTTCGGTGATCTGCTGGGAACCGTGTCTTAACGATCAGTCCACTGCGGGACAGGATAAACGCGAGATAAACTTCAATACCAATGCTTGTTTTTAGCAGTTGATTTTTGTAATCACACACATCATTATATTTCGATTTCTATGTGACTTGTGTGGCATTAAAGTAGTGGTTGCCATCGTGATAATTTTGATTTGGGTGCTGGCCTGAATTATCCTCTCAATTAGTCTTATTCTACTTTGAAGAAAGCATTAGGAGAGCTAAAATCTTAAATGAAATAGGTGCGTCGCATTTAAAGTCGCGAAGAAACGATAATTAAAACATGTTAAAAATTTTATTTTTCAAAGGAAATATTTGTTATTTGGTATTAGATCTAATTTAAAAACTGAAAATTAAGTTAAAAATTGACGGAATTTTTACTTTTTAATTTTTTTTTCCTTATATATGAGTATTTGATACTAAAAGTACCAAGTTTTTGTAACGGATACTCGGTTTTATCAGTTTGTAAACTGATACCAAAAAAAGTGCACTATTCTTTTCCTTTTATAAACCCAAAACAATTTCATCCTACAAGTATAATTAACACAAACGAAGTAAAAAAAAAGTGATTTATGTAAATTACCTACAAGCTGACACTCGATTGACTCCCGAAACTGTGCGGGAATTATGGCGAATAATTTCACTAACACTCGTCATTATGATTACATTTAAGTACTTTGAAATACTTAAGTACAAAAGTGATTAAGAATCTTCATTGTGATTAAAAAAAAAGTTGCTTTCTTTTATAGTACTCTAAATATAAAGAGCTGAATAAGGGACGCACTGGATTAGCAATCTAGTCTCTTGCTAATTGGGTACTTACAGCTACTTAGAGAAAAATAACACTGAAATCAAATGAGTCGTGTCTAATCTCGTGGTTGTGCATGGTGTGAAGATTCAGCTGGCAATCAGGTGCAACACCCACGCGTGATGTCGCTTGTACGAACTCAATCAAATTTGATCCGATAATTGTTGCGGCGTGATAATAAACGAAACCATGAAACCAAATATTTAAAAATAAATCGGTAAAAATCAGAAATTTAACTGAAATCGAGAATAAATGGTAAAGAGTACTATTTTCTCCAGCTGAAATTTTACCTACGTTTTCTTTTCTTTTTGAGGGTTAGATAAGTAGGTAATTTATTTAAATCACATTAGAGCCGCACTATGGGCTATTAGTGGTCTAGCAAACATCATTGAGTATGATCCGACCAAAGACTTGCTATTAAAATTTTGTGAAGCTACTTCCTCAATTTAGACGTAGATTTGAAGAGGAAGAAAATTTTCTTCAGATCCATATATCTATCTCACTGTTCAGCGACAGACCACAGGACTTTATATTTCACAGATCTTGCCCCGGCCTTTACATTTACGTTAGTCGAGAATCGAGGCCCCGGCCTTTCCGAACCAGAGTATGATTCTCATACCTATGGGCTACCACGGCCTTTTTTGAGCGTTAAAAATCCGTTTAAAGCAAAAGTTTATTTGCTGGAAAGTATGTTTTTGGGTCTTTTTAAATAAATTATTAACTTTCATTATAACTAACCTACTTTCGTTGTATTTAATACAATCACAGGCTGAAACGTGAAATTCCTCTTTTTACTATCTCCATTTATTGAACCGTCTTTACAGATAATTTAAATTGAAATTTGGAAAATTAAGGTAAAAATGATAGGTATTTTACAAAAATTAATTTCCTCATACTAAGTGGCAATATCATTTGAAATAATAAAATACTTCTCAATCATGCAACAACAGTGGAGGAAAAACCTTTTTCAGTTGAATAAAAAAAAAAAATTATATTATGAAATCAAAGTGTTTATAAAATATCAATTTGTCTGAATTGATTATTTTATTTAGGAGAATCAGTTTCACGGAATATCCTGGAATTTTGTTTGACGCAGTGCGGAATTCCCTGTTTGTAAGTATTTTCATTCTCACATTGCGTTTGTTTCTTTTGAAAATTATAATAAAACATTTGATTTTGAACAAGGTTGAGAAAAACAAAAATAATAATAATAATAATTTTCTGCAATATTTTATGTACACTTTCAATTTGTACTCTGTTTCTTTATTGATCAAAATGTGAATTTATTTGTTTATTTATTTTTTTATTTTATTCTTTCTTAAAAAATTCTTTATTAAAAAAAAAAAAAAAAAAACTTTGCAAAATATCATTTCATTTGTCTCCATGCTACATTTTTATTTCCTTTTCTTAATTGAGACAAATGTATTATTTTATACTTGTTTAGTCTGTGAGCAATAGAAAATGATGGGAGGGGGATTTATAGCAAATTTAAGTAGTTGAAAATGGAAATGAATCTCTCAACTGTCTTTTTTGACAGCAGAAATCAATCTATAAGTATTTCAATCAGAAAGAAACGAAAGTATTTCAATAAATTCAATAAGATTTAACGCTCTTATGATGTTTTTCATTTAATTGGATTCCTGCAAGCAAAGTCACGCATGGGTCAACTAAAATTAAAAAAAAATATATAGCAGTAAATTTAATATTTTTTAATTATCCAATATCTTTTAATAACATAATTTTTCAAAATAACATGATTAAGTTTTTTAAAATTTCATTATTAAGACAATCTTTTAAAAAATAGTTTTGACTCTAAGAATTAGAAGACTTTTGATAAATTTTATTCAGATTTCGTGACCTAAAATTTGTCTTTTTCAAAACTAAACATATTTTATGCTGGTGACATAATTACAAACATTTTAAAAACATTAAAAGCAAAAACACGTTTATAAAAAGTTATTATACAAAAGTACAAAAATTGCGTAAAAAGAAACACGTGTGTCAAGAATTTAATATTTAAGGACACTTTACAGGAGCTGTAATTGCCAAGAAGAGCAATAATGTTACAGAACATCTCATTTAATCAAAAACTATTTTATTTGTTTGCCCAATATTATAAGGGTACACTTGACATTTATAAAACAGTGTAGGGGGCGGACTTACTGTCAAAAAGGGGAAACATAAGAATGATCTATGTAAAATTTTCTTTATCCTGTTAATCTTTCTAATCATTTTCTTTAAATTAATATTATTCATGCTGTAATAAATTCTCTGATACATAATATTTTCACAATTTCTGTTTTATCTTTTATCGCTCAGACATGTTTGAATGGTGACATGATTACGACAGTCGGTTTTCACAAACCTAGAATCGTTGTTATTCCCTTTTTTCTTCAATATAAGGCTCTTGTAAAGAATTTTCATTTTAAAACTACAAGCTGGAGGAGATTTTGTTAAATTATATTCCTTTTTTTACTAATTTTTGAAGAATTTTGCTATTTAAATGCATGATTATTACTTGTCCCTCTCTACTTTGCTATTAGTATATGACATGGGCTATTTAGTTAACTAGACGACCAAAATTTTAAACCTTATATTTTTAAGCAAACAAGGTAAAAAAACAGATGATTTATAAATAATGACTTTTAGCTTATAAATATCAGTTTTCAATAAATTATAGGCTGTAAAATGAAGAACTACATCACTTTAAATTTTTAACCGTGAATCTCTTAAAAGTACAGTGTTTTCTTGAAAATTCAAACCAATAATAGAAAACGGAATAAATAATAATTAAAGTAAACTTTAACAAAACAGATTATCTTGCGCAAATGTGTAAAAACATTTCACATTTTGATTTACAAAATAAATTCTCAAGATGCACTTTTCATATATTATGGTCGACTCCAAAATATACAATTAATTGCACTGTGCCACTAGGATTGAACATAATTAAATTATTTTTCCCGTTTAAAGCAAGATTCTAAGTCTCATTTGTATAGTCTATTTTGATTTTGAAAATTATGAATATTTTTATTGTAAATTGATTATTAATTATTTTTGCGTCGGACATTATTTTTTTCATACAACACAGATTTTCATTTCATTACATTTGTTTTATCTATTTCCATCTTTTATCTCCCTTTTTTTATTAAATGAAATTAGTTTTGAATAAAAATCATCGATTTATTCTTTAATAATGTATTTCACCTCATTATCCTTATGAAATCTGCTTAACTATGCTGTACTTAAAGTTATTAATATTATAACTTAAAATTTATCAGTTTTTTTATTTATTTATTTGAGGTAAGCAACTCAATTTTAATTTTTTGAAACTTCATTTAGAACAATTTTAAATCTGTCATTTTGCTTAGAGCTTGGAAATTGAATGTATGTTGAGAAAAAAATTTTTTAGAACATTTTGTAGTTATTTATTCTTTGTATTTTCTTATTTTATTTATTTATTTATTTTTTTGAGAAAATCAATTCAAACCCATATTCAGAAACACTTAAATGTTTATTGTTTTTGATTGAAAGATAAGTGTTCATTGTTTCACTAGTTTGCAAAAAATAATTCAATAAATCGAAGACAATTGAAATTTAAAGAAGCTAATTAATCGAAAAATAATGTTTATAATATTAAAGTCATTTTAATGGTTATCATTAACTTTATATTATTATTTTTATTATTTTGAAAAATTTACGTCCGACACCGAAATAAGAAAATTCTAATTAATTACATATAATATTTTACAAGTTAAGAACAGCATAGAATTCTTTTTTCAAATGTTAACTTCAAAATTCCTGTCTAGTTCGCATTTAAATTACAAACAAATTCACAGAGTTTAGGCAATTTGTAAACCATTTTTCTGCTTACATTGCCATCTACGTCCAACAGCAACAACTTGATCCATTTAATGTTATAATCAGTTTTCATAAAAACAAATAATTTTTGATGGGTTTATGATGTATTAAATATTTGATATAAAAAAATTTTAATTTTAAACTTAACTTGTGTGTTTTACGAGATATTTTTTCCAAGAAATTTATGTTCATTTCTTGCGCCCCCGACACCACTTAATTGTGCAGTAGTTAAAAACTATTTAACTTTACGATTATTTAAAATACTTGTAGGATTTTGATGAATAAAAGTTTCTTCTTCTGCTGAAGTGAGAGCTATTTATCAAAAGTAATGTTTTGCTAATAATATACGGGTGTTAATAAATTAATTGTTTTGTTTATATTAATATAAGGATGTCCAAATTTTTCATGAGTTATTTTGCGTAATAATAGCCATAATAAAGAAAGATACTCTCATAATAAGAAAGGTCTTTTTGATGGAACTAACCCACATTTGCGTTGCATGAAGAGGGAAATCACGAAAACCTCCCATTGTTAGCCTGGTAGAAAGGGGACAATAACCCACAATTCGTCTACCATTGAGGATATTTTACGTCAGTCACACTGTACGTGTGTGGGTGTATGGTATGCGGAATGTCCAAAAGGGTCAAAGGAAATTTATGTATTAAGTAACCACAATATTTCAGCTCAGTCATACAATAATTCTTTTCGTCATTTTCAATAAGTGGGAGTGGAATACAAACTCATCTCATTGTTCTAATTCAGCTCCTATTCTAGCATAAGCAAATATGTAACACTCATGAGCGTTAACAAAAATTTTCTGAACAGGTTTAGAATTTAAACTTGATTTCAATGAGTCAAAGAATTCATAGCATTTATCTATCTCCGCTTTTTAAACAAATTATTTGATGGAACTAGAACATTTACATATTCATCGATAAATTTATTATAAACATAAATAGAGCTAAGAAACTTTTGTGATGATTTAACATTCGTAGGAGGTTCTTAACAACTTAGTATTATTTGATGTGACACTTTCATTGATACCCAAAAATTTTAAATTTTTCTGGTAAAAACAAACAGATAGAAAGTTTTAATTTCACGTTTTCTTGTGAACATGTACTAATTCATTTAATATTATCTAAAAGTTCCAAATAACTATTAGAAAGAATAATGATGACATCAAAATAATTTGTAGTAAAATTTATTTTACGTTTAGTAAGAATTGAAAAATGATGGTTTCCGAACATTCATGCTGTGTGTTGTCTTCTGGTTGTATCTTTTAAATGAGTCGAACAGAACAGAAATAAGAATTGAATTTTTTTAAGTTCGACTTCATCACTTGATTAATTTATAAAGGACAACTCCTAATCTACATTTATTTTTTAAGCAGACAGATAATATGAAGAACTTTAGTTAATGTATTAATAAATCCCAGCTATTTCTTCCTGTTGTTTTTGGAGTGTTTTTATGTGGACTTAAAAATAGGATCCAATGTTAAAATCATCCGTTGTGGTTTTATTCTAATTTCCCCAATGTCAAAATAATTTCTTTTAAAATTGCAAGTAAATTAGAATATTTTGAAAGTTTATTTACTAGATGGCGTATATTTTATTTCAGAGATCAATATTACCTCCATCAACATGAAGTAGAACATATAAAGGTATATTATCTCTCTTATTATTAAGAAATCTTAAGGCCCGCCACAATTTTTTTGTGCGTTCATATTAGCTTTACATTTTATTCTGATGCTCAAAAACTATGAGAATTAGAAAATCGAAATTAAAAGAGAGTGTTGAAATTTATGCAAGAAGTCGAAGGGAATACAAAAATTTAACATTCGAAAGTTATATCGAAAATTATTTACTGTTAAATTTGTAAGAAGAAACGCCATACGGACCGGCATACATGCCGCAGGGATGCACCCGCAGATTTTACATGGTAAGAGGGTCATTTTGGTTTAAAAATTTACAACACAGTTTTTTTCGAAATTGCAATCAGTTCGAAAGTTATTGCTAATGTAAATGTTTTTTTAATGAATTCTTTCTCAATTTTTTATGTATAAATTATTTTTTATTTTACGTTGCATTTTGCTTTTTGTGCAAATTGACTTAAAAAATTGATATTGTGAAATTGTGTAGAAAAATGTGCGAGGAATTTGATGGAATAAAAAACTTAAGATTTTCAATAGTTCGAGAATGATCAGCTGTTAAACTTGAAGCAGGACTAAAACTATTTTATCTGCTCTATTTCCTTCTGTAATGAAACTTATGAATTAAAATTCAACTTGTTACATCGTTCTTTTTTCAATTAAAGATTTAATGCGAGATATTCTTTTTCTTCTTTTCTTTCCCTTTTTTTCAAACTTACATAATGCTTGAAAGTTGTTAGAATTGTGCCTCTTTTCATGATTTTTTTTTTCGCTTTAGATGAAGATTAATACATCGATTTGTCAAAATATTTTCATTTTACAAGCTTACGTTTGACTTTCCGATTTACACTAAAGATAGAATTCCTTACATTGATGTTTTATATGGCTAAGGGAAATTGATCGGTTTACACCTGCCCGGTATTTCTTACACTAACATTTTTAAGGTTAAGAGCCAGTGCACGGTTTACACCTGCCAGGTGTTTCCTACACGAATGCGTGTTGCTCTAACAAAAACATGAGTGTAAATAATACAGAGGAAGTTTAAACCTGGTAATGGACTTTTTAATGTTAAAGACCATTTACAGGTTAACAGTTCATTACATTGTTATGACCAATAAACATAAATAAGAGTCGCATGTAAACAAATCCTATCGGCATCCCGCTTCCTGAAAATACAAGGAAAGCTCAAATTGATAAAAAAAAAATTTCGTCGTCACAAAAAGAGACTGTTTGTATTTGAAAGTTTAAACCAGTTCGTTCTAAACTGCCTCCCTAAATAAGTAATTTTTACACTTGCCCGGTATTCCTTTCACCGACGCTTTTTTAATGTTATGAGCCATTGTCAGGTTTTCCCTTGCCAGGTATTTCCTACAATGACATTTTTTAAGGTTAAGTGCCATTACACGATTTACAATTTTTCGGTATATCCTAGACTGATGATTTTTAATGTTAAGAGCCATTGCCCGGTACTCCTAGCACTGATATTTTTTGACGATAGGAGTCTTTCTCCGGTTTACACTTGCCCAATATTCCTTACACTGATGTTTTTTTAAGATTAAGGGTCTATCCCGGTATTCTCAAAACTGATGTTTCATAAAGTTTATCGCAATTTTCTGGTTTACACTTACCCGTTATTTCAAATTCTAAAATCAAAACGGAATTACATCGGATGTACAGTCCACAAAAATAAAAAAAGATATCACCTTGAATAACTTTTGTTTTAATCATCGGATTTTCACGTACTAAGGGCCAATCATAATGGTTTCTAGAAGGGACCTCAAATATGATAATTGTTTCGTGCTAACTATTGATTAAGCTACGAAATCGGACACAAAAACGTACTTTCTCTGAATAAACATATATATTTTTTTACATATTTGGATTTTTAAACTTCAAAATATAGGGAGTAGCCGCTATCTGGGAAATATGGACCCACTAGTTTGAACAGGAGAGCTATCTAAAGTTCGGACCCCTTAATTTTTGCGTTTCTCGTCATATTTCAAAAACTAATTAAGCAATTCAAAGAAAATTGCCCCCACTATAAAACTCATTTACCCAAAGATAATTTCATGCAAAAAATAATTTTTAATGATTATTTATTATTACATAATTAAATTGAGGATGAAAAAATTTTTAATTATAAGGTATGATTTTTTTATATCATATTAATCTACATATTTTTCAATTTTAAAATCTAAAGTTTCAACTGTTCTTATTTAGTAGAAGCTGAGAAAAATTAAAAATAATAATTTTTATAAAATAATTTGGTGACAATGAAGAAATATTTAAATGGGGCGATTAATATTAAAATGTGATTAACTTACGAGGAACTTTGATTTCGCGTGCGTAGCGTAAAATTTCATTCATATTTTTTTCGCTAATAACCGATTGCTAATCTTTTTATCTTTATTTTTTAAACAATAAAATACGATATTTCTTTTTTAGTCATTTAAAAATTTATTTGCTATATAGTAAAGAAATTTTAGTAAAACATTTTTTTGAATAAAAAACTTTTTATTCAACGAATGTCGAGTTTTATAAAAGCATGCTTCTAATAGACTATGATTATACAACAGATTGTGCTTATTTAATGTGATTTTATTTTATTTTTTAGTATGTTATCTCAATATTTGATACAATTTCAGTAATATAATTGCATATTTGGAATAATATATTCATCAATTTCTTCAATCTTATAATTATTAATACGAATACGTCGTCAAAATTTTTAAGCATCTAAAAATTTTTCAGCATCTTATATATATATAGTCTTAATATTAAAATGAATTTGCTAACTACCTGTCCGCTCATGTTTTTCAGAATTATTTTACCAACTATTTAATTAAATTTTTTAATTTTTAAAAATCTTATTCTTTACGCTTCTACGTATATTATTTCTTGATTAATATACTAATAAATCTTTTTAGTACTTTAATTTAGGTTTTCTTTAAAGTAAAGTTCCTTTTTAAATTATTGTCAAGTTTTTTTTTTTTTCAAGAAAACTTAGAATTATTGTCTGCTAGCTAAGAATGAAACCTTGTTAAGAAATTAAAAACATTCCGCAGTTTAAAATTATTTGATGCAAAACAGTTGATTATTTACTAAGCATATTATTTTTTCGAAAAAAGAATATAAATTATTGTTTTTTTTTTCTTTTTTTTTTTTTTTTTTTCTTGTGACTCCAACATAGATTATCTAAAATAGTGTTGATTTTTTGTAAGTCACTACAAAGAGTATAAAGATACCGAACATAAAAAGCTGTCTAATACGTAGCCAAAATTTTTAAGCGTCTTAAAATATCTCAGTATCTTAAATGTCGTCCTAACATCTTAGATGCATAATTAAATTTTTAATTATCTGACCACTTGTAATTCACAGAACTATTCAACTAATTATTTAATTATATCTTTTACTCTTTCTTTACGTTACCATGTAGCTTTTTTTCCGGATAATATACTAAACTATTTTGTTTAATTTTTAACTTTAACACGATTCCCAAGATATTATTATAGTATTTTTTGTTCTTAGGAAAATCCTTTATTTTGTTAAGCAGCAAGTACTAAAAGTTGAAATTTGTAAAAAAATTCCGGAGCCGTACCAATTTTAGAATCATCGGATTTAATAAAAATATACAATAAAAAAAACGCAATTTTCAAACTTATTATGATAAAGAAAAAAGAAATACTCGGCGAGAAGGTTAACACACTCTTAACAGAAACTGTGAAAACCAATTTTTCCTATATTTCGCCTGAAGAGGATAAGAATGATATTGCTCCAAAGAACCTCTAGCAGTATCAAGATTAAATATATGCGATGGAAGCTCCCTTTACTATTATACTATAAATGCATTAAATCGTGTAACTAGAATAATATATTTTAACCAAATTATTTAATAATTTTAAGCAAATAAAATTGTATAAACTCGAACGAAATACTCCTAAACTCCTAAAGTATACCCTAAAATATATGTAGAATAAACTTAGGAATCGATAGATAAAAATTGCCTTTTCAAACAACTTCGAGTAGCAATGAAACGCTAACTTGTTTGAAATAGCTGTCCTTATAACTATTTAATTTTGATTCCTGGTGCTAGGGGATATTCCATTTTCACATTCGAATTTTGAAATTTCAAGTGTAAACAGAATTTTTTATGTCCTTAAAAAATTTTTTTTAGGTCCTTAACATTTTTTAAAATGTTAAGCCTTGCCACAAAAAAAATATTTTACTGCATTGATATTTTTAGAAAGTAGTGTAGTATTTCTTCAATCTAAGAACCTACGTCTATATGTTACGTAAAACTTATTTTAATATCGAGTGAAATAATTTAATGTGCTATGTTACTAAATGGGTAATCCTAAGAAACTGAATCGAAAATATAAAAACTTGATTGATTTAAAAAATAGATAATAATAAAAATAGACATGTTTTGAGCGTCCAATAATTAAAGTCTCAAGTCATTCAAGCAAACCTATGCATTTTAATATTTTAACAGGATTCATGTTTTCTTAAAAAGCGTAAGAGTACCGTAGCATAAATATTATAATAGTTATCTTTAACTTCAAAATTAAAATTTTGAGACCAGATATTTTGAGTTAATGAAATTTAATGTTTTATCTTTTAAATTTTCGTGCCCCCATTTCAGTATCTTAAGGATCCTACGAACTCTGTTTAAAAAGAGAGTATCGTATCAGATATATATATGTTACCGGCAAAGTATGAAGTCCGGCATTGTATAGAATGCCTAAAATTAGCCGGCAAAGTATGAAATGGTTTATATTTCACACATTGCCTAGGTATTCTATAGAATGCCAAATGTTATTTAGGCTAAGTATGAAAAAAACGTCCAGATGAGGTTATTATGTAAATGATGTGCATGTTACTGTGAATGATCGAAATCGGTGGTTGTTGACACCGGTGAATGTTGACAATCACATAGTCGCTTTGGTGAATGTCTGAAATATTTATTACATCCGATTTGATATTAATTTATTCGTGGATTTAATTACATTTGCTCAATATTTTAATACTTACTGACGATAGATTAGAAGAAACATCAGTGTTTTTAGTATCGGGCAAATATATACCGGGCAATGGCACTTGACTTTAAAAAAACATCAGTGTAGGGTAAACCGGGCAAATATATACCGGGCAGTGGCACTTGTCCTTAAAAAAACATCAGTGTAGGGTATACCGGGCAAATGTATACCGGGAAATGGCACTTGATCTTAAAAAAAAACATCAGTGTAGGGTATATCGGGCAAATGTATACCGGGCAGAGGCACTGAACCTTAAAAATACATCAGTGTAGGATATACCGGGCAAATGTATACCGGGCAGTGGCACTTAACTAGACCGGAAATTTAACAAAGGTCTAGTAGTAGGTCTAGTTAATTGCCATTGCCCGGTATACATTTGCTCGATACTCCAAACACTGATGTTTCTTCTAATCTATCATCAGTAAGTATTGAAATATCGAATAAATGTAATTATATTCACGAATAAATTAAAATCAAATCGGCTGTAAGAAGTATTTCGGACATTCACCAAAGCGACTATGTGGTTGTCAATATTCACCGTTGAAAGTCAACAACCACCGATTTCGGTCAGTAACGTGCACATCATTTACATAATAACCTCATCAGGACGTTTATTTCATACTTAGCCTAAATAGCATTCTATAGAATGCCTAGTCATTCTATACAATGCCTAGGCAAAGTATGTAATAATTCTCACATTTCATACTTTGCCTAAAAACGTCAGGCATTCTATACAATGCCTAGGAATTCTATACAATGCCGGCGTTTCATTCTTTGCCGGTAACATATAAGAAAGGAAAAAAAAAAAAATTAAAAAAAAAAAAAAAAAAAAAACATTGTAGCAGTATTTGGTGGCAAATGCAGCTTATCGTAATTGAAGAACATGCTGTGCGACATTTTATGGTGAATTTGCGAACGTAAATTTCAGAATGTATCGAAACATGAGGATGCTACTTGCAAATCATCTTTATCCAAAGAAAACCATGTGACCTAAATATCTAGCAGAATGAAGCGGTTTTTTAAACAATGGATCATACAATATGCAACATATTATTTCAATATCTTATTCTTAAACATAACATATTTCAATGTTTTTAAAATGCCACTTAACACTCAGCAATTCCTTGAGTTATAGAAAAAAGAAATATCGTAAATTATAGAAAACCATGTAAAAGTGCGTTAGAATTACTATACCATCTACATTTTATTTTTCAAGCACTTTTTTTGTTTCTTCAAACTTTTTTGCCTAGAAGACTCGATTAAAGCTGTAAAAATGATTATCCCTGAAATTTTGTATATAGCTATAATATATTATGTAAATTTGGTTTCAGTATGAAATCCTAGTTTAAATATAGTAAAAAAAAAAAACGTTAAAAATCTAAATAATATGCTATAAAAAGTTCATTTAAATAAATTCTGAAAGCTTAGAAAATCATAAATGATTTATAAATCGATTTAAATTTTCTTTTCAAAGGAGATTAAAAGAAAAAATCTATGCTTTTTGGTCAGGAATCAGCTTAAAAATTGTCTATTGCCTATTAACTTCGAGATATTTTCTATTAACTATTAATAAAACCTCTCCGAGCAATCACAGAGAATTATTTCAATTTTTTTATAGTCAGAGCTTTGTTTCTTAGCAACCGAGTAAAATTAAGTATTCCTCTTTTGAATTAATCTATGGGTTATTTTAAAATATTTATTTGCGGCGACGACTTTTGTTGGCTTTTTTCTGGACTATCGCCAAATATATAAACCTTTATTGCGACCCAATTTTTTCAAAATTGTGTCTACCCCCTATTTCAAGGGTCAGGATTCCAAATATGTAAAAAAAAAAATTTTATTAAGAAAAAGTATGTTTTTGTGTCTGATTTCGTAACTTAGATAATAGTTATCACTAATTAATTAGTATATTTGTTAAGTACCAACCATCATCAACCATTAAGACTGACACTTAGTTCGTTCAAATCCGATCATTAGAACAAAAGGTGACATCTCAAGGTGACATCTTCAAATTCAAGGCAAATTCAAGGTGACAAAGCAAATTCAAGGTGACATCTTTTTTTTCTTTCTTTTTTTTGCGGACTGTACTAGTCTTTGGTTAGGAAAATGCAGGCAAGCATTTTTCATCTTTACTCAACAACAAAAACAATAAAAAAACTACCTATTTAGGGAGGCAGTTTGGAATTAACGAACTGGTTGAAAACTTCAAATTCAAGCAGTCTCCTTTTCTGACGACGCTATTTTTTTTATCAATCGGAACTTTCCTTGTCTTCGTAGAAAGCTGAATGCCACGCTGTAGGATTTGTTTACATGTGACTCTTATTTATGTTGATTGGTCATATCAATATAATGAATACGCATTGGAATCTAGACGATACATAAGCATGCTGTAAAAATGAGTGTATGAGGACGTTATAAGTTTAGTTAAATAAGTTTAGTTATAAGTTAAATAAGTTTAGATTTTTGCATTGGTTTTAGTTTCAAAAGTTATGTTCTTTCCATTTTTTTTCCAGCAATATGTGAATATGTCAAAGGTATCCATTCGCTACAAATATAATTGGTTGACGTAAGTTATTAAAAATTTTTTCATTCTTATAAAACGACGCTTATGAATTTTCTTAAAGTGATTGCTTTCATTATTTTGATTTATTTTAAAAAAGAAATATTAAAAAAAATTTTTTTTACATGAATAATAATTAAGGCCAGGGGCCGAACATCCCCCCCCCTTCAAAACAAGGCTTTTTTTTCAAAGGGATTTTCTGCAGCTGATTTTCGAGTTACGTTGGCCACATCGCTTAAAAAAGTTTTTATAAGCAAATTTTAGATTAATTTAGATTTTATAATTTACTTTTTTAAACGCATTACTTCGCTTAAAACAAATTCTTTCTGATTATTCAATTCAACACCTGCAGAAATCTTCCATAATGATCTGTTTTTCAAACAACGGCCGGATTTGTCCACATGTGTTTTGCACACTGCAAAAATATCAATCTATATCATTAAAAGGTTTTTATGTGAATATATTCCTATATTAATTTTAATATACAATTAACTAAATGCTTCAGATATCCATTGTTTTTAATCAAAATTATATTCGTTTATTTTTTATTTAAATAAATAATACTTCAAATTTTTTTAATGCTATTTACTTGATTAAAAATAATATTTAAATAATTTTTTCAGAAACATTAGAATTCCATGCAATTAGCTTATTTATATTAAACTCAAAATCATCCCTTTAATTGTATATCATCAACAATGCACTGTGATATTTTCTTCTATTTTATTACTTAAATTCAAAATTGATATTATCGTCATAATTAAAAAGTAAGATTAATTACTCGGCTTTAATATTTAAAACATTTAAGAATTTTAAAAATTAAAGATAATAATAAAGATAATATAAAGTTAATAATAAAGATAAAAATAAAGATAAAGTTAATAAATATAATAACAAATTTAATGTTTAAAGCATAATTTTTTTCATAATGTTGTAAAAATAAGTTAGCGAGAAGTAACGAAAATTAAATGCTTGTGATATTTCATCTATTTAATTGAAAATTAAAAAAAAATATAAATGTTTGAAAATAAATCATTTTGCTTTTAATGGTGCTCCTCAAACTATTGTATAAATATCTCTCGCTTTGACTACATTAATGTAATAATAGAAAGCACTATTTTTGTGGATATAATCGTGAGAGTTGATGACGAGATTATATCTTTTCATTATTAATTTTTACTTATTTGTATTTTTCTTCTTCTTTTAAAAATCTTATTTCTATTTCATTGTTTTCTTCCTGTTTTTATATTTCACTATCTGAATACCCGTTCTTTGAACGGGAATATTTAAAAATAAATAAAAAAATAAATAAAAAAATAAATAAATCAGTATTGAGAAACACTACGAAATCATGAAATCAAACTGAAAATCATGTACCGACACAATTAAAGAAGAATCAGATAAGTGATATTTTTAGGGGAATTAATGAATCAGAATTAATGAGATTAAAAAATGGTTGAATAAATACGGGTATGTTCAATGTAACAGAACTGTTTTTGCTTTCACTTAAATTTTAACATAGCTAATTACATCAATTTTCAGTATGCTTGCATGATTTTTATTTCAAATTATGTCGTGGTAAATAAATAAAAACAAAGAAATATTTGTCCCACTTTCTAATAAATTGGTAATAAAATAGTTCAGGTGCAACTTTTTTTTCATTCTGAAAATGTCACTAACCTGTTTCTTCCACTAAGTTTTACAATTAATATAGCTAAAATAATTTCAACTTTTTAGTTTTAAGTTATATTTTGTTATCTTCGGTGGCTTTATGTTATTGAAGTAATCAAATCTCGTTGCTTGTAATTCATACCATTGAATAAAAATAAAATGTGTTGAACATCGCTTGGCACGATGCTATTGCTCACGGCCGATGTATGATAGTTGAAATTCTCCTTACATTAAACACTTAATTCCAAAGTATAGGTATTAAAACTGCTTGGTTCAGTTTTAAAAATCTCCAAATATATCAATATAATATTTAAGTATATTTGGTACTTATTATATAACCCTTCAACATTTAAGTTTATACATATTTGTCAGTGGCAGCCAACTGAAGCTTTTTTAAAAAAATATATACATTCGAACTTCATAAGAATTTTGGAGCCTGACCATTTCTCTATCTGATTTTACTGTTAAAATATTTAAAGGTAGTGGTGGAAAAAATTTCTTTTATTTCTAATTCTTTAAAATATTAATACTCTCGATATTAATACCACTGGAAAAATTGTTTTCTGAAACTGCGGAAAACCCGTTGTAGAATTCTTATCAGAACCAATTCGCCATTTACCATAATACCAGTGGTACATATTACCGTCAGTGATACATATGAGTTAACCGCAGAATTGCAATTTTTTACGGTTTTCTTTAACAAATTTCCCATTAATCTTTCTTCCATGAGCTTGGCTCTTGAGCACATAGCTTATTTATTTTACTTCATTTAATACATATTATCAACATTAATTAAACATCATTGTCGTCTGTGAGAGTATTACGATTTCTTATTGTTGTTCAAGATAAATAAATACCTATACTCGAATTCTTTTGTTTCCTAGTATATTGCTTATTTCTTTTATTTCAATATGCATATATTACCTTAACTAATTAAGCACAATTGGCGAAATTAAGCCTCATTGGTGCCGAATTTTATGTGTCTCCTAAACGACCCACTTTCCCATTAACATGCTGAAGGCCACACTAATTTGACCACACTAATTTGACCGTCTGACCAAAATGATTTTCTAGTATGCCTTGCATGCAATATTATTTACAACAAAACAGTTAATTTTTGTAATTATTCATGACGCATTTAATTCACTTTAGGTCACCGGTGACCCCCGTGGCGCTACGAACAAACTTTAGTGCCAGTCACCAGTGACCCCACCCTCCTGTCATTCAACGTGTTAATTTTTGCATAAATATTTTTTTTTCTATTCCATTACCGTTGGTTTTAAACAAGTAATTATTTAGAAACACGTTTAAAAGAATTAATATAAATTTGATCCCCTGAATTAGAGAGGCCAACTTATCATTCATTTCGGAGCAAAAGGTTTTCTTCCAATAATGAAGAGCTACAAGATTTGGCAACTTATTGCTAAAAACGAAACGGAACCTTTTTTTTTATATTTATACTAATTCACTGCAAATTTTATTACCGGTTAAAAGTGTTAAGTAAAAAATGTATATGCTACAAGCCAATTACATCAATCTTTTTTATACATGTTTTCAAAGTAAATTTGGCACTAAATTTTATATTTCTGTTAGATATGGGTTTTTCCAATTTCTTTTCAGATTTTTTTAATAAAATTAAAATAGAAAAAAGCAGGACTGTCATGAGAGAAGTAATAAATTTTGTTTCGAAATCAAGAATTAATTTGAAATTAGTTTTTTTCAATTGAGACATTGAATTTTCTTTAAAACATAAAAGGATGAGACGAATTAAGATTTTTAGCCATTATTATTATATAAATAGAATTAATAGAATAAATAGAAACAAATTTTTAAGAGGAGGGTAAGAAACGACACATGATAAATTTAATAATTCATTTAATTAAACATCTAATTTTAAACTGCATTTTCATAGCATTTATTTAAATAAGTAATACATGAATAAGAAATACAATTTAAAAAAATGCATCTATATATTACACATTGCTATATAGGTACAGTTTTTACCCATTTTTGGTTCCTTAATAATAAAAACTAAGCAAATGGAGAATAATTAGTAAATTTATACTTGCACTAGATTTAAGCTTATATAAAATTGATCCAGGTTTTAAACAGCCTATTGCTTTCTGTTTTTTTCCTTTTTTTTTTTTTTTTTTGAGGAATTTTTACGGAATTATGAACATTGAAACTTATTGGAATAGCATCAGATCTTAATTTTTCATGTGACCATGTTTTCTATTTATTTCTAGTTGAGATTCTTCAAAGTTAACCTGCAAAAATAGTTAGAATACGTTTTTTTCATACTTAAATCATATTAAAAAATTTTAGAGTTTACAATTTTTAAACATACTGCCATGAAATTTTCTAACAGATAAACTAATTATTTCAGCAATTTAACGCAAGAATTTCAAAGAAAAAAATTGGTAGATCCAAACATAGACGAAAGATCGCATTTTAAATAGATTTCTTATGATAAATGTAAACATAACGTTTGAACTTTAGGTGATATATTACCATAAGTAACTAAAAAAACAAACTTAAGTTAGCCAAGATTTAGAAAGTAACTACTTGATCTTAGTGAAATAAAAAGGAATACAATAAAAAACAGGTAAATATTTGTTTTTAATAAAAAGTAATACTTAAAAGTGAATGCAAAACTGAGATAATTCTTCATAAATTATGATTCTGAAATAAGTTTGGCGAATACTTATTCAGCCAATCCCTTCCCTTCATTTATTGATTTTATTGCACATAAGCATCTAAAATTGTTAAATAAATCAATAAATATTGTTTAAACGTCATATTTTAAGTAAATATATACTTAATAAATGCAAATTTTAATGAATATTCCAATATTTGAAAACTGTACAATTCAAGTAACCCTAAAAGTAATTCACTTATTTTTTTTTAAATAGTAGACGAAAACAAGCACTCAAAAACAAATTCTAACAACTTAATATCGTTTATATACTACATATATGACTAAATAAATGCAATAAGTTATAAATAAATGAGTATTTACCTCTCATAAGCGAGCTGTCAGTTGTATCTGCTGCAATTTATTATTCATTTTTCTTTCTTTTCAAATTTGAAGGAAATCGGAACATTCGAAAGCCTTTTTTTGAACTGTTTGTACAATTTTTCAGCCGCACAACCACCAATATCAATACTTTTAGGTATCCAAATAGCCTTCAAACTCTCACGCTATTACTAACATAAAGTTAACTTCCGAACTTGTCTGCTCCAACATGCCGAATAGATCAGCTCTTATAGTATAGGAGCAAAGGAGCCTTAATATAAATAAAATAAAAGCACGTGGTATCAGAGAAAGTGTAAATTTTGTGACGTAGACCACGCGTGCTACCTTGTGATGTTCATTGAATTCATCTGGCATAGCGAATATAAAATAATTAAATTCTTAAATACGTACGATAAATTATTTTTTGATCAAATAAAGCTATAAGCAAGCAATTATCTCTGATGTATCTTTAAAATATGTAAAAATTGATACTCTCAATTTATAACATTGGCTAACGCTTAACCAATCAGAAAATTCCATTAGGTTTTTTGCTCACCCTGCTAGAACGATTTATCGTAGAATGTTTTAATGTTGACAGTGACCTTCCTCGTACTTCAAACTATCATCTGTATGCCGAATTTCATCGCTTTTTGTCGGACGGTTTAGGAGTCTATAAAGGACATACACACAGAGACATATTACATTCATTTTTATATATATAAATTACGGGTACTATGTACTTGTAGTTTATGCGCAGTTAATAAAATAATAATCTTAATATCTTATATATATATATATATATATATATATATATATATATATATATATATATATATATATATATATATATATATATATATATATATATATATATATATATATATATATATATATATATATATATATATATATAACATAAAAAGCTTCTGTTAATCTTTTTATGTTAGTTTCTTCGTTATAAAACAACTCCTAATTTATTACTAACTAGCCGCTTAAGGCGGCCAGCTGTCCGCCAGAGTTTTCCTTGTCTTGCCACAAATGCAATCGAGCTTGGGATGTTGAAGCACGATTTTCTTCTAGCCTTCTTCGACGTTCCTGGGATGTTTCTTGGGCCCTAGCACTACTAGTAGAGACACGATCCTCTTCCAATCTTCTTTGACGTTTCTCAGGTGTTTCTCGGACCCTAACACTGCAAGTTGAGACACGGTCCTCTTCCAATCTTCTTTGACGTTCCTCAGGTGTTTCTCGAGCCCTAGCACTGCTAGTTGAGACACGATCTTCTTCCAATCTTCTTTGACGTTTCTCTGATACTTCTTAGGCTCTAGAATTGCTTGTCGAAATTCGGTCATGTTCCATCCTTCTTTGACGTTCCACAGACGTTTCTTGGGCCCTTCTTCTTCTTTGAGAATCTCTTAATATCTTTTTCTTTGACAAAATACAAAGTGTTTTGGAAGGCGGTTCTGCCATGTCAGTAATCGGGTTTTTAAGAAGTCAACGTATACTTTAGAATAACAATTACTATGAAAGCAAATCATGAAACTTCAATATTAAAATCTAAGTGCTTACCTGCAAACTGAAACTTTCTGAAAATAACTAATTACATTTAATAAAAATTGTTAAAATAAAGAATAGAAAAACCAAAGGTATCCAAGGTAAGTGTGATCGTTCCTTCAAAAACAATTAAATTCCTATTTTATATATTATATAGCTACAACACTTAAGAAAAAAAAACTAAAATGCTAAATACATGAAAAGAACACGAAAGCGAATAAATTTTTTATGGTATCAATTTCTATTTCCATATAATTTTTTATGGTATCAATTTCTATTTCTATATCGCTACAAAAATTATCGTCTTCGCTTAAGAAAAAAAAATAGAGCGTGGAAAGAAGAAAAAAAACTTATTATAACAATTATGAACAGCGACAAATATATCAAAGCGAAGCGTTCTATTTACGTATCGAATATGTTGCCACATTTTTAATACAAAGTTAAACTTTTCTCCACTTTGATAAATGTAAACGAATGCGAACCTTACAATTAAATTATTAATTTCTTCGTATATTATTGGTTTAAGTTGTCGAAAATTAATATTTCAATTGTAAGGTTCGCATTAGCATACATTTATAAGAGTGGAGAAAAGTATATGCATTTTTGAATATGGCTCTTTGAAGACGAAAAAGCATAGATTTTCTTACAAAATGACCGATAACTAAAAAACTAATCCAAATTTTTGAAAAAGAAAAAAACAACTTCTTCATTATGTCAAAACACAATTATGTGCCGAGTTTCGTGCCTGGGCGAGGCTTCTGGGGCGATATATTGTGATTACAGACACACACACAGCCGCGTTTATTATTATGTATAGATTATTTTCAAATCGAAACACTTAATCAAAGTAAAAAGTTATTATTTTAAAAAGTAACGAGCAAAAAGTACAAGTAAAAGTACAAGCACTAAACAAAAAAAGTAACGATTTAAAAGTACATTTCTAGGAAATCGAAAATTCAAAGTAACCTAAAATTATATTGAATAATAATCTTATGTTCTTTAATGTTTTTGCAAATTTGTTGTTATTTATTTAATTATTTTTAATTTTGAAAGTTATGTAAATTAATTTATTTTTAAATTCGAAAGAATATTATATTATAATTTTATAATATAATCGTATAATATAATTTTAAAATCAAATATAATTTTAACATCAAACTTTTTATGGATTTGCACGAAAAAGAAATTTTATCTATTGATTTTAATTTTTAGTTTATTATTTTTATTTATTTAAATTGCCGTTGATTTAAAATTGTTTTACTCTATAGAAACGCATTTTAAAAGCACAAACATAAACAAAGCAAACACGGGGTTTCAGATAGCTGTGTGATCTTTGAGCTAGTAAAAAATAATTGAATGTGCAGTATAAGTTGAAACAGAACAGTCTACAGTTTTATTTGTAACAATGGCTAATGTGCCGAATTAATTGGCACAAGTGCGAAGTAAGCAGCTACCGGCTGCCTCCCCTAAGTTTTGTAGAAAGTAGTGGTAGTCGTGTATGTGTAAAAGGATTGCCTGCGGTCTTCCGCAGATTGTGTTTACCTCCGTTAGGAAATAAACGTTATTATTATTATAGCTCATAGTTCTTGAACAATTCGTATTAATCGTGCACATTTTGGTGCATATGGCCGGGAAATAAATGGCCGAAGAAACCACCGATTTATCATACTAGTTTGTTTGTTTTTTTTTTGTTTTTTTGTCGTTGTTTCGCTGCATGATTGGGGTAAGTTCGTTTTGCGTTTTCTCTGGAAATAGTTAGAAATGTTAAATTTCTTCATTGAATTTTATTAGTCGTATATTTGAAGGTATTCGTTGAATAAGGTAATTTTGAATTAAGGTGTAGTTAGAGAATTTTGAAATGCAATTCGTATTGATAGTATGTGTTTCAATTTTCGTTAAGAATAGGAATTTGTTATATTATTGGAGATATTTGAATCATTGTATATCTTGCTTTCGATTTGTTTAATTAAATAATTTAGTCGGATATTTTGAATGAATAGTGTTTGAATAAGGTTATTTCGAAATAAGGCGTGGTTAGAGTATTTTGGAATGTAATTCGTATTGGTTTTGATTTTCGATTTCATTTCAGAAAAGAAATTTGTTAGAATGTAATATTAATAGAAGTGTTATTTAAATGATTGTTGGTTACACTTTCGATTTAGGATTTAGTATTATGAATTTCAGTGTTAATTATTTGTATTTTTGTTTTGAATGCGTTTTATTGCATTTATTGTTGTTCTAAGAGTGAATTGAGGTGTGACTGTTATTTGAGTATTTGTTTTGTAATCGAAATAAAAAGTTTTAAAATGGATGCGGCAAAAAAGGCTTTGTTAGAAAGAACAATTAAAGCTAGGGCTGTTTCAAGATCGTTAGTAACGAAGCAAATTAAAAAACTTGAAGCAGCAATAAATAATAGTTCCGATAAAATAATTGTTAACGAAACATTTTTACAATTAGTTGCTAAGTTTGAAGAGATGTGTAAACTTGATAAGGAAGTTCAGGATTTAATTGGTATTGATAAGTTAGAAGAAGAAATTGAGAGTCGCGAAGATTGTCGTGATAAATTTGTGTTGTGGAAATCTCGCGCTGAGCGTTATTTAGCTGCAAACCCGAATACAGCTCCTCAAAATCTGGCGGAAACTCAACCATTAACTACTACTACAATTCCTCAAACTAGCCCGGTTTTAATAAACCAACCCCGTTTGCCCAAGCTTACTTTGGAATCATTTTCGGGTAAGAATATTAGTAGTTTTCCTAGTTTTTGGGCTAGATTTAAATCTGCAGTGCATGAAAATTCGAGTTTAAATGATATAGATAAATTTTCATATTTAAAATCGGTTGTTACAGATGATGCGGAATTAGCAATACAAGGTTTAACATTAACATCAGAAAATTATGTAAAATCGGTTGAAATTTTGGAAAAAAGATTCGGACGCAAAGAACTTATAATTGATTATCATATGAATTGTTTATTAAATCTGACCCCTGTCCGAAACTCGTTTGATGTTATTTCACTGCGTAAATTGTATGATCAGTTAGAAGTCAACATTCGAGGATTAGAATTCCTTGGAATCTCACCCGATTCTTATAGTTGTCTTTTGTTTCCGATAATTATGAAGGTTATCCCTTCTAGTTTAGCTTTAGAATATAATCGAAAATTTGAAAAAGGGGATTCTAAGATCATTAATTTAACTCAATATCTCCGACAGGAAATAGAAAGTAGAGAAAGAACTACTGCATTGTTAAAGACTCGAAATAAGTCACAAATAAAAAGTTCGCCTTCATTTTCTAATAAATATTTCGATACGGCGCCACGCAGATACGCGAATATGAAACCTAAAGTATCATTCGGAATTTCATCCCCCCTCTAATCATAACAGGCAGGCTGGGAGAGTATCGACGACTGAATTAATGACATCTGCGGTTTTTAATTGTTTATTTTGTTCGGAAAAGAACCACTCCTCTGATTGTTGCTAGAATTTAAATGTTCAGCAAAAAAGAGACAAATTAATTAAGGAAAGGAGATGTTTTTTATGCTGTAATATTTCTTGCAATGTAAAAATGTGTAAGAAAAATAATTGTTCGTTTTGTCAAGGGCGTCATGCACGTGCCATTTGTTTTAAACTAGAGAATTCTAAAAAAAAAAAATTATGTTTAGATTCGAAACAAAAAGGAGTTGATGATAAATCTACCTGTTCAAATTATGTGGTAAATAATAATAAAGGTGGGGTTTTGCTGCAATGCGTGAAGGCAGAGATTATTGGTAGCTCTTCGTCAGATAAAATATTTTGTTTATTTGATAATGGAAGTGAAAAAACATTTATTAAGAAAAACTTGTCTCGCAGATTGGGATTAAGGGTGTTAGGCTCAGAAAGGTTAAAAATATTTTCATTCGGATCTAAAGTGCCTAAAAAACAAACTTGTCGTGAGGTAGAAATTAGGTTGAGTAATTTATTGAATGGAGATGAGGCGATGATTGAGGCAGTGGAAATTGAAGAAATTTCTAGAGCTAATATTACCCTTCCAAATCCGGATACATGAAAGGAAATGAAGTCAATGGGAATTAGATTGACATTTAGTAATGATGAATTGTTTGAAAATTGTGAAATTTCATTGTTAATTGGTCAGGATTTTTATTGTTTTTTAACAAAACAAATTAAAAGATTGGATTCCTCACTGGTTGCTATTGATACCAGTCTTGGTTGGTCTCTTCAGGGTAAATGTGATGAGCAGGGTGTTTGTACGTCTGTAAATTTGGTTATTAATGAAAATTAACTAATTTCGGCTGAATTAAGGAAATTTTGGGAGTTAGAAAATTTAGGAATATTTGACAAGGAATCGGCGAATTTAGGTAATAGAGATAAAGAGGTGCTTAGTGAGTTTGATAATTCAGTTAGTTTTGTAAATGGTAGATACCGTGTAAGCTTGCCTTGGAGACCAAGTATGAGAGAAGTTTTGAAAAATAATGAAAATATTGCTCGCAAGCGTTTTGAAAGGTTATGTTGTAGGTTTGGGATGGATCCAGAGTTGCATTGTGAATATAGGGATGTAATCGATGGTTACATTAAGGAAGGTATAGTTGAGCATACTTCATGTGATTCCTTGAGGGATAGTACGGGATTTTTTCTGCCCCATCATGCAGTGATACGCAGTGACAAATCTACAAGTAGACTCCGTATTGTATTTGATGGATCTAGTCATGAAGATGGGTATGCCTCGTTAAATCAAAGCTTATTTACTGGTCCAAACTTACATCCTGATATTCTGGAACTTCTTCTACGTTTTCGGGAAATTCCTATAGCGTTTACAGCTGATGTAAAATCTGCATTTCTTCAAATTGAACTTGATATTCCTGATAGAAACTTTACTCGTTTTTACTGGGCAGATAGCTTGAATGGTAATCCCTACATTTTGAATTTTACCAGAGTTCTATTTGGTCTTAGGCCTAGTCCGTACCTTCTTGCAGCGACTTTGAAACATCATTTTAGAAAATACAAGGAACAGTTTCCAGAGACATTTGAGTTATTAAATAGCTCGGTTTACGTCGACGATCTCATTTTGGGACAAAATAATATTGAAGACGCTTTAAGTACCTCCAAGGAGTGCTTGCAAATATTTAGTGATGCGGGTATGTTGTTACACAAATGGACCACTAATTCGGAAAATCTTGCTTTGTTATGGAAACAAGAAGGTATTGAAACACAACACTCTAAAAACACGTTGGCTGATTCCAAACCTTCAATTAAGGTTTTGGGACTATCGTGGGATGCCGAAAATGATCTAATATATTTTGATCCGAAGGACCTTTAAAAATTTCTGTCTCGTAAAATAGAATCAAAAAGATCAATTTTGCGGGTAGTCGGACGAATCTTCGATCCTCTCGGTATACTAGGTCCATTCGTCATTAGATTAAAATGCCTTCTTCAGGAACTTTGGTCTGCAGGACTTGATTGGGACTCGGATCTTCCCCCTGAGCTACACCGCAAGTGGCAGAAGTGGAGTAGTGAGGCGGATGATTTGACTCATATTAAGATACCACGTTATTATTTGGGTGAATTGAATAAAAAATTAATGAATTTGGAAATCCATTGCTTTTCCGATGCAAGCAAAATAGCCTATGGAACAGTTCTTTATTTGCGCTTTGTTACTTTAGGTAATAGCATAGAAACTAGTTTTATTTGTTCGAAAAGTCGTGTAGCACCATTGAAATCGCTAACACTGCCACGATTAGAGTTGACAGCAGCCCTATTATCAGCCAGGTTAGCCAAACAAGTATCGTCGTGTCTTAAATTTGAAAGCAATATATATTTTTGGACTGACTCACTTATTTCGTATTATTGGATACGTGGTGATTCTTCAACCTTTAAACCATATGTCAAAAATCGCGTTGAAGAAATTCAGACACTTTCTAATCCAAATCAATGGGGACATTGTCCAGGAAGGGACAACCCCGCTGACATTATTTCACGAGGTACATCCGCTACCAAACTATTGCATAGTGATTTGTGGTGGCATGGGCCAGCATGGCTCATGCAACCACCAGATCAATGGCCATACCTCCAACCCAATTTTGATTTGGACTTAAGTTCAAAGGAACTGGAACATCGCTCCAATGTCCATGTGGCTATTACCAAGCAGAGAGAACCATTTGTCGACATAAATCGATTCAGCAGTTTAAAAAGACTTTTGAGGGTAACTGCTTGGGTGTTACGATTTGTGAACAATGCTCGAAATATTAATAAATCTACAAACTCGTGTCTCACTGCGGATGAGATACAAAATGCAGAACAATTTTGGATAAAAAGTATTCAAAACTAATTTTATCCAGAGGAGATATCGACTTTAAAAGACAATAAGCAACTTTGAAATAATTCTGAAATAAAAACTTTAGTGCCATACTTAGATGAGGACAATATATTGCGAATTACCAGTCGTTTAAATGAAGCAGATTTGTACTTGGGTGAAAAACATCCAATAATTCTTCCTCGGCGTAGTAAATTTGCCGAGTTGCTTGTGATTAGGGAACATGAACGTATTGCTCATTGTGGTGTATCGGCAACTTTGACTCAAATTCGAAAAAATTATTGGATACCTAAATTTCGTCAGCTAGCAAAATCAATCATTCGGCTTTGTCACATTTGTAAAAAATATAATGCCAAACCAGCTGACCAACTAAGTGGACAGCTGCCTCAGGACAGAATTTCTCAATCTCCCCCTTTCCAAATTGTTGGAATCGACTTTACAGGAGCAATACTCGTAAAGGACAGACAAGACTTTCATAAGTCTTACGTCGCACTGTTAGGTGTGCAGTCACGCGTGCTGTTCACTTAGAGCTTGTATCAGATATGTCAACTAAGTGTTTTCTCCTTGCGTTCCGGAGATTCCTCTCCCATAGAGGAAACTGCAAGATTATTTATTCAGACAATGCGCGTACGTTTAGGGCTGCTCAGAAGGAGTTAGCGTATTTCACCAATATTTAGAAGGACAGTGAATTTCAACACTTCATCGCAGGCAAGGGTATCCACTGGAAATTCGTTGTTGAACGTGCCCCTTGGTGGGGTGGGTTCTATGAACGACTAGTTAAAACCATAAAGGAACCCTTGAGAAAAATACTAGACAAGGCTCTACTAACATTCGAAGAACTTTCGACCGTACTCTCAGAGATCGAATTAATTGTTAATAATCGACCTCTTGCGTATGTCAAAAATAGTCCAGGAGAGCCCGAACCTCTCACTCCGGCTCATTTCCTCGAATTAGGATATGGACAATCAAAATATCCCCTCCATTTCCTAGAACTATTAGATTCTACTACTGTAAGGGATTCCTATAGTAAAAGAAAAACTTACCAATCTCTCCTTATTAAACAATTATGGAAACGATGGAAAGAACAATATTTACTTCAATTAAAAACCTATACAGTTTCTTTATCCTTTAGAAATTTATTGATAAATTTTACTAATTTTGTTTCTATTTTTCAGATAAGAGTAACTTAAATAATTTACTTCTTTTTTAACCAGTTTGAAAGCCTTAAGTATGTATACACGTTTAAAAATTTTGCTCTTTGTAATTTAGTAGAATTTTTCTTATATATTCAATTCGCATCGTAATGTATGTTTATTGTATCTGTAATAATTTTTTATAATTGTTTGTAAATAGTCTCATTATTGTAACAGTTTCAGTTATATCTTTGTTTTGATAAGTATTATTGTAAATGCTTAAATGGTATTAATTAGGTGAACATTCTGTTCACCGGTGGGGTATGTGCCGAATTAATTGGCACAAGTGCGAAGTAAGCAGCGACCGGCTGCCTAAGTTTTGTAGAAAGTAGTGGTAGTCGTGTATGTGTAAAAGGATTGCCTGCGGTCTTCCGCAGATTGTGTTTACCTCCGTTATGAAATAAACGTTATTATTATTATAGCTCATAGTTCTTGAACAATTCGTATTAATCGTGCACAGCTATTGCTAAAGTCATGCAAGAAAATCATTTTCCGAACATTTCTGCCTAACGGAATAATTAAAATTTGTAAACGAATTTTAGTATCAGCGGCTAAATTAATACCTTCGAGTTTTCAAGAGTTAAAATAGTAATTATAATAGTTTTCAATAGCACAAATAGTTCTGAAGCTCTTAGAGATTTTACTGGGCGTTGTATGACAAAGTCGGGCATAAACATAATTTTAGTAAAAAATGTACTAGGTAAAAATTTATTTAGTAAAAATGTATTAATTCAAAAATGTATTATTAGTGAGTTCAAAAAGAAAATTGAAAAACGCAATAACAAAATCCAACATTTTTTATTTAAAATTTATTAAATAAATGCATAAAACTCGAAAATGAAGGAAAATAACTTGCTAATTAATATATTTATTCATTTTGCAAAATAATTGCATTTCGAAAGTGGTGTTACTGAGTCTGCTGTGAGAATTTCTCAGAACGTGCTTAGCCACGCTGAATAAGCACTCCACGGGAGCACTAGAAGGTACTGCAGTATTATATTTCACATAAAAATTTTTTACGATTGGATATCGATTCAAAAAATGTATATGCTTTCCGTTTCGACATTTGAGTTCATGTATGCCATAAATTCTTTTGTCGCTGGTGATGGATTTTTTTTTTCTTTTCTTTTTTTTTTTTTTTTTTTAGAAAGCTTACCGAGTTTTAGAAAAAAGTAACGATTTCATTCGACATTTCCATTACAAATACTTGTACTTTTTCCCTAAAAAAGTAATGAAAGTACAAGTAAAAGTACTAAATTTAAAAAGTAACGAAGTACAAATAAAAGTACGTACTTTTTACTTGTACCGGCGGTACAAGTAACGAAAGTAAAAGTACTGCCATATATGCTCATGACTGCTCCTGTCTAATAAATAATAAAAAAAATTTGTACCCTCCTTCCCGGCCTAAGACCTGTTTTAATCCTTCCACTCGGCAACGACGTTATAGTACGTTACATCAAAAATTTGTAATATCTCTCATTTGAAATTAAATAAATCAACTTCGGAGGAGGGTACATTAAAAATACGGAATATCTCATTTGAAATTAAATTAAATCATCTTCGGAAGAGGGTACATCAAAAATATGGAATATTTCAATCATAGGATAGTTGGAAATTTATCCGTCAAATTCTTCAGCGACTCACGGTAGTTCATAATTCATCTAGTATCTTCAACAAAAAATAAATTCTTCAATCATCAAACTTTTTGTTTATTTAATGATACCTACGCCCAGTGGAACTTGTCTTAACGATCTTCGATTTCCATTTGTCTATGCTGCATGTTTTGTCTACGTTCTGATTGCTATGAATACTACAAGAGAGCTGAGCTTCAATATATTTCACCCCCTTGGATTAAAAAGAAAAACTGCATCCGACTCCTGATAATTAAAAAGTTTTTTTGATATCACATCCTTTTCCTTTACAAATGTCTTTCTGAAAGCTGATATGCCTACCGTGTGGTGCTCTGGATTGTATCATCCATAATTTGTTTTCACCCCGCCTCTTTCAATGAGAAATATGATTCCTCTTAAAGAAGAAACTAAATTATTTATCAACTTTCATCTGGTGTTACGGCTTTCGAAATTTGTTTTGGATTAATTCGAACTTTATTCAACAAGGTATTCTTTGGTATTATGTTTAACTCGTAAAACATTTATTTCTTTAATTTTTATTGATTAATTAAAAAAAAAAGCACTCTTGTAAATAAACAGAAATATTGATTATGATTTAAAATTTTTTTTTATACTTGATGTTTCAATTGAAACAATTATTCTTTATACATCGATCGTATTTACTGTTAAAAAAATTTTTCTTGTAATTTTTATTTTCAGTGAATTGATTGTTTTGATTGGTATAAAAAATATTTCGAGAAATTATTTTCATATTTATTGTTTTATGTGTTACGGTTTCCGTGATTAGTGGAATTTATATTTTTGTTTTACTGGTGTTTAGGGTTAAGATAAAAATGCCATTACATTATTTTTCTCTTAATGCAACTATAATAATTATTGAAATTAAATTTTAATATATGAATGCAATTGCGGTGTGGCAGAAATTAGAAATTAAATCACGAAATGTTAAAACTAATACAAATAATTTGGAAAAATGAATAAAATATTTGTTTTTAGAATTTGAATTGAAATATGAAACCAGACTTTAATGCTCGAGTCCAACGTTGGTAATTAGTTTTTAGCTCAGTTCTAGCTCAGACATTTCCATTGACAAACATCATAAAGATAGGAAAATGATCTAACACAAATTGAAAAGCAATGGCAACCAAATACACTCAAAACGTTTAAAATAGAAATGAAAATATTAGAATTTCCTAACACACGATTGTGACAAATTAAATTACCAATTATGATCTCTACACAAAAATTATTTTAAAAATATCCAGCTAAAATTTTTGAAAAAAAAAATATGTCCAAAACGAAAGAAAGAAAGGTATAAATGTAAAAAAATAAAAGCTAATTAGCAAATTTACCAAACTTGCACTTCAGATTAAAAATAAGGAAAATAGCTAGGTCAGTCAAATTTTAAAAACTGATTTACCTTAATACCATATTGAATTTGAAAGCTTGTTTTGGATTTCAATAAGTGATTAATAGTGTTAAACGGTTTGTAATGTAAAATCTGAGAAGACTGATCACCTTTTCTGATTATAAAAGCAATTTGTCCTTACACATTTTTCCTGAAATCCTGATTAATGATTGCAATAAAAATACCAATAAAGAAAAAGTATAAATAAATATAGAAAGTTGAAAGAAAAGAAAAATAAAAAAGAGAGAAAAATTAATAAAGAATAAAAAGAAAATTTTGGACATAAAATAAATAAATGAGAATAAAAAGAATGTAAACAAAGTGAATTTAAAGAAAAATAAAACAAAAAATAGACTTAAAAAAAGATTGAAATAGCAAAACTGAAAATAATCTTGAATTTTCAAAAATTCTTGATACTAAATGTGATAATAGTGCGTAACATTGTCAAAATTATGTTGACAGAATTGTGCAAATCCAAGATAATAAGCAAATTCCTAACTTCAGGAAATTTTACAAAATATTTTCAAATATTTTGCTATTAAAGTGACAAATATGAAAGGTAATTAATAAATAAAGTGAAATAAAGACAATACTTTAGAATAACAACCACTGTGTTATATTTTATTTTGTTTTCAAACAAGATAAACAATACTCAAATCTAATTTCAGAATGATATTTTTCTTGTAAAACTGTTTTTTCTATTATGTGTTTTTCATTTAAACTTACACATTTTTAAAAATGTTTATAATTTTTTTATCATGATTGAAGAGTTAACTTAAATTGTGTTATTTTGAAGAATAATTCTTATATTAAAAAAACTGTAATGTGATCTTTAAGCAAAAGACTTTTGAAATGAAAAAAACATTTGAAAATGAAAATCTTAAATTTGCTGATAATGCTACTACAGATTTTTGATTGTGTTAAAATTTTTACCATGAGTACAAATGTAACTCTTTTACAATTAATATTACCTATATATCTTGTTAATATTACAAATTTGATTATTTTCATTTTAACTGTGCTTCTATTAAAGGGAAGATTTTGCAAATAGATAATTTTTAATATTTTTGGATATTAATTAAACATTTTTGGAGAGGAGGATGTAACATAAAAAGCTTCTGTTAATATTTTTATGTTAGTTTCTTCGTTATAAAACAACTCCTAATTTATTACTAATTAATTTCAAATCAAAAAACTTTATCATACTTTTAAAAAGCCACATCCTGTTTCTAAATCTATTTTTGGCCCAACTATGCATAAATTTAAAAAAAGACATTTCTCCCTTTAAGCTTCGTGGGAATCGCGTGATCTATTTAATTAACCAATAGTAATTTCTGAAATTTCCCTCTTTCCCTAAATTGAAACATTTTCCGGATTTACTTTGCTGCAAGAGTTTCCCTAACATATAATCAAGAGCACAACTTTTCGTACCCACTCTCATGACTGCTCTTGTCTAATAAATAATAAAAAAATTTTGTACCCTCCTTCCCTGCCTAAGACCTGTTTTAATCCTTCCACTCGGCAACGACGTTATATATATATATATATATATATATATATATATATATATATATATATATATATATATATATATATATATATATATATATATATATATATATATATATATATATATATATATATATAAGTATCGGAAGGGTATCGTAAAGTTATTGTTTTCCTATAAAGATTTTTGTATCCCTAATTTAAAGTTAATTTCCTGTACAGCTATTTTTACGTTTTTAACTCAATTTTCGAGTTTCAAACTAAGAGAATGTCCTTATGAAAAAATCGAGGTATAAACGAGGTATATTTTAAAGGTATGAAGGAGGTTATTATTTAAATACGTCATTAAGGTTGAAAAGGGTGCAAATGAATACCTCAAAATCAACCTCAAATATACCTTAAATATACCTCCAGAGGTATATATGTTTCAACCTGAGGTGTTTAATTTTACATCTGTGGAGAGGTAGATATTTACTACTTTAAAGTGTTTCATTTTCAACCTTAGGTTATTACTTATCAGCCTGAATTATATTTTTTTACACTTGTGGAAGTATTTATTCAACAACCTAAGGTGTGTCATTTTACACTTCAGGTTATTATAAATCAACCTCAGGTGTATTTTGTTCGACTTCAGGTAATTATTTTTCAACCTCAAGTATCTAACTTTATGCTTGTCGAGATATATATTTATTAACCTGTGGTGTGTCATTTTACACTTCAGGTTATTATAAATCAACCTCAGGTATATTTTGTTCTACCTCAGGTAGTTATTTTTCAACCATTGGTATCTAATTTTATGCCTGAACAGGTATATACTTTTCAACCTATAGTGTGTCATTTTACACTTCAGGTTGTTATAAATCAACCTCAGGTGTATTTTGTTCTATCTCAGGTAATTATTTTTCAAACTCAGGTATCTAATTCTATGCTTGTTTAGGTATATATTTTTCAACCTAAGGTGTGCCATTTTACACTTCTGGTTGTTATAAATCAACCTGAAGTGTATTTTCAACACTTGGAAAGGTTATTTTTTATTAACGTTATGTGTTCCTTATTCTACCTTAAATTATTATTTCGTAACCTCAAGTATATATTTTTGTATTTTTAGAAGTATTAATTTATCAACCAAAGATGCAACATTTTACACTTCAGGCTTACGTAGCTCGACATAAAGCTGTTTTTTTAGTACTTACGAAGGTGAGGTGTTATACGGATCACCAAGTTTATTAATTTTTAGTCTCACTATATAAAAATATAATAAAGATATTATATATATTATTTGAAGAATAATGTATATCATTACATTTTTTCACTAGAGATCTTCATTTATCAACCTGAAGTTTTTAATATTAAACCTTCGGCAGTAATTGCTTCTTTTGTTAAGCTATAAAAGAAAGTTTCAAATGCATAATTCTTCTGTAATTTTAATAGAATGAATTAAATCATTTTAAAATAACACTTTTCCAAATTCTACAGTTAGTAAAAATTATTTATGGGAACTCATATTTTTAGAAGATAGTTGTCTAAGGTGCTTGAATTTTTAAAGCTATAAAACTACAAATTTAAATAATTAGTCAGCTGAAATTCAAATTACTTTTATTTAAAACTAAAATTTCCTTTTTTTTACAAACCAACAAAATTATTCCAAATACTGCTTCCGTCTACCTGTTAAAACTTGTAATTATTGGAACCTAAAAGAAAAAAAAAAAATATGAATTAGTAAGAAAGTCATATTTACAATAATAGTGGCAGGTTTTAAAATATTAGAAATTGTTTTTTATGGTTTAAATTAACTGGATGAAATTAATTTTCTTTTTCAGATAAATAGTATTATTCTTCTGCCAGTTCTATCCAATCCTCGTAGCTAAAAAGCATGACAGGTACCACAGCCACAAAATAAAATACACTGAAGACACTATTACCATGAACAACATTTACAGAAATTCAAATATATAATTCCAATCTTATTATGCAATTTTAACACTTTTCATTTTTCAATACATCTGGTATCATTATGGTACTTGTAAGTTTGATAATTAGATTTTCTTTCTTTTTTTCTTACAAATCTTTAAACTCAATATACCTAGCCTATATTTTTAAACTTTTTGTCAGACTTCATGAAACTAATAGCTTTTTTATAAATTTTTGACGCTGATTCTGAAAAGGACTTCCGTTATTGTCAATCTCATCAGAGTTTCTTAAAAAATAGTTATTTTAATATTTTTTAATCAATGTAATCAAGAATCAACAATCGTTTAATAAATAAAAATTTTAAAGTTATGTACCAATTTTTATTCTTTTTTTACATTCAATCGAAGAGAACAAATTACAAGCTGATAAGGAGCATTTATTTTAGAGTTGTAAGTAATTTTATGAGAGGAAAATGTCTAAGAGAGAATGATTTGAAATAATACTTTTAAAATAAGTTGAGTATAATATCTTCTATATTGCTCTCCTATAATACCGAGCTGAATAAAACTAATAGTTAGTCGTTACAAACATTTGTTTTAATATAAAAACAAATGTTTGTAAAACAAATGTTTGAAAAACACATCCCATAGGATGAAATTCAAAAAAATGCATATTACTTTCAACAATAAATGTTTTTATTTGCAATTCAGCATTAAAATTGCATAACAAACTATACTGACTTATTTCTGAAAAATTTTAGATTTCCGAAATTCACTAATTTTTGAAGTAGTGAACCATAAACAGCTGCATAAAATTTCTCATAACCTAGAAAAAAATTGTCATATAAAATTGAAATCAGGTTTAAGGTATCTCACTAGTGTAAAAAGGCCATTTTCGATGAAATCATTGAAATTTTTTTTATTATAAATTCTAGTTGCCTGTTCTCTAAGGTTTCCGAAAATATTTTACTTTTGTTTCTACGCCAATTATTTGCAAAGTTATAGCCGTTTTCACGTCAAGTGACAGCAGTGAAAACAAACCGGAAGTAAGATTTCGAAACCGGAAGTCTTCATTAAATTGCCGATTTTTTTATGTTTTTTCGTATTTTTTTAGAATATTTGACGGAATTTTGATGGAGGAAAGCTTTTATAATGAATATAAGGTGAATTTATTGAAAATATTGTAATTGAATAATCTTAAAACCTGGCAACAGCATGTTACATTTGTTGTTTACGTTTGATTTGTTGCTGTTTCACATTTAGCTTTGAATTAGATTTTTATCTTCAAACTTTGACTAATTTATAGAACAAAAACTGCCTTTTTCAAGACAAAACATAAATGTCTAAAACTAGATCAGTGCGTTCTAAGAAGCGAAAGTTCTGCGGAAATCGCTTCACTGTTAGTAGTTCTAGCAGCAGTGATAAGAATAGTGAATCGTCTGATATGTCAAACATAGAGTCAGCTAGCTCAAAAAAATTGAAAACTAGTCTTACATTGATGGAAAAGGACCTTCAAAGTAAAATTGAAACTTTTCAAGGTAACAGAATCATAAGCTTGGCTACTTTAATGTCATTATTTGCTATGGTTTGCTGTCCAAACTGTTATTCTCAGGGATTGGATCTAATAGAAGACTCTGTTAGTGGATTGTGTTCAAATATGGTCATAAAATGTAAGCATTGCACTTTTTTGAAAGCATTTTCTACAACAGATAAAGAGAAAAATTCTTGTTCCATCAACTCTTACATTACTTTAGGTCTCAGGATAATTGGAAAAGGCTTTTCAGCAGGGAAAAAATTATGTGCTTATCTTGGCTTACCTTTTATGTCAAATCTTAGTTTTCGCAATCATGAAAAGAAATTGCTGAAAATAGTTCAAACTTGTGCTCAGAAAAATATGGACAATGCTTTGAATGAGATAAGAAATAAAAATGATCTTGTTAAATGTGGAATATCTGTTGATGGCACTTGGCAAAGGAGAGGCTACTCATCTTTAAATGGTTGTGTAAGTGCTATCTCAATTGATACCGGAAAGATATTAGATATAGAAGTGATGTCTCAATATTGCCGCACGTGCTCGAGAAGCAGAACTCAAAAATCAACAAACCATGTTTGCGCAAACTATAAGGGTTCTGCCGGAAACATGGAGGTTGTTGGTGCGTACCGTATTTTTGAACGCTCCAGTTTACGAAATGTCCAATATGTTGAATACTATGGTGACGGAGATTCAAAGGGATTTGAAAAGGTTAAAAATTTTTATGGAACTGATACGGTTACCAAACTTGAATGCATTGGTCATGTACAGAAGCGTGTAGGGGGACGGCTACGTCAGTTGAAGAAAACAACCAAAGGACTGAGTGGAAGAGGTAAACTTACCGATAATTTGATTGACAAGATACAAAATTACTACGGCATAGCTATTAGAAGCAATGCCGGTAATCTTCAAAATATGATGAGCGCTGTAGTAGCAGCATTTTTTCACAGTGTCTCTGGTTCCAATAATTCTCTGCATGGTCAATGTCCGGAAGGCTCTAAAAGCTGGTGTCGGTTTCAGAAATTAAAAGCACTAGGAAAACCATTCCAAGAAAAAAAACCGGGTTTATCCAACAAAATTATCAATTTAATAAAACCCACATATTTAAAATTGTGTACGGAATCTTTATTGAGAAAATGCCTCCACGGAAAAACGCAGAACTGCAATGAAAGTTACAATAACATTTTATGGAACATTTTACCCAAAGACACATTTATAGGACTTGAAACTTTTCGCTTGGGTGCATTGCTGTCGGTTATAATTTTTAATTCAGGATATTGTGGTTTGTTATCCGTGTTACAAAATACTACATATCCGATCCATGAAAGCCTTTTGAAGGAGTTAGTAAGTTTTGACAGAATACGCATCTCAACTTCAAAACGACATTCTTCAGCTTCGACAAAATTATCTCGAAAAAAAAGAAAAGCGAATCGCAAAACAAAATTTACTAGCGATGAAAAAAAAGAGGGTTTAGTGTATTCCTATGGAGGGTTTTAAGGTGTGTTTGTATTATTTTTAATTGTTGTTTATATATTAATATTATTTTTTTAACCTACATGATAAAATTTAGTGAATCAAGTGATTTTTCTTTATTATTTGAATTGTGTTCTGTTTTATATAGTCCTAAATTTTATAATGATATATAATTGAAACCATATATTTTTAAATGCTTAAATTACTACATATATACAGCTATTAAAAATGTATATATATGTTGCTTTTCAATAGTGTATTATGTGTATTTAAAAATATTTGCATCTTTCGGCATTAAAAAAAATTTTTTTTGGTCTAATGAACATTAAATGAAATTAAAAAAATATTTGTTATTTGAACACAAAACATTGATATGTTTCAAAGAAAGGTTTGTTCTTTTGATAATAAGTGATTTCAAGTATCTGAATTCATATAATTTTTGTTGATAAACATTTTCAATCTTCAAATGTGTTTTCTGAGAAATAATTTTTTTGCATATCTTGTGCCACCTTAAACTTGATATCTCAAAAAGTTCTTTAGATAATTGTCTAAATTTTTTCAACAATGCATAGTATAGTACCGTACATGCTTTGAACTAAAGAATAAGAAATCTGTTGGCATTTTCATTTTTTATATAGGTTTTTCATAGCTAATAGTCTGAAATTTTTTAAAAAATACCATTTTGTGACTTTTTTGTGACCTAATTTAGTTATAAGTATAAATTATAAAAAGATAATAGTTCAAAGCATAGTTAGTTATCTTCAGAATGACATTCTAAAAGATTTTTTAATTTGTTTCAATAGAATTTATTTTAGAGCGTCTGCCGCAATGATCGAATTACGCTAAATTTTTGTCCAAAAATGGCATTTTTTAAAAAAAAAAAAATAATAATTTAATTTATCAGCATTTCTTTAAGTTTTTGCACAAAACTAAACAAAAAATTAATACAAAAATAACTTTCTAACATTATTTCAAAAAAAAGTTGTCGCAACTAGTGAGATACCTAATTCTGCTCAATATTCTAATAAGTAATAACAATCTGCTTAGTAAATAATTAACGTGGGTAAATTGCGAAAAAATAACATGTAGTGAAAATAGCAATTTTATTATCAAACATGAAAATGGGACCTACTACAGTTACTAGTTTTCAATTATCAAATATCTAGCAAACTATTGTTATCAACAATTACATAAATTCGGTAGTTTATTAGGAGAGATTACTTTTTCTTTTTGGTATAAATTCAGAACTATTTTCTAAAGAAAGGCTGAGCAATAGCTTGCTAGTCACTTCTTCTTCGCTGCTGCACACGTTCTGTTTACTGCCTAGGTCATCTCAGCAATATCAGGGAACTGTGGGTAAGCTCTATAATATATATATATATATATATATATATATATATATATATATATTACAGAGCTTGCATATATATATATATATTTATTTATTTATTTTTTTTATTTATTATTTTTTTTTTTGTATAAATGGAATGGGCTCTGGATTACAAAAAAACCACCCCAAATGAATGCAGGTGATACGTGTAGTCTTTAAAATTATGTAAGGATGTATGAATGAAGGATAAAGTCTATAAACGGCTTTTTATCCGTATGATGTGCAGGCTCTGACTTTTAAATAAGTTACCCTATGAATGATGGAAATGTGTATTCTATTAAATTATGCAAGAATGTATGAATGAAGGAAGAAGTCTATAAACGACTTTCTATCCATTTTATGTGCAGGCTCTGACTTTTAAATAAGTCACCCTATGTATGATGAAAATGTGTATACTATTAAATTATGTAAGGATGTATGAATGGAGGATAAAGTCTATAAACGACTTTCTATCCGTATGATGTATCCGTATAAATGATAGAATGGAAATGATTTTTTTTCTTTCTTTCTTTTTTTTTTTTAAATTGAATTCGTTAAACATAATAAATTTCTCCATTTTTGGGTTCTAATAAATTAATTTCCAAATTTTATTAATTCTTCTCATAGATGGCAGCACTAATTTTTTACTTGCTTAAAATATTTTTCTACTTCGATCAAATATATATATTTTTATTCGATTCAAGCTATAAGCACAACTTCAAATATTTTACCTCTTCGCCAATTTTACTAACTGTTTAATTATCATACTTTTAAACCTAAACACGCCGTTAAGTTTGCTACATGCCGGTAAGTTAGATTACTTTTTACATTTTTCAACAAAATGTTTTTTGCGAAATCGACACATATAAAGAATAATTTTTATCTTAGGATAATTATTCTTTATTCAGAAATATCGCAATTATAGAAATAGATGTGTCTTGATAACGACTATTGCTTTTCCCATTCCTGTTTCTCTGCATTTTAGTTTTTATTTTATTCATGTTTTTCTTATTAATTTGTGTTTATATATATATATATATATATATATATATATATATATATATATATATATATATATATATTACAAAAAGAAATTGCATGTTAATCAGATTTAAAATGCATATTAAAATACATATTTTCACTCATAAACAACAATATAAACAACTTTGCAATAGATATTCAAGGAAACGATAAGCATACAGCTATAGTAGAATTTCAAAGCAAAATTGCTATTTTAAAAATCTTTCAATTTTCAATTATTTATTTATAAGAGAAGTAATGAACATTTTACTCAAATAATCAGCTTGCATGCTGCTATCTTAAAACATTTACATTTAAGCAAAATAAAAAGAATAGTTACACTTGAATAAATTACAAACAGTAAAATATACTGTGTGTAACCTTCTGTAACGATTCACCAGTAACGTTACCCTAAACAGCGACGAGAAATATTTCGATTGTTCTCTCTTATTGCTAAGCCTACAACAATAGCCTCTAAGAATATCCTCCAACTTAAATTATTTAAGATCAGGACGCGTCTTAAAAACAAAACTAATAAAATTTAAGTTTGAAAATTGAAGCATATTTGATTAAAAGTGATAAAACTAAATTAATAAATGTCAAGCACACTTACCGAATTTCGAATAAACTTTCGATTTTCAACACACACGCCATTTGCCGGCTTGCACGGAACTCTGGGAAGTGAGCTAGTTAATATGAAGTGTACTTCAAACAACCTTAAAACATGCTTAGGTATAAATAAAATTACTTGATACACCTCAATAAATACCTCACTCTCTTTAGTTGAAATAAGGTTGATTTTTTTATACCTCATAAATACCTCTTTTGCTACAAGTGTAAGAAAAACAACCTCGTATACCTTAAAAATCACCTGATCAGTCTGGTTTATTTGAAGTGAATTTAAAACAACCTCAAAATAAGCTTAGGTATAAATAAAATGACTTTATATACCTCAAGAAATACCTCACTCTCTTTAGTTGAAATAAGGTAAAAAATTTTATACCTCAAAAATACCTCTTTTGTCACAAGTGTCAGAAAATCAACCTTGTATATCTTGAAAATCACCTTCTTAGCCAGGTTGATTTGAAGTTGATTTAAAACAACCTCAAAATAAGCTGAAGTATATATAAAACAACCTCGTACATCTTAATTACAACCTTTACGAGGTATAATTTTTATTGCTGTTTTCTCAGCGACCTTAAATATACCTCAAATCAACCTTGATACCTCAAAAATACCTCAAATCAACCTTGATACCTCAAAAATAACTCAAATCAACCTTAAATATACCTTAAATTTTCGTAAGGGTATTTTTTATTATTATTATAATGTAATTCTCTGTGCCAGATTCTAAGTTAAAGTTAGATAGAAAGATCGTCAAATCTTATTAACCGTTTTACAATTATTATTGTTGTACAAATAACGTTAATGTACCGTAATAAGTTACATAAAGAGATCTAACTTAATGATCATTCATCTTCATGCGCAATGAGATGCAATCAAAAATAGTATTTAATATATCCGCCCATTTGGTAAGCGAAAATTTTAAATTACGGTTGTGAACTCAACAAATTAGTTTGAACAATACATTGTTATAACTATATATTGTTATCATAATATAATTGTTATTTTAAAAAATGATTACTTAGAAAAATTACTTCTGCTTGACCATGAATCAAATTTTTTGTAATACTAATAGATAATAATATTTGAACGTGGGAAGTAGAGGCACAAGCGTAAATTATTTGGAGTAACATTCGAATATAAGAAATATACAAAAGGTGCGGGTTTTCTCTGCATTATTTAACATTAGATTCCGTACAAACTATGTATAATTTAACATGCGTTGTAATATTATGCTTTGATGTTATGCTTTGATATTATGCTTTGATGTTATATAACATTAGATTTTATATTTTCTCTTATTATTTTGCGTTGTTTTTATCCATTGGCAAGATGGGTATTGTTTTGGGTTTTATGGCGTGCGCACTTTATTTGGACGTCATCACACTTTTCAACTGTGTTCAAGAGTAATAGTAAACAATGCGCATGCGTCTTCATTGCATGTGTTGCTATGACAACCGCTGCTGTTTGATAATTTTTTTAGAATTCATTCTTCTTTTTTTTTTTCCTTTTTATTCTAACCAGCAGTTATTCTGAATGTATTTATATAATAATAATTTAAAGTATTTTTATATTCTTTTATTATTAACTTATAACTACTGTCTTGACGGTGATTTTAATAAAAATATGAATACAGAAGAAGGTTGGTGTCGTCTTGAAACACGAATATAGCCAGGATTTGAAAACGAATCCAACGACAAACGTAAATTGAGACAGTTTTTGCAACCCATGATTTGAAATGTTGTGGCGTTTATCGGAGTTAAACCAGAAAAAAAAGCATTTGACCAATGAGTAACCAGTGATCATAATAAAACAATCACAATCTCTTTCTGCTTTTATTTGTTTTTGGAATAAGCAAGGGGTAGATTTGGATGGAATTAAAAAAATTCGGTGATATAATTCTGCTTTATTTTCTGTATTGTTGTGAAGCAAGAAACATGGAACAATAGCTTTATTAATCAAAGGCTTTATTTATTGTGTTAACAATACAGAAATACTAAATAAAATTATATTAATTCTGCTACCATCCATTTTTCTCCCTCTTTAACTGCAAATTGTCCAGCTGCTTTTTATGAATGAAAGTTTCAAATTTAACGTAGAAATCATACATGAGTGTTTTAACTTTTGATAATTTCTTTTTCTTTCTGATAAATTTTATATCATTAACAATTTTCAAGTATTTATTTTTTAATTTAAATGAACCCCTAATTTTTTATTAGAAATTAGTCATTTTTATCAAAATTAAAATTGGAAATGTTAGTTTTTGAAACATATTTTATACTCTCTAGTCATTTGTAATTTCACGCTTATCATACAATTTGAAGTTGTATAATAAAAACCAAACTATATAGTTGAAAAGTTATATTTCATTTAAATTTTGTTGAAATTTCAACTTTAAAAAAAATGTTTTTTTTTTGTTCTTACCGTCATAAAATATAACTTTATATAATTATTTATTACTATAAAATAAAACTATATTCTTATTTATTGAAGTTAAAATAAAATTATTCTCAAAGCGCCATTATTTGTACGCAACCAAATTATATATCAGGTTGTGTTTCCAACTAATAATTCCCTCTTCATTTCTTTTCAGGTTCGGTAGCATAAAACTGACAATATCTTTCAAGAAATTTCGACTAACCAGCATCACTTATGAACCTAAAATGATGGTTTGTGCAATTTTCTCTAAGATATCAGCTCTGTGTGCTCTTACTACATTTCAGTTTAATTAAAGAAGTTTATAACTATTCGACCTATTAATTATTCATCTTATCTTTGCAATTAACTTGGGTATTTGTCAACAATCTGTATTAAAAAGGCAAGCAAAAGAATTTTAGCAATAGCATAAATAGGAACCATCACTTGCTAATACCTTTAAGAGGAGCTTATCAATCAAATGTTTACAAAATCCATACAACAATCTTAAAGCGCAGTTGTTGATAGCTTTAAATTCGATGGCATTTTTCTTTGAAACTAAACAGGATTCAAATTAGAGTAGAAGGCCAAGCTGTAGAAAAATGACTTTTATCATCTAAGTAGAGGATTTTTTTTTTTTTTTTTTCTTAAATTTGTTTTTACTATAAAAAATGTTCAAAATTTCATTACAATTTTTATAGATTTCTGGTGCATTTTATTTATACAGACTGCTTATAAATTATAAATTTAATTATAAGCAATTTGTATTTGCAAACATACTGTGGGGAAACTTGGAGAAACCAAGTTTTAAAGTTTCCACTTTTTTTATATAAAGCAGTTATTTAACGAAAAAGTACTTTTTATTTATTTCATTTATTTGAATGATAAACTAGCATCAAAACATATTATTTAATTTGAATAAAACTATATTTTGAATGTTCCCCCACATTAAATAATATTTGTTTTAGTAATGCGTCTGAGTAAGAGAAAATCACCTCATTTTGTCTTACTAACCAAAATTGAAACCCTGAAAAAGAAAACTTACAGTTTATAATAAATATGCAAACGAATAGGATTGCAGACACTAAATAGACACTTATTAGAAAATGTGGTCATAATAGAAATTGGCTACAAGATGTGGAGGTCTGTCTTCGATGCTTGGTATAGTTTTCAAGGTATACTTTGTTATACCTGATAGGAATTTTTGCATTTGTTGAATTGCGCAGTGGATGACTCTTCATTCCAAAAAGAGCTATTCGACATACATTGGAAGGGATAATTTTAAGATTAACCCTTTTGTGAGTTACACTTGACATGTCTGAGAAATATTGAAACCCCTTATTTATTAGCTGAATACCCGTTCTTCGTACGAAAATAAGTAAATAAATTTCTAATTGGCTAAAATTATTTAATAAGAAATTTCTTTATTAATTTATAAAAATTTTCCATGTGCAAATCCATGGCTAAAATTTTTTACTAAAATAAGTTTTTTTATTTTTTATTTGTTAATTTATATAATTTTTCCATGTGCAAATCCATTTCAGGCAAATACGTGGGTAAAATTATTTGCTAATAATTTTTTTTGTTAAATTATACAATATTTCCATGTGCAAATCCATTTCGGGCAAATCCGTGGCTAAAATTATGTGCAAAACAGGCAATTCATGTTTCTTTCTCTTTTCTATTATATACTTTTTTCTTAAATAAATATTTATTCTCTAAAACTATTTATAGTCAACTTCTTTAAATTATCCAGTATAATATTACCTTGCGCACATCCATTTTCTGGGACATCCTTGGTAACTAACAAATCAAACGCACTTCAGTAATGCAGCAAGAACGCACTTTAAACTCCTCTAGTTACGCTCAATTTGCGCTTTTGTTTTCATATTTAGCAATCTGGCAATCTTGTTACAAAAATATTTTAAATCATTCTTGAAAAATTTCCCGTTCATGTAAGTTCATTTTATTTCGCTACTCGCTTTATAGATTTTCTTTTATTCTGCTCTTTCTTTATATTTTATTTTCTGTTTTTACGTGTTATTTTTACTTATTGTGTTTAATTCTATTTGTCGTAATTTTTGTAAAAAAATTTTTGAGTGCTCCTCACACTATTGTATTGATATATTTTGCTTTGGCTATATTGATACAATATTAGAAAGCACTGTTTTTTACAGATATAATCGTGTGGGCTGATGAAAAGATTATATCTTTTATTTTATTTTCCGGATTTTTAAAAAAACTTTATCCTTTTTTTTTTTAAATCAATTCTTTCCCCAGTTGTTTGTTATTTTTATTATTATTATTTTTCTTTTTCCCCCTTTTTTCTTTTGTCTGTAATTTACTTGTTTTATCTTCATTTTGAACTTATATATATATATATATATATATATATATATATATATATATATATATATATATATATATATATATATATATATATATATATATATATATATACAGAGAGAGAGAGAGATAAAAAAGTTGTAAAGTTGAAGAAAAAAAAAAACGTAAGTGGAAAATAATAACCTCTAAATTCTTAAAACAAGATTTCCATGCTAAAACATAAAATTTTCCGAAAAAAAAGTAACCATAAAACGTTAAAAGAAATTTAGTCTATCAGAAACAATTTTAAAAATTGCACGCTATCATAAAAACAGAAGACTTTATACATAGGCGAATAGAGAACCTCTAAATTTCCGAGTCACAAATAAATGATAAAAATAAGTTTTGTTGAAAAAAGAAAAAACTAAATAAAAACCAAAACAAGAATCATTTTTAAGTTTTAAGTAAAAATTTAAAGCTAAAAGTCTCAGTTTGACTTTTTCACGTTGCCGTATTTTTTGAAAAAGTGGCAATAAAAGAATAACGTTCATCAGAAACGCTCTTAAAAAATTTCTGTCTCATAATAAAGATGTGGATTAAAATAAAAGTTCATAAAAAATATTGTTTTTGCGTTTTTAAATCTATAAATGTTATTTTTTTTTTCTTTAAAATTCCTCTGATAAATTGCTGTTAAGTAATGAATTTCTGTTGTAGAATGATAATCGAAGTATGTTTACAAAGTTTTAACTCTGAATCTTATAAAGTGATTTCATTTAAATATGAAAATATGAAACAGTATTTCAAATTTATTTGAGGATCCATTTTGTAGAATCTCAATTTAAAGTAAACAGGAAAGATGGTCACAAAAATTAAGGTCTGATACTATTCCAAATCCTTTAAATATTCCTCCAAAAATACTGAAATGGATAGGTTATCCAAATCCAGGATCAATTGTAGATGAGCTTAAATCTAATGTTATTATAAATTTAGAATTAAGAATGAACAAAAAGAACAAAAGAGAAGAGAAACAAAAGAACAAAATTAATTATTAAAGAACAAAAAATGGGTATAAACTGTTTCTGTATTGTAATGAATAATATTTTTATTATTATATCACAATAATAATGTTTTTAATGATTTTTTTCAAGCATTAAATAGGTATAAACTGTCATTTTTTTAAATATTTGAAAAACCCGTACCTACTGAACAATAGCTAGTATTTAAACAATTGATATTTTAAATAATAACCAATTAATATTTTAAATGATGAAAATTATTTATGTGATCCTTGTATATTATTTCTTATTCCATCAGAAAAATATTCTTTTAATTGCTACATCTGAAGCCTCAATTACAACTGTGTGTCTTTTTTTAGCTGTCTGATTTCTACAGCAACGTCGGTGGATATCTGGGTATCTGGATAGGAGTCTCACTCATCTCCATTATGGACCTCCTACGTAGGATCATCTCCCTCCTCCTCCTCCTCTGTGTCGAGAAGAAGAACAAGAAAATATTCTTTCGAGTGCCGAGAAGAATGTCTAATTTTTGAGAATCGTGCGATAACAAAAACCTTTCGTGTGTCTTTAAACCAATGCAAATAACCATCTATGCAACTTTTATTATAAAAATTATTGCATCACTCCTTATGTCTTTACCGATACTCTAGCGAATAACACTGCACCCAATTCGAACAAAGAAAATACAGTATGCATAACAATAATTTTAAAATGAAAGAACGTGAAAACCATCACGCAATAGGGTACTCGAGACTCCGTGGCTGTGTATGGCGTGTAAACGTTACAGCTTATTATCCCTCAGAATTAGATACCTGCAAGCGACGTCACGCGTGGGTATCGAACTTTATTCACTGCTGGGCATAAACAGCGATTCAGACGCTTGCAAGTATCCAATTAAACTAACCCAATTACACAGGGTAAATTGTATTTTCTTATAGTGTTTCAGAAGGTTGTAGTAAAATAACAAACAAATATTGCACAAAATAAAGTAAATGGTACGGTTTTATTTACGGTCCTTATGTGTATAAATCACTCCCCATCGCATACATCGATAGGCCAAAGGTTCCCAACCTTTTTCTACCTTCAAACCCTTTGAAAGAATTTGCGAGTTGGGAAGAGTTTAATAAACATGTTATATTCGTTTTAGCTGCAGCTAAAACTAATATTTGTTTGAGATTTTGCACAACAGTTCTTAACGAAAACATTAGGGTAAACATTTATAAAATTAAAGAAACAGTCACAACACATTATCTGCTTTTTAGTTTTATATAAAAAAAAAAAATTGAATGTGTGACAAAGAAATTGTCTGAATGTTTGATCAGCTTAAGTGAGATATCCTTCCTTCTGATATTCATTTCTCATTTGAGACTTTTAAATTTTTGGTCAACAATTTATTTTGCATATGCTCTAACGGTACTAAACTACTGAGCATAATTAATACGAATCAGCATTTTTTAAAAATTTCTTTTTAAGTGAAAAATTACGTATAGGTAATAAGAAGATAGAATAAAGCTGTAATAAAGGCTCATGAAACTGGTGGAAAGAGTAGACCTACAATTTTTATTATAAAAAAATTAAAGAAGGGATTCGAAACCAGGATCTGAAAATTTTCTCAATAAATTATAAACATAGAATGTCATTCTTCAGCACTAAAAAATAATCCTTGGAATTCTGAAAAACTAGCACAAGTTTCTTCAACAACAAGACACTTCGAAAAAAATGGCTTTTTGATAATGGAATAAATATTTTAAAGTGCTCCCTCTCCTCCCGATTTCAATTATATGGAGAATTTGTGGGGAATAACAAAAAAATAAATTTGAAAAAGAAGACAGTTGAAGAATGAAAGGAACATTGCAAAACACCCTCAAAAGTCTCTATGCTGATTTAGAAAGAATTAACTTTTTGTAAAATGTAGTATTTTGATTTACTTTTCTTAAATATAGCATTTTTCGCTCCGCACTGTTATGTGCAAATTATGAATTAAAAGGATTTTTTATATAGAAACAGTACATTTATTTGCAACACTGAACCAGAACTCTATTAAAAAATGTCTAACTTCACAGAAAGATAAAGGTATTTCTCTTTCAGTGCTTGAATATTAAGAGTTAAAGGACATACATAAAATGCAATGTTAATCATCAAGCTGTTGAGAAACTCGTTCATCTGAAATCGCCGAAAATCGTCTATTTCAGACGTATCATTTGGTCAATCGACGAAATCATCATGTAAAGTTGGGTCTTTTGTTTATGTTAGAGATTGTTTATACCTCTTCTGGCAATTGCGCGAAGACCTTCGGGTGTGTTATCAATGTGCGTCAGTAGTAAGGAATTAGCATATCACTCTGCAATAATTCTAGTAAGTAGGTTATTTGCATGAGAAACAACAAATGAGATGAATAAAATGGACAAATATGACAACCGAAGCTGACGTCTTCAGGGGGTACCAGCTCCGGAAGTCATAAGAGCAAAACCTTTTCTATCGAGAGAGCACGACAAAAGCCTGGAATTGCTCTCTCTCTCTCTCTCTTTCTACACCAAAGGTCATTTGCATATAGTTATTTTCTTTAGAATTTTAATTGTTAATGTTGAGCTGTTGCATCAAATTTATGTAAAACAGAAGGGGAGTCGATTCTCGGTCACTACTTATACGCTTTTGTTCCCTTTCTGGCTAGCTCAAGTCATCTGTTTCACATACTGCATCCACGCAGTGGCCTCTATTCCCCGCTGCCAGTAAGGTGAATTTGGGGCAACCACGAAACTGTTAGAGCGTGGCACAGACACGGAATACTAAAGATGTTTGTTATTCCTTTCCCCAAATAGCACTTAATATTAGATAACTTCAGAAAAAATCAATGAAATCTAGCGTTATTTGGCACATCTTCTAATATTAGAAAGATTAAAAAAGTCGCTGATTTTTCTGCATTACATAATATTAGATTCTATGCAAACTAATATTATCTAGAGTTCACCGTAATATTATTACCCATTAGTTTTGATGCGATGTAGTATTAGATTTTGTATTTTCTGATATCATCTTGCGTTGCTTTATTTTTAGTGTAAGCAAGAGGCAGATTTGGATAGTAGTAGAATAATTCGGCGATATATAATTTTACTTAATTTTCTGTAATACTGTGAGGCAGTAAAACATAGAACAATAGTTTTATAATGTCATTCTATGCATTATTTAATTAGCAATACAGGTGTTAAAGTTCGTGATGTATCGATCTATTGGACTGTATACACATAATAAAATTATTTATTTACAAAAATTATTAATATAAATTCACAGGATCATTGCGAGGTGACAGGGAGATGTGCCCTGCTCCAGAGTTGAATGGCAACTGAATCATATTGACATGAGCGCCGCCTCGTGGCATAATTTCACAATTCTTAACACTCCCCGCCGATTGGATGCTTAAATCCAATCATTATTAATTACAATTCTTAATATATTGCAAAATAAAATGAAAAATTGACAATATTCATACAAAACATCAAATATACATAAACGTAATTTCAACTTTAACAATTATAATGAAGATTTTAATACAAAAATTAATACACAGGTAAGATACAAATGTTGCGTACTGATCTTTTAGGCATGTTGCCTTGTGGCAAACGTATATTTACAACTCTTACCTTCCCATCACTTCCCTTAAATATTTCCTCAATTCTTCCTGTTAACCATTTAGTGCCTGGAAAGTTCTCCTCTTTTATCAACACTAAAGTTCCAATCTTAACATTATCTTTACTGAATTGCCATTTGTGGCGTTCTTGGAGATTATTTAAATAATCTCTCTTCCAAAGTCTCCAAATTTTTTGAGAAATTTTAGAAATCTTTTCCCACTTACTGAGTCTATTTTCATTGATATCTGCAAGTTGGGGTTCTGCTATGGAAGTGATGGGTCTCCCAATCAGAAAATGCCCTGGTGTTAGGGTTTCATAGTTAGTTTTCGAAATCAGCTGACAATGGAGTTAATGGCCTGGAGTTTAATACTCCCTCAATCTCTGCTAAAACTGCAATAAACTCTTCCAAAGTAAAATTAGAGTTTCCTGCAATCCGTTTTAGGTTAAATTTAAAAGACTTAACACCGGCTTCATATAATCCTCCAAAATTCGGTGATCTTGGGGGGTTATAATGCCAATTAATTTTTTCCTCCGCAAAATATTGAGCCAAAGGTTCATCTGGTGAATTAATAATTTTGAAAAGCCGTTTCACTTCAGCGTCTGCACCAACGAAATTTCGTTCATTGTCAGTGAAAATTTTAGAGGCCCTTCCTCTTCTAGAAAAAAATCTTTTTAAGCTAGCTATAAACCCTGTTGATGTTTAGTCACTCACGAAATCTAAATGTATTGATTTAGTACATAAACATACATAGATTGCAACATATATCTTATTTAATACACCTTTCCTTTGTCCTTTAAATTTTATATAAAATGGTCCACAAAAATCAATACCTGTTATGGTAAATGGAGGAGAAGGTTCTATTCGTTCTTTAGGCAACTGACCCATTAATTGTTGCTCTAAAACTGGTTTGTTTTTTGTGCACGTAACACAATTGTGTATTACCAACCTGCACAAATTTCTGCCGTTCACAGGCCAATACTTTTGGCGTATTAAGTACAACAAAGCTTGTGCTCCCACATGTAAATATTTCAAATGAAAATAATGTACAATCATATAAGTTAAGGGATGTTTAGATGGAAGGACAATTGGATGTTTAGTATAATCATTAACACTTGAGTTTACAATTCGACCTCCAACACGTATAAGACCTTTTTTATCAATAAAACAATTAAGAGAAGATAATTTACTTTTACCTTTCACATTCTCACCTTTCATTAAAGCATTCAATTCTTCTAAATACTCACTTTGGGCAAATTTTAAAAGAAAGGTTTCTGAATTACTCAATTCTTTAGAATCTAAATACCTACCTGCCTTGTTCTTTGGATTTTTACAGTTATGGATAAATCTAAAAATATATGAAACTATACGAACAAGTTTGGAAAAATTATTGGTAAGTTTAAGAAGGTAATTATAAAACATAATATTTTGATTAGTTAAAGCAAAACACATATCCTCTTCAACAGAGGAACCCTTTTTTAACTCTGAAAGGTAAGAGTTTTCAGCAATAGAATTAGTGTACTCAAACACTGAAATCGCATCTTTTCTTAAAAACTCGGGACCTGACCACCAAGCCTCGTTTTTTAGAAGAACATCTGCACTAACTCCTCTTGTAAGAATATCAGCAATGTTAAGTTTACCGGGAACATGTGACCATGCTTCAGGATAGCTAAGCGCTTGAATCTCTTTCACTCGATTAGAAACAAACTGTTTCCATTTATGATGAGGTCCTTTGATCCAGAACAATGCTATCTGGGAATCTGCCCAAAAATGAACTGTGGGGGATCCCTTTCGCTTTACAATATGTTCTATATCCTTTGCGAGTCTGGTTGCAAGTAATGCACCCATTAATTCTAGTTTTGGAAGAGTCAGTTTCTTTAAGGGGACACTTCACGATGAAAAACCCAAAAATCGACCAAATTATACTTTTTTCAATTTTTGTTTTAAAAAATAATAGTTATATCTAGCTACAATTTAAAAAAAAAAATTTTCAATTTCAGTCATTTTTTGCAAAGTTATAAGCATTTCAAGATTTGTAAACAAGGTGCCACGCCCACTCGAATGGCCGTCAAACATGTAAACAGCATCTTTCCACTCCATTTCTCAAGTCTCGGTTCTGTTTTTCGATTTCTGGTTGATAGGCCTCATAATTATTAAAAAAGCTAAATTTATGATAAATTTAATTGGCAACATATGGAATTACTTTAACTTCTACTTTATGTTTGTTTACACATTGTTTGATATTTCAACGAGTGATAGTTATTTTCGTTTCATCGTCTTTTTGTTCGCTTCTAAAACATAACACAACAGTTCTTTTCAGAACTATTATTTTATTACGTTATTGTTATTTGTTTTATTATTAGTCTTTTTGTTTCCGTTTTTTTTTATTGATAATTTTTAAGAATGCATAGCGCATGCTCCCGTTGGAGAAAGCCTAAGAGAAGGCAAACTAAAAAGGACAAAGCAAGAAGTGCAGCAATGAAAGCTACTTCTGCATCTGCCCCAGTGTCTAATTGTGATGTTTCCAATGCTGCTGTTTCTAATATTTCCAACGCTGATGTTTCTTATGCTGATGATTCTAATGTGGATGTAAACCCTGATGTGTCTGTTTCTGAAAATTCTGTTGTACCTGATAAGAGTGTTACTAATATGGATAGTAACAGCATCACCCCTAGTGTTACAAATGATTACATTATCATGAGTAAATCAACCTTTGCACCATTGCTCCGTAATTTGTCTTGTGATAAGTGTGGAGCAGGATTTCTGGATGTTCGTGCTCTAGATACCTTTGGATATGCTGTAAAGTTGGAAGTGTTTTGTACGCTGTGTTTGAAAAGTTTTGGTTCAACTTTTTCGAGTCAGCGCCAACCATGCACCAAAAAATTTGATGTCAACAGGCAGATTGTGAACTCTTTCCTTTCTTTTGGCAAGGGCCATTCAGCCATGGAAACATTTTCCATGCACATGGGTACATCGACAATGAATTCTTCCACTTTCTCAACATGTTTCAACCAATTGAGTGAAGAAAATGAAAATTTTAAAAAGAATGTTTGGAAACTGTCCCATGAAACAGTGCGAAAGGCACATATGAGTTTAGAAAATGATTCAAGTAGAACAGTTCCAGATATTACAGTCTCTTTTGATGGCACGTGGCAGAAGCGTGGACACACCTCTCATTATGGAATTGGTATTGTAATTGACTCTTTGACGAATTTAGTATTAGACTATGAGATTTTGTCGAAATATTGCCCAGAATGCATCAATGCAGCACGAGACTTGAACGAAACGAGTCCAGAATTTTTTATTTGGCATGAGGGCCATAAATCGATGTGCCAAAAAAATTTCGACGGACCGTCTGGAAACATGGAGGTTGCCGCTGCAGTGGCCATGTGGAAGCGATCAACTGAATTCTGTGGAATGCGTTACTCGACAATTTTAAGTGACGGTGATTCTAAAACATTTACTACCCTAAATCAACTGAAAATATATGGCGATGACTATGTAATTCAAAAAGAAGAGTGCCTCAACCATGTTTCCAAAAGATTAGGAACTGGTTTGAGGAACAAAGTGAAGGAGTGGAGGGTCAAAGGGGTGACTCTCGGTGGACGAAAGAAAGGTAGCTTAACTGAGCAAACTATCATGAAGCTACAAAACTATTATCGCAAAGCGATAAAGGATAACATTCCGAATGTTGATTCGATGAAGTCTGCTGTATTTGCTTCGCTTTATCACTGTATGTCCAGTGATAAAAAGCCGCAGCATACTAGATGCCCCAAGGGCGAAAGTTCATGGTGTTTCTACCAAAGGGCTCTAGCTCGAGGTGAAAAGCCTCAAAGCCATGAGCTGATGAAAACGAAATTATCTGAAGTTGTTGTAGAAAAAATCCTCCCGGTATATCAGCGACTTGCTTCAAATGAGCTTATGCAGCGCTGTATATCGGGAAAAACACAAAACGCCAATGAGAGCCTCCATTCCGTGATATGGAATAAGTGCCCCAAAGATGTCTTCATTTCTAAAAAAAGACTTGATTATGCCGTATCATTAGCAGTTAGTGAATACAACTTTGGGTGTGAAAGGACTTTAGCTCTACGTAAAGGCGATGTAAATTCTGCGTCTTTGACCAATGCAAAGATCCGCGATGGTAGGCGCAGCTATCATATGAAGAGAAAATCTTCAGATAGTTATAAAAAGTTATGTAACAACAAAAAATATAAACAAAAACAAATAAAAAATGTAAACAGTACATATGCAGCTGGAGCATTTTAAATCTTATATACAAAAAGATTAAAAAAAGGTGTATGAACTTTTGTCAACATTACATCTTGTGATAAACATTTTTTTTATCTAAAAAGCATTAAATTCAATCTAATTTTTATTTATATTGTTTAAAACAGTTCATATTTTCTTATGCTTATTTTTTATTTCACATATATTATGAAATAAATTTTTCTATGTGTGTTTTTATTGTTAAACTGTTTTTCTCAATGTTGTTTTTTACGATAATATTCAAACTTCCAAATGTTCCTTGCGCATGAGTTTTGAATAAATCTTATTTTTTTCTTTATATAAATGATTAGTATAATGTTCTGTAACCAATGTGATATAAATAAAAGCTGAATATACACTGAATATTTTTTAAATTACGTTAAATTGTTATTTAAATTTAAATTTTTAAAAATTATATAAAGGTTATGATATTTTGATTTTTTATTTGTTTAAAATTAAGTGCTAAGTTGTTCAAACATATCCAATTTTATTTATACTTATTCAAACTGTAATATAAATGAATTTCAAACTACTATGATAAAAACTCATGCGCAAGGAACATTTTGAAATATTGTAACATTTTGTAATTTAACTTGCGGATTAATTATTAATAACATTATAACTTTTCAACAAATTAATATTTTTGCTTCAAATTTTGGGAATATCTTTCTAAATGCTTTATTCACAATCTATGAAAAATTCATTAAAATTGGTTGATATTTAAAAAAAATCATTTTTAACCTGAAGTGTCCCCTTAATGGAGCAACACGACTCTTTGATGCGATAAGATTAACTGTGATTTTGTCACTGTACTTCACTCTTAGGTACACTGCTGTTCCGTACGCTCTTTGGCTGGCATCCGAAAATACATGAATTTGAAGTACCTTGGCATCATTTAGACTGGAGTCGAGAATCATTCTAGGAACTTGTAATTTCGAAATGTCAGATAATTCAGATCTCCACTGAATAAATTTTTGGCGAATGTCTGGTGGAAGTTCCGTATCCCATGGACACTTTCTAAGCCACAAGTCTTGGAGTAAACACTTGAGTCTTATTGTGTACGGACTAAGAAACCCCAATATGTCGAACAGTTTTCCGATAGTTCTTAAAACAATTCTTTTAGTAACGCTTTCTTTTCCATCGAATTTAAGCAACTCTTTCAGATCTACAGAGAGGTAGTCTTCATGCACATGCCATGGCAGTCCTAGAACTTTGTGTAAATTGGCAGAAGGATTGGCTTCCGAATGAATGGGATGGGTTTCGAACCCGCAATCTTTCCATAATTGTACCAGTTCCTTGCTGTTTGAACTCCATTTGCACAGATTCATGCTTGCTTCTGCCATAATTTTCTTGGCTTCGTCCGACATCTGAAAGGCAGATGTCACGTCTTCGAGAGCTCCTATGAAGTCATCGACATACAGACATTCATTGAGCATTTTCGCCGTAGCGGGATGCAACTCTTGATATTTTTTGATATGTTCCTTAATAGTTGCAGAAAGTACGAAAGGACTGGCGTTGACACCAAAAAGAACTCTGCAAAATCTAAAAATATTTATGTCATACTGTTCACATATGGCTGGGTTAGAACTTGGAAAAAGAAATCGCACTGCATTCCGATCTGTCTCATTCAACGATATTTGAAGGAACGCTTTTATGATATCTGCCAAGATCACCACTGCATTCAAACGAAAAAATATAAGCATGTTAAATATCAGGGGATTTAGGCTAAGTCCTGCGTATAAACAGTCATTTAAGGAAAGTTCACCTTCTTCATGTGAGCTGGCATCAAAAACTATTCGTTTACTAGAACTGACTGATTCTCTGTAAACTATAGAAAATGGTAGATAATATAGCGGTTTATCTGTTTGGACTTTGTCCTTTGGGACTTTCTCTATGATGCCTTGACCTTCGTAGTCTTTCAGAATGTCACGATAATCTTCATACAGTTCTGAGTGTCTCTCAAATTTTCTAATCAAATGATCTAGCCGTCCTCTGGCTACAATAAAGTTATCGTTTAATTCCCTATAATCACGTTTCCATGGTAGCCTAACTTGATACCTCCCTTCATTGTAATCTACAGAATTTTTAAAGAGAGCTAAAGCAGTACTTTCCTCGTCTGAATTATCATTTGGAACTATCCCAATTGATTCTAACTCCCAAAATTTATTTAACCCTTCATCAACATTGTCCTGTATGAAATAACAATTGGAATCATGTGGGTATTTTGAGGGGATCGAACCTGTAACCATCCATCCGAAAACTGTTTCAATTAAAATAATAGAATTACCCCTTAATCGAATTTGATTCCCTTTTAACAATTCATAAAATACGTCACCTCCTAAAAGAATCGATATTTTTTGCGGTAGATAAAATTTAGGATTAGCGTACTTAACGTTCTCGGGTAAATTCAAATTAGAAATGTTTATTTCTTCCGAAGGAACATTTCCGGCTATTTCTGGCAAAATTAACAATTCGAGTTCCTTACTAAATGATTCCTCATCATTACTTATACGCGAATGAATCTTTTCAGTTATCGGAAATACTGTATTTTTTAATCCAATTAAATTTGACCTACAACGCGATCTTTTTAAACCCAATAAATTAGCTGCCTCTTCAGTAATAAGAGATTTCATACTTCCAGAATCGCATAGCCCTATCAAATGCAAATATTTTCCGTTCGATTGCAATATTTTAACTTTCACTGTAGAAAGAAGAACATTTTTATTTACATTAAAAGAATATAAACATGGTGAGTCTTGCGGTTTGTTATTAATTTCATCTAGCATTTGTGATTGTGCAACCTCTTGTTCCGAAACTGAATTATTTCTTTCTTCCCTGCTCTTTGGCGCCACACCCGCATTTTTGTTTTGATTTTGTCTATGGAAGAAAAGGTTCGCTCCGTGTAACATTGTACTATGATTCTTGTTACAAGATTTGCATTTTAAATGAATTTTCTTACATTTAGACATTGCGTGAAATCCGAGACAATTAAAACATAATTTATTCCTTACAACACATTTTAATCTATCATCTACATTAGAATCGATAAACTTTTTACATCTGAAAATAGGGTGTGATTCCATACATCCTAATAAACAATTATTTTTGTTTTCGTTTTTCACCATTAGACTTTTGAATTTCGGGGTTGGTTCCCGTTTAAATTCGCCTGAACTTCTATTTACATTTTCTAGTGCTTGACATCTTTTAGTTAAGAATTCCGTAAATTTTTCCCAACTCGGTAATTCGGAACCCAATTCCATTTCGTATAATTTACGTGAATCAATATCAATTCTTTGAATAATTATATAAATTAATATTGCTTCGCAAAGAGGGTTCGTTTCTAATTCTAGTTGTTTTAATGATCGCAAATTACTTTCAATTTTATCGAGCATCTGTCTTAAACTAGACGCAGATTCACATTTAACTTTAGAAAAATTAAATATTTCACCAATATGACTCATAATTAGCAACCGTGTATTTTCAAACCGTTTTTTCAATGCTTCGAATAAACTGTTGTACGTATCATTTACCGTAATTAATTGTTTAGCGTTACCCTTAAGTGCCGACTAAAGGTAAAACAATTTTTGTTGTTCTGACAACTGTTTGTTATCGTCAATTAAAGACATAAATTGTGTTTTGAATGACAACCATTCAACATATAAACCTGAAAATTCGGGAAGATTAATTGACGGTAACTTTAGCTTACAGTTACCAGAGAACAAACTGTTTTCATTTGAATTAGAATTTAGATTTAGAAGTTTTTGAAAGCTTACCTCGCATGTTTCGAGGTCAATTTGTAGCTCATCTAAACTTGTTTCAAAATCAGGCAAATCCTCATCCGACAAAGTAGAATAGCATTCGCTGCGTAGATCCTCTAACTTTGTTCGAAGTTTATCCAATGTTGATAATTTTTGAGTAATGTCCGTATTGTCCGCAGGTAAATCAGTATTTTGCTGAAGTGCATTTTCAATCCTTCTCAATTGTCCTCGTATATAACCTCGCTTTCGGTTAAATACTGTTATTTGCTCCAAAGCCATTGTTTCGATTTCGTAATCAATTTCCACAAGCGTTCGGTTTGTCTTCGAGCTCGGCGATGACCACTTTGTTAATGTTCGTGATGTATCGATCTATTGGACTGTATACACATAATAAAATTATTTATTTACAAAAATTATTAATATAAATTCACAGGATCATTGCGAGGTGACAGGGAGATGCGCCCTGCTCCAGAGTTGAATGGCAACTGAATCATATTGACATGAGCGCCGCCTCGTGGCATAATTTCACAATTCTTAACAACAGGAATACTACTAAATAAAATTATATTAGCGAATTCTGTTATCATCCATTTTCCTTCCTCTTACTCTAAAGTATATCTTATGTAATGCTGATTTTTTTTAATATTTAAAATTTATTATGGGTTAACATTAATATATTTATGAATGACTTCAAAAACTTCTCCTGCAATAAAAATGATAATCATAGGAATTTTTGAATTAATTTTATAAAAATTTACATTAAATTTAATTTTATAATAATTTACGTCAGAATTTTTTTTATAATGTTATTTAAATTTAAAATATTTCAAATCATTTTATTTTACATTCCTTAATTTATACACCCAAGCAGCGTTTAAAGACTATGACAGAATTAAATTGTCCAGTGAAGTTCTTAGTTTATCCTTTATATTTTTAACTATCTGTGTTTTGAAAGAAAAAAAAATAATCTAACGCCTTTGCGTTAGATGGATCATTATTTGTTTAAATTAATTATTTTATCCCCTGTAGAAAGAATCAAAATTGTTTTTGTTGTTGATATGTACAGAATAAAATTGTGTATCAATCATTAAATAAATAAATAACTTTGATTACATACGAGCATATTATAATCTTTCATAAACTGAGCATTAGGTTATTATTTGCTTTGCCTCTTTACATTATAGTGTTTACGATTTTTTTCTTATAACTGGATTGTAATAAAAATTGTCTTGAAATTTATAAGCCAGGATAATGACAATTTTGCCATTTTACAGCATTTAACATTACTTTAATTTAGCATTTTGGCCTATAACCCTTACTTTCTGCAGGAAACATCAGGATTTCATGAAATAACTAAGGTGAATGTAAATAATTTATGTTATTAATGATTTCAAGAGGACAGGAAAATGACAACATAAAAACCTACTCACCTTGTAAAAATTTTTGAAATACATTTTGACTCAGAAAGTTGGCTCTCTATTCCTGCCATAGCCATGTTCTGATAGGATGGTATTCTAATCAATCTCTTAACCTAAGATATTGATTGTTGGAGCTATCTATTTTGGTTATAAATTACTAAAAAAAAGTGGCCAGGAAAATAACTGATTTTCGTGTGACAAACGAATTATTGACATAAAAAATTATTTTCAACAAAGTTTTTGGAAATAATACCCTCTGCATACATTCTGGAAATGCTTACAACGGTTGAGATAAAATAAAATTAGATTTCGAAAAATGTAGGGGAAGTTTTGAAGCTAGTTATTATTAGAAATATTGTTTGTGACATACCAGGAAAATGACATTTTGATATTCAATAAAATTTATTAACTATGCAAAACAGTCAATGCTAGTGCAAAGTCATTTTAAAATGCTAACAGCAATGCTATTTATTAATTTTTTTTAAAAAAAAGTTCTTTCAGTAGTATAGTATCTTGGAGCAAGAGACTGTGAATTTCCATATTTCGTGAGAATCAACCATATATTCCTTCCGTCATTGTTTAATGTAAGCATATCGATAATACTTTGGTAAAATGCAAGTTAAGAACACATATTTGTCATTAAATAAAATTATTCTTATTTTTTATTCCAAAAAGCAACAGTTGGACTATGTGCTATCATTTTATTTATTATTATTTTAAAATAAAAAAAATTATCTAAAACTTTACAGTCATTTCATGCCGTTAAAATAGTTTTTTTCTTTCAATTGCAATTTTTTGTTTACGTGCAACTATATTTCAGAGCAAAATAAACTAAAGAATCTATGCTTTATTGAAAGATTTTACAAAATAGTCAACAACAGTTAACAAGGTGTATACCACATGGACTCACGCAACAGGGATGAATCACACAGGTACGCGTCTCTCCTCAAATTTCCCCTACGTCTCACAACAACCGACAAGAGGATTTTACAACCATTTCATACATCCTTCAATTGCAAGTTTTTGTTTACTTACAATTAAATTTCCGAGTGATAAACCGTGGAATCTTTAAACGCTTTTTAGAAAGATTTTATATAATTATCAGCAACAGTTAATAATGTGTATATGACACAAAAATACACAGCAGGGATGAATCACACAGGTCTTTCTTCAAACTTCTACACAACAGCAAATAAGAGAACTTTCTGCTCCGACAGATTAAAGTGCAACTAGCAACATATACACTCCAGTTGTTCTGTTTTCTGTCAGGATCGAACTTACGGCTCCGAGTTTTCTACTTGAGTGTCATTTTCCATTTGCAGGGCAGCCTATCTCAAAATTGAATTGTTCCTTCTTGGTGGATTAGGTTATTAATCCAGCAGACAAATTATAAGAGACAAAAAGTTAAACTTTACTTTGAAATCACAAAATTTAAAATTTTACACTACTTTACGTTGAAAACATTAAATAAGTTAAACTAAATTTAAAACTATTAAGCATTGAATACTTATTTAAAACTTTAATCATTTAATCTAAAAATGTCTTAAGTTAATGGGTAGATTTCCGTATCAATGCCAGCGCCAAAAATCTCGGTATTGCTACGCAATAATCAAAAAATATTTAATTTATGACTGCTCTCAAGTTAATAATGTATTCTTTCTTTTTTTTTCTAAAAAAAATTAAATAAAAGGAAATTATAGTACAAAACCCTTAAGCCCTTTTAATTTGAAGTGAACATTCAAGTATGTACTGATACAAAACTCTCTCAAATTCAAAACCTTTTAATTTTTTAAAAAAAGATACGAGTAAATAACAATGACATTTAACTATCAAAAATATTATTGTACATTGCATAAGCTCATAGAACCAATAGGAAATGTTCAAATCTTTTTGAAACTTCCTGAATAAAAATTTTAACTCCTTTCCGCACTGCTCTTCGTTCAACATAAACACACTTTGAATAGACCATATTGTTGTTTATATTTTAATCATTTGCTTGCTATATCACTCTCAGAAATTTTCTTACATTTCGTGTAAATAATCCATAGGCGACAAATATTATTAAGCGATGCACGCAAAATTTCAGGAATAAAAACTCTACCCAAAGCACTCATAGCTTGCAATCTTCTATTATTCTATTATAAATTATCTAAAAAGTCAAAAAGAAACTGAATAATTCTATTTTTATCACCATATTTATTCAAAAGAAGCGTTTTAGTTGTTTCATATGCATCTGCAATTTTGATTACATCATCATTTCAGCTCATCTTGCAAATAACCTCTCCAAAAAACATGTTTATCAATGATAGAGAATTTTTTATTAAAAGCCACGAAAGATTAAAATTATTCCCAAAATCTTAGCCCCTATGCTATATTGCCTTTAATTGGTTCTAGCTTATTCGTTGGCAATTTTATTGTGTAAGATTGAGTAACAAGTGTTGTAATCAGGAAATTCGTCGCCACATTCTCATTAGTACAGTCAATGCAGAAAAGTTATTTAAAGTAGGCGATGGTTCATTTAAAAAATTTTACGAGCCTTAAAAATAGCTAGTTTTTCTAATGTCCATGACGAAGAACGATAAGTTCAGTGCCTGCCGTTAAAACAAAAAAAAGTTTTCCGCTTCTGTTAGGGTGGCGAAATTTTATCATTCATTTCAACAGTCATCGGCATTTCTTAATTTTGCCTGATTCGCTACGTAATAGAGTTTTTGACATCAAAAATTTTAAGTTTTATGCTGTGTGATACTAAATTCAAACGGGGTTAGTAGAGAATGGCGCAGTGAGAACGTATTACAACCTGCGTAAATTTGTGTGTGTGAGTTTGTATATATATTATATATATATATATATATATATATATATATATATATATATATATATATATATATATATATATATATATATATATATATATATATATATAATTTTTTTCACATGTTGAAAGAAGATTATTTGTAGGAAAGAGGACAGTCGTACCAAAATAACTTTTATAAATTCATAGTATTCTAAAGTTTATTATTATTTATTTATTTTTTTGGGCTAACCAAAAATGTTTTTTTGGGGGGATGTAATACAAAAGTCATAAAATTACTTTTGTATTAATAAAAGCATTGAAACTTATTCATTTTCATTAAATGTCTTAGTTAAAAATTAGAGTACAGATATTCTATTTTGGGACTTCAAGGCTGTGAACATGCCAATAAATTATAATTAGATTTATGTTTCAAAAGAAGAGTTATTTTAAGATCTTTCACTTCCATATAAGGAAGGATTAAACGATTTTCGATGAGTATTAAATAATTTGCGATGAGGCGTAAGAAGACAAGGAATGCAATATGACTGGTCTTTTTACACTTTTAAGTATCATATAAAACGCAGGACCGATGGTTTTTGCATGGCTTTTTGTGTTTAATGATTACCTACTAAACTCCGTCAGTTTTGACGAGATCTGTGTCTCTCCCCCTCCAGCTGGAGCGGGGCTGAGAGTTCACCATCGATTAGTAAATAAAAGATTGTGCAGAATCTGGACTGATATTTCATGATATCTTGACTAATATTCCCACAGAAATAACGGGGTTTTGCTCTATTATTTGAAGTCGACAGGATTTTTACTTTGCGGAGGAAACTTATGCATTTCTAAGCTTAACGGAGGCTGGCTGCTACCCCAAGTTTTCCCCATCCCATCACACGCCCAGAGAAAACAGAAAACTGCCTGATCGACGGACAGTGAAGGAGCGATGATGTCTGTTTCTCTACCTGTACTAATTCCTATACCTCGCCGTTATCGGAAGAAAGTTGGATCCAGATGGAAAGTGGGACACATCCATAAACCGTTTGATGTCTAAAATTTGTGCATCTAAGTTGGAAGAAACATCATCCATGGTAGTGATTCGGCACCTAGTGATCAAGAAAGTGATTCGGTTTCTAGTGCTCAAGAGAGTTGGTGAAAGTGTTTGTGAAGTAGAAACACCGATTACGAGTGCGATTTGGAGGAGCTTTCATAAGAAAATTATTTTTTTTTCTCCTTCTCTTCATAAAAATGAAGGTCAACGGGTTGCAAAGAGAAAAGTGTTTATTTTTATTTTAAGTACAGAAGAATAGTCATGAAGATCTATGATGATTAATTAAGTGCGAATGAAAGATAAATCCCTTGCATATCTGCATATATTTTTTTTCTCTCTTTCATAATGAGTAACTATTTTTTTGGATTGCATATTTTATTAATCTAAATTTTTTTACGAATCTTTGAATGAGTAATATTAGAAATGGTTGAATTGCATTACTTATGTTTATATTGTTTTTGTATTTTTTTAAATTTATGATATAATTTTATTATTTATAGTGCATTTAAAATGTTTTTAAAAGAAATAGATGTGGTTCAAACGTCAATTAAAGTAGTGAAGGCAAACAAAATTAAGTTATTATTTAAACTTTTATTTCCTGATGAATTATCACATTTAAATCGTTATAAAGCTCTAAATTTTTCAAAATTTTCTTTTAATACTAATGATGACGAATTTTCTAATAAACTTCAAGAAATTTGTGATAATTTTAATTTTTCGGAATTAGTTAACATTTCTGACATTCTTAATATTTCCAGTGAAGGAAATAAGAATGAAATTGCTAAACACATCCTAACTTGTTTATGTGATTTCAATTATTTAAAAAATTCTATAGTAATTGAAAATCCCTCTGAAGATGAGGATGAAACAAATCAGCTTGAATGTAAACAAACTCAAACTGATTTTGAACCACATTTATCAATTAAAACTTATGTAATTCAATTTACACAAGTTAGTAAATATAAGTATAAGATGTCCAAAACCAAAACAAAGTAAAAATGAAAAGGTAAACAAAGAGATATTATTGAATGTTGATACCGGGTCAACATTGAATATAATACCACGAGATTTTGTGTTAAAATTAAATATTCCAATTAAAAAATGTGAGGAATTAAAAGTTACCCAAACGAAAGGACAATTAACACTTAACAAAATGTGTGAATTTCCCCTTAGGATAGGAGAAATTGTTAAGTCAGCTAAGTTTTTATAATTGATACTGATTTACCATATGCTTTATTAGGGTTGCAAACTTGCAAGGATTTTTGTTTGTTTATTGATTGTGTCGGGCCAGTTGTTATTCAATTTGGTAAGAGACTGATCACCTCTGCTAATGCTAACAGTGGCAACTTATCTTTGCACATTAGACAGCAAAATCTCCAAAATGTTAAGGTTAAAAATTGTGAAAAAATGAAAGTTAAAGATGCTTCAATAAAAGTAAACATTGAAAAAAATAAAGTAAAGGGTAACAAAAAGAAAAAGAAAAATAGGAAAAAGAAAGAATGTCCAAAAATTTCATAAGATTCGAAGATAGAACTAGGTAATGGGTGCACACATTATCAGGTTAATATCGACGAAAAAATAACAAATGAGAGCGAGATAGAAAATGTGGACTTAAAAAAAATTTAAAAAAGTTATGAGGATATTTTTGCAAAACATAAACACGACGTGGGAGAAATCAGAATGGAACCACAAAGAGTCAGGTTAACTTCAGATTTACCTGTATCTCAAAGGCCGTACAAAACATCCCCAAAACAACAACAAGAAATTGATGTACAAATAGAAGAATTGTTAAAAAATAAAATTATTAAAGAAAGTTCATCCCCTTATGCTGCCCCAGTAACTTTAGGGTTTAAAAAAGATGGGGAAAAAAAAGAGTCGTTTATGTGTTGACTTTAGGAAATTAAATCAAATAACAAAAACAGATTCTGAACCCCTACCTTTAATACAATCTTTAATTGAAAAATTGTCTTATAGTAGTTATTATTCTAAAATAGATTTATCACAGGGATATCATCATGTTCGTATTCATCCTGATGACACTGAGAAATTAACAATCGCTACTCACAATGGTTTGTTTGAATACTTAAGATTACCTTTTGGCTGGAAGAATGCACCAAACATCTTTCAACGTACAATTCGTAGAATTTTAAATAAACATACAATTAAATTTGCTACAAACTATTTTGATGAAATCATTATATTTTCTAATTCTTATGATGAACATTTAACCCATCTTAAAAAGGTTTTTGATATTTGTAAACAAGAAAACTTAAAATTAAAACTTTCAAAATGTTCATTTTTGCAAAAACAAATAGAATTTTTATTATATGAAATAAGCAATGGGATTGTATCACCCGATAACCATAATATTGAGGTGATTAAAAAATTTGCCCCCTAAAAATGTAAAATCATTGCAAAGATTTCTTGGATCAATAAATGTTTACAATAAATTTATTGATAATTATGCAAATATTCGATATCCTTTAAACAACCTGTTAAAGAAAGATGTAAAATGGGTGTGGTCAGAAAAATGTAAATCAGTCTTTTGACTTACTCGCAATAGATAGTGTTGGTGGATTAAATTACTTTAACTCAACAAAAAAATATTTAACTTTAATTATTGACCACCTAACACGATACATTTGGGCTTTTGCGTCAAAATCCATTAGTTCAGAAACCTATACTAACTTTTTACATCAATATCAAATGCCAATATATATTGTCAATTTTTCAAAATCAAACCCCTAAATCATTGTTGAGTGATCGAAACGCTGCCTTTACTTCTTCTCATTTTAAAAAATTTTTGAAACATAATAAAATTCAACAATTATTGACAACTGCACATCATCCTCAGTCTAATGGCAAGGTAGAACGCCTTGGTCAAACAATAATTACCCGTTTAAAATGTAAAATTAATGAAAAACCTACTAAAACTCCCTGGCCTACTTTGTTAAATGATATAGTTAATACTTATAACTTAACTCCCCATTCTGTAACAAAATTTCCACCTGCATACCTCATGCATGGTAAACTCCCCTATAAAATCCCTTAAATGAAGAAATCTATCCACCTATTGAGGAAGCTAAAAAAATAGCAATTCAAAGAACTAAAGAATATCATGAAAAAAATAAAATTTATTATGATGCTAGATTTTCAGATATAGACTTTAAAAATGATGAATTAGTTATGTTTGAAGAATTTACTTATCCTAATACGAGGAAGTTGTCACCTCTTTTTAGTGGACAGTATAAAATTCTTCAAAAAATTTCAGATGTTAATTACAAAATAAATAAAAAGAATAATTTGAGTAAACAAAATTTTGAAATAGTACATGTATCAAAGCTTAGGAAATATCACAACCCACAAATGTTAAAATTAAATCATGAATAGTGTTCAAAAGAAAAATTATCACTTTCTTCAAGGGAAGAAGTGATCCCTAGATTTTTCAGAAATCCGAATCGCGTTGTGTGAAGATGTTTACCTCAACATCAGTTGGGAGTGAGGGCGAAGGAACTTGAACTTTTTTTTCTCAACACAGTGAGAAAAAACCTTCTAAACTATTTTTGTTTTATCAACTCTGGATCTCTCATTTTCACTGTACTTCATGAAATTCTACTTTCCTCCATTTTAACGGGGAATACAGAATTTCATCAAGTAAATAATCCCCTTAACCACACAGAATCCTAAATTCTGAATAAATGACACTTGTTGTCCATTTCATTTCACATTAAAAATTTGTATATTTTTGTGTGAAAAATTTTTGAAAATTTTAGTAGAATAGTTATATAAATATGTTTCATATTTCTTTCTGTTATTTGACGTATTCTTGTTACTGTAAATATTTTTTTTTCACATGTTGAAAAAAGATTATTTGTAGGAAAGAGGACAGTCGTACCAAAATAACTTTTATAAATTCATAGTATTCTAAAGTTTATTATTATTTTTTTTTTTTTTGGGGCTAACCAAAAATGTTTTTTTGGGGGGATGCAATAGAAAAGTCATAAAATTACTTTTGTATTAATAAAAGCATTGAAACTTATTCATTTTCATTAAATGTCTTAGTTAAAAATTTTAGTACAGATATTCTATTTTGGGACTTCAAGGCTGTAAACATGCCAATAAATTATAATTAGATTTATGTTTCAAAAGAAGAGTTATTTTAAGATCTTTCACTTCCATATAAGGAAGGATTAAACGATTTTCGATGAGTATTAAATAATTTGCGATGAGGCGTAAGAATACAAGGAATGCAATATGACTGGCCTTTTTACACTTTTAAGTATCATATAAAACGCAGGCCCGATGGTTTTTGCGTGGCTTTTTGTGTTTAATGATTACCTACTAAACTCTGTCAGTTTCGACGAGATTTGTGTCTCTCCCCCTCCAGCTGGAGCGGGGCTGAGAGTTCACCATCGATTAGTAAATAAAAGATTGTGCAGAATCTGGACTGATATTTCATGATATCTTGACTAATATTCCCACAGAAATAACGGGGTATATATATATATATATATATATATATATATATATATATATATATATATATATATATATATATATATATATATATATATATATATATATATATATATATATATATATATATATATATATATATATATATATATATATATATATATATATATATATATATATATATATATATATATATATATATATATTTCTGCCTAGATCCTAGTCTGACGTTCCAAAAATAAGCAGCGTCATCGATGCTAATTTGTGAATACTTGCGATTCCAGTAACCCTGAAAAATTATCAACATATACAATTTTTAAAAAAAAAATGGACAAAAAACAAGCATTCAGATGAAAATTTTATAATTTAAGATCGTTTATATACTTTATATATAAGTCAATGCATTTAATAAATTATAAATAAATGAGCATTTATCTCACATAAGCGAGCTCCACTTCTCTGGCAGTTATATTATCTTCTGCAATTTATTACTCTTTCTTTCGAGATCTGATAGAAATGTAAACATCCGGAAGCCTTCTTTTGAACTGTTTACACAATTTACAGTGGCACAACCATTTATATCAATGTTTTTAAGTACAGTTATCCCGATATCCCGATACAGTTATACAGATATCCCGATTATCCAAGTTACCGCTTTAACTCAGCAATCAAATATTTCAAGGATTTTTTTTGCTCTAGTTTATTTTCACTTTTTAAAACTATCGCCGAAAAAACATCTGAATTTTATCTTCCGAACACTCAGAAAAACGAAATCTAACAACTTGATCCCATGAAATGATCTTTAATATCGTCAATAATGAAAATTAATCAAGCGAAGATGATGAAGACAGTAACGAGGAAAATCAACCTATAAAAATCTCTCAAGCTCCCTAAAAAAATGGCGAAACATTGCTGCCGAAAAGCGCCAAAGTAATGTCAAACAAAAAATGATGAAGGACTTTTTTAAGTAAAAACTCTTTTATACTCGTAAATTATGCTTTTTAAGTGTTTGTAAGTAAGTTTTTTAATTATAATATGAATTGTACGTGGTGTACTCGTATAAATTTTGTATTTGTTAACTATATTACATTTATACCTACTCTTTTTCTTCCCTTTTTTATACTCTTCGCGTTAACTGAGTTTTTCGGTTATCCGAGTTATCCGTGATCCACGTTAACTCGGATAATAGGGACTCTAATATACTTAGAGTCCTCCCGAGGTATACGTCGGATAATTTAAAATGTCCTTAGTTATAACGTACATTTATGTAATTAGATTAAAAACTCGCTGCATCTTGTTTCTTTATTTGCAATTTGATTCCAACAGATATACTTTGTTGGTAAATCTGTAGCTCACGCCGCATGCAAAACAAATATTTACAGAAATAAAAGTAACTATTTGTCTGAAATATTTATCTCCTGCCCTAACGCGAAAAAAAAAACTTTTTACGAAAACAAGCTTTATAAGAGCATGAAATTATTTAAAAACATGATAACGTTCAAACAATTGAAAAATTGAATTGCAAACTGAGAACAGAGATCTAATCCCCGTATTTAAGTGTGTTTACACAGAATACTAAAATAAAAACGAAATCTTGATCACGCATTTTCTGCAAGAAGTAAGTTAAAGTTTCCACACATAACGCAAGCATAAAACTTTACTTAGCTCAAAAACAGTTTCTTTCTTTTTTATTGCAAAAAAAAAATATTTTTTTTTCATGAACTCGTTTATTGAAAAAAGTTTTAGGGTTCGGATTCATGATAAAATTTTGATTGACAATTCACTTTAGCAGATGGGATTGTTGTTTAAACAAATACACGTTTAAACAGCAATACAAAGAAAGCTAAAAGAAGAAAATAGACATTTAATTTTTAGCTCCTTTTATCCTTAATACAGTAGAGTCCCGATTATCCAAGTTAATGTGGACCACGACTAACTCTGATATCCGCAAAACTCGGTTAAAGCGAAGAGTATGAAAACGAAACAAAAAAGAGTAGGTGTAAATGTAAATTAACAAATAAAAAATTTATACGATTACGCCATATTCTATTCTTATTATACTTAAAAAAACTTATTTAAAATCATTTAAAGAGAATACTTTAGGAGAATAAAAGAGTTTTTACTTAAAAAAGTCCTTAATCGTTTTTTGTTTTACATTACTTTGGCGCTTTTTTGAGCAATGTTTCGCCATTTCTTTAGGTATAACAGGAAGGCTGATGGTGTCACCTCTTCTTGTTGTTCTATATTTTTAGTAGCACCCTCGATAGCTTTTAATCCATCTGTATGAGAGATTTTTATACGTTCATTTTTATCGTCACTGTCTTCATCATCTTCGTTAGATTTATTTTCATCATTAACGATATTAACGATCATTATCGGTAATCTCGTGTTGTCGGTCAGTTTGTTTTCCCGAGGGTTTGGAAGATAAAATTCGGAATTTTTTTCGACGGTAGTTTTAACCCTTTCGCGACGAGTTTTTTTTTACAACAGAACAATTTTGGTAGCATAAACTATGAGTAGGTCAGCATTATTGTACAGTAGTGCCATCTATGTTCTGTGAATGAAAATACCTTCAAAAATATTGGCAGGACTGGTGGAAAAGTCTCAAATTAGACAGAGAAGCGTTTCTGTCCCAAAAGAATTTTTTGAAATTTGCTTGGGACGTATGTGTCCCGTTAGGCACGAAAGGGTTAAAAATAAAAAATAAACAAGAACAAAAAAAAAAAAAAATCCTTGAAATTTTTGGTAGCTCGGTTAAAGAGGGAACTCGGATAATCGGGACTCTAATGTATAACCATTTTGACAGTATTTCATACTTGTCACATTGAGATTGTCTTCGGGATTATCACAAAAAGGGTTCTTTTTAAATGGGTAATAAATCAAAAATGTTTCCCATTCTGAAAGATGAGATGAAATTTATAAACTATGAGGGATTCCACAAAATGAAATGATGAATTAATAATTGGGAAAAAAGATAATGGGCTAAATCGATAAGAGCTGGAAGAGGCCACACGAGAGCAGACGACCTTCAGATCATCTCAAGATGAAGACACTGGAATTATTACCTCAGAACATAGGTAAGTTTCTTTCATTACTTTTCAGTGGATAAAATTTAAAAAAAGGAATAAAATTCGTCCTTAAAGGGATTATAACCATCTAAAATAATGACTATTCTTATACTAAAAATATTTATTTTCCGTGAGCATTTTAAAGAGAGTTCCTTCGTGAAATAAAAATGTAGATGAACAAAAGAACAATATTTTCAAATTAAAAAGAAATAGTGATTTTATAGATAAACCCCTCAATTTCACAATTTTCAAATTTCTATACTCTTATTTAGGATAATTAATAAACCCAACTTGCCCTGTATTATGTTTTTTTTCCGCATTACATGTCCTCCATTTACCACTTTTTTTAATATTGTTTCTATGTCTTTATACGTAAATGTTGATATTTGAATGTAAATTTTTGGATGCCATATTTGATAATTTTCTCGTTTTTGATTACAATTATATCGTTTTTGATCAAGACCCTCGCTCGATGCAAAAGAAACCCAAGTTGCAAATTTAAAATTATTTTTTGATGTTCGAAATTAGACTCATTACCTTGAATTTTTATCAAACTTTGTAAATTGTGTCTCCCTTATACATACTTTTATCTATGTACAGTGCGCAAAAAAATAATAATAATTAAAAATAATAATAAAAAAATAATAATAAATAAATAGACCACTGTTTAATAGCTTTCAATCTAATGATCGGAACTTTATGTTCTAGGATTCAATATTAATGGTTTGTGAGGATAACCTCAATTAGGCCCATAGGGTATTTTAAATTACAAAATCTGACGCAGAAAACGTACATTCTCTAAATAAACATGTCTTTTTTTCTACCCAAAAATATGGTCGCCATCTGGGAAATATTATCATAATAGTTTGGTCAGGAAAGCGACTTAAAGTTTGGATCTCTTGTGAATTTTACATTTTACTTATTTCGCCATATCTTGAAATTTTTTTAAGCGAATTGAAACAAAAATTTCAAATGGCTAAATGAAATTTACTTATCAAAAACTAATTCCATACAATAAAATATCTTTAAGTGATTATATGTTATTTTTTTATTATTTTATTTATTAATAGTTTAAATAAATTTGTTTTGTTTGTTTAAAAAATGGTATATGATTTTTTACACCATTTTAAAGATTGTAATTTTAATTGGCAAAACACAAAATATGAGCCAAATCGGTCGAATAGTTCATAAGTAGTCAAATTTTCAAAATACGACTTTTTTTCCCGAAAAATAAAAAAAAAAACTATTTGAATTTTATCAAAAAATCTATATATATATTTCTCTTACACGGCACCAAAAAAAAAAGCCTCATTACAACTCCCCGAATGGCAACGTTAGAAAATCGACCAATGATTGCATCTAAAAATGTCACATGCCAAATCTAGCTGAGGTGGCTCAACATATAGCGCTTTTAAAAACGGAAACAATAACCAGAGTGAGCATTATCAGGTTGTTCAATTCAGCAGCGACAAAAATAAAAATAAACAACTTAAAAAATAAAAATGCTGTTGCCAGCCATAGAATTTTTTGAAAGTTAACTTAGCAACATAAATCAAAATGACATAGAAGCGCAACTAGATCAAAATTATGATACCTGAGCACTTGACGTAACAAATCCTTCAATTCTATAAGTGTTGTATCGCCAAATGCCCAAATTAACAATTGTGTTTTTAAAAAAATTCCCTCTATAAAGTATACAAAAGCTAGACGTTAAGAACGTATCCAATGAGCGAGCATTGGATTGCGAAGCAATCCGAAATGAACTGCGAAAGCAGTTCCGGGGGTTGGCAAGCGCCAGCGAGCAGGGGGCGAAGCCTCCTAGTTCATTTTAAATGTTTAAGCGGTTTTATACATCTTCCGACTAAAAAAAAAGTGTTGCTCTTTTTGACATGTTTATATGCAAACAATTACCAAAGTATAATTATTTGAAATTTCCTGTTAAATAAATGTGGGGGGGGAAACTAACATGAGCCATCAAATAATGAAATAAAACTAAATTTTCAAAATAAACTACTTATTAAAAACTTTAAAATAAAAACAGACTTAGAGCATACTTGAACTTCCAAAATAGTTGGGAAAAGGAACCTGGCGCCCTGAAGCTCGCATAAAAGCTAAAGTAATAGAAATAAAATAAAACCTTAAAGAATTCGACGGTTGAATTCTAAGGTTGTGCTGTTTATGGTTGGGTATTGAAAAATAATATAAAGACAACTAATAAAGCAATTTTTAAAAAAAAAGATTATAGCCGAACAAAACAATATAGGTTCACATTAAGCGTTGTGCTGCAATTTGCAACCCAGAAAAAAATCATTTTAAAAACAAGAAGAGAAGATACATTTTACGAAGAGATACCTCTTATTCTCCATAGAAGAAGTTGTCTCTCACCTATAAAAAAAATCAATCCACCAGTCTAAATGAAGGAGTCCAATTATGGCACTAACATTTTTATTGAAGATTCTTAAACTCTTTTAAAAAACACAGCATCAACTTGGGAAGAGAAATGGGATACTTAGTAGGTGGGCGGTCAATTATCGGTATTTTTAACCCGGAACGAAAGGAAAAAACCACTGGCTGCATCTGGAATCAACAGGTACTAACACACTCGGGAAGTCCCTTTGTCAGCAATCCACATAAAATGCCGTGTGTCGACAATCAATCAGCATTTTCTTACAACATGCTACCGATGATTTCACTTACAAAGGAAAGCTGCTACCAAGTTCAGGCAAATCACAAATCGGCGATCGTCCGAAAGAAAACACGTTGAGGATGGTAGATGGGTTTTTGGAGGAAGCCAGCTCTTAAAAACGTAAAATGTGGCCGTGAAGAAAACACATCAATGGCGATGAGGATGCCATGTTTCCAACAAAAACTGTCCCACCTCAGCGAGGAGGGAACGAAAAATGAAACTCCGTTAAGCGGAGAGCTACGTAGATGATCGAGTATCGAATGTGTCGAGCGTGCTTGATGTAAATATTTGGTGTATCTCGGTGTTTGGCGCGAAGCGCCACTTACCGATTCATCGTAATCTAATTTGCCTTAAGCTCTCAGGTCTTAGGAAGTTTAAGTCATATGTTATGAAATAGAATAGGGGGAATTCCCCCATCGTTAAGTACAAGGTTAATAAAAACAAGTAAACAGTTGGATATGATAACATAGATGCATATTTAAAATGAGATACTAAATTGAAAATAAGATAAAATATATACAAATATTTACATAGCTATTTACATTATATTACAAACTGATGATTAAAGGCTAGGTGTGGCTCTGCTGAAACAGTGACCCGGTCGTCCTGGTACTCAACCACTCGTACCGGGTTGTTCACTGTACTATGTTTAATGGAGCTATGGCTTGCCCAGATCGGACCCCTTTCAGGGTTACTCCTTCACCGGGTTTGCCATAGTTCAGTGGATAAACTGTGTATGTTTATGTCCTAACATTTATAAAATTTTGAGATAATGCAGTCTGAAAGTAGAATCGCTGTTAGTGGGCTATGATTGCTATTCTTTTTGATCAGTTCAAAATTAAAGATATCTTTAAAATTTGAGGCATTGCATTCCTTTGCTTCGCTGAAGAATTTGGATCTCAGTATAGCCATGTGGCAGTTAATTTCTTCAATTTTGAGGTCTTTTCTTAGTAGCCTGTTGCTTATCGCTTTTGGCGCTCCAGTCATGTATCTGAGAATTTTGCCCTCTGTATTAGAAAGTTTATTTTTAAGGTTATCACTGATTGTTGCTAGGGCTGGGCATGCATAAGTTAGGATCGGTCGGATTGCTTGTAAATAAATTGTTCTTTTGTTGGCTAGGTTAAGTTTGGAGTCTTTATTGAGTATAGCTTTCAGAGCAAAATAAGCTCCTTTTGCTTTTCTAATGGTCTCAGTAATATGTTTGCTCCAGTTCAAATTTCGTGAGATTGTGATGCCAAGGTACTTGGCGTGTTTAACTGGAGTAATGTTTACATTAAATAATTTAATTGTGTGTGAGTTGTATTTACATTTCTTATTGTTAATAATAATTAGATTACTTTTGTCCGGATGGAGCCTAATTCTCCATTTGGAGCACCAGGTCTCTACCTCATAGAGTTTATTCTGTAAAAGGTTTATGGCCCTCTTTGAGTTCATAGATTTTGTGATAATTGCGGTGTCATCCGCGTAGAAGGCTACAAATTCATTTGGATTTTCGTTTAGCGGGAAGTCCGCAGTATACAGAATATATAGTATTGGACCCAAAATTGAGCCCTGGGGAACTCCGGCCATTATATTTTCATAGTCTGAATATGTTCCGTTCATTTTGATTCTAAACTCTCTGCCAATCAAGTATGAGTCGAGCAATTTGAGAATGTTCATGTCTTTGAGTTTTACGATTAGACCCTTATGCCATACCCGATCGAAAGCTTTCGCTACGTCGAGTAGGATAAGGGCCATCGTTTTATTTTTAAACTTTCCTTTACTGATGTATTCAAGCATGTTTATGATTTGTTTAGTAGTTGAGAGGTTTGGCCTGAATCCATATTGCTGTTGTGGTATGCAGTTCAGGTAGTTTTTGATCCTATAGTTGATACTTTTTTCAAAAATTTTTGAAATTGTGGGTAGGAGACTGATGGGTCTATAGTTGTTTGGATCAGCTGCATCCTTCCCTGGTTTTGGGAATAGAATAACGTCTGATCTTTTCCAGGGTTCTGGAAAGTAGGACTTATTGAGACATGTATTGAATAGTGACTTAATTATGGGAATAATATTTGGTGGTGCATGCTTAAGCATCTCGTTAGTAATTCGATCATGACCAGGGGCCTTCCTGTTCTTTAAATGTCTTATAATATTGATAATTTCATCGTCAGTGGTATTATTGTTGTTATTAATAACTGGTGAGTTAATAATATTAGCATACTCGTTGTTAACAATTTGGTCATTAATACTACAATAAGGTTCAGAGTTTAGTGTGAATTGTTGTTTCATCGTTCTAGCAAACGTTTTAACCTTATCTGAGTCCGTATATATTATTGTGTTATTATCGTTTAGTGGTAGGTTAGATGGGGGAGCTCTTTTGAGGGCCTTTGCCATATTCCATAAGGAATTATCCTCTTTATTGATATTTGAGACCTTCTCATTCCACTTATCGTTTCTGTGATCATTACATTTTCTTTTGATCTCTCTATTAAGCTTGTTAATTTCATTTTTGTATGCCGGGTTTAGTGTTCTTTTGTAATATTTTTGTAATTTATTTTTATACCTAATGATACTTTTAATATCGTCAGGTAGTCTCACGTTGTTCTGTTTTTTAATCTTGGTATCAGTAGCATCCGTAAGTGCCTCGTTCAGGCTATTCGTTAGGTATTGAATACAGTTATTGATATCGCCGGTGCTATTTAAATCCCCTTGTGGTTGAAGCTTTTTCATTAGGATGTTGTAGTAGAGAGTCCAGTTCACTCTCTTAGTTGTGAAGCTTTTATTTATATTTGGTATGCAGGTCGATATGAGAACTGGTAGGTGATCACTGGTTAAATCGTTCAGTACAGTCATAGCAAAGGGTGTTTTCATGTTAGTTATCATGATGTCCAGTATATCGGGCTTATAACCTGGGTTGTGATGGTAATAGGTAGGTTCTGTTGGAGCGTATAGGGTGAGGCCTTGGGTTTTAATAATGTTTCTTAATTTGAGACCTTGCCCGTTATTAGCATTGCAGCCCCAGATCACATTTTTAGCGTTCAAATCGCCCATGACAATAGTGTCCATATTGGTGCTAAATAAGTTTTTGAAGTGCTCTTCCTTTAACTCATTTCCTGGTGGATTGTATACAGCAGATATTTTAATGTTCTGATTATCTATCTGGATAATAACGGAGGTTTCATCTATGTTATCAGTGGTTCTTATGTTATATACAGCTGATTTGTAGGCTCTAGAAATATATATGGCAGTACCCCCACCGTAGTAGGTAAGTCGATCACATCTATAGCTATTGTAGTGTGGAATTTTTAATTTATGCTGTGGTTTAGCATGGGTTTCCGTGACGGCTATAACGTCCGGCGAATATTCCACAATGAAGTCCATTAGTTCAGTCATTTTGTTTGTGAGGCTATTTGCTTTCCATAGTACTAAGTTTAGACATGAGGCGCTGTTTTTATTATCCATTATTGGTTTCATTAGTTTCGTCATTTACCTCAGTATTCTGAGTATTAGTATTTTGTTCTATTACTTTTGCTATAAGGCTGTTCAGGTTTTGAGAAGTTTCTATAGCTTGTTTAAGTAAATTCGTTAGGTCTGTATTATTATCAGGTTTGGAATTTTTGAGGACACTTGCATAGGTTTTGATATTATTATTATTAGCATTTGAGATAGTGATCTTATGTGGTCTTCTAAATTCCACCTGTCTTCTAGTATTGCTTCTTATTTTTATGATTATTTTTTCATAAATCGGACTTCCTACATGATTTGCTGGGTGATTTCCCTGGCAGTTGCAGCATTTTACTTGATTAAAGTTATTTGGGCAGTCTTTTGTAAGATGTTCGCCTGCGCACTTTACGCATCTTGCTGGATGTCTACAATTTGTTTGTCCGTGGAAAAAATTCTGACATCTATGACATTGTGTTGGGCGTTCGGATTTTTTGTATTCTTCCACTCGAATTTTACATCCTGTTAAGTAGACAATTTTATAAATCTCTTTATTGCTATCACTCTTTGGTAAGTCTACAATGTAAATTGGCAGTTTGATTTTTATTTTGTCTCTTCTGCGTTCTAACTGTGTGACATTATTTATGACTAGTCCACATTGTATTAGTTCCTCTTTAATGACCTCTGCATGGGTTTCTTTTGGGATATCTTTTAGGACAACTTTCATTGACCTGTTTTCAAGTAAGCTGTAAGTACGGTAGCTTACGTTCATTTCCTCAAGAATAGTGTTTATTCTGTTTCTGTTTTCTAAATCATTTACTCTTATAATGAAGTTTTCTGGATTAGCTTTACCAGTAACACCTGTTATTCCTTTTTCCTGCATAATTTTACAAAAATTTGGCCATTCAAACCTTTTTTCTTGTATTATAAAGGGTGGGGGTGCCGCTGTTTTCTTTGGTTTAATAAATTGGTTATCTTCATTTTCATTTTCAAAGGTATCCATTTGGTTTTGGTGTAGATCAATATTTTCATTTAAGAGTGGGAACTCGTTTGCTCTTTTGAGCTTTTTACTTTTATTGTTTTGTTTGGGGGTGTAGGGGTCTGCGTTGTTATCTACGAGGCACCCTACTAACTCAAGATTATTTTCTTGCCAAAATTCTTTTATTTCGCTAGCTGCGATTCTTTGAAATTCATTTCCTAAATCATATAAGTTAGGTTTTTGATTTTGGATTTGGCTAATTAATTCATTAGTGCTTTGCCTGATTTATATTGTTGTACTATCTAATTCATCATATCCATCTTTAAAGTATACGCAGTTCTTAACTAGGTCTAAAACATTATAGACAAATTTTTTAAAGTATGTGGGAAGTAACTCCTCTTCCGGAACCTGAGAGCTATCCTCACTAGAATTATCATCTACATCATCGAAAATTGTTTTCTTGTCCTGTCCTAAGTTAATCTTCCTTCGTTTGGTTTCGTTGGACTTATTATTCCTAGCCATGTTGGGTGCAGGCAAACCCCCATAAGGCCCGTGCGGTGCCCGTCGGTACCCTACAGTTGTCTGAAAGCCTCGAATCCTGTGACCTGTCCAGTGTCGTGCTTCCAATCTTCCTGTCTTCGAGCCTTAATAAAAGCTGGAGTGGATTGGTAAGCGCAGGATTGTTAAGAGCATCGACCGGGTTGTATAACCGCCCGGGGGTCTGGCCCCCGCCGCACTTAGACTCTCCTACGGCCGAGCTCTCCAACGATGATAAGTTTCCCGGCGCTGGCTCCATGACCATGCGCGGGATGAAGATAAGCTGTGTGTAAGAAACCGGTTCTTCTAGAGCGACGTCCTCTCATCTCCAAGGTCGACTGCTATATTCTCTGGTCTGGTATGTGTCGAGCTTCTTTTGCTCCTCATTTTTTATACTATTGCTTAGAAGTTGAAGTGAAATTTCTTAACTTCTGAAAGTTTAATTGTTATTGCAAATTAAAATTAAAGTGTTTAATTTTTTTAACACCAGTTACGGTTGAGACAAACTAACAATCGTACAACCCTCATGTGGAAGATGAAAAGAAACCGCAAACAGCTGTTTTCCTAGAAAAGGGTAGGGCTGGAATAAGAAAGGAATTTCCGGGGGAGAATGTCCAAAATGCACTTAGGCTTTAAGGGGCGAGGTGTGAATTGGATCAGTGTTATTTAAATTGTATCTGGATTTTAAAAAATAAGGATTTTTAAATTAGTTTGTGACTCGATGTCACAAAGGTAAACACGCTATACGAAATTACTAATCCAAGCATGAGTTTCAGAGCGCATGTGTTACAAAGCAACAAATAGAAAAAGATTTCTTCTAATAAGTTATTGTTAAATTATTCATCTACGGCTGAACATACCGCTGCCCTTGAAGTAACTAACTTAACAATTAATAAATTTATTTATGTAATTATGCTAGAAATACTAACAACATCACAATTTTCTAAACTTTTTCAAAACATTTAGAGTACTAAAGAACATTTTAGAGTAATGTTTCCAAGAAGTATTATATTTAGCAATCTTAAGAATATCTAATAGAAAAATTCAACAAGTATAAATTTAGAATCACAAAGTCAAATATTGTGAGGAGAGTAGTTATAGACAATGTCAATCTTCATCTATGAAAAGATACCCCGACATAGAGTCGAGTTAACATGTCTTATATAATAGTGAATTCATGTTGTAATTATGTAGTGATAGATACGCTACAGTACTCTCCCACCAGAATTATATCCGTGATAGAATTCGATGAATGGATACCACTAGTTGATTGATTGCTGTTTTGTGCGAAGCCGGGAGAGCAGTATTAAGATCACCGTGTTGCCTTTAGTAGTCGAGTGTGTGCAAGCCTACGTTGTGTGTGATCGAGACGAGACTGAGTAGCAACAGTGCGAGGATGTGGACTTCAGTCACAAGTAGCAAGTCAACTGTTCAATGTGGACCATTCATCGAAGTAGGCGTGTACAGATCGAAGTGGGTGTTACTGTCAAGATAGGCGTGTTCATATCGAGGTAGGCGTTACTGTCGATGTAGGCGTGTTCACATCACGTCCGAAGGTCACCAATCTGGGGAGTGTAGATATCGACAATGTCAACCGTCATCTATGTAAAGGTACCCCATCATAGAATCCAGTTAACATGTCTTATATACTAGTGAATTGTAGTTGTAGTTATGTACGCTACAAATATCTTAGTGTATAAACTTTAAAAATCGCAAAACACACAAAACTCAATTCTAAATTATTCTTAATAACTTTGTTTAATTATTACCAATTGGCTTAAAATTTTAGAAATAGCTGAGATAGCCAAATACCAGAGTCAAAAGGCAATAAACAATTGGTCTTTTAATTGTACCATTAACAGTTTTTAAAGATACTACACGTATCTTATCGTCACTACCTGGAAATGTCTCAATAACTCTTCCTAAGCTTCATTTTAGTGGTGGTAAACTGTCATTTTTTATAATCACTAAATCACCTACCTTTATGTTTTGTCGGCTGGCATACCGTTTTGGAGGATTTTGCAGCCGTGAATCTATCCCGGATCCACCGATCCCAGAATATTTGTATTAGTTTTTGTAATAAATTCCATCTAGATAGCCTGTTTTCAGGAAGAGATGTATAATCTCTCTCTGGCACTGATGTTAAGGATTGTCCTATTAGAAAATGCCCAGGTGTCAAAGGAGCTAAATCGTTGGGATCACTTGAAATCGGTGTAATGGGTGAATGGGTCTATAGTTCAAGCACGCTTTAATTTGCACTACAAGCGTGTTAAATTCTTCATAAGAAAGTATGGTGTGTCCCAAAATGCGGTGCAGATGGTATTTCACTGATTTGACACCTGCTTCCCAGATGTCACCCATGTGGGGCGCTGACGGGGAGTTAAAATGCCAACTTATTGTCGGCTGGATGATGGGATACTTTATCTGTGTAGGTTATAGACTCCCAGTTGCGAATCCCTTCCAGTATTTTGGATGCGCCTACAAAATTAGTATCACAGTCACTATAGAGATCAGTGCACTGTGCACGTCTACCAATGAATCTTTCTAGAGAAGCAATGAATGCTTCTGAAATCATATCACCCACTAGCTCCAGGTGAATAGCTCTTGTTACGGACTGAATCCGAGTTTGATCGAAATGAAAGATTGAAAGTGAAATATGCTACTTCAGATTATAGACGTAAACCTGGAAAATCTGTACTTGCCACAAATAAGCGCCAGGCATCATCAGAAAAACTTAGCCCTTTACCTGTTGATACGACAATAATACAACACGAGCCTCGACGTGAAGTTTACAAAGTTGAGAAACGAAGCATCGCAGAATACGAACCAGGAAAGTCTTCGTTAGCTGAGAAGGAGTTTCAAAAACCTGAATATTTAGGAAGTAGTTCGAAAACCCAGCAAGGACTTAGTCGTCGGTGGCCAAATGTTCTTTTAAGTGATGGTTACGAATCAGATTCAACGCTAATGGGAAAACCGGGAAGAAGCATTGAAGTAGCTCCGGAACAACAGAAGTCCTAGCACAAAGAAATACAAAAGGGAGGAGAAATACCCCTCACCGGTCTGCGGAAAACTGTACCTTCAGCGTCTCCGCATAAATATCAGGAAACGGAAGTAAATATTCACCATTGCGTTCCCATAAGACATCTTGAAGAAGATTACATAGAAGAAGAGCAATTAAAGAAAATTCAGGAAGACGCGATGTGAAGATTGTATGATGAAGAACGAAGAAAGAAACAACAACAAGAACTAGCAGAAATTGAAATGAGAAGGCACAGTGATTTTTTTCACACCATCTCAAAAATCGCCAATTCCTCTCAGTCGATACGACAATCCATTTGACTCTGCCTACTACAGATTGAGTCCATCTGGATGCCATAGGGGTCCTCTACCAAAGATTATGGCCAGAGCTATATATCCTTTTACAGCGTAAACTGCCAGAGAGCTTAGTCTGAATAAAGAAGATATAGTTTATATCAATAAGCTAATTGACAGAAATTGGTATGAAGGCGAACATCACGGTCTAATAGGCATATTTCCAGTTTCTTATGTAGAAATTATCCCCAATAAAAAAACAAATTTGCAACCTCGAAAAGCAATGGAAGGTGAAGCTATAGTCAAATACAACTTCAGAGCCCAAACACCAATGGAATTATCTCTTTTCAAAGGAGAAATAGTTATTCTATTAAGGAAACCTTATCGAAATTGGTACGAAGGTAGCTTAGGTACCAAGAAAGGCATTTTCCCTGTTTGATACGCTCAAGTTCTTCAAGAACCAGGAGAGTGTCCTGACCCTCGAGCCATATCTCCCAAACCACCAGCAAGTCCAGTATTCTGTCCTATTATTAATGAATCGCCACCAAAATTTAATGAAGGTCCAACATTTACTACAGGATTCCGGCCAAATCAGGAAAAACCTACTCCACTTACTAATGATCCACTTACTATGAACCTATACCCTACCTATCATTGTACACTTACAAACCACAAAATGATGATGAGTTATAATTAAAAGAGGACAAGTTATGGAACTTTTTTCCTGGTAAAGATAACATCCAACGAATAGCAAGAGTGCGTATAGAAAATCAAGAAATCATCCGTCCAGTGCAACGAATTTACCCCTTAGAGATGAACGAATTTGAAGTTTGCAAGGACGTTCCTGAATCATCCTAAAATGTAACCGTTGATTCAGGCAATAAGAACATACTTATTCCTGAATTATCACAAAAGGCTTCAGAACAAAACACTTTTCAATGCAGTAATAAACGAACTCGTTATGAACGACGCATTGTTCCCTTGAATAGATTGAACTAATACACTTTATTAGAGACTTTAATTCTACTTTATTTCAGCTTGGATAAATTTATTGTTTAAATCTGTCAAAGGGTAAGTTCATTTTGTATTGCTCTACAGCCAGTTTAGCTGCAATACAAAAGGTAAGAGGATGTTGTGACTCAAAAGATATTTATTTTGTATTTCCATGACAACGAGATATATAATGTTTGGTAATCTGGCAATAAGAAAATGGTTGTGAATATGTGTTTACGTTCTTTGCAATATATATTAATTCTTCTGTAAATAACATTTATGTGAAGTATTATATGTTTTAATAAACCATTGGAAAACGTATATCAGCTTCTTAGTTTGAACAAAGCTAATACCATCTTTAGTTTGGCCAAACTTAAGTATTTGGCAAACGGAAAGAGATGTTTGTGTTCTCAGGTTGGATAGTGTGATGGATTTTCTCTGGTTTTACTTCATTTAGTGTTTCTTCAGTCAAATCATTTACTGAAGAACTTGTGTTGATATTGGATAAATCTGGACCTGTCCGACACAGACGATGGAAGTTCAAATCAATAGATTTCCCTGGTAGCACAATCTGCAGGATTATGTTCGCCTTTGATGTGATGCCACTGTGCGTGGGGAACTATATCTTGGATCTTGCTGACCCTATTGGCGACAAACATTTTCCATCGACTAAGATCACTATTTTCCTAAGCTAAGATAATTTTGGAATTTGTCCAACAGTGAATGATTGGTGATTTCAAGGAAATGGATTACAGCACCTGTTGTATTGTACGAGATAAAAGTAATGATCCACATAGCTCCAGTCGAGGTAGGGAAATCTGCTTCAATGGCGCTACTTTAGTTTTAGCTACCGATTCATCGAATTCCTCATGTTGTCACTGTAATTCGTAAGTAGACCACACTAGCTTAGGCTTATTGGAAGCAAGAATGGCCAATTTTAATTGTATCGTTTATGTTGTTTGGATTTAATATGATAATATTCTACGTCCAGACATTTTTACAATAGATTTTTTATTTATTCTTTTTTTTGCAACTCCTGCATTCCATCTTTTTCGTTGTCATCGCAACTAATGTTGCCAGAACCTACAACACTAACAAAAAATACTTATGTGCTACACAGTAAGCTATAAGCCACATCAGTACTCCCTTCCCAGTAACTAAGTTACGGTACAGTATCATATAAGCATGAGCATGATATTTACCAGTTACTTATGCTCAAATATTTCAAAACTCACTATTTACCAAAAATATTGTAGATATATATTTATATGTGCTAGTCTCGAAATCGCACAGGAACTTTAATTGTCCGTCCTATACGTGATTGTTTTTCAGGAAGTTTTTTGATTTTAGGAGGTAAGACTGGTGGAGGTTTGGCAGGTTGTCTTATTGTCTTTGTTGATTGTCCTGTAGTAACGTCTGGTATTTGTAAGAAATATGCAGGCTTTAATCTATCAATAGACACTGTTACGTATCTGTTTTTGATTTTTACTGTAAAATATTTTTCTTTTTTGTCAACGACTTGAAAAGGACCATCATATGGAGGTTCCAATTGCTTTTTAACTCTGTCTTTCCGAATAAACACATGAGATGCTGTTTTTAAATCTTTAGGGACAAATATTTTCTGGACATATTTATTTTACACTGTTCTTGGTCCCATTTCTTCCATAGTTTTTTCAAGCTGCCTGACAAAATCATCAGGTGTGGTAGGACTTATGTTCTCTTGAAAAAATTCTCCAGGTAACCGTATATTTTGTCCATAGACCATTTGAGCAATGGTGTATGCCGCATCTTCTTGCATAGCTGTGCGTAAGCCAAGAAGAACAGTTGGAAGTGTTTTACTCCAGGCCAGGTTATTGTGTGCCATTAACGCGGTCTTAATATATCTGTGGAGGCGTTCGACCTTCCCATTAGCCTGTGGATGATAAGCAGTTGTATGCTGTAATTTTATTCCACACATTTTAGATAAGGCGGTGAACAACTCGGAACTAAATTGCGCTCCACGATCTGTAACAAGACGGCATGGGGTACCAAATCTTGAAATCCAGTTAGAATAAAACGCTTTGGCAACTGTCTCTGCTGACATGTTACTTAACGGAATCACTTCCATCTAGTTAGAGTATCGGTTAATACAAGTAAGACAGTAAATGTTTCCATTTGATGGTGGTAGGGGTCCAATGAGATCAATATGGACGTCACTAAACCTTTCTGAAGGAAGTTGGAAATCACCGAAACTTGATTTGGTGTGCCGATTTACTTTATTCTTTTGGCAAGCCATGCAAGATCGAGTCCAAATCTGCACATCTTTACGGATACTTGACGAGAAAAGTTTTGACGTTAAGATCTTTGCAGACGATTTAATTCCAGGATGGGATACGCCATGCATTTGCTGAAATATTTTCATGCGATACATTTCAGGAATATTCGGTCTAATGCTATTCGTAGAAGTTTCACACCACAAAGACTTTCCAGCAGGTAGCGGATACTGCTTGAAGTCTGTGATGTCCTTAAATTTGGAAATTATTTATCCATATTTTCTTCAATTGCTATTTTATCGTAGTCAATCAAAGAAATTTCGTCAATTCTAGACAAAGTATCTGCAACGATGTTGTCTCGACCTTCAATGTGTTGTATATCCGTTGAAAATTCTGAAATGTATTGTAAATTTCTAAGTTGACAAGGTGATGCCTTTTCTAGTTTTTGTTTAAGGTATCCGAACACGTTCGGAGGACTTTTTTAAAAATATTAAGTTTCAGAACACTTTAATTATGTTTTTATATTTATTATATGTAAAAACTAATATTAAATAAGAGAAATTAGACATTTATATTATAATTTGTTTTTAAAAGCTAAATAACAAGAAAAAATTGATGTTTTTTTCATAAAACTTGGGAAAGGATATACTTCACCAAAATTATTGTATTAAAAAAGTGTTATTATCAAAATAAAGAGCAGAATTTTGTCTAGTGATTTGACTACAATCATAAAAATATTTAAAAATTAAATTTTTTATAGAAAATCGAAAACTTTTTATGAGATTTTTGTCAAATTTTTTACGTCATATTTCACATTTTAGACCAATAATAAAAAACTATCAAATATTTTTAAACAATTGTAGCACAAGCACTAGAGAACATTATACATAATACACATAAAAAATTTTATTGAAATATATCAACAACTTTTTTAATAATGAATTTTTAAAGTTATTATTTTTGCGTGAAATTACATTCTGAGAAAAAGGCATTTAAAGTATAAATTATATCATTTCTATTTTAAAAATCTATTTTAAAAATGCTATTCCCATGAAACTTCTTTTTTCGTCCATTATTTCGATTTCTTGGATTACCCATATTGCAAAGTACTTAAACATAAAATTTCGAAAGAAAATTCAATTACGTTTCAATAAAATGTAGTCAAAATAATATTAGAATATTCGAAGAACGCTGCTTGTAAACAAATCCACAAGAGAGTGAGAATGTTGCCAATTTTAACCCAAAAACTACTAATATAAATGATAAATTGTGAGGCTCATTTCTAGCAACATTAAAATAATAATTATTTAAGTGAAAGAAAGATAATTATCCCAAAATAAAGATAAATATAACTGTTTTTGTCCCACTTCCGGTTTCGGAATGCTATTTCCGGTTTCATTTTTTAATCATCGACTAATATTCTTTTAATCATAACTTTTCTTCTAATTGACGCACAATTAAAATTTAAACTGTTTTAAAAACTAGAATAAACGGAGATTCGTAATAAAAAATTAAAAAAAATTGTCATTTTTTAGCTAAAATTCATTTTTTCAACGTGTACGGATACCTTAAATGCAAAAATTATGGGTTTTTGGTCCGTGAATATTATAAATGATCTTCCTTCCATTAAATATCTGAAGTGTTTAATGGAGAGATAAATTTCTAGCAGTTCTCTATCATTAGTGCTATATTGCTTTTGAGCTTCGTTTAATTTTTTAGAATAAAATGTGATAGGTTTCCATCCACTGTTTTCAAATTGTAGAATTACTGCCCCAATTGCCAAATCTGAAGCATCCGTATATAGTGCTAGAAGTAGTTCAGAATTCGGAAATGATAAGAGTGTTATATTGACCAAATCATCTTTGCATCGTTGAAACTGTTCTTTCGCTTCATCTGTCCATTGAATTTTTCGTTTGTCTTTTTTTCGTTTCTAAGGTAATCATGTAGGAGAGATTGATTTTTGATGCATTCCTTAAATATCAACGATAAAAATTAATCATGCCTAAAAATGTTCTGAGTGCGTGAATGATTGTCGAAAGTTTGTAATTAACAATAGTTTGACATTTGTCCGGTAAAGGTCGTGAGCCTTGAGGAGTAATTAAATAAACCAAAAATTCCATTTCTTTCTTTCCAAAGATAGATTTGGAAACGTTAATGCGAAGTCCATAGTCATTCAACCTTTCAAACACTAATTTCAAGTGGGTTCTGTGTTGTTCCTCACTAGCAGATGCAATTAGAATATCATCTATGTAGGAAAAAACAAAATTAAGACCAGAAAAAACACTATTTACAAATCTTTGAAACGTTGCTGGTGCATTCCTCAAGCCAAAACTCATTTTATTGAATTCGTACAAACCAAATGGAGTAATAATTGCAGTTTTACATCGGTCTTCTTCGACAATAGGCACTTGGAGGCTTCATATAAATCAATTTTGGAACATACATTTGTACCTTTTAAAATGGGATGAAAATCCTCAATCCTAGGAATGGGGTATTGATCAGGAACTGTTCTAGCATTTAGCTGTCTTTAATCTCCACATGGGTGAGGAGTACCATCTTTTTTCCAAACCACATGCAGTGGACTTGCCCATTGTGAACTGGAGGGTTTTATTATGTTATTATCCAACATAATTGGAACTCTTGCTGCCAGCCTTTGATGATCTAGCTGTCGTGCTTTAGAATTTACAGGTGGACCATTTGTTTCGATGTGATGTTGAACATTATGTTTTACACCTGATAAGAACAAATTTGGTTTGCATAAGTCTGGATATTTTTTTAGCAGAGTATGACATTGGTCGAACTATTTACTGCAACGATATTACTGTTTTCGCTGATGGAAACAACTTCGCCAGTTACTTTTATTTGAGTTACTCCATCAATCAGTTTTTTGTTAGGCAAATCAATTACAAATTTAAATTTGTTAAGGAAATCAGCTCGTAAAATACTTTTATTAATTTTGGCTACTATAAAAGAAAATTGAAATTCTCGCCTAAGTCCTAAATCAAGGAATAACCTTATACCATATCATACCATATGTTATACCATACCATACCTTTATACCATACCATACCTTTCGTTATACCATACCATACCTTTATACCATATGTCTCAATTTCGGTACCATTTGCTGCATACAATTTGAAATCCATGGATTGTTTATCTTGAGTATACAATGAGTACAGCAATATACATATATTGGCGCTTAAAAATATTCTCAAGGTCCTGCATCTGCAAAATGTCTTTTTGAGTGCATTAACTCCAAATTTATTCTCCGAAACTTCCTATTAAAACTCCAGTCTTAGAAATTACATTTGAATTCAAATTAGAAAATAAAGTGCTGGCTCTGGCAATTCAAGAGGTTCTTGAACAAAGAGAAACCGAAGACAGCGATCCTATTCAGCATCTTAGGAGCAACCATATTGTAGAAAATTCTCCTGTGGTTTCAATATTATGAAATCAAGATTTTTCATGATAGTATCTCACAGTGGATGACTTGCTGAAGTTTTGGCCAACCCTACAAATTCTGTAAACAACCATCTAGAACACCTTTTCTCCGAACACCTGGACCTATGCTCTTGTGACCAATGTTGCTGCAACGGTAGTCATGCTTCTAAAGTTAGAAAAACTAAATAAAATTAAGTCCATCCATCATGTTTCCCTGTGTGAATTACTTTATTAAAAAAACCTTCTTATGCAAAGATCAAAATTCAAGGCAGGAGAATATATTAGGTGGACCGGAAAATAGCGTCGTTTCGGTGCACTAAATATTCGTTAGTCTTGAAAACCAATTCTTTTTTTTCGATTCATTTTCGATCTGGCATTGATAGGTTGTTGCTAACGAAGGTGAATACATAATTTGATTAAAAATAAAATCTTGATATCAAATATCATATGCACCGAAAAGACATTACTTTCCGGTCCACCTAATATTACCCGTGTTGAGTTAAAATCGGATCTTAATTTCTCGGGTTCTGTACAACAATTAGTTGAGAGTACCTGTGCAAAACAAGTATCTATGTTAGCGGCTCAAATTGGGAACTTGAAAATAAACAATGTCCTTAAACCAGAAATAGAGCGCTTTATCCAGGACCCTCCTTAAGAAGTCAAACCCACCCGTCCCACTTCTCTCCAGAGAACGGGCAAAGAAACAATCCTTCCACCTCTGCGAAAGTGACTACAAAACCTACCAAGATGCGTGAAATAGCCTGTCGGCCAGGATATACCACTGCTTGTGGATAGCACTCTCTTCTCTTTGTAAATTATGTAGATTCCTACATTGAATACTCTTCAATAGAATTCTTGAAGCCTTAGAAATAAACACCATTTACCGAGTCAAAATATCTTTGCCGAGGCTAATATAATTGCGATTTAAAAAACCGTTTTTTCATTCAGAGGATCGGGTGAACTTTCGAAAGAAATTTATAATCTCCTACAAATCAGCGACTCCCTAGCCACTGAGGCAATCTCAAATCACATCTCGTTTCAATGACTTGATTTTCAGAACCTTCTCGAATCAAGATGCCCGGAATCAATATCCAAGCTAAAATCAGGCAATTCACTGTCGAAAATATCTATTCTCTAGATGGTATTCATTCCCAGTGGAGGTTGGATACATTTTTTTCTACCTTTAACGTGCGACTTCAGGCTTTCGACTCATCCTCCCAAGCTGCTAGCATTTTTGTTGATTATATTCTGTTTAATTACATAACCATCCTGAATACCAACGCTCCTACACTTTTAGGATCACATCACTTACCAACATTACTCAACCTTTCTCTAGTATCTCCGAAACTTTTTCCAAAAAAACGTCAGTTTTACCCTTTGAAAGTGATACTCTTCTCATATTAACCACTCGCAGGATGCTCTATTGGGGGGTGGTGAAATTTATTAAGCAGGCACGAGGGGGGAACAAGCACAGTCTTGGAGTGGCTCTGGACATAAATAATGCATTCAATAACGCAAACGGGAACATTTTAAAAACTGAGATCGGCAAAAGCTGGAATTGCCAGACAATCTTGCTAATACAGTTTTGAGCTTCCTTAGTAAGAGAGAAGCTATGTTCATAGATGATGCAGGTAAATGCGTTTTTAAACAAAATATTTCCTTGAAGGTGTCATCTCTGGGACCGGTGCTGTGGCTGATTAATATTAACACCGTTTTTAACTTTTTTAAATCTTTGATTTTAGGGTCTATTGTTTGGACTATCTTTAGTGAATTTGATGACCATTTTTTCAGTTCTAAGCAACCCCTTTTCAAAAGAGATATAATTTCTTGTGCAAGCTGCATTGATTCGGTTTCACTGCTGCATCACTCATTAGATCATCTACATAGAGATCTTGTTGAAAAATTAAAGCAGCATATGGAAAATGCTTTGCTTCGTTGAGGGCAAGTTGCTTCAAACATCTTGTAGCTTGATATGAAGCTGAGGCTGTACCGTATGTTACTGTTCGTAACCTCCAGTATTGAATTGGATCTGACGAGGATTCCCTCTAAACAATTCTTTGATAGTCCCTACTAGGTCTGGGCTATAAATCGATGTATCGAAACATATCGGCAAAACGATACAGTGACTTTCATTCCAGGCGATGCATCAGAAATCTGATTTAAGCCGTCGAGTAAAGACAACGAGCGCAAAACGATATAGCGATATAAGACACGCAAGGATTCTTCTCTTACGTTCCGATGTCGACTCGCGCTGTGAAAGTCTATGTTCGTTTCATTATGTTGAAATGGCCTTGATTGGTGAGCTGTAGAATCAGAATCAGAGTTTTGAGAACATATATCGTAATATCGCATGTTCGTTTTCGCACTTCTTAGCTTTTTTTTTTCCTTTGTCGCGACTTGATATCGTTTCTTGTAGATTATTTTCAGTGGGACTAACTTCGTGATCGCCGATGTTATCTTGTTCTGAAGGCAATCTATTATTAGATAGAATATATAAAGAAGAGTTTCTTCATTAATAAGATAAGTTTTTTTCTTTTAGCAATACTTTTTTTATATTTTTAAATGTGAAAATTATCGGAAATATAATTTAAGGAGCCCATAAAGAATTAAAATTTGTTAGGTTATTTTTTTACTTTCTTTTAATTTATTAAAAACTTTTTGGATAAAACTTCTAATAATTTAATGGGTTTTAATAACTGATTTTAAATTTATAAATCTTGTTGTTTTTATTTTTAGAAATAAAGTTAAAACAAAACTTATTTTTTGTCATTTGGATTTGGACATAAGTCAATCAACTTTGTTTATTCAAAAAAATTTGAAAGGTTTACGAATTTTATTCATTTTTTTGAATCATTTATTTCACTTCGTTTTATTAGAGTTTAATAATTTTTTTTAAAAATATTCTTTTCATATAATTAGTTAATTAGCTAAATATATTATCGAATATCACAATTCTTTTGTTTTTATTTTTAAGAAATTAAACCTTACTTTGTTTTTCGTTCATAATTTGGTCATTATTCAATTTAATTTAATTATTTATCTGCAATAATAATAATAAAAAATAGTGTTTTAAGAGCGTTTTTTTTTCTTTCTAAAATTTATTTAGCACTTTGTTTTAAGCATACAAATAATTTTTAACGAACTTATTTTTTAAATTTTCTTTCTATATTGTTAGGTAAATATATTGAAAAATTAAAATTTTTATTTATTTTTAAATTAAGAAATCTTTCGTTTATTTGCGTGATCATTTTTAGAAAATGTAACAAAACTTTCATTTACTTTTTCATTTAGAAATTGAACATAACGATCGAACTTAATAATTATGTTGTTATTTATGTATAATAGTACAAGAAAATATTGATTTGTAAAAAACAGTTTAAAAAAAAGTTTTTAACACTTTGTTTTAAGCGTATTATGAGTTTCTAAACAAAGTTTTCAATAAATATTTTAAGTAAGATTTGTACATTGTAGTCAATTTATTTAATATCTTTTCTAAGCAAAACATGTACTCGTATATCTTCAAATTTATAAATTGATTTAAATCAATCTGAGTATGGAGTTTTGATAGAAATCTGACTTTCTGTGCCTTACAAGTAAATGAAATTCAAAAATATTATATCGCGATACATCGCTATATCGCGATGCAAAACTGACGATGCATCACGATATATAATTTCTAACATTGCGCAGTCCTAGTCCCTACCTATACTTATCTTCGACATTGAATTGTTTGTACATTTTTACGATGTCTGTCATAATAGCCACTTGGTAAATACGAAATCTAAGAAGTATGTAAGCAAGAGTATTCTGTACTACAGGTCCGATCAGTAGCTTATCGTTTAAAGATATTCCTTTTGAAGACTTAGCCGAAGCGTCAAAAACCACTCGGAATTTTGTAATACTAGCTTCGCATTTCGTAACAGCATGATGTGGCAAGTAAAAGGTCTCTTGAACAGGTTTTAATAGTTCTTCTGGAGGTACCAAAACCATATGCCCAAAGGACATATATACTCCCACATGAAAGTTTTGTATGCCTTGTCTAGATCAGGGTTGTATTTCAATTTTCTCTCTACGTGTTTCAAACGCTGAATGGTAAACTCTCTAGAGACTCCCAATTCTGGACTTGATCTTTTAAATGGCAATCGAACAGTAAATCTCCCTTCCGCATTTCTCGTCGTAATTTCTGGGATAATTTTTTTGCAATACTTTTCAGATTCACTAAGAATTTTCTTACATGGAATATTGTCAAGCTCCCAATAAGGTTTGCAAATTCTTGTCGATATCACAGCAAGCAACGTGCAAATTTGTGACTTTCCTTGTAGAGGAAAAACTTATTTTTCCTGTGACCACCCATCCAAATACAGTTCGGAAGGCAGCAATATTAACCTCATCTGGTTTATGCTTTTCACCAAAAAAAAAAAACATTACGAACTGCATCTGCTCCTAACAGCAAATCTATCTTGCTTGGCCAATTGAAATTTGGATCAGCAAGTTTAAATCCTTTGAAGTAGGTAAACTCGTCAAAGTCAAGTTTGTGTTGAGACAAACGAGTTACCTTCGAAAGAACTAACTTGGATATATTTAAACAAAAGTTAGGATCCAGTCTCGAGCCAATTGTAACATTTACAAAGTTTTTAACTTTGGTAATAGGTTTCGCTGATAAACCTGACAAAGATATATTTGCGTTCATCTTTTTCAAACACAAACATTGAACTAAGTCTTGACTTATAAAACTCGATTAAGATCCAGAGTCTATAAATGCTCGGCAATCAACACTAATTCCAGAAGAATAAAAAATCCTAACTATGGCCGTTGGAAGGATGCTGCAATCAAATTTCTCGCTTGTTGAAATATGAGCAGAAGATTTTGTTTCAGAATTTTCAACAGACGCTAAGATCGAATCCTCAACTTCTTGATGCAAGAAACTATGATGCTTTCCTAATCAAAAGTTGAAGTGTTTTATTTTACAATTCGTTGCAATTTCGTTCGAATTTCGAACAATTAAAGCAAAGTTTTCTTTTTAAAACGAAAATCTGTTTGCCTTGAACTGATTTAGCAAGAAACTTGTCACATCTATAGATACTATGTAAACCATCGTAGAATATGCAACATTCCAATTTGCTTGGAGAAATTTGAGCTTTGAAAAATCTTCGACTTTTCAACCCTCACTTCCGGTTTTTGAAGTAGCATGCTTGTTGATTCAAGAGCACGTGCCCTCATTTCTAAGAAAGACCGAAATTCTTTAAAAGTCGGCATCTTACCTTTCGTCTGTGATAATTCCCATTCTCTCAATGAGACGTTATCAATTTTACTTTTTAACGAATAAACCAAGATTGGATCCCAATTATCAACCGGTTTATTTAAAATTCATAAATTGTCTAAGCAATTCAGTTGATAAATTCAGAAGTTTTCTTAAACCTTTAGCGGATTCAATTTGCAAACTGGGTTGCGTGAATAATTTATCTAAATGACAATAAACTAAGTCGATTTCACTGTGATACCTTTAGTGAGTGCTTTCCACGCCCCCATACAGTACATTGACTTCGTTATAACATCTTAAAGTTGTCATCTTTAGGATTCTGTGACTTCCAGAGGAAGTCCTATATTTACCGCTAAATGTCCTACGGATGTCATCTGCGTGTTAGAATGTCCCACCTGCAGATAACTTAATGATGTCATAACTAGGACAGTTTCAGGATACCTTTAGAACGCTTTAGTATGGCATTAGGACAAAAAAAAGACCAGTTTAGTAAGGATTTAGGTAACTTGTGGGATGCATGTCGGAAATGACATAATAGTAGTAGGAGTGTCTTATTTTGGAAATAAATTTCATCTCTGAAAGTTTTATTGATATTGGTAACTTAAATACAGGGTCCTTCATAATTCCCTCTGTTTACTACAACCTTATATTTACTGCAACTGGCTTCAGTGGTACATGTTACTGCCATCGACCAGCAACTGCTTAAATTAAAACTTGAATACTTTCGAAATAATTTCTTTTTTACCATATTGGTCTTCGGTTTTTTACTATAACGCTTCGAAACCCCGGAGAGAATTATGAATAACCCTGTACTTTGTATTGTAATAAGGTTTTTCTTTTAAAATTTACGGAATTAGAGTTCAGAAAAATGTTTTCTAAATGAAAAAAATGGTGATAGCTTTTAATTTGTATAACACTATCTCGAAAGGCATTACTAATTTTCCAGAAAAATTGGTACTAGTAACGTAAAATTAGTAACGCAAAAAGAAGTAAAACAGTTAAAAAACAAACATATCTAAAGAAAAGAACAATGTGTAATTTTAATCCAAAAATATGCAAGTTTATTGGATTTAACATTTCTATTGTTTGGAATAAAAACTTGGCCATTATTAAAAAGTCTAATTGAATGTACCCTTTGAACACCAAGGAAGGCCTACTTAGAAATATCCTTTAAAGAAAACTAACGCTAATTAAATTATGAACCTTGTTGAATCTTTTGTGAACATTGTAATTTACGATTGCTTCATTATTGCTCATATTGCTTAATGTAGTAGATATATTAAAGATCTTATAATAAAATAATGAATAATTTTCTTTTTAACGTTGCTCTAATACTGAGAACTTCACATTAATATTTAAATTTCTCATCTTATCAATTGAAACTATTTAATTGGCAAAATAATTCTCATTACATTCTCCTGCAAAATTTACAAACATTTTATATTATAAATAGTTTAAATGAAGTTGTGACTATTTTATCAAAAACTCAAAATAGATTTTTATGGATCACATACTTGATTGTTTAGTTATTATGTCAATAATGCAATTTAAAAAACAAATAGAACTAGAAAATTATCTGTTTTTATATACAAACTAAAACAGCTGTTGCCATGTTTTGCTGAAGAATTGTTAGCCGAAGGCATACTTAAATCAGTATCTTGAAGATATTAAAAATGATAACTTGTTTTAAGGATTTATAAATTTTTCCAGCATTAATTTAACGTATGCAAATAAATATGAGAATAGAAAAAAAAATAAACAATATTTGAGTCACATATGTAAAACTTTTATTTACACAATTATTTTTTAATTTTTTTTCAGAATAAACTCTTCTTTCTTTAGCATTGCGCAACCAGCCTTTAATAATACTTTCAACTTCATTTACTTCAGTGTTTGTGAAAACATTGCAAACAGCCTCTAAAACATAAGAAAAAGAAAATATAAGCAAACCAGTAGATATTTTTATGAACAAACATAAAATTATTTCAGAACCTATTTTAAAGGTATCTAAAACTAAATTAGTAGAAGCCCAGGTTTCTGTTACTCTCAGGGAAAATATTATGAGGTGACCTTTTTACGTTGCCTTTTAATTAGGACTAAAATCACTCTAAATAAAAAATGACTAGTTTTTTCAATTGCCCATCATACATAACAGTATACTAGTTCACAAAAAATAAAATTATGTGATACATGCTTGATTCATTGTCACAAGAATGATCAAGTAACATCAACTGTAATAATGATAAAGCTGTTAGTACAAACACGTGTAACAATGATCAGAATATTTTAGAGTGCAAGTCAAAAGAAGTGTTGGATAACTGAAGTATCGTATGATTACCGTTCTACTGTGACTGGAAAAGAATATGGTGATACTAATAACAAGATTATTGCAAACAATACACACTTATAAATTATTCCAAACACAGAGAATGTTAGAAATTTATAAGCTCATTGAAAATTCATGGAATACTAAAATTATAGTATATTAAAAAGTTTAAAAAAAATGCTGGTTATAGATGTTTATTCGAAAACTAAATTTAATAATAATACCATTTTAATGGGTATAAATACTTTTAAAAATAAGATTCACTTTCTAGAAAGGAAACTTTAGCAACACAAATTTTAACTATATACTGTCAAAAATGGAATAAAATATATATTTAAAAACAGAGATTAAATATTACCAATAATTGCGTCTGACACTCTGTAACCCAAAAATCTTTTTTTTTCATTATTGCCCGTAACATCATCAGTCATGATGTGACGAAGTGCTCGTCTTCTATGTTCTTTAAAAGCAGTTCCATCAAGACTTGGCAATCCAGCAGACTATGAGAAAAAAGAAAAAAAATTATTAAAATTAAAAAAATTATCACCTTATGTCTTAAGTTCAGAAAATAATTTCTCTTAGGGTAGCAAAGCATTATTAATTTACTTAGAAGCAAATGAATTTTTACCACCACTGCAAAAGAATAATTTAAACAAGAAATTATACATTTCATTATATTAAAAATACATGAAAGCAAATTCCCTGATTATATATTATTAAGTTATACATTTGTTGAAGGAAGTTTTGTAAAAACTCTCCGCTTGAATTTTTATTATTGGGGAGAAAATTTTCTATAACTTTAAATGCTAGAGAAAATGATCAGAAAGGTTTTCAGAAAATTATTTCCAAATTATTCAGCAAAGAATTTAGCTTTAGAAATTCGCGGACACATTTTAAAGAAATCTCAAGATCGCATCGTTGATGCATTGAGAGTGCAGCTGAAAAAAATTGCACAATGGTTACTAATAAATTCAAGATGAAGTATGTTGCTCACGTCTTAATTCAAATTAAGCTTTATATCATGATCTCATTAAAAAAAATTAATATTGAAGAATATTATCAAAGATTATATTTAAAAGCATTCTATAACAACTTGTCAAACTAAGTCATCTAATTATTTTAATTTATGGAGAATTAAATAAATACAATAAACAAAAATTAAGTACGGAAATAAAATGGAAAAAAATTATGTAAGTATCTGAAACGAATAAGAAATTATACAAGTAACAATATTTTAAAAAAGCAAATTAATACAATTATGAAAAATTTATTTTAAAGAAAACAAAACTTCATTCTGAAAATAGTTTATCGTAAATCAGTCCTTGTAAAAGAACAAGCTATTGGAGAATCTAGAGAAAGACAATACTTATATATACAATAAAATGCTTTTTGTAAAAATTCAAATACTAATAATACTAATTAAATGTTTCAACCACAACTATTAGTTAAAGAATGTTAATGAACATTTAATAACGGAGAAAATATGTAGATCAACTACAGTTTTATATGCCATTTAAAGCACTAAATATTTTATCTTAAAAAATAATTGAATATTTTTTTGAACCCTGTCACAAAAAATACATATTATGAAACATAAGATACCAGAAGTTTTAATTCTAAATATATATATATATAAAAGTAAACTAAGAATTAAAATATAAACACATATATTTAAACCAGCTTCACATTGCAAGAGGCGAATGATGACAAATATATTTACAAGAACTTTCAATTTATTAAAAGAAAATAAACTCCTCTCAGATTCAATAACTTGCCGGTAGAATTAGCAGATTATCCATTTGAAAATATCGCCTCGTAGAATAAGCTGTAGTAAGCAGTTGCAGAGCAAGTATTGGGCTGGAGATTGTTATTGTTTACATTTATATTGAAAACACCATCAATAGGCAATTTATAGAAACAATTATGTAGCAAAAGGTAAAATAACAATATATAAATAGTGAAGATGAATAGCAACACTGAAATAATTTAAAATGTCATTTCATCTGTAATTAGAAGAAGGGATTAATTTAGGGTTACCAAAAAACAAGCCAAATAACAAGTTGAACTTAAGGGAAGAAAACAAAAATAATAGAAAGAAGGAATTATCAGAACAGTTAAAAATTTGGCTCACGAAATAATAAAAATAAAGCTTCCTCAATAATTACGAAAAAATTAAATAAACCACGCATGTAAACATTTAAATTGCAATTGAGATATTCAAGATAATGATGGGGTTCAAGTACACTTGTAAATCAAATATATAAATAGATTATAAAAAAAAGACAAACAAATAAAAATATTTGAGCTTATAAATACCTTATTATTTAGATTTCCCTAGCAGAATTGCTCTTGTCACTGTCGTCACTGGGAAAGTAACATTACCGGTAAAGTTGAAGTTAACACGCATGCGCTGAACGATGATCCTACATGATTCCTAAAACACTCCTAGGAAAGGCCTGTCATATTGCTGTCTATTTGTGATATCCTACGAAATTCTTTCTTCTGACACTCTACGGATATGACAGTTACAGAGGAGTGTTCGGAATGTTTTGGGATGTCTTTAGGATGAAATTTGCTGTATGGGCCATTTCAAAGTTTGCATCTGAAACTTGTAAAGAATTGATAAACGATAGTGCTTCGCCTTTAACTTATAATTTTAGATATTTCAATTTTTGAGAATCTGATAATAATTCATTATTGCGTAGCTGAAAATAAATCTTGAAATGATATCCATGAAAATAAATCACCTGAGAAAGTAGGTAAGTCCAGCTTTGGAAGATTGTAAGCCTTTGGAGTTTCAGCTATAACCGAAGTTTGAGATTGTGTGTTCGTTAAATTACTATTTCGTTTCTTTAAAGCCAATTCAAAACTATCTAATTTATTCAGTAGGTCGAAAAGCTCAGTTTTGCAATCTGAATAATTTTCCTCGTCGCAAACAACTAAGATGTCTTTGAAAAGATTCGAAACTTCTAAATTGAGTTCACTTATTTGACGTAAACAAATATCTGAATGTGCAGCGTTAAGTTCAGTATCTTGTAACAAGTCAGAGATAGAATTAGTTACCTTAGTAACTTTACTTTTCACAAATTTTTTTCAGGAATTAGTTACGCTAGTAACTTTACTTTTCACTACTTTTTACAGCTTAAGTAACTCTTCTAATAATTTTGGCGTATTGAAAGCTCATGAAAGCAATCCAAAGCCCTAATTAAAATTTAATTTCGATGGCTCCGGCTCGATGAACCAGAATGTGGGGAAAACTAACATGAATTAAACTAACATGAGCCATCGAATAATGAAATATAACTAAATTTGCAAAATAAACTATTTATTAAAAACTTTAAAATAAAAACAGACATAGAACATACTTGAACTTCCGAAATAGTTGGGAAAGGAACCATGTGCCCTGAAGCTCGCATAAAAGCTAAAGTAATAGAAATAAAGCCTTGAAGAATTCAACGGTTGAATTCTTAGGTAAACACGCTATACGAAATCGCTAATTCAACTGACAAGCAGACAAAATATTCCAGTTAGCAAGAGTTTCAGAGCGCATGCGTTACAAAGCAACAAATAACAAATAAGAAAAGATTTCTTCAGACAAGTTATTGTTAAATTATTCATCTACGACTGAACAATAAATTTGGATAAAGCAATTTTTTTAAAATTTATTATTATTCAACCTCATCACATCACATGGACAAAAGATTTAAATTAAAACGGAAATTAAATATGAAAATGTTATTGGATTTAACAAAAAGAAATCCAAATACTTTCTTTTCAAACTCTTTTCTTTCTTAATAACGGAACAAATATTTTACTTTTGAAATAAAACTTATTCTTTTTGTGAACTATATTACCATTCAAGGTACGTAACATTACTCTGCGGAACGATACGATAATTTTATTTACATCGCACTAGAGCTGCACAATAAGCTATTGGTGAAGGTCTGGGAAACATCCCTGAGGATGATCCATTTTACAGGAAGGACGCACACCATCCATCAACGGATCGTAATTTTGACCAGAACCCGAGCACCTCACACACACTTTTAACCAATACCAAATAAATTTTACGAATTTCTTTTTATAAATCCATCTCAATTCCACAAAAACATGAAATCTTACTGAAAAAAAGGGATGAATAGTATTCACATTGTTAGTAAAAATATATAAAACTTTTGATACCAGGACTATTTTCTGTCCAACTACTTCTACCATTGCTTATCACACAATAATAAGCCACTTGTTGTAGTGGGTCAGTGGTTTAGCTACCCCTGTTCTTAAAGAACACGTTTATTTGCGAAAAAATGCTAGTTACTCATGATTCATTTCTAGGTTCATATTTAAATACGGGAATTATTATGAAATATTTATAATTATTAAGTAAGCTAAAGTGTATTGTGATTTCCAGTAAATACTGAAATTATATGATATTGTTTGTACATAACCATTTTACCGAGGTTATAAAAAAAGAAGCATTTTTAAATGATTATAACACGAAATGTTCCTTAAATGTTCCTTCCTTTTTCAGAGAATTTTTTCTCGAGTCTTTTTAGACCTCCTGAAGCAGTGACTCCCGTCCAAGTAGAAAAGATGATGACAGAACCGGTGGTGAGATATATTAATTATTACTCATTAAATTTTGATTAAAAAATTAACCTTTTTAGAATAACCCACCTGGGCATCATACAGGCATCTGGAAGGCAGATTTGCTGGCCACTCAGTCAGGGGCACCATATTAGGGGGGCTAACGTTGCTCCCACCGTAAGGACAGATAGTACAGAGAAGTAAAGAACATCCATGCCTTGCCTTGGATTCGAACCTTTTCTGATGCAAGGGCTGTTCCCTAACCCTTACACAGGCCGGTTGGCAAAAAAAAAAAAAAAAAAAAAAAAAAAAAAAAATTCTAAAATATACAAATTGGAAGTAACAGTCGACATGTTTGAAACGCTCAAAAACCCATTTTCCTAATTTATCAGATGTGAAGGAGAAAAAGAAAAGTCATTTGAAATATGAAACGTAAAGCAGCCAACAAAAAATGGAAAAATAAAAGTTAGAAGCAAAACTAAAGAAACCACAGTATCCAGGAGAGGAAAAAAAAAGATGAAAAACATAACAAGAAAAATCAGAGTGGGCGAAAGGGGCAAATCAGGATAAATTGCTTTTCCATGCGCGATGGAGAATGGGGAAGAACTAATGTCAAGATGAGTGCAATGTGACGGCGGTGAATTATTTTTATAGAAATTTTACTAATATCTTTTCCCATTTTGATTTTTAAGTTGATTTTAGGCCTGTTAGCAAAATAATATTTAAGTCCCTTAAAAATCCTATTAGTTTTGATAATAGCTGGCAGCATTTATCACATTCCTTTCCAGTGCGACCTTCGCTGCATCAGACAAACGCGCTTTAACACTTAGACTTAAGGAACACGAAAAATATGTCCGTTATCAAGAATATGAGAAATCATCAATTGCAGCACATTGGTGGAATCTTGGGCTTAAATTCATTTCCGACAATGCCAAAATTATTTTCACACTTGCCATTATCTCACTACCCTGGAATTTTCTTTTTATTCATATGAATACTGATTCCCTTATTATCGACATGAGTCTCTCACCACCACTCCATAGCACGTGGAAATGCATTTTACTCTGCTTTGCTCTTCTCAACTACTGTGGTTTTTGTAGCTTTATTTTCATCTTTTTCGTTGGCAACTTTACGTTTTATATTTCAGGTGATAATTGTTTCTTCTCATTCACGTCTGGCAAGACTTGAAGATAAGAGCCTATTTCTCAACGCTTGAAACATGTAGACTGTTATTTCCAATATGTATATTTTCGATGCGAATGAAGTTTTTAATCAAGTACTATCTTCCACTTCAGTTTCTTGGGATTATTATTAATTTACACTTATTGTTTCATAAAAATGAGCGTTCCTAAAAGGACTTGTCAGAATGAAATGAAATTTTACATACAATGTTGATTTAAGTAAGTGATCGAAAAAAAATGATCCTTTAGTACAAAGAAAAAGAGGAATGAATGGAAGTCTCTTGAGCCGGGAATGCTATACGGTCTCTTATGATGCCCTCACTGTAAAAACACCGCTAAATAGACTGAACTAGTTTGTCAGCCCAAGTGGTTCCAGATATGCTCGTTTGGTGACAAATCTGGGGATGGAAAAGGGTGGTAAGGTGGCATTTTTGTGACACCCTTGTTATGTGTGGCCAAGCATTCTTTTGTTGAAAAATGGTTCCTGTGAGCCCAGCCACAAGTAGCAACATTCGTGGTTGAAAGACTGCTGGGCCGTCGTAGATAAGGATCATATGTCCACCTCATACCATCACTCCAGCTGTAAAAGTAATGTGCTGGTATAGACCCGATTGGCCGCCATTGCCACCGATGGTGCAGACAGGATTAGACTACAACCGAATGAAACTAGATTGTCTTCAGTGATGAACTCAGATTAAATAATTTGGGCAGTGATGTCCACCGGTGTACGAGTGTGGAGGCCCCATGGTGAACGCCTTCACTGTTTCTACAGTTCGTGTGACGACACACCATGAACCCTGATTATGATCCACGGTGTTATGACATTCAATCACTTACTCCAGGGCATCGAATTTTCTTCTGGCAATACTCAGCCACATTACAACCTGGTCTGCTCGAATTTGTTACGGATCGAGTTGTGTCGATTTAACTATGTTTTTACAGCAATCTTGCAGTAATAGATAATATCGCTTTAATTTCTTATTCACTTACTTATATTAACGTTGTATTAGGGGGACCGGAAAGTAATGTCGTTTCGGTGCATTTGATATTTGTTATCAACATTATATTTTTAATCAATAATGTATTCACCCACGTTAGCAACAACCTTTCAATGGCCGGATAGAAAATGAATAGAAATGGATCGAAGAAAATGAATTGGTTTATAAGACTAACGAGTATTTAATGAAACGATATTACTTTCCGGTCCCCCTAATACTTCCGCTTCATTCTGATTCTCTTGTAAGTAACAATAAGCAAACCCTTAGATGCTTTCGTAATATTTGAATTAACACATATTAAATAATTAGTCAACATTTTTAGACGATACAAAATTTTTGTCTTCACAATAGATGTATTCCATTGAAACCGTAAGAAATTGTATCCAAGAATGAATTGTCGCTACGACAAATTGTGCCCACGATTAAATGTCAACGCTACTATTAAAATATGATCTTAATGACGATAATCACAGCATGGTATGTAAACGTTACAGCTATTTAGGCTTGGTTTTCTATCACACTGAATCAATTTTCGGACCAGAATTATTTGGATGCCTGCAAGTGACGTCACGCGTAGTGGTCGAACGTGATTGGCAGCTGAATGTAACGATTTAGATCATTTGCAATTAAATATTACTAACATTTCTTATTTTAAATTTTTGTCTCTGTATTCCCCTTTAACCATTTTAATTCTAATTTTGTATTCTGCCATTTGAAACCAAATTGATTATTTATTTATTTTTATTTATTTATTTTAATGCTGAGTTATCTTTGTATAAACGAATCTTACAGTTGTATATGATTTTTAATTCGGTAAAATAGTTTAAGATATATGGAAATAAATTAAAATAATATTGAAGTCTCACACTCTTTCAACTATCGACTATTGAGAGCATATTTTTCAAGGTTTCGTGAATTGAAAATACATTGGTTATAATAAGTCATGCAGAAAATGTTTGTTTTTTCCCTTTAAGTTTTCGGTCTGATTTCGTAATCAAAAATGCATCTTGCAGTATCGTGTATACTCGTAAAGTCTGTTACAGCCACTCCTATATTTTTTTAACATTACGGATTACAGAAACATACGCTGACAAGTGCAATTTTTATGTATTAAAAATTTAAATGTTTAGACGATTCTATAACACCCCTCCGTCTCATATTGGACCCCATCACTGTCACACAACACTCTACAAATGTAGCATACAAACGCTAATTTTCTTTTATGCAAGCGTTGATCATTTTTTTTTTTTTTTACTTAAATCTTATAATATTTTGTATTATTTTATTTTTTTTACATATTTTTTGATTTTTAACAGATTTGAATACACCACTTTCTGTCTTTACTTATGTTGGAAAGCATTTCATTGCTCATCTAATAATTCTTTTAATGATTAGAGGCTTAATATTTCTCTTAATTTCCTTGTTTGAATGATGACACAGTTTTATCATTATTATGAACTGAAAGTATGCATTAAGCTGATCAAAAGATGCCCTCTTCAGAATACTGCATTTCTTCCCTGAGAGGAAAATATTTAATATAATGCCGTTTTATATTTACACAACGAAAATATTTCTTTAAATTAATGAAAATACATTAAACTGGATTAAATGAATCATAAAAAAGCTCTTTCATAAAAGAATATGTTAGTTATTTTTCAGTCAGTCAAAAAGATGAAGGGAAAAATGCTAAAATAACAGAAATCTTTTTTTTTTTTTTTAAAAAGGAAAAAAAAACATATTATAGGATTCAATAAGAATAATATCTAATTTAAATCAACTCACTTCGTGAAAAGAGAAAAGTTTATTTTTCGGGAAGAAAAGCAGAGTGAGTTTGAATTCATTTTTTTAAACATTTAATGACGATGTTGAGTAAAAATAAATATTTATCATTTTGCGCCGACGATGTTTTAATGGTTCTTCCTTCTGAATAAAAATAACCATTTTTTGACTGATTAGGTTATTTGACCCTCAAAATATGGAAGGCCGCAATCTGGACTCATTTAATTAGAAGTTCACTTGTATTTCACCATCATTCAGAATAGAGCCCTATTTCAGAAAAAATTTGAATTGTAAGGTCTCTAAATTTTTACAATCATAGAAACTATGTTGTTTTAAATGGCATAACTCAAAATTTGATTTGGTACATTAAATCTGTCTGAGAATTGAAAATAGCCTATGAGAATAGAATAGCCTAATGATATTTTATGACTCTTGAATCATTTGGCAGATTTGTTCACAAGTTGGGATTTTGTCATATAAAAAAATAGTGTAAAATATTGAATACCTTACAATTCAAAAAACTTCCGATCATTGTTTTATTTTATTTTATAACCGTCGTTGAACAGCCGACCCAACTTAATGGGTTTACGGCTACTAATGTTCAACTCCGTAGCCTTGTAATTTTGAACCCAATCCAGAAGACAAGGGAACTCCTGGATCGAGTATTGGGAGAAATTTGCCTTCGTGGAGGACTTTTTGATGGAGCTAACCCGCATTTGCGTTACATGGAGAGGAAGACCACGAGAACCTCCCACGGTTAGCCTGACGGCAAGGGGACTCTAACCCATGATCCGTCTACCACTGAGGATATTTCACGTCAGCACTGTGGTCAGTGCAAGCCGGATGCGGAAATCGTATCGACTGGGATTCGAACCCGGTTCGCCTCATTGGAAGGCGAACGCTCTATCCCCCGAGCCATCGCGGCTCTTCCGATCATTGTTAATGTAAATCTATTTTTAAAAATATAATATTTGACATGAAATAGTCCTTGAATAAACTAGTCTTCTAATTGTATGAAAATGATTCGCCGCCAGTCAGAGTTTTTGGTGTCCAACTTAAAGCTTTTTTTTTTCTGAACAAAAAAAAAAAACTGTAAGACGTAGGAACTTTAAAATATGAATGTGCAGGGATTGGATTATTTTACTGTTGAAGTAAAATAATATCGTCTTTATTGACAGCGGAAATGCACTTGCCATGTTTGTTTATCAAGTTAACCTGAGTTCTAAAGTCATTGTAGGTTTTCTTCGCATTACATTTTATCTATAAACTTCAAATTCGAGGTAAAATGTAGAAGAATGTACGCGGATCTAACAAGATAGCTTCTGTGTTTCGTCCCCTGACACTCTCATTGTTTCCTAATTTAATTTACAACCATTATTGAATTCGTTTTCTAACTTTAGTTCAGTAAACACATTAAACTATTATGATTTAAATATTTGCTATGAATTATTGTGCAACAGGAAACTTAATTATTTGGATTCCTTCGGATTTTGGAAGAGATTTCAAAGAGAAAAACGTTGGGAAAGATTGCTTCCTCATGAAGCGATAAATCATAGGAAAAGAGATTTTCACTTAGAAATATTTAACTGAGAAACTCATAAATGCAATAAAATATTTTTTTAAACTTGATTAACTTTTTTTAATTAAAATTAATTATTACAAATGAAATTATAAATTTTAATTTTTAGTATTTGTTATTTCATACTTTATGATATTTTAGTGGATTTCTTCACATTTTTAACATGAAACCCTTGACTCCAATAATGAGACATTCATGTATGGGCCACAAAAGCTTCTGAAAGGTTACGTGAATTAAATATCTTGCCTTTCTTAAGATTATTTTTCATTTTACCAAAAAACACACAAAGTTATTCAGGGTGTGCGTATTTTACACATTAAAGTTTCAATTATAACAAAATGTAAAATAATTATTTTTGTGCAAAAACAAATTTTTAAAATATTATTTTCGTTTTATCTGCATAAAAATGTTTACTTTACCCTAAAAGAAATAATGAGTTATTTCCAGTTGTGAAGGATATAACCTATTGTGACAGCCATTGTAAAAGTTATTCAAATTAAACGAGCAATGGGTAAAAAAATAGTTTAAAAAACTATTTTTCTCATCTACTGCTAATAGCGTTCTTCCTGAATTCAACCTTTTGCCATTTCATTCGTTTATAATTAATATTTTCTTAGGTATATTTATAAATATCATCATCTACATCTATCTTACAAGAAACCGATGAAATTTCTTTTCTCGCAATAAAGAAAAATTCGCTTTTATTTTTTCAGATTTAAGGGTTTCCGTTTACTTATATTTTAAATGAATTACGGAGACATCGTGACTTTCTAGGGTGAGTTCCTATTACATTTTAATTCCTGTCTCTTTAAAATCCCCAATTAACAGTTGTGTACGTAAATTTTCAAACGTTTTTTTCGTTGAATGATGTTGCTTAAATTTTTATAAAATTTTTTCTTCCTTTTTCCTTGGATTTTTCATACTATCCACGATAGGTCTCAAAATCTTTGTGTCATCGAATAATAACTGAATAAAGAGAAATTCCATTCAAGTATCATTGTAAAAAAAACAAAATATATTTAAATTAAATCGAAAAGATATTGTGATGTGTATAAATTTTAAAAAACGCTTTTGTTTTGATGCTTTTGTTCTATAATTCTGTTATGATAGATTATGACTATCATTAATAATGCAATATTTCATGATTAAACGCTTTGAGAGATCAATAATTTCACGATTATGTCAAATATACATCTGATTCATTCCTTTTGAAAAATTTCTTTCTTATCCGATAATATAATGGCGAAAATTTGTCTGGATGTTTAACAGCTCGAGAAGGGAAGCATCACCGATTAGAATCGTGTTTTTATTCAGCAGTTTGCAAATTTCCAAGGGGTGGTTTAAAACAAACCGACCCTTGAAATGTAACGCAAATATTGTATTTCATCGTCAGTGGTAATGTTAAACATAAATGTGTTTATTCTTATTCGTCTAAAAGGCATTTGAATTCCAGGCTTTTAAATGTATTTAATTCTAATACTAAAACTTTTCAACATTTATTATCAGTAATAATTAGTCCTCTTTCTTTGTCCTGAAATTCTCAAACTTTATTAGTAATATATATATATATTACCTCACTAATAGTAAAATAATACAAAACTAAAAAGTGGTTTTCATGCCATTCTCTTAGGTATCGTGATAAAATTACAACATTTTATCACTCATTATAAAATAATATTTTATTGTTAATTTTACCAAAATCATTATCATTTGGTCCCATTTTACCCAATCAGTACCGTTGGTAAAAACTACCAAACGTTTTGGTGATCCCATGAAACAGGTTCCCATAGACCCTATTCAGATATACACAAGTCACTGCTGACTACCGATAATACACATCGGTGCATCAAATAGGACAATATATTATACGCATCGATAATTATTGAATACGCAATTATTGTGAACGTTGCTAAATTTTATTTAGGAAACAAAATTATTGTCACCAATGTAAAAATTAGATTATTTATGAAAGTATCGCGTTGTATTTTTGACATTGTACTCAATTAGTCATGGGAGTTTGTATGAGGGACAACTCGAAAAAGAAGTAGTCTAAGATAAGTAACAGCGGATAGATTTACATAAATAATGTGTGTTCCAGCGGAGTTTTCAAGCCTCAATATTAAGAAAAGTTTTAAAATCTTTCGCCTAGGTTTAAAAAGAAACTGGTTGGCAAGCAAAAGTCGATTTTAATTACCAATCAAGCGTGTCAAATAATTGTAAAGAGCGATTCGTAATTCTTTACTTATTTATGCTGTTTTTTAGTTCTTGAACAGCGCCATTAAGCTAAATTACTGTTTCAAAGTTTATTTTTTTCTTTGAAATGTATTGTTTACTGTTTTATATCTGTGTATTCTATTAACTTAAAGAAATTTATAGCAGTTAAAGTTCCTTTATGGGAAAAAATTCTCATAATCGCAAATCACTGGCTCTTACAATTAATAATAGCAAACGAGTGTAAAGCTTGATTTTGACAAAGTTGCTATTTTTATTAATTAACTATCAAAACTTCCATTGATATAATTAGCATTTTTTTAATGCTAGTATATATTGTAAAGAGCATTTTAATAAGAAATTTCCCACGATAACATATGAACATGTAAAAAACAAAAGTCAAATTTAATCTCACTGGAGAAAACTGAGATAATTATACTCACATATTGTCTTGATTTTTGACTGTACGATTTTAAAACTACTGAGTATTCTGCTTATTTAAAAAGGCGAACCAGTTAATCTCCGGAGGCTGTTTGTTATATATATATATATATATATATATATATATATATATATATATATATATATATATATATATATATTATTATTATTATTATTATTATTATTAAAAACAATGATTGATGAGAGACAGTTTGGCAATGCTATGAATTTTGAGTAACGATCTTTAGAACTTTATAAAGACAGAAATCATTGGTGTTAAGAATTTTATCAAAGAGTGATTTAGGTTAATAAATGGTGACTTATTAAAATAATAGCATCGCAAAAAAAATGGTACTTTTTGCAATGAATTCAATAATCTTAATTTTACACAGACATTGATAAACAAGAAATGATTTCATTTATCCTCTATGTTTTTTCCACCCATGTATCCCCATTCTTTCTCCCGATCGATCCCGTTTCGCACGTCTTGCGCTCAACATTGATTTCGAAAGGTGGGGAATGCCGGGAAGAACGGTCAGGCCACCCCTGGTGTCAGACGATCCACATCATCGTGTGTTAGGCCTATTCTATCGCTGACCCGGCCTACGTTTTTACCGGTACTTAAAGTGAATCATACCAGTACGGACAATACTTATCAGTAATGCTTTGACAAACCAAGATACAATGAGATGTCCTTTTATGATTTCACTCTCTTCTTCGCTTCATTAGTCTAATTTTAGGTAAGTTATCCTCCCATTTCATTGACTTTTCTATCCCGAATTTGTCATTTAAGAAATGTGTAACTTTTTTTCTTCTGGAGTGATTTTAGTTTTTGCATTACAAAAATATATCTTGTTCCTTGGATGTCGGAACAGCTTTTCGTAAAAAAGAAAGGTTCGATTCGACCCTGGCAGTATTCCCACTTAACTACACTTCTTTCTCCATTATTCGGACATATCACTCATTTAAATGTATCAAATGAATCGTGTTTAATGTTCTTTACCGAATATGTATTCATAATCTCAAATTCAATATTGTATACCGTTAACATCACTTGACTTGGCAGAATTCCCACTTTCAGTTCATTGTCACCCTATGATTTGTGACACACCACTCATTGAAGAATTTAAATTTATCAGAAATGTTCGTGTTTAAAGTTCTTTACTAAAGATATATCTATAATCTATTGTTAATATCATTTTATTATCAACGGAAATCATGAAAATCTGGGAACAAGTTTTTTCTTTTTTCTTTACGTATTATTCAGTATTTAAGTTTATGTACTATTACAAGTCTGTACTTTCTGGACGACACTGCGTAATTTTAGTAACAAAATGATCTATGGAAAAAAATTATCCCAACGACAAATATTTAGGATGGTTTTGTTCCGCACCTTACGGATGTTTTCTAAATATTTATCTTTAGGAATAGATAAAAAATAATTTTATTCCTATTCAAAATACTTTTTTATTTTATTTACGTACACTGTAAATAAAACCGTTAAATTTCCGGAAAAAAACAGTCAGCTGGTGTGCTAGTATAAAACCATTTATTTCACAGAAAAATACTGTAGTTTAAAAACAGACGCCTATTTTTTTAAACAGATAAGTATTGTTTTAGCAAACACACTCTGTAAAATAACTATGCCAGCATGGTGGTTGGAGCGAGTCGAAAGCAGCATTTGTACGATAGTCGACCATGAGAATTGAACTTAAGTTACTTCATTGAGAGGCGAGCTACCTCAGCTCTAGTGGCTCAGTATAAAGAAAAATCTTTAACTGTTTTCATCGTAAAAGTATTACTGTATTGAAATTATGTTTAACGTTTAGAACTATAATAGCCCACCCGTCTATTTTGCAATATAACATACTAAAGAAATATAATAATCAGGTAGAATTTGACAGCAAAGTCGAATCGTTATGTGATGCCCAAAATAATTTTTGAAAAATAAGAGCATATAAAGAAAATGATTTGAAAAAATTTAGAATTATCGTACTGTAAGCGGTAGAACTGCATGAATAAAATTAGAATTTGAAATGTCTTTATGATTAGGATGAAAAACAGAAAAATAGTTTTGTCCGCCGATAACTATTAGAAACAGAAAAAATCTGTATTTTTCTACAAACAGTTCTTTTCCGTGAAAAATACGTTTTTTTTTTCTTTCTGTAGAATTTACAATCATTTTTTACAGTATAATGTTCAAGAAAAAAATTTAAGCTTACCATCGATTGTGTGTTTTTTATTATTTTTTGGTAAATACTGTTAACAACTTTTGTAAGGCATTTACGGAATCTGTCTTTCGTACTAGAATGCCTTCCGAAAACAATCAAAATTTTGCTTGTCATGACTTCTGCAGCTTTTTCCGATCAGAAAAGGATAGAAACTAAATCCAGTTAAAATTTAATTACTTTCGATTGAGTTGAAAATTTGATTGCTCTTTGTCAATAACATATGACTCTAAATTCTGCTAGTAACGGTCAGAAAAAAAATTATTTATTACTTGAAATGATGCATTACTTGATTGATTCTTATAATATTTCTTTTTTCGTGTTGTAGACAAGGTTTGATTAACGAAATGAGTTATAAAAGAGATAAAATTATTTGGTAGAAATTGAACTCTCAAATGCTCATTTTATTTTTAATAATCTATAAATATCTCTAAAAATGCGTCAAATAAGCTGGATATCATTTCGATAACACCACAGCCTAATGTAACATTATATCCTTCATTCGCTCTATCGTCGATGTGTTTTCTCGACACAACGTATATTAGTCGTGTGTTTCTCTTGAAATTGAAGTATTTAATTTTTTTTTTTTTTTTTGTCGATTCTTCCGTTTTCGTAACATGGAAAATATTTTAAAGTTAAGGGTAAGTTTTTTTTTCCCCTGTTCTTTTCTTTTTCGAATCACATCTTTAAACTTTCATACTTAATTAAATTATATAAAATTCAAATTAATAGGATAAGCAGTATTGAAGTCATAAGGAATTTCATCATAATAAGTGCAATTTAAGAATAATACCTTTTATGTAATAAAATCGTTTCAGCTTTTGCGATATTAGTCCGTTTGAATTGTGTTTTGTCTCATTCCATTAAAATGAGAAAAAAAACAATAGGAAACAATACCTCACTAGTTTGTCTAGCTATTAAAGGTGCGTAAATAAATGCAAGTACGAAATTGTACATAAAATCCTAAACTAACAATCCGGATATTCCGTTCAGCGTGAAAAATTACACCAGAAAAATATACCTGAGAATAGTTTCTATTTGTTCTGTAGTCTCATTCGATATTCAGCGTAAAAAAAAAAAAAAAAAAAAAGTCCTTTGTTTAGATACCGATATATGTAAATAGGTAAAAAATGTTACCTTTTTGTAGATAAAGCCCTTGTAAATTTTAAACTTTTAGTTCGTTTATCTCGGATTTGATGTTATTCAATTCAGCGTGGAAAACTTAGAAATTATGTCTTGTCTAGAAAAAATTCAATTCTAAATTTCTTCAAAAATAGGGGTTCAGAGAACAGTTTCCTTTATTGACAAAGTTTTTTGTCTCAATAATATTTCGGAAGTAAAGGATAATTTTACTGGTCGTTATCCGCTGTAATAATAATGGGGAAAAAATCTACAATTTGCAATAAATACTGCAGATTAAAATTATCGTTTTTATGTAATTATTAGTCAATTGTTTTTTTAAATATTTAATCGCATTTATGAGTTTACTTTCTTTAAGTACATTATTTAGCGAAAATTTTATGTGTGTGACTATTGTATCTACTTGTGAGATGGATGCACGCCCACCCCTCTTTAAACAAATTGAAGAATTTCGTATTGCATATCTTACATTTTGTTTAAATTTATATATCGAAATAGATTTAGGTTCAAAAATGTTTCATCAAAAATTAACCAAAAATATTTCGTGATTATATATCAAATTCCGTTCATTGCTAAAAAGATGGATATGAAACTAATAACATTTAAACCAATATAATATTTAAAAAAAAGAATATTTTAACTGATTATGAGAAATGTTTGTTTGTCATACGGCATATCAATTTCAGAGCATATGATTTGATGTTTCACTCGTGATGCAGCAGTTTTGTTAAACAGAAACATAGATTTGAAGTGAATGTACTGAAACCTGCCACTTAAGTAAAGTTTTAATATTGTAAAATTTAATGATTCGTAAAATCTAATACATTTAGGAGAAACATTTTTTTCTATCAGACTGCTGCTTACAGCACTTGTGGTCATATAAAGCTTTGTGTTAGTGATCCGCCACTGCTGGACGCTGAATCTCGACTTTTAATTAATTAGGACGCATATTAATGTTTTACTTTAGAATGAGTCATAATATATATTTAATTTTCAAGGAGGCAGACATGTAAAAAAAAACTATTAATAAAATTATAAAAAAATATTTTACTTACATGTATTACAAATAAAAATAAAAAATGAACTTAAAATACAAACAAATGTTATTGTACACTTAAGTAAAACAATTTTTATGTTATTTGTTGTATAAAAAAAACGTGCTTTTAAGACATCGTTAGAACATTTATTTAATTAAGATAATGAAGTTAAATTGACTAAATTTCAAATTCTATACGTAATTAACATTAAAATAAATGTAAGTTTTGTTTTATTTATTATTATTTTATTCGCTCATTCCTATATTGATTTTTTGAAAATAGAATAGACTTAAGATTTATTGGTTTCAAAATCATACCGAATATCAAACAAATCATTAAATGAACACCTATTGAAAGAATTTTTAAAAAAATTTAAGAAAATAGTAAAATCAACAGTACTATTGTTTAATTATTAAAAAAAAAAAAAACTTTTAAACAGTCGAAACATTACTTACCTTTTTATTTAATTAAGAAAATTTAGTCGCTTTAACTACGAACCGAATATTTTTTTTAAAAATAAATAACGATAGTAAATTATATCTAAAATAAAAGCAACTAAAGATTTATAGAATTTATAAAAAATGCTAAAAAAAAAATAACTTACATAAAATGAACGATTCTTAAAAGAATTAAGAGAAAATGACTAGAAAACCTAACAAAATACACTTTAAGACTGTGACTTGTGCTGCACCAAATGTTTTATAAATAAAAAAAAATAAATGAAAAACGCTGCTTTTAAAAAATCAAGATCAAAATATAAGATTCAAAATAAATGTAAACTTTGTTTTAATTTTTTATAATTAAATACAACTGAAGATTTATTGGTTGTTTACTGCTAACCATCCATTTTCCTCCTTCTTACTCCAAAGTATATCTTATGTTCAGCTGATTTTTTTTAATATTTCAGATTTAATTAAGAAATAATACTATATTGCAACTTTTATTGCTATTTTTGTTTCTTTTCTTCATTCAATGGGTTTTCTGATGAATTTTATATCATTAATTTTAAAATCGTTAATTTAAAAATGGATTCTTAATTTTTTTTCAGAAATGAGCCTTTCTTATCAAAATTTTAATTGAATTTGTTAGTTTGTAAAACATGTGTATAAAAGTCGTAACTTAAGTCATTAGTAATTTCACAATCATCATTCATTATTTATATTCCGAAATTATGTAATAAAAATCCCACTATATAATTATAAAGTTATATATTTACATTTGAACTGAGCGGAAACTTAAACTTAAAATTTTTTTCCCTTTATAATATTAAAAAAAAAAATTTCAATTTTTAAGTGGTCATTTCTTGTAAAAATTATAATAAAATAAAGAACAAAATTTAAAAATATTCAAATTACTTACTTCAACAAATTTACACATTTTCTTCCCCTTCTTTTTTCACTGAAATTAAATGGAGAAATACTTACGAAGCGTTATTCTTTTATTATCTGAAATTTTATTTAACAAAACATCCAAAACAAAACCCAAACGCAACGTAGAAATTTTTCCAGGGAGTGAAACCAGGAAAGCAACTAATATTATGAAAATTGCTATTATTTTCTTTATAAAGTAAAAATTACTTTTATGGACACATCAGAAATTTTCATATCAATTCGATAATTATTTAAAGGTGTTATGTACTAAACCAACAATCTTTACAAACAATTTACATAATATTTTAATTTCAAAACTGTCAGTAAATATTATGTTTAATCTAAATTAAATTTGCACAAACATATAATTGTATACAAGAATGAGACGAAAAAATAAAAACATTTTTAACATTATCTTTTAAAAGTTGCTTTTAGTATGAATGATCAAAATTTGACTACAATCCATTACTCTTTTGAGAACGTTGCTATAACAAAATAGATTTTTGTTTAAAACAACTCCATTGCTTGTATTTCGCTGATTATAGATTATGCGTTATGACAAATAGAAAAAAGCAGGTGTAATATGTAAACATTTTAAACAGAGCTATTCAGAAAATAAATTTTAAAAAATTAAGCAGACGGTGGAGTCAATTTTCTGGTATTGATGAATTAGCCATAAAAAAAAAACTATATTAAGCATTTAAAAACGTGCTTTGCAAAGAACCTTACTGATGAAAAATTAAACAAGATTTTACTCTACGTTGGTTTAAATATTTTGCCTTAACAATAATATAAATAAATGTTCAGCTAAATTTTAAATATTAAGCCAAAGAAATTTTTACTATTATTATTATTTTAAACACCATAAAAATATATATATATACACTTCTTATCTCAAATTTGAACCGAATAATTCAAAATTTAAGTAAAAATACAATCCTAGTAGTTTAAATGCTCATAAGCTAGAGTTAATGTTTAATGTTATAATAATGTTAAAATAAAATTGTTTCCGATATGTTGAAAATTTAAAAGAAACCGAATTTTAACTAGATCTGATTTCATAATACTTAAACATTACTATCATGAGTATAAAAAAAATTCCAACAATATATCTTATTAAATTTTATTAATGAACACATATCTGTCTACCCCATTTTCTAAAATTCCGAAGATTTATTTTAAAGTTGCGGAATAAATTACACAATGCAGTATTTAAGAATAAAAAAAATTAATCAAATCATGACAAACATTATTTCACAATTTAATTATTTTATTTTAAAGCAAAACACAATATAAACTTCACTCAACTATAAAAGCAATATATTCTTACTGTCATTGTTTAATATAAACATATCGATAATCCTTAAGAACACATATTTGTCATTAGATAAAATTATTTTTATAGCGAAAAGCAACAGTTGGACCATGTGTTATCATTTTAACTATTATTATTTTTAAATAAGAAAAATTCCAAAACTTTACAGTCATTTCATGCAGTTTAAAGTTTTTTTTTTGTAAACCATACAGCAGGGATGAATCACAAAGAGATACGCCTTTCTTCAAACTTCTACACAACAAATAAGAGGACTTTCAGCTCCGGCAGATTTAAAGAGAATGTAGCAGCAAATACACGCCAGTTGTTTTGTTTTCTGTCTGAATCGAACTTACGGCCCTCCATTTTCTACCAGAATGTCATTTTCCATTTGCATTGTCCAGCAGCCTCAGATGAAGCTAAAATTTTAGGAGAAAAAAAGTTAAACTTTTCATTGAAAACACTAAATTTAAAACTATTAAGCATTGAATATTTCTTTAAAAATTTAATCATTTAACTTAAAAATGTCTAAAATTTAATGGGTAGATTTCCGTAATGATACCTTCACAAAAAAATCTCAGTATTACCACGCAAGAATCGAAAAATATTTCATCATTTATAACCGCTCTCAAGTAATAATTTTATTCTTTCTTAATTTATATATATTTTTTTTTTAAAAGAAAAGAAGAAATTGTAGTTTAAAATCTTTAAGCGCTTTTCAATTGAAGTGAATATTCAAGGATATATGCAGATACAAAAATATATCAAATTCAATACTTTTTAATTTTTTTTAAAAATAAAGTACAATGACACTAAACTATCAAAATATTTTTATACATTGCATAAGCTCTAGAGCCAAAAGGAAATGGTCACACTTTTCTTAAAAACTTCCTAACTAAACATTTTAACACCTTTTCAGCACTGCTCTTCATTTAATGTAAACACACTTTGAATAGACCATATTGTTGCTTATTTTTTAACCATTTGCTATCATTTATAAATTAATATAATTAATCATGTATCAAAAACATGCAAATCTGTCTATATCCAAGAAATGGAAAATAAAGATGCTTAACTCATTATTTTAAAATATATTAAACTGGAAATTTAAATAATGTAACAATAGTGTTCGTCTTGTGAGTAAAAATTTCAGACATTCTGAAATGTAATGGTTTTAACTAAAAAGTAGTCGATTAATTAATAATTACTTTAACATGGCAAACTTGGTTACTAAAAATTAATTTTTTATCTTTATCATTGTTGCAGAGAAATTCTGTCAGATGCGGAATACCATGTAAACACTGTTCTACTTATTATAAACAAACTTTTCTAAACTAACTACAATGCTTGTAATTTATAGTCGGACAACACGTTTTAACAGAGTAGTCAACTACTACGAGCGAACATTATCAAAAATGAGCACAATCATAATATTTACTGAGAGATTTATTAAATCATTAAATAAATTCTTGAATGTTTCGATGAAACAGTCAAGGTTATTAAGTACACTGAATGTTTCTACAGGAAAAACACTACCCAAGTAGCACTCAATATCGATCGTTCTCGAAAAAACTTCGCTTACGGCGTCGATAGATGTTGTTCCGAAACATCGATCTATGTAAAAACGCCCGATTTTTTTTATATTGTAAGACATTGTAAAATTGATATAGATCGATATCTCAATAACGCCGTAGAATGTCGAGATTGAAAAAACCATATTCCACGGCGTTTACATATACAGTAGAATGTCGACGAATATTTTCATCACGTTATTCGCACAACAAATATTAATAAGCATTTAAAGATGCGGCAGAACGCCGATCGATAATTTTGATACGTTATTCAAGAAATTTTTTTTCACTGGGTATTGCAGGATATAGGTACATGTCTGTTAATTGTTTTATAAGCTTTTGCACTTCACATTTTATTTCGCTAATTGCACTCCAAGCTGTACAGTTGAAGATTCAGTTAATTAGATTTATAATGAGTAAAAGAAAAATCCATAGATTTATATTGTGCAAAATTTGTCCAGAATATCTTGAAAAGAGCTACATGCTCTGCTCAGTCTATGCCTATTTAACAGAAAATTAACTATTTCCTTGCATGCTAGACAATAAGCATTATGCAAACTAGTGAGCAAAGATTTCATATTGTTTTTAACATTGTCTTAGAATAAAATATCTGCAAGTATTTAAGTAATACTTTCAAAATTCAGGGCACGTAGCCAAATTTTTCAACAAAAAAAAAATATATAGCACTCACAAATATTTTTAATCAGTTTAAAAAAAAACAAAATTCAAAATTAGGATTTGAGCAGTAATAATTTTTTTTATTGTTTAAAGTTCATAAACATGAAAACTTTAAACATTTTCAAAAACTTTAAATAATCCTAATAAAACTACTAGTTTCTAATAAATATTGCAAGAAAAATTGTGAAAATCATGCATTTTTGTAATTTAGAACGACAATCGACAAGTCGAAGAAAAAAATCCCCTTTGGAATTAGTGTGAGCACGGTAGATAGAATGTAAGAAGTGAATATTAATGTAAGACATGATAATTATTTTCAGCTCAACTATGATTTTTAAATCGGAATCAAAGACTTATTGGCTTGTTATAAAATATCCACATTTAACATGTATGTAAATTAGTTTTACCTTTTTAGCATTTGCAATGCATATTTGATCTTCAGCAATAAAAACTCAAAAAATATTATGGGTTGAATAAAATTTGGCCTTCTGATGTGAACTTGCTTTAATATAGAAGGTGTGAATGCAGAGGAATAAAACAAAAAGTAGTTATGAATATTTTATTTGAATTAATAAAACAAATTGGCCCATTCTTGGGTCTCCAAATCCAAAGAATTGGTCACGTCAACTATCTTGGGTTTTCGTCTTTCCCAATCTGTAGCTGTAGCCAGGAGTAGGACCTTCCCAAATATTTCCGCAAGCTCTTGGCGATTGGCCTCAAAGCGTCTGAGAACTGTAGCCGGAAGCAAAACATTGAGTAATATTAAATAATTGAGTAATTTAAAAAATAAAAACTGAAAGACTATCTAACAAAGCACAATTTATTAATGAGTATATAGTAAAACTTCGAGAACTGAATTGGATGAAGGGCTTAGAGAATCGGCACAAGGACCAAAAAAGAGCATGCTGCATTAGACACTGTTTTGTAAAACTGTCTGAATATTTAAGCAGCAATGCTGTATCTTTGATTAAATCATAAATTCTTTAGCAACAGAAAATACTATAATAGAAAGCTTATCAGTTCAGCTTTAATTGTATTTCTTAATTTTCTATTTCACTTCTATGTATGAAAGAACATTCTCTTAAACTAATGTGAATACAGGAAAAGTATTGAAGTTGAAAATAAGATTTATTTTTAAGATTTCGATCTGATATTGATTACTTATGATTGCATATAATTAGAAGTATAATTATACAAAAGCTCAAACTTATTATAAATACATTGCATTTACAAATGCATTCAATTCTTTGATGTATTCTTTTTTTGTTATTTTTCCTTCTGCAAAATTATTACTTTTTTTGTGATCAGATTCAAAAACAATTGACCTACAACTGTGTTAGACTTAGAAAATTAAGTTTTTCAAGCCTCTCTCTCTCTTTTTGGTTCGGATTTCTGAAACTTTTTTGCAATATTTGGTTTCCTTTACATGGGAATTAATTTTTATTTTGTATTTTTCAAATAGAGAGAATCTCTTTCTCGCATTATTTTTAAATTAAATTTAACAACAGCTTGCAAAGATAAAAATCGACTGATGAGATATATTTATAGAGATTAAAAAATTGTGAGTGGTGCACATATGAAAAATTCCGAATAAACTTAGAAATATTAAGGATTAACTGCAAATTAATGTTTGTAAAATTTAATACAAAAATAGAGGAATTCTAAATATTTTGATTCATTATTTGCAATTGAAATTGTTATTCAGATTAAAAACTTTTTTAATTTTTTTTATCTTAAAGCATTTAAAAACTTGAAGAAAAAAATATTACATATATATATTAATAATAAATAATATTTTAATAAACAATTTTACCCAAAATGACATTAGTGATGGCAGGCAATCTTTCGAATGACTTTTTTCCTTTTCGCCCCAGTCTGCTGTACTGCATGGCAAGATCTTTTGTTAACATTTTTCTGCATATGCTCAAAAGGAATGCAGATATAGTTTTGCCATAACATATACAGTCAAAATAACGAATCTGAAAACAAAAGTTTGTTAATTTATTCAAACAGCTACAAGACAATACAAATTATGTTAAAATTTAATCTAAAAGAGTATTAAAATATTTATATTAGCTAGCCCACTTTCAAGTATTATTTATATGTACACTTGTTAAAAATAAGTAAAATAGATGCTATCAACAACTCCGCAGCTGATACATCGCTTAAAATGAAAGTCACTATCAGTTGCTTAAATCAGATTTCTGATGCATCATCTAAAACATGTCATTATATCGGCCTGCCGATATATGTGTTAAATCGATATTTTGAGTTACATCGATTATTGCCCAGTTCTATATAGAGTAATCATTAAAACTCTCTCCATACACCCTGAAGTATAAAACAAATAAGAAGGGGAAATTCTTTTTAAGGGGACTGCAAGGTTTGAAAAGGTTAAGATTCACTGGTCTATACTTTAGAGCAAAGGTTCCCTTTGATATGCTAATGAGCAATTGTAATTTTTTTTATCATAATAATAATTGTTCCATTTTTAATAAAATGCTTTCTATGGAGAGAGAAAAAAAATTAGGGAATGATTATAATACTATTGCATAACTCAATCATAAAAATAATTACAATAAGTTCACTTACAAGCAGACTGTAAATTCTTATCTTCTTTCAACTATACCTCTAATTGATTAAGATCAGCATCCGAAGAAAATGGGAACTCAATGCCTCTTGGTAATTCTAAAAGATCAGATGTGGAATTATCTTTCTCTTTTTCAGAGAGCTGAATTAAACGAGCCTTCATTTCTTCAATTTCCTCTCTTAACTGTTTAATCTCATCTTGATTTTCTAACACAGTTTAGCATCATAGTCACTAAAATAACAAATACAAGAGATAAAGTATGTGCAGTTATATAAATGTGCTCTTAATGCTAATAAAATGATTAAGAATTCTATAAAAATGCCTAGTTAATTAACAAAAAAATTAAAGTAATTGCGAAAACTTCTACCACAATAAAAGATAATTTGACCATTTTGGGTAATTTCATCAAGGCATCAATATGAATTTTAAAGCCACCAGCTTTCATCGGAAAAAAATTCCCATATGTGTAACGAGGTTAAAGATTAGTCACATTATCATTTAAATACAAAAAAATAAATTAACTTAGGAGACTAGAGTAAAACAAGTAACAATTTGCAAGATCAGCTTCCAATTAGCATACTACTTTCTATTGAAAAACTTCCTTAAAATGTGGTAAAATTCACTTATCTTTTAACCTTAAACACCTGCCTTTTAAATCTTGCTCAACTCAGTTAAACCAGGAGTTTAAAGGTTCTTATTTAAAAATAAGTTTAAAAAGTTTTATAAACTTATCACTTACTCATAGTTAATACTTTAGCACTATCACTCATTTCACTCTTCTGCTTTATATTTAATATTGGAGATACTAGAAAAATAAATAAATAAACAGAGTAAAATAAAAGTTATAAATTTAAAGATACAATCATTCATTGAAATACAAATAATTCAACCAAGATTACAGTAAATAAAATGATAATCAGGTGTAAAATATTGTCTGTTTGAATTACTCACTAACTCTTTTTTTATTCAATTACTAATAAGCATTGTGTCTTATGAGTGTCGTTAATTTTTAATTCAAAACAAATTAAAGTTTATTACTTTCCCAATCGGAATGTAGTGACAATAATTTTTAGAATTTTAATAGTTGATGGTATTAATTCTAAAGCTAAAATGAAAAATAATGTGAATAGAGCACAAATGAAAGTTCATAAATTGAAATACTATAATTTCAGTTCTATAAACAAGAATCCTCACTGCCGAAACGTCAAATGCAGGTAGAGAAGTAAACAGACAAACAAGGGTGAAGTTTCTAACAAACAAGTTTAAAAAAGGAAGTTTGAAGGGGAAGTATTGATAACTACCTTGAGTAAAATATTGTCTGTTTGAATTATTCGCTAACTCTTTTTGATTCAATTACTAATAAATATTGATGTGATGAAAAAATATTTCAATCTTAGCATTTTTCTTATTGATGTCTTTAATTTTTAATTCAAAACAAATTAAAGTTAATTACTTCCCATGTCTTCCCAAATGGGAATCTAGTGGCAATAATTTGTAGAATTTTAATGGTTGGTATAAGTTTTAATGCTAAAGTGAAAAATAATGTGAATAAAGCACAAATGAAAGTTCATAAAATTGACATACTACAGTTTCAACTCTATAAACAAGAACCTTCAATTCTGAAATGTCAAATGCAGGTAGAGAAGTAAACAGACAAATAAGCGTAAATTTTCTAACAAAAGGAGAATCGGAAGAGATCGGAAATAATACTCCTTAGTCATAACTAAAGCGCTTCAATAAAATCCTCGTGCAGTAAAGCATTATTTTAGTATAAAATATTGTTGATTATTTAAAAAATTTTATAATAATCAAATTAGACAAGCAAATACATTGTAAATATATTGTAAAATTGTTATAACATGCAAATTTTTCATGAAAAATAAATTAACGAAAAATATTAAAAATACAAAATGTTACTCGAGGCTCCTAAATTTATACTAGTTTTCTCATCTTGCAATCCGATGTCATAATTTATTTATTTATTTACAAGCTAAAAGGCTGAGTAGAGCGAATTATACACCTATGTTGGTGAAATTGCAACACAATGAAGGATTTGTTTGACATTTATTCATTAAATTACTGATTGTGGTATAAATAAACAAGTGCAATCATTTTCTAAATAAATTCTAATCATTTACATGTCTTGCCTTACTTTACACTAGATGTAATTTTCGTGCAATTTGCATAATCACAATTTCAATTTTCATAAACAAAAGTGTATATCAATGTATAACTTACAATTTAATAAAACCCTTCAAACATTTTCTAATTTTAATCTATAATTCTTTATAATGTACGCCAGAAAGTTTATACTTGTTTTGAATTACACTTACAATACATGTATTCTTAATAATACAAATGGAAGAAGTAATTACCTGTATTGGTGGTTTGTTTTGGGGAAATCAAAGACTCTAAAGAAGAATTTAAAAAAATAAAAGAAGATTAAAACTTTTAAGTAAAAGCAATGAATTGCTATTACAAAAAACTACAGTCAAACCCCGCTATAGTGAACACGGTTTATAGTGAACAAAATGTTCGCTTCCGTACCTTGCTACACACGTATAATGTTAGTTTTTGTGGATATAGTGAACCAAAACAAGAGAGGAAGTCGGATATTATGAACCTTTTTCGGTCTTCAACTGATTTATTTATTAATTTATTTTTTGTAATAATTTTGAAATCTCTACTTCAAAATAAATACATATACCAGTTTTTTATAACCATTTATAGCATGGAATGTAGCAATAGGTATTTTTCTGGTTTGCTTCATTATTAATTAGCATTAAAAAAAGCTGCAACAATCTTCCAGTATGCTTCAAGTTAAAGCAGAGCGATTTGGTGAAACTACTGTCATATGCGCTCGAATACCTGAGTAGACAGATTTTAAAAGCGGAATACTATAAGTTCAGGAAAAATTATCGGGGAGGCGGTTTCCATATCTGATGTGGAGGATTGCTCCTCAGCTAAAGATTGCTAATTTTTTTTTTGTACGTGCGTACGCATGACGAAGGGTAATGAAAAATAGAAGTTCACAAATTTTTGTTGCTACATATTATCTTGCAGTCATTTTTGTATTTCATTTTATTAGTCATTCATTTAAATACTATGTAATAAAAAGGGGGAGTTTGAAACAATTGTTAGCGTAGCTGATATAGTGAAGTCCCGGTTATAGTAATTCGAAATTTCAGTTCCCTTAAGATTCACTATAGCGAGATTTGACTGTATAAACTAATGTTAATATTTAAAAAGCGAATTTCCAAATTAAAAAAATATTGTACATACCAGAAAATGAACTTTAAAATTCATGTACCTTTTCATTTGGAGTACTGCTAACTACTAAAAGAAAGAGAAAAAATTACACTAAGGTAAATTTAGAAGAGCAATTTTGAAAGGGGAAAAGGCTTATATTTGTACAGGGTAGGATTTCATCTACGAGCAACAAACTGATTGCCAATAAAAAAGATACAATGGCAATTATAGGAAAACATTAGTAACCTCATAATTTGTCCACCTTGGAAAAGAAAATAAATTTAGGAATGGATTTCAAAATGTAATGTAAAAGTAATGTTTTCAAAACTCCTAAAGTGTCCATTTGCTCTAAATCAATAACAATTTTCTGAAACAAAAATTTAAATATCTTCTACTCTGTCAAACATGTCTTATTTAGAGTAAAATATTCATATTCAGTAGTAAAATTCTTTTCTCCTTCCTTAAAAAATCACAAAATGTCACTTAATGCTAGAAGTACATTTTTTTAGCATTAACAAACTTTACAAATGATTAGAAAAATTACATGTATATGTATAATAAAAACAAACTTACTTGCAAACTTGGACGATTTTACTTGTTTCTATAAATTTGAGCAATTCGGCGACACCTTCAATTTATAAATCTTATTATTTTTTTTTTAAATGTAATCAATTCTTAACCCTAATCAACAACAGTCGACCGACCGAAGCGTAAGATTCAGTCACGTGACAAGCATTCATCGCATCACATCGATAAACTTTGTCGATTACAATATCGAGTTCGTTTCATGTTTCAATCCCGTTCCATATCGTTTTCACGGAATTCTATTTTTTAATTTCATTAATATGACCAAGTATAAAGAAATTTTACTAATTTTTTTTATCTTTCTAACACTTATTTTGAACTTTAGAACTAAAATAAATTTAATATGGAGTGTTTTAAGAAAAATACTTTAAAAGTTTCATTGACGGAATTCATTCAATAACTTGTTCACAGTATCTATATGCCTCCGCGTTCAAAATATTGATAGGAACGACCACGATTTAGATTGATGTTTTTGTGCTACTTTGGTACCTACGATACTACTTTAACGTTTTATGCATCTATCATTGAAATTTATAAAGCTTACTAAAAAAATTACTTAATTATAAATATCTTTGAAGTTTAAAATGTCATTCTCGTTGATTACCACAATCAATGGCGACGACGGAACTATGTCGATGTAAACATTCCTAAAGAAGTTACAACTCAACAATTGCACTCACGAACTCAGCTTATTTCTGCTAATATTATCTTGTGATTTCAGGCATAAAAGGCCACTCCGGGATTCTCGGCAATGAAATCGCCGATGAGCTGGCAAAAGCAGCGTTTTCCAGACCGAGAATTTACGATAGATTTACAATAGAAGATACTTATCAAACAATTAAACGAATCCACCAAACATCCAGGCAATCAACCTTCAAAAATAGCAAATACCATACCGATTTTCTTCTTTTGAGCCAAAACAAAAACGAACTTCTACCCCTCTCCAGCAGGCACCAAGATGTTACTTTCTCTAGAATCCGCACCAGATCCTACCCAACAAAAGCAAAATTATTCCGTTTTGGACAAGCTCCAGACAACAAATGCAACTGTGGTTCCATCTAGTATGCCCTCTGTTCGATCAACAGCGCACCACCCTCAAAACACAGCTAGGGATTGGGGCCTTATCCTTTTCATACCTAATGGACACATCTGACAAACGAAAACTACAATATGTTATGCAATACCTAAAATCTATCTATCTGCTATAATCACCATCCACTAAAATCTGTTATAATCACCACCCACCTACTTTCGCTACCCTAGATATAAGCTGCAAAAAGCTCCAAAACCTATCGACGACAATCATCATCATCAGGCATAAAATTGCATTGGTTAAAGATGATAGTTAAGTAATATTTAATTTATTGTTTTCTTTCATAAAAAAATGTTTATTTATTAAAAAATATGGGATATCCTTTCGCAAAAATGTGGCGCTGTACCAAAAGTAATGATATAGATAATTTTGAAAGTTCGAATGTTAGATCTAATACTATTTAATCTCTTGTAATATTAGTTCTAATATTAGAAGATAGGATTCAAGAGTCTTGCGTTTTCTAGCACGGCAGTATTATATTACATCTTTCTAATATTAGATAATCCCAAGTAGCACCTGATATTAGATATTACCAGAAAATCGGCAAAATCTAACGTTATCCTGCACAACTTCTAAGATTAGAAAGATACAAGAGGTCGCTGTTTGCTCAGCATCGTATAATATTAGATTCAATGCAAACTAAGATTATCTAGCGTTCGCCATAGTATTATTTTGCATTAGTTTTAACGCTTTATAATATTACGTTTTGTATTTTCTGATATTATCTTGCTTTGCTCTTTATTTTTGGAGTAAGCAAGAGGAGGATTTGGGTGGTAGTAGAATAATTCGGCGATACAATTTTTTTTAATTTTCTGTATTGCTGAGAAGCAGTAAAACATAGAACAATAGTTTTATAATGTCATTCCATGCATTATTACACAGCAATGCAGAAATACTAAATAAAATTATTTTAGCGAACTCTGCTACCATCCATTTTCCTCCCTCTTACTCCGAAGTATATCTTATGTTCTGCTGATTTTTCTGAATATTTCAAATTTATTTAAGAAATAATACTATATCACAACTTTTATTGATATTTTTTTCCTTTCTTCATGCAATGGGTTTTCTGACAAATTTTATATCATTAATAATTTTCAAGTTTTTAATTTTAAATCGTACTCTTAATTTTTTTTTATTTTTAAAATGAGCTTATTTTAACAAAATCTCAATTGAATTTGTTAGTTTGTAATATATATACATATTTTTTTTTTAAATGTGTAACTTAAGCCATTTGCAATTTCACAATTATCATTCATTATTTATATTCTGAAATTGTAAATTAAGAAAACAACACCACATAATTGCTAAGTTAAATTTACATTTGAATTGAGTCGAAAATTTAGCTTAACTTTTTTTTTTACTATATAACTAAGTCATTCATTTCCAAAAATATTACAATAAAATTATATCTCGAATTTTTAAACTGTTATTTTTTGTAATAACTGAAACAATAAAGAAAATTTAAAAAAAATTCAAATTACTTACTTGCATAAATTATTTCACTTCTATCCCTGAAATTAAAGAGAGAACTACTTACGTAACTTTATCCTTTTAGAATCTGAAATTTTACTTACAAAACACTTGAAACAAAACCTAAAGGCACCTGTAGAAATATTTTAGGGAGTGGAAACAAAAAAAGCCTTTATGAATTTCTTTTAAAAAAATTTGCAATTATTTTTTGTAATGTAAAAATAATTTTACATTGGGACATCAGAAATTTTTAGCGATTCAATAATTAGTTAAAGTACTATGTACTTTTATTTACTTAAAGTTTAGATAACATTTAAATGTCAAAACCAAAAAAAATTGTAAATATTGTATTTTATCAGAATTAAATTTGCACAAACTTTTAAATGCATACAAGAATGAGACGAAAAAACATAATACTATAAGTTGCTTTTATATTGATCCAAATTTGACTACCATCATCAGTTACTTTTGAAAAACCTTGCTATCACAAAATATTCTTTATAATATAAGCAATATTCTTTTCTAAATTGATCAGGAATTTTTATCATAATATAAATGTTATTCAGTCAAAAGAACTTTTTACGATTATAATTATTTTACAATTATATTATTTTAAACATGATAAAAATAAAAAAGCAGACATTTTTGTCTCAAATTTAAATGAATAATTATGTGAAAGTTTCCAAAATTAAAATAATAAACGCAATGTTGATAATGAAAATCCTCAAGAGTTTGAGTTATACTTTAAAATCAGCATTAAAAAAAAATTGCTTCTGATATCATCACAGAAATTAAATGGAGAAAGTATTTGAAATTTTATTGAACAAAACACCTAAAACAAAACCCAAACACAAAGTGGAAATTTTTCCAGAGAGTGAAACCAGGAAAGTAACTAAGATTATGAAAATTGCTATTATTTTTTGTAATGTAAAAACTACTGTTAGGGGCACATCAGAAATTATCATCAATTCGATAATTATTTAAAGGTGTTATGTACTAAACCAACAATCTTTGCAAACAATTTACATAATATTTTAATATCAAAACTGTCAGTATTATGTTTAATCTAAATTAAATTTGCACAAACATATAATAGCAATCAAGAACGAGACGAAAAAATAATAACATTTTTAACAGTATTTTTTTAAGGTTGCCTTTGGTATGAATGATTAAAATTTGACTACAATCTATTACTCTTTTGACAGCGTTGCTATAAAAATAACGAATTTTGTTTAAAACAATTCCATTTCTTTCATTTCGTTGATTATAGATTATGCGTTATGACATAAATAGGTTTAGAAAAAAGCAGGTGTAATATGTAAACATTTTAAACAGAGCTTTTCAGAAAATTTTTTTTAAAAAATTAAGCAGACGCTAGAGTCAATTTTTTAGTATTGATCAATTAGCCATAAAAAAAATATATATTACGTATTTAAAAACCTGCTTTGCAAAGAACCTTACTGATGAAAACTTAAACAAGATTCTACTCAACGATGGTTTAAATTTTTTGTTTTAACAATAATGTAAATAAATGTCCAGTTAAATTTTTAATATTAAGCCAAAGAAATTTTTACTATTATCATTATTTTAAACATCATAAAAATATATATATATATACTTCTTATCTCAAATTTGAACTAAATAATTCAAAATTAAAGTAAAAATACAATGCTAGTAGTATAAATGCCCATAAGCTAGAGTTACTGTTTAACAATGATGTTAAAATAAAATTGTCTCCGATGTTTTGAAAATTTAAAAGAAACAAAATTTTATCTACCTCTAATTTCAAAATGCTTAAACATTACTATCATGACTATAAAAAAATTTCCAACATTATATCTTATTAAGTTTTATTAATGAACACATATCTGCCTATCCCATTTTCTAAAATTTCGAAGATTTATTACCAAGATGCAGTATAAATTACACAATGCAGTAGTTAAGAATAAAAAAATTAAACCAAATCATGACAAACATTATTTCACAATTTAATTACACTATTTTAAAACAAAACACAATATAAACTTCACTCAACTATCAAGGATGGCGCCAGACTCTGCCCGACGAGGGGTCAAGCCTCTCCCGACAGGGGGGCTCAAACAAATGAATTCAAAATATTTAAATTAAAACGAATTTTATACTTTACATTTTTTTCTCACATCATATTTTTCAAAAAAAAAAAATAAATAAATAAATGTTTCTAAAAATCTAAAATCACTATTATTGATACCATAATGTGCAGATTCCTTTTAATGTGTAAATTTAAATCTAATTCTTTTCTTCTTTCTGCTATCGATGTATTTTGTACTGTATGGTGCAATTTACCATACATTGTAAGCGTAAAAATTACTTCTGTAATAAAGAAAAATAGTTGTAGCAGTAAACTCTATTTCAAAAAATTTCTACGCTTCTTACTCTCATAACGTAAAAGTTATTCCCTAATAAAAATTTGAAATTTCATGCACATTTAACAAAACATTTTAAGAACATTTTGATATAAAATGTTATTTTTATATGCATCGATTGGCTTTCGAATTATTTAAATGTTTTGTAAATAAAGTTTTAAGTACATTTTTCGCATCCACGTATTCTATCTAAAGATATCATGCCCCGTTTTGAACGAACTTCGAAATGGTTATGCCCATAAAATTGTAAAATTCGATTTTTTTTTAATTGTTACGTAGTATAATTTTACGGACAAAAAAAGGGCTATTTTAATCAGGGGAGTCGATGTTAATATATATTGTAAATAAAAACAAGGTAAAAATTTCTCCTTGCGATTCCTTTTTCTTTTCAAAGATGCTTTTAAAGTGAACATCTATGTCCGGCAAAATGCTAATTTCTCCATTTGAAAAAAAGAGTAAGTCCATCGGCTTAAAATATAAGATTAAAAAATTATAGCATAAATTTGTAATTATTTTTCAATTTACAAATTTTAAATTTGCGTCCGAGAAACGAATATTAACTAACTTACATTTTTTTTAAAAATTGCCACTCATGGCTGCTGTTGGTCTGCCTATGTTTTTGTTTCTCTGCAAAGCTGAAAGCACACTTTCTACCAAGATTTCTGTTTCGCCCTGCAGAAGCTTTTTACATATTGACATACACCTGCAACGAATAACCTTTCACACAGTTAATTAATTATTGTAACATTCTTTCCTCTACGATTTAAATTTGCTTTTGCTTTCATAGTTACGAATTTTAAGTCACAAAAAATGAACACTAAAAATTATGAAGTTAGGGGACAAAATTTCGAAAAAAAAGACTTTCTTTTTTATTTCTCAGGACTTATTTGACAGATTTTGCTTAAATTTTGTATTTTGACATTTAAAATTGCAAATGATGAAAAAATTGTACAACTTACATTTCTTAAGTTTCTCGACTTCCCTTAAATAAAGCAATAATAAATGTTTACTAAAAGTTTTATTTTGCATGAAATTATCTTTAGAAAAACGAATAGGAATTGATTGATCTGATTGGAATTGTATGCAAAACTTTTTCAATTCGCTTAAAAAAAATTGGGATATAGTGAAATACGCAAAAATTAAAGTTGACATTAAAGGGTCCTAACTTTCAAGCGCGTTCCTGAAAAAAAACTATTAAAACAATATTTCTAGATTGAAACTACTATATTTTGGAGGTCAGAAATCCGTCGAAAAAAAAGTATGTTTAATCGGATAACGTTTTTATGTCTTATTTCCTAACTTAAAATATCGTTTGGACTAATTAATTAGTATATTTGATGTCACCCTCTCGAACCATTAGGAATGAGTCTTAGAACATGAGGAGCCGAACTTAAGATTAAAATTTATTCCGGTGGGTCAATTTTACATTCATTTGAAGTATATGTCAATATTGCTGATAATAGCAAAATAATTTTTCTTTTTTATAAAGAAAGGTAATTTAGCTGGTGGTTATCTATGTATATATGCTTTGATAATTTTAACGATTATGATTGAAAGAGGAAAATAAGGTGAAATGATGTTCACTTTCAATATTAATATCAGATATAAATAAATAAAAACGTCTTTTATTTTGGCCTCTTTTGTTAATTTCATAGTATAATTGCATAGTAATATCTTCGAAATAATAGCTCATTGTTAATGAGGATAATATCTCAACCTCGTCATATCTCAAGAGCGTTTTACGTTTTGATTGAATCGAAAAAATTTTCATACAATTGCAAAAATTCGTTTTTCCAAAGGTAATGCCATGCAAAAAAAATATTTTTAAATAGTTATGAAATATTTAATATTTTTTATATTTATAATATGCGTTGGAAAAATTCTGAATCCCGATTTTTGAAATCCCCATGTAGTAAATGGTGACTGATGCACGTTAAATCTGTCGAGTCGCTAAGTCCTCCATGTTCCCATAACAAATCAAGACCTCTGGGGGTACTTATCCAGGAGTTCCCTTGTCTTCTGGATTGGTTCAAAACTACAAGGCTACGGAGTTGAACATTAGTAGTCGGAAACCCGAATATTGGGTCGGTTGTTCAACGACGGATAAAATAAAATAGCAAGATAAAATAGTAAAACTTTTATATAATTTTATGGAAGGTAATTTTAAATTGTAAAATACAAAATTTGAATGAAATCGGGTGAATAATTCGAGATAAATAAAATTTTAAGCAGACTGACTTTTTTAAAATTTGATAACTCACAAACTAATAGATCGATTGTTCTGAAAGTTTGTATTTTGAAATTAAAAGGATGTCAAAATATGTAGATCATACAATTCAATATATTTTATAATTATTTAATAAACTAATAAAAAAAAATAATTATTTAAAATTATTTTTGCTTAAAAATTTGTATATAAAATGTTTTTTGTAATTTTATGCAAACATTTTTCAATTCACTAAAAAAGTTCTCGAAATAATGGACTATAGTCGAGGAGTTAAGTTAAAATTAAAGGACCCAAACTTTCCAACCCTCTCCTTGCCATAACTTCAGACCATATCTTCCAGATTGCGGCTAATTTCCGCGTTTTGAAAAGTAAAAACCTAAAACTTTAGACAAACTTGAATGTTTATCCAGAGCAGAATGCGCTTTTCTGTTTATTTTCGTACCTTAAAATATGGTATTGACTCTTTGAAGGTGAAAATATGATTAAATCAAAAGTTAATCAAGGTGTTCCCTTTTTCCATTTCATACACTGTACATAAAATAAGTCAATGAGAATCTGTTATGTTGATTAATATATATTTTACGATATTGAATACGAACAGTTTAATTGTTTTTCTTAATCAATCAACAATCTTTTTATTACTAAGAAAATGATTTAAAAAAAATTATTTGGTCATTGTTTTTCTTTTTTTCCGACTGCATATTTATTGCGTTGATTAAAATACTATAAACCTTGAATCCGAATAAGTAAGTGATTTTCCTCATTTAAAAGTATTAAAAAAAAAAAAAAAAAGATTTAAAAATTAAAAAAATTTTTTTTTTTTTCTTATACTTTCATTTTGCTTCAAAATTTCAAAAAGCAATTATGTGATCCCATAAACCATTGATGAACACATTACATAAAAAAGAATTCCTAAAGAAGGGGACCTGCCTCTCTTTCTATCCCCCAGGCTTTTGTCAGTTTTTCCCCCAGAAAAGAGGTGTGATTGTCCTTTTCTCAGTTCTACAGAAGAAAGAAAAGCAGTTTGAAAGAAAATGAAGATGTGTCTGCAGGGAGGGGGAAAGGATTTCGAAAAGTCGTCAATTTCACCCATGTCTAATCGCATCCCGTCTTTAGTTTAACAATGTATGGCAAAGTTATGAGTAGTGCAGTGAAACTACAATTACATAGAATTTACAATATATTTTACTAATTTTTGTTACTAATTCTTAAAAATAAATAAATAAAAACTAAAAAGTCAACTACAAAAAATTTTATTAAGCATTTGCAAATGAATTTTTGAGATAATTTAGAAAAAAATGTGACCAGACTATTTTCCCGACGAGACTTTAAAATTTTCCCGATGGGGGGGCTGGGCATGCCCGACAGGGGTGCAATTGCCCCCCCCCTGACCCCCTACTGGCGCCGCCCTTGTCAACTATAAAAGCAATATATTCTTACCGTCAGTGTTTAATATAAACATAATCCTTAAGAACACATATTTGTCATTAAATAAAATAATTTTTTTTTTAATGCGAAAAGCAACAATTTGACTATGTGTTATCATTTTAATTATTATTTTTAAATAGAAAGAATTCCAAAACTTTACAGTCATTTATTTCATGCAGTTCAAAGTTCTTCTCCCTTCACTTGCAATTTTTTGCTTATGTGCAACAATATTTCAGAGCAATAAACTGATGAATCGTAGCTTTAGTGAAAGATTTTATAAAATTGTCAGCAACAGTAAACAACGTGTAAAATACACAGCAGGGATGAATCACACAGAGATACACCTTTCGTCAAACTTCTACACAACAACAAGAGGAATTTCAGCTCCGGCAGATTTAAAGAGAATCGAACAGCATATACACAGCAGTTGTTTTGTTTTCTGTCAGGATCAAACTTACGGGACCTCGTCATCTACCAGTATGTCATTCTCCATTTGCATTATCCAGCAGCCTCAGACGAAGCTAAAATTATAAGAGAAGAAGAGTTAAACTTTACATTGAAAACACTAAATTTAAAACTCTACATTACTTTACTACTTTGAAAACATTAAATTAGTAAATTTAAAACTATTAAGCATTGAATATTTCTTTAAAACTTAAATAATTTAAAATAAATTTTTATAGGTCTAAAATTTAATAGGTAGATTTCAGTAACAATACCTGCACCTAAAATCTTAGTATCACTGCGCAAGAATCGAAAAACATTTCATTTATTAACCGCTCTCAAGTAATAATTTTATTCATTCTTAATTATTTTTTATTTTAAAAAATAGAAGAAATTATAGTTCAAAACCCTTAAGCCCTATTTAATTGAAGTGAATATTCAAGTATATATACAGATGCAAAAATATATCAAATTCAATGCTTTTTTTTTGTTTGTTTTGTTTTAAAGATAAAGTGCAATGATACCTACTTAACTATCAAAATATTTTTGTACATTGTATAAGCTGATAGAGCCAATAGGAAATATTCACACTTTTATTAAGAACTTCCTAAATAAAAATTGTAACACCTTTTCAGCACTGCTCTTCATTTAACGTAAACACAACTTTGAATAAACCATGTTGTTGTTAATTTTTTAACCATTTGCTATCAATTATAAATTCATATAATTAATCATGTATCAAAAACATGCAAATCTGTCTATACTTAAGAAATGAAAATCAAAATGTTTAACTCATTATTTTACAATATATTAAACAGGAATCTTTAATTAATGTAACAATAGTGATCTTCTTGTGAATAAAATTTCAAACATTCTAAAATGTACCAAATGGTTTTAACTAAAAAGTAGCCGATTAATTATTAATTATCTTAGCATGGCAAACTTCTTTACTAAATATTATTTTTTATCTTTATCACTGTTGCAGTGAAATTCTGTCAGATACGAATTATCATGTAAACATTGTTTTTACGAGCCTATTCTAAACTAACTACAATACTTGTAATTTATAGTCGGACAATATGTTTTAACAGAGCAGTCAACTACTACAAGCAAACATTATTAAAAATGAGCACAACCATAATATTTAATAAGAGATTTATTAAATCATTAAATTAATTCTTGAATGTTTTGAAGAAGCGGTCAAGATTATTAAGTACAATGAATGTTTTTACAGGAAAAACACTACTTACGATACTACTTTAAAGTTTTATGTATCTATCATTTAAACTTATAAAGTTTACTAAAAAATTACTAAATTATAAATACCTTTGAAGTTAAAAATGTCATTCTAGCTGATTACCATGATCAATGGCGGCGGCGATGTAAACATTCCCATTCCAAAGGAAGTTACACCTCAACAATTGCACTGGCGGAAACAGCTTATTTCTGCTAATATTATCGTTATGTTTTCTGGCATAAGTTTGAAGTGGCAAAAAATGATATTTTAAGTAATACTTAATTTATTGTTTTCTTTCATAAATAAATGTTTATTTATTAATAATATGGGATAACCTTTCGCAAAAATGTGGCGCTGTACCAAAAGTAATGAAATAGATGATTATTTTGAAATGTCGGCAGTTAGATTGAATACTATACAATCTTCTATCAAATTAGTTCTAACACTAGAAGATATTGCGTTTTCTAGAACGGCAGTTTTATGTTGCATCTTGCCAGTATTAGATCATATCTTTTTGCTAGCTGGGATCTCTTTTCTACCTAGGGAGTCATAGAAGAAGGAAAGTACGTTAGTTTCTCTCCTGATTTTCATATAGATTATAACCTTTTAAGTTGGAAAACTATATGGAACTGAAAACTACATTAAACATAGTTCTAAAGTAAAGCATCACGAAAATTTCAAAAAATATTTTTATTAAATAAAAAGAAATTTTTATTTATTTATTTATTTATCATTTTTTTTATGAAAAACAATATTTATTAAAAAAGTTCAAAAAAGGGAATCAAATGCTATGTCCCTTTTCTTTTTAATAATTACATTTTCTCAAACATGCATTTCGAAATGTGTCTATTTTCTCAAAAGCTTATTTTGAGCAATAAACCATTTTTGTAATTACGCATTTTGAGTTATGTCCATTTTTTTAAACACAAATTTTGAGCTATTCTCAGAATAATATCAGAATCAGAATTTTTTAGTATTCAAACCAACGAATAAAATCTATCACGTGTTTCTCATGTGTCTAAAAAAAAATCTTTGATCGGTCGTACTTAAATCCAGGGTAACAGTCAGGATTCGAATCCGCTACCTCCTTACTTTACACACCGAGGGTGTGCGGTATTGATCCTCGTTAAACTGTTCTACCGTAAAGTGCTCGACTTCGCGTGCAGGTCGTCGGGCTACCAAAGCAGGGAAGCCATCCCCTCTGCAGAGGATCAAAATTGTGATGGTATGTCTTCGGATCATCCTCAGGGATGTTTCCCAGACCGTCGCCAATAGCCCATTGTGCAGCTCTAGTGCGACGTAAATGAACTACTACTACTACTACTACTACTACTACCTTACTTTACACAGCCTTTTTCCCTTAACCCTTTTCGGCTATGCATTTAGATTATCAACGCAACTCTTAATCGTAATCGAAAATGAATTGTAATATCACAGAGCTATAAGCGAAAGCAGAGAGCTCGTTGCACTTTACAATACTCAATACTCAATCAAAACCAAATTCGCCGCAACGCTTCCTGCTTGATTGTCAAGTTTAGCTTTTGTGTCAAGTAACCGGCTAAATATGCTGTTGTTATTAGTTGTCTTTTAGTGGTGTTAAGTTATTATCTTTGTGTGGTTTGTTTTTATTTATATTTATAAATAAATAATCTGTGTCTTTTCTGTTTCTTAAAGTTTTAGTTTGCAAAAATTTAGATAGTTTGTTTTATTGTAAAAAGAAGGAAATCCTATTTAAGTTTGAAGTTTTTATTACTTGAATGTATCAATTTAATATAAGTATATTAGATGTTTTGCCGAAAATAGCTGTATAAGTAGTTTTTATTTATTATTTTTTACTGTTATGCAAAGTTATTAAAAAATATGCAATAATATGGTTGCTTTGAGTTGTTTTCTTTTTCATTGTTTTGATTGTTGAATAGACCGTTTGTAATGTGTTAATTAAATTATTTTTTGAATTAAATCGTTATTTGTTTATATTAATTTATTGCTTGGTGTCTGATATATAAATATCTATTGATCATAATTATTTTTTCATGTGGCTGAATTAGTGCGATATTTCCTGGTATTGCAACAAACAGGAAATAAACATTTCTTTCTAAAATTTTATAAAGTTCCAAGAAATTGAGTAATATTGATTGCACAGAATAATTAAAGAGTCATAACTAATGTGTGTTTAAAGTTTAATTTTACCGTAATTGTGATGCAATTAATATATTATAAATTTACATTCTTAAGAGACTTGTATTTGTATCTTAGGTTTAACAAAAAGTATTTTTCAAAGATTTAGTATCACTTCATATATTATTCACCTTTTTTTTTTCTTTTTTTTTTTCGTTTGAAGAAGAGAAGGTTATTTTTCCAATTTGTTTTCCTTAAATGTATATTCATTCATTCCCTACCAAAGTTTTTATTTTTAGGATTACCATGAAATTGAATGAAGTGTTGGATATTTTTCAATCTGCGTCAACAGTTTTTAATTAATTTTGGTAATTGCCACTACTGATGTTATGGTTATTTGTGAAGTTTTAATAAATGCATTAAGGATCATGCATGTTTCTCTATTTTCTTTTTGTGAAACACATATTTTTCTTTTTCACATAACTCTATTATGAAATATTTGTATCAGAATAATATCTTAGTAAAAATATTAAGATTTTAAAAGCTATGTTGAAATCTAGCAGTAACCACTCTTTAAAGTGATTGAAAAACAGCAGAGGATTTAAGATGGAATTTTCAAAAAGAAAAGAATTACCTTATGCTAAGGTACATTCCTAGTTTATAGAATTTGTGAAAATGATAATTATTTTATTTTTAGATTGAGATAACAAAGACTAAAATGGAAAGTTCTCTTCAGTATATCTGTGGCTCTGTAGCTGCTGCCATTACGGGTGCTGTTGCTACTGCAGCTGTGTATATTGCTACTAGGCCTCCTCCTAAATTAAAAAGAAACTTTGACCTCAATTCTCAATCAGAAGAGTTACCTGTAAGTTTGCCTAAAACTAAATTATGCATATATATATATATATATATTAGCACACTTTTTGTTTTTTAAACTTTGATAAATGATAGTTAAAACTATTTTACTACTTATGAGTTGAGATTGTTGCCTTAGGAAACAGTTCCTTGCCATCAACTTCATCTTGGGAATTTCTTTTTTGGGCAATATTTGCATAAAATTATAGTCCTCGTCTGGTTCTTATGACATTTCTATTATGAAGTGACTGCCTTTAATATGCATTTTTGAAAATTCAATATGAAAAAAAAGTGACCTTATATCACATTAGCAGTTGTTTCTACCTTTTGACAGTTAAGTTATTAACACTAATTTAATAATATTTATATCTATTAACATAGTAATATAAACAAAATAAGTTTAATTTATTAGAAGTATCACAAAGTAAAAAGAAAATATTTTTGTCTGAATGTCGGAAAAGTTGTAAAGAAAAGAATAAATAACTTTGTTGGGGACTTATCCATTTTAGCAACGCAAGTACGATTTAACTATTTTATTTATTATTTTTATTTTAATAGAACTGTTACCAAAAAAAAAAATTTGCTGCATTTACTTGTGCCCAGTGACTTTGAATTGCACCATCAAAATGGAAAAGTACCCTCTGTAGTTATAAGCATAACTTGGTTTGAACAATAAATTTTTATTATAAACTGAAAATATTTTATTAAAAATGCCAGAAAGAAAAAGTATCTTGATTGTTCATGCAAATTTCATTTATTTAAACTTATTTATTAATTCAGATTTTTTTTACTTTTAATAAGATTTTTTCAAGTTTTTTAAGGATATTTAAAGTTTTATAAATGAAATTATGTAATTGAAATATTATTAAAAATAAATCATAACAATTTGTTTTAATCTTTGACACTACATTAAAATTTTTTAGAGTAATATGTAATGCACATAAATGCATGATTCAAGTTTATTGAAAATGGCGCAGATATTGGGGATGGCAAATTTTTTCCAGAGTAGAAAAAACTGCCCAGGAAGAAATAAAGTTTTTTCCACTTTTTAGTTGAAAAAAAAAAATATTTTTAGAAAAGAAATATTAAATATAGATTTTAAATATTCAATGATTACTAGTTTTAAATAATAATATTTATTTCCTATCCATTCATTTTTAGTGAAAATAAAAAGCAAAAATTAGAAAAAAATAAAATTTAACGAATTTCTTAAGAAGTAAAAACTGTCTTTTCCTTTAAGAATTTGCTTAAATAAGTATACTGGTGGAACTTAAATGTTTAACTATTCTAACCAATTTCGAGCTCTTATTCCACATGTTGATTGCAACTGCAACAAGTGAATTTCCAAAAAAAACTGTTTTTCCAAATAAAGCTTTATTGGGTGACAATTGCTATGTTCCCGACTGTCTGGTAAAATGTTGTATATTAGTAGAAAGGCCGCTACATATTTTTCGTTAGTCTGTAAATCCCATATTCACATCACGTCCAGCTTTTATAATGAACGAACACAAAAAGTGAGGAAAGTGTTCCGAATGCATATGATTGCTACTATGAAAAACTGTAAGACTTTCATTGCCACCATGTTTGCTTGCAAATTAATCTATATTCAATAGCCACCTCTTATAGATGTATATATTTTTTTAATTATTTTTTTTTATTTGAAAAATTCAAAAGAATTTTAAAATATTATTTCAAAAGTACCTTAATCTGTTACACACCAACCAAGTACTAATATAATTTTACTAATTGACCTTTCTTAACAAAATAATATGATTATAATTTTTAAAACCATGAAAAATCAATTAAAAATTTCAGCAATCTCATATTAAAATACGTTGTAAATTCTAATTTAATAATTGATGATTAAAAGAAATCATTTGATTTAAATAAGTGATTGTTTTAAAATCAATTGGTTTAATAACAATTTAAATCAAGTTCATTTACATCCGTTGACCTTGAATGCTTATAAGTATCTCTTTAGAACCATTTACTCAAAAATTGCAAACAGATAAGTAAGGGAGAGGAATCATGTAAATTACCCCATCTGTCTTACCATTAAATACTAGTTGAAGCCTATTGACAACAGCATGATAAGGCTTGATAAGATATTGTAGCTGGTCATTGCAGGAGAAGATTCAATTAGCAATAAAAGAATGACTTCGCCTGATCCTGATCAAATATTTGTAAAATGTTTTTTAAATTGACTTTTGCAAGATTAACTATTAGAAAAAAATTTAATTTTTACTTGTTTGGTTTTTGATACATTTTTAACAATTTAATATAATTCAGTACTTGCTATTGTGTAAAATTTGTCGTTTGGTTTCTATTCACAAATGAATATTGTTTCAGAGTTTTTATGCTTTGGAACTGTCTTGAATAGTTGTGGGTACATCCTCTGATACTTTTTTTTCACCAGGAGCAATTATTAAATTAAATATTGAAGGAATTTAAAAGTAGGTAATGGAAGTATGTTGCAGTCAATATACATGTTATTGTCTTCTTCAGCCACATAATTTTATTCTGAAGAGCCAATGTTTTTGTTGGATCCCGAGAAGTGTTCTTTATTAAATCCATTCGTAACATATTTTAATCGTCACTGTTCAACACTGCAAAAATCAACTTCTATGCTTCTAGAACATTTATTTTTATTTAAAAGAATCATGAACAGGTTTCCCGAATGAAGGAAAAGAAATGATTACCTAACCAGCTTAAAGTTTTTAAATGAGTGGGCTATTCCAAGATACAGAAGTTGAAGTTTTCTGAAAAATATTAGATTATCAAAATTTTACAAAGCACTCTTCTTGTGCATTGACGTCCTACCACCCTTCCGGTTTTAACTTGAAAACCTATCTCACAGACAAAAGGACAATAAGGTAATGCCTGAAAAGCTTCAAACAGATCTCTCTCTCTTTTCTTTAAAGAAAAAAAAAAAAAGAACTTAGAAAAAGTCTTAACTTTGTAGAGAAAAGTCTTATAACTCTAAAAGGGCAACATAAATTCTGGGAAAATTTAATTTTATTGGAATATGCCATTTTCACAACATAAAATAACATGGGAAGTAGGATAACGTCCAAGATGGACAGCATTCCACTGTATAATTTTAGAATCTTTTTTAAAATGAAGCCTCAAAAGTATGCGCAGTATGATGGAAAAATAATGTGGGAGAAGACTCGATATTTGATGAAAACAATTTTATAGAAGAGCAATGGAGTGGTTCTAAAAAAACTAATTTCATTTGAAGCAGAACCTATATGAAGGTCGACACATTTCAAAACCAGGCAGCTAGTTTTTGATTATTTTAATCCCTACTTAACCCAATGCAGCAAAGTTTGATAACATATCCCCTTCCTTTAAGTACTGCCCCTATATACTTTCTTACTTCAGTTTTTCAAAAATTCTTGAAATATAAATGATTGGTAATCATTATATTATTTTATTACCTGAGTTCTAAAATAGATTATTTGTATACACTTCTGAATAAGGAGTGCTAACATTAATAGATGTGCATTTGTTGTTAAAATTCTAAAATAAATTTGTCTTAGTAAAATTATTCCATGTGTCTCTCCTTTTTAGGGCGGTGAGCATGTGAGAATTTCACATTTGACTCCCAACGCTCCTCATGTATCGTATATTTATGAGGATGCTCAAACGCTGTACGAGTGCATGATAAGAGGTTGCAGAGTGTCAGGTAATTATTTTCTTTCTTTTTTACTAATTATTTACTTTACTTTGTTTACACTTTATTTAATTTAATAAAGTTTTATATATTTGTTTTAATTATTAGCAATTTTTACAAATCTCTTTTTTTAATTAGCCATGATAATTGTCAAGATAAATTTAGAAGTATATATATCTTTGTATGTAAAAATATGCATATATTTTCCATCAATTCTCAATTTTTTTGTTACATTTATTTTGTATATTGTCTTTTTATTCAAGCTGTATTATGTAATTCTGGGAAGTGTTTATCTAAATTACAGGGTATTTTGTTAAATTTATTTATTCTTTTCTTTTTAATACTTGTGAGTTTAGTTTTTTTTATAATATTTTATTATCTACAAACAATAAATTATAGGCTGTTTCTATTTTTAAAAAATGTAGACAAACCTTAAGTTAATTTGTTTAGCTTTCAGAATTTGTCCATTAGTTAATCTATATTATTTTAATTAAAATAATAATAATAATAAAAATGTTAAAAAACAGTATTTTTAAGTAAAAAAAAAGTCTTTTATTTCTCTTTATTTATTGAATATTGAATTAAGATTTCTGTTGGTGTGGTTTTGATTCAAACCTGACTTTCTGTGTTTTTAAAACAATTATATTTTTATGAACCATGTTTAAATTGAAGTAATGCAGATATCTTCATTCTAATATTTTTTATTAACATTAGAATATTGAAAACAAATTACCCGCAATAACCATATTATATATTCTGTTGTATGTTTGATTCTAATCTTAGCAAAATTTTGATTTTACGGCAATCAGTTATATAGATTATTGCTATTGAAATAGAATTTTTGTACAGATTATTGCTTGCTTTGCTAGAATATTTAACTAAGTATTGCAAATACATAATGAAGTGAACCTCATTTATAAAATTCAGTTCAAAACTTTTTTTTTGTTCTAAAATGTTCAATTTATTTTTATTCAGAACTCTCTTTTTAAATTAATTAAAATCATCTTTTAACTATCTTAGATAAATTAAATGCCAATAATATTCAAAATTATGAGTAAACATATAATACATAACATTTCAAGTATGTTTAATGTCAATTATAACTGGAAAATATTGCAGGTTTTCTATTTAATGACTATAAAAATCCTTAAAATTCCCTATGTGGGAAATAGTTAGTACATTATGCAGCAATTACAATGAAATTTATATTTTTTCGTAAAATCTACTGGATTTTTTCCTATCCATGTTGGCTACTATGAATATTAATAGTTTAAATTTAAAAGGGAAAGATTAAAGTTCAAATTTTGATTTGAAAAAAGGTGAAGAAAGAAGGCTGCGAGATGTGATCGTTTATCAAAAGGATCGTTTATACAAAGAGAAACAATAACCAGGGAAGGTTCTTGTAGGTGAGGAAGAAATTAGTAAAGGGAAGATAAAAAGCATATTGCACCAGTAAACACCTCACTACGTATTTATAATATAAATAAAGACTATATATATTATTAACAAAACATAAAGATAACAAAATAAATGACTAAGTCTTACTTGATCTGGAACAAAGAACAAACAAAAAAAAACATGGTTAAACATGTTACTTACCCCTTGTAGAGACTCTTCAAGCACAATATTGATCAGCGAAACAAAATTTTATTGAGGTATATTTTCATTATAAAAATGATAGTTACATCAAAGGTTAAACTATAACATCAGAGAGGAGTTGTCTTGAAATAGAGCGAATTTGTTTTGAATACAGGGTTAAAATAAAACTGGAGAAAACATCTTCACACAATTATTAAAGATATACTAACTTAATCTAAATTGCTTACATAATGCAAGCAGGAGTTCAAATTAAGTAGGTATGAAGAAAGACCAAAGATGTCAACATGGCGGCTCAAGGTAACATTAAATGACCAGGGATCTGGCGGTAGACTGACAGAAAACAGCCTGCTGATTAGAGGGAAAGGGGTAAAGGACCAAACAGAGTCCTAACCGTAAGAGAAGAAACCTCATCTGGAAAAGAGTTGGGAGAAAGCAAGAAGAAAAAAATCAACATGGCGAAGAAAAATGCAGATTTATTCTGACAGCATAAATAAAAGACGTAAACTTCTGAAAATCAATGGAAAAATTATCGCAAATTCCTAATATGAAAGAAAGAGCATTAAATAAAGATAAGATTATTAATTAAATTAAGAAAACAAAATTAAATAGAGGAAAAACAATTACTAACAAGTTAAAAATGTTGCAGTTCACTGTGACAAATATACTTAAAAAATATGGATGCTTTTGTTACAAGTTTCTTATGTTTTCCTTCACAAAATTGAAAGAAAAAATAGTCAAGTATCTCAAAAAAAGAAATAGATTAATTAAAAAAGTCAATATCTTATGTTAAAGCATTAAATACTATAAAAATATGTTAAAGGGAGACTATTTTATGCTTGTGGAAATTATTTTTGAGACTATTTTTCACATTTGAAGCAACTGTTTTTGGAGTCTTACCTCTGTGGCAGCTCTGCTAATTATGATTGGACAAATATCAACCAAATCTATTTAAAATTTTTTGAGCATAAACAGAATATAATGTCCAATTGCAATTTAATCTAATAAAATAGTTCTACAGCATAGATATGAAGAAAAAAAAAAGCTGCAAAACAATTCTGCTGCAATATAATTCGGAATTTAGTGAATAAACATTGCATTAAATTTCCTTTAATAAAATCCTTTTTTCAGAAGGAAGTAGCCTTTATTTCAATTTTTTTTCTTCAAAACTACTCCACTTGAAGAGGTATATACTTAAATTTGCCTCAGAATAAAATTTTATTCCTTTATGAGTAATATCGATTATTTTATAGTTATCCACTTCATAAATTCTATTGTTTTTAATTTTATGAATCATATTGTTTTTTTATAAATTTCTTTATCAAATGCTTTAGAAATTTTATAAATAGTTCAAAATTTATATACATAAAGATCTAATTAATGTTATTTTTAAATTAAAAACTAAATTGTGAATTTAGCTGTCATAAAATAATCTTGTATTACTGCAATATTTAAATATGAAGTATACAATAGAAAATGGAATATAATATGCTATAATAATTAGCATTTTCAACTGCCATTTAAAAAGAACCAAGTTTTCATTAGTTTCAGTTAATCACTCAAACGTTTTAGCTATCCCTTTTGAATTTAAATTCAAAAAGTGTCTACTGTATTTGGATGTAAAATAAATGATGTAATAACTAAGAATGAACTTAGCTGTGTGTGATAATATATTTTTAAATTCAGTTGCTAAACTATAAAAGTAAATAAACAAACATTTTTTTATGTTACCCTACTTCTCTGTTTTGGTTAACTTACATTCAGTCAATTTTCACAACTTTTTAAAAGTATTTCAGTTAATATGTTCTTTTGTGATTTTTTTTTTTTTTTTAGTATTTTTGTAATTTCTGCAATTGTTTGTGGAAAACTGCTCATAAAATAAGGAACCTTAGCGTTTTTAGAAATATATAGTACTTTATTTTTTCACTCAAATGTTCAGTAGTTTTAATTTTTTTTTCAATAGAATTTTTAATCAGTTATTAGATAGTTAACATCCAAATAATTGTGTGAGAATCTAATGATTCGAGTTTTTATTGATCAAGTATTACTGTTCTGATGGATTGAGTTAAAATATGTTTGCTCATTAATTTGAACACCCAATAGATTATAAGTGCAATTTTGGAAAATATGGTCTGAATCTAAAGAGTGGTTGAATCCTTTAAATTTTTTGAGTAGTTTGCCGTATCACTCTGGAACTATTTAAGTAAGTCAAACACTTTTTTGCACATAATTATGAAACTCATTTAATCAATAAAAATTCCTTGCAAAAAAAATTATTTACTATTGTTCTTTTTTATTTAATGATGATCTTAATGTTGATCAACAAAGGTTGAACATAAGAAACCCAAATTTTTTGATTATTTTAATTAATTTATTCATTAAAATCTAAAAATTTGTGTCATTAATTTATTCAATTATTTAATAGAGTAATGTGAATGAAATAGGTCAAAAATTTCAAATTGACATTTTTAAAGGTTTATTACTTAGACTATTGTTCTTTTTATTTCATCATATTGAATTGCATACCATAAAATTAAGCAAAAATTTGTTTTACTTACAATTTTAAGTATTAATAAAAAAATAATCTGGTAAGAATAGTGTTTTGCAGTGGAATATCTTTGAGTAAATGAGTTTTACAAATGTGTGCAAAATTTTTTATTTTTATGCATTTCCTAAGATACAGCAGAATATTGAAATAGAAAAATGAATATCAAGAGACTTAAACTTTTGACCGTGGACTTGAACAGGGTTGGAGTTTTGTAAAGAGGAAATTTCTTCTTCCTGGACACTGGAAGAATTTAATTAAGACTAAATGTATTGGATTGAATATTAATGTGTTTTTGCAAAGATATTTTGAAAAACTAATGGATGAGTGGAATTTAAATGAGATTATTATGATTAAATGCCCACTATTTTTATGTTTCAGGCAATGGACCATGCCTGGGGTGGAGGGAAAAAGGAAGTGAGGAGTATTCTTGGATCCACTATAAAGATGTAAGTTCTCTTAGAATTATTATTTTTTATTTCCTGAAAAAAAAATGGAAATTTTTTTTACATGTAATTTAATAATGTAATGATTCGAGTAAATGTTAGCTTCAAAAAAAGATTTTTGCATTCATAAAGTCCCTTTTTATTTTTGACTTATTAAATACACTCTGGGTTTTGACCTAAAAATTTAGAATAGTGCATTTTAAATAAAAATTGGTTTCTAGTATTTAAAAGAAAACGTGTGTTTCATATATTATTTTATTGTCTACTTTATCTTAAAATAGGCAAATGGATTTTTCCTATAAATATATTAAGCATTATTAATTGTATTAATCATGAATATATCAATTTTCTCAGCAGTTGACAAATTACAAAGCAATTTTGTCATCACTTTCTAAATTTATAAAAAAAGTTTTCCAAATTTTTAAGTCAGTTCCTACCCTTTTATTCTTGAGTTGGGCAATGCAAATCATTTAAGTGATTCAAATCAATGGAATCAGTTCACTTTGGTGATTCAAAGCACTTATATATTTGAATCACTGATTCAAATCGCGTACTGATTCAAATCACTTATTGATTTGAACCGCTTACTGATTCAAATCACTTATTCAAATCATTTTTTGATTAGTGATTTGAATCATTTACCTACTCTATTCAATGAGTGGTATGATAATGAAGTTAACAGGGGTGGTAGTTTTCCGGGGCTACCCCGGATTTCCGGGTTTTTAAAAAAATATTCCGGGTCTCTTGAAAAATATTTCAGGGATTTCATTTCCTTTTGCTCATTCATCTTTTGCAGAGCGAGTGGTCGAAAGAGGGGAGGGGAGAATACTAGGAATGTCGCGCTTCCTATTCAACCAGCAGTGTGTGGTCTTAAAGGAGAGATTTACAAGGGGGTGGTTTCTATCTTGTGTGTGGGGGAAAGGGGGAATGTTCTTTTTTTCTCAAACGCTCCAGTCTTTCAATGCTTTCCCCCCGCTAACGAGTTTCTTCATTACTATTGACAGTTGAAGTGGGGAAGTGAGATTTTTATCGTTTTTCAGGGTTAAGTTTAACACAGCGAATATCTTGCTCTCAAAAATAATTTCTCGCCTGCTAGCATCAGCGCGTGTTTTGTGAGATTCTTTTTCATAACTTCTTGTGATATAAATTTATTTTAAATGTTTTTGGAAAAAAAATAGAAATGAAATATCTATCAGAAAACGATGATGTCATCAAGCTTGATAAAGGTCTTAAAAACAAATTCCGATGGGAATGGTTGACTCAAGTGGATGAACATAACGAAAAGTTTGGTGTTTGGTGCAAAAAGATTGATGAAGCTGGAAAGTGTTTCTGTATTTGCTGCTATCAAATATGCAAATGAAGGTTTAAAGTCTTTAAAAAATCATTCAAAATCTCAGGCGCACAAACAAGCCCGCGAATCAGTTAGTAGTTCGCAAGTATTGAATGCTCTTTATCCAATTAATGGAAATATTTTTCAAAATGATGAAGATGAAAACAAACGTACTCTGGACATGGCATCAAGAAAAACGAGAGCCGAAGCTTTGGTGCTTAGTTTTACAGCTGAGAATTCTCTTTCGTTTTCGATGGTCCCGAAGTTAATCGAATTAGCAAAAACTCTGTCCATGGATATTTCAGCATTAAATTCGATGCAAATGTCAAGATCGGCTGCTGCGTATATATTGAAGTATGGAATAGCAAGAACGATCAAAGAAGAACAAATCGAAGAGCTGAAAACTTCGTTCTTTTCTTTGAATATCGATGAAAGCAATAGTAGATCTTCTGAAAGTATTTTAGCTGTACTTGTTCAATATTTTTCAGAAAATCAAAACAGAATAGTGTTGCGTCATTTAGCATCAATCAAATTATCAGCCTGTGATGCGATGGCAATATATAGCTCCATCGTATCTTTATTTGTAGAAAACGGCATACCGTTTAAAAATCTAATAAGTCTGTTAATGGACTCCTGCAATACTATGCGCGGTAAGAAAAACGGCGTAGAAACAAAGATACGATCACTAAAAGCTCCTCATTTGTTAGATATAGATGGAGACACCTGCCATACGGCAAATAATTGTGCAAAAAAATTCACTGAGCCATTCTTAAAACATCTTGAAATTTTATTTGATAATGTATATTTTGACCTAAAAAGCACGGATAAGAGAGAAATTTTTTTTGTAATATGTAATGTTCTCAAAATAAAGCCGCTAAAGCCACTTTCTCGTCCGGATCATCGGTGGCTCTATGTACTTGCAGTTATTGAGCGTTTTAAATATTTATGGGATGCGTTATTAGTATTCCATTTTTCCTGGATTGATGTGGATGTGTCAGCCTATGAAGGATTGTTGATTGAAGTATATCAACAACGAGAATTATCCGCTGAAGAGGTAGAACAAATCAAAGAAATCCAAAGTGGTTTAAAGCGTAAAGCTTTAACCACTGAAGGCAAAGAGAGAAAGAAAAGAATTATACAGAGATTATTTGAACAGCAAAAAAAAAACTCAGTGTCTCATAAAAGTTTATGAGTCAGTTCTGCCCCATTTCAATTGTTATGTTACACTTTTCCAGAGAAAAGAATGCCTTCTACATGAACTGCATGTACAAATGTTCCACCTCACAAAAAAATTTTTGGCCTTTTTTTTAAAACATGAGTTAATTTCTAAGATCAATTCTTATAATGAAATTCTTAAGATTGATGTGAATGATAAAAAAAACTACCTTCCTGATAAACTTATATTCACCGGGGTAAATGCTGCACACTCTGACATGAAAGAGGTTTTGAAAACTGCATATTCACGATGTGCAATGTATATGCTCAAAAAATTACCTTTAAATAATTCTTTGTTGATTAAGTTATCTGCCTTAAATCCTGCTTTAAGAGGAGAAACAACAACATATACAGCATTATCAAATTTGGCTCATCTTTTACCAAATGTTATTTCTAAAGAAGAACTATCTCTTTTAGATTTAGAACTGAGAGAGTATCAGATAGATGATACTTTATCCTATCAGCAAGGTAATGGTATGATTTCTTTCTGGAACCACATAATACAGCTAAAAAGTGAAAATGTACTTAAGTATCCACTACTTTCCAAAATGGTAAAGGCAGTTTTAACTTGTTTTCATGGACCTTCCATTGAAAGCACTTTCAATTATATGGATGACATTGTGACTGACAGCAGAGCATCTTTAAATGTTGAAAGTTTAGACTCAATTCAAACTGTTAAATATTATTTGAACTCTCTGGGCCAAAGTACAATTGATGTCTTCGGAACTAAAGATCCAATTCATGAACCTATGCAAGGGAGTTTTGGACGAAATTTATTGAGTAGCTGGAGATGCTACAATCAAGCACTAAGTTCCAAGAGTGTTACTCCTGGTCCATCAACCAGCCATTCAGAAGCGCAGGAGTCATCTCTAGTGGCAGAAACTATTCTGGACAATGAGTGTAGCCAGCGGAAGAGAAAAATGCCCCAGGACAATGAAAATAAAATAAAGCAAACAAAAATAAGAAATTTTTTTAAGAAATGATGACTTAGAGATGCATTGTAAATAATAGAATTTTTTTTATAAATATTTATACGGAAGAATTAAATACGAAGTGTGCTCAGCTTTAATGTGTTGTAAATAATAATCATAGGATATAGATATATTTATTTAGCTTTTTTTTGTTGAAAATATTTATACAGAAGAATTAAAATTAGCTATGAGCATTTTTAAAGTTCATTTCATTGACCTTTTTTTTTTGTGTGTGTTCTTGAACAGAATTAATAAATAGCCTTTACGTGACTTCAACATTTATAGTTAAAACAATTTCAAGCTCTTTGGATTTGTGCCAGTCAAGAGTAGGTATATATAATCAGATTTTGTGTTTTTATATGTTTTTTTTTTTTTTTTTTTTTGCATGTTAAAACACCGCTAAAAATTTAAATTTTCATCTTATAGGTCGCACCGTCGTAAAGGCCGCACTTTCGTTTTTCGACCGATCATCGATTTTTATCAAATATCACATGCGTGATAAAAATATCACATATAAAATAATGATCTTTAAAACATAAACTCTATACTTAGAAAACAGTTATTGATAAATCTTTTTTTTTTTTTAACAAATTGTTTTTGGATTTTTTCTTTGTTTTTCGTTTTGTTTCTAAAATTTGATTTATATTACGAAACTGTTCTTCCAGCCGCATAAAAAAGGCGAGATGATGAATACTGAAAAGAACAAGTTTCCTTATAATTAAAAAAATCATTGTTCTAAAGAAAGATATCCAATTTTAAAAATAAAGTTTCGTATTGTTTATCATTAAAGATTTTAAATCTTTTCTAACCAGAACAGTTAAATATAAGAAAAAAAATCGTTGTAAAACTATTTCATAAGAGAACTCGTTCAGAAAAGAAAGATAAAAAAAAAAAAACAAATACGATTGCACATAATTCACAAAGGAAACATGTTTCTAATAAGGCAAAATCTTGCCTCTCTAAATCTTAAGCATCAATTATTTTATCTATCATTATTTTATGTATATTTTATAATAAGTTTACAGATTATGAAAAATAACAAAATATTGAAACAATTTTTTTATTTGAATTTTATTCTGTTGAAGTAAGTAACTTATTTTATCTTTTAAAAGTAAAGGGAAAAAAATCTGCATCAAAGGAAACGTCTGTTTCTAAAGCAGTTTAAAATAAAGTGAAAAGTTAAAACGTCTACATTTCCAATGAACAAAATAAAGAAATGAGAAATGCAAGTTGGAAGAAACTGATCAATCAATCTTGACAGCTGTGCAAGTGCTCTACTCATTTGTCCCCATATTTCCCCCTCCAGTTTGATCATAAATTAGCCACACCCTTATGAAATTGAAACTACCATGTGGGATACAAAATTAATTCTATCCCTTTTGAGGATTTTTTTATTTGATATAAATCAATCTCTTTTGTTTTTTTATTAGTTGTTAACTGCTATTTTTTTTTTGTTTTGTTAATTGATGCTTGTTTTTTTTTTAAAATCATATTTAGTTGTTAGCTTGTTTTTTTTTTATCGTTATTAGTTGTTAGCTTATAAAAAATAAATAATTTTATTTCTATAATATAGATAATTATTTTAATTTATGAAATTTCTTAAGATGGGACATTTTTAAATTCCCCAGCTCATAATCTACGATCAAAACATCCGTAAATCTAGTGTTAATTCAACTATATTTTCATTTAAAAAAATAAGAAAAACGTTTTCAGAGTAAACATTACGAATTAGGTTCGTTATTTCGGATAATTTTCGGTAAACATCTGTTTTTGAATAAATCCACCATGATCAAAAAACTCTCACGTGTGGCTTGAGATAAACAAATTCTACGGATAGGTCGCCTCAGCGTACAGGACGTACATCGTGATAGCCCAACTTTTAAACACGTATAGGCCGCGGCCTATTTACCAGAAATTACTGTACTATAGTGACTTTCAGGGTTTCTTTATATTTCATCCTCCACTTTCAGGGATTTTGTTACTAAGTCACTATCACCCCTGAGTTAATAAAAATGATTTATTATAAAAATGACTTCATAATACTTTTTTAACATTTTATGGGCAGTATCTGGCCTTAATATCACTTAATTGTGCTTAAAAAAAACATAATTATTCTTTGTATTTGCTTTTCTGTTTAAAGGTTGATTTAAAAGTATCCTTTTAATTTTAAAACTGATATTTCATAAACAAATTATTTTTTTCAACAATCTCATTTCTGTTGATTAAAGGAAAAAGACAGAAAGAAATATGAATCGAAAATTGATGACTTTTTTAATAAATGACTGTCTTTTTGCAGTTATGGGAAATGTGTTGTTAATTCATTGATTGTGCAAAATTTCTCATTTTTGTGGTATTATATACATAGGTTGAGTTTGTAATATTTTTATTTGTTTAGTATTTATAGATATAGATGTTACAAATTGTTTGTTTAAAATAATGAGATGTTTTAAATCATCGCATTACATTGGTCTGATTTATCTCTGAAAGTTATTTTGCTGTTACAAAATGTTTTTTTTTTTTTTTTAATAATTCATTTTTTATGGTAATTTTAGGTTATTGAACGGGCTAAAAACTTTGGTGCTGGTTTACTTCAATATAAGTTAAAACCTGGTAGTTTCGTTGGTATATACTCTACTAATAATGTAGAGGTAATTTTTTTCTTCATTTTCTCATTTCTTCATTTCATTCTTTCTTAATTAGTTTCTGAGAACTATTTTAAATATTTTGATTTCAGTGTGTGTTGACTGAGCATGCTGCTTATGCTCGCTCTATGGCGATTGTTCCTATCTATGATACTCTGGGTCCCAAAGCCTTTACTTTAATTGTAAATGAAGGTTAGTTCCTTTTTTTTTTGTATCATATTTTGTTTTTAATATGATTCCTGAAAGGAATCTCTATTTTATAAAGTATTTATAAGGATTTGAGTATCGTCAGATTTTGCCTATTAAAATATTTTTAAATTGCTGTTACATATTATGCCATTAAAATTCATATAAACATTTATAATATGTCCCAGAAATGACCTATGATTTGGTCGAAGTGAAATAGTCGTCCCCACTTAATACTAAATCAAATAATTCTTTGAACAAAATTTAATGGAATCAAATCATTTTATATGAAATTTAATATTAAATTTCCTCATTTAATTGTATGTATTGTTTTCAGTCTGCTTAATTGCATAAAGAAGAGGTACTGAATTGAAAAAGAAGTTATTTATTTCACCAGTTAATATGGAATTTTTGTTTTTCAGTTAAAAAGAATAAAATACAATAGTTGTTCATTTGCTACTCTTAACAGGTGTTATTGGTATATTTTAAGAATTAATCAGATCTTGCTGGCAATTATACATTGTAGTAAATGAAAGGGGTTTACCCCTTAAACAAGGCCGTTTTAGACTCGCTTAACTGGCACATCATTTAGAATGTAGGAAGGTACAGAGTTATTTGTTTTGTGATCAAGACTTGTGGTCCCCTCCTGGTGCAATGTTAGTTTTGACAAAAAGAAAAAAGTTTAAAAAACCTGCCAAACTTGTGTATAGTGTGTCTTGTCCTTGTTAAGGGGTGTGTGTTACCCCTTAAACAAGGCCGTTTTAGACTCACTTAACTCGCACATCATTTAGAATGTAGGAAGGTACAGCGTGGTTTGTTTTGCGACCAAGACTTGTGGTCCCCTCCTAGTGCGATGTTAGTTTTGACAAATAGAAAAAAGTTTAAAAAACCTGCCAAACTTGTGTATAGTGTGTCTTTAAAGTAGTTTACTCATTGCTTACTCCTGTGAATAACAGGGTGCGTAGCGTTTTTAAAAAGTGCTTAAAGATGCTCATTTTCTTTTTTTGAAAGCCCTTAAAAGTGCTTTTTTTAATAATTAATTCAACCCCAATCTATTTCGGGGTTCAATCGGTTCGTAGTGTATGAAACCCCTTTCATTTTATACATTTCACAAAATACTTGGGGGTCCGTATTTGCGTATATTGAGCTGGATTCAATGGAAAGGATTTTTGTCTCTCATGTGCAACTCTGCTGCATTTTGCAAGAGATTCTCAATTTCGCACTTCATTTTCCGCCCTCTGGAATAAAACCGTAAAATCTATGGAATTTTTGCTGATTACTGAGACCAACTAAGCATTGTAAAAATTTTTTCTCTGATAGCAATAGAATTTTTTTTTTCTCTGTTTACTTTCATCGTTGGTGACGTGTCTTCGTCACTGGCAAGCAAATAATACTAGATAAAACCATTAATTGTCAGAAACTTGACAACCCTGTCTAATTATATTTTTTGAAGTGCTTAAAAATATTTTTTGAGTGCTTGAAAAATGCTAAAAGGTGCTTATTTTTTGCTGAAAAATTTGGCTATGCACCGTGATTAACTCTGAGTTGGTTGCAGGATGAATGCAAAAGGGAATGATTAATGTTTATATAAAAAAAAGAAAGTCTTGGAAACAATAAATTTGGAATATCTGGAAAATTAAAAAAAAATTAATATGAAAGCACACTAAAAGTAATAAGCAACTTATGAAAGTCTTACTAGAAAAGGAAATCTAGTTTGGATTTTGATTGAAGAATTAAACTGGTATCAAAAAGTCTTAGATTACAGATTTTTTTGGAAGGAATAAATTTATATTATAATACTTATATTATACTTTTCATTAGCATTGATTTATTTTTATATAATTTTAAATGACATTTATATTTTAATATTAACACTAGCAGCTTTAATTATAATTGTTTATTGATCATAAAATTCAGTTCATTTAATCAAAATATTATACTATGCATTAGCTGTCATAAAAAGTAAAATTTTGCCTTTAAGATTGAGTGATGCTCTCCCCTTTTAATTGAATAATCCGCTTAATTAAATAGAGTTGTTTAGAACCTACGGTATTCCTTTAACCCTTTGCTTGTGGCAGGTACAGCATATGTACCGGTAGAAAAAACTCCTCTTATTGCGGCACTGGATCAGCAGTTGTACCAGTGGTTCTCTTCCCCCTTCTCTCCTAGACCGCCATCGCACCTGTCATTTCTTCAAGAACCCCCTGTAATTTTGGCCTATTGTGAGGAAAAGACTTAACGCTGCTCGCTTTGGATTCAAATTGGCTGAAAGATTTTTCTCTTTTAATAATAGTTGGCGAGTTTTAAGGAATGAGAATGTCTTTCTTTTTCTTTGTAGTATTAATTACATTTCATTCGAGATCTTTTCAGAAACGATATTTAGCGAATCCTAGTTTATTTTTTTCGGTTAATTTATTTGTTAGTTACGTTTTTGTTATTTTTTTCAATCTTTTGATAATGTTTTAATTAAATTTTTGTATACTTTTTATTTTTTTAATTTGTTGCTTCAGTTTGGTATTGTATTATTCTTTTTACATTGAAAGAATTTTTCACATTTCAAGATGCCATGTAGAGTGAGACCGCTCACTCAAGAAGAAATCGATAAGTCAATGTATGATTTCGATGTTGAAACCTACTCAGATTCTGAATCTGATTCTAAGGAGGAAGAAAAAAAGAATGAAGTTCGTGAAATTGATAGTGATGATGAATTTTTAAAATTTTTAAATACTCAGTTAATCTCAAATGTATGACTTCAAAGTTTCAAAAATAAAGTTTATTAAAAAGGTATCGCTTTCATATTACAAAGTCAGATGATCATATACAATCGAAACCAGTCTAGAAATTCTACGCATTAATTAGAAGAAAAAAAAGATGTACAAATTATATATTTAGCTAAGCTGATTTCTTAGAAGTGCTATAAATATTTACTCTCTCTTCATACTTACACTCAGTTTTTTAATTTCGTAAAAACAGTTGTTTAAAAACCATGGAAAAATTTAAAATTTGTTTTAGGGGAAATTTCAGATTGCATAATTTACGCTTCTGTGTCTGGTTAAATAAATAAATCACTGAATGAAAGTACCAAATACTAACGGATAAGACATTGCTCGAGAAATAAACAGTATTATAACAGTAAATAAAACTAAATAATTTAAAGTAAAATCGTTCATTATTACGTAGGTGATCGATAAAATATTTAGTATTTAGTGAGCTAAAAATTACTTTATAATATTGTAAAATTTCATAGTTTGATATTTTAAAATATTTGTTAACATTTTATACGTTTGTTTTAAAAATTTAGTTACATTATTAAAAACCTATAAACATCACAATTTCAACTTTATTCTTCTAAAACTTTTAATGTCTATAATAATTTATGTCGCCCCTTTCTAAAATAGTTATCTTCTAAAATTTTAAATGATGTTAATATTAAAAAAGCAACAATCTATAATTATATTATTAAAACAGAATATTGTTCTTTTTTTTACTATGAGTAATTTGCAGTTTCATAGTGTTAAAGGGAAAATTTAATTAAACGTTTCAAACTCTAAATCTAACGTGCACAAAAAGATGGAAGCATACGTAAATTTCTTTATTGGTAATTATATTGAACCGAACTTTTGAAACTGTGAAACAATTTCTTTCTTTTAAGAAAAATAGCATTTATATTATTAATTTATTCCAAAAAAAAAGAAAGAAAAATACTGTTGAAGGCTGAAAGTTTGTTAAATATTTGTGGAAAGAGGAGAGACTATCAGAAGGTTTTGAATGCTTGACCTTGAAAAGGAAGTTTAGTCACAATGAAAAAATTTCTACTTTTCAAATATTCATATATGATAAATTACTGAACTATTTTAGAACGGTATCGTTCCCGCCTCTTGCTTCAGGTTCAAGAGACAAATTTTTCTTTCAAGTTCCGATGAAATCTTTCCATTGAGAGCTTTAGAGTTAGTCATAATGTAACTTATTAAGCACAAAATAAATTGTTATTCCTTCTCTAAAGATAACGGATACCAAAATATTCCCGCCTCTTCCACAGCAGACGAAGTGCCATTTCCTGCTTTTTGTTGTGTTATCAGTCAGAATATGTTTTAGGTGGTCCTCTTATTTATTATATATTTCTGTTACTGTCATTTTTGAAATTCTTAACAATAGTTATTCTAAACACCTTAAGAAAGACCACACTGTGACCAAAGGAAATGTATGTTTTACAATCATTATGTCAATAGAACTTGTATAGATGCGTCTGACAACAATTGATGACTTAAAAATTTTCATATACATATGCCAATCGTGAAATACTTCAACTTAGCGCATAATTTTTTTTGTATAAAATCTTTTCTGCTTCTAACAAAAATTAAAATAAATAAGAAATTAAGAGGAATATTCTTTTTTGAATTATAAAAAAATAAGGAAAGTATTAAGGTAACCATTCACTGATAACTAATATTATTACTCATTATTATTTTGTATTAATTATTTTATGAGATTAACTAATATTTCAAAACAAAATTTTAAAATGAAATGGGATTTTTTTTCTTTCAATATGAGGCCCAAATATAAGCTAAATAGAAACGTGGTAAATTATTTTATTGTGTAATATACTTGTTGTAAAAAAGATAAACAATCGTAATTTTTCTTCTTTGAACATATTTAAAACATATTCTTTAATATTTTTAGTGTTTTTAACATTATTTTATAATTCTAATAATGTTTATATAAAATATTCTTGTGAAATCTTAATGAATTTCTATTGAATATACGAGTGTAACATTTATGTATTTATGAAAGAAATGAAGGCAAAAGGTACTCGGAAAATTTTTAATTTAAAGAATGTTAATATTTCTATTTTGCGTAAATGTAATAGACGACAGTCTACATTTGCTATATTTTTAACAGATAAAATAATCTTCTAAAATGTAAAAGAGTTACAACGTTCTTCGTTAGAAGTTTAAAAAATTTGCCATTTACAATTATTTATTATAATTAATGTGTTTATGATTTTAAGATGAATTGCTTCAAAAAATGCTTTATTAAAAAAAAATATATAAGAGTTTTATGTGTAACAGTTTATTAAAAAATTTTCTGATACAATAAAACACATGTTTTATTTTTAAAATTTTTTCAAAGGAATGCTTGCTTTGCATAAGAGAAAATATAATTTTATTTTGTAAAATTAGTTAAAAGTTAAATTTTAATTTTTCTCATAATGTGTTTCATCACAAAAAATGCCAAAGTATGCATAACTATACCGAAATATATGCCGATAATGATGCACACTACAACCCTGCAACTTCTGCCTCCAAGCAACGTGGCATACAAATTACAACAAAACGTTTCCTATTCATATCTGGTTGAAGTAGTTACCTCCCACTGACTAAGTGGGAGAAGAATTTCTGCAAAAATGCGCCCTAACCAGAGGAAAATTTTTTCACCTGATTAGCCGCAACTAAAAGGTTAAGCAGGGTTGACTGTTTGTTGCATTCTGCTTAGGAAACTAGAAAATTTCTTTACACCCAGTTACAATCTATATTATATAAAACGCTAATACGTATGTATGTATTAATAAAACCGATGATATTTCTTTTCTCGCGTTGGCAACAGTTTTCATTTTTAATTGTAGGCGTTTTGTTTTTAATTGTAGGCGTTTTGTACAAATCTCTAAACTTTTTTTTGTATTTATCCACATAATTAAGAAGTTGTGAACTCATTACATAAACACAATAGCATTTGTCTTCGATTCTAACCGAATATGTGTGTGCCACATCTCCGATTGTCGCAGAGAAAAAAACGATTGGTTGGTTTTGAGTTCTGAAATAGTTCCTTTTAATTGGCAGAAATGAGAAGTGTTATGCTATTTGAAGTACTTTGTACAACAAAATAAGATTCTTTTCACAACACTTAAATATTTACTTTATTTTCTTCATATATAGAGAGAACAGTCGGCAAAGAATTCTGTTAGGTTAAAAACATTTCGCTAAAAACGAAAAAAACAAAACAAATTCTAAAAGAAATAAAAGTAAACAACTCAAAAAATAAAAATGCTGTTGCCAGCCATAGAAATTTTTGAAAGTTATAAACAACTCAAAAAATAAAAATGCTGTTGCCAGCCATAGAAATTTTTGAAAGTTAAATTAGCAACATAAATCAAAATGACATACAAGTGCAGCTAGATCAAAATTATGAAACCTGAGTGCTTGACGTAAAACTATTGCTATTTTATTTTGAGTTGAGCGCTTTACTATTCCACGTTTTGTTATGGCGTTTCCTTTTTAATTCTAGACGTTTTGAACAAATCTCTCAACTTTTTTTCGTATTTATCCACATAATTAAGAAGTTGCGAACTCATTACATAAACACAGTAGCATTTGTCTTCGATTCTCACCGAATTCTAACCGAATATGGGTGTGCCACATCTCCGATTGTCGCCGAGAAAAGAACGGTTGGTTGGTTTTGAGTTCTGAAATAGTTCCTTTTCATTGGCAGAAATGAGAGGTGTTATGCTATTTTATTTTGAGTTGAGCGCTTTACTGTTCCACGTTTTGTTATATAATTAGTTACGAGTTAAATGCTGTTTTATTATTTCATATTTTAAGTTAATATTTTGTTTTATTTTAAGTTAAATTTTATTAGAATTAAATTATGAATTTTAATAATCTACGTACAGTATATAACAATCTACGAAGAAGAGAGAGCCGCTCTAATGAAACTCCAGAAGAGCAACATCAACGGAGAACAATTAGAAATGCTACAGAACGAGCACAACGATGAAACCTAGTTTCTAATGAAACAACTGTGGTGATGTCCTAATAAAAGGGATTAATCGTAAACTTAACTAAATATAAGTCTTAAACAAGTGGCCATGTTCAGTTCATCACCACGCATATTGAGATAAGAACAAATAACAATTAAAAAAAAATAACATACTCTTAGGAAAGAGAACAAGATCATTTGAATGATGACTATTTGCATATAGTTAAAACTATTTATTTTGTTTAGATTGATTAAGATAATTAAGTCAACAAATTTTGAACCAGGAAGGCCTTCACACTAATTAACACAATTAAAGGAACAACATAAAAATAAACATGATATTACAGAAATGTGATGCTGCACTGCTACAAAAAAAACAATCATGGGGATGATAGACAAAAAAAAAAGAAATTTATAGATTCACTTAGCTGTTGAGGATCCTCATCTCATCCCTTTTTTATCTCTCTCTCTAGACCTGCTAAAACCCTCCAAAAGCCTACACCACTCCTATTGGCTCCTACCACCATCACCAAAATGAGTAGGGCAATACTTGCTATTTCTGTTTTTTTTTTTTTTTTTTTTTTTTTTTTTTTTTTTTTAGGGCAGAAAAAGGCAGGTGAGAACTTATAAAAGATAAACTGAAACTTTAAAGGAATTATAGCAGTGCAGAGCAGTGCAGCAAAGACAAAAGTAACACAACATCACAAAAACAATACCACACAACTGTAAAACAACATCAACAAAATTAAGGTTTAGAATTGCCTTGGAGAAATTTGAATTGTTAACAATGACTTAAACAAAAAGTTTTATTTTAACTGACAAATACTATATTATAATTTTAACTTTTTCTATGACTATACTCATTTTCTTACTCTTTTTCTTTGTTTTTTATACATTTTATATTTTTGTGATAAAATAAAAAACTTATAGTTGTTCTGCTTCTGAACACTGATGGTAACGCAAAATGATGGGCTTCATCAACAATCAAAAATATATACATTTATTTTACAAATTCCATATTATTAGGGTGGCGCCCTTCAGAGAATTAAAAATACAAAATTATCTTCATTGACGCCGATGCTTTACACCCGGCGTTCAGTGGCAGACTACTATAGAGTATTGAGTATAGTAAAGTGCTGCGAGCTCTCTGCTTTCCCTTATAGCTCTGCATTTCAATAGGTAAGGCTTAATTTAGCCTATCAAGATTTATATGACCTCTGAGGCTTCAAATTCAACATGCTTCCACCGAGTCCAACAGGGAACTCGGCAGACTACTATTTCATATTGTTTTACAACACATGGCTTTAGCCCTCTGGTGGGAAAGACTTTAAAACTAAACTTACAACAGTTACTTTTCTCAACAACTGAAATTTAGAATAGTGTGATTAAGAAAAATATGTGAACTGTTTGCAATTTCAAATTAATATTGAAATGTACAGGTTTCGAATTTTCTACAGTGAAAAGTTTTCGGAACTTCAGTGTTAAAAAAAGTATACAAAAGCTAGACGTTAAGAACGTATCCAATGAGCAAGCAGGGGGCGAAGCCTCCTAGTTTAGCTTAAAAGTTCACTGAAAAAGTAACAAACTGAGAAAGGATACAAAATTTTTTTTCAAAATAACCACCATTTACAGCAACAACCTCTGTGAACAACAAAAAACATTCTTTTAATGTTTTTTTTTTTTTTTTTTTTTTGTAGAAGTAATATTTGTTGAGAAACTTAAACTAATTTTGAAATTGGGTGGAGAAAAAAAATCTCTTGTTTCTTAAACAGAAAGCAGCAAAATTTTTTTTCTTTTTAATTGATTTTTCAAATCATTGGTTTTCTTTAATGTAGAAATTATTCACCCTTGCAAAAAATATCTGATTTTTGTATTGATTTTCATACCAGTAATTTATAAAAAAATAATTATCAAAATTTGAACTTTTATTTTGCAGCTGAAATATCAGCTGTTGTCTGTGATAAAGAAGAGAAATCATTGGCATTACTGAATGACAAAAGTGAAATGCCAACACTAAAGCTGATTGTACAGATAGATCCAATTTCTGAAGCTGCAAAGAAAAAAGCAAAGGAATGGGAAGTTGACCTTGTTTCTTACAAAGATATAGAGGTTTGTTCTTATTTGTAGATCTTTTCTTATATATGAGCTCATTTTGATTACTCCCCAAAACTTTTTTTTAAACACAGACTTTAAATCTGTGTCTACCAGTAATATACTGCCTTGTTTCTATGGTATACACCAATTGCAGTTATTTTTGATAATTTGTTTTCAACTCTTTTCTTTCTGGGTTGGATTTTTGACATCAAAAACTGGTATTTGACACATCAAAAATCTGTGGAAAAGTGTCAAAATCTGACAGAAACATAACTGTTTTAATCATGAACAATACTTACATAATAATTATTACTATAATAAATTTTTTAAAAAGTAAGATATTTAAAATTTGATTTCTCAGAAACTATTCCACCAATTCCATTCAAATTTTGTGTTTTGCCCTATAAAATTTCGTCCTTTGAAATGATGTCCCACTGGTCAGGGAGAGCAGGGAAAAACTGGAATTGTCAGGGAATTTTGTTTTAACTCCAAAAATCAGGGAATAGTCTGGGAAATTTTGCAATTTTTTGACAAAAACCTGGAATATTCCTATATCATACCTGGAAAATAACTAATCTTAAAATTGTCAGTAACAGTAATCAGTTACTGAGATTAGAGTTAAATAATTCTTACATCTATTACAATTATTTTTTATAAAAATTTCACATTTTGGTCAATTTAAAATGTTTTCATCCTCATTTAATAATATTTTTTACACAGAAAATCTAATATTTCATAAAACAAATAAAAGAATCAAAGTTTTCTGATGAAAATATGGTCTCAATTTTCATTGAAATTTACCTGGTATACCTGGAAAAGCCAGGGAATTTTTTTTCGTAAATTGACTGAGAACCCTGTGTAAAAATTTGCATTCTTTGCAATTGAAACTTTTTTCAACTGTTATTAAATAAAATAATAAACAATGAATGATTATTGAAAATTATTTTTTGCATGAAATTATCTTTGGACAATCGAATTGTAATTGTGTGCAAAATGTTTTCAATTCGCTTAGAAAGTTTGCAAGATATGGAATATGAAGGAGAAGAAATAAAATTTTCATTAAATGGGTGCTTTTGATAGCTCTTCTGATATAACTATGTAGACCATATTTCCAAGATTGCGGCTTGGTTCAGGAGTTATAATCCATTGAAAGAAAAATAGGCATGTTTATTCAGTGATTTTGTAGCTTAAAATACCATCTGCACTTATATTATATTTATGGTCATCACTGTGAAAGATTATTTCCTAGTACATGAAAATCCGATCATTAGATCAAATGTTTTTTCTATTTTTTTTCTTGCCCATTGTATTACATAAACATTATTATAAATCATGATTATAAAATATATATTATTTGATAAAGAAGCAAATTATAATTAAAATATCAATTATAATTTTTTTCCTACCAATCAATTCAAGTGTTTAATAAAGTAGTTTTGTTTAAGGTTAGTTGTATTTAGTACAGTTAGAATAAATTTTTTGAAACATGTTAATTTCCGTATGTTAAAATAGTTTTTGCTCATCTAGATTCTAATAGAATGAAAAGAATATTTTTGAACTTTTGACTTATTCATTCAAAACTGGAAAGAAAAAAAATGGGTAGTACAGAAGGCTTCAAAACTAGTGTTCTGTTATTGCATGCTCCTGTGAAAGGAACATTAACTAAAAAGTGTAAAAGGAAAATTGGTTTTGCACATAATGAATAAGATGATTGTTTATTGTGTTAACAAATGAATATTAAAAAATGTTTTTTAAGCACAATATGGGCTTTGAGTGCATCAGATGACTCAAATGTGATAAATTTATTATTTTATTAATCAAAAAGAAATTTTTTTTTCTCCTTAACCCTTTCGCGCCTAATGGGACACATATGTCGCAAGCAAATTTCAAAAAATTCTTTTGAGTCAGAAATGCTTCTTTGTCTAATGGGAGACTTTCCCAGCAGTCCTGCCAATATTTTTAAAGGTATTTTCATTCACAGAACATAGATGGCACTACTGTACGATAATGCTGCCCTACTCATAGTTTATGCTACCAAAATTGCTCTGTTGTAAAAAAAAAATTGTTGCAAAAGGTTTAAGTTCAGAAGCTCTTGTGGGCCACATGTGTCTTTGGATATAGGCAGAGTTATTTAAGCACAGTGATGAAAAAGCAATGAGATGGCCTACTCAGTGGTAGACGGATCATGGGTTAGTCCTTTTGCTGTCAGGCTAACCGTGGGAGGTTTTCCTCTCCATGTAAAGCAAATGCGGGTTAGTTCCATAAAAAAGTCCTCCATGAAGGAAAAATTTCTCCCAATATTTTATCCAGGAGTTCCCTTGTCTTCTGGATTGGGTTCAAAATGACAAGGCTCTGAAGTTGAACATTAGTAGTCGTTAACTCCAAAAAATTTTGTTGGCTGTGCAATGACGATTATAAAATAAAATGAAATTAAAATCATTTATTTTGAACTAAATATAAAGATGACTATTTATAAATGACTGTAAAGGAGAAAAAACAGATACATACCGAAGTTCCCTAGGAAACTTTACAACATCTTGGAAAAAGTAAACAATAATATGAACACTAGCATTGATATTATAACATCCAAGGCATTTATACATATTAGGGATGCGTCATGAACCGATTCATAATATCCTGGTCATTCTGCATATCATTAAAATAAGGAAACAATAACAAGTTTGATTTCATACTTTAGACTTTTTAATTAATGTTTAATGAGTTATACAAAAGGTATGTTACTCCTCTAGAAAAATAACATAACCTTGAACTTCAATTTTGCATTATGATGAGTTAAGAATAAGCGTAATACAAAGGAAGATCCAACTAAATAGTCGAACATCATCTGGCCTGCAGGTTGTGCACCCCTAATTTAATATTTATAATAGATTATGAATTTCTACACCTAAAGTTTGACTTTTTGAGAGTAATAGTCGAAACAAAAAAGGTGTTTAAATGTCAAAATGACGAGAAAATATAATTCATTGATCACTTGTAATTATATATAAACTTTTATTTATAATAAATAATTATTTTTCCCTATGTCGAAATTTTGGAATTTTAAGTATTGTGAAAAACTAAGTCAAAAAGGTTTTTTTCTAACATAACAATTACAATCAGATAATACTCTCAATTGTCAAAAACTTATGAATCCTGCTTTCTTCTCACATATAACTAGCTGGTAGTAGAAAAAGAAAATGCTTATTTTTATCATCAGTGATTACATTCAGCATCTTTATCTATTCAATGGATTTCATTTTATACAGAAAATTATAAACACACATTTTACATATGCCATCCTAATAATCGTGAAGAAATGTTGGACACTATTTTGATTTTATTTAAGTTTTAAACTAGAAAATTATGCTAATTTTTAAACATTTAAAAATGAATTGTCTGCATTTAAACTGCAACAATGGTCTTAATGATGCATGTGAAATACTTTACATTGCTGTGTGGTGGCTCTCATTTTGGACATTGTATGTTGAAATTACTTTAAGAATTTCATACAACCAAACAAATTTCATATTCGATGAGTTATATTTATCCTTATTTAATGCTTCTGAAGATATTGGGTGTTATCAACATGGATGCATTTCTCTATATAATATAAATAGATAGAAGTCTGATGCTTGGCAGTCACGTGACTTCAATCAGAAACGGCAAATAGCCACTTGAGACCGCACTTGCGTTGACCAATAGCAAATTTTTAGGCTTCCAATTTATTCTGTTTGATTTGTTACAACTCAACTTCAAGCATGAAGTGTTTTCACTTGAATGTTTATACTTCGTTTGTTTTTATGCATTCGGTTATTTTTACAAGTCATTAACTTTTCAAATTCTGTTTATGAAACGGAACGTAGTTTGTGTTTTTTTTGTTTATATCTTTATAAAATAGAAAGTATAACAACTCTCGCACTAGACAAAATCAACCAGGCCGCAGTGACGAGAAGAGAAGACGGCAACATGAGAGAAGTCGTTGAAATTACGAAAAAAATAGAGAACTTATAAACAATCGTTGACGCAAAGCCAGAGTTGTAGCTACAAATAGGGTTGAAAATCAATACCTAGGTGAATGTCTAAGTGACGACTGCCTTACGCTTTCAATTGGTGGCATGACTGTAAAATGTGATTACTGTGATGCTTTGCTTTTTCAAAATGAGCACGGAAAAATTAAGCATAATTGTTGCCATCATGGTAAAATAGAACTAGAATCCCCTCAGTACCCCGAAGCACTAAGAGAATTATTATTAGGACACTCTTCTGATGCACAACATTTCAGAAAGAACATACGCTCATACAATGCAGCATTTTCACCTGCTAAGGAGATTCTTTTTAATGGTATAAGTTGTGTTTCAGTAAAAGGTGAAGTAAATGCACTTGCAACTACTAGCCTTGTACCAAAAAATGTTGAGAAACCAAGATATGCACAAATTTATATTCATGAAAATGTTGCAGCATATACTTATAGGTTATCTGACAAGTGTAGTTTGCCTGTGTTACAAATAATTCAAAGTGTTATGAACACTAATCTCTATGTTAAAAACTACAAAACACTTTACCAGAGATATGAAGAACATCCGGAAGAAGATGTTCATTTAGTGTTTCGTCGTAGTGCTATTTCTGATAGTTGTCGATATAACTTGCCCACTGCAAGCGCCAGGCTGAAATCACAGCATTCATTGTTACAGGAAATGATGGTCTTATTCCATCTGCAATAGATTTTGTGGTTTATCCGAAACAAAATTATGAATGCCAAAAAAAAAAAAACTATTTAAATTATCTCAACATTTGGCACCCATGGTTTTCCCATTGTTATTTCCATTAAGGAATCCAGGCTACTGGACTGCGGCTCCACAAATTAAGTCTAAAAGTAGGTGCCGTTGTCATGCTAATTCGCAATCTATGCATAACAGATGATTTGTGCAATGGGACACAATTAATAGTGCAAAAGATTACTAACTCAGCTTTATTTTGCACTATTATGACTGGTGATAAGGCAGGAAACACTGCATAAGGATTACCTTAAACACTAAAGATTGCAGCAAATTTCCATTTGCCCTCCATCGCACACAATTTCCCGTTCGATTGGCCTTTGAGATGCAAGTAACAAATCACAGGGCTAAACATTTAGCAGAGTTGGTCTTTTTATTGATCAGAATTGTCCGATTTTTGGTCATGGACAATTATATGTTGTTCTATCTAGATGTCGAACCAAATCAGGTTTAAAAGTGAAAATAATTGGTTTTGTGAAATGTAAAAAATGTGTAGAAATAGTATTTTTTTATAATTTTGGTCAATTTAAAATATATGCAGCTTTGTATATATATGCAGTAAATATATACAGCATTGTATATAGTAATGTATTATAGTATTTTTTTTACTTTGAATTATTATCAAATCAGTTATGCAGTACAAAGTAGTTTTGTGAAATGTAACAAAAAAATTATTATATAGTATTTTTCTATCAATCTGCAATGTATTACACTTTGAATTGATTTAGTTAGAATTTTTGATTGACTTTATTTTTTATTGATAATGAGTATAGACTTTTATTTAAAATTTTAAGTCAATTTTTTTATATTATAGAGCGTTTCTTAAATTTTGTTTATGAAGCAAACGGAAATTGATTGCGAAGCAATCATTGGGGGTTGGCGAGCGAAAGCGAGCAGGGGGCTCTGCCCCCTAGTTATTTTAATGATTTTCTTTGAGACTATTTCTTATTCGATTCTAAAATGATTGAATTTGTGTTTTTACTTCACAATGTTATATCATATTAAGCTTTTAATTCTTTTCATTGTTTGTTTTTGTTGTTTGTTAATTTTGTTTGAACAAATGCATTTTTTTTCTTTAGAAACTGGGGGAAACTCATTCTCAAAATGTGATTGTAAGTGTTTTTCTTTCCTTATCTTTTTTCTTTCTTTTTATAAATGTTTTTTGGTGATATTCTAAATAGTGAGTATCACAATTATTCACTGTCATTGAGATGTACAATATTTTCAACTACATTGATTACTCAAAGGTTTACTAAAAGTACACTCAATATTAAAGAACTTTATCTAGTTTTTTAAATTTAATTTTGTTTATTAATACTACTTAGTGTGGTATCTGATAAATAAAGTTAAAATTTAGAGTTACTAAAATTAAAGAATATAAGAAAAAAAAATCAGACTTTAATAAAATATCTGAGAAACTTTTTAATTCTTTTAAACTCTTCTTAAATTTTCTGACTAATTATTTTGTTTTAAATTTGTACGGTTCATTTTTCGTGGGTATTTTGTTTGAAAAAATTTCTCAGTTTTTCTATTTGGAATTTCTAGTATGAATTATTAGCATCTTGAGTAGTTGTTCAGAGATATTTTATAATTGAAATAAATGTTTCAAATAAAATGTCTGAGAAACTTTTAAATTCTTTTAAACTTTTCTTAAATTTTCTGATGAATTATTTTGTTTTAAATTTGTACGGTTCATTTTTCGTGGGTATTTATTTATTTATTTTTTTGGTGGGAAAAATTTCTCAGTTTTTCTATTTTGAATTTTTAGTATGAATTATTATCATCTTGAGTAGTTGTTCAGAGATATTTTATAATTGAAATAAATGTTTCAAATTACGTTGAGAATAACTACCTGGAATGCGAAAGAGGTGACAAATTATGAGTACTTGGGTGCCCCTGGCAGAATCATGGCGACATTGTCGCAGAACGCTACAGAGTTCTTGCAGAAAGAACTTTGATTTAGAAAGTAAAAAAAAAAACCATTACTTTTTTTTTTGCAGAAATTCTCGAATTTTTTTAAAATTTAGAATTATATTTAAAACTGTGTGCATAGCATTTTTAAAAAGTACATAAAGGTGCTTATTTTTTATTTATGTTTTTTAAAAGCCCTTAAAGGTGCTTTTTTTATTCGGGGTTTGTAAAAAGTGCTTAATTTTCTGTCTTTTAAAAAGAGATTTTTTCTTTGCAGTATCGATTGTCATTCTAAATTACAAAAAGTGCATGATTTTCACAATTTTCTCAGCAGTATTTATCAGAAACAAGTTATTTTATCATGATTATGCGAAGTTTTTAAAAATGTTTCTAAATTTCATTGATTTTATGTTTACAAATTAAGAACTTTTAATGATAGAAATTTTTTTTATTATTACTAAACAGATCCTAATAATGATTTTTTTTGGGAAAGTGATTTAAAATATTTTTTGAGTGCTTAAAAGGTGCTTATTTTTTGTTGAAAATTCTGACTACGCACCCTGTAAAAGATGCCTTTTTCGCTTATTGGTGTGGAAAGAAATATTTCTGATTTTTTTTGTTCTTACTTGAGAAGAATGAAAAATAAAGAATAATGAAGTAAAAAACTTCTTTTCTGCAGAAATGAATGAAAGATTTTGTTTTCTTCATAATTATATTCAAAAGATGCCTTTTTCGCACATCAGAAGCTAAAGAAAAGCTCGTGATTTTTCTATTCGTATTTGGGGATAATGAAAAATAGAGAATAATGAAGTAAAATAATTTTAGTTTTTCTTTTCTACAGAGATTTTTTTCTCTTGAATTATTATATAACAGAGTTTATTATGTAACAAAACTTATACTTCATTTTTCAAAAGATTCCTTTCATGCGCATCAGAGGGAAAAGAAATTCTCTTGATTTTTCGATTCTTATTTAAAAATAAAAAAATTCGATAATGACTAGTTTCAGCTGGAATTTTAATTAGAAAATATAAGGGGAAAAAACTGAAATCGAGAAAGTTGAAAAGATAGTTCCATTCTAGAAATCGTTTTCTTTCATTGATATATTTTTTTTACACCATAATTCACATTTTAATAAAATTTGACTGTGAGTGGGTTATTTTGTTACAAATTTAGATTTGTAGCAATTTTTTTTTTTTTTTTAATATGGTTGAAATAAAATAGATCCAATATTTTTTAAAAACATTATGTACATGAAAGTTTTAAATCACTCATTTGAGTTTCCACTTTTTCGCTGACAACTCTTGCAGATTCTATCGTAAGTATTTGCAGTGTTTTGATAATTTTTTTAGCAACTATTGCTACGAATTTTTGCTTTTTTTTCCTTCAAAATCCCAACGTCTTTCATTGTTTTGTTAATATTTATTTTCTCGTGAATTTATGAAATATATCGACATAATTATGGGCCGCCGATTCAAGAAATTATTTGATACGCTCGTTTTGCGCCAATATTCTTGTTAATCCATGCGGTATATCAATCGTTCATTTGGCAGTTGTTGAGGAATTTTCACATTTAAAAAAAATACATCTCAATGTTTTTTATACAATTTAATTATATGAGCAACTCAAATCAATTATTTAATTTTAATATGACGGTTTCATCATATATTCAACTTTTTATTGCTTGAACGACCGAATTCAACGGAGTTTTTAAAATTCTGGTTATTTCTCAGTAATATTTCTGCACATAAAATTTACATTTCACATTTAAATAATCACTTTTTGACACGCTCACTTTATGGCGGTATTATCGAAAACCCATGTAGTATTTCCATTGTAGTTTCGGCAGTTATTGACATTGATTTCCACATGATTTTAACTATCCCAATATATTTCTGACAATATGGGAAGTTTGAATTGTGCATATGAATATTTAATTTTTAAAGCAATGATTCTATCGCTTTTTTATTGGGGGGGGGGGGGGGGCATTTATTTCTTCACAGTTTTTAAAATTCCATATTTTTAATGCATTATTTATTACAACAACTGAATCTCGAAACAAAACAAGCATTTAGTACCCCCTCCTTTTTTTATGAGTACGATTTGTGAGATTTCGCTGATCTTTTTTTTCTTTGGATGGATTTCACGATTTTTAATTATTATTATTTTTTTGATGTGATGATTTATGAAATGGGAAAAAGGAAATAATTAGTGTTTTCCTCCTACAAAATGTGAGAATGTCACCCATGATATTAGAATAAAAAAAATTATTGCTTATTAATTTTTAAATATATATATACAATCTTATTTAATCCAAAAATGTATTTTTTTCTTTGTAAAGACAACTTTTCTGTTTAAATTCCTAACATGTATATTTCTTATTGTAAAAAATATCTTGCAGAAAGATATTAGTGCTAGAGAGATTTGTCGCAGAAAGCCCAACAAATTTCTGCCACAAGGCTTGGATGACAGTAAAAGTTTGATTTTTGAAATTAATCTTTAATTTATATTATCTTCAAATGAAAAATGCCTATTTTAATTATAACTTCACATTAAGTGAAAAGTAATCTCTAGTTAAAAACTACTAATGCATGTGCCATGATATATGCAGAACGGACTCTTCACAAAACATCTTTTCATAAAAATTTACCCTTCACGAAATATTTTAACTTCAAATCAGACCCTTCACAAAATAATATATCTTTTAATCGGACCCTTCACAAATTGGTTTATCTTCATTATTGTTATGTTAATCAAATAAACCCTTCCCAGGTAGGGGGGAAAGAAAGACAGATGTAAACGAACTATGTTTTTTTTTCCGGCAGACGCTTCTTCCTTTATTCGTCCAAAATGAATATTTTGCGTTCAGAGTATAGGCAGGACCCTATTTTCTCTAATTCACAAAAGCAGGTCTCTGATTGAAAGAATGTGACTTAACGTTTATTTTATATTCACAAATTATGAGTAATTTTTCACAATTTTACAAAAACGGACCTTTCACAAAATGTCTGGACAGACCCCTGATATATATTCTTGTTTTTCCAGCCACCTAAGCCTGATTCTTTAGCGTGCATCTGCTATACGAGCGGCACTACTGGAAGTCCTAAAGGAGTGATGTTGACTCACAAAAGCATCATTGCTAATGTGAGCGCTGTGATGTTACAATTGGTATGTCATTTCAAACATAAACTATATTTTTCATTTGAAAAAAGTAAAACTGTTTGATTTTTTTTTTATACAACTAAATTATTGTAGTTTTTATGGATAGTAGGCAATGTCTGAAAAAATTTGATTAACTGTTATGGATTGTATAATTTAGTACTAGATATTAACTAATGATTCTAAACAATTTGATTAATTTAATAATTAAGTAGTTTCATTTTTTTAAAGCTTTATATTTAACCGCTTAAATTTTTATTCCTTAGTTAAAGATTTGCTTAATTTCGAGTATAAAACGCTTTAATGATTAATAAAGTATTTAAATTAGTATTAAGCTAAAATATACAATTTGTTAAAAATTCTGCAAATTTAGCACTTTTAAATTAATTTTTACCAACGAAAATTTTTTTTTATTTAATGCATTTTGTATTTTTTTAAAAATATAGTATAGCATTTCATATATGTCTTTCAAGGTATTAACATTAAACGATGAATAAATAAAAAAAATTTAAAGTTGCATATTTAATAATTTTATGCAATTTTAATGAAATATAAAATTGTTTTCACATTTTTACATTTTATTTAAGAAAAACATTATTACTTGAAGATAAGAATGTGAAAGAATGAAGTTACATATATCTATATATCTGTGTGATATGGTATACAGTGGAAAGTCACGTATCCGGAATCGGTGGGACTTCCGCAAGTCCGGATAATAGATTTTTCCATATAATAGACCCCAATTAACGATCTGAATCTAAGAAGCAAAAAATAAATAAACATTTTTTTCGAGCAATAATGTTTTAGTATTAGAATGATATCTAATCAATCAAAAACAAAATATTAGAAAAAAAATTATTATTGCTTAAAATATAGAAAACAAAAAAAATATGACAGTTATGAAAATATTAATTGTTCTCTTCACCATTTTGAACTAGAACGATTTAAGCAATAAGCGGAAATTCCCGTCATTCATTACGTCGGATAGGTGGAGGAGAAAAATTGATTTCTTCCTTATTAGTATACAGAAAATATGCGTAAAGAGGAGGTCGTTCAAGTTAAGGGCGGGGAAGTGACAAATTCCTATTTTCTCTCTGATCATTAGCTATCAATCAAGCATAAAGGCGCCACATGCATGTTCCTCCTCCTCTTTTTCCGCAGTATTTCTTTCCCTAACACTCTAATAAAAAGGTTCCAGGAAATGTCTCTTATTGGCCAGCTGCATTGGAAAGAAGGGAGGGAGGACTCAGTTGCACTCTTTTGAAAACAAATCTCCCTCTTTTCCTGCATTCCAGAGGAGGAGGATCACTAACAGTCACTGGAGGGTTTTGGTAGATCTTTTCCCCTTTCGAGTGATTTATGGGTTCAATGCATAAATCATTAGAAGCTAGAAAAAGAGAAAACATGTCAAAAGACCTTTTTTTTTTTAAAAGAGAGGAGGAGAGGAAGAGATGTTTGTTTACATTGATTGTTAAAAAGTGTCCAGGAAATCCACCCTTCCGAAAAAGGGACGCCTAGATATGGGATGTTACACTTTATTGCAAACTCTTCATTGGATGAGTGCAGGGCTTATCAGGCAAACCATTTTGATGACCCTCCTATTGTTTAATTTGGATTAATTTTGGCTAACAAGTATTCTTTCTAACAGTTTTCTGTATCCAATATGCCTGATAGCAGAAACCTTTTTATTGATTCTGAGAAATTCTAAGATAAATCTGTAGAGCCCATGGTTAGATATTTGCATATACAGTGAAACCTGCTGTTATGGACACTCCTGCAAAACGGACGCCTCTCAATACGGACATATTTTTAATTCCCCGGGAATCTTCTATGAATAAACCATTATGTATATTCTCCGCAAAGCGGACACTCCCGTAACCGGACGCGGACAGTCATTTTGGCCCTGAAACGTTATTTTCCATCTCTTCAATCCGGACACTACTTTTTCAAAATTTGAAAGGAAAAAAACTATTTCTGTTTTAAATTGCACGGGGAAAAAATGCAACTTTTCGCCATTTTTAAAACATGTAAATTTTTTCCTTATCCATAACTAAAAATATTGTTAAGCTATTTCACTACTGATCAATCTTTCTCCTGTCACCTTGCCTTATCATTGTAAAGAAGGGGGGGGGGGAAATGATACTGCTCTTCTGAAATAATTCGAACAGCTGCATCTTTTGATCTTTTCATCTGGACCACACAGGTTATGAGACCCTTCAAGTTGAAATGACATCTTAAATGCTTTCAATGCTTCTCCCCCATTGAAAATTTCTTTAATTTTCTTAGCAATTTAAAGACTGTATTTAACTTAGCTGGGGTAAAAAAGAGAACAGAAATATAATCTTTGATGTGTTTATATAAATGAAAGGCTTATTCAGACACTTGATAGCTGATCAATTGCGAATAATCAACTCCATAGGTTCTCATGACTTAACTGTGAATCGTGGGAGGTTTACTTTCAAGAAGGTATTAACCATGTTCCCTGTCAATGTAAAGGGAGTTAAACTTAATAACTAAAACCGAATGAGGACTGAAAGCTCCTATTCAGTATTATACATCTGACTTGAGTATCTATGCTAATCGGTAAATTATATCATTTATCTGTAGCTACAGCTGGAATTATGTATTTATATCAAACTTCTTTATATATTCTTTTTTTATTTTTCCTAAAGTTTAAATAAATGTCTGTATCAAAGGTTCTCAAGTTGTATATAGAAAAAGTTAACAATTTAATTTTTTTAAAAAAGAAATGGCCGGATATAACACATACATATATATATAGTGGAGTGATCACTGTCGTTATTATAACCCATTTCTACAATCACAATGTACTATAATGGCACATACCTTTTGAAGAGAAGATGAGGTGGCTTTCGTAACTAAAGAGTCATCCTTAATACCTAACTGAAAAGAATAGTTCCAATGAGGTAGTCAAGAAAAACTAGTCTTTAGATTGGGAACACTCTTTATTTATTTATTTTTTGAAGACTTTGCAGGATTCAGGGCGCAACATCCTTTAACAAGTGGGAGACACCAAAGATTCGCGATGAGTATCACAGGATAGAGCTGGTGGGATTTGGCAGACTCATTTGATAGGCACTTAACAATAAAAAAGAAGGGACTGTCGGAAAATCTCTTGGTAAATGGCAAGATATCCACAACTAGATCATCAACAGCATCCGCAGATAAATAAATAATGTTGGATGAATCAAAAGTGTTGATTCAATTAGAAAAAGATGTGCCGGGAGGACAACCAGCCATGGCGTACACCATATCTCAACCTCCAGGGTGAGGAGGGAGAAAATAAAATCTCTGTTAGGCGGAGAAAAGTTGAATTGAGATGAATAGAACTCGAATGCTGGCGATCTATTTTAGCGCCCGATATTTATACTCTCTGGAAAAAGTCGAAGTTAAATTACTTAAAAATTGCAAGTTAAAGTTGAATTTCCTACAATTACTGAGTTGAGGAGTTACACTCAACGTTTAAAAAAAGGTTCTCCATTGAAAGTGAAGAAACAAGATGCAGATTTCCTTGCTCCTGCGTGTACATCAAACGGGCCGATAAGCAGGTGTTGGAAAAATTCTAGGGAAAGGGAGGGGTCAAAAGAATGGGAAAGGAATTTTATGGGGAGAGTGTCACAATTGCCTAAAGCAATAAGGGGAGAGAGGAAACGGGTGAAGAACTAAGGATTTGTATCAGAAATTAGCAAAAATTACGATTTGGATGTAAAAAAACATGGAATTTATTTGAAAATTGTGACTCAATGTCACATTAAACCCCCCACTGCAAAAAAAAATTTTGAAGAAATTTTTTTTTTTTTTTTTTTTTTTTTGAAAAAAAATTAATTGCTAAAGCGAAAAGCTTATACCAAAAGATTTCAAAGGAAGGGGTTAAATTAATTATTGACAGCCTGCCACTCCCAGTCCACCACTTCTCCACTTACAAATGGTCAGCTCTTACATCAAGAACTATATGTCAAACAATTTGATAGTAAATTAGTCTAAAATGAGGAAAGCTGTGCCCTTAACATAAAACATACAAACAAATAGTATCACAAAACATACACATTAACAGCTCTACATGGCTGATCTGGAAAAACAATCTTAATTGTTTGCTAAATAAAGAAAAAAAACACGAAAAAAAACAATCTTAATTGTTTGCTAAATAAAGAAAGAACACACAAAAAACAATCTAAATTGTGTGTAGCATGAAACAAACTGTTGACATTCAATAGTCAAACCTGAAAAAACAAATTAACATAACAAGCATTGTTGTATGCTAATGTATACGATACTCATTACATACCCGTATCAAAAAGGAATCATTCTACCTGAAGTAGAATGCAAAACTTATCTCCAGAAACATAGCATTATGGAGATAAAAAAATATAAATGAGTATTTAAAAATATCACCTATTAATGTGAAAATAATTTTGAGGTAAAAACATTAACTCAAATTGTTCCTTGTAAGAAGGAATGAAAAATAAATTGATTTGTTTGCAGACATTAGAATGAGAAAAAAATTGGAAAATTGCAAACAAACAAAAAAATCAGACTACCGTTGTAGACTGAGAATACTCAGAGTTTAACGAATGAAAAAAATTTGTACAACAAAATTTTGTACAACAATCCATTAAGTGAATTTTGAAAAAAAACACTAAACCAATCAAAGAAGATCGATAATTATTAATCCGAGTTAAAACGACAAAAAAATTGGATACATCAAATGTATACCCAACAAACTCAAAGTCATTAGTTAGATAAAAATAAGTGCAAAAAAATTAATTAAGCTTTAAAGATTAGAAAAAAAACTTGCAAAAACATTAAATTAATGTAAAGAAAAAACAAAAGCCTAGGCAAAACATTAAACTTAAAAACTTAACACAACTGTACAGGACCTTAACAGGCGAAAGAATCACAAAAATTAATCTCACTTAACCTTGGAAGAAAAAAAACAATGCTTAGTAAAAAAACACAACAAAACAAAACAAGACAAGGCCTTGAAACATCACACATAGCATTGCCTAAAAAAATTTGCTGAACAAAAATGTACAATTAGCAGATTCAGCATGAAAAATTTGTAAACACAAAAATAATTACAACACAAAATCATAACAAAAATTATGATAGCCTGAGGTGTACATTTATACCTCACATATGCACGAGTACTCATACTCTGCAAAAATCAAAAAAAGTATGTAATAAAGTTATGTATTATGACATACTATAAAAGGAAAAAAAATTACTGTACAGAACTACAGGGTCGAGAAAAAAGGGGAAAAAAATTTGGCATTCGAATTCAAGTATCATCATTTAATTACAATTAAGTGTTTACGTAAATTTAAAAAAATCCTAATATCAACATGAAATATTAGTAAAAAAAAATGTAAGTTAGACACGAACAACCAAGACCAAACACGAACCCATAATCATAATATTGGGAGTCGTTACAAGAGGGCACTGCTCATCATCCACAAATAGAAAACAAATCACTATTTGAATACCTCATTCACTTAAAAACAACACATAGTTAAAAACTTAGCACTATTAAATCAAGTTACAAGAATTATATACAGGAAAAAAATTGTAAAAAAATCACTGGTATTGCCTGACAAGCACTACAGGATCCCGCTGTTCCGCGGATATGTAATGACCAGCATCACACACAACGTTACCCATATAGTATTCACCACACATATCAATGTTAAATTTTACAAATTTATGTCAGAAAAATTATTTGTTTCTTAAATTATAAGGACAAGCCTTAGGGATAGTGACATCACAATCATTTACACTATGGGAGGTATCCAAAGAGGGAGGAAAAAGCAAATTTTGCTTCCTATGGGGACAGAGACGCAACCTATCAATATGTACAGTTTGTTTAAGTGCATTGGGGTTGTCTAAAATTTGAATAACATAATCCACATCGTTAAATTTGGAAACAATGATGAAGGGACCATCAAATTTTGGTTTGAAAACATTAGTGTGCTTTAAATAAACAATGTCGCCTATGTCAAGTGATCTTAACTTGGCTTTTGCACTTTGTCGAGAATTTTGTTTGACTTGTGCTCGTTCAGAATTATGGTATGCATTTTCATATGCAACATTAAGCTCATTTAGGGTCTCTAACAAATATTGAGATTTATCCAAATGTACTGGTTCAACACCAGTTTCAAAACAATCAAAAATTAAGGCCAAATTACGACCAAAATGAAGTAAATTAGGGGTGAATTTGGTTGAAGAATTGATCGAACCATTGTATATATTTTGGTGAATTAATAAACTAGTTGCAAATGATACACCCTTCTCATGTAAAGTTAAAACAGAAGACTTAATAGCTTGATTAATTCTTTCACTCATACCGTTACTTTGCGGATGAGCTGCACTACTATGTGCTAACTTAATTCCTAACTTTTTGTTGATTAATTCAAAAACTTCAGCTTTAAACTGAGTGCCAAGATCTGTTAAAAGATATAACATCCTACCATAGTGAGAAATATAATTAATTAAATGTTTAGAAACAGTCTCGGAGGTTAAATTTGCTAATTGATTCAAAATTAAATGGCGAGAAAAATGATCTATGAAAGTTAAAATATATCCACAATCTTTGATGGGTCCGACAATGTCCATTGAGACAAATTGTCCAGGCCTTTGGGGTAACCACATTGATTTTAAGGGAGCAGGTTTGCTCGCAGCTTGTTTATGCTTAATGCATAATTCACATGACTTCACATAATTAGTGGTATCACTATAGCAACCTTTCCAAAAATATCTATTAGACACTAGCTCATACGTCTTTTGAATACCAGAATGGGACACATGACAAATTTTTAACACTTTAGGTTTTAAGGAATTTGGAACTACAATTCTATGCGTATGAGGAAAAAGTTCAGTGGCATACATCAACACGCCATCATTTAAAAAGAAATTTTCAGTTTTAGACTGACTAACTAGAGTTGGTTGGTTTAAAAGGGAAACAATTTCCTGAATATGTTGATCTTTACATTGTTCAGATATAAATGTGTCTAAAGAAATTTCAAGAGGGGAGTCATTATTAGTCAAAACATTAATTACATGGTCTTCATTAATGTCAGTGAAAGGTAAAATTAGTTCAGAATCATTCACATTTAAGGCAGGTTGACAAAAATTAGGATCAGGAGAACGACTAAACCAGTCAGCCAACACATTCTCATGACCAGGTATATGTATAAAATCAAAAGTATATTCACTTAAAGCAAGAAGCCAACGTGTGATAATATCAGCAGGTGATGTAACCTTACGATAATGTTTTAATGGTTTACTATCACTCAAAATTGTAAAATTTCTATTGTACAGATAAAATTTAAATGCTGTAACACCCTTAAAAATGGCATATAACTCAAGTTTGATCGCTGGGTAGTTTTGCTCAGACTTAGATAAAGCCTTGCTAAAGAAAGAAACAGAGCGAAGAGATCCTTCGTGCTCCTGCATCAAAACAGCTGAAATGCCTAATTTACTGGCATCTGTATTAAGAAAGAAAGGTTTATTGAAATCTGGTAACTGAACAAAAGGCTTAAAAAAAAATGCATTCTGTAATGCATCAAATGCCCGCTGTTGTTCTTCAGTCCATTTAAATTTAGATTGCTTTGTAGCAACTTTAGTTAAGACAGCAATTAATTGGGCAAAATTAGGAATTAAATGGCGATAAAAGCCACACACACCTATAAACTTTTTAACTTGTTTAGCATTACGAGGAGTAGCAAAAGAAGTAATTTTGGCAATGTTTGAAAAAGTAGGGGTTATACATTTATGAGAAATTACAAAACCAAGATATTCAACAGAATCTTTAAAGAAAGAGCATTTATTTGGAGCTAAAGTTAAGTTATATTTGATTAAAATTTTAAGTAAGACTGAGATTCTATTTGTCATTTCCTCAAAAGAATTAGCTCCGATGAGAAAGTCATCTTGGTAAGCATGTATACCTTTAATGCCTTCAGCATTCAATTCTTCAATAATTAAATCAACTAGAGCCTGAAAAGTACTTGCTGCCGTTTTGAGGCCAAAGACGAGTCGCCTATTTGCAAACGAACCAAAAGGAGTGGTGAAAGTTAAAATATCCTGCAGATGTTCAGGCAACATGATCTGCCTATATGCTTCCCGAATATCACATTTTGTGAAAAATTTATATTGAGAGATTTCATTAATAATTGTGCTTATTTTTGGTAATGGATAAGTGGAGCTTTCTACCACTGCATTAAGTAATCTTAAGTCTAAAGCCAATCTATACTTAGGTTTACCCTGATTGTTTTCTGAATTTTTCTTTTTGACTAAAACTAGTGGAGCAGCCCAATGGCTAACATGCCTATTAATAATACCGGCTTCCACTAATTCATCCAATTCTTGTTTAATGTCATCCCTTAAAGCATAAGGAATCTCAAAAGGTAAAGTTTTAATTGCATTATCATTCTTTAATGTTAACGAGGGAACTACACGATCAGTGCACCCAAGAGTCTTAATTGTTTTTGAAAAAGCAGCAAAATTTTCTAATAAAATGTTTTGAAGAATTAATTTCTGATCAGTATCTAAATGTCCTAAATCAAAATCAGTAGGTTTTAGTTAATCTTTCCTTAAATTTAAAATATCCTGAGAAGCAGTAATTATATTACACTGTTCTAAATCATTAACCTCATTAAAATTTACATTATTTGCATTACTACTATTTTGTACATCAAAATTAAAATTTAGATTACCTATTTTCAAACTTTTATTTAAATGAACAGTATTGTCAGAATTATTAAGTATTATAGTATCAAAAGAATTATTGTCAACAACATTGATAGAGGGATGAATTATAATATTTGAATTATAAGTAGGCGTGAAATACACTTCCTTATTTGCTAGCTTATCGAAAGAATTAATTCTTAAATGGGCAATGGCAGTCTCGCCTGGTTCAATAGTGAGCTTATTTTTCAAAACAACCTGAATCTGCTCGTTAGGGTTATTATTTGAAGTTAAGTGATCAACCTTATTTAATGGAATACTAAAATTACTGAAATGTGCAGATTCATCTTTATAATTTATAAGAACATTATGTTTCCGTAAAAAATCGAAGTCGAGAATTCCTTGAAAAGTATCACTTTTAATGTCTGCAATAAAGAATTGGTGTCTAAAGAAATGATTATTGATTTTAAAAGAAATTTCAGCACAAGCCGAAAATTATAGTTGAGAATTGACCGTTCTTATTTGGACATTCCTGGATAAATATTTTGGTTTATTATGAGCCCTGATTTCATTAAAAGCATCTAATGTCAACAATGACACTGATGATCCACTATCCAACAAAAAATTTATGTTAACATTATGAAAAATAGATACAATTGTTGGAAGAAGAAATTCATGTGAAACAATATTTATGTGTTCAATATTGTCTTTATGATCACAATTCGTTAAAAACTCTCGAATGGTTGTGTTCGAGTTATGCATAGATTTTTACATGAACTCATTAATATCAAAAATTTTGGATGGGGTTGTGGATGAGGAGACAGGGCCATCCCTTACTGCCTCCTGCGAGAGTTTAAAGGATTGTTACCCCTATTATTAGTAGATTGACCCCTTGGTCTAAACTGTTAATTTTGAACAGGGAAAGGCGGTGGTGGATACTGCGGAGCAGTGAATCGGGGAGGAGCCATGGGGAACTGTGGCGGAAAAGAAGGCATAGCCCAGTTTGAACTTTGTCTTAATTGCCTCTGATATGTGCGACAATCACTCATAATGTGGCCAGAGCGTCCACAGAAGGAACAGGTAAGGTTTGGAGTTGGGCGAGGTTGTTCATGTCCAACCCGATCCTGGTTCTGTACAGGGTTAACTAAAAGAGGACATAGTTTAGTGTTATGGGGCTCCTGGCAAATATTGCAGTTAGACTGCATGGTCTCAATTCTGGTGGTCAACAACTCTAGCTGTTTAACAATTAAGGTGAGCTGATCAGGTGCCGCAGACGTGCACTGAGTCACTGAATGAGCTGCGACTAAAGAAGTCGCTGAACCAGCCAAAGATTGTTGAATTGTCATTATATGATTGGCCCTTTTGACCATTTCGCAGTAGTCTTGTATCCCCTCAATGAGAATGGTCTCCTTGAGCTGCAAAGGGATAGCCGACAGGAACTGCATTGCTTTTATTTTGGACAAGGCATTTTGATCATTAATGAAACTATATGCTTTATGAGCTAATGTATCAATACGATACGCAAGATTTTTTGTAGTTTCAGGGGGCAACAGGCTTATTGCCTGAAATTTTGCCAAATCGGCTGAGGAGGAAACATCTGGTTGGAAAAAGTTTAAAAGAAGCTTACACGCCTCTTTAAATTCTGTAACTGCTCTACATTCAGGAGAATTCTGAAAAAATGTAGGGGCAGCACCGGATAATTTAGACTTTAAAAGATACAAAGCTGCATCATTATCATACGCATTTAATTTAACTAGTTCTTTAATTTGGTTAATAAACCATTCTATATTTTGAGAATTCCCCGAAAATTTGAAAAATTAAATTTTGGTGCTTGTTTACAAGCACCTATATCATTACTATTATTAGTCATTTTAGTAATTACACTATTAGTTCTACTTCGGTTGAGAATAGGGGTCATCTAACAAAATTGCTTACAAATAGAATATTGAACTTAATGATTACTGTTAAAAACATTGCTATTTACCTAGACAGTACAACATTTGAAATAAAAGTATAGTATCAAATTAAACCATTAATAATAATACCTTATTAATTTACAACATTTTACTAACATTACGAAAAATGTAAATATTGAAACCTAAGAAACTTATAATATCAAGAAACACAATTAAAAAAATTATTACTCTAAATTCAATGACTTAATAATTAATATGAATCATATAACAATATAACTTGCGTAAAACCAGTAACATTAACTATTAGAAAAAAATTAAAACATTGCTATTAATTATTTCAAAAATGTAAATAAACACCACCAATTATAAGAAATCAATCAGTATTTCTCAATAACATTTAGCAATATAGAAGAATAGTATACACATTACAAATTAATAACCTAGAAAACTATTATTCCTAAAAATTTATAATTTAAAAAAATGCTATAACCACTGAAAATTGAACTTATTCACAAGTAACTCTTGAATTCAGAACAAAAGTATGAGATTTGAACTCAATTAACTTCCAAGAATAAAAAACTATTGTATCATTATATGCAGAAAAATTAGATATCTACCTTGAAACAAAATCTTCGAAATAAAAAAAAACAGTATTAAACAATTGCAGAAACTTAGAAAAAAACTCAATTATTATTTTCTCAACTTACAAAAATTGTCTATTTGGTTAATATATGAAACAAATTAGTAAATAACCAACACAAAATATTTATTAGCCCATTAAAAATTAAAACTTATTAAAAATGATTACATTGCATAATTTTATTGTTTACATGATTATTAAATTCAAAACTACTGAAAAAATTTGTTCATTGCCTATTGCAAACTTAAAAAAAACAACATATTAAGATTTATTTGTATTTCAAATTAAATATCAACTTATTATTCTAATCATTGAAAATAAAAACAAAGGTTCGCTGGTCAAAAAGAAACAATTACCAGTATATACAACCGAAACGGGGGAACGGCACCAAAAATGTATCAAACGTTCTCAAGTTGTATATAGAAAAAGTTAAAAATTTAATTTTTTTAAAAAAGAAATGGCCGGATATAACACATACATATATATATAGTGGAGTGATCACTGTCGTTATAACCCATTTCTACAATCACAACGTACTATAATGGCACATACCTTTTGAAGAGAAGATGAGGTGGCTTTCGTAACTAAAGAGTCATCCTTAATACCTAACTGAAAAGAATAGTTCCAATGAGGTAGTCAAGAAAAACTAGTCTTTAGATCGGGAACACTCTTTATTTATTTATTTTTTGAAGACTTTGCAGGATTCAGGGCACAACATCCTTTAACAAGTGGGAGACGCCAAAGATACGCGATGGGTATCACAGGATAGAGCTGGTGGGATTTGGCAGACTCATTTGATAGGCACTTAACAATAAAAAAGAAGGGACTGTCGGAAAATCTCTTGGTAAATGGCAAGATATCCACAACTAGATCATCAACGGCATCCGCAGATAAATAAATAATGTTGGATGAATCAAAAGTGTTGATTCAATTAGAAAAAGATGTGCCGGGACGACAACCAGCCATGGCGTACACCATATCTCAACCTCCAGGGTGAGGAGGGAGAAAATAAAATCTCCGTTAGGCGGAGAAAAGTTGAATTGAGATGAATAGAACTCGAATGCTAGCGATCTATTTTAGCGCCCGATATTTATACTCTCTGGAAAAAGTCGAAGTTAAATTACTTAAAAATTGCAAGTTAAAGTTGAATTTCCTACAATTACTGAGTTGAGGAGTTACACTCAACGTTTAAAAAAGGATTCTCCATTGAAAGTGAAGAAACAAGATGCAGATTACCTTGCACCCGCGTGTACATCAAACGGGCCGATAAGCAGGTGTTGGAAAAATTCTAGGGAAAGGGAGGGGTCAAAAGAATGGAAAAGGAATTTTATGGGGAGAGTGTCACAATTGCCTAAAGCAATAAGGGGAGAGAGGAAACGGGTGAAGAACTAAGGATTTGTATCAGAAATTAGCAAAAATTACGATTTGGATGTAAAAAAACATGGAATTTAATTAAAATTGTGACTCAATGTCACAATGTCCTTGTAGATAGTTATTGTAAATTATTTAATTATTTCTACATCTTTGAAAATATTCTAAAAGCAATTAACAGTGTTGTATGGTACACTTCCCGTAAGCGGACAACTCTCATAAACGGACAATTTTTTCGGTCCCTTGAAAGTCCGCTTAACGGAGGTTTCACTGTACTAATTTTTGTTTGCAAGGCAAAAAGAAATCTGACATATTCATTCTGCTACTAGGGGAATAAGTAAAAGAAAAATTAAATAAATGAGCAAAACTGTTTATTAATATAACGTATTACTGGTGTAATGAAGTATAATTGATACTTAGCAATTTTTTGTCATTAAAATAAATAATTTATCATTACATTGTTTGGGATTGTAGCAAAAGGATGTATAGATTAGAGACATATAAACAGTATCTACCTCACTTTTATAATTATAGTAACAATTCATTTAAGATGTGAATAATTATTTTTAGATATTTAGAAGCTAACAAATTTTTAGTTACGTCTTTCAACTAATGTGGTTAGTTTATATTCTAAATAATTTAAGTAAAAAATAATTAAATGTTATCTGTTTCTCATATTTATTTAAGTGAATGATCTATTGCTAATATGTTTTTGTCTTTGTGCAAATGAACTATTCTAAAATGTTTAATCAAATTGTTGATTTCTCACAACTTCTGTATGTAAGCACTACTTTGAATCAAAGATCATATTAATGTTTTGCTTATGGGCTGATACAGCAATGTATACTATAATAAGTAGGAGTATGCTGAAACTTAAAATTAATAAAAATATATTTGAGTTAAGAAAAAAGTTATTTAGCTTTTTATTTTTATAGCTTTTGAGCTTCAGAGCTTTTTGAATACCGGCATATGTTTTACCAAAACATGATTGATACTCTTTTTTACTTTTCTCTTGGTGTTTTCACAGGGTGAGACGGCTCCTGGCAGCAGTGACACAATGCTCTCATTTTTGCCATTAGCCCACATGTTTGAAAGATGTTGCCAGGTAATAATATTAGGAATTTCAATTTGCCAGAAGAAACATGCAGGACATAAATTTGTGGTTAAATTTTTTTCTATTTCAAAATTTTCAGGTAGGATTGTACATGACTGGGGGGCAAGTAGGTTTCTACCAGGGAGACATTAGGACTCTAAATGAAGATTTTAGGACTCTCAGGCCGACTGTCATTCCTTGCGTACCTCGTCTCTTGAACAGAATGTATGATAAGGTGATTTTTTTGTTTATTTTAGTGTTTCATTATGATTTAATATTCCATTCTGAATAAAATATTTACTTTCATGTAACCAGTATCACACTTACTAATTTAGTGTCAGTATTTTTTTTATTATTATCATTTATTTTTTTTCTTGCAATTCCAAAATATCTGCAGTAAATACTAATTATTTTTCTAAAAAATATCCCTTTGGTTAAATTATTTAACAAACTGAAGAAAAATTTTGTTAACTCAAAATGGAAAGTTTTTTAAAGGTAACTCACTCAGAAAGTCATCGGATTTTTGACATATGTAAGAAAACTGACAAAAATCCAGGATGGTGGGCATTATTATGTGTTACCACATACAGAGTCAAATGTGGATTTTTTTTATATAGATTATTAAAAACATTAAATTAATATGGGCTATTATATACTAAACATTAATTTAGTTTAAAAAATATATGTTTTTCTTTAGTTTTTGTAAATAAGTTATTTGCAATACCATGTTATAAGTTTATAAGTTTTTTACAATACCATGCAATTAAAATTTAGTATTTAATAAGCTTTCAACCTTTCAACAAGGTGGCTACAAAACAGGAATTGAGGAGAATAGGGAAACGTCAAGTAATTTTAATCTGTAAAAATTTATAAACCGTCAGATAATTTATTTCAAATAAGCCTAAACACAGATCTTTACTTTGGTTTGGAGTGCTTAAAAGTCTCCATTTTGAAATACACCAAAAAATTGATACAAATTTTCAGATGCTTAGTTTTGTTTCAATTTATGTTAATATATAGATACTTACTAAAAGATCTTTAGCTTCATATTTAAAATCCTAAATTTTTTAAATTATTTTTAAGATATAAGTAAATTTAACATTCAATACAAAATATCAAAAAAAAAAAAATTGAGTTTATAATTAAGAAGACATTCTATCTCAAAACAAATGTTTGCTCTCTAGTTCAAGCATTTTAATTAAGCTTACAGTTATTTTTGACATGTTATAAATAGATGCAAGAAATGAGGTCATTTTTTGTATCTCTTAACTGCTTCTTTCTCCTTATATGCTGTTATGGTTATGACAAAAATGTTGTGGTAATTAAAAAATTTATTGTTTATTATCAAGTTTATGTTTTGCACACGAATCAGCTATAAAATTAATAACAAAAGTTGCTATAAAATTAATAAAAAAATTTTTGTCAGGAGTCTTGAAAATCAGGGAGATTTGATAAAACTAGCGTGATGAAATCTGAGAAAAAAGTAAAAGAATATTTTTTCAGAGTCTGTTGTGCCCTTCTTGAAGAAGCCACAATCAAGAAAATGACTCCATCTTTGTTTTCATTACTCTTTGTGAATATTATTGTGTGGAAAAATTTATTTGATAGAATTAAATGTTTTATTTATAGATTCAAGAGGAAGCAAGTTCAAGTAAAATTAAAAAAATGTTACTGAATATGGCCATTGAAAGTAAAAAGGCTGAAATTGAAAAGTTAGTAAAGCATTTTATATCTGTTTCAGCTACTATTTTATAACAATTGGTATTAAATGTATAAATTTTATTTTGATTCAATTAATATTTAAAATACTTCAAAAATTTGTGAAAATCTAAACATCCCAGCAGTAAAAGCACCCTCCTTCTCTTCGTGGGAAGTAATTTCACGTCGGGCATTGAAAGGTAGGGAAAAACTTAAATATTCTTATTTAGACAAATATGTATCTGATTTTTTTTTCTTCATTTTAAATGATGAAGAAAGAAATAGAGTATAGGACGATAGGACCAACAGTTTTCAAGTTATAAATGCTTTTTATACATAAAGTAAAAATTATGTCTCTTATCTATTTCTTTGTCTGATCTGAAAGTACTATCTAGACAAGTGATATATTGTTCTTTACATTTTTTTTTTTTTAAATATTGAACCAAAGGAGTTGATGTTACAAATGGTTTGAAAGTTACAAGGGTTTTGCGTATAAAAAGTACAATACATTTTGAAATTCTACCTATTCATTGTACAGTAAAGATGGCTTAAATAGAGTTTATATATTTTGTTTACTCATCCTGATCATAAAATACATTCACATACTTAGCATTGTAAATTTTCTTCATATTATGATTTTTGTATGCCAAGAACGCAAATTTTATTCTAGGTTTAAAAGAAATCCTTTTTTTCATGCATGATTTTTTTAAAAAAATTTTTTTAATTTTTTATTTTATTATTATTTTTCTTTTTTTAATTGAAGGAGTTTTTAATATTTCATTTGTTGAGAAATATTTAAGAAATTTAGAAAAAATTAGACATTATAATTGAAGAGTTTTAGTGAAGGAACATGATATTTTTATAAACAAAACTTTTTGTTTTTAGAATGCAATCTGGAAATATAAAGTATTTCTTCATTCTTCTAGTCTTTAAATACATGATTTTTCAATCAATTAATAATTTTGATTTTAATTGAAAAAAAACTTAATTGCATTGAAGTGATTTGAAATTATTATTTGATTGGTTTTCTCATTTAGATTCCCCTAAATCCGTACAGTTTAAGGTTAGAGGCTTTGCAGGTTTTAAATTTATTTGTTTACAATTTCTACAATTCAATTTTTTTTTTAAAATTTAGTGAAATATATGAAAGAAGATAAAACAAAAAATCAATGTGAAAGTAATATGTATATTATAAATTTATTAAATAAATTATTTAAGTTATCAAGACATTTATTATTTTTGTTATTTTTAATACAGATGTCAATGTAACTTTTATTTTCAAGTGTTTGCCTTTATTATTTGGAAGCATTTTTCTTCCTGTGAACTGTACACTTCTTGTTGGGAATTAAACAAAAACTTTAAACAAACAAACAAAATAAAGGTTAAATTTTCTTTAATTTGAGATTTTTTTTCACACCTAGGGATGCTCTTTTTTCCGTAATAATATTTTTAGATCATTTTATTGTACAAAAAGAAAGTGACTACATGGACATGTAAGTAATAACTACAGCGCAGATTTTGGGTGAAATAAAGACATTTTAAGTCATTAGGTAAAATATTTTCACATTTTTAAAAATATTTTTTTCATTAAAAAAGTATACACAATTTTTTTATTCTCACAAATAGTAAAGTTCAAAAATAAAATTTGAAATATGATCCATAATGTAGTATCCATAGTTTTTATTTTTGAACTGTAAGTACATGTTGATGAGACCAAGAGGGGTTGACATCACTTATGAATAGTTCTCTAGGGGAGGAGAAGAATTTAAAAATGAAGAAATCATAAAAATGAATGTAAAGATGAAGAAATAAAAGTAAGAAAAAAAGTGAATTGATTTGGTCTTCTTCACTCACTATGGTATGATTACTGATACTCTCCAGAGAAATAAAACAAAAATATTCAGGGAAAAATAATGAATGAAAAAAGCTAATCAACAATAAGACTTGTCGAAAAATCGATATATCATGAGTTATCGATTTATCTCCTACATCGTCATGCTGATATAGCGGCTTTTATTTCTTGTGCAGCATTGCAATTCTGATCTAAGCCACCGATATAAGAAGAAGCTTGAGATTTAAATATTTCACATGCAAGGATTTTTGCCTACCCTAACGCTGTTTCCATGCTGACGAAGACAATTTTGATTTCATCTAGCTGTGAAGATGTTGATTTTGCCTTGCTACAAAACGATGTTCGTTTCGCGATGTTGAATGGTAAGGTGCAAATTGAATTAGAAATCACAGTTTTGTGCAAGAATCAGCATTGAAATGTAGAACGCAACATATTATTTCTTTATGCCCATTTTTTCCTCGGTACTAAACGCTTCTTGAAGATTATTTTCTTCTGGCTTTGTTTTGCGGTTACAGTGCATTTTATTTCGTTGTGGTTTAATGTTTCTTGTAAATTAGTTTTAGTGGGATTTTTGCTACTTAGCGATAGTTGTGTATTTCATCTTTTTATTTTTATTATTATTTTTTTTTGTCTGTCTGTCTGGATTTACGTTTTTTGTCTATTAATTTTAGTAGGCCTACTGTGACTTTGCGATTGCTACACAATCGTTGTTATTTTAATTTTTTTTCTCTTAAAGTTTTGTTCTGAACTTAATCTTTTGATGAAAAGAAATTATAAATAAATATTCTTCATTCCTTTTTTTAGTATTTTTTCCATTCTAAGCGATACAATTTAAAGGCGGTATTTTGTATTTAAGTCATTTATACTTTGCTTAAAAAGTGTTTTTTAAATATATTTAATGCTTGACGAGTATAATAATTTTTATTATTTTACTATTTTAATATTTGTTAAATATGATTATTTTTAAACCAATAAATCTTCAGTCGTTTTTAATTATAAAAAATTTAAACAAAGTTTACATTTCTTTTGAATCCTTTTTTTTATTTTGATCTTAATTTTTTAAAAGCAGAGTTTTTTTTAAAAGAATCATTCATTCTATATTAGTTAGCATTATTTTAAATTCTATAAATTTAATTTTTATTTTTTATTTTAGAGAAAATTTAACAAAGTTTGCGTTATTTATTTCTTTAAAAAAAAAAAATCGGCACTTAGTTAGAATGACTAAAATTTTTTTAAGTAAATAAAAAGTTGAGTAATGTTTTGACGTTTTAAAAGTTGTTTCTTTTTTGATAATTTAACAATAGTATTATTGATTTTAGTATTTTTAAATATTTTTCTTAAAATTCTCTGAATATGTGTTTGTTTAATTTATTAGATATTCAGAATAATTTTTAAGCATATAAATCTTAAGTCTATTTCATTTTCAAATAATAAATAAATAAAGCAAAACTAACATTTGTTTTTACGTTTATTACGTATAGAATTTCACCATTAGTCAATACAACTTTGTTATTTGAAATAAATAAATAAATAAAGTTCTAACCATGTCTCAAAAGCATGTTTTTTTCCAACAAATAATTTAAAAGTGGTTTTAATTATGTGCACAATGACTTTTGATTGTATATTATGTTCGTTTTTTCTTTATTTTTTATACATGTAAGTGAATAAAACAAAGCTTGCACATCGGTCTTAGTCAATCCGTCTTTATTATTTTAATTGAACAAATTAAGCAATGCTATTGATGTAATAACATAATTTTTTTCCTTTTAAAATTGACATTTTCTTTTGTTATAGATTTATTTACTTTTTGATTGATTTAAGATTTCAGATTGTTTAGTTTGATTCAAAAGAACTAATTTCAAACATATGTTATATCGTGATACATTGCTCTATGGCAGTGTCTGTCAGACGTTATATCATGATATAAAATTTCTTGTATTGCTCATTCCTAATCCACAAATACTATGAATTTTTGACAACTGATTCTTAGGTAAAAATTATCTAAGAGTCGTTATATTAAAAAGAATGTTTGCCTCTAGCATTTTTGGCTATGTTGAAAAAAAGAAAAATACGGTAATATAGGTCCTTTTCATGATGATTTACCCTTTTCATGAGATGAAGGAAAAAAATGTTAACAAAGTGAATGTTTTTTTTATTACTATATATATTAAGTTTGAGTTGTTTATATAACATTAAAATATCATTACAAATTTCAGACTTTTAGAGAATGATTAAAAGAAATTTTGAATGAAATTATTTATATTCTGTGTGAATAATGATTGTGTTTATTTCAGGGACATAATTCGTAATAACAGTGTATGGGACTGGACTGTCTTGAAACCAATACAAGATAAACTGGGTGGTCGACTGCGGCTGATTGTAGTTGGTTCTGCTCCTATAGCTGGTCACATTCTCACATTTCTCCGTTGTGCCTTGGGATGTGTTGTAAGTCTCGTTTTTTTTTTTTTTAAATAGAAAATTCATTCATTTCATTTTTTCCCTGTACAATTCATAAAAGAAAAGCTTACTTTCTTTAAATGTTTCTATTTAATTTTTAGTAATTTTTGATTAATTTTTTTAAAAAAACAGTATTTTTCATTGTAACAATAGACAGAATTACATTTTAGCCTCTGAATAATAATAGAGGGAATAATGTAAAGAATATAAAAATTATAAAGAATATAATAATTTCCTTCCTTAAGTTGTTGGTTTCTTTCTACACTTGTGCTTTTAATTTGTTATTGTTTTGGAACTTGAAAAGTTTTTTTAGACTGTTTTCACTTAAAAAAGAAATTTGACTTATGGGATAAAATCAATGTTCAAGAAATAGAACTTATCGCAGCTTATAACTTTTGCAACTTAAGCAAAAAATGGACTTGAGGAACTTCTGTCTATGGAAAAAATTCTAAGTTCAAGCCAGTATTTCAGCCGGAGTTTTTGAAAATGCTTCAAATTATCAAAACTTCAAGCTATAGATGTTCGAGGAAATAGAACTTTGACTGTAATTTGTAACAACTAATGTAAAGTTATAATTTTAAGTCTTGCGATCCACATCTAGCCTTTTTTTAAAAATTTTCTTATTAATCTATTTTAAATATGAAATGACGATTTTTGATTATTTCTCTGTATAAAACCATTAATATCAATGAACTATTGCCTTAAAAAAATATTGTAGACTGAAATCGCTAATTTTTGTTTAAAAAAAAAGGCGATTGTTATCAAAAATTTTTTTAAAAAAATTTCCAGTGATTTAAATCGTAAAATAAATTAAGTGATTTAATCGTAAAATAAATTAAGTGATTTAAATCATGCCAACCTGTACCCCGTACTTAAAAGATATTTGCATAGGAATGTTTGATATTTTTTGAAATGCTTTATTTATTTTATTACCTCAAGTCACCAGTAATTCACAACAAGTTGATTCTGATGAGGCAAAAGAGAACTAGAAAAGCTAGTGACTGATATTTCCGACTTTAGTCTGTCATTATAATAATTTGATTTTTCAATAATTTTGTAGATCTGTAAATTAATGTTTAGCACTATTCATATCGTTGATGAAATTCAATATATCTTGAGGGTTTTTATGGACATCTTTTTTTTTTACACTAAATAATATTAAACATATGCAGAAATTGATTTAAGTTGAATGAGATAAAATTAAAATACCTTTCCTTTTTAAGGCACTAATATCCAGTCTTGATGCTAAAACAGACACATTCTTGTCAAGGATAGGTTTTTGCAGTTGTTATTTTTCTAAAATATTCTGCGTCATAAAAAGTTGTTGTTGTTGACTTATTCCTCTTGGTCAGCCGCAGGCTAGACCAAGTCAATGAGCTCGAAAGTGTTCAGGAAATCAAAAACAAGCAAGGGGCCAGAGTAGAGGTCTTTCTTCTCCAGGCCAAGACAGTGTAAAATGTGATCAGGAGAAGCCTGTGCAGAGTTACACCTCGTGCACGTTGAATAGGAGAGCTCATGATAAAAGGAAAAGGGGTACAGCTTCTGTAGATCAAGGATCCGGAGCACCGTAAGGCAGAAGTCTGATTTGGCTCCCATACCTGTAAATCTTAGCTGAGCATAGTGGAATGGCCTTCACGCCTTGGGTGGCCCTACCAGGAGAATACTCTCCCGACGTACTTCACCCATTTCGCCCAGTGCCACCCCCTCACCAAATGAAAATTAAGTAAAAAGTAAAATGAATTGAAACTAATTAACATTGAGTTAAAGATAAATGCAATCTCAAAAAAGGAAAAATCAGGAAATTAAAAGTGAAAGGTGACTTAAAAGTAATTTCTAATCTCTAGTGCTATTCAGGGGTGCCTCTTTTAATATTATGCAGTTGTAAAATTTAAAGCAAGTTTTCATTGAATGCTTCCATCTTTTTGTGCATTTAATTTAAAAATGAGATAATATAACAACAATGGACTGTTCTGTTGTAGATTGTGCTTGGTTATGGGCAGACTGAATGCGTTGCTCCTTGTACGGTGACCACTCCAGGTGATATAAGTGTTGGTAAGTTATTATAGGATTGTTTAACCCTTCAGTGGGTTCATAACCATTTTTCCCAAAGCTCTAGAGATGGAACAGTAGGTATACTATGATTATGTATGTATACTATGAATATTCATGGTATTCTGCAGCCCTTAATCTACTTATTTATTGTTCATGTATTGTTTTTATCGTTTCTTTGGCTTTTTGCAAATATTTCAAATTTTACTAATCGCTTCAAAAAACGAAATGTGTAGAATTGGCCAGAAAAACAAATGACCCCAGAAAAACAATCTAAATGGTAATGGAATCGGAAATGAGGAATCGTCAGTAATTATCATGCCAAAAAGAGTTAAATTCAGAATTCTCCCTTCATAATAACATCTCATTAAAAAAATTAAGAATTTCAATAACCTCCTAGGAAAAACAAAAAAAGATTGAAAAATCGTGCGAGTATCCAAAGAAATTATTGAAAATTGGCCTTATTTATTTTTTAATATATTTGACAAATTATCTGGATTGAAGATCATGTGGGGTGTAAATTTTTAATTGAAATTTTTTATCACTCTAAACAAATCAAGTCAAAACAACTTTAAATAATATAAATATTGGGAAGCTAAGCTTAATTAAATCTTTCAAATAAAACAGTCAAAGTGGTTGAAACTAGAATTTTTCTAACTAATTTGAAAGACAGAAAGTGTGGAAACTTAGTTTAAATTTAATTCCAGCATAGAAATTCAAATAACTGACTGAAATTGTTTCATAAAAGGAGTACGAAGGGGGAAGAAACTGAATTTTGTATAACTTAGTTGAAGGAGCAGAAAATGATGCACAGGTTAATTTGAAAAACAAGATTGTTAATGCTAATTTAAATTAAATTGAATTGTGTGTTACTCCAAACCCGTTGTCAAAAATAGTGAAACTGTAGCTGGGAAACAAAGAAAAAATTTAAACTGCTTTGTCAGTCTCACAAACATAAAAGCTTAAGTTTGCTATAATGAGCAATACAACACATTTTTATGTAAAGTATGATTTACATTTATTTTTTTTGGAATGAAGAATGTATTACTAATAATTTTTAATCAACTTTTTATTTTGAAAAAAGCTAAAAAATAGATAAGTTAAACTGTTTGATTATTTATGTTATTTTTTTAAACTTGTTGAATTTCTACTGATGAATTGTATAGAAAATCATAGTGCATATAAAAATAACAATAAAAAATAGTATTCTAACAATTAACTGATTAATGTATAAGGGAAAAAATCAAAAAAGCCTGTTGTCAACATTTCACTTAATAGTTTACAAGTAAAATAACATTTGACTTGTTTAAAATTCATCAGAAAAAGTACTTTTTTTTAATAATTTTTTTTTTTTATTGTGTGACCAAATTATGTGTATTTGAACTGTTTTCAATGACATTTACATTGATTGCCTTTTTAAATAAGTTCAAGAAAAAAAATAAGGAAAATTTGTTTTGCGTTTCAGACAATGTAGGACCTCCAATCCCATGCTGTAAAATCAAATTAGTCGATGTACCTGATATGAAATACTTTGCTTCCGAAGGGAAAGGAGAGGTATTCCTTCTTACTTATTATTCCTATGATAATTTTTTGTTGTTGTTGTTAAAAATACTATTTTCAATTGAAATGTTTCTAATTATTTGTTGTTGAAACACAAAAAAAAGCAAAAATTATTTAATGAGTAATGTAAGCTTCAAATCACAATTTGAAACTAAAATTTATTACAAAGAAAACATTGTTATTGTAAAATTAAGTTTCATGCATGATCTATTTAAATTCAAACTGTTTTTAAAGCCTTTCATTAAAGTAAAACATAAATCAGTTTATACAGATTCTGCAAAAATATCTCCTATTTTAATGCAGTCAATTGATTTATTAGAAGAAAAAAAAAAGAATATTTAAGATTAAACGTTACAACATTTAAGATTAAATGTTTAATATGACGTTATCATGACATTTGAATTATCACTATTTGATGCATTCGATTCGTGATGATTGTATCAAAAGTTCTCGTCATTGTATGATAGGTTTTTCGTCAGTCATTTATCATTTTATCAGTCCTATTCACACGGTTTACTAATTTCGATATTTTTAATACGGTAAGATGTTCGAATTTGAGTTATCACTATCTAATGGGCTTAATTCGTGACATTTCCATCATAATATCACATCATTTGATGATAATTTTTTTGAAACTGTCGTTTTTTTTCGGCTTTTTTCACACAAATTTTCAAAGTCTATATTTTTAATATGATGTTATGATGTGAGAATTTCGAATTTGCGTTATCGCTATTTGATACTTTCGATTAATGACGATTCTATCGCAATTTTATGACGTTTGATTATGGATATTTATGGGAGTTATTAATATTTTTTTAGGCCCTTTTACATGGTTTTCCAAATGCTGATACGTTTTATACAGTGTTCCAAATTTGAATTTGAGTTATCACTCTTTCATGCATTCAATTCTATCGCAATTCTTCCCAATATTTACAGGATTTTTGGCTGTTATTGATCGATCACATTATTTTCAAATTTCAATATTTTTAATGTGATGCTATTACGAAGTTTGATTCATGACCATTCCATTATAATTTCCCGGCGTAGGATGATACTGGGTTGTTCTAAAAGTTCGTGTCGAGTCTATAGTACTAGATAATGTATCGGCAGGAAATTTCGGAAAACCTACTAGTTGTCTCGGCAGTTACTTATAATGTCATCGGCCTTTTGCATATGATTTTTATATGTTTTTCCGATATTTTGACGCTAAAATTTCGAATTTGACTTATTACTTTTTAAGGCATTCAATTTGTGACGATTCCATTTAATTGATGTCGTTTCCGACAATTTCCACTTATTTTTTCTTATTCTGATAATTTTTATACAATGTCAGTATGACAAGCGAGGATTAATTAAAGGATTCGATTTATGAAGTCGCTTCTTGACATTCTCAATTGAGATCGATTCTACCGTAAATCCAAATCGTTTACTGTCCATTTTTTTTGGCAGCTGTTTGTAGTTGCTTGACTATTTCCTCAAGACTTTTTTTCAATTCTGATGTAATTAATACAATGTCATAGCTGACGAATTTCATAATTTAGTAATCACTTTTTCACACGCTTGATTTGCGAGGATTCCATCAAATGTCCACATTAATTTTCGATCGTTTTTTCGGCAGTTATTACAGTTATTCATTTAGTTTCTTCATTACTTAGTTTTTTCATTCATTTTGACCTAGTTTTTAAAATCCTGATATGTTTCCCTTTTTAAATGCCGAGCGCTCAAAACCACAACATGCCCAGAATATCGAAAAGGGCTGAAGTTGGAAAACAGGCAGGGTTCGTGATTTTTTTGATTTTTTTAAAAAAAAGAATCAGATTTTTTTGATTTAAATTGAATTTTTTTTATTTAAATCAGAATTATTTTATTTTTATTTAAATACACTATAAGACCTTTAATTTATGATTAAAAAAACTTTATAAATGTTTAATCAAAATTAAAAAAATATTAAAACTATATTATAACAATATTTTAGAAGCTCTAACTTACTAAAATAATTTTTCATTATAATACATAGCTTTGAATGCATAGCAACCATTTTTAAACAAATGCATAAGAGAAAGTTAAAGACTAGATGAAATAGAGAATTTAAAGAATACTTCAGACTTTCTGTCTAGGTTTTTCTGAGAGGTACCTATTTTGTGAAAATTTAGACATAATTTGTGAAAATTGAAAATTATATTAAAAAATCAACACAAAAATATGGTAAAAATATAGATTTATCGTTTCTTACGAGACACAAAAATAAAATTTTTAGAAAAAGTATTTTATTAAATTATTCTAACGTTTTTCCTAAAGTTGAATTTGTGAAGGTACCGCTAAACGGTAGTAAATTTGGCTTGGACAGACCCCTGTATTTTAACTATTAGAACAAACAATTAGCAAACCATAATTTTAATTTAAAATTGTGATTTTTTTTTCTCTCTTGATTTTTAAAATTACGAAATAAATGTAACGGATTGTGTTTATAAATGTAGACATTCATCAAAAAATAAATAAATATTTAATCTATATTTTTATATTAAATTATTTATTTTTAATCCTACATCAAAATAGATAAGCTAAAAAAAATTTAAAACAAATTTATGTACTCATTGGAATTTTTTTCCGCAGAAAATTTGTGGTATTCCAGGTTGGGTATCGAAGAATAAACAATTAAGAAAAAGAGCTTAACTAAAGGCAATTATACCAAAAAAGGAAAAGGCACATGATAACATTTTAGTGGAAGTACATGTTGAGGCGCCGAAGAGCAACCCAATAAAAGAAACTAAAAAAACATACCTTTGGCTTAGACAAAAAAATCTGTAAATCAAAAATCCTAAGAAAAAAACATAAAAAAAAGAGTTTCTGAAAGTATAGTCAACATCAACTTATTTGGAGAGCACAAATTCTTTATTTAGGAAGCTTTTCTGAAGGTTTATCTTTTTGGCAAAATCTGTTACACAAAGGAGGGCACAACATCATAGGAGAGTTATCAATACTGGAAAATCGGCAGATTGGAATACAGCAAAACATGTCGTCAACCCCTGGTGGTTTGTTTCCTTTTTTTTTTTTTTTAAAAAAAAAGGACTATTGGATGGCACTTTTTATCAATTCAAAAAGAAAGGGTGTTGAAGTTTCGGTCAGACTTAGATCCACGTACAAAATGACGTGCGTCATCATTCATGATCAAAAACAAAACTGATAGTTATTCTTTAGCAGAAAACATAAAAAATGAAGATAGCCTTGACGGAATACACCGACGAGTTTTTGAAAAAGGAATGCTGAGGATGTAGTAGAGATTTTCACGAAGTAAACCAACGCTTAAAAAAACTTAAAATAGCCGGAGTAATGTAGAAGCCAAAATCATCTTGGCGAAGCAAATTCAATCAGAAAAAATGGCGTAAAGGACCACGCCATGACAAAAAATCCCGACCTCTGTGGGAGGAGGGAGAAAAATAAAATCTCCGTTAGGCGGAGAAAAGTTGAATGGTGATGAATAGAACTCGAATGCTAGCGATCAATTTTAGCGCCCGATATTTATACTCTCTGGAAAGAGTCGAAGTTAAATTACTTAAAAATTGCAAGTTAAAGTTGAATTTCCTACAATTACTGAGTTGAGGAGTTACACTCAACGTTTTACAAAAGGGTTCTCAATTGAAAGTGAAGAAGCAAGATGCAGATTACCTTGCACAGGCATGTACATCAAACGAGCCGATAAGCAGGTGTTGGAAAAATTCTAGGGAAAGGGAGGGGTCAAAAGAATGGAAAAAGAATTTTATGGGGAGAGTGTCACAATTGCCTGAAGCAATAAGGGGAGAGAGGAAACGGGTGAAGAACTACGGATTTGTATCAGAAATTAGCAAAAATTACGATTTGGATGTAAAAAAACATGGAATTTAAATTGAAAGTTGTGACTCAATGTCACAAAATTCTTTATAGAAAATCTGATACTGTCAAAGATACTGTAAACATATGAGAAAAAGAATACCAGTTAATATCCCTACTGCTTCAAATAAACTTTGAAAGAGTTTGAAAGGGAAGAATGACACTATATCAGGAAAAAAATATCTGAATTCATCAGCCATTTTTTTCTTCTCTTTTTGGTATATCAGGGTAATTGCTTTTTAATATTACCACAAGCTTCAGAAATATACATTTTCCACCAATAAAATATAATGTAGATTTTAATTCCATGCTTTTTCAATCAAAAGGTAGAATTTTAATTAACATTATTTGCATTTTTTTTTAAAAATAAACTCATGTTTATTAATTTCTTTCTATAGCTATGCAAGTCTATATTAAGACAGCATTAAATGTTTACTTTAATCTGTACTTTCAATATCAAGAATCAAAAGATTTTTAAAAATGTAATGTAAAAATGTAATCATTGATTTAAAATTTTAAAAAGATTTTTAAAATGCTAAATCAATGATTTTTTTAAAAAATCATTTGATTTAAATCATTGAACCCTGAAAACAGGTAGCAAAAAGTTCCTACCCCTAGCTTTACTCAGTAATGACTGATGATCTTCTTATTCACCTGGGGAAATATCCCTAAAAGAGGTCTTCAAAGGGAAAAAAGTCATTATTTGAAACAAGAATATCCTTAACGTAAAAAGGTTTATAAAATGTTAATAAATGCTTTCATTTTTTTTTTATTTTAAAATTTGTAGTTTTTATTTTTCCTGTGGATTCGAAATGTGTGGAAAATTAGAATTGTTTAGTTATCACAATATCGGAAGTTTGTAAATGTTGCTTGCATTCCACAGATGATATTTCCAAAACTGTCCCTCCTTTTACACTAAAAAACTGACAAAGACTAAGGAATATATAGGAAACATATTAAATGATGTATAAACATAAAATATAAATTTTTTTAAATTCATATGTGTGTTTAGTTGGAAGAAGGAAAATGAAACTTAGTGTTTTCGTTGTTCGCTGTACAAGATTCTAGTTGTTAAAACAAAAAAAAATTAACTATGCTAAACTAAAAAACTGTGTTGAGATTGGAATTCTTTAAATATTTTAATTTCAAATAAGAAAAAAAAAATCAAAAAAGTATAACATTTAAGGAATTTTATCTATTTTTTTTTTCCTATAGAGTATAGAACAAAAAATTATACAATTTTACATTTGTAACATTTATTTTTGTATAACTGAATCTCTTAAAATAATAATGCTAATTCAAAACAACATTATTAAAAATTTTAACATGAGATATTGGCTTAAAGAAAATATGATCAATGAATTTTATAAAAAGTACTGGTAAGATAAAATACAGTATAATGCAATATGCAATACAGCTTTAAATTGAAATGTAATTACAGTGACTCACAAAAGTATTGACTTTCAATGAAATAAGATTTAATAAGATCCATTAATTAAAATGAATATTTCAGAATGGATATTTAATAATAAAAATTGTATTCTATTCTTAACAAAACTGTATGGAATGTTTTAAAAATAAAGGATAAGTTTATTTTTAAGAAATCAATCATCAAAAAGTGACAAAACTTTATTCCACATAAGTCATCATACACTTTTCAAAAAAAAAAAAAATCTCAGTTAGTAAATATTCTAATTTTTCGTTAAATTAACATTTAGTAGAGTTTCTTTTTGCATTTACAATAGCTTTTATAAGTTTGTAAGTACATGTAACTAGTTTATTTATTTATTTTTATTATTATTTTTTTTTTAGTTGGACGAAATTCGTGCAGAATATTTTTTTAAAAATTTTATAGAAACTTTTACAACACTAAATTGCGAATTTATGAATTTTTCCACAAATTTTATAATTTTAATCTCTGATATGAAGTCCTACTTTTAAGCATTTTATCACATATTGCACAGTGCAATAGGACACAATAAACTAATTTAACATATTCATTACTGATTTACCTCTTATGATGACAAATAATCAAATTTCATCTATTGTTTCATTACAACCATGAGCCGTTTTTAAGTGATAAAATAAAATATTACAGAGTTACAAGCAAAAATTAAAATATAAATTGCAAGTAAATAAATAAAAAATTAAACGAAAAATAATTAAATAAAAAAATTAAAGCAATTGACAATAATTTTAATTCTGAAATATGAAAACATTTAACTGTATGATGACTTTTGTGGGGTAAAATTTTTGTTACTATTTGATTATTGATATCTTAAAAATTAACTTTTGCTTTGTTTTTAAAATATTCCATGCAGTTTTGCTAAAAATAGATTATATATCTTATCAAATATCCATTGTGAAATATTATTTTTAACTAACGAATTTTTTTTTCCTATTTCAATAAAAGTGAACAAACACTTTTGGGAGCCACTGTAATTATAAAAATTTATTTATATATAATCACCTGAAACGGTTTTCCTTTGCTTAATGAAAATGTATTAAACAATTATTATCCAAGGTTTTATTGGTCATTCTGTTTTTGCCATTTTTGTAGGTACACTTTGAGCAAATACTACTTAAAGTAACACCTTAAAATAAATTTATTCAATAAAAACAATATATTCTACAAGCTAAACAAATTATTTTCTCCACATGTCCTAGTTTTTTAAAAATTTATGTTGTACCAAAACATTAAAAAAAAAAAAAAATTTGTCAAAAAAAAATTTTTTTTTTCAAAATATGTTTAAAAAAATGACATTTTGATTAAAATATTTTATAATGTAGACACTTTTCTTGTACACATCCTACACTTTATAGGAACAGAAAAAAAATGGACCTGGAAAAATCAGGGAAATTTGAAATCTGATTTGAGTGGTCACCCTGAATAAACATTCAGCTTATTTTGTTTGTCATCACATAATATAAATGCAAAATAATTACGCTTATCAAACTCATTGGTTATTATTAATAATAACTGGGGAATGTGATAAAGTCACTTACTTTCAAAGGCTTCCTTTGTTATTGAGTTATTATCAATAATAACCAATTAATCACATTAACCGTGACATATATATGTGTGTGTATATACAGTAGAGCCCCGATTATACGAACTGCTCGGGACCGGAACCGAAAGTAGTTCAGATAATTGAAAAGTTGTTTAAATTCTAGTTTAAATGATTATTATTTATGCTCTTACTTCCCTTCACTTTTTCTAGGCTTAGGACTGGCAGTACTATCTAAAATAGCTCTGGCATGTTTAAAAGTTTTTTTCCTTCAATTTTTAAATATTTTTTATTTATATTTTTTAAAATTTTTTTTTCATTGTGAATTATTTTTATCATATTTTGGCTTTTTATAATTTTTTTTTTAATCAATTACTGATTTTACCACTGATAATCAATTACTGATTTTTCTTTATATTCCATTGCAAACGAAATCCAGTAAAGACTTGTTTCAAAGAAGATGCTTTTTTATGAGCAGCCATATCCCTTATTCTTTATAAATAAATCAACTGAACTGGATCAACATCATTTTGACGTTTTAGTCAATTCATTGCAATATCTAATGAATTGCATGCTTCTATGCGAGAAGGTCTACTTTCTTGAATTTGATCACCTACTTCTTCCTCTTCGTCTGTGGAGTTCAGATTTTCAATCAAAATTTCAGCAACAATTACATCATAATTTGAAATCCTGGGTCATTTTCAGTGTCTGGACACCAGTCTTTTATTTCTTCTGCTGTGTAACCTGGCATCTTTTCATCGGGAAGATCTACTGGTTCAGAAACTTCAGTTTCGTTTATTTTTTTGTTAAAAATTTTATTCCAAGATTTAAGATTCCAAGCACTGTAATCACTAATCATTAACCATAAATGACGAGTACCCATCCCCCAATTGTAGAACTTCAGCACATATCTATTCATAAACTCCTTCCTCATTCCAACCATTGTAGACTCAAATTGAAGCTCACATTCTTGGAAGGTAATTTTCAGTTGGAGAGGGCTAAAGGGGTATGTAGGTTTAACTGTATAACAATACATGTATGTATTGGCTACTATAAGAAAACTGCTTAAAAAGGTTGTAAATTAAATATGGTCTTCAGATGTAATGGATATTATTTATTCTTCTAAATTTAGAAAAATTGTCGATAAGTTAAAAAGTATTCTAAACTTAAAAAAAAAAAAGAAGCGATAATAAGGGTTCGGATAATCAGCGCTCTACTGTATATATATATATATATACACAGTGGAAAGTCGCGTATCCGGAATCGGTGGGACTTTTGGAAGTCCGGATATTAGATTTTTCCGTATAATTGACCCCCAAGGTAAACAAAGCTTAAAACGATCTGAATCTAATAAGCAAAAAATAAATAAACATTATTTTTTGGGCAATAATGTTATAGTATTAGAATGATATCTAATCAATCAAAAACAAAATATTAGAAAAAAATAATTATTGCTTAAAATATAGAAAACGAAAAGAAAAAAAACAAATTGACAGTTATGAAAATATTAATTGCTCTCTCTCCGCCATTTTAAACTAGAATGATTCAAGCAAGAAGGGGAAATTCCCGTCATTCATTAAGGTGGGTAGGTGTAGAAGAAAATTCATTTCCTCCTTGTCATTCAAGTTGAGGGCTGGGCATTGACAAATTCTTATTTTCTCTCCCATCATTGGCTGTCAATCAAGCATAAAGGCGCGGCATGCTGATTGGGTTCTCTTTATTTTTTCTTGTGTGACTGAAAGTGACTCCCCCTCCATGTTAATGTTTGTTGTGTTTAGCCTTTTTCACAGTATTTCTTCTTTCCCTGACACTCTAATAAAAGGGTTCCAGGAAATGCCTCTTTTACTAGCCAGCTGCATAGGAAAGAAAGGGGAGGGAGGCACTCAGTTGCACTCTTTTGAAAGCATTACTTAGGGTCACTCAATGGTCTTGGGAGGTCTTTTCTTCCCCTTTCTGTTGATTTATGGGTTCAATGCATGAATCACTAGAAGCTGGAAAAGGAAAAAACCTGTCCGAAGAACTTTTTTTTTTAAGAGGGGGAAGATGAAGAGATGTTTGTTTATTTTGATTGTTAAAAAGGGTTCGAGAAATCGATCCTTCTGGGAAAGGGACGTCCGGATATGGGACGTTGCACTGTATATATAAATAAAATTGTCAATAAATACTTCAATTGAACTCAGAATAAACAAAAATTGTCACTGAATAAAGTCTTCAATTTGAACGATTCTTTTCTGTAACTACAAATATGGCAGAATAATTGCTGCTAACTTTTGCTTTTTCTGAAATAACCGATTGTAGAGAGATTTTTTAGAAAAGTTAAAAACCTATTGCATAACAAATACATTTATAGGAACACATATTTCTTTTTACAAAAAAGTTTTTTTTTTTTTCTTTTAATAGTGTTCAATCATATATTTAGATTTTTTTGAGATCTAGTTAAAAAATTTAACAAGTCTTATTTCAGATAAATTATCTCAGTGGCACAGAATCTCATTCAGCGTACATAATCAGATAATGTCAATTACTCATGAACATTTTTAATTTCTATAAAGTATTTGTGAATCATGGTTGTATTGGATGCATGTAAATGTGTAATACAATGCACACCACATGATATTTTTGTGTTTACAGGTTTGTGTCCAAGGGCTTACAGTATTCCAGGGATATCTTAAAGATACTGAGAAAACTGAAAGTACTGTCGACAAAGATGGCTGGTTGCATACTGGTGATATTGGAATGTGGCTCCCAGTAAGTGACCCCTTATAAGTAGCATTTTCTTTGAAATTCCATTTGTTTACCCAGTCATGTGATTTTTAATGTTTTGCATAATTTTAAATTGAAAATATAGTCTTGTTTTAAATTATCGTCACTGATAAATCTAATAGGGAAAAGGTAGTGTGGAAAATAAATTCAATAATTTTTGTGTCATGAAAGAATTGTAGAAATATTGATAGAACAGTTAAGGAAGAATGAAATCAAAAAATGAATGAAACATAAAATATTCAGACCATTGAAACGAAAGTCACATGATATGATATTTCTCCCACACTTCCTGGTGGAGAAAAGAAAAACATCCATCCTAATATATTGTATGATTCAAAAGTGGGTATTTTTTCCTTTTCTATATTTAGTTTCAAATGATATTATATTCAGTTAAATTTCTCAGCAAAGTTATAGAAGGGATCCTATATGTTATGTATTTTCTTAAAAGCCAGTGAAATCTCTGGTTTATTGCATATTGAATAGGTTTTATGTTTCTTTTTTTAGTTAGAAATTTTGAAATACATGATTCAAACACTTTAAATAAAAATGTTTAGGCCCTGTATCTATTTCTTTTAGAATGGAGCTTTAGCGATTGTTGATAGAAAAAAACATATCTTCAAATTACAGCAGGGAGAGTACGTTGCCCCTGAAAAAGTTGAAAATGTGTATTTACGTTCGTCCTATGTCTGTCAAGTTTTTGTTCATGGTGATAGCTTAAAGGTAATAACCCGTTCCTCTTTTTTTTTCTTTAATTACTCAGGGTGTTATCTAATAATTAAAAATCAGTGATTTATATTAGAATCATTCATATAAATAAGAAAATGGTGTATGAAATTCTTGAAGAATGAAAACTGGTTCAGGAATTTCTCGTCAATGAACCGCATTATCATTGAATAAAAAAAAAAGGAAGAAAGATACAGTAAAAATAAGATGTCTTTAGGTGACACAAACATTCAGTTGGCACAACAAATTTTGAGTATTAAGAGCAATAAAGGGTCGCTGCCAGAGTGCATTTGTACTTAGTTTGAAAGGTCCTCAAGACTCCAAACATTTATTAGCGGAATCTTCCAGAAAATGAAGCTATTTCTAGAACTCAATTACAGCAAAACACAGGCTATGAAACACCTCAGACGGTTCAATGAACGCACTTTCAAATCAGAACATTATTACAATCACTGCTCTATAAAGCCCATTTCTTTTTCTATAAGCTTGAAAGATAAACCCTTTCAACTCAATTCTAGATGCATTTTTCCAAATTTGTAACAATGCCCTCCTTTCGAGAACTGTACAATGCTTGAATAGGAGACAAAAATAATACAGTACTTAACTACATTATAGAATTTGGCTTTTCAAAAATTAAACTATGATTAAATAAGTAGCATTACACTAGTAAAATTACTAAACACACATAAACTTAAAACACAATGAAAAAATGTCAAGATTTAAATCACACTTTTAAGTCATCACTTTTTGAAACACTCAATTTGTATTGATCCTATTGTAAATCCATGTTGTTTATGTAATTTTGACTGGTTTTAAAATACTAAATATTTTTAATGCCATATTACAATACAGAAAAGTCAAATTTTTTAACTCTTTATTTTTATTGATTTCATTATAAATCCAAGTGGCGTTTCGATTGCTTTCTGGACAGTTATACTAATTTCTATGCAATTTTTAAAATACCCATTTATTTAATTGATATTTTGACTCATTAGTTATGAATTGTGCCACTAATTTATCACTTTGATGTTTTTTTTTTTTTGCAGTTACTACATTATATTTTCACATAGTTTGGAAAATCTTAATATTTTAAATACTATATTATTATGAATCAAGCGTTTAAGTAACTAATTTATTGCTAATTCAGTAATGTTTTGGTTCCAGTCTTGTGTTGTGGGTGTTGTGGTGCCTGAAATGGAGATTTTGACTCAATGGTGTAAAGAGAACGATATTGTAAGTGAATGGAGCAAGATTTGTCAAAATCAGGTAATGTTCTATTTTATTCTTTAAATTTTATGTATGTAATGACTCGTATGAACTATGTGACATACTTTACAACAGTATTGGAAAGAATAGTACATTTGACCAGAAAGATAAGAGGATGTAGACAACAAAAATTTGACATGCATGTAGAATTTCTCAAATATTAAGATGAACAGAATGGAGATAAAATACAGTGAATTTACATTAAACTAACTCATAAAATCAAAACGACCATTGATAATGACATACATGAGCAGTGGTAACAAATAAACAATGAGAGTAACAAAATAGGAGTCACTGATGTATTTATATAATCACATAGTCTCTTTAATATTGATGCCATCATAAATAATATTAAAATAAACACGAGGCTATTTACTTAAAACTTTAAAAAGTAAATTATTAACTGACAGAAATTTTATCGTTGATATGTCAGAAGCCGTTAAGCACGTCAGAAAAATAAAATTTGTTTGCTGGTTTCAATTTGGTATTATAGATTGTAAAAAAAAAAAATCCTTTTTTGTTTTTTAAGCTGTAGTTATTTTAATTTGCTTTTATTGCAGGTAGTGAAAGAATTTCTTTTAAAAGATATGAAACAATTAGGAAAAGAATATGGTCTCAAGTCCTTTGAACAGGTGAGATTCTTCTGCAAATTTGGGACTTTTTTTCAAAAAATCAATTTGCTATTTCTAATTTTTTTTCCCTTCATTTTTTTGTTATATTTTGTTGAATGTTGAAAAATAAGCATACTGCTGAAAACTTCCTATCATACACTTTTAAAGTGTATTCAAATAAAACTATTCATTTATAAAAGTAGAGATGGGCAATCTCGCAGTCTCTTAATGTTGCTTATTAGATGGTCATTCACTCATTTAGTTTAGTTATAGATTTGGTTCATTGAAGTTTCTCAATAGATTTCCGATATTATATTAACAATTTTACTAACATGTATTTATAAAATTTTGTTTTATTAAAACTTTAACTTACTGGGGACATTTTATTATTCAGAAATGATTGGAACATTTTTCAAAATTTTGATTGTCTTGCCTTTTGATCTATTGTGATTTATCAATGCTTTTGTTAACAGTTTAAAAAAATGGCTGTAATTTTTATTATGTACCATTAAATGGAATTTTTCTTCGATGAATCAGCATTAAAACAAGAATATAGTTAATAAATTCTCTGTACATGAAATAGTCTTATTTTTTCAAATACATTCTTTTATTTCATCTGCTTTTCCTCTTCCTCAATTTCATCTCTGTGAGTAAAATTTTAAGATGTGTTTCTTTTTACAACAAGATTTGGAAATACTAATCTTGTATTTTATAAATAAAAAATTTTTATGTTTAATAATTTTCTTTATTTTAAAAAATAGCTTTTTTTTTAATGTTAAAAAAATGTTTCAGCAATCTAACATTGCTATATTTTTGCTTGCTTTCTGCAATACCAGGGTTCCTACACAGTCATGAAAACCAGCAAAAGTCAGGATATTCTAAAATTAAGCTAAAAAGTCAGGAAAAAATCAGGATTTTTCTTACATATTCATAAAGTTAGGAAGAAAAAAAACTATAGTTCATTCAAAGACTGACAGGCAAAAATAAAGTTTCAAGGAAAAATTCTGTAATTCAAAATATGTAATTTCCTCATAATAACATTCCTCTTTCCCTGGTAGAACCTGTCCTGTTAGCAATTTTCCTCCTGTTTATCGAATGATAAGGAATTTTTGATAGGGTTGCTAGGTTTATTGCTCTTTGTGTGAATAACTGGTTTACAGACAACAGTTGAGAAAATTTCCTCTTTCTTGCACATGGAGCATTCGTCTTAACCAATATTTACTTTTTTCAGTATTTTTCAAGATAGTTTAATTTAAGTTGAATTTTCTTCTGAAATGAAATGATTCATTGAATTTTTAATCTGCAAAATAAGAATGTGAATTGGAAGTTTTTGACACTTTTAAAATCATGCATTGAATTAAATGAAGATGCTCCTAAGATCATGAGTATTGGATCATGTGGCCTTCACGTTATCCATGGTGCATTTCAAATGAGTCACAATAAAATAAGATGGAAGGTGACCCAGTTTCTGAGAGGAATATACTATATTTTCAAAGATAGTCCTGCTAGATGAGCAGAGTATTAGACTTAGACTTAGAGGTTGGGCAGCTCTGACAAGCAGGGCACATCGACCAGAGGTCTATTGTACCCAAACCCTAGTCGTGATTAGCAAGAAAGCCCTATAGCTGAAATGAAGTTCAGCAGACACCTTACAGGAACATCTTGCAGTTCCCAGGCATTGATGCAGTGCTGCCTTAAATGCTCAAACCTTTGAGCAGAATAGACATCACAATCACAAAGTATGTGTCGTGATGTCTCCTCTTCTAGATGACAACCCCGACAAAGAGAATTGGATTCAATTCCCATAATGTGTAGGTGTCTCCTGAGGATACACTGACCAGTAAGAAGACCTATGATCTTCCTTAAACTGTTTCTATTAAGCTTTAAGAGCTCCTTTTGACGTACACTAGGACAGTCTCGATTCAGCTCCTTAGCTTGTCTCTGACCATCAGCAGCGCGCCATTGCTCATGTGCAATCTTGCCGTAGAGCTTGAAAATGGTTGCCCTAAATGAGGAGGGAGAAATTCCCAGCGCAGGTTCAGGGCCCCAGAAAATTGCATTAGAGCCAGCCCGTGCTGCTTCATCAGCTAGCTCATTTCCACCAATACCCATATGTCCAGGTACCCAATACAGGAATACCTTGTTATGAGCGGACAGGTCACAGAGGGCCGAGAAGCATTCCCACACTAACAAAGAGGTGAATTTACACCTTGACAGTGATAGGAGAGCAGCCTGACTGTCAGAACAAGTGCGGATAGTCGTATTTTGATATCCCTTGTCTAAGCATAGCTTGCAGCACAAGATAATGGCATAGACCTCAGCCTGAAAACCGGTGGCATAGTTTCCCAGGAGAAAGTGAAGTTTGGTACCGTCATTGGAGCAATAAATTCCTGCTTCTGATTTGGCACCAATCTTTGAACCATCAGTGTACCATATTAGGCATTTGCCTTTAAGCCACCGAGGAGAATTAAACCATTCATCTCTAGTAGGAAAATGGATCTTGAAGGGCTTGTGAAAAGCGTATCTTAGTGACATATAGTCACTAAACATAATAAAAGATGGTGAATCCATCACTTGTGAAACAAGATGTCCCCATGACAAGTGCTTGGAATACTCTTTCCATAGGCCAAGGTACATAAGACGCTTTACGCCTGTCTGAGCTTCAACCTCAATTCGTAAGTTCAATGAAAGAAGCCCAAGTAAGCTCTCTAGAGCAGCTGTAGAAGTGGTCCTGAGACAGCCTGACAGGGCTACACAGACCATTCTTTGAAGTCTGTTAAGATCAGACCTTGCGGAACTCAATCTAGTCCTTAACCACCAGACGACTGCGCCATAAATGATGATAGGACTAATAATCATTGAGTATATCCAGTAAACTATTTTGGGGGACAATCCCCAGGTTCTACCAATAGCATTTCTACAGGACCAGAAAATCTTTCTGGCCCTGTTGGTACAGTATTCAAGTTGATGACCCCAATTTAGTTTGGAGTCAAAGTAAACCCCGAGAAACTTGACTTTCTCCTTGAGTTCCAATTTATGGTCCAGGTAGTAAACATTACCTAGATCAAGTTGCCTTTTTTGTGTGAAGGCTACATAGCTTATCTTGGATGGATTGACAGATAAGCCTGATTCAGAGCACCATCTAGCTACTTCTAGAAGTGCATTATTCATGATGTCAGAGACTGTTCTTCCATGTTTGCCTCTGACAACAATGACACCGTCATCAGCGTACCCAATACAGGGAATGCCAAGAGCAGTTAACCGAACTAACAAGGAGTCCATTACCATACACCATAGGATAGGGAACAGAACCTCTCCCTGGGGGCATCCAGCGGTTGTATGCACTTTCATGCTTGCATTTAAACTGCAATTAAAGTCTTTAGCAAGAATTTTTGCAATCTTTGCGGTGGCGGAAGTAGTGTTAATACCATCTCAGAAAGTCTGCCATGAGCGACGTTTAGATGCTCTGATCGCCTTGTTATAGGCAGTTAGAGCGTTTCTATAGGACTGCCATTCTCCAGATTTCTTTGCTCTGTTAAATAACTTCCTACATTTCTTACGTAGTTTACTTAGCTCAGAAGACCTCCAAGGAACTCGCCTTGGGGAGCTAGTAGACGTAACCTGACAAGAAATATGATATGAATCGAGTATGATTTGTTGCACTTGGTCAACAGTCCACTCCACATCATTTACATTATTGTACTTACCAGAGAAGCTCCCCATCTTCCTCTCTAGAGCTGCTCTAAAGGAACCCCAATCAGCTGTTCTGGGGTTCCTCCTTTTGACCTTCAGTCCTGAGAGGCCTTTAATAGAAAAAGTAATTAGTTGGTGATCTGAAGCAGTAACTGCCCCAGATACTTTCCAATCAGTAATGCAATCTACTGAACTAGAGTTACATAAAGTAAGGCCAATGACTTCCCTTCTGTTACAGGTAACAAAGGTAGATTCATTGCCTTTATTAAGGAGATACAAATTAAAATGTAAGATATGTTCCATAAGTACATCCCCCCGCTGGTTACAATTACTGCTACCCCACACTGTGTGGTGAGCATTTGCATCACAGCCGAAGACGAATCTACAGCCAGAGGTGAAAGTTTTCCGTATTTTGACGGATTTCCGTCTTTTTTTTAAAAAAACACAAGACGGAGCGAAACAGAATATTACTGTAAGTAAATTCTAAGTTCGTTTTTTTTTATTTTATGCAATAGACGAATTCAGTGGGAAAAGTCCCAAATGACCGATTCATTAAAATTGATAGATATACTGTAAAGATAGTTGTGTACATGCAATATGGTTTTAATCAATATATCTTAATTTTAATAAGCATTATAGACTTAACATTTATTAAATATCAACATTTTGTTGAATATTATTTTTACTATTGAACTATGTTTAGCTTGAAAATTGTTTTTGTTATTTATTAACAAAGTATCAACTTAGCTAAGTATTATTATTTTCCTTAAAATGCTAGCACTTTATTTTATTAGAAAATTAAATGTTTGAAAAAAATTAAAAGCTGAGGTAATTTTTGCTTGAAATAACTAATAACTTTGCATTTTTTGTTTATACTCCTGAACAATAGTAGGTTTGCTAAAGTAAATATGGAATTTTTATAAGCCTTATTTGCATTTTGTCTATTTTAATTTTTATTGAAAAGTTTGTTCACAATTTTTATGAAAAGAATTCGCATATAATTTTTTGTTTACTTAAAATTATTGGACGGGACACACCCACTTCTGATTTTAAAATTTTCAGTCTTGACAATTTTTGAAACTTTCACCCCTGTTTACAGCTTGGACTACAGTGGGCAATTAGGGCCCTAGTAGTGTCGGCTAGTGGGTCCTTCTCATACGGGAGATAGGCTGAAACTATGACAAAGTCAGAGATTGTCTTATTGTCATAGAATTTTAGTTTTACAGCAACTAAATCCCTGTTAAGAAAGTTAACAAGATTAAGGGCATTTAGATTGGACCTAGCCACTATGCAGGTCCTGGGAAGGTCACAACGGGTATCATAAAAGATATTAAAACCTTTAACATTGAGACCCATTATTCTACCCTTGCAGGTCCTAGACTCTTGTTTAAGAGCAATATCTAGTTCTCCATCATTCAACCTTTTGACCATAAGGCTAGAGGCAGCAATGCTGTGATGGAGATTGATTTGGCCAACCTTAATTGTTTCTATTATTGGTTAGCAGTATGAGTGAAACCAAGATGGCTCCTATCTATCCTGGCTATCTTTGGAAGAGAGATCTTCCTTTATCAGCTCTATTGCTTCGTCGATATCAAGCATAGAAGCTGGTGAGTCAGGTCGTAAGGTTACGTCTGACCCGGAGTCCAACCCTGGCTCTGAAAAGTCAAGAGCCCCAATTGAACTTACCTTTCCCTCAGGGGAATTAGCCGGCCAAGGTTCATCCTCCTGTTCCATTTCCTCCTGGTCATCAGGTTCTGCAGCGGGCTCCGATGTTGTTGGAGCCTCAACTGCCTTTTTCTTGTTAGGATCTTAAATACACCACAATCCACACCAGTGAGTGCGCAAAAGTTGGCCCTCGCAATATCATCCACGTCTTCAGGCTCCACCTCAAAGATCCATCTAGAGGTGCCAGGTCCCGCAGCACTTTGCAGAACCCTCCACCTCATAGACTTCAACCCTGGGTTTAGTCTCTGAAGATGCCACAAGAAGGTGCTTTGTTCAGAGAATTGCTCCCTGGTTTTGAAGGCCACCTTTACAGGCTTGGGCAGGTCATCAGCACTTAAGACTTTAAGCGTGAGGTCGCCCAAGGATCTGTTATCAAAGTGGCCCCTGATCCACTCTACAGTGTATTCATTACACTGCAGTACCAACGCTCCTCTGAGAAGGTTGTTACTGTAGATCTCAGGCATCCTTTCACCACCTGGGATGGCGTCAGTCTGCTCTAAGATCTGCTTCAGTATTTCGTTAGAGTCTCTCAGAGAAAGCCTGTCGGAAGGAAATTCATTCAGAACGATGGCAATCTTGATCGACTTTGCAGCACATGCAAAAGGAACTCCAGATAGGAGGCTCCCAGTTGGATCCCCCTCTCCAGTTCCGCTATCCCCACTAGGGGGAACTACTTCCCTGGATTGGGCTTTCCTCCCAGGAACAACATCCTCCCTGGGCTTCTTCATTTCAATATGTATTGGCACATTGGGTGAGGGCGTTGCATCAGAAGACCTAGGTCTCTTAGCTCCACCACTCGCTTCAATGGCCCTAAATTTTCTCTGCTTTCTCCTCCGGCTCTTGGATATTCCAGTGGCCCCAGACACACTGTCCCCCGAGTGCCTATGGGAACCAGAGACTCCTACAGAGGAAGGGCCTGTGCCTTTGGGCGCCTCACCGATTTTCAAAGTAATCTGCAAAGCAGCGGGATTAGCACTGGGCTCACCCGAGGGCTTACCATGTGCTACTGGAGACTGTAGTGAACTTTTTGAACAGGAACCTCTGCCTAATTCCTGAAGGCATCCTTTGCTGACCGGGGTGACCGATGATGCCGTATCATAAGCTTTTTTCGTACTCATCATTTTGTTTGCCTGCCATTTAGTTACCCAGTGAGGGGTATCCAGGGGGCACCACGTGGAGGCGGCAGGCATTACCCCCCATGAGCATAGTATACTAGCATATCTGGTAGCAACATTTTTCCAAAAAAGTTCTGCCAAATCAGGTGGCTGGAAAGTCTTCCTTGTGTGGAGCGGGCCATATTAATTTTTGACAACATTAAAAGGTACATAGAAGAGAAAAAAAATTCTCAGCCAGCCGGAATGTCAGTAAAAACTGTCGAAGACTGTGTTAAGGATCCAATAATGCTACCAAAATTAGCATTCTTTAAGCTAATTTCTGAAGAATTTCAACCTTTTCTTTTAAAATTTCAGACCTCCAAACCTCTCAGTCCATACTTATATTCCAGTATATTGGAACTAACACATAATCTTTTGCGGCGTTGTGTAAAAAAGTCAGTTATAGACCATGCTACAACTGCAAAAAAAATAGCAAGTATTGACTTAACAAGCAATGACAATCTATTAAGTGTTAATAATGTGAATATAGGTTTTGCAGCAAGTAAATATCTGAACATGATAAAAATTAGTGAGAAAGAAAAGGGTCTGCAAAATGTAACAAGATTGAATTTTGAGGTAGTTATCAGTTTTATTGCAACTGGGAGGTTGCTCTTGTTTATCATTGAAGATCAAAGGGGAATAACAGTTTATGTCTATTCTTTGCAAATGTATTTTGAGGATCACTAACTTTTGACAAATCAATAGAGATGGAAATTCTGTTCCCCATGAGAGTAGCACAGCAAAAAAATTTTTTTAAGTTAAGTTGAACATCCAAAACAGTGTCGGCCGCCATTACAATTTTTTAATACAGAGAGACATTACTTACAAACATTTAGCGATTAAATACTTTGATTTGTAAATATGATTATAAAATCTTGAAATATACATTCAGTTAGTCTTAAAATATACATAACTTTGTTTGAAAACATACTATTATTCATAAAATTTAATATTTTTTTAAATTAAATAACACCCCTAATTTTTTTAAAAAAAAATACCTAATTTAATTATAAAAAAGAAAAGAGAGCGAAATGATAGGTTTTAGTAAAAACAATTCATAATAAGTGCCGCTTCTCGTTATATACAGCTTCCCAGGGTACAAAGGGATAAATTCCAAAAATATATGAAAATTGTTTTGTTATTACTGCGTTTCTAAAATGAGAATTTGAAAAATCATTTGAATGGAGGCTGTATTTCAAACATTTGCTTGCTTACTGAATGTTTTGACATGCAATAGAAAACAGTGTTTTTCAGGTCAGTCATTTTTCATCTGGAACTGTTTGATGGGATTATTTTAAAGTGATGAGAGTAACTAAACATTTTTTAGCAGCAAACTGTGCATCTCTTCCATTTTTCTATAATGGAGATAGATTTCAAATCATCTCTTAATTTAGTTTTTTTTTTTTTTTAATAAAAAATGTGTATTGGTTCCAATTTGCTCATCTCCATTTTTTATGTAAATGGGAAAATCTTATTAGGTTTTGTTAGTTTCTAGAAGTTATAAATGTTAAGAAAAGAGGCTGATGTATCTCAGTGCAGGAGATACAATTATTTGATTGTTTATCGATAATGATCCATAAAAGGAATTTTTGGAAATTTGGCCTTTTGAAATTTTTATATGTTTGTTTTCAGGTGAAAGATATTTATCTCCATCCAAGAGTTTTTACAATTGAAGATGGTCTCCTGACCCCCACCCTCAAAACCAAACGCCTCGAATGTCGCAAGCTGTTCAAGCACCAGATAGACGCCATGTATAGAAATCTCGCCTGAACACACTGTTCTCATCCCTCTCTTTGTTTTGAAAGTGGTAGTTAAATGAAATAAGTGCTGGCACGCTTTTTAATCTATACTATTAGACCGGTTTATATGCTGTTGCATCCTTATTATTCATTATGGGTAAATATGTTTTAACAAAAATAATTTGATTTACACGTAGTGCTATAGGACGATCTGAATCATCGATTTATTATTTTTTATGTGATATATATTTATAGAAAGCGGCATTTAAGCTTAATTAGGTTGTACTTGAACAAAATATTTTTATTGTAATGTTTACTGTGTTTTTGCAAAGAGAGGAGTTTTGTTCATTCAGTTTTATTGTTTTTTTTCTGTTGTTGTGTACAAATATTGGAAAGCCACATAACTTATTAAGGCATTTAAAAGTTGGTTTTAAATTATTTAAAATTTAATTGAATTTTCACACAGAAAAGCATTTTGTTAGAACCATTTTTAATGTGAGTGGACAATCTGCTGACTGAGATTTATTAAAGTGGTTTTCTTTTCCTATGTAGGTGTAAAAATAATGAATTGTACTTTCAGTCTTTTATAATTCTGTGAAAACACTTTTGATGATCAAGGAATCATGAGTAATTCATTTTTTTTATCAACATTCCATATTTATTGTTATTTAAATGTTCTTTTTTCAGGTGTGGGTATTAAATATATTGATGAAACTGAAAGCTTTAAATTCATAATTTTAGGTTTATACCTGACGAAAAATAGTAGTTAATTGAATTCCCCCTTTCCTATCCCCATTGGATATTTTAAATAATAAAGGAATCTAGCTTATATCAGCAGCTTCTATTCCATTTTTATTACACCTGATTAAAGGTATTCCATTTTTCTTCCCTGTTTTATAAATGAATATTACTGTTTCATAAATAAGCTGATTTTGTCTCATTACTGACACAAGTTTTATGCTGTTGTTGAAAAATTTGAAATAATTAAAAATTATTTATTTGTAACAACACTTATTAATTATTAAATTGTTTGTGATCGCGTGATTCAGCTTTTCCAGTTCCGCAAGTAGGACTCCATCTTTTGTTGCCAAATGAATATTTAGTCAGGATTTGGCAATTGCAGCAAGGATCATAATTTGTAACAGCATATTTAAGTTTGTTAAAATTTCTATTTTGAAATGCAAGTGAAAAAGGCATAGAGCATATTTTAAAATTTACTTATTTTAAATTTAAATAGTTTGTTTTAGTCTTTCCTTGTTGCGTGCATAGATTTTATAACAGTAAATCAATCAATCAAGGGCAATCTTTCTATGATCTACAATTTTTGGTTTGCATGTATTTTATTCTCTCTCATACTTTTAAGCAGTGAAATAAAAATGTAAGATTGCACTTGATTATTTGTTAGTTTCAGAAAATAACTATAACTTCATTTACTGTCTCCATATTGAGACTTATTTTCTCCTTTCTTGCTATCTCCTCCCACAATGGGATGTTGGGGAAAGAGGGAATTCCGAGCTTAAAAAGTAGGGGAAAAAAATTGGAAAACAAAATCTTCCTAGTTTATCTGCAGTGTGTGAGTTGAGAAACACTGTATTCAAAATATTTAACAGGATACTTATACACTGTTGGAGGTGACTGTAAATAATATAGATGAGTTGTGTGACTGTAATCTTCCATTAGTAAGTTTCTGAGAAAATTGATTGAGTCAAATGAAAACAGGATGACTGACTAAAGGGATGCACTTTTAGAATTGGAATGATTAGTAATGTGTAGATATTTCTTCCTCCAAAGAAAGGAAAGCGTGCTTATAATTCCATTGTTATGTGGAAGAAAATAACATTTAGTCGTACTTAGGATATGTTTTCATTTTTCTTCACTAAAATTTTAGATGAACTTATTCTCTGAATTAATATTCCTTCAGATTTACATTCTAAAACATATACTTAACACATCTAAATTTATGTTTTAGTGAGTCTATTTTTGTAGAAATATTTAATTTCGCATAGTGTAGTTGCTTTTTCTTTATGGAAAAGGAAGGAAGCTTTATAAGGAAAAGCTTTATAAGGAAATGGAACTAATTAAATAGAACATTTATTAAAAGGGTTTAGGATGGATGAAAATTTATATTCACAAGGAATCATTTTTATGGAATTAAAATAAAACTATATTTAATGTTTTCCTAAGCAAAATCCAAATATTATGAATAATTATTCTTCGTAAGTGGTGATTCAAACAGCTGTGGCGAAAAATTAGTAAATAAGGTATTTCTCACTTTTGTATTTTATTGTACTTAAGATCCATGCTAGAAATATTTAGCTCAATCTTTTCTGTCTTCTCCATCGTTGAGAAGTGCTAATGCAAAAATATCCATGCATGGATCTCATTCATTTTATGGAACATTGCATTTATTGAGTTCATTTTGTTTAATAATCCATCAGAATGAAAATTATAGCTTAACAAAACTTAATGATGAAGAATGAGTTGACAGCTAAAAAAAGTAATTGCTTAAACATTTAAAATTCATTACTGTTAAAAATATCACAAATTAGAAATTTTTTTTTATTTAAACAAGAATCCTTAAAACAAGTCAGTTGTATTCGAAAACTAAACATCACTCTGCAAAAGCAAGTTGTAAAGTGTTACTATCTCATTTTCAACAGCTTTAAAGGTTCATTCTGATGAACTTTTTTTTGGGGGGGAGGGGGGTTATCATACTGTTTCTGAATTTCTGCTGGAAGTGGATCGTTTTGACTTTGCATTTCTAATTGACACAGCTTCAATTAATTTTCTTTTTTGGAATAAAGGAAAAAACTTAAGTAGCGCCAAAGCTGTGACGAATCCCCCTTTTTTTGAACAGTTTCAGCAATTCTCATTGCTCCAAATTGTATGTCTACTAAATCTGTATTTCTTGAATTACCTTCACGTAGCTGTAGATTTTTAATCAAAACGATTCACTTTCATGTTATGCTTTTCAAAAAATCATTTATTTATTATATTTTTAATTTCTATTGTAATCAGAGGACCTGCATCTGAATACTAATCAGAAAATGTGCATTTTAAGATCATTTATTCCATTTTGATAAATATAAAAACATCAACTATTGTTAATGGGGCACTACTTGCCTTTATATTTGTCAGTAGGAAAAAATCTTTAATTTACCAAATGAAATTCCATTATCACGGAACCATAATATAATTTCTTTTTCTTTTCTTCCCCCCCCCCTCTTTTTAAACTAAAATCGTTTTTTTAAAGGAAGTCTCAGCAGACTTTGTTAAATGTCATTTTATTTTCGGCTAACATCTTAAAAGATTTTTTAACAATTTTTCTAAATGTATAATTATATAAATTTACATATATATATAAATTATGTATATATATATATATATATATATATATATATATATATATATATATATATATATATATATATATATATATATATATATATATATATATATATATATATATATATATATATATATAAATATATATATATATATATATATATATATATATATATATATAAATATATATATATATATATATATATAAATATATATATATAAATATATATATATATATATATATATATATATATAAATATATATATATATATATATATATATAAATTACAATTTATATAAATTATAATAGATTGTATAAATTTACTAAATGTAAGAATTTTTTTCCCTTGCGTAGAATTTGGAAGGTCAGTCTCTGTCATATCTCACTCTGTCCCTCCCCCTTCTAATTGTAATTGCAAATAACTTAGTAATTCAAAAAGCATTCAAATTACTTTCAATGCAGGTTCTTTTGTAAGAAGTTAATATTTAAATCTGTTGAAAGGCTCTTTTATCATTCCAATTTAAAGCTTATTTTGATCTGATTTGTTTTATTTTATAAAAAGTTTTTTTTTTTTACATTTTATATTTATTTGTATTTAAAAATGAATTTTCTTTGGTGATAAGTTATTTTTAAGTGATATCTGTATGTACTTTATGTTGTTCTTTCTCTATTTTAAAGTTCTGTTCTGCTTTTATATTTTTGAAATGCGCTCTGTTCCAAATTATTGATTTGGACAAAAATTCTGATCAGGTAGTGAAGCAACATTTTGAATATTTCACTGAATCCTTCTCTTTGAAGGAATTCAAATGCACACATAAATGAATTACATTTTTATTATCTTTAAATATGGCGAATTTCAATTTGTGAATTTTCCCTTCTAATGGCAACAATTCTTGCCTTAAGCATTAAATTATCACCCCCTGTAGTTTCTATTTTGTGCTTTTTGTTTATTTATTTATTTATTTGTTCTTAGAATTAAACATAGTTGTGATAAGAAGAAATAAACTGTGATATATATAGGAACTTTTTAAGTTAACCATGTTTTTAGGCATTTAGTTATGGGTCCTAGAAGAGCTTTTGTTTCATTTTGCGGTTTATGTTTAATTTCAATTTGCTTTCTTTGAATGCATGTAATACAAGTGAAATTCTACTTTTAACTTGCCACTTATGTAACATTTGACCAAAGACATGTGAAGAACCAAATAAAATATACTCTATTAGAATATTTGTTCTTTTTTCGTATGCTTTTCTTCATCATCAATACATTTGAGCAGGAACAGATGCCAAGTTATTACCATATTCAATATAATATTTCTTAATTATTTTCATTTTAGCACATGATTAATGTGTAAATTTTTTTTTCTCAATTTTTCTTATGTGATACACTTTTGAAAATATAGAGCATTAAGGTTGCACAACCTGCGGCAGTGTCTGGATACGAGGGGGGGGAAGTATTTTTATTTTCCTTTATTTTGGAAAAATAAAATTATATCGTAAGTTTTGAATCACACATTTGAGTCATCACTTATTGACGAGCACATATTCTAGTGTAAAGCTTTTTTTTTTTTTTTTTTTTTTTCTCGATCGTTTTTTCAGCTGTTATTGTTACGGAATTCCGGATTGTTTTTTGTGTAAAAATTTTTTTTAAATACGATATTACGATACGCAAATTTTAGTTGTCACTTTTTGATTCGCCTTTTTTTACAAATTTTATCAAAATCCTTTTAATGTTTCGATCATTTTTTCGGCAGTTTCAACTACAAATCTCCATGCGGTTTTTAATATTCCCATACTTTTTACATGTTATTATAACTTGTGTGTCAGAAATGCTTTTAATGAATCATTTTTTGATGTTCTTTATTTGTGCTACTTTCATTCCAAGTTATCTGAAAATCTTGATATTTTTAATGCAATAATATTATGAATCTCGATGTTGAATCACGCATTTAAATCACTAACGTGGTTTCTTATTGCCCATTTTGTCGTAAATTTAAATGATTTTTTCCCCAAGGCATTTCTTTGCTTTTCCAAGTGATTTTGAAAAGCCTTTATTTTTACTACCATACTTAAGCGAGTTTCGAATCGCAAATTTAAATAGTAATTACCTTTTGATTCAATTTATTGGTGCATATTCCATCGTAAATCCAAGTTCTTTTGCCGTCTTTTGTCAGCAGTTGGCGTCATTCGTCACGACATTCATCACGAGGTATTTAGAAACTCGATATTTTAATACAATGTTATTGCAACGTAAGAAATTCGAAAAGAGGAGGAGGACTCCAATTTTTTACATGCTAGTAATTTTTCTTTTAAATTTTTTTGTTGCTGATGTGTTGTTTTAGAAAGAAAAAAAAAACTTTTACTATTTAAATTCGATGAGTGATTACCATTACTTAAATGGGCTGTTAAAATTATTTTCGATTTTGCAATATATATATTTATATAAATGAATATCTATCTGTCTGTGTGTGTCCTTTTAGACTCCTAAACCATCCAACCGAAATCGATGACACTTGGCATGTAGATAGTTTGAAGCACGAGGTTGTCGACATTAGAATATTCTACGACGAACCGTTCCAGGGGGATGAGTAAAAAAAACGAAATGGAATTTTCTGATTGGTTAAACATTAGGCATTGTTTGTGATGATTTCTAACTTATAGCTCTATTTGATAAAAATAAACAGTTTATTACACGTATTTATTTTATATTCGCGATGTCAGATAAATTAATTGAACAATATTACGTGGTCTACGTCACCAGATTTATGCTTTTAACGAAGCGGGGGTGCCATCCCCTCTGCAGAGGATCAAAATTGTGATGGCATGTCTTCGGATCAGCCTTAAGGTCTGGTTTCTTAGGACAGATCGGCGTTACACAACGTCAGCTGGAAATCAGCGTTAGCCCCTGATTGGCCAATTTGTGAGCTAGATAGCATACGTCATCGAACGCTCAGCTTGAAGACGACTGACGTCCGAATCAACTGCTGTTGGATTGCAACATAGCGTAAACCACAGAAGCAATGGCGGACAACATCCAACAGAGCATTGAAATCAGCCGATATTTTGATTTTAACATTAAACATAGCTTCTTCTTCTTCATTTAGCTAAGCTATAATGTGTTTTTTCTTGGACAAAGTCATTATTTGTTCTCTAAATCACTAGTCGACAATAACAAAACCAATAGAAATTCAAGATAAATATTTGTTTACGTTATTAACGCATGCGCAATGCGAGATAATGCCTGCGTTGGACACAAGCGACTAAGTACAGGACGATTCCATAATACAAACAGACTTAAAAAAATTAGAAAGGGGGAAATAAGCTCGATATCGGGAAAACGTTGCTGGTGAGAGCATTAGCTTAGCAAAATGTCGCCTTATTTTAGCGCCAACATTGGAAGCCAAATTTTGGCGGGGTTTTCTGAAACAAAAACTTAACTAGGGTCATCAAAAGAGAAAGAATTGATTATTAGGCTCTACAGTGAAGATTTAGAATCTAATTTTTTTTTTTAAATCTTTAAAGAACGTTTTGATGCAGAGAGGTACTGTTGACAATTATCGGTCGGGGTTCCAGCAATTCTGTACATGTTGGAGGAGCAAAAGGGGGAGGGGAGAGATCGTGAAAAGAATTCCGTGTATAAAGAAGATAGAAAGGAAAACAAGAAATTATAGATTTATAATTTTTGATTAAAAAAACACTTATAATCAGCTGTTTTAACATATATTTTTTTCAACTTGTGTTTACTTCAAAAAAAAAAATAATGTGGTTATTTTCTAATTTTGTGTTTTCAGAATCATTTTTAAGCTTACAAATGTCATCACAATCTGAAAAATAAATTTTGAACTATGATCTATAGTGTAGTGTGTTTTTCTGAATTGCAAATATATATATATTTATACAATATAATGTGTAAGGCCTGGTAATTTTGGCTGAATCCTGACAAAGAAAGATCGAAAGTATTTTTAAGAAAGTGGGACATCATAAATGGACAGACCCAGATCCTCATTAACATAGACAGGACGGCTGAATACCCTTACCAAATTTTATATCCCCTCATTTCGTGTCCAAAATAAATTTATTAAAGGCCTTTGTGAATTTAAAAAAAAACAACATAAGATTATAATGTCTATCAATATGCACTCCACTTTAATTAATAAACTGTAGTTATTTTTCATTCTACTTCAAACTACTTAAATAATATATATATTTATATTTCTTCATTGTGAAATTTTTTTGATATACTTTTAAGCTTGTTTATCCATTATCCCGTAGTGATTTCAATCTGACGCACTGCAGATTGCAAATAACCAAATTAAAAATAACAAAAAAATAACTAACTTTAAGGTAAAAATAAATTAAAACAACAAAAGCAAAACAGATAACAATAATAAAAACATAAAACATAACGAAAAAATTCAACAAATAAGATATTTTAAACGATTTCGAAATGACAGCAAACGTCGCAAAAAATAAACATAAACAAATGCGAACGGATACGGCAAACCTTTGAAATTTAGCCAATACGCCAAAGAAAGGAAAGAAAAAATCTCCAATATTCTCAATGTAATTTCTCTCTTTCCCTATTTTTACTCTTCTGACGAAACTCTAAGTTTTTAGCATTATGGAATCGTCCGCTCCCTAGTCGCCAATCACTCGACCAAACGGACGTCACGGTGAACGTTGACATCACTGGTCTAGGAACTAGTTTGTACTCTATATCCACGCCCTCTGGTGAACTGTGGTGTTTGTTTATTGCAGCTGTACATAATTTCTTCTTTTTTTATTTGATTTTTATAAGTTGTAATGATTAATAATAATTGATAACATTCAGTCTCTTTGCCAGAAAAATCTGAAATTCGCAAATTTTGTGATACATTTTTTTAAAGATTTATAATTTGCAAATTTTAAAATTACAAAAAAAGAAACTAATATGTTCTTAAAATTTAATTCTTTATATCATTCTGAAATTCAAATATTTGAAATAAAATAAAACACAATTTATGTACTTACAAAAAAAAAAAAAAAAAAAAAAAAAACATTTTAGTAAACATTCCAAGCTAGTCAAAACATTAAATTTCATATAAAGCACAAGAAATTGGAAAATGATAATAATTGTACAGTCTCATTATTGTCTGTTAGCGTTCAATTAGTTTGCTAGCAAAACGTTTTCTTGGTTTTCATTTGTGTGTAATGGAAATTCTAATTATTTTCATTCAAAAAATCTTTCAAATCTCGTGGTTTTCCTTTGCATTTAACGCAACATTTGATTTGTCTAAATTTAAATTTAATTTTAAATAATATATAGGTTACTACAAAAGCTTTTATAAACATGATTTTACTGTGATATTTAAATTGCTAGTTACTTTGATTTCTGGGTCATGTTAAAAGTTAAAAATATAAGAAAAGTATTTCACAACATCTATTATGATGACAAATTGTCTGTCAAGGATGATAAAAAAATTATTAGTTAAAAAAATAATTCATTGTGATAATGAACATTTAGCTGTAATCTTATTATTGTTCAGTTATCTAAAAAAGACTTTTTCGTGGTTTTCCTTTGCATTTAACGCAACATTTGATTTGTCTAAATTTTAATTTAATTTTAAATAATATATAGGTTACTACAAAAGCTTTTATAAACATGATTTTACTGAAATATTTAAATTGCAAGTTACTTTGATTTCTGGGTCGTGTTAAAAGTTAAATATGTAAGAAAAATATTTCACAACATCCACTAAGATGACAAATTGTCTGTCAAGGATGATAAAAAAATTAATGGTTAAAAGAATAATTCATTGCGATAATGAACATTTAGCTGTAATGTTATTATTTGTCTAAATTTTAATTTAATTTTAAATAATATATAGGTTACTACAAAAGCTTTTATAAACATGATTTTACTGCAATATTTAAATTGCAAGTTACTTTGATTTCTGGGTCATGTTAAAAGTTAAAAATATAAGAAAAATATTTCACAACATCCACTAAGATGACAAATTGTCTGTCAAGGATGATAAAAAAATTAATGGTTAAAAAAATAATTCATTGCGATAATGAACATTTAGCTGTAACGTTATTATTGTTCAGTTATCTAAAAAAGACTTTTTCGTGGTTTTCCTTTGTATTTAACGCAACATTTGATTATTTTAATTTCAACTTAATCTTGGTCAAAATAAGTTATTTTTATAACTTTTATAAACATTGTTTTACGCCGATATTTAAATTGCACGTTACTTTGATTTTTGGAATGAGTTTAAAATTACAAAAAATATCAAGAGCATCTCGCTATATTCACCGAAATAATTGACTGCCTGTCAAAGACGCTAAAAAAAAATGATTTATTATATAAAAAAAATTCATTGCGATTACTAAGCATTTCGCTGGAACTCTTTAAGCATCAAGCAATCTGAATGATATTTTCGTGGTTTTCTTTTACGTGTAACGCAAAATATGATTGTTTTCTTTAAAAAAAACATTCATAAAGGCAGCAATGTTTAAATATTTACATAAATTATGAGTTATTTTATCTTTATTCCTTGTTAAATCAAAACAAAATGAAGACCATTTGATTTTGGGCAATTAATTAGCAATGTAGATAGTCTTACGCGGACATTAAGATATGAATTGGGAGATTTTGATACGGATATATATATATATATATATATATATTATAATTTGAATAATTATTCGTGCAAAGGCATTAATAAAGATCGGAAATTGAAAGATAATACAATCGAATTCATAATAAATGCTACGAATAATTATATTCATGAAAGAGATTTTTATTTTTAATTATCATCGGAAAATTTAACAAATGTACGGTTGCATGGCTAATATTTTGTTAAAAAAATGTGTCATTAATGTGCATTTTTAATTATAAAATTTTTAAAACAATAATATTAAACTTATAAAATTCAAAGGGTTTTAGTTTTGAACTCGTCCTGTTAAATCAAATTTTTAAATATAAAAAAATGCTAATATAAGCATCTATACTTCAGTTATAATAGAACCAGACGCTTCAAACTAATAACTATGGTTAAATAAGCAAATATCCTTCCTTCGAATTTAATTAACGAATTTAATTAGTTCTGAAAACCGAAACTAAACGAAATCGAAACTATAGTATATAATTGCTCGTAATCTGAATGATCTCTGGTTTTAAAACTTCAATAAACAAACAAATAAATTATAAGTAATGAATAGACATCTTTAAGCAATATTCAAAATTATATACTGATTTACGGAAATGAAAAAAATTTAGAATTTAAATTAAATTGCTTTTTAATGATCAACACTGATTACGCGCAATGCTAAGGTACGGCGGGGATGTCAGAAAATAATTCCTAGGACGACACGAACGCCACTTTTTGTGCGTAAAACCGGTCTGTCAAAAGCGTGTTGCTTTTCTAAACCCCCCCGGGAAAAGTTAAATGTCCTTATCCCCTATATTAGTCCCTGGCTCACGCTGAGCTAACTAGGGCCTGGTTTCTTAGACGTCAGCGGTACATCAACGTCCAGCTGACGCACAGATAAGGCGCTTGTCCTAAGAAACCAGACCTTTAGAGATGTTTCCCAGACCGTCGCCATATAGCCCATTGTGCAGCTCTAGTGCGACGTAAATGAACAGCAACATATGCTTTTAAAGTTATCTGATACCAATTGCTTTTTTAATTTATAATACTTCTTTTAAATGTGTTTTTAAAAAAATATTTGTTAAAAATTAACGCTAATTGAATAAAAAAAATATTTATATATTTAAAGGCAAAATTATTTTGAATGTGGTACTAATTCGTTTAAGAGAAACGTAAAAAATCGCCATATTATTGACGCCAATGATGTTTAATTAATTTAGGTAATATATGCATATTCAAATGAAATAATTAGGATATGTACTAAAAAGCAATAGTGTAAGGATATCTATTTCTTTAGAAGAACTGTAATATATAGTCATACTATCATTGACGACAATGATGCTAAATTAATGTTGGTATATTGTGGCGTAACTACCTACTACTGCTTTTATTAAACATCAATTCACTAGTCTTAAAGTTTTTATGCATAATAATACGTACTGGGAATTGTATAAATAAAGTTTAAATTTATCATCATTTAGAAAAAATTAATAATTTAATGCTCAATAATATGGTGAGACAATTGAGCTTTTTAAACATGTGAAATTTGAAAGAAATAACAAAGACAGAAGATAAACCCACAAGAATGTATGAGGGATGGAAAACAAATTAACGATCAAATCATCTTACAAAGTTGCATATTAATTCTTAAGTTGCATTTTAATTGGCCGTATAGTGGTAGTAAAAGCATTGATAAAAAAAGACCAATAGATCGAAAATTAAAAGGAGAAAACGTTAATCGAAAATTCGTTTATGAAAACCGTAGAAAATCGCCATTCACAAATGACTCTTAATTATTCTGCACTACTGACGATAATAAAATACTACTGGTATTATGGTAATTGGTACAGTTTCGATAAGAATTCTACAACGGGTTTTCCGTAGTTTTAGAAAAAAAATTTCAATTTTAGCAAAGATAGCGTATTAATATTTTAATGAATTTGAATTAAAAGAACTTTGTTCCACCGTTACTTATAAATATTTTAACAGTAACTTAAACGTCAGATAGAGAAATAGTCATGCTCTAAAATCCTTATCAAGTTCTAATAAGAATTCTTTTTTTTTTTTAATCGGCTTTAGTTGGTTGTCACTGACGAATGTATTTTTCTCTAAACTCAAATGTTGAAGTGTTATGTGATAAATACCATTATAAGTATAAAATGTATTGATATATTGTGTGATTATTAAAACAACACCAATATTAAGCAGTTTTAATACCGATACTTTGGAAACACTTACGCCCCCTGGAAAGGTATATATACCAGAGAAATTTACTTGTCAGTGCAATTGCTAAATATATATATTATTTTAATGGGATGAACTACGGAAAACGGGTTTTGTTTACTTCAATAACGTATAGCCACCGAAAAGGGCAGCAAATAATAATAAAAAAAATTTCAATTATTTTAACTATATGAATTGAAAAATTCAGTGGAAGATCCAGGTAAGTGGCATTTTCAGAACGAAAAAAAAGTTGTAAAGGAACTATTTTATTAACAATTTATTAGAAGGCGGGACTCATAATGTTTTTTTTATTTCATTTACCACTGTCTAATTTGAAATAAAAATCATGCAAGCATACTAAAAACTGATGGGATTAATTATGTTAAGATTAATGTGATGGCAAAAACAATTCATTAAACATATTGATGCAAAAAAACTTTAGTTATTTTCTCTGATTCATTAATTCCCCTAAAAATTTCACTTACCTGGTTCTTTCATCAAGCTCTTTTATTGTGTCGGTATATGCTTTTTAGTTTAGAGCATGATTTCGTAGTGTTTCTCAGTACTGGTTTATTAATTCTCCACTTATTTTTTTATTAACCCCGTACGAGGAACGGATATTCATCTAGTAAGAAATGAAAAACAATGTTTTCAGTTTCAACTTAATGGACAAGGGAAAAATAAATTGCAACTTTGTTACCAAGTTTATTTTTAACATCATTTTCCAATTAGCAGTCGGACATGTTGCGAAAAAAATGTCGGCAAACTGAACGATGACTAATAATGGAAGGTCCCTAAATTCGAACTGCCGTATTTTTGAGATTATTTAAGAATTAAGCTTTATCATTTTTAAATAGAAAACAAAGATGTTATATTTGCATATAAGATGATTTTAATGGGTATTTTCACAACTCATTAGAATAAATGAATAATAATCGTTAAAAAGAATTTACTGCAATCGGAAAATAGACTGCAATTTCATATTTTTAGGTAATGTAAATCTTAAGTAAAAATTATGCAAAATTGAAAGCATTGAGAAAAAAAAAAACAAACTTCATCACTCAAACGGAAGAGTGACTCCAGCCTCTTCTAAGAAGGAAAAAAAATTGTCTGAATAATATATAAGAAACGCCTATAAATGAAACCAAAATATCATACAATGTTGAGTCCCTTTAAACAACTTCAATAATCTCATATCATTTTAAGGTACGGAATTAGTTAATTTATAATAGACCAACTTATAAAATAAACTTAGAATATTTTCGAGAACATTAGGCGCAACTCACAGCAAAAATTAACTTTTATATCATATCAGACCTATTTTGAAGATCAGAAAAAGCATAGCTCGATTCTTTTATTTCATTATTATTATTTTTTTAAATGTATTGTAGAAAGAAAGTTTTATATTCTTTAAAAAATTGTAAAAGGAGAGAAGTAGAAAACGATTCCGTAAAAAGGGTAAGGCTAATTATTGAAATATTTGTTCCAATGCTTCGTACTTTAGAGGAAAATGAAAAAGAACGGGTTTTTTTATGCTTACTTCCTTTGAAACACGTTACCTTTGAAACACGTTACGGATTTCACTTTTTGAATTAAGTTTTTATTTCTTTTATAATGAAAGAAATTTTAAAAAAAATATCCAGCGATTCTTTTAATATAGAGTGCTTGTTAGAATGATATGTTCTAAAAAAAACATTAAAATTATTAGTACAGAACGCTATAAATTAGGACAAACAAGGACCAAGGACAGTATATCGTACCTATCCGTAAGAGCTATTTTAGTAGCGCCCTTATGTGGCGAATATTGTAAAAAAACGAAATGTTTAATCATAAAATGTGACGAGAGATCGCATTGTGTGAATAGAGAATATTGAGTAAATATGATAATAATTAAAAATAAAAGCCAGAACCGTTTTTAAGGATGGGCTCTGGCCCAGGGCCCCGAGTTCTGATGGGGCCCCCGAAAAGTCTAAAATCTCTTTGAATTAATTGTTTTTTTTTTTTAAATCTGACTCATTTATAACTTAAGAGGTGCCCCAGATCCCACTTTTTTCTTCTTTTTTTTTAAGGTTTTATTCGGAGCTAGGGCCCTCTGAAGCCCATATATATTTTTCTTTCTTACATTGTCGGATGCTTTTCAAAATCTAATCGAAGTGTTTACAAATGTAAAATAATTGTTACTCTTCACTTTTCTAACCAAAAGAGCAATAAAACTCTCTTTCCTGATGAAAATATCCCCACTTTCGTAGCTACCACCCACAGAGTTGTTGAACAGCCTCCTCACTTTACACTGTGAGAAAATGTTTTTAGCTTTTTTATATTGCTTTGGTGCTCTTTTTTCCTAACTTCGGAAATATCAGATATCCACAGAAACACCCTTTTGTCTGATTTCTGGTCATAAATTTCTAGGAAGAAAAAATTTCTAGGGCTGTAAGTAGGGGGAGGGTCTTAATAGAATCTCTGTCTTGAGATTTCCATAGTGCCTTTAAATTGGGCCTCGTTCAATTCTAAATTTTCTTTCTTACAAAATTTAGATATTTTTTCTAATTTATTATAAAAGCTTTTTTTTCCCCTTTAATCATCCTCAATGTTTCAATTACCCTAATTGTTTAATTTATTTAATTATTGTAGTTGATTTTATTTTGTTATTTTTCTAATTAATCGTAAAAGAACGCGTGAACTAGGAATTTCTATATCAAATTTCCGTAGGATATTAAGAAGACATAAATCTTTCACGTTCGAGGTAAGCAAATGTTTTTATTATATCAATTTTGGTTGTGGTTAGGGAAAACGTGAAAGGTTTGCGCTGTTTTTTATGTATGCATTGTGAATTTTTTGTTTATTTATTTGAATGGAGGGGCCACTATTCAATTCCCTCTTTGACTGACCTGTCTGCCCTCTTGATTTTCTTTGTTCTGGATGAAATTGAGATAACAAATGTAATTTTATTTTAATTTTTCTTACTGCTAATAGACAGAAACACATATATTTTGTTTAATAAAGCATTGAAATCAAATGATCATCAGCTAAACAAATGTTTAACATGGGAAAAAAATTGTTTAACACTCCTGTATGACCAAATTTTCCATGTTTCCTCTAAATATGAAATATGTTTAATTTGTAATAATACATTTTGTACACAAAATTAATTTATTGTTTATTGATTATATTTGTTTCTATTTTTAACTCCTTGATTTTTGTTGTTATTATGTGTTTAAAGTTGATAAGGCTTCTCAATTTTTTAATTAATAAGGCTTTTAAATTTCTAAATCAAAGTCGGAACAATTTCTTAAAATTGTAAATCGTAACTATATATGAAATTTTGACATCTTTGTTTTTATTTTAAACGTGTGCATTTAATTTAATAAAAATAAAAATAAATAAAAAAAATGAAAAAAATATAAATAAATGACTGAATAAAATAAAAAAACTTCGATGTCATATTATCTTTTAAACAGTTTGAGTTGTAATAAATTATTTAAAAATAAGCAAATTTTCTGTTTAAAAGGGAAATTTTTTTTAAATTTGTTTAAAAGGTAATTATGCTCCATCATTCGATCATGAGACTATTTAATATCTGTTCCTAAGGATCAGAATTCTTTTTTATTTCACTTTATTGTAAAAATGATGTATTTAATACTTTCATGTGATATGCTGCAGCTTTAAATACCTAAAAGATGACTGAAATTGTCAATTAAAAAACAATTAATACTTTTGAACATGAATTTAAATAACTCCATACGTTTTGTTTGGCTATCTCAATTTATATTATCACAGTATTAAGAACAGACAGTTGCTTGTGGGTGTGGATGATATAAGTAAAAGAAGCATACAAAAAAATAATGCTAATAATAATTTCAGTTAATCCCCTCCATATTTTATTTTTAAACTTCTCGCAAAAATGTGGTGAAAAAATAATTGTTACAAACAAATTAATTAATATAGAACGAAACAAAAATGATATAAAAATATACTGTAAATAAGACATACTATAATAATATATAATATACTATATATAAGACATCGAAACCAATTTGATTGAATAGTAAAGCTAGAAGGTGTTTCTAAAATCCGGAAATCAATCAGGTTTCAATTTTTTTGTCACAAAATTTACCAGGGGCTATTCGTTAGATTTCAATATGGGTTATGTTTTTTCTTTGATTAAATATTAAACATTAACAAATATTTGTCTTTTAAAACCTTTCATTCTTAATAAAAATAATTATTCTATAATTGTAATTCTAAAACTAATTGCTAATTGATATAAAGCTTTAGTGTGTTCCATTGATATATTAAATATCTTCTATCGGCAGAACCCCGACATTACGATTAAAGTTTATTAAGGTAATTACGAATATTATAACCTAAAAACAGACTATTTTTAAAATATTTAATTAGAGGAATGTAGATTTTTCATCGTTTTATCATTATCAATCTTAAATAAGGTTTTATATCCGACAGTTAAATTTGCAGTCTTTGTGTTATATCTAGTCTAGCTTTGAATTTATTTTTGGGATATATACATAAGCTGAAAATGAATAAAATAAGCCGAATTATGATTTACTTCTAGATGAACTAAAGATACTTGTTATAAACATTAAAAATGCTAATTGGGAAAGCATTTTTCAAGAATGTCAAGTATCCAAATGATTTAATTAATTAAACTAAAAAAAGTAATAAAAACTATCCGCAAGGCAGGCAGGTCATATTTGGGGCTGATTATGAAATCTAACACAAAACTGTGAGATCATGGGTTCTATTCCAGCTGATGACAGTTTTTAATTATTATTTCTTAATTCTGAAAAATGTTTTTCTTATTTTTTTTAAAGTATGCATGTTAAAAACTAATAATTTAACAATTGTTTAAAAAACTAGAAGGCTCCGCTCCCTGTTGATTTTGCTCAATAACCCTCGTTGTTGCTTCTGCATTCATTGCAGATTAAGAGGAAAAACGGTTTATTTCCATTTTTTTCTTCAAAATTACAATTTAATTACCATTTACATTTTGAAGATTACTAAATTTAGGCAAATCAATAAAATTGGTACCAATCAATAAAATTAGAAAATTGGTACTTGCCGCAGAGTTATTATTCAATGAAGATAGACTCCAAGGGATAGAGCATTCTCCTCCGAATATGGTGCACCAAGTTCGAATTCCAGTTATGGCTGATCGATATAAATTCCTCACCCGGCTTTTACCGACCACAGTGCTGACGTGAAGTATTCTCAGTGGTAGGCGGATCATGGGTTAGAGTACCTTTGCCGTCAGGCTAACCGTGTGAGGTACTCGTGTTCTTCCTTTCTATGTAACGCAAATGCGGGTTAAGTTCCCTCAAAACGTCCTCCATGAAGGCAAAAAGTTATTCCAATACTTGATCCTGGAGTTCTCTTGTATGATGGATTGGGTTCAAAATTAAAAGGCTACGGAGTTGAACATTAGTAGTCGTAAAGTCGAAATTGGTTAGGCTGTTCAATGACTGTTATGAAATAAACTAATAATTTGGCCTTGATGGCTTGGTTGTTAGGGCTGTGGACTCCTGTTCGTGAGAATGGGAGTTGGAATTCAGCAGGCCGAATTCATAAACTCTTCCAAGTTCTCATAACAATTCAATACCTCTGGGTACTGATCCAGGAGTCTGGATCTGGATTCCTTGTCTTCTGGATTGGTTTTAAAATTTCAAGGCTACGTAGTTAAACATTGACTCAAAATTGAGTCAGTTTTTCAACGGCGATTATAAAAAAAATAATAATAATCAAACTGTATTTTCTGGTATTCTTTCTAACACCTTGCATATTTTCTACACACCTTCATAATTTGATGTTTCTAAGTCTTACAGATTTTGAGCTGCAAAGCAAAATGTATGCCTTACAGGAAATTGATTTTGATGATGTGATAGAAGGTTCGCCTCTCAAAAAGCGCGAAAAGTATTGTTACCTTAAATTTTCGATAAAAATAATGCATATAAGTTTTTATAATTAATTTATATCTTTTTTACTCTTAAAATAAAATGATGTTTAAAAATTATTCAAAATAAAATTTTTTCCCCTCTAAATTTACTAATAAAGGACCCCCAGATAATGACAGGCCCAGGGCCCCTATAAACATAAAAACGGCTCTGATAAAAGCTAATACAGTTCACCTTGTGGCGTCATCAAAGACTCGTCACATAGAACGTCACAGCGGACGTCCTCTTCATTAGCATGCAACGCGGCTGGAAGAAGCCGATCTCTCAAGATGCAAATCAGCTTACCCAGACTGCGCGCGCCTGCACTCAAGGCGGATAAAAGTCAGCTCACCTTCGATCAGAATGCCACTTCGACTTCAGCTCTCACCAGGAGATGTGTGCTGGACTTAAGCCAACGAGTCCCGAAGTACTGATGTCTTTCCACCTACCTTGATGATGGATTTATGTTGTAAAACACGTTTTTGAATTTTAGTTGTTTATGAAGGAAATAAACTAAGATATAGTTATAAAGAGTTCTGATATCTTCCAAACACTTCTAGACACCAAAGATGGTGACCCCAGGACTAGACCGCATTTGAATGGAGTCTCGCAAGAATCAAGAAATTTCCTTACGTAAGTTCCTTGTTTTTGCTCATAAAAGGTCTTTGTGATTGCCCTCTGCCGTAATAGGAATATTCTGTGTTTTTTTGCATTTTTTTAAAAAAAATTCCGTTTTACAATGCCTACAGATACTGAAGTCATGCGTGTGGCCGTTAAAACACCTCCTGTTTGGCGAGATAATATAGAGTTGTGGTTTAGTAATATTGAGTCCCAATTCGAAATTGCGACCATTACTGCAGATGGTACAAAATTTCCCTACGTTGTTTCTGCGTTGGACAGTGAACTTTCATCTTTTGTCTCTGCCATAATAAAAAACCCTCCGGCCCAAGATTCCTACGTAGCACTCAAAAAACGTGTAATCGATCAATTTTCCGATTCTGAAAGTACTCGTATTAGAACTTCATTATCTGATATGTCATTGGGTGATCTGAGACCGTTTTAACTTTTACACAAAATGACTCAATTGTCGGCTACTAAAGTTTCAGATGAAGTGCTAAAAATGCTCTGGCTTCAACGTTTACCATTAAACATTCAACAAATTTTATCAGTCAGTTCGGATAAGTTAGAAAGTTTGGCTACAATAGCCGACAAAATCTCTGAAATTACTAATATATCCCCTACCGTTTCCGCAATACATGATGACCTGGATAGAATTAGTAAACTAGAAGCAACTGTTGCGGAACTGAATAAAACCATAAAGAGACTTTCATCATTTAGGTCAAAATCTCCCAGAAATAGACTGCGAAGCAAGCCCGCGAGAAAACAACAGTATTCTACATGCTGGTACCATTTTAAATTCGGAAATAAAGCGCTGAAATGCAAGCAACCATGCAGTTTCCAGGAAAACTAGCTTGCTCGCAAGTTTCGGCGACGGCTGCTGCGAGTAATGATCATTGTCGCCTATTTATTAAAGACCAAATTTCTGGTACGAAATTTCTGGTCGACAGCGGATCAACAGTTTCGGTTTATCCCGTTCAGCGTCCAGCGAAACATCTTGATAAAAATACACTGACTGAGCAAAACTCATGGGATACCCACCTAATATCTGGTCGGGCCCCCTCTGGCTCTGCGGAGTGCAGCGATACGGCGTGGAAGTGAGTCTGCAAGGCTCTGGAACACGTCCAGTGGTAGTTGGCACCACACATCCTGCAGAGCGGCAGCCAATTGTGGCCTGTTCGTGGGTTGAGGATTCAATGCCCTGAGCCTGACGTCGAGGGCATCCCAGATATGTTCAATGGGGTTCGTATCAGGACTTCGAGGTGGCCAATTCAGTCGTTGGATCTCACCTGCATGCTCGTCAAACCAGGCACGGACGATATTGGCGCGATGTGGGGTTGCGTTGTCATCTTGATACACAGCAATGTCATCAGGGTGTTGAAACATGACAAAAGGGTGGAGATGGTCTCCAAGCAGATGAAGATACCGCTGACCAGTCAATGTGGCATCCAGAACGACCAATGGACCCATTCCATGCCACGAAAATGCACCCCACACCGTGACCGATAGGCCACCGGCCTGGACTGTGCCCACTTGGTATGCTGGATGCATCGGTTCGTGCGGTGTGCGAAACACCCAGTGCCTCCCATTAGCATGGAACAGTTGATAACGTGATTCGTCAGACCAGATCACGTTACGCCACTGTTGCAGTGTCCATCCGTGGTGATTGGTGGCAAATGCACGCCGAATTGTCCGATGACGCTGGGTTAGCAGTGGCACACGTGTGGGGCGACGGCTCTCATACCCGAGAACACGCATGTTCTGACGGATTGTCCACTGGGACACGTCTCTATCACGGCCAGTGTTGAATTCAGTCGTGATTTGTTGCACATTTGCTCTCCTATCTCGAGTTACCACTCGTCTCAGGTTTCGCCTGTCTCTCTCATTTAGGGCCTGTGGACGCCCGGTATGGTGTCTGCTGTGGACTGTGACACCCTCATTCACCCATTCTCGGTAAACTCTCGACACGGTTGACCTTGGGAAGCCGAATTCCTGAACCACTTCCGAAATGGAATATCCCATGCGTCGGGCACCCACAACCATGCCGCGTTCGAATGCCGTCAACTCACGACGACGTTGCATTTTAACTGATCACTCACACAGCCACTTCAAGCAGTGTCTAACACACTACTGAGATCGTCGCGGAGGCCACCAGATGGCGTTGGTCACACGTGCTGTCCATCCACAAATGAGAGCCCTGCTATCCCATGAGTTTTGCTCAGTCAGTGTATACAATTACTTGCTGCTAACGGCTCGAAAATTTCCACTTATGGGAAAAAGGTACTTACATTAGACTTAGGATTTCCGCGAACTTTTCGGTGGACCTTCATTCTGGCTGATGTGTCACGGCCAATTTTAGGTGCGGATTTTCTTGAACGATTCGAACTGATTCTGGTTATTAAAAATCGCCAACTAATCGATAACACATCTGCAAAGTACATTCGTGGTTTCTACACATCTCAGCCGAGTAATAGCATTACCGCAATAGGTAAAAATTCGGTATATCATGAACTTTTATTTAAATTTCCGAATTTGACAAATCCTTAAGTTAATGTCGTAGTTAAAGATCCTGGAACTAAGCACTGTATTATCACGAAAGGTCCTCCTCTCTGTTCCCGTGCTCGTAGATTGCCGCCTCATAAATTAGCTGCCGTTAAAAAACAATTTCAGGAGATGGTTGACCAGGGAATTTGCCGCTCTTCCAGCAGCCCATGGAGCAGTCCCATACATCTCGTGCCTAAAGGGAAGAATAATTGGCGTATTTGTGGGGATTACCGCAGACTCAACGGCACCACGGAGCCGGACAGATATCCAATACCACACATTCAGGATTTTGATTCCGAATTACACGGAAATTTTTTTTTTACTGAATTGGATCTAAAACGCGCGTATCACCAGATACCTGTTGAACCTAGTGATATTCCAAAAACTGCTTTAATCACCCCAATAGGGTTGTTTGAATTTAAGTATATGACTTTCGGATTCAGAAATGCGACCCAAACTTTTCAACGGTTTATTGATGAAACATTAAGAGGTTTAAAATGTTTCGCATACCTTGACGACTTACTTATCGCGTCAACGGATTTTAAAACACATTTATCGGACTTGGAAGCTATTTTCACACGTTTAAATACTAAAGGACTGGTTTTAAATTTGGATAAATGCATATTTGGAGTAAAAGAACTTACTTTTTTGGGATGTTTGGTTTCGAAAATGGGATTAAACCAGATCCCGACAAAGTTGCTGTACTTAGCAACTATCCAAAACCAAACAAAGTTCGTGCTTTACGACGGTTTCTAGCAATGGTCAATTTCTATCGCAGATTTATTCCCAAAGCTGCAATTCAACAAATGGCACTTAACGATCTAACTGAAGGCAAGAAGAAGAATGACTCAACCCCTTTTTAATGGACTGATGAAGCTAATAAAGCTTTCAATATTTGCAATCAATCAATCGCAAATGCTGAACTTTTAGCGCATCCATACCCTAATGCTAGAATTTCTCTTTCAGTTAATGCTTCAGATCTTGGCATAGGAGCTGTATTACAACAGCATATAGCTGATAGGACCGAACCACTTGCATTTTTCTCTCGTCGTTTAACACCTGCTGAAAGCAAATACAGTACTTATGACCGAGAATTGCTTGCAATTTATAGTGCCATTAAAAATTTCTATTATACACTGGAAGGTAGGTCCTTCACAGTTTTTACAGACCATAAGCCGTTAAATTTTGCTTTTAGCCGGAAACATGAAAAAATCTCTCCCCGTCAACTCAGGCACTTAGATTTTATTAGTCAATATACTACTGATATTCGATTTGTTTCAGGCAGCGATAACGTTGTCGCAGATGCATTCTCTCGTATAGAGGTGATAGATTTACCTAGTACGATAGATTACGCAGCAATGGCGGAGGCGCAATCAAAAGACGTTGAGCTGAAGGAATTACAATCTAACTCTTCCTTGATGATCAAGCCGATCGTTTTTAGCTCAAGTGATCTACCACTATTTTGTGATACCTCTACGGGTAACATACGCCTGTATGTTCCGGAGAGCTTCAGACACCTTGTGTTCAAGTCAATACATAGCTTGGCTCATTCAGGCCCTAGACCGACTACTCACCGATACTGTCCGTCGCCCATTCCAGCCTCCTTACCTTGGTCCTTATCTGGTGATTGAACGCAAACCGAAGTTTTTTCAAGTCTAGATTGGAACTCAGAAGAGATTGATCTCCATTGATAGACTTAAGCCTGCCCATTCTTTTTCACAAATTCAAGAGGCTCCAGTCATCCCACCGCCGATACAACCCTTGAAGCCTGCTCTTAAGACGTCCACAACAACTCGGTCCGGTCGACACGTCCGTTTCCGAATTCCCGTTCCTCAGCGTTCTGGACTGGTGGGGGAGTCCTGTGGCGTCATCAAAGACTCGTCACATAGAACGTCACAGCGAACGTCCTCTTCATTAGCATGCAACGCGGCTGGAAGAAGCCGATCTCTCAAGATGCAAATCAGCTTACCCAGACTGCGCGTGCCTGCACTCAAGGCGGATAAAAGTCAGCTCACCTTCGATCAGAATGCCACTTCGACTTCAGCTCTCACCAGGAGATGTGTGCTGGACTTAAGCCAACGGGTCCCGAAGTACTGATGTCTTTCCACCTACCTTGATGATGGATTTTATGTTGTAAAACACGTTTTTGAATTTTAGTTGTTTATGAAGGAAATAAACTAAGTTATAGTTATAAAGAGTTCTGATATCTTCCAAACTCTTCTAAACACTAAAACCTAATTTGAGTGAGCTTCATTTATGGAGAGAGAACACCTGGTTCGTGCTAATCTTATAGAGGACCGGAAAATTAAATTAAAGACAATCGAAAAAAAAAATAAACAATTCGAATTACAATTGGAGCAAATTAAGTTGGAGTTGGAAGAAGAGCTAGAATTGCCTTGCATGAAAACAGATTTAAAAAATTGAGAAATGACGATTGAGAAATATGATTCCTTGGATTCGTTAATATTAAGTATAAAGACATTGACGATTCGAGTTCCAAGTCGGCCATAAGGGTAGGGTCTGTTTTTTGCAAGCTTAGAAAGATTTTTTTTTTTTTAATAAAATATGTACCCGATAAATTGAAAGTAGAAATTGTTTTAATTTTACTAGGTGAGAAAGCTCCAAATGTAATTTATTACATAAGTGATAACGAGTTGAGTGATTATGATAAAGTAAAGAAAATTGTATTAAGAGAGTTTGAACCGACCTCCCAGTCGTGCTTAGAGCAATTCCGAAAAACTACCAGGTAAGCAAATGAAACTCGCGTGCTATTTGCTTCGTATTTGATAATTAACTTTGATTATTATTTAAAATCAGTCAAATTAAGAGAAGTGTCTGATTTAGAGAAGCTAAACCAATGAATTGTATCAGACAAACTGCTTCAAACATTAGACAGAGACTGTATTTCATTTAAGTGTTAGACCAGAGATGGGGAAACTACGGCCCGCGGGCCAACAGTGGCCCGCCGGAAGGTTTTATCCGGCCCGTGGATAGAATTTTAACTTGCCGATCCGCCGCAAATATAAACAATATACATATTTGCATACTTTGTATAAAGCTAGTTTTTTTTTCTTTTTTAATAAAGTACTGGTGACCTTTTTACTTTCTCTATTTTTGTTCTACAAAACATAAATTGATGGCAATAGCTTCAGACAGCTTTTCAATTGGTAAAATTTTGAAAGCAGAAGTTCTTCATAGAATAGCTGTAGAATGGCGCCAACAAGCGTTTGTCTTTCTCGGGGAGCAGACAAAACGGAATCTAATGTAGGTGAATTGTGCTTGACATGTGGCAAACTGCGCATTTTAAGCTCCAACGAGCGGCTTTTTCATTTTTTTGGGGGCGGGAATTATTTATTGCGTATGGAAAGATTTCTCACATATAACGTTATTGTAAATGATGGTGAAATTATTATATGTATAAAATAGCTAGTACTTGTTTAGTTATTTGTAAAAATTTTTAACCCATAAATGGCAACTAAAAAACGCAAAGTTGATTCAGAGTGCCGTGCGTTCAATGATGAATGGAATTGGAAATACTTTTTTACAGTTGTTAAAGATAAACCAGTATGTCTTATCTGCAATGACGCAGTAGCAGTTTTTAAAGAATACAACACTAACCGACATTTTATAGCCAAGCACAAGAATGCGAACTACGACGCAATGTCTGGATGTGAAAGCAGACAAAATGCAGAAAGTCTTCTTAAAAAAATTATGTGGCCGTCTTGTTCAAGAATATAAACAGTGTTCAAGAAGCAGCTACGCATGCAAGTTACATTGTAGCAATCAATATAGCTAAAAATAATAAATCTCTGGGTGATGGGGAGTTTGTTAAACAATGTATGCTTCAAGTTTGTAATGTTTTATGTCCAAACATGAAAAATAATTTTGAGGCTGTAAGCTTATCGCGAAAAACAGTGACTTCTGGAATCGAAGCAATCGATAAAAATTTGGCAGCACAATTGGAGTCAAAAATTGCACAATTTAAATTTTGCTCAATAGCTATGGATGAAAGCACTGATATAAATGATACCGCTCAATTAGTTTTATTTATAAGAGGTGTAGATGAGAACTTTGAAATTACCGAGGAACTGGCGTGCATGCGTTCTTTAAAGGGAACTACCACGGGATGTGATATTTTTCGTGAGTTTCAGGAAAGGCTTTTACCTTTGAAAGTGCCCATAACAAAAATATGTAATATTACGACTGATGGTGCACCAAATATGTCAGGAAAAAAAATCTGGATTCCTTGGACTCTTTAATAAGAACTATACCGGGAATAACTTTATTTTTCTACATTGTGTTATACATCAAGATGCTCTGTGTAAATCTGCATTGAATATAAAACCCGTGCTTGATGCAGTAGTAAAGCTTGTTAATACTATTCGATCTCGTGGGCTTACTCACAGGCAATTCCGAGATTTTTTTCAGTCTGTGCAATCTGAATAGTCTGATGTACTGTATTACACGAAAGTAAGGTGGCTTAGTGCAGGATGTGTATTCGAGCGAGTTTGGCAGCTGAAAGACGACATTGTGTCGTTCTTCCGTGGGAAACAATGTTTAGCAGAGTGCGAAATATTGGAAGATACAGAATGGCTTTCAGACTTAGCGTTTTTCACAGATCTTCTTTGTCATATGAACAACTTGAATGTTAAAATGGAAGGGAAAAATCAATTCATTGATGATATCTGGACCCATCTCAAAGCTTTTAAACTGAAGCTTAATCTGTTTGCCGGGAAGCTAGCCTAGAACGACTTGTCTCATTTCTCGAGGTTAAATTCAATACCCTCAGTAAATAAGGAAAAGCTTAAGAGTTATGAAGATGGCTTGAAAAATCTCCATTTTGAGTTTGAACGCAGATTTCAAAATTTCAGTGCCATTCAAACAGAATTAGATATTTTTACCATGCCTTTCAACGTGAATTGTGAAACAGTGAAGTTGGATCTGCAGCTTGAATTAATTGAGTTGCAATCTAACAATCATCTGAAGCAGTTGTTTCTAAATATGCCGAAGTGTGAGTTTTACAAATTATTACCAAAAGCTAGTTTCCCAAATTTAATATCTCATGCCCAGAAAATCAGTGCTATGTTTGCTTCATCTTATATATGTGAACAAGTGTTTTCAACTATGAACCTTAGAAAAAATCATTTCAGAAGTAGACTAATTGACAAAAATTTATCCTCCTTCCTTAAAATAAGTAAATCTCACTTCGAACCTCAATATAAGGAACTTTTAAAAATGAAATCGCAATTTCATTCATCTCATTAAATATTTAAAATAAAACTTGTATATCGTTTTTTTTTTTTTTTATTTGAGAAATTTTTACTTGGCCCACCAAATATTTTTTTTTCGATTTTTGGCCCACGGCCAAAAAAGTTTGCCCATCCCTGTGTTAGACAGTCAGAAAGTTGGTTTGATCCCTTATCTTCGGGAAAAGAAGCAGATTTATTTTTTGTGTCAAAGGTTAAACCATTAACGGAGAGTTATAGTGAAAAAATCTTTAATTCGAAAAATGTGTCTAAGATATTTTTAGCTGATACTAAGAGTTCAAAATGTATTTTGATGATCCTCCTTTATATAAATGTAAAAACTATTCAGTATTGCCGGTTTCTGAAAGAGTAAAAGTAATAAAGAAAAATAGTTATTGTTTTAATTGTCTGGGTAAACATTTGGCTATTAATTGTAAATCTAAATTTTCTTGTTCTTTGTGTAAAAGAGAGGGGGAAAATAAGCATTATGATTTTTGTATGCATATTATCCGAGAAATAGTGATTCATTGCAAAAAGTGAAAGTGTGATCGACCATCCTCCCATTAGATGGCCAGTGAATCTGCAATGTTGCCAGTCGCGCCTATATTCCAAATAACTGTCGCCACAACTAGTCAAAATAATGTTCTTTCTTCGCGGTTAATAAATCAGTCAAGAACAGTTTTATTGAGTACAATAAATTGTTAATTAAAAGATGAGAGAGGAGCCAGTGTGACAAGATTTTAGATCAAGGAACAATTAATAATTTTATGACGTCGGATTGTGCCAATTTAAGAAGAGAGAAAACAAATTTGACAGTGTGTGGTACTGGTAACACATTCAAAACAACTAGATTTCATGTTAATGCAACAATTTTTAATTTTGAAGGATAGTTTGAAAAAAAATTAGATTTTTTAATTTTTTCTAAGATTACAGATTTCATGCCATCAAAAGCGCTAAATACTAAAATACCAGTTTTAAAATACATTAAGCTTGCTGATTAGATTTTTAATATTGCAGGTCGTATAGATTTGCTTTTAAATGTTATGAGTTGTTGGGACTAGGTCAAATTTTTCCGGCTAATAAAAATTTAATTTTTCACAATACTATTTTCGGATATGTAGCGAGTGGAAGTGTTCCCGTTGAAAATCAGGGAAGGGCACATTCATTATTGATAGTCTAAACACAACAACAGAGAAATTTCGGAAATAGAAGGTGTGCAGAATGAGAAGAATAAAGAAGCAATTATTTGTGAAAAGCACTCTGAGGGAAATGTTAAAAGGGATAACACAGGGAGGTATATAGTAAAAATGCTATTAAAAGAATTGTTTAGGGAAATCCAAAGATATTGCCCTTAAAAAAATAAATTAGCTATGGAAACGTTTTTTAAAAGAGTATTTAGCATTATATGCAGGAAATTTTTACGTGAATATTAAAATATGGGCCATATGACAGAAATACCAGAGTATGAAGATGAAGTAGGAACATATTATGCACCACATTTAAAAGTTTATCACCCTGATAAAAGTACTACAAAACTTCGTGTAGTAGTTCAAGGCGTACTCACAGACAACCTTGAGGAATTCTCTAAATTCCTTACTATATAATGGTGGGGACGATTTATTTAAAATTATGACCAGATTTCGTAAACATATTTATGCGTTTGTAGCAGATATTAGGTAGATATATAGGATGATTTTAATTGATTCGAGCCAAAAGAAACTTATGAGTCTACTTTAGAGGAAGGGAGGGAAGGATCCAGTTAAAACATATAAGCTCAAAACAGCTATCTACGGAGCAGTTAGTGCACCATATTTAGCTACAAGAGTTTTGCTTCAATTGTCAAAAGACGAGCATAAGAACTATCCTTTAGCATCTGATATGTTAGAGAGAGACTTCTATATGTTTGATGCTCTGAATGGTGCAGACACCTTAAGAGAAACAAAAGAACTACAATCGGAGTTATCAAAGGCTCTTAACAGTGCAGGAATGTGACTTCACAAGTGGTACAGAACTAGTCCAGTATAGAATACAGGGCTTGACAGTGACTACAACTTTCAGGAAGAAACAAAAGCACTTGGAGTCATATGGAATCCAACCAGAGGTCACTTTGCTTTCTAAATTCAAGTGGAAAGCATGTTTCCGCCAACTAAGAGATTAGTGCTTTCAACGACTGCGCGTATCTTTGACCTCTCGGACTTTTAGGTCCAGCTGTAACTTAAACTAAAATATTTCAGATACTATATTAAATATATGCAGATACTATGGTGCCTAAAATTTGGCTAGAGTGATCCTCTTCCTGAAGCAGATTTGCAGCAGTGGCAAAACTTCGTAGAATCCTTGCCAGCAATAAACAATGTGAGTGTTCAGAGATGTATTCTAATGGAAAAATCAGTACGCATAGAGTTTCATGTGTTTGATGCTTTTGAATCAGCTAATGTGTGTTTGATGCTTTTGAATCAGCTAATGGATGAATCATTTATTGCAAATCAACATCAGATGAAGGAGTCTTCAGAATAAACCTGGTGTGTAGCAAATCACGTGTATCCCCTCTTGAGCAATCTACAATACCGAGGTTGGAATTATATGCTGCCGTTCTTTTAGCCAAATTTATAACTAAAGTGAAAAGTGCCTTACAACTTAAGACTATTGACGTCTTCCTGTGGAGTGATTCAATGTTCTCTCTTGGATACGAAAAGAACTATACATTCTAACAAGTTTTGTTGCGAACCGCGTTGTGAAAATACGAGACTTGACAAACATTCAAGATTGGTGTCACGTATCTTCTGAGAACGATAGCACAGATCTTATTTCTAGAGGACTGAATTCTGAAAAACTGATTGAGAATAAATTCTGGTTTGCGGGACCTAATTTTTCTTGCTGATCGAGATTTACCCAATCGTGAAATTCCTGTATCCGTTATAAAAGACGAATTCTAAAGTAAACTTAAACACTCTAACACAGGAACAAGTACTTACTGTGACTTATGAAGCATTTATTGTAGAATTAATCAATGCTAGTAATAATTATACTAATTCTAAGCTATCTTTTGAGATTCATCAACAACCTGAGAAGTCCAGCTGAAAAATGATCAGAACCCCTAACATTTGAAAGAAATAAATAGAATGAATTATTTATAATAAAAGCAATTCAAAGACATGAATTCTCAGAAGAAATACGATGTTTAAGTTGCGAGAAATACATTCCTGATAAAAGTAAGATAAAATGTTTAAATCCTTTTTTAAACAGGAATGGAGTTCTGAGAGTCAAAGGCAGAATTAGACATGCTAATGTAAGTTTTAACAGTAAATTCTCAATTATTCTAACTAAAAGTCCTAAATTAACTAAACTAATTTTAGAATCCTATTATAAACGATATTTTCACTTAGGTCCTACTGCTTTACTACTTTATATCAGACAAAAAATTTGGTCAGTTCTGGATAAAGCAATGTGTAGGAAAGTCGCGTAAAGTGTTTTGAAGTTAAACCTATAGTAGTTGAGCAATTAATGGGTAATTTACCCACAGAGAGACCGCCGACGTTCCATTTAATTGCTCTGGAGCAGATTTTTGTGCCCCATTTCTTCTCAAATATAAACATCAGAGGAAAGGAATTTATCATAAAATATATGTGTCTATTTTTGTATGCCTAGTTACAAAAGGAGTTCATCTCGAAATTGTGGCAGATTTAACATCAGAGGCCTTCATGGCGTGTTTAAAGAGATTTGTGGCTCGAAGAGGTATACGCACAAAATTATTTTCAGATAACGCCAGAAATTTCATCGGAGTGAATAAAGAGCTTTCTATGTTACAAAATTTAATTGTAAAACCAGATGAGGGACTAACAAATTATATGTCATTTGAAGGAATAGATTGGAACTTCCTTCCACTTAGAGCTCCCAACTTTGGTGGTCTCTGGAAAAATGTAGTTAAATCATTTATATATCTTTTTAAAAGGGTTTCAGGAAAAGGGTTCAGGTTTCAGGAAATTCCAGATTGATCTATGAATTCCTAACAGTCGTTATACAAATAGAAGGAATTCCAGATCGCTTGTACCTTTGTCTTCTGATACTGACTCCTGCCCATTTCTAAATCGGTAGACCCTTAAACACTATTGTAGAGCTTAGTTGAGATGAAAGATAATCGATTATCTAACTTGAAGAGACTGACAAAAATTATTCAAGTTTTTTTTTTGTGTGTGTGTGTGGAAGAAATAGCATCCGTTACGAAAATGTAAGGTATATTTAAGATTGATTTTAGGTATTTTTGAGGTATCGAGGTTATTTTGAGGTATATTTGAGGTATATTTAAGGTTGCTGAAAAAATATTATACCTCGTAAAGGTTGTAATTAAGGTGTACGAGGTTGTTTTATATACACTTCAGCTTGTTTTGAGGTTGTTTAAAATTCACTTCAAATCAACCAGACTGATAAGGTGATTTTTAAGGTATACCAGGTTGATTTTTTTTACACTTGTAACAAAAGAGGTATTTTTGAGGTATAAAATTTTTTACCTTATTTCAACTAAAGAGAGTGAGATATTTATTGAGGTATATGTCATTTTATTTATACCTAATATGAGGTATATGTCATATATGAGGTATAAGTCATTTTATTTATACCTAAGCTTATTTTGAGGTTGTTTTAAATTCATTTCAAATCAACCAGACTGATAAGGTAATTTTTTAAGGTATACCAGGTTGTTTTTCTTACACTTGTAACAAAAGAGGTATTTATGAGGTATAAAAAAATCAACCTTATTTCAACTAACGAGAGTGAGGTATTTACGAGGTATAAAAAATATACCTTATTTCAACTAAAGAGAGTGAGGTATTTATTGAGGTGTATGAAGTCATGAACTCGTAACTCTAGTAAACTCGAATTTATGCGTCGATATGTGACAATGCATGAAACATGGCTCCATCATTTCACACCGGAGTCCACTCGACAGTCGGCCGAGTGGACTGCACGAGATGATTCAACTCCAAAGCGTGGAAAGATGCAACAGTCAGCTGGCAAAGTTATGGCATTAGTTTTTTGGGATGCTCATGGTATAATATTCATCGACTATCTTGAAAAGGAAACAAAACATCAACAGCGACTATTAGATAGCGTTATTGGAACGTTTGAAGGAAGAAATTGCAGAAAAATGGCCCCATTTGAAGAAGAAGAAAATGCTGTTTCATCAAGGCACCGTGTCACAAGTCAAAGAAAACGATGACAAAATTATATGAATTGAAATTTAGTGCCGATGAAGAAGTAATCGCTGAAACTAAGGCCTATTTTGAGGCTAAAGACAAATCGTTCTATAAAAATGCAATCGAAAAATTATGTGACCGCAATAACCGTTCTATTGCCCTTGAAAGCAACTATATTGAATAATAAAATCAAATTTTATCAAAAAAAAGATTTTTTTTTTCTATGTTAGCTTACGAACTTTTCAGCCCAACTTTTATATATATATATATATATATATATATATATATATATATATATATATATATATATATATATATATATATATATATATATATATATATATATATTTACAGAGCTTATCCACAGTTCCCTGATATTGATGAGATGACTTAGGCTGTAAATAGCACATGTGCAGCGGCGAAGAAGAAGAGCCTAGCAAGCTACTGCATAGCCTTCCCCTAGGAAATAGTTCTGAATTTATACCAAAAAGAAAAAGTAATCTCTCCTAATAAACTACAGAATTTATGTAATTGTTGATAACAATAGTTTGCTAGTTATTTGATAATTGAAAACTAGTAACTGTACTAGCTCACTTTTTCATGTTTGATCACAAAACTGCTATTTTCACTACGTGTTATTTTTTCGCAATTTACCCACGTTAATTATTTACTAAGCAGATTGTTATTACTTATTAGAATATTGAGCAGAATTAAATTAAATCCGATTTCAAGTTTATGTGAAAATTTGTTTCGAGGTTATGATCATTTCTATGCAGCTGTTTATGGTTCTCGACTTCAAAAATTTGCGAATTTCGGAAATCTTAAATTTTTTAAGAAATAAGTCAGTATAGTATGCAATTTTAATCCTGAATTGAATAAAATTAATTGCAAATAAAAACATTTATTGTTGAAAGTAATATGCATTTTTTTTAATTTCCTCCTATGGGATGTGTATTTATATTTAAACAAATGTTTGTAACAACTAACTATTAGTTTTATTCTGCTCGGCATTATAAGTTATATAGGAGATATTATACTTAAAATTTTTTAAAAGTATTATTTCAAATCATTCTCTCTTAGACATTTACTCACATAAAATTACTCACAATTTTAAAATAAATGCTCCTTATCAGCTTGTAATTTGTTCTATTCGATTGAGTGTAAAAAACGAATAAAAATTGGTACATAAATTTAAAATTTTAATTTATTAAACGATTGTTGATTCTTGATTACATTGATTAAAAAATATTAAAATAACTATTTTTAAAAAAAATCTGAAGTATTGACAATAACGTAAGTCCTTTTCAGAATCAGCGTCAAAAATTTAAAAAAAGCTATTAGTTTCATGAAGTCTGACAAAAAATTTAAAAATATAGACTAGATTTATTGAGTTTAAAGATTTGTAAGAAAAAAAGAAGGAAAATCTAATTATCAAATTTACAAGTACCATAATGTTACCAGATGTTTAGAAAAATAAAAAGTGTTAAAATTGCGTGATAAGATTGGAATTATATATTTGAATTTCTGTAAATGTTGTTATTGGTAATACTTTCTTCAGTGTATTTTATTTTGTGGCTGTGATACTTGTCGTGCTTTTTAGCTACAAGGATTGAATAGAAATGTCAGAAAAGTAATACTATTTATCTGAAATAAAGAAAATTAATTTCATTCATTTAATTTAAATCATAAAAAAAACAATTTCTAATATTTTAATATTTAAAAACCTGCCAGTATTATTGTAAACATGACTTTCTTACTAATTAATTTTTTTTGTCTTTTAGGTTCCAACAATTACAAGTTTCAACAGGTAGACGGAAACAGTATTTAAAATAATTTTATTGGTTTGTAAAAAAAATGAAATTTTAGTTTTAAATAAAAGTAATTTGAATTTCAGCTGACTAATTATTTAAATTTGTAGTTTTATAGCTTTAAAAATTCAAGCACCTTAGACAACTATCTTCTAAAACTACGAGTATGAGTTCCCATAAGTAATTTTTACTAACTGTAGAATTTGGATAAGTGTTATTTTAAGATGATTTTATTCAATCTATTAAAATTACAAAAGAATTATGCATTTGAAACTTTCCTTTATAGCTTAACAAAAGAAGCCAATTACTGCTGAAGGTTTAATATTAAAAACTTCGGGTTGATAAATGAAGATCTCTACTAGTGAAGAAAATGTAATGATATACATTATTCTTCATATAATATGTATATTATATTATATAGTAATTATATATAGTAGTATTATATAGTACTATATAATATTATATAGTATATAATATTATATAGTAAGTCTAAAAGTTAATAAACTTGGTGATCCGTATAACACCTCACCTTCGTAAGTACTGAAAAAACAGCTTTATGTCGAGCTACGTAAGCCTGAAGTGTAAAATGTCGCACCTTTGGTTGATAAATTAATACTTCTAAAAATACAAAAATATATACTTGAGGTTACGAAATAATAACTTAAGGTTATTGAACACATGGCGTTAATAAAAAATAACCTTTCCCAGTGTTGAAAATACACTTCAGGTTGATTTATAACAACCTGAAGTGTAAAATGGCACACCTTAAGTTGAAAAATATATAACTCTGCAAGCATAAAATTATATACCTGAGGTTGAAGAATAATTACCTGAGGTAGAACGAAATACACCCGAGGTTGATTTATAACAACCAGAAGTGAAAAACGACACACCACAGGTTGATAAATATATACCTCTACAAGCATAAAATTTGATACCTGAGGTTGAAACATATATACCTCTGGAGGTATATTTGAGGTTGATTTTGAGGTATTCATTTGCAACCTTTTCAACCTTACGACGTACTTAAATAACAACCTCATTTATACCTTTAAAATATACCTCGTTTATACCTCATTTAGTATACCTCGATTGTTTCATAAGGGATGCACAGTATTGTAATAATCAGAGGTTCAAATGGATGGTAGGAAAGGAAAATGTAAAAATTAATGAGTTAGTACTTCTAAAAGATATGTTAGTACTTCTAAAAGATGAGTTAGTACTTCTTTCGCCTCAATAGTGGGCACTGGGTAAAATAATTAAACTTTATTTTGGCGAAGACAAACGGGTTAGAGTAGTTAAGGTAAAAACCCAATCTGGAATTTACGTACGCTCTATATCGAAAATTAGTACTCTACCTATCAATGCGTAGTAATCTTGTATCAGTGTGTTTTTTTAAGAGTGTTTTAAGTTTACTTTTATTACTTTTTAATTACCTCGTCCTGAATCTAAATGATAAAAATCTAATATTTGGTTCAGTCTTTTAATTATTCATCTTTTAAGAGATTAAAATAGTTTATAAAGTGACCAAAATTAAATTACAGTGACTTAATTTACTTAAAGTTATCCAAAATCTATAACTTGTTTTTGAATCTTGAAAGTAAAACAATAAATGCTATGAAACTATATTTTTCTGAATACTTTAGCTCAGGAAAAACCTGAAGAACACAAGGGATTTCAAATTAATTTAAAAATATTGGGGAATACTCGAAGAAAATGAACATCTTAGTTAAAAATCTGAAAAAATTAAATTTTTACGATTTATTTTTACTTTTTTAAGCACATTTTTCTTAATTTCTCTAAGAAATGTCAAAATGTTTTACTTAAACCTCTTCTCAAATTGTTTTTCATTTTCAATTGTACTACTGGAATTTTATAAAAAATTTATTTATTGTTTTGTTGTCAACAATTGCTCTATGGTGATGGAAATTCCCGAAATAAGTTTTTTTTAAGCTAGAATGGAAGTTGATGCCTGACTTGCTTCAAGTTTTATAGAGTGACGAGCGAAGCTCACTTTTATTTGAATAGCAAAATTACACACTCAACTGTCGTCTGAAGCCAATTTACATGCGTGTCTACAGACTCTTTATCATTCGCAGAAGGTTACGGTATGGAGGAGGAGGGGGCGGGTTATACAGCTTTCATAGTCTGACCTTAACTGAAGAAGTGGGCCATCGACTTGTTCGGTGAATTATACCAAGTATTTTTCAGAACTCTGTTATTTCAGAATTTCAAAAAAATGGGTGCCTTAATTCCACCACTTTTATGTAAGAGGGTGTATCATCTCATACTGGACGTCAGGTGTAGAACATCTTGGAACGATGTTTTTCTGAAGAAAGAATAATTGATCGCGATTTTCCCATGGCATGGCCATCGAGATCATTTGATCTCAATCAGTGCAATTTTCGGTTATGGGGATATTTGAAAAGGACCTGACATCTCAACAGAATTACTTTGCATGCCAGAAGAGTAAACGAAGATACGTTGCGAGCATCTGTTTAAAATGTATACCGCATGCTATTATTAGAATATTGGTCACATTGAACTCCATTTATAAATCTCTATCTCTATATATAAATGAATGTGTCTGTATGTCTTTTATAGACTCCTAATGTAGAAAACGATACACTTGGCCACCGCAGCATTAATTATTTTATTTCGAAAAGCTGTGAGTGGCATCAGTTGACTTGTTTATAATTTTCATGGAACGTTTGTGTAGTGACGTAGATATTCGCATAAGAGTAGAGGAAGTGAAGGTCCTATCTTCCCGGTGGCAACAAAATTCCAAGAAATTACCCTCTTTCAGGTTTACCTTAGTCAAGTGGTTTATCTTACTATTGGCATATCTTTAGGGAGCGCAAAAATGTGAAATTTCTTGTCCTGTCTGTGATTGGACAGATTTATTACTGTCTCTAAAGCTTTAGAACGTCTTGCGGCAAAGTATCTTGCACACGTGACTTATTAACGATGCATTTTCTAACTTGGAAATAGACTTTTGGACTTGGAAATAACTTTTGTAGTTGCACGAATATATTTTTTAGTCTTACTCAAGTCATTTTATTATGATATTGAACACAAAAAGATTATATTACTTCACTATTTATGTCTTTTGTAATCACATTAAAACGTGAATTTTATTAAACATTATTTTAACATTCATTTCGCTTGATTGTTATCATTAAAAAAAAATTGAAAATAATGTTAAAATAAATTTAGACTATCATTTAACAAACATTGAAGCTGTTCGTTAATTCAGCTCTTATAAAAACAGTTGTTTATTAAAAAAAAAAAAAAAAAGGATAATATTTATTTGCAGGAAATATTTGCTAGGCAATAGTATAAATGTTTCATTATGCTATAAAATTTAACTACGTCAACTTTTCTCAATAGCCGTGCCAAGGGTAAAAATCTAAAAATACATTATAAATTAATTAAGATTTTTAGAAATAAAAAGTGAAGGAAATTAAAAAAACATAATTTTTAAAAGATTTAACTCTGTAAAATACTGTAGGCAAGAAACTTGATTGCGCATATATTTCCAAAGATTTAAAATCCTTTTCCATCTAATTGAACAATTAAATTGCATTTAAAATGTAATTCCATCAAATAAAATTTCATTCGGGGAAAAAATCTATTGGAAGGAGAAATGTTTGCTTCAACTTGTAAATTTTTAGGATACTTTTTATTTCCTCAAGTACAGTACAGGTGATTTTCTTTTCTTCTTTTTCCAAAGAGGAAAAAATTATATTAGTTAAAATCGCTGGCTTTTTAGGAAGCAGCTCTATTATATAAATGATTTAAAATGTTGTGTCCAACTTAGCCGAAACCGGATTTAGCATTAATATTAAGAAAATCTCTGATGCAAAAATAAATAAATAGATTCCCTTTTCAATAAATGAAACCTAGTAACTAAAAGAGCAATTCATTTAACGGGTAAAATCAAGTTTTTTTTCCCTTCAGAAATAAGACATTTTAAAAATAATTGAGCTTTACATATAAGTATTTCGGAAACAATTATGATTAAAAACTGTTACCACTTGCCGTCAGGCAAACCGGGGAAGGTTTTCGTGGTTTTCCTCTCCATATAACGCAAATGGGGAATAGTCGCCTGCTCAACAACGGTTATAAAATTAAAATAAAATACAACCTATGTTTAAATTATATAATTATTTGTATTTAAAATATATTTATTTAATTTAAATTTTATCTATTTGAATAAATAAAAAACTGTAGAGCATAAAAAGCTATAATCAATTCTTAGTCCATTTTTTTAAAAAGGCCTTTTGTTTCTTTTATTTATATATCAAATGTTTAGTTTTATAAATTTTATTTATTTTGTAAACAAGAGAATTTTTTTAATTGTTTAGTAAATTTTACATTTTTTCCTTTGACAGAAAATTTTTTATTAATTCGTAGTTTAATTACATTTATGACAATGTTACAACTAGTATATTTCATTCCCTTTTATTTGTGCAGATACGAAATGTGCAACTTTCTTGAGAACTTAATTTTTTTTCATTAAGTTTGATTGCTTAAGAAGAAAAAAGACAATAAAATTTGACTTATTTATTAAGTTTGGTTGTGATAAACTCCCAAACTCTCCCTGTCTTTAAAAGGCTTTAAGTGGTTTTGTATACCTATAAATGTTTTAGCAGTATCTTTAGTTTTAATGATAAATCAACTCATTTGAAGAGCATACAAATGTGCCATTAATTATAATGGGAAAATGAAGTAACTGTCCTTTATAAAACAACGAGGATTCTTAAACCTTGCGAATATTTTTTAATTTATATAAAATAATAATTGTTATTGTTAATAAAATTTTCATTACAAGTGCCTAACTTTTAATATGATAACTAATATTGCATTTTTTTTCAAATATTTAGACTAATTACAGTGATTTAAATTAAAAATTAAATTAAACTACTTTATTTATAAAAAATTATCTATTTTTATGAAGTGAAATTATCATGTAAATTAGGGGTGTACAACCAGCGGCCTGACAAACCTTAATGTGCGACTCTCTGCAGCAACTTGAACAAAATAAAAAGATTAAATAATTTTTTTTTGAAAAATAAAAAAAAATTCGGAAATTTATAATTTCGCATTTAGGTTTTAGATGCACCCAATCTGTTAGTTTTTTGATTGCTTTTTTTCGGTGGTCAATGCTACGAATTTACGCATAGTTTTGAAAATCCCCATATTTTTAATACGGCCATTGTTTTAATTTCGAATTTTATTTATCACTTTTGACTCTCTTCGTGTATGCCAATTTTATGATAAATCCGATCCATCATAATTGCGAAAATTTAGCTGAATTCCACCCTAGAAAGCCATGCGTTTATGAAGTATAGATTATGTTCATACGATAAATTAATGAAGAAAACATAAAACTGACGGAATTTGCACTGTACTGATATTTTGTTTGAAAAAAAGTTCATTAAAGAATGAAACGTGAAATAAACCGTCTATTCGATTTGGGGACCCCTCTGGTGTGGGGGCCCAGGGCAAACTGCTCCGTATGCCCCTGCTTTAGTCAGGCTCTGTTCGCAAAGTGATTTAAAAATCACACATCGCTATTCCTATTCACGCGATTTAAAAATTAGGAGAGGAAGAGCACCATGTGGGAAAAATTCCAAAAACTGAATAAGTTATCTGCCCTAAGTTAAGACTGACCAAAACAACAGCTTCTGTAGAAAGACTGTTTTCCAGAATGAATTGGACATGTTCCAGATCAGGGCTGGGCAAACTACGGCCCGCGAGTCAATTGTAGTCCGCCGGAAGATTTTATCAGAATTTTAGCATGGCGAATGTAAACAATATACATTAAACATCTATTTTCTTGTCTACTTTGTTTAAAGCTATTTTTGTTCTTTCTTTTTGTTACAAAGTACTGACGGGCTTTTTACTTTCTCTATTTTTGTTCAATAAAACATAAATTGATGGAAATAGCTTGCACAGACAGTTTCAATTGGTAAAATGTTCTCGAGGTTAAATTCAATACCCTCAGTAAATAAGGAAGAGTTTAAGAATTATGAAGATGGCTTGAAAAAACTCCATTTTGAGTTAGGACGCAGATTTCATGGTTATAATGCCATTCAAACAGAATTAGATGTTTTTGCCATGCCTTTCAGCGTAAATTGTGAAACAGTGAGATCGGAGTTGCAATATAACAATCATCTGAAGCAGTTGTTTCGAAACATGCCAAAGTTTTAGCTTTGCAATTCATTACCAATCAGTCTTTCATCCCTTCAGTGGGTCGATAAATGAGTACTAAGCATGCTTGGGAACTAAACACTGGGGGTTCCGAGTTCGGCTGACCACCTGACCGGAACATCTACTCCTGCACCTCAGAGCCCAAGGTCGAGAAAACTGAGATGGGCACAGTAGGCCTTGGCCCTCTTTAGGCTGTAGCGCCGCTGAGTTTAGTTTAGTAATTCATTACCAAGGGCTAGTTTCCCAAATTTCAAATCTCATGCCCAAAAATCAGTGATATGTTTGTTTCATCATGTGAACAAGTGTTTTCAACTATGAACCTTAGAAGAAATCTATTCAGAAGTAGACTAACAGACAAGCATTTAGCCTCGAGACTAACGATCGTTCCTTAAAATAAATAAAACTCACTCCGAACCTCATCACAAGGAACTTTTGAAAATGAAATCGCAATATTATTCACCTCATTAAATATTTAAATTCAAATTTGTAAATAGTTTTTATTTTTATAATTTTTTACCTAGCCCATCAAACCTTTTTTTCTCTCGATTTTTTGCCCTCGAAAGTTTTGGCCATCCCTGCTCTAGACTGAGTAGCAGTCTTTAAACAAAACCATTAAATGTTCGTTTAATGGCCCGAAAAAGCTATCAGATGATCAAGTAGATAAAATTATCACAATATTTGAAAATTGCAGGATAACCATTAAGAGATCTTTTAAGCCATTTTTGACCTACATGGACCATTTTGTATCATATGCTCGGAAATTTGTATATCCTTATATTTTCACAGTAAAAAAGTGTAATCAAGATGAGTAGCGTAATGTAAATTTTAATTAGTTGTTAATATATATTTATATTAATTGTAAGTAGCGTGATGTTAAAAAAGTATTAGTCACAAAGAGTTGTTAACAAGTATTTTATAGTTTTTGATTATTAAGGAAAATAGTTCCTTCAAAATGAATGATTTCTTATTTTCTTTTCTCTCTCAGTCCCTTTCTCTTATAATTTATTTAAAAAAAAAATGTTTTAAAGTTTAATCTTATTTCGCCCTGCAAAGGTTTTGTTTCAATTTCAATCATTTTTAGTCCTGCAAACTTTCTTTAAATTAAAGTATTTAACTTGTATTTAATTTATATTAACTAGAATATTTAATTTTTTAAATTTAATTATATGAACATTAAAAGTTTTTAATGTTAAAATTTATCGTTAAATGAACTTTAGTATTATGTAATGTGATAAAAGAAAAACATTAATTTTCCCATTATTTTTCAATTTATCTAAAATTTTTTCTGATAATTGATTCTGTTTTTTTCCCTAAATAAACAGTTTTTAATTTTAAACAGTTAAAGGTATTTAATTTCATGCAAACATATTACATGGTTAACATGTTCTAAATACTTGGGAATGTGGCCTTTCACTCAAAAGTTTGTGCATCCCTATGTATAAATTGTTATGCATTTTTTTTTTCACATCTTCAAAAAAAAAGTTTATAAAGAAATTTGGGGAAAGCATTGAAAAAATTATTAGAACAAGTTTTTAATTTCGCTTCTAGACATGCATAACATATTCATTTAAATCTTCAATTACCCAATATTTTTTTTTTCTATTTATAAAATGTTTCATTTATAAAGGTATATAATCAAAGAATTAAAAAGGATGAATGCGGAGAATTTTCTTAATTATGTCATGGTCAATTAAGTTTTACTCCAAGTAAATACAAGGCCCTACTTTAATATCCAAACACCTTAATTTGCTCTCCTTTTTATCCACAAGCCCTAATAAATTCATTGCAACAAATATTTTATGAAACTTTTTATAGGATAAAAGTACAATTATGCTTGAGAGGATTTATAATTTTTGAACTAAGATATTTCATACATAGTTCTCAATGTTAAATATAAATAAAATGGTCCAAAACGATTTTTCATGGTCAGAAAATTGGTAAGGTTCCTTAATTAAAATATAAATTTATTTTTTCATCATTTCCTTGTCACCCTTTTGTAATATTATCCTCTACTATTGTTATGCTATGATTCAGTTCATTAAAAATAGCATGCGCTTTAAATATTTTGAAATTATTACTAAATGGCAAATATGTTAAATTTATTTTTATAATTAGCTTTATATAAAATCATTTCCAGCCAAGACTGTTATTAGGAATTAATTTCACATAATATTAGTAAATAATCTGGCAAAAAACATTTATCTACCAATATATTAATGAAAGGACATCTCTTCTTGTCTTTCAAAAATGCTCTACTCTTGATGCATGGTCTCATTCGAGGAGATAAAAGAGCGATTTATTGTTTCTAATATTTTCGTAAGACTAAAAATATGTTTCTATCAATTATAATGATACAGAAAATTGAGGAATTTTTACCAAAATAAAAATCAAGCGGTTTTTAAGGACTGTAGGAACCCTGTAAATAACATTGAATTAGAGCTTCAATAATTAAAGAGATTATTGCAAATTTTTCTTTTTAATAGTGCTTATTTAAAATTTAATAGTTTCGTATACTGGAGATTCGATTATCATTTGAAAAAAAAAAAAAAAAATGGAATCAATTTGAAGTAAATATGAGCTTCTAACAACAAAACTTGTTTATATATTACAGGGAAAAACTTACAGATTTAATTTCCCAACTGTGCCTAGTGTTTAAAATATTTTTTTCAGCAATGACACCAGTTCCAATAGCTATTAATTTGCACAAAAAAAAAACTAGAAACTTGCAAACAAGATTTTACGGGCGTGCACATTAGTTTAATAACAATCCTTTAATTACTAAGGCAACATTATCTTCAGAGTGTTATTTCTAGAATAAAAAAAAAAAAACATTGAAGACAACATTGTTGGGCAATTTTGTTTAATTATTTAAAAAAAATTAATTGCTAAACTGTAATTTTTCAGCATAGATTTAAAGCGGCGTCATTACGATTAAAGTTTTTTGCACATAGTGATTTGTAACGCCTTAGTCAGGTAATGAAAATGTGGCATCTTTTTTGAAACATTACTTAAAACTGTCTATTAAGTTTAGTATCAATTTGATATTTGAAATTCTAAATACATAATTTATTAATATAAATAGTTTTTTCAGTTAGAATTCTGTAAAATGATGTATAAAGTTTCGATGAGATAGAATCTTAACTAAACATTCCCTCTTTGAAAATTTTTATAAATTATACAACTTGCAAAAAATAGTGGATTGCTTACATGATATATTATTAAAAGGTACATTAACTCTACAGTGTGAGAATTGAAAATTTATTAAAAAACATGTATATAATCACAGTAATTGTTGAACAAAAACAAAACACAATAGTTTTATTATATACAGTTTAAAGATGACATACAAATACATTCTAAAAACACTCTTGCTCTTTAAAAGATAACACTGAAGTTTATAACATGCTCTTCTTTCAAAAATAAAATGGATTTGAATATACAGCTGATTGAACCAACTTTCATCACTTAGGACAGACAAGATGCTTAATAATGACAGGCTGCTCCAACTTTTCATCACTAGGCTAAGTAAATGCCTGTAAACTTGGCTTCTCTGAGACTCCTCAGAATAACGAAGAGAACAAACCTGAAATTAAACTTTAAAAAACATGCATGATTGCAACCATTTTCCACATCACCCAAGATCAGGGCTGTAAACTCTATATGCCTTTATGAAGTGAAACTTTTAAAATATATACTTTCATTTCACTTTTACAATTTTCTAAAATGAAAATCTCTTAACACTGTATATATAAGCGAAGTAAATACAGCCCTGTTCAAGAGGTACGGTTGCACAGATGCGCTGACCCCTTTTATTAGGTTGTTCCAAAAACATATTTAAAAACTGATTATAAAACCACATTGCTTAGGGTTTAAAATTTTTATAATTTAATATTATAAATAGAAAACCAGAAACAAGTAATAAGTACAATATAATCATAACTCAATATGGAACAATCTAACAGCATATAGCAAGGCGGGTTCCCCAAGAGGCATATATTCCTTTTGTGCCATGACCATTTAATACTTTTTCTCACTTAAATCTTTAAATTTTTTTTATAGATAGTATCCTAAAAGTTGAACGGAAAAAAGGTTTACATTTTTTATGCCTTACATTCCTTTGTTTTATAAAATTCTTAAAAAAGAATGGCACACTTGTTCAAATTTATCAAAAAAGGTTAAATAAAGAATGTTATGGATATTACAAAATCTTCAGGCACTACAACTTATTGTTGGTTAAAATGGTCACGACACTATACAGTATTTATAAATCTCCAAAAACAACAATTAAAAGACAAAAACACTAATGAAAATATTTCTATACTATACCCATTTAAAGTTATTTAAGTCTACTGCCATATTTCTTACATTTGTGATAAAAATTTCACAACTAGGATTGTTCGTGAAGCAATTTTTTATACTCGGTTATATTGGTTCAACCATCCATTCACAGAGCAATTATTAGAACCTGAAATTAAAGTTACCAACATTATTTATTTACAAAATACTTAAAACGATTATGAAACACTGCTTCTACTACAGCGGTTTTAAATCTTCATAAATATATTAGGAAAGAACCCCAGCATTATAAAAATAACATCTAAAGACAATAGTGAGTGTATTAACAAATTAAATGATACTTTATTTAGAAAATATAAAATAAGAGGAATGAAATTTTTTTGATTCATTAACAATTACAAATCAGAACTTGTGTTTGGCAATTGAATGCACATTCTTGGAGTTTTTGGTGTATGTACAAAAGCTGAGAATTGAATAAACAGGGAGAAATATGGTTTTCATTGAAATGGAAGCTAAAAAAAGTATATAAACATTGGAAAGATTGTTAGGGAATCACATTTTTTCCAACAAAATCAGCTATTCTACTTCAATTTGAAAAGCGTAACAGAAAATACATAAATTTTCAGGAACCTTCTCATAATCTATTTAAAATATAACTAAAAAAATTATAAATTTTTTTATTCATGGAAAACCAGCTAACACAACTGAGTTCTATTAAAAGGTAATAGAGAACCACAGTTCCAGTCTATCAATAAATAGAACTTTTAAATTCTAAATAGGAACTAACTTTTATTAAGACACAACTCAGAAATCTAAAGTCTTAAGGACTCCTAATTTCTTAAGTCTAGAGGAATCATAGCAAATTTATGTGAAATTAGACAAGTCTTACCAATATGTAGTACAATCACACCAATTCCACTAAACTCCTCGATATTCTCCATTAAATCTTTAATTTTAAATTCAGGAAAGCTTTCAAGCTGCACATTTGACCCAGTATTTACATCAGGAAGATGGGGTTTCAAATATTTCAACATTGATTCCCCGAATCATAACTAAAGCCTTCATCTAAATGAAAATTTAGGACAAAAAATATATATATTAGAAGAAACACTCATATCATACTTATGAAACAAATACTAGATCACAGAGTATGTTAACTAATTAAATTCTTTTCATTTACATGTATTTCTTCTTCATACATTCAAAGTACTTAAATGTTTTTAAATATTTAATTTTACTTAACTGAATTTAATTGTAGTTAATTTTAAAACATATCTTTGATTTAAATGAAGGAAACAAAATTAAAGAGCTTAAATTACACTTCTAAATGAATGAATTATGTATACAATATTACATTTATTATACAATACTGAGTTAAAATTACACCACATGTTTTTTTGTTAGCAAATGCATGCACATTTTGCATTTGAACACATAATGCTATAACAGTCTGCAGACATGCCAACTGCTCCGGATGAGCCATAATTATTTAAAAAACGGTAAACAACTACCAAGTAAAATTTGGAAATATTTGTCTAATTTTGCTTATTTTTTAGACGGCATAGCACGTCTTAAGTACTGCGGAAACTGCGGAAACTAAAACATGGTGCATCGGAGTACCTGGCCAAAAAGGCCACCTCCGTAAATTATATGATTACAAACTGAATCAAAGGCATTGATATTAAAATTATTTGGGTTAGTAAACTTAATGATAGGTAGATAAATAGTATTGTGGTAAAAGAAGATAAAACAGGGATAACACAGACAAATAAAGTCATTAATGCTTTAATAAAAAATAAAAATAATAAAAAATATCTATAATAAGAATAATAATAAATATAAAAAAAAAAAAAAATAAATAAATAAATAAATAAATAAAAAAAAAAAAAAAAAAAAAAAAAAAATTATAAATAAAAATACATTATTTATTATTATTTATAATTATTGACAAATAAGCAGTTAGTGATTAGCATTGTTAGTAATTGTATTAATAAATAGAATCAGAATGAGCCGCAGTAATTCCGCGAAGTAATTCTTGGGCCTACCCAAGAAGGTGGGAAAGGGTAATGATGAGGAGCCTGTCAGGGGGATAGAAAAATCAATAATACGAATCAGACTATGTCTTGAAGATTTTTATAGTAATGGAGAATGGCCTTAGGCCGTCTCCTGCACTTAGGGTCATCTGGGTCGTAGTTAGAGGAAGACCATATAAGGGGGTTGGAGTGTCCAGTGCTCTTAAGAAAATATTTAAGAGATCTATTTTTGTATAAGTCGAGAAGGCTAGGCGTACAGGTGTCATTACGGATATTTTTGTTCCTGAAATACCAGGGTGAATTTGTGACATTGCGGAGGGTTTTGTTATAAGCACCCTGTAAGAGCTTAAGATTTGTCTTTGCAGCCCCCCCGAAGGCGGGTGCTGCATATGTTAAAAGGGGAGTGAGAAGCATTTTAAAAATTAGAATCCTGTTATTAGTGCTGAGGGGAGAGTTCTTTTTTAGAATAGGATAAAGTGCACATTTTGCAGCTATGAATTTACTCTTAATGTTTTTAAAATGATATTTGAAAGTCAGGGTTTTATCCATAATGACACCTAAGTACGTGGCCTTCGTTTCCCATTTGAGAGAGAAGTTGTTATCAATGATAACATCCTTCTTGTAGGTCCTTTTTCTGGTGAATAGCAGCGCCTGAGTTTTGTCGATATTGAGGGCAAGTTTCCAATTTTGGAAGTAGTCAATGATGGTGAGGAGATGGTAAATAATATTCCTGTTGATATCGCTGAAATACTTGCTTTGTGTGGCAATGGCTGTATCGTCAGCGTACAGTGCAATCAGAATACCAGCATTTCTAGGGATATCATTAATAAAAATTAAAAATAGGAGGGGTCCTAATTTGCTCCCCTGGGGAACACCGCTACTAATGGGTCTTAAGGTTGAGAAGAAGGTGTTGCAGTTGACCATGAACTTTCTGTGTGTTAGGTAGGATCGTATAATTAGAATAAGTGGTCTTGGGAAATTGTATTTAATTAATTTATAGATAAGTGCATCGATCCATACCTTGTCGAAGGCTTTAGCCAAATCGAGAAAGACAGCACCTGTGTGTTTGTTGTGTAACCATCCTTCGTGTATATATTCAATGAGCCTGATGAGTTGGTGTTGTGTGAAATGTTTAGGGCGAAAGCCAAATTGCTCATCGATAATAATGTGGTTATCATCGCAGAAGTCTCTCATTCTGCACAAGATGATGTCCTCAGCAATTTTGCTCAGTGAGGAGAGTAAACTGATTGGTCGATAGCTGTCTGGTTTTGTTGGGTCTTTTCCTGGCTTTAAGATAGGTTTAATGACTGCTATCTTCCAATCAATGGGGAAGTATGATAAGCGTAGAGCTGAGTCAATAATGCATGTCAAATAGTGAATGTAGTTAAGGGGGAGTGCTTTGATAAGTCTATTATTAATTTTATCTTTACCGGGTCCCTTATTATTCTTAAGTTTTTTAATGGAGTTAATTACATCACTAAGAGGGACCGGTGTGTGGGTGTCAGGGTCAGAGCTGCAAGAAAGAAAATTATTAATACCATCTCTAACCTCTAGGTTAGTTGTATCATTTCCGACAAGGTCGTTGGTAAACTGCAATTCAAGACTGTCAGCAATGATGTTGGCTTTCATATTGTCGTCAAAGATGACAGAATTATTATGTTTCAGGGGTGGGATGCTTGAAGATTTAGCCTTAAATTTGTTGACTGCTTTCCAAATTGAGTTATCTTGGACAGATAGGTCTTTGATATACTCGGTGTAGGATGATTGCTTGTGTGCTCGAAATTCTCTCCTAATTTTAGCGTTGATCTGATTCATTCGAGCTTTGTCATTTGGGTCACGGGACTGTTGCCACAGTCTTCTGATATTGTTTCTATCTCTGATAAGGTATCTTATATGAGGGGGTGCATTGCAATAATTGTTAGCTTCCACAAAAAATGAAGCCTCTTCTTTAGCCTTGTTAATAGAGTTAGTGAAGCTGTTAACCAATTGATCTAATTGGGTTGGGGTGTCGACAGGAGAGCTAACAAGGGGGGAATTAACTAAAATACAATTAAATTTATTCCAGTTGATTTTATTTATTTTATTATTAAGATTATTGGGGACATTAATATTGATGCTAAACTTAACAGGTAAATGATCAGAACAGAGTTCATTTAAGGTGCTAGTATTGATGAGGTAATTTAAGTTTCTAGAAAGGGCGAAATCGATCGTATTAGCTGATAAGTTCGAGATCCTGGTATTGGTGGAGGGATAGTGTACATTTAATTTAGCTAAGTTGATGAAATTGAATAGAGAGGTACCCAGGCGGTTGCTATCATTGTTGTTCCATGTGCTGTGTTTAGCGTTGAAGTCACCAGCCAAAAAAATAATCAAACCGTAGGAAATTAGATTTTCGAGGTCGCTGATAAAGGCAGCCGGGGCGTTGGGGGGGACATAGACGCTAGAAATGACAACAGATTGGGAGGGGGAGAAAAAAAGCTCAAGGGTCGTTGCTTCTAAATAATTAAAGTTAAGGTAATCAAGAAGTTTATGATTAATATTCCTTTTAATGATAATGGCAGTTCCACCACATGCTTGTGTATGCCATCGATGTGACTTGGTGTGATAAATTAGATAATTAGGTATTTTAAAAAAGTGAGCAGTGACAAGTTTGGTTTCCTGTATTAGTAATATGTCAGGGGAGTATTGGTTGATAAAATGTTTAAGTTCGTTAATTTTACTACGGAGGCCATTGGCATTCCATGATACAACAAGAAGATTTTTAAATTTACTGAAAAAGGAGTTGTTCATTTATTATTCTTTGAAGGGACTGATTTTGAGAAAAGAACTTTGATTAGATCTACTGTGCTATCAACGTTTTCTAATTTATCAACCAGATCAATGATATTACCGAATTTATTCTCTAAAATTTCGATAAATCGAGCAACTTTTTGAAAAGTGTTTTCTACACGTTTATCGGCGTTTAGGGAATCTATGTCATCGGGGGGTAAGTCAACATCTCTGCTGGCCACTTGGGCATAGGTCGGTTGACCCATAGGACGGGTGTACCTCTGTTGGGTGTAGTTAAATTGATTGTAATTATTTCTGTAATTTGGTCTATTGTCATTTCTGTTGTTTATAAATCTGTTCATTCTGGACTGAGGGGCTTTAATACATTTTCTATAACTGGCTGTGTGCTCACCACCGCAAAGCACACAAGTGGCAGGGATGTCACGTGATTTGGTACAATCCCTTGACTGGTGATCCCCAGCGCATTTAACACACCGGGGTGCACAGCGGCAGTTGGACGCTCCATGCCCCCATGATTGGCAATTAAAACACTGTAAAGGATTTTTCCTGGGTTTAAAGCTCTCAACCTTGACCTCAACGTATTGAAATTCACTAAGCTCATAAATAGTTCTGTAATCACTCATTTGACTGAGGTAAATAAGAAATATAGGTAAAGGATTTTTGTCTCTAGTTCTTTTAAGTTGCTTAACATCAATTACGCTGTAGCCAAGGTCCAGGAGATCTTGTTTCACTTCCTCAACAGGGGTGCGGGGGTGAATTCCTTTAATAACAACCTTAGCTGGTTTCTCATTTTTATTGGGGAGTACCCAGTAATCTATTTTAACTTGGTCTAAAATTTTTGTAATATGTCTGTGAACCTCTGAATTTTTAGGGAAGACAAGAATAGTCTCATTACTGGCGAATTTCAATCTATATAGTTTTTTATCAATTTCAGTGCTTAGGGTACACACAAGATTCCTAGGCTCCATGTTTTTAACGTTAATAGGGGGAGTGCTATCGTTATTATCATCCATAACATCGTTATAAAAATCAATATCGGGGTCAAAATATTCATTTGATTTAGTTCTCCTGACTTTTATACTATTATCAATAACACTATCTTCGTCAGTATCACTATATTCGCGTGTTCTCTTGTTACTGCAAGAGGGGAGTGTCTCCATTCTATCATCATGGGAGTTATGTTCGTCATTATTATAACTAACACTAGATAGTGCCTCCATTCTATCATCATGGGAGGTCTTATTAGAAAAATTATCATTAATATCACAAGATAAAACATTTTTTAAAACAACATCAGATACATCATTATTTACGGAAGAGGAAGGAGAGGTAGGAAGTTTAGTTTTAGTAACTTTACGTTTCTTAGGCCAATGATTCAGCAAATAATCATACAAATTGCACTTACCTTCTAAGCTTGGTAAAGTATCAGTAAGGCTTTTGAGCAGATATTTAGATTGCTCAATCATAAAATTGTCATTATTACGCGATACGGACTGAAGATGTCCGCGTTGTTTCGAAATGCTTTTTATCCTCTCGTCTTTTAACGCTTTTACGACCCTAGCACATTTAGTGAATTCCAATTTATTGAGGCTATTTGCCTCATTGAGGATATCTTCATCACGGCTCAATTTAGAGGGGATGGCTTCCCAAACAAATCGTGGTTTGTTTATACATAAATGCTCTGGAGAGTTATCCCTTTTAAGCACAGGATTTTTCACAATATCACAAATTGGTTCACTCATTTTGCAGACAAGAAAAAGTTATCCACGTGCTCCAATGGAGTCAAGTAATCTCCTACGGGGACCTCACTCCGACCTTGAAAGAGGACTGAGTCGTCTTGCCAGTTGACCACACGTCCTTCTTGTTCCGGGGGGAACGAAATCCACACCGAGCTGATGAACAGTCCAGTCCCTGTTGATGATCTTGACCAGTCGGGAGTTTCCTTGCTGATCAAGGTATAATCAGTGCCATGTACCCACACTCCAATCTTTGTCTTTCGTGTTCAACTAAGTATCGCAAAGTTTTTCTTCATGGAGAGCATCAACTATGATCTTGATAATGATTTTAGAGATCCTGACGTCGACTGTCTTCCTTTCACGTGTAGGATATGAAAACCTTCATACATTATAGACTACCTGGATATGATCATACATTAATAGACTACCACTCGAAAATATTTATTTGCTGTCCGGAGCAAGTTGGCATCTCTGAGTCTGTTATAAATTATGATATCTGAAAAAACAACACAGTAGATTTATGTACCATAACATGTTACAAAATTGTAGTCATACATTATTTACTGAACACATTTATAGAAATAAATACATAAGTATATTAACAATCAAGCGATTACAATATTTAAGACTAAAAAACGGTAACACGTGAAATAAATTAATGAATAGTATGGAATAGAATATTTAAAATCCAAAACTAAAAATAAAACTTTTGAAAATAATAAAACCCTACAACATACCATAACAGATTTGATAACATGAATCGAATGCTTGCGGAATTAAATATAATCGCCGTTTCTTTATATAAGCTATACGTTATTTATTCAACATTTAAGCATGCATACAAAAAAAAAAAAACAACAACTTATAAATAAATAAACTTACCGTAAGAGATTTGATAGATTATCTAAGTCATAAAATCAAGTATTAATTACTAAAATTAATAAAATCAATGTATCAATAACGAATATAACACGATTATAAATATGAGATTTAGCACGTGATAAAATAAACAAATACAACATCGAAAAATAGAATATTTTTAAAATTCAAATAAATAAATAAACTTACCATAAAAGATTTAATAGACTCTCCAAATTTCTAAAAGATAAGAATTAATTATTAAAAACAATGTATACCAATGGCGAATACTAGCACGTGTTACAATGACACTAAAATGAAGCCAAAGCACAAAGCAGGGAAAAAAGGCAATGAATGGCGACTAAAACAGCAAATAATGTCGCCACAAGAAATAAAATAGTAACCTTTTAATCATTGCCACCTTATAAAACAGACCTTCACTTCCTTTTACTCTTATGCGAATATCTACAAAAATCTGTTATGTGCTTGTCGTTAGTTCTTACCTGTTTTATTTATAATAAATGTTTTGTCCTAGTTAATTCTTCGTATTTTATTTAATAATCTGAAACGCAGTCTTTAGTATTTATAAACCCTGCAAGCTGGATTAGTTTTTAGAACCGTTTGCAACACCTAAACCATCCGACAGAAAGCGATGAAATTTGCCATACAGATAGTTTCAAGCTAAGGAGGAGGTCACTGATAGTTCGAGGAAGGTCACTGTCAACATTAGAGCATTCTGCGTCAAATCGTTCTTGCAAGATGAGCGAAAAACGAAATGGAAATTTCTGATTAGTTAAGCGTGAGCCATTGTTTTAAATTTAGCGATTCAATTTTCACATATTTTAAAGATAACATCAGTGATAATTGCTAGCATATAGCTCTGTTTGAACAAAAAATAATTTATTGCACGTATTTAATTATTTTATATTCGCTATATCAGATGAATTCAATGAACATTACGAAAAAGTACGCGTTATTCACGTCATCAAATTTATACTTTGTCTGATGCTACGCGACTTTATTTTATTTATATTTGTTGTTTTGTTGAAGAACACAGAAGCATGCTGGCAAATAAAGAGTTTATTAAAATACAACTTGAGGAAATAACATCTCGCACACACAGTGCTATGCAAAAGAAAAATACATCTTAATCAGTCATCATAGCTTCCCAAGTAGCACCTAATATTAGCTAACATCAGAAAATCGGCAAAATCTAACGTTATCTTGCACAACTTCTTATATTAAGAAATTACAAGAGGTCGCTATTTGCTCTGCATTATGTAATTAGATTCTAGATTCTATGCAAACTAATATTATCTAGCGTTCGCCGTAATAGTATTTTCCATTAGTTTTAACGCTATATAATATTAGATTTTGTATTTTCTGATATTATCTTGCTTTGCTCTTTATTTTTGGAGTAAGCAAGAGGAAGATTTGGATGGTAGTAGAATAATTCGGCGATATAATTTTACTTAATTTTCTGTATTACTGTGAAGCAGTAAAACATAGAACAATAGTTTTATAATGTCATTTCATGCATTATTTACATAGCAATACAGAAATACTAAATAAAATTATTTTAGTGAACTCTGCTACCATCCATTTTCCTCCCTCTTACTCCAAACTATATCTTATGTTCTGCTGATTTTTTTGAATATTTCAAATTTATTTAAGAAATAATACTATATCACAACTTTTATTGATATTTTTTTCTTTTCTTCATACAATGGGCTTTCAGACAAATTTTATATCATTAATAATTTTCAAGTCGTTAATTTTAAAATGTACTCTTAATTTTTTTTAAAAAAATGAGCTTATTTTATCAAAATATCAATTGAATTTGTTAGTTTGTATTATATATATATATATATATATATATATATATATATATATATATATATATATGAGGAATTCTACAAATAAACACCAATTAGGCGGACAAAAAAAATTTAAATTTTTTTGGAGGGGCACACTATTTCTACATGAATTTTCTTCTTTTTTACACCCTACAAAGGCAAGAAAAAATCGTGAACATGAAATTTTTTTCTTTGTGACATACTTTAAATGTATCATAGTCTTTCTGACATACTTAGATAAATCTGAGCCATTTATTCAGATGAAACAATTTTTACATAAATATAATATTATTATAATGCCTCTCTAAAATGTATTTATAGAGATTTCATACTATAAGATTATATTTTAGTGCAAAAATTGACGCTTATATGTAGAATTGCTCATACGAGCAATTCGTCGCTTTGAAACTAAACCGTGATAACTCAAAAAAGCAAGTTTTTCAGGAGAGCGATTTCTAACTTTCCGCGCTAATGCGAATCGCGCTAATGCGATGACGATTTATCTGCTCTCTAAATTAATTTTATGGAACTATGAAGATAACACGTTGTTTCTCTAAAAAGGTGATTTTTTTTTGCACAAAATGAGCCAAATATCTTATTTTTTGATTTTTTTGAGTTGCTACGGTTTAGTTTCAAAGCAACGAATTCTACAAATAAACGCAAATTAGGCGGCCAAACAAAAAGTAATTCTTTTTTTTTGGGAGGGGGGCACGCTATTTCTACATGAATTTTCTTCTTTTTTACACCCTAAAAAAGCAAGAAAAAATATTGAACATGAAATTTTTTCTTTGTGACATACTTTAAGTGACAAAATACCCATTTTAAACTTTTCCCGATTTTTTCAATTTACAAACTTTGATTAAATTTTTTTATTTTTTTTTTATACTAAAATATAATCTTATAGTATGAAATCTCTATAAATACATTTTAGAAAGACATTATAATAATATTATATTTATGTAAAAATCGTTTTATCTGAATAAATGGCTCAGATTTATCTGAGTATGTCAGAAAGAGTATGTCACATTTAAAGTATGTCACAAAGAAAAAATTTCATGTTCACGATTTTTTCTTGCCTTTTTAGGGTGTAAAAAAGAAGAAAATTCATGTAGAAATAGTGTGCCCCCCCCCCAAAAAAAAACAAATTTTTTTTTGGCCGCCGAATTGGCGTTTATTTGTAGAATTGCTCATATATATATATATATTAAAATGTGTAATTTAAGCCATTTGTAATTTCACAATTATCATTCATTTTAATTCTGAAATTGTAAATTAGGAAAAGCACATTACATAATTGCTAAGTTAAATTTACATTTGAATTGAGTTAAAAATTTACCTTAACTTTTTTTTCTACTATATAACTAAGTCATTAATTTCCGAAAATATTAAAATAAAATTATATCTCAAATTTTTAAATTGTTATTTTTTGTAATAACTGAGACAATAAAGAAAATTTAAAAATATTCAAATTACTTACTTGCATAAATTATTTCACTTCTATCACTGAAATTAAATAGAGAAATACTTACGTAACTTTATCCTTTTAGAATCTGAAATTTTTCTACAAGAAACAAAACCTAAAGGCACCTGCAGAAATATTTTCAGGGAATGGAAACAAAAAAAACCTTTTATGAATTTTATTAAAAAAATTTGCATTTATTTTTTGTAATGTAAAAATAATTTTACATTGGGACATCAAGAATTTTTAAGGATTCAATAATTAGTTAAAGGTATTATGTACTTTTATTTACTTAAAATTTAGATAACATTTAAATGTCAAAACCAAAAATTTTTTTAAAATACTGTATTTTATCAGAATAAAATTTTAACAAACATTTAATTGCATACTAGAATGAGACATAAAAACATAACGCACTTTTTTACTATAAGTTGCTTTTGCATTGATCCAAATTCGACTACCATCAGTTACTTTTTAAAAACCTTGCTATCAAAAATTTTTTCTTAAAAATCAATCAATTCATTGTTTGTATTTCGCTGATAAGAGTTTATGCATAATGAACATAGTAAAAACAAACTTAGCATTATAGGCAAGTGTCTTGAATGGGACTTTTTTTTTTAAAAAAAAAGAAGATGCAATTTTACATGTTTTTACAAAGAATATACAGTACCTTTAAGATGAAAGTTTAAGCATTCTCTTCTAAATTTATTAGGAATTTTTATGTTATTCAGTCAAAAGAACTTTTTACGATTTTAATTATTTTACAATTATATTATTTTAAACATGATAAAAATAAAAAAGCATAAATTTTTGTCTCAAATTTCAAATGAATAATTATGTGAAAATTTCCAAAATTAAAATAATAAACACAGTGTTGATAATGAAAATCCTCAAGAGTTTCAGTTATACTTTAAAATCAGCGTTAAAAAAATTGCTTCCGATATCATACCGAAAGATTAAAAATAACCAAATTTTAAATATTCAACTGTTACAGTAATTAAGAAAAAAGAAATCCATAATAAATATAACTATTTCACAGCATAATACTTTTATTTAAAAACAAAACACACTGTAATATAAATTTCATCCAATTGTAAATGCAATACATTACCTTCATTGTTTAAAATTAACGTCGACAACCTTTTGGTAAAACAAAAGTTAAAAATACTTAATTGTTTTTAAATAAAATATTTTTTTTCTTCATAACTTTAAACTGTTTGATACAGTTTGAGCTCCAATTGTTAGTCTTTATTTACTTGAAAATATATTTCCAAGCGGTCGTTAAATGCTTTTATGAAAAATTCAGCAACAGTTTAAATTGTATGCATCACAAAAAAACAGGGATGAACTTCACAAGTTTCCCTCTTTCTCCAAACTTTAACATGACAACATCTTTCTTCAACATGAGGACTTTCTGCCACAGCAGATTTAAAGTGGTCCTTGCTGAATATCCCCACTGGTTAAATCATTCGCAGTAAGGATCGAAATTAAAATTCCATCAGAGTGTGTAATTTCCATTTGTAGTTTCTTGATAGTAGATTTCCTTGAAGATGAAAAGCTATACTGAAATTTAAAAAGAAAATAAGTTAGATTTTACAATGACAAAAAAAAAAAAAATAAATAAAAAATAAAAATATTAAAACTATTAAACATTGAATATTTATTTGAAACTTTCATTATTTAATATGAAAATGTTTTTTAGAATTTGTAATATCCTTTACAACAAAACTAAATGGTAAATTCCGGTATCGATACCTGCGTCAAAATTTCGTTAGTGTCACACAAAAAATAACACAGCGGGAAGGAGATCAACTAAAAGAATTTAACTCATAATCACTCCCAAGCAAACTATCATATATTTAAAAAAAAAAAAAATCAAATTGCAAAACCTTTCAACTTCTTTTATTAGACCAGAAAATAGCTACTCGCTATGTGGCAAATCAACAAAAAGAGTGCCGAAAAATATTGAATAAACAAATGCTTATTTTAAAAATCGTGTAAGTACATCAGTGTAAAAATATACTATGAGAATTCAAAATCATCAATTTATGGTTGAAAAAACCATGTAGAAGGAGAATTCTTTAATAATTCACATATTTCAAAGTTGTAATATATATATTAAATATATTTTGCCCCTCCCCCCAAATATGTTTACATAACGTTCTTTAAAAGTCAGTATGCATAACATTTATTTTTTATTGTTTAATTAAATTTTTAGTCTCAGATTTTTATATCTAATAGAAATTTATTTAAAAACTTTATTAAACAATAATTATTTATTAGACTAATTATTATTATAATAATTATTTAATAAATATTTATTAAACTAAAAGAAACAACATTACAGAATAGGACAAACTCGAAAGGTATAACCCCGGGCAAACATATACATATTTTTTTTTTAAAAAATTGCAAGTTTAAAATCTATTTGGGGATTGCAGTTGGCGGGAGAGATCACGATACTGAAATATCCCCTAGAAATTTAAATAAAAATGTTTAATTCTTTTTTTTACAATATTTCAGACATGAAATTTTAATACGGTAACAATATTGTTTGTATTGAACGTTAACATTCTAGAATGTAATGGTTTAAACTGGCCTAAAAGTAGCAGATCATTAATTTTCTAATTGTTTTAACTTGGCTAATTTGTTTACAGACAATTATTTTTTATCCTTTTCATCGTTGCAGAAAAACTTTGTCACAGTCGAATACTTAGCAAACGTTGTTTTACAAGCATATTTTGCATCATACATCAAGCATCAAGCCACTTAAAAACTGAATGAACACATGCCAGTAATTGAAAACTAGTGTGCCAGAAATAAAATTGCTATTAACGCAGACAAATCAAAGTTGATGATTATTAGAAGGAGGAAAAAGAACAAACGCATTATAAATAATGTTACCCTCTTCTCCAATAACATTCCAATTGTTAATACTGCAGACTATCTCGGACTATCCTTAAATAACAAACTATCGTGGAATAACCACATTGATAAAATCACTAAAAAAGTCCAAGCAGCCTTTGCTAGCTTACGGCCACTACTCAATGCAAATTTCAGATTACCTTTAAATTTAAAAAAGCAACTATATATATGTCGCATTAGACCAATCATTACATATGCTAACCCAGCATGGACTTGCCTAACTAACACACAAATAAATAAGCTGGAAGTTCTACAAAATAAATTCCTTCGAAGGATGACCGGTGCCCCTTGGCATATGCCAAATAAATGTATTAGAAGAGATTTAAATATAGACTCAATCGAAGAATTCATAACTAAACTAAATGCTAGCTTCTTCAGTGATGCAAAGAAAAGTACAACGGCTTAATTCAATCTTATGTTGAACAAAGAACTAATACAGGATGCAAAAATGCACATTCCCATTTTACACTTCCTGCTCTCTGACGGGATACTATCAGAATTCTACAAACCATAGATATTAGATACCCCCCCCCTATATTATATCATATATGGATGCTCCCAAGAAGAGGAAATGAACAAGGGTGATTCTCAGCTCGGGAGTATACCACCCCTAGTTTTTTACCTAATTGTGCCCCCATAGTACAAATCACCTATACTCATTTGCTTAATTGATCACTCCAAATTTTTCTATCTCAATACATAATCAGATATGACCTGCTTAATGCAGTAGACTACCCAGTCGTCAACTCTCCTTGCTTTTCTCTTTATGCCAAAAGTCTCAGTCGCCATTCAGCCCAAAACAGATGAAGAAGTCGGGTGACCGCTGCCGCGGGCAGGAACTTCAACAATGACCAGATCAAGTCAAAACGCTCGAGGCATTCGATACTTGATCATCCACGCAGCCCTCCGCGTAACGAAGTTTCATTTTTGTTTCCTCCTCGCTGAAGTGTGGAATTTTAACATGGCGTTGTCATCGCCATCTTCAGTCTTTTCATCGAAGTGGAATATGCATTTTTTGCAATAGAAATTTTATCTTCTTCAATTTGTAAATTTGACATAGTAAATCTGCCGCTCTGAAGGAAATGGAAGATCTATCGTCTGACCATTTTTAGTGTTTGATTTAACTCTGCATCTATTTTTTATTTCTACACCATGGGGGTGTGCAATCATCGGCTTCAACATTTTTGATATCCACCTGGAAGGGGCTAACGCCATCACCCCCGAGATATTGATCCAGAACGACTGCATATCCTGTTTCTTCTCTGAGTCATGTGCCATGATGACCGGTGTTCTCGGTGGAGCCCAGTTTTTTTTGTGAACTTTCCTGCCAATAATCTCACACCAATAGTTTATCACCTCTCCATAAGTCCGACCTCACCATGCTGATTTTTGCTGCTGCCCCTACGTCAGAAAGACCATCTAAAATAAAGTGAACTTCCATTTGTCTGAACTCTTGACTGTTTGTTTTTTTGGTTTTTGTTTTGTTTATTTATTTTTTATAGTTGTGTTTTTTAAAATAGCTGAGATGACGCCTTCGATTCCAGATTCAAGGTATGTTGTAAATTCCTCCCCTCTCTTTTGTTAGATTTTTTTATTTTTTTTTTTTTTATTTTTTTTTTTTTTTGTAAAACTTTAATGGGTTATCACAATTTCTTTGCTACAGAACCACTATATTTTTTTTGATCGGCTATGTTCTCTTTTTTTAAATTTTCTTGAATTATTATTTATGTTTTTCGATACCCAACCTCAAACACCACACTTGGTGCCGTTCTTTGTGTTCGGCTGGGTTATTTTACTGTTTTAATTGTGTTTTTTTGACCAGCGGACCTTTTTATTTTCAATTTAAATGTTTAATACGATTATAGTAAGAAATTGATATTTAATTTTAAATATAATTAAATTTTAATAAGTTTTTTAATTTTGGATTAGGCAATAGACAATTTCTTTCCATAATTTTTAAAATGATAATCAAGTAAACAATAATAAATTATACAATGTAATCAATTTTAATAAGTTTAATTTTGTTGATTGGTAATTGATATCTTGTTTTGGTTATTTACTAAATTTTTTCTATAACAACCAAATAGATATTTTTTTTAAGTTGAGGGAATAATAATAATTTATTGATTGATTTTTATAAGTTTCAGTAGTGGATTAATACACTTATTTTGTTATTTTGACTATTTGATAATTTTTTCATGTAATGATTTAATCATTTGTTATACTCTAAAATGAATAAGAAAGTTTAGCAAAGGTCAGTGTTGTTCTATATGTTGTTACAACAGTAATTTAAAATAATGGCTATAATTTAAACATTTAGTAATTTTTATTTTTTAAATATAAGGTTTACTTGGTGAATAGTTTCATTTTTAGTAATTTTTGCACTGTTTTTAAGTAATGTCAGAAGCATTGAATATTTAATTGATTTTGGGAAATTGTTTTTTTAATTTATTGGAAAAATTGTAGTGTTTCTTGTTTCTACATAACTTAAATTTTGAAATAGCTCATAGTAAAGGTGCATGTATTGCATAGTAATTTATATAAATTCTGGTATTACTACATAGTATTTGTTTGATAATATTAATGATAATGTTTTTGGAATAATATTTTTGATAGGTTATTGAATTTTTTAATATGGATTGCTAAAGTGTATTGCTCTTTTATATTGCTAAATGATAAAAGTTCATTGATTATTTAATACACTGTAGCCATGGGTATAATATAATTAAAAATTAATGATTGGATTTTTTGGTAAATATTTTGAAATAATTAGTAGTAATATTTTGCCTTTAATGGTAGTTCGTACTTGTTTTTAAGAAATTTTATATTGACATATGATTCAAAGTAATGATTAGGTCATTCAACTCAGTAATTCATTCTTTAATTGTGATAATTTTTTTAACTATGATCTTTTTGGTATAAAATGTTTCTTGGCAATTTTTTTTAATTACATATAGGTATTATTGGTAATGGTTGAAATTCATACTATATTTTTATATCAATGTTCTTTTTGTCTAAGCAATAGTTTTAGTAGATGAACCCCATTCTTACCCGAAGTAGAGCTAATTTTAATTCAATAATTATGCCCGACAATATAAACAACATGGATGCTAATAGGCAAGCCCCAAAATTTAATTTTTCTATACCAGAATTTTCTGGAAATTCTCAGAATGTTTGGTTTGTCGACCAAATTAAAGATCTAGTAAAATTAAATCAATTCGAGAATGATGCAGCTTTATATCTCTTAAAATCTAAATTAAGCGGTGTTGCTCTTACTTTTTCTCAGAATTCGCCTGAATGTAGGGCAGTTACAAAGTTTGAGGAAGCATGTCAGCTACTTTTAAATTTTTTCACACTAGAGGATTCTTCCTCGGCTGACTTGGCAAAATTTCAGGCGATCAGCCTTTTGCTCTCTGAAACAATCAAAAATCTAGGATATAGAATTGATACTTTGGCATATAAGGCTTATAGTTTTATAAATGATCAAATAGCTTTATCAAAAATTAAAGCCATGCAGTTTTTATCTGCAATCCCTTTACACCTTAAAGAGACTATTCTCATTGAGGGTATCCAAGACTACAAAAAAATGGTGAAGAAAGCTCACCACATAATGACCACAATCTTTAGATGAATCGGCAACTCCTTTAGTCGCAGTTCATTCGGTGACTCAGTGTACTTCTGCTGCACCGCATCAGCTCACCTTAATTTCCAAACAATTGGAATTTTTAACTACCAAAATTGAGACAATGCAGTCAAACTGTAACATTTGCCAGGTGACCCATAATACAAAACAATGTCCCCTTTTATATAGACCTTTACAGAACCAGGATCAGGTCGGACAGGAACAACCACGCAAAACTCAAAATATCACCTGTGCATTCTGCAGGAAAATTGGACATTTAATGAATGTATGTCGCACTTATCAAAGGCATTTTAGACAGAATTCCAACATGGGCCCAAACATGACGATGCATTCTTTTCCACCAAAGTTCCCCATTGCTCCTCCCAGATTCACTGCACCACAGTATCCACCACCACCTATCCCCGTTCAGAATGAACAATGTAGCCCTAGGGTAAATTTAAATGATAACAATGATTCTAATCAAGTAAACGCAGTAGGGGATGGCCCTGTCTCCTCATCCACCAAACTGGGGATATCCTATATGGCCCAATAGATAACTCATTGTACTACTCAAGACAGTCCCCTCCCTAAGAACACACCAAGTTATTAATGATGTTCAGGCGCAGAGAGGAGGAAGAAATCGGAGAGAGATTAGGGGTTACACAATGAGATTGGTATTGGTGTACTTTAGTACCTTCGAATCCTGCTACAATTCTTGAAGACTAGAAACTCGCCAATTCTCTCATCTCACGAAGGAAGTTGCATACTATATTAGAAGTATTTTAAATGAAGCTATGCACTATGTATTTTTCATGTTATTACTGAAATTAACTTTTTATGGACTTCGTTTTAAAGGAATGTATATCAGTAATTCAGTATTTTTTTGTGTTCTGAAAGTATTAATACAAAAAAGTCACTAAAATTGAATTGAAATAGAAAAAATGTGAAAGAAGTTAAGAATGTTTTTTTTTTCTGAGGTGGTAGCATATACACACATATTTATTTGCGAGAATTAAATTTTTATCCATCTGAACTTTTGAAACATTCGTTAACTGCAAATAAAATAGTAACGAAAAATTAAAATAAATACCAAAAAATTGCTTATGTATATATTATATATAGTCCAATATATATATATATATATATATATATATATATATATATATATATATATATATATAAGAATGAATCTAATTTACTGAAAGTAGAAAAACACATCCACGGAAAATTTTAAATTCATATAAATTTTTATAAGTTATACTGTCTAGTTTCTGTACGTTTCTTGCGATCAATGGTAACTAACGTAATGCTTAATGATTTAGTTCTCGATTTAATGAATGCGACTTAAATTAGTTTTCTCGTTCACGACCCGTAAATATTTTCAAATGAAAGTAGATAACCATGTAGTTACGTTTTTTAGGTAACGTCAAAATTAGACAGACGTCTGAGAAATAAATTTGGTAATTATAAAAATTCATTTCCGGATAAGTATCTAACGAGGAGAAATTTCTGCATTAATAAATGAAAAAATAAATAAATAAATAAAAAATTTGCTTACTGACCATTAAAAAAAAAAGTTTTCTTAAGAAGAGTATTTTTGAATTTTCTTTTTAAATTATTTTCACGTGTATTTTTGAAAGAAAAATAAATAAATACTGATATCATGAAATTTTTTTTTTTATTTACTTTCCGGAGGAATGGATTATTAGTAAAGTTAAAAAGAAAAAAAGAAAAAAAAAAGGAGAATGTTTATTTTCTTGCGGAAATATCTAATATAATTTTTAAATTATTTATTAGTAAATTATTTCAAAGTACTTGGTGCATATTTTGCTTACTGAACATTAAAAAAAAGTTTTCTTAAGAAAACTATTTATGAATTTTCTTTTTAAATTATTTCCCCGTGTATTTTTGAAAGATCTAGAATCAGTCTAAAATTGAGACGAAATAAAATAGTTCTGTTTGAAACATTCATTTTAGAACAAATTGATGAATTTTCACTTACTTCTAAAATTGAAATTGATTTCTTGGTAATCAATTTATAAAAAAGTAAGACTTAAAATAATAAGGAAAAATCTATTCGGCAGAATTTATTAAAACTTAATATTATAATACTTTAGAGAAACTTGCAAATATGTTACTGTACTAATATTTTATTGAGTTGTGTAAGATAAACTAATTTTGTCAATAAAGTAATGATTTTTCGATAAAATTAGATTCAGTATCATTCAAAAAACTAAAGTTTTAATTCCTGCTTTTGTTAAATATATCATAACTTTTTTAAAAATTACCGTTACATTCTTGTAAACATTTTTTATTATAAATTGCTATAGATAGAAATATTTTAATTTATTTAATTTAATTTTATAAATTCTTAAATTAAAATTAAACAAAAGTAGGATTCAAATTATTCAAAAAAAGTAGCTTTTTAATTCTTAAATTAAAATGTCTATGTGTATAAATAAAATTTAAGACAAATATCGAATTTTCAAAGTACCAAAGAATAAAAATTTATCGAATTTTAGCATTTTTTTCTCTCCTCTAAGCTGTTTAGTGTGTATAGTATGTATTTATTGAATAGTATATAGGTTATATCCAGCATAATAAATAAATTCCCCTACACGAAGAATTGTCTATCAGAAATCGAGGTTAGTAGCATTGAATTGAATATAAACTTAAGTTTTCTTATCATATCATAGGTAATACCTCAATCAAAAGAATTTTTCACTATTTCAAGATCGAGTACAATTGGTCATCTTACAGCTATGTAAATGTCGAACATACACTTTCCTAATTTGAGGATTATTTTGTAGCTGCTTTTTGCTATAGCTTAAAAATATTGAATGAAATTGAACAAAAGTTCTGAAACAAGTTTTAATTAATTACAAGATAATGTTTTAAATTTGAACAGAAAGTAAATCGTTAAAAATTGCGCAAGATATGAGCGTATTAAGTATTTTTTTTCAAAATTTTGTCGGGAATTGTAGTTAGCAACTCGTGGGAAAAAAAAAAACGATTTGAATATCTTCAAAAAATTATACTGAAAAATTGGGAAAAAATATTTGTTTCAGCGCAGGTGGGAAAGAACTACTTTAAAAACGTATTTTAAAGGATTTTTTTTTTTTTTTTGTATAATTTTAACATGCTTGTTAATGAAAAATTGCTCCTAAAACTTTTATTTTATTGAGTATTTTTGCTGTTTTAGGAAAAAATCATATGGCAAATAAAAGTTTTTATTTATTTATTCTATAAAAAATGTCCATATTTTCATAATATGTAAGCTAAGCTTATGAAATTTTATGCACTTCTTTCAAATAATAACAAAGTGTCCTTTGAGTTAATAAATTTATTCTTACATTTTCTGAAATAAGATGTTAAAGATGTTATAATACTTGTTTTCGCTCATAATTTATTGCCGGCCTCTTACCTCTGAAGTTTTTAAAATTTATTACACTCTTGAAATTCATCAAATAATCTTCTAGGTATTTTATGAGAAATTACAAAAAAAAAAAAAGGTGAAAAACTGATAGTTTCTTATCTATTATTGCACGGTAGTGTATATTTAAAATTCCATAGTTTTATTTCATAGCTGTTTTATTTGTTATGAAATGTAAGTGCCTTGATGAACACAACTGTTCTATCAATATTTTAGAAACATTCAAAATATTTTTTTTTTCACAAACACCACCCTTCGCTAGTTTCAAATTTTTTTTCAAAAGATAAATATTTGAGAAGATGATTAAGATTCATAAAGATTATCCTGATTCATCACAGCAGAATTAAAAAATTAATATGCAATTTTATAATTGCAAGTGAAAAATGGTATGGAACGAAAAGCGAACACTTTTAAAATGTGTTAAAAAGGAATTGCTTCTAAATATTTTTATGCTATATTTACTGTAATTAATAGATTGTGTCAATCTTTAATAATTTTCTTTTTTAAAATGTTACTTTAAGACTTCCTATGTGTAATTTTTCTACCTTGTCAAGAATTCTTAAAAAAATTTTTTTTTTGATCTCGCAATTATGGAACAACCTATTTAGAATTAAATTGCTAATAAATTAATATTAAAAAATTAGTGACAAAAAGAATACTGTTCCTCGTCCTGTTCAGTACCTAGCATGTGGCTGCATTAAATCACACTAATTTACTAATATTGCTGTAAATAATCAATAAATAAATTTTAATAATAAACACACACTAAAAAAATTTCTTACGAAATTTCATATTTAATTTACTTTATGTTTCATAAAATGCTGTGAGTAAAGGGGATTAAAAATATTACGAAATAACTCTACAATACTGATATTTTAATAACAATAAAGAAATTTTTAAAAATAATCGCTCAGAAAAGAAAGCAGTCTTTAAAAATTCTGAATTTTATTCATGTTTTGTAAAATCATAACATTTTGTAAATAATAAATATTAATGAAAACAATAAATAAACTTTTAAACGAATTACAATAAATAAATTTTAAAAAGTAACCTCGTGGAAAAAAAAGCAGTCTTTAAAAACTCTGAATTTTATTCTTCTTGTATCGGAATAATATTTTGTAAAAAATAAATATTAACGAAATGGCGCCAATCAGAGATAAATGCATCATGACTATCAACCCCTCTGGAAAGGAAGATAATGACAAGTGCGATGGATTAGCGTCAACTCCAAACCTGTGATTATAAAGGGAAGGGGGAGAACTTAGAGCGAGGAACACCTGTGACATTGGGCCAAAAAGGATTCTCCCACCAAACCATCCAAAATTTTCGATATAATCAATTTCATGGCTAAGACTATGCATAACTCGAATAAAAGTTTTCGAGAATTTTTAACAAATTGTAATGATGAGAAAATTGAGTCGATTAATATCGTCTCTGATGAAATTAGTCTGCCCACAATTTCATCAAATTTTAGTGATGTAAATGCTAACTTTTTACTCGACAGTGGATCCTCAGTGTCATTATTGACATTAGATACTTTCAATAAGATCAAGGTTCATAATAAAGTTAAATTTTCATCAAGAAAGGTTCAGATAAGAACAGTAAATTCGCAGCTTCAGTTTTCTGCCTGTGCTGAAATTTCTTTTAAAATTCAAAAAAAAAATTTTAGACACAAATTTTTTGTTGCAGATATTAAGAGTAATACTTTTCAGGGAATTCTTGGTTTTGACTTTTTAAAGAAACATAATGTTCTTATAAATTATAAAGATGAATCTGCACAATTTAGTAATTTCAGCATACCTTTAAATAATTTTGATAACTTAACTTATAATAATAACACCAATGAGCAGATTCATGTTGTTTTGAAAAATAAGCTCACTATTGAACCAGGCGAGACTGTCATTGCTCATTTAAGGATTAATTCTTTTGATAAACAAACAAGTAAGGAAGTGTATTTCACACCTACTTATAATTCAAATAATATAATTCATCCCTTTATTAATGTTTTTGACAACAATTCTTTTGATACAATAATCCAAAACAATTCTAATAGCACTGTTCACTTAAACAAAAATTTGAAAATAAGTAATGTAATTTTTAATTTTGATGTCCAAAATAGTAATGATGTTAATAATGTAAATTTAAATGATGTTTGTGATGTTGAACAGTGCAATTTAATTACTGCTTCTCAAGATATTTTAGAATTACGAAAATATGAATTAAAACCTACTGATTTTGATTTAAGACATTTAGACACGGATCAGAAACTACTCCTTCAAAACATTTTATTAGAAAATTTTGCTGCTTTTTCAAAAACAATTAAGACTCTTGGGTGTACTGATCATGTTGTTCCCTCTTTAACATTAAAGAATGATAAAGCAATTAAAACTTTACCTTTTGAGATCCCACATGCTTTAAGAGATGACATTAAAAAAGAATTAAATGAAGTAGTGGAAGCCGGAATCATTCATAGGCATGTTAGCCATTGGGCTGCTCCACTAGTTCTAGTCAAAAAGAAAAATTCAGAAAATCGTCAGAGTAAACCTAAATATCGATTAGCTTTGGACTTAAGATTACTAAATGCAGTGGTCGAAAGCTCCACTTATCCATTACCAAAAATAAGCACTATAATTAATGAAATTTCTGCGTATAAATTTTTCACAAAATGTGACATTCGTGAAGCCTATAGGCAAGTTATGCTTCCTGAAAACCTACAGGACATACTGACTTTTACACTCCTTTTGGATCCTTTGCAAATAGAAGACTCGTATTTGGCCTCAAAACGGCAGCGAGTACTTTTCAGGCTTTAGTAGATTTAATTATTGAAGAATTAAATGCTGAAGGCATTAAAGGTATCCATGCATACCAAGATGACTTTCTAATAGGAGCAAATTCTTCTGAGGAAATGATTACTAGAATCTCAGCTTTACTTAAAATTTTAATTAAATACAACTTAACTTTAGCGCCAAATAAATGTTCTTTCTTTAAAGATTCTGTTGAATATCTAGGCTTTGTAATGTCTCATAAATGTATAACCCCTACTTCATCAAATATTGCCAAAATTACTTCTTTTTCTACTCCTCGTAATGCTAAACAAGTTAAAAAGTTTATAGGTGTTTGTGGCTTTTGTCGCCATTTAATTCCAAATTTTGCACAATTAATTGCTGTGTTAACTAAAGTTGCTACAAAGCAATCAAAATTTAAATGGACTGAAGAACAATAGCTGGCATTTGATGCATTTCAGAATGCATTTTTTTTCAAAACCTTTTGTACAGTTACCCGATTTCAATAAATCTTTCTTTCTTAATACTGAAGACCAATGCTAGTAAATTAGGTATTTCAGCCGTTTTGATGCAGGAACACGAAGGATCTCTTCGTCCTATTTCTTTCTTTAGCAAGGCTTTATCTAAATCGGAACGAAATCACCCCGCCATTAAGCTTGAATTATATACCATTTTTAAAGGTGTTACAGCATTTAAATCTTACCTCTATAATAGACAATTCACAATTTTGAGTGATAGTAAACCATTAAAACACTATCGTAAGGTTACGTCACCTGCTGATATAATCACACACTTGCTTTAAGTGAATATACTTTTGATTTTGTGCATATACCTGGTCATAAGAATGTTTTAACCGACTGGTTTAGTCGATCCTAATTTTAGTCAACCTGCTTTAAATGATAATGATTCAGAATAAATTTTACCATTTACTGATATTAATGAAGACCATGTAATTAATGCCTTAACCAATGATGACTCCCCTCTTGAAATTTCTTTAGACACATTTAAATCTGAGCAATGTAAAGATCAAAATATTCAGGAAATTGTTACCCTTTTAAATCAACCAACTTTTGTCAATCAGTCAAAAACTGAAAATTTCTTTTTAATAGATGGTATATTGATGTACGCCACCGAAATTTCTCCTCATAAACATAAAATTGTTGTGCCAAATTCTTTAAAATCTAAAGTGTTAAATATTTGTCGTATTTCCCATACTGATATTCAAAAGACTTATGAACTTGTGTCTAATAGGTAATTTTGGAAACGCTGTTATAGTGATACCTGTAATTATATTAGGTTATGTGAATTGTGCATTAAGCATAAACAGTCCGCGAGCAAACCTGCTCCTTTAAAATCAATGTGGTTACCTCAAAGGCCTGGACAGTTTGTCTCAATGGACATTGTCAGACCAATTAAAAATTGTGGATATATTTTAACTTTCATAGATCATTTTTCTCGACATTTAATTTTAAATCAATTAGTAAATTTAACTTCTGAGACTGTTTCTAAGCATTTAATTAATTATATTTCTCATTATGGTCGAGTGTTATATCTGTTAACAGATCTAGGGACTCAGTTTAGAGCTGAAGTTTTTGAATTAATCAATAAGAAATTAGGAATTAAATTAACCCATAGTAGTGCAGCTTATCCTCAAAGTAATGGAATGAGTGAACGAATAAATCAAGTCATTAAGTCTTCTGTTTTAACATTACATGAAAAAGGTGTGTCATTTGCGACCAGCTTATTAATTCATCAAAATATTTACAATGGTTCAATCCATTCTTCCACTAAATTCACCCCTAATTTACTTCGTTTTGGTCGTAATTAGGCCTTAATTTTTTATTGTTTTGAGACTGGTGTTGAACCAGTACATTTAGATAAGTCTCACTATTTACTTGAGACATTAAATGAACTTAATGTTGCATATGAAAATGCATATAATAATTCTGAACGAGCACAAGTCAGACAAAATTCAAGACAAAGTGAAAAGGCAAAATTCAGATCGCTAAACATTGATGACATTGTTTATTTAAGACATACTAATGTTTTTAAACCTAAATTTGATGGTCTTTTCACTATTTTATCGAAATTTAATGATGTGGATTATGTGATCTAACTTTTGGACAACCCTAACGCACCTAAACTGATTGTTCATATAGACCGTTTACGTCTATGTCCCCATAGGAAGCAAAATTTGTTTTTTTATCCCTCTTTGGATACCTCCCCAATTGTAAATGATACACATATAACTATCCCTAAGGCTTGTCCTTATAATTTAAGAAATAAATAATTTTTCTGACATAATTTTTGAAATTAATTTATCGATATGTGTGTGATGGTTGTTATATGGATATCGTTGTGTGTGATGCTGGTCGTCGCATGTCCTAGGAGCATCGGGATCCTATGGCAGTTGTCATACAGTACCAATGATTTTAAGTTTTTTAAATATTTTTTAGTAACTTACTTTTTAACTAATTTATTTTATATGGGGTATTCAAAAAGTGATTTGTTTTCATATGGTGGATGATGAGCAGTGCCCTCTTTTAGTGACTCTCCAAATTTTGACTAAGGGTTCGTGTATGGTTTTGGTTGTTCATGTCCAACTGATTACAATTTTTTAACTAATATTTCATGTTAATACTAGTAATTTTAAATTTACTTAACCAATTAATTGTAATTAGATGATACTTGTGTTCGAATGCCAAATTTTTTTCTTTTTCGACCCTGTAGTTCTGTACAGTATTTTTTTCTTTTCTAGTATGTCATAATACATAACTTTATTACATACATTTGTTTTTTTTTTGCCGAGTGTGAAAACTCGTTGCATATGTAGTGTATAAATGTACACCACATTGTACACCTCATGTTGTCATAATTTTTGTTATGATTTTGTGTTGTATTTATTTTTGTGTTATATTTTAATTTTAAAATTTTTCATGCTGAATTTGTAAATTGTGTATTTTTGTTCAACAATTTTTTTAGGCAATGCTTTTTGTGAGTAATGTTCAAGGTCTTGTTGTGTTTTTTTTTCTAAGCAGTGTTTTTTTTCAAGGTTATGTGAGATTAATTATTTGTAATTTTTTCGCGTGTTCAAGTCCCGTACAGTTTTCTTAAGTTTCTAAGTTAAGTTTAATGTTTTTGCCTGGGCTTTTCCTTTCTGTTAGTTTAAATTTTCGCAACCCTTTTTTCTAAATTTCTTTAAGTCTTAATTAGTAAAATTTTTTTGTGCACTTATTGATCTCACTAATGACTTTGATTTTTAAGGTATACATTTCTTGTGTACAAAATTTTTTTGTCGTTTTAACTCGGATTACCAATTATCAGTCTTATTCGATTAGTTTAATTTTTTTCAAAATTCACTTAATGGATTGGTATACAAAGTATGTTGTACAAATTTTTTTCTCATTCGTTTAAACTCGGAGTATTGTCAGTCTACAAAGATAGCCTGATTTTTTTTCGTTTGTTTGCATCTTTATAATTTTTTTCATAATAATTTTCAACAAACAAATCAATTTATTTTTCGTTCCTTTCTCACAAGGAAACATATGGGTAAATGTTTTACCTCAAATTTTTTACAGTTAGGTGAGATTTTAATTACTCACTCATTTTTATCTCCTTAACGTTTTCTTTGGAGATAATTTTTGCAGTCTACTTCATGTAGCCTGAATATTTTTGATACGGGTATTTTATGACTATTCTATACATTGGCATGCAACAATGCATATTGTGTTTAAATTCATTTCTTTTTTTGACTGTTGTGTTCGTCAGGTGTTTTATCAAACAATTAAGATTGTTTTTTCCTTTTATTACTCAAGATCAGCTATGTAGAGCTGTTTATATGTATGTGTAAATTTGTACGTACCACCTGTAATTTTTATGCTTGGGCACAGCATTTCGGTTGAAAATAATCTTCTGTCAAAAATTTTGATATGCAATTCTGAATGAAACATCTGACCTCTTGTAAGTGGAGAAGTGGTAAACTGGAGTGGCAGGCTTTGGAACTTAATTTAACTATGTAATATGCTAATTAATTTTTTGGATTTATGTTTCTCTTTTGGCAATAACTATTTAAATTTCTTTAATTATTCAGTTTTTTACTTCAAAAAAAAAATTCTTCAAATTTTTTTTGCAGTGGTATAATGTGACATCGAGTCACAGTCTTATTTATTAAATCCTAGGCTAATTTATTAATATTATGATTCCAGCCCTACCCTTTCTAGGAAAACAGCTGTTTTGCGGTATCTTTCATATCCACGCGAAGGCTACGAGTGCGGGAGTGTTCATAACCGTAACACTTACAAAATAATAGATATAACACATCAACTTTTAGAATTTAGGTAATTTAGCTTTAACTTTCAGTAAATAAGTAATTTAACTTCGATTTTCAAGCAGTTTAGTATAAAAGGTGAGGAGCAAAAGACGCTCGACTTCATTAAGTTTCATTATTCAAAGACTTCATTAAGTTTACATCATTATATAATAAACCAGGCTATGTCATTACAGAAGATGAAATTAACTCCCTACTCCCAAATAACATGAACTGTGTACTTGGTGGTGACCTAAACGCCAAAAATACTATATGGGGTGACAGAGTTAATAATAAGAATGTCTTTTGCCATTCTTATTATGCTGTGCAGGTTTTTACCTGCACAGCATTATTAAAAAGCAAGATCTCACTGTTGTTGCCTCCACCGAGCCAACCTACTTTCCGCACAACATTCACCATCGGCCAGATCTCCTTGATATATTCATAGTTAACAACCATATTAACCTCAGCTGCTACGTAGTAACTGAATTATCCAGCGACCATATACCAGTCATTGCCGTTCTAGGCACGCACCAAATGAAAAACACCACTAGTGCAAAGAAAATAAACTGGAACCTCTTCTTCAATATACTCACTAAACAGAGCGAATACCCCCAACCAAATAATGAAACAGAAGTAGAAAATAATATTACACAGCTAACTAATGATATCCAAAATGGTTTAAATAATGCTACTACCATTGTAAAAGATGCAGATAACTATCAAAAGCTCCCAAGAGACATTAAAGATAAGATTCATTATAAAAACTATGTAAGAAAACAATGGCAAAAGTACAGAAATCCCACTGATAAAAGAGATCTTAATAACCTTATTAAAGAAATTAAAAAACTTTGCGCCAACCATAGAAACAATGGCTGGCATGATAAAGTTGCGAACTTAAGCATCACAGACCATACTATCTGGAAAATGTCTAAGTCACTTAAAGCAACCAAAGTTTTTAGCAAACCTATTATTTACAATAATAGAAATATTTATAGTGACGATAATAAGTTAAAAATATTTGCTGATACCATAGAGAAACAATTCTCTTTAAATACTTTCCCCAGTAATAACAATACAGATGAGAAGATCAACTTAATTTATGATAATAACTTTATTAGAAACAACAGCCACAATCCTATTGATAATGTTAATCAAGAGGAACTGAACAATATCAGTAAAAAATTAAACAATCCAGGTGAAGATAATATTAATAATCGTATGATTAAACAACTCTCTTTTAATAAGCTCAATGATATCATAAACATCTTCAATGCTTGCCTCTACCTGAATTATTTCCCCAGCAATTGGAAAAATGATATCATCATATTGTTTCCGAAACCAGGCAAAGATTCAAGACATCCAGAGAACTTCCGTCCTATCAGCCTGCTTCCCACACTGGGAAAAATCCTACAAAGAATTATACTTACCAGATTTGAACCGTTATTAACCTTTCTACCGAAAGAACAATACGGGTTTCGGAAGAAACTATCCACCACAAAACAGCTAATACGCTTAATTGACTTTATCAGCGATGGCATATTCAAGAAAGAATCCACAGCCCTGCTTATGCTAGACGTGGCAAAAGCTTTTGTCCGCGTCTGGCATAAAGCTCTAATAACCAAACTTATCAACCAAAATCTACCTAACAATATTATTAAAGTTATTGACTCTTACCTCAGTAATAGGACTTTTCAAATTTGACTGAACGATCAACTTTCTACAAAAAAGAATATTCATGCGGGTGTACCGCAAGGTAGCATCTTAGGTCCGATCCTATATCTAAACCAAATGATATCATACTACGCCGATGACACGGCTATTGCAATTAGATCCTTAAATGCAAACCAAGCAGTTAAAAATATGAACAATATTATGCCAACCGTAATGACATGGTGTGCGGACAATAAAATCCTGATTAATGCAGAAAAATCAAAATTAATGCTGATCAGCAGGAAAAAGAAAAAGAATAAGAAGAAAATTAATAATAATGTTGTACTCTTTGATAAAATCATCCCTATGGTGAGCCAGGCAGATTACCTAGGCCTCACTATCAACAATAAGCTTACTTGGAACCTGCAAATAAAGAAAGTTATCAATAAGGCTCATGCCGCATACAGTTGCCTGAGACCAATCATTAACTCCTGTTCCCCACTGCCCCTAAACCTCAAAAAAACCCTTTACACAATGTTTATAAGGCCTACATTAACTCATGCATGCCCTGCCTGGGGATGTATAAACCAAACTCAATTTAAAAAGCTTGAAACAACCCAAAACAAGCTACTGAGACGAATCACAGGTGCTCCATACTATTTACCAAATAATGCTATCAGAAATGATCTGAAATTAAATACCATCAGCGAATATATTAGCAAACAAAAAATATCATTCCTCAGTAATGCCAAAAATCCAGATCCAGTAGGCTTTAATGAACTTTTAAATAAGGATTTACTTCCTGATATGATGCAACACAATCCTATTATCTCATTCTTATTATCAGATTGCATCCTCTCAAAGCATTATGAACAAATAAATCCCCCCCCCCATTATTATTACTATGGATACTCCCAGAAAGGTGAAAGGACCTTCATGTGATCGCCGACTCAGGGATATCCACCCCTAGCTTTTTACCTAACTTGTCCCATTTATATAGTTTTCAATCTATTTTGATCTAAAATCTCACATTTAATTAAGCTAGACACAGAGTATAAAACTTGCGTCACCCAAAGCTTCTGCTACTTCTCGTGTATTTTCTCGCATAACAACAGTACTACAGACGCCTACGGGCATTACTTCATGATGAAGGAGTGGAGTGTCCGCCTCCCGGACAGGGACTCTGAAAAAAACCGCTTAACGGAGTTTCATTTTTCGTTCCCTCCTCGCTGAGGGGTGGAATTTTAACATGGCATTCTCATCAACATCTTATGTCTTTTCATCGAAGTGGAATCTGCATTAAGTTTTGCAATAGAAATTTTATCTTCTTCAATTTGTAAATTTGACATAGTAAATCTGCCGCTCTGAAGGAAATGGAAGATCTATCGTCTGACCATTTTTAGTGTTTGATTTAACTCTGCATCTATTTTTTATTTCTACACCATGGGGGTGTGCTATCATCGGCTTCAACATTTTTGATATCCACCTGGAAGTGGCTAACGCCATCACCCCCGAGATATTGATCCAGAACGACTTCATATCCTTTGTTCTTTTTTGTGAACTTTCCTGCCAATAATGTCACACCAATAGTTAACCACCTCTCCATAAGTCCGACCTCACCATGCTGATTTTTGCTGCTGCCCCTACGTCAGAAAGACCATCTAAAATAAAGTGAACTTCCATTTGTCTGAACTCTGGACTTATTTTTTTTTTTTTTGCTTACTTTTTTTTACAGTTGTGTTTTTTAAAATAGCTGAGATGGCGCCTTCGATTCAAGGTATGTTGTAAATTCCACCCCTGTCTTTTGTTAGATTGTTTTTTTGTAAAACTTTAATGGGTTATCACAATTCTTTTGCTACAGAACCGCTATATTGTTTCGATCTGCCATGTTCTCCTTTTTTAAATTTTCTTGAATTAGTATTTATGTTTTGCGATACCCAACCGCAAACACCACAATGTATTAATATTTTAATGAATTATAATAACTTCTTTCTACTTTTAATTATTTTAAAAGTAAATTAAAGGTCAGATAGAGAAATAGTCATGCTCCAAAATTCTTATAAAGTTCTGTTTTTTTTTTTTTTTTTTTTTTTTTTTTTTTTTTTTTCAATTAATACGGCTTTAGCTGGCGGCCACTGACAAGTACGTATAAACTCAAATGTTGAAGGGTTACGTAATAAGTACCAAATATACTTATATAGGTACAAAATATATTGATATATTTGGTGATTATTAAAACTGCACCAATCAATTTTAATATCTATACTTAGGAATTAAGTCTTTTACTCCCCCACGAAACTTCGCCCCTCGAAGAAAATCACTTAATAGTGGTAAATTTTAACTATCATGAATCGGTCGAGAGTAATAGCATCATGCTAAGAGATGCTAAATACAATTTATCTTTATTCCATTGGTATGAATTACAAACAAAAAGCTCTTCCTACATCAATAACGTAAGGCCACCAATATATAACATTAAGAAACATAGATTACAACATTTAACATTAAGTAAAATAAAATAAAAATATTTTAGCTATACTTAGTGGAAGAACAAGGTAAGTGTTATTTTCAGAGAGAAAAAAGAACACACGCATCCGAATTGTTTTATTACCAATTTATTAGAAGGTGGGACTAATAATTCTTTGCTTTATTTTATTTACCACTGCCTAATCTATGTGAATCTATCTAATCTATAAAAATGAATGTCTCTCTGTGTGTTTGTGTATCCTTTACAGATTCCTAAATCATCTAAATGAAGTAGACGAAGCTTAGCATACAGATAGTTTGAAGCACGAGGAAGGTCACTGTTGATATTAGAGCATTCTACGACAAAGCGTTCGAACGGGGTGTGCGAAAAACGAAATGGAATTTTCTGATTGGTTAAACGTTAGTTATTGTCTTAAATTTAACTATAGATAATTCAGTTTTGTCACATATTTTAAGAATAACACCAGTGACAATATTTAGCTTATGGCTCTATTTGATAAAAAAAAAATAGTTTATTGCACGAATTTAAATATGGAATTATTTTATATTCGCTATGTCAGATAAATTCAATGAGCAACATGATGTGGTAACACGCGAGGGTTACGTTACCAAATTTATACTTTTAAAGTTGTCTGATATCACGCATTTTTTTAAATTTATATTTCTTTTAAAACATGCATTTAAAGTGCAAAATTAATGGGAATGCTGCATTTATTTGTTTAGGCGAAACGTAAAAAATCTTTACATTATTATTGACGGCAACAATGCTTAATTAATTTAAATAATATATGCATATTGAAATAAAAGAAATAAGCTTTGTACTAGAAAGCAAAAGTAATGGAGTTAATCTATTTATTTGTCTAAAAGAAGCGTAAGAAATCGTCATATTATCAATGACGACAATGATGCTTAATTAATGTTGGTAATTTGTAAATTAACATAAGAAACTGATTAAAATTATAGCAAAAATATTGGAGAAAAGATACTTATTCATTTTGAATCGACATCTTATAACTGGCACTAATGCTTTATTAATATTGATGGTTGGTTGGTGTCGTGTCCATGGGGAGAACTATAGATATCCATGAGTGTGCAAAACACAGCTGGCTAACTCCTTGATGTTGTCGGAGTACAGACTCTCGATGTCGAAGAGGGAGAATTCCCCACGCTGAGCCAGGGATCTTAAAGTTGCAGGGCAGTCAAAAATATGTTTTGGTGTTAATGGAATATCATCCCAGTTACTGCAGAGACGGTAAATTTTACTATTGCCATCTCCTAGGATCTTCATACCTCGATAGTGACCAGTTCTAAGGCGGGTGATAATTTTGGTAAGGTCTCTATTTGCGTTTATTTCACAAATCTGCGAGTCTTTTTTAATGGTGTTTTCTCTCAGACGGAACCTTGCGATCGCAAACATCTTCAAGAGAGATCATGACGATACTTTCATTATTGAGGTTTCTCCCTTCCTTGGCAAGTTGATCTGCCTCTTCGTTTCCAGGGGTGACAAAAGATGACTAGCCCATTTGCTTTGTCAGTGTTGTTTAGTAAGATGTATTCAGGCAATCCATTATATATTTCTCTGAGTTAACTAGCGAAATTTGAGGCGATGGAACCAGTGCCCAAAGAATGGTTCATAGTTGTGCCGTTGGGTAGTACAAAGTGTACACCTGTACCGCTTTTTTGAATAGTTTCGTCAGCTGAGCCATCAGTATATGCGTGGACAAGGCTACTTTCCGACATTGCATTGATTGTTTGCATACCCTTTTTAAAGATAACTGATGTTAATTCCTTTTTAGAGCATGGAACAACGAGATTGGTGCTGATAGTTGTATTCTTGGGTAAGCATTTACAGAGTGCAGGCTCTTCCAGGAAGAGTACTGTGCTCGAGACCGATCTCTCGTCTTATATCGGAATCAAATTGTAAAGTGGATGATATTTTAAGTCTGGTTTTCTTGGACCAATTTTCAAAGGTTCTTCGTGAGATGTGGTCTGAGTCACGACTTCGTATTTTGTTAGTAAAGTTTATGGTTTGATACTTCCTTCCGTTATTGAGTGATGCTGGGCCACTTTCTTGTATCACTTTTTCATTGTTCGTAGAGGAAACTACACCACAGATGATTTTGGCTGCTCTAGCCAGGATGCTGTCCAAGTGATGAAGTGTTGTGGCAGAAGTATGGGCCCAAATGGGGGTAGCATACTCAAGATGTGGTCTTTCCAGGGCTGTATAGGCTGTCCGAAGGGTTTCAGGGTTTGCTCCCCAGTCAGTGCCACACAAGCTCTTTAAGATTTTTAGCCTCTTTAGAGCTTTGATTCCACAATTCTTGATGTGTTCCCCAAACCGCAATTCAGGATCAAGTTATACTCCTAGGTATTTTGGATTAGCTGCTTGCGTAAGGGGAACGCCATCCAAGATGATGGTAGGTCTGAATTGGTTTCTGTGTTTTCGATCCGTTGAAAACACCGTGAATAGCGACTTCTGAGGATTGAATTTCAGTTTACGTTTTTGAGACCAGGTTAGGACATGTTTCAGTGATTGGTTGAGAGCGAACCGTCAATGATGGGTTGACAAAGGTGGAACAGTTGGTCTTTTGTGGAATGGTGCTTCCGGTAGGCCCCTTGGTAGTAACTTAATTTTTTCTGCTCGGTAAGAACACCTAATATTCTACAATGAATAATGCGCTCAGTAATTTTACAAAGAATGCTTATAAGAGCAATTGGTCAATAGTTCTTGCAATCATCAGCAGTTTTTCCCGGTTTCAGGATTGGGACAATGATTGATATTTTCCACAACTTTTGCAGTTTTCTCGTTTTCCAGGAGGAATTGATTACTTTTAGAACAAAGTCTTTTGTGACTTTTCCAAAATGTTTAACCATATATCCAAAAACGAGATCAGAGTCTGGTGATTTCTGGGGGTCTAGTTCGTTAATTGCGCTATCTAGTTCTTCTATGGTAATGTCATCCGACATTGGGTCGTTGCTATCTTGCGTTCTCGCGTCGCTTAGTAGTTTCTTAACTGTGGATCGAACAGATCTATCTTCCCTGCCAAACTTCAATCTGCTGGTGCTCGAATAGTATGTGGCCAGCTTATTTGCAATAGCTATATTTGAAATCTCTGTTAGATTTGAGATGTCCACAAAGTTAGACCGTGGATTGGTGTGGCTAGTGAAGCAATTGTTTAAGGGCTTCGGCTACCCTACAGAATTTGGAGTCTTTTCTAGGATCTAGTTTTTTGCAAAATTCAGTCCATTTAAGACTTTTACCGTTTGCAATTGCTTCTTCGACTTGAATAGTTGCTTCAGAAAGTAGTTTTCTATTTTTTGCAGTATTGTCCGTTTTCAGTTTTTCATTTAAGCAATCTCTTTCTCTAATGAGGGAGTCAATATTTAAACCTTTCCAGCAAGAAATCCCGCAGTTTTTTGTCTTCCCTCTGGGAATGTAACGTTTTGCAGCTGTTACGATGGAGTTTATAAAATTTTTAACGTTTCCATTTAGGTCTGAAGTGACAGGTTTATTGGAGCACAACTCATCCAATAATAGTGTAAAATTTTCTCAATCTGCTTTTCTAAAGTTCCAGGGCCGTTTAATCTGAACAATCTCGGGTCCAGAGCAGAGATTTATTGTTGTGATTATAGGGCGATGGTTGCTCATAGCAATTTCAAGAATCTTCCAATTGCAGTTAATGGCAAGGTGATAGCTGACAGCCGTGATATCAAGAGCTGATTCAGTGCCTGAAGTTCTTGAGAGGTAGTTGTTTTGCTCATTATTGATGACAGACAATCCTAGGTCAATCAGGATATTAATATTTATAATATTTATAATTGAAATAAAATAATATAAGCTATGCGCTAAAAAGCAAAGTTAAAGGAGAAAAGATTAACAAAAAATTTGCTTAGGAAAACCGTAGAAAATCACCATTCACAGATGACGCTTAATTTATATGTATCCCTGACGGTAATATGTACAACTAGTATCATAGTAATTGGTGCAGTTTTGATAAGAATTCTACAACGGGTTTTCCGTGATTTCAGAAAGCATTTTTCCTGTGATAGCAAAGACAGTTTATTAATATCCTAATGAATGAGAACAAAAGAACTTTGTTCTTCCACTCCTAAATATTTTAATAGTAAATTAAAGGTTAGATAGAGAAATGGCCATTCTCCAAAATCCCTATAAAGTTCTAATAAGAATTCAATTTTTTTCTTAAATTTCGGCTTTAGTGGGCTGTCACTGACAAATATATTTTTCACAAAACTTAAATAATGAAGGGTTGCGTAATAAGTACCAAATATGCTAATGTAAGATATGAAATATTATATAGATAAATTTCGTTATGATTAAAACAGAACCAATACTAAGCCGTTTAAATACCGATACTTTAGAACTGACCCTCGAAAAGGATATGTACCGGAGAAAATTATTTGATAAGGGTAAAGTTTGACTACTATGGTTTAGCCGCGATAATAGAATCATGCCAAGTGATGCTAAATACATTTTCTCTTTATTCTAATGGAATGAATTACAAAAAAGACGTTTTACTTACTTCAATATTGTAAAGTCACCGTAAATGGCAACAAATAATATTAAATAAAAACATTTAATTATTTTAGTTTTATTAATTGAAAAAACTATTGGAAGAAGCAGGTAAATGGCATTTTCAGAATGAAAAAAAAGTTGTATCCGAACTATTTTATTACCAATTAAATAGAAGACGGGACTAATAATTCTTCGCTTTATTGTTCCTAATTTTAAATAAAACCTAACTACATAAAAAATAAAACCTTATTGCCTAATTTGAAATAAAAAATCCTACTAGCATACTAAAATTTATGTGATTAGTTTTGTTAAGATTTAAAAGAAGGCAAAACAACCAGTGATTCATTCATTCCCCTAAAAATGTCACTTACCAGGTCCTTTATTAAGTTCTTTCATTGTGTCGCTATGTTCTTTTCAGTTATGAGCATGATTTCGTAGTGTTTCTCTACTGTGATTTATTGATACTTTATTTATTTATTATTCACCCCGTACGAAGAACGGGCATTCAGCTAGTTTTAAATAAATACTGTTTATATATATTATTAAAAAGTTATTTCTTTTAGTCATGTTAAATCACAACTGTTAATCGCAGAATATATTGAACCTCTTTATCTTCATTGCAATCTCAGTACTTGCTTGGATCTTCCCAATGTTAGTTTCCATGAAAGCCTCCCTACCACGCTTGATAAGAAAAACTGTGTGCCTGCCTTCCTCAGACAATTGTCCCTGGAAACCATCAATAAAATCCCTCCAAATGACATCAAAATATACTCTGATGGCAGTAAAATGGATAGACAGATTGGCAATGGATTGTTCATTGAAACACCTCAAGAGAATTACTCTCTTCATCAACGCAACCCCGATTTTTGTTCCGTCTTTCGAAGTGAACTAATTGCAATCGACAGGGGACTAGAGAAAATCCTGAATGAAGGACACTTTGGAAATACTTGGACACTATCTGGCAGCCGTAGTTCATTTTCAACGCCTCAAAAATTGGGCCCTCATTGGAGATAAAACTAGTTTTTCGATCTTACAAAAAGTAAAGTTCATTTCCCAGCAGCATGAAGTCCACTTTCAATGGATCCCGTCTCACGTCGATATCCACGGAAACAAATTGGCTAACACTCTTGCAAAGAAAGGACTAGACCATCCTGTCCCCTCCACCCCAGAGTTTACATACCTTGAACTTTTCGCAACGCAAAAGGCCCAGAACAAACAAAAGTGGCTCCTTCCTCCTATTCACTACTGGTATAAAGCAAAAAAACCAGGACTCTCGCTATCTCTTCCTGGTGACAGCAGAAAGACCAACGCTTGCTCATCCCGACTTGCCAGTGGACACCTGAAAAGTCTCACATTTTCTGCAAATCAAAAGATCTTTCCTTTTTGCCCTAAATGCCAACAAAACTAGGCATCACCTGAGCATATCTTGAACTGTTTAGGGCTGGACTGGAACGATATTCATTCCTCTCCCCTTTTAGTTTCGGACTTCCTAAATGTCAAAGGATTTATTGATCTGGTCTGACTCCGTCAGACCAGATAGGAATTAGCAACAACAACAAAAGATATTTACTGCTTCAGTTGACAGAATAATTTATGCATTCATTTATTGCACAGATTGTGCACGAAGTGACACATTTCCCCTACAGACAGCCTTTAGAACTGATTTTCAATTTGTTTAATTTATTTATTACTTTTTTTAAGAAATATACTTACTCTGCTGAGCATGTGTTGCAACTTTTTAACTTTCCGATGTGTACATCACGTGTAATAGAGCAAACATCTCGCGTTATTTTTTGTGATATATTTTAGAAATACAGAATTAAACTTCGTCGAAGATGCTTGGTAGATTTGGACACGGTTCGAAATGCGTGTTTAAGAGAATCTGCAAAGCTCAAAATGAGTGCTTAAAAATGGATACAGCAAACAATGCTCCTTTTCATTGTTCAACCCAAATTTAACAACTAAACAAGGAATTCCGTACTCACTTTCTCTTATTTTTTTTAAAACACTAAGCATAGTCATGACGGGACCCTGTTCATTGTAATGGTTCCGTCCATGTTCATCTCTTGTGTGAATGAAAAAAAAACGGATTACTTAAGTATAATTTTGTTGGAATTGTGGGGGGGGGGGGGCAGATGCTTGAAATCAATTATAGGGACAAATCATAGACAAAAGATATAATTCAGGGCAATGGCTTTCTTTATCTCTTGTTTAAAGTAAAAAGAATAACTCTGTCCTTGTATTAAAGCCTTATCTCAGAGATAATATCTGCAACATTGTTTCTTTTGATTGATTAACAAAAGTTTTATTTCGAAATGTAAAAGCGAATTGAATTTCATAAAAAACGCTCTTTTTTCAAGTAAATTAAACTCTGAAAAATCTTAACAGACATTACAACTGCTATGGAATTTTTGTAGTTTCAGAAAGTATTTTTTTTCAGCGGTAGCAAGGGTAATGTATTCATACATATTTTAATAAATTAGAATGAAAGAAATTTTGTCCACCATTAAACGGATTTAAACGCATTTTTTCTTATAAATTCTATTTGCTTAAACTGAAATCTGCTTTAGTTCACAACCACTTAAAAGAATAATTCACAACAGCCTCAAATGTTGAAGTGTCTGAACAAATTAAAATATGTTTTTGATGGAAATATTTCAATTTGTTTTTGCTCTGAACTTTTCTGAAAAAGAAAGGAGAAAAAAATGAGCGTAATTTATCTGGACAAGTTCATCTTATTCTCATTCGCTCATTGGTTCTGACTCTTACGATGTTTCAACGGAGAGGTGACAAGACCACTAAATGCAGATTTATTTATGATTCTATTAGGAAGAAGGGAAATTTCAAAGATACCAAGACATGATGTAAAGATAGTGTTAGGAGACTTAAATGCTAAAATTGGAAGAGAACCCTGGTTTAGACCAACTACAAGCTGGTTTAGCCTGCGTGAAACCAGCAACGAAAATGATTACTAGCAACAATATGATTATTAGTAGTACATGTTTTGAGCATAAGAGGGTACACAAGGAAACATGGACTTCCCCAGGCGGGGAAACGAAGAATCAAATTGATCACGCTTTAATTGATAAAAGACATGCCTCGAATGTTATGGATGTCAGAAGCTACAGGGGAGCGGATTGTGATAGTGATCACTTTTTGGTTATTATGAAATATAGACAGAGAATATCAAAAACACGAAACAGCAAGGGGAAAAAACAGAAGAAATTTTACGTAAAAAACTAAAAAATAAGGATTTCAGAGATAACTATGGCAGAGCCTTGAATGCGAAAATTGGTGATGAGTACCTAGGGAATACAGTGAATTTGTCAGTGGAAGAGAAGTGGGAAACATACAAGAATATTATTATAAACTCGGCTGAAGAAACCTTGGGAAGAGAAGTAAAGGAAAGGGAAACAGAATGGTTTGATGAAGAGTGTGAAATCCTAGTTGATGAAAAGAATAAAGCGAGGGAAAGGTTAATTGCCCACAATACAAGAAACAACGAAAAGGTGTACAAGGAAAAGAGAAAACTAGCTAAGAGAGTTATCCGTACCAAGAAAAGAACACTGGAAAAAGAAAAGATACAGGAAGTGGAGGACCTATCTGCGATAGGGGACATCCGTGGAATGTATGCAAAATTAACTTCTATAAGAAAAGGGTACACATCTTCGAACACAGCTTCGTTGACACCGGTAAATATATACTTCCTCTGCGTGCCGACCATTACTATTTTACATTCAGGAATCCAAAAAATAAATTTATAGATAGACAAAGAACGGAGGCCATTGTACTTACAGCTTTGAACACGTAACTTAAGTAGCGACATGTCGCCATTTTGGTGACTGCAGCTCTCTTCTGACTCTCAATGTAGAAATACAGAGTTTCTTTTCTTAAATACCCCTTTCTATTAATTAATGTTTTCATATTCTTGAAGATAATTTAAAAATTTACTATTTATTCTTTTAATTTTTTTTTCTCCGAAATTATATGTGTTATTTTTGTTTCATACAGGGAAAATAATATCTTATCTGTAAGTTAAAGCTTTCTCATTTCGTTCCTTAATCTTATCGCATCCTATTCGTTCATCTTATTCCAGCTCAGATTGTTCAATATGACAAATTTATTTCACAATGTGTACTGTTACCTCTAAAATTTGGGTTATGCTGTGATCAATAAATTAACTTTGGTAACAGTGTTATACCCAGGTTCAAAGAAAAATCAACAAAGGAATTACTTGAAACATTTAACGTTTACAACCAATTTTATTAAAACTAAAATTTTCAAACAAATGCAAACTCAAATCATTTCCAAATGCTATCAAGTAGATATCACAAATTTCCAAATTATTAGCTACTTCAGATTTAAAATTTAGCAATACGAAAATATATTTTCAATAAAATGCAATTAAACATCTAAGCCTCAATATTCTAATATTCCAAATCCAGTAAAGACAATTAAGAATAAAAGGCACACTTATATTAAAATCTACTAAAAGCAATTAAAAATAAAAATCACAATTTTCTCTAAATCCTGTAAATACGATTAAAAATAAAAGGCACATTTATCTTAAATTCTAGCAGAAGCAATTGAAAGTCATGGTAAAGTATTCTTTTAAAACTGTACTAAAATCAAATTTAGAGTTTACAAATTCAAATCAAATTACGGACCAAATTCCTGGAACGCCCACCGGTACTGCCGCCAGACTCGTGGATCAGGTCAACAATCCAGTTTTTGATAGACAGCACACTCAAATTCTTTTCAGGCTTCCTTCTAAAAGCATGACAGTAAGCAAGAGATCGTACTTTCCAGGGCAACAGGCGAACATGTTCTGTCTCAAGGAAGGTCAGGACAGAGCGGGCAACATGCGGTCGTGCACCCCATACCATTACTCTAGGTTATGGGTCAGAATGACGATGTCGAATGCAAGCTGGCAATGGGCGTTCTCCGTGATATCGCCAAACACTTATGCGGGGTCGGTAGGGTGCTGGGCCCATGTCCAAGAGGTCGTGGCTTCGATCCTTGTCGGCAGAAGACTCCCCGTGTAGTAAATGGTGACTAATGGACGTTAAATCTGTCGAGTCTCAAAGTCCTCCATGTTCCCATAACAAAGCAATACCTCTGGGGGTACTGATCCAGGAGTTTCCTTGTCTTCCGGATTGGTTCAAAATTACAAGGCTACGGAGTTGAACATTAGTTGTCGTAAACCCAATATTGGGTCGGCTGTTCAACGACGTTTATATTATAAAATAAAACACTTATGCGGCCATCATGATGCTTTATACAAAAGCTGATTTTATCTAAAAAGACGACGTCATGTCATTTTTGCTTCCAGGTTCGTCGTTGATCACACTATTGGAGGCACTTCTGCCTGTGATGCAGCATCAGGGGTAGCCGAAGCCATGGTCGTCGTGCTGACAGTCTATGCTGCTTAAAACGTCATCGAACTGTTCGTGCAGACACTTGTTGTCTTGCAAATGACCCCATTTGTTGACTCAGGGTTCGTGACGTAGCTATACGATCCATTAAGGCCATGTGGATAACATGTCTCTCTTCTCTGCTGTTAGTGATAGAGGGCCGCTGAGATCCCGCACGGTTTTCCATATGACAGTCATGGGATCTCGCTAGGAGCATGGCTTCGGTTTGATAAACCGCAATCCCGGTAGGCCACAATTCGGCATCGATCAAAGACACGTGCTGGTAGGTATTTCTCCTTCTTACACGAGGCATAACAAAAAATGTTTTACCCAGTTACAATGCTCAAATTCAATTTCCGTATGAGAAACTTACTCTCAAATCTCTTCTTTTATACACATTGTAAGTGTCACCACCTCCGCCAGCTTTGCATGAATGCACTGATAATTAAGCTAATCATTTGCATGCCACAACATGCTTTATTCGTCCTGCAAATTTCACATTCGTGGTGTCTCGTCTTTCTGGTGTAGCAATTTTAATGACAGGATATATATATATATATATATCCTGTCATCCTTCTTAGTGTACCAAAAGAAGACGAATAGCAAAGAAAACTGTTTCACAACGTTTTCTCAAACGGAATCAGCATTTATATGAAGCAAGATTCCAGGGTATCAAGTTGAGCCAGTGTCGCTTGAGGTGGAAATAATTTTGGTATTAAACAAATTTCATGCGTATGACACAATTGTTATGCGAAGTTAAAATAACTATCATGTACTAACTATTATATATTAACTGATTGCAACTGTAATTGATTACGGATAATTACTAAGTAAATAATTAATGAAATCACGATTACAGGCAATTAAGATTACAAGTAATCATTATTTCTGATTACATATGGCTATAATTATTTGTTATCACACTAAGAAAATATTATACGTAGTCGTGATGACAAGTAGTTAAAATATATGATTAGGTAACCTAAATATATTGTTACATATAATTGTAATTACAAGTGATCAAAATATGAAATTACAATATAAATTCCAATTCTGAGGTGTGTGTATGATAAAACAAGTATGTGCATAAGAGTACAGACAGTGTACGTACATACAGTGCATATAAAAAACGGACCCCTCTGAATAACTTTTAATCTTATAATCGGATCTTTACGTTGCAGGAATCAATATTAAAAGTACGAGGAGGAGACCTCAAATATGCTAATTAAATAGTAAAGACGATATTTTAAGTTACGAAATCAGTCACAAAAACTTACTTTCTTTGAATAAACATACCTTTTTTCGATGGATTCGGAATTTGACTCTCAAAATATAGGTTTGGTCAGGAGATCAATCCAAAGTAAAAATTTTTTTTTCTTTTTTAGTAATTGTTAGAGAAAAAAGTTACCATTCCTCTCTGACTAAAATCAAATTTAATCCAGGTTTAGAAAATTTTAATAAATGTTAATCTAACATTAGAATCTTATTTTTTTAAAATAAGTAAATAAAAATAGAAAGCTTAACAAGCATAAAAATTTGATAAAACATATCAATTTGGTATTAATATAATCAAATATTATTATCGATATGCAGCATTACCATTCAGAATCCTAGTATAAAAGAAGGAATTTTATTTTTAGTAAAAAACTTTTACTTTATCTTATATACTCAGCTAAATGTATTTTACTTTAATTTATATGTCACAATGATTTAGAATATTGCAGTTCAGGTGTGCCAATTTTAGGTTTTTTGTAGATCAATAATGAAAGCAACAGTCACGACTGTGAAACACAAAGAACTAAGGATGTGCTTTTGGGGATATCAATGAGTGAAGAGGCAACAATTTAAAGTTAGAGATGTATCACGGCAATTACCTGGGTTAATTTTCATTACCCGCAAAAGAATTTTACTTTCCGGTTACCCGGACCCAGCTAATTTTACCGGGTATCTAGTGCCGGATAACACTCATTTATGCTCGCCACTACCATATTTTGATTTATATTAACTATTTAAAAATTAATGGTTGTATCGAAGATTCCTTCAATTTCTTAATTTAATATTCAAATATTATGACTGGTTTAAGAACGACATATTTTTATCTTGTGCAGAATTTTAAATAAGGAAAACCTTAGTGAAGTGAACACGTTTAGAAAAGATGAAATATGTTCGCAAAAGATGAAATACGTTCAATTTGAAGAAGAACATGGTAAATCAGAAATCTACTAAAAACTATTTTAAATTAAAATGAAAACTGAATTGAATTTCAAAAAAATCCGATACTAAAAATTCGATTTCGCAGGAACTATTAAAACCAATTTTTCTCAATTTTTGTATTTTGCCACGTAAAATTACATTCTTTAAAATTATGCAGAGAAATTGTATACCTAGCAATTCAAATATTTTTCAATCATTATTAAATAAAATAATAAATAAGCATATATATTTACTTAAAGTTATTTTTTGCATGGAATTATCTTTGGATAAATGAATTTGATAAGGTAGATCAGCCCTACCAAAGCAGCTGAATAACGAAACTAACAAGTGTTGCCCCCTTCAAAAAGTAATTCTATATTAATTAGTGTTGCCACCACCAAAAACTAATATTAAAAGGAAATAAACTAAAAATCAAGTAGGCAGAAATAAGCGAGAGAGCAGAAAGAAACAATTGGGCAGAAATAAGCTGACCTCTGGTTTACGCAATATTTTCGCTTTCCACCCGAGCAGAAATAACCACTCCTTGACGTCACTTCCATTCCTTATACCGTGCTACTTTCTATTATTACAAATAACAATTTAAATCTAAGACTGTATAAAATTAAGCTTATGCAAACATGTTTTGGGTAGTGCAAATACATTTAGCTTCTCACAATGAGTCGTAAACAACAAAAATTAAACACAGTTTTAAGGGGATCAAATTTAATCAATTGCTCTTCAGACTGAATCATAATCTTCGGACTATGGCTAACTTGAATAATTTGAAGGTCAAAAACCTGAATTCTTCTATAGAAAAATGTAAATTTATTTTCAGAAAGTTTTAAATAGATGGCGATTTCAATAATCCAGCAAATAGCATAAGGAGTAAATGTACAGTTTACTGCAGTCAGCTTAGGAATATATTTTACATGATACATAATTAGAAACAAATTTTTTTAATAGATGGCTCTGATGGTTAAAAAAAAATCAAATGCAATGGTTTCTTTCAATCAAGATTCCAAATTAAATGTTAGCATGGTTATTTATTTATTTTGTCCTCGGATCTTTCCCATTTTTAATCCCATCAGTTGACGAATTTTGTAATTATTTAAGTGGTCGATAATAAACATCTTTGTTCCTTATTAGAAAGCAGAAAAACTTTTTTATATCTACCCTTTCATGGGCATTTCAAATCGTTAGTTATTCTTGAGTTCTCCGTGGAGGGGGGGGGGACTATTTTTAAATTTTTTACTCTTAAGCAGACTTTAAATTAGTTTTCTGACATCGCAAATGCTTGAGTGTCAAACAAAATTAACTCAACTTTTAAGCAATTGACGCAACGATGGTAAACAGATATTCTGAAATTGAGTGCGTTCTTGTGACATATAATTAAGATTTCATTTCATTCTTTTAATTGTCTCAATAAAATAGGCATACTTTGACCTTCTCCCCTTGTAATAAGCAAACATTATCGAGTGTGCATTAAATAATGTTGATAATTTCTGACCTTGACATACATTCAGAGAGATAGGAGATTGAAACGAACTTTGGTTATTTAATAAAAATCTAATCAGAAGACTTATATCTTTAGAATCAATCATCAATCAGAAATATATATATATATATATATATATATATATATATATATATATATATATATATATATATATATATATATATATATATATATATATATGTATATATATATGGGTGATTCTCACGAAACATGACAATTTGGACCAAAAACTTTCTTCAAATTTAAAGTTGTCAAAATAATCTAAAATCTTTTTTGTATACTTCTTTAGTTACACTTATTAATGTTTTACAGACAGCAGTGTAGTTTATTGACATTTGCTCGGGAAAAAAAATAAAATTGAAATTCACCAAATCTTGAATGCCAGGAAAATGACTTATTAGCTTAGAAATTTAAAAGACAGTCATTTAAGTAACTCAACTTAAGTCTTTATGTTAGATGGACCATAAATTGCTTAAATTAATTCTTTTAATCCACTGTAGAAAGAATCAAAAATTTTTTTGTCGCTGATATGTACAGAATAAAATTGTGGATAATAATCAATAATTAAATAAATAAATAACTTTGATTACATCCAAGCATATTACAATCATACATAAACTTGGTATTAAGTTAATATTTGCTTTCCTTCCTTACTGTATTAGCACTTTGGCATTCATAAGCCAAGAAAATGACAGCCAGGATAATGACAAATTCGCCATTTTATAGCATATAACTTTACTTTAAATAAATATTTTGGCCTAAGACGGCCTTTAAATAAATATTTTTTAATACAAATACAAATATTTATTATATTTTAAATAAATACTTTTGGCCTTTAAATAAATATTTTGGCTTTAAATAAATATTTTGGCCTAATATTCTGTAGAAAACAACAGGATTTCTTAAAATAATTCAGATAAATCTATGTAATTTATGTTATTAATGGTTTCAAGAAGTCAGGAAAATGACAACACAAAAACCTACTCATCATGAAAAATTTTTTGAAATAGATTTTGAACCAGAAAATTGGTTCTTTATTCATGCAACAAGACATGTTCATATAGGAGGGTATCTAATCAATCTATTAACATAAGATATTGATTGCTGGATCTATCTATTTTGGTTATAAACCACTAAATAAAAGTAGCCAGGAAAATGACAGATTTTCTTGGGACAAACAAATTATTGACAGAAAAAATTAATTTAAACAAAGTTTTTGTAAATAATTCCCTCTGCGTATATTCTAGAAATGCTTACACCGGTTGAGATAACAAAATAAGATATTGAAAAATTTATTGGAGGTTTTGAAGTTAGTTATTATTGGAAACATTGTTTGGGACATGCCAGGAAAATGACATTTTGAAGTTCAAATAAAATTTTTAACTATACAAAACAGTCAATGCTAGTGCAAAGTTATTTTAAAATGCTAACAGCAATGTTATTTATGAATTTTTTTAAAAAAAAGTTCTTTAAGTATTATAGTATTAGATCTTGGAGCAAGGGACAGTGAATCGTCATATTTCGTGAGAATCACCCATATATATACACATTCTCCGTACCGGGTTAAAAAAAGTAAACAATTAATATAATAGTGATAGCAGTATTGATCAACACTACGAAATCATGCACAAAATCGAAAGACATATGTATACTAACACAAAAAATAAAACTAAAATAATTTATTATTTTTTTTTACCATGTTTTGTCCATCACGGGGTGACTTTACGTTATTATATTAACAAAAGAGTTTTTTGTCGTTAATCCCATCAGAATAAAAATTAAGAATATGATTTGGCATGATGCTGTTGCTGATGATAGCCAAAATTTACCAGGATCAAACGATTTTTTACCAGCTACTTATTCCTTTAGAGCAAGAGTTTCAAACTTACATGAGGACGGGGGCCGCAATTAAAAACACCAGACAAATGGCGGGCCGCAACTTTATCAAAATTTTATATAGGACTCTTTTATGTTTGAAAGAACATTAAATAATACTGTCAGAGTTTTATCAAGTTGTACAAAACAAAAGTATTGAATTATGAATTAAAATAACAAGTAGATTTTTTAAAATATTTAATTGGATATTAAAAAACTCTGGCTACTATAACTTTAATGTGCAGCGCTATATATTAAACAATTAATGTGCAACAGATAGGTAACACAACCGACACTTATTGGCGCCTGCAACAGGGACCGAGGAAGTGAACTTGCATTCGAATGGAAACTTAATAAAATAAGAATTATATTTTGCTTTTAAATATATAGTTTTTTTAATATTAAAAAACAAAATAACAGGCATTACAAATAATATAATTACCTTTTGAATCTTCTCTTAATCAGAAACTTAGTGACAAGATTTTATTTTATTTTAAATTTAGTTTTGTGATATATTAACATTTTTTTTTACTTATTAGAAAGTATAGCAAAAAAAAAAAAAAAAAAAAAAAAAAAAAAAACATTATCGAGCATCTGAAATTAATTTTTTTTCTGCTCAAGCTATATTCAAAGAATTTAAATAAAACATGATATTCATTACCTCTTTTATGCGCTTCAAAATTTACAAATGTAAATAATTTCGTCCAAAATGAAGGGTTTCAAAAAGTTAAATCGGAGAATTACTTCGAGAAAATTTCTGATACGCACATGCTAAATTATATTCACAAAATACAATATAATAATAATAATAAATAAATAACTAAATAAAAAAAGGGTGACATACACGATTATTTTTGTATTTGAATAAATATTTTCTTGGATGCAAAACCAAGCAAAACCTTGGATTAAAAATGCATTCCAATGCATTTTTAATTGGTGTCGAATATGCTAACATTGTACCCATTTGCTATAATTGGAGTTAATATTTTGACAATCTTTTACTCTCTCAGCCTCATTTGTCCCATTTCTCTAATGATTTTGCTTTTAACTTTCCAATAATTTTCCTTTTATTCTTCTTATTTTAATTAACTATTATTACCAAAATTAATTAATGATCATGGGTGTTAATAATAGCATGGTGATTTCCCACGTTTCTCTGATTAAATTAGAAACGTTACATTATTAATTTTGCTTTTTATTACGCAGCTTTTTTTAAAATTTCGATTAATTCGTGTTCCCAAATTTAATTAAGCACTATTTTCGTCAATAATACTATGCATTATACATACTATGATTTTTTCCCCTCCCAAATGAATCAGTATTAATTTTACATTAATTAGGTTTATCACAATATTTATAAACAAAATAAACAGATGGTTTCAGATAAATTCAGGAAAACTATTTTAGTGACATAGTCCACCTATGATCATTGAGTTACGTTGAGTTTCGTAATTTAATAAAACAAATAAAAAATACTTTATAACGAACGTGCAATATATTCAATTTTTAATAAGAGATATGAGCTAAAAAACAACAGTGATGTTTTTTTTTAAATAAAAAAAAAATGGAATCCCCTGCAATTTAATTTCATAAATGATGAGTTCTAAATCAATCAGAAAATCCCCTTTCGTTTCTTGCTCATCCCACTAGAATGGTTCGTAGTAGTTATTCTTTTGCGATCGATCAGATTTTATAGGGGTCTATACACAAAATATACATTCATTTGTAAAATAATAATGATGAGATAAGTAAATAAAAAGTGTATTTACTCATCAGTAGGCACCCTTTTTGGAGGTTTCGCTTTTGGTGATTAGCAAACGCTGTAGACAATCGGCGAGACTTATTAACTAAAAATCCAGACACATTTAACCAGTGATGGGTATTCGGAATAATGGATAATTATTTAAAATCTACCTGAGTAAATATTTATTGAGAATATTTTGAAAAAAGATACTTTTTTAATCCTTTTATTTTTAACTAGGAGGCTTCACCCCCTGCTCGCTGGCGCTCGCCGACCACCGGAACTGTTTTCGCAGTTCATTTCGGATTGCTTCGCAATCCGATGCTCGCTTTGCTCGCTCATTGGATACGTTCTTAACGTCTAGCTTTTCTATACTTTTTTGAACACTGAAGTTCCGAAAACTTTTCACTGTAGAAAATTCTAAACCTGTACATTTCAATATTATTCTGAAATTGCAAACAGTTCACATATTTTTCTTAATCACGCTATTCTAAATTTCAGTTGTTGAGAAAAGTAACTGTTGTATATTTTGATTTAAAGTCTTTCCCACCAGAGGGCTAAAGCCATGTGTTGTAAAACAATATGAAATAGTAGTCTGCCACTGAACGCCGGTTGTAAAGCATCAGCTTCGATGAAGATAATTTTGTATTTTTAATTCTCTGAAGGGCGCCACCCTAATAATATGGAATTAGTAAAATAAATGTATATATATTTGATTGTTGATGAAACCCATCATTTTGTGTTATCATCAGTGTTCAGAAGCAGAACAACTATAAGTTTTTTTTTATTTTATCACAAAAATATTAAATGTATGAAAGGCAAAGAAAATAGTAAGAAAATGAGTATAGTCATAGAAAAGGTTAAAATTATAATATAGTATTTGTCAGTTAAAATAAAACTTTTTGTTTAAGTCATTGTTAACAATTCAAATTTCTCCAAGGCAATTCTTTACCTTAATTTTGTTGATGTTGTTATACAGTTGTTTCATTAGAACGTCGTGCTCGTTCTGTAGCATTTCTAATTGTTATCCGTTGATATTGCTCTTCTGGAGTTTCATTAGAGCTGCTCTCTCTTCTTCGTAGATTGTTATATACCGTACGTAGATTATTAAGATTCATAATTTAAATCTAATAAACTTTAACTTAAAATAAAACAAAATATAAACTTAAAATATGAAATAATAAAACAGCATTTAACTCATAACTAATAATATAACAAAACGTGGAATAGTAGAGCGCTCAACTCAAAATAAAATAGCAATAGCATAACACTTCTCATTTCTGCCAATGAAAAGGAACTATTTCAGAACTCAAAACCAACCGTTTTTTTCTCGGTGACAATCGGAGATGTGGCACACCCATATTCGGTTAGAATTTGGTGACAATCGAAGACAAATTCTATTGTTTTTATGAATTGAGTTCACAACTTCTTAATTATGTGGATAAATACGAAAAAAAGTTTAGAGATTTGTTCAAAACGCCTGTAATTAAAAAGGAAACGCCATAACAAAACGTGGAATAGTAAAGCGCTAAACTCAAAATAAAATATCAATAGTTTTACGTCAAGCGCTCAGGTTTCATAATTTAGATCTAGCTGCACTTGTATGTCATTTTGATTCATGTTGCTAAGTTAATTTTCAAAAATTTCTATGGCTGGCAACAGCATTTTTATTTTTTAAGTTGTTTATTTTTATTTCTTTTAGAATTCGTTTTTTTGTTTTTTGTTTTTTGTTTTTAGCGAAATGTTTTTAACCTAACAGAATTCTTTGCCGACTGTTCTCTCTATATATGAAGAAAATAAAGTAAATATTTAAGTGTTGTGCAAATAATATAACACTTATAACTTATGCAAATAATATAAATAGCATAACACTTCTCATTTCTGCCAATGAAAAGGAACTATTTCAGAACTCAAAAACAACCAACCGTTTTTTTCTCGGCGACAATCGGAGATGTGGCACACACATATTCGGTTAGAATTCGGTGAGAATCGAAGACAAATGCTATTGTGTTTATGTAATGAGTTCACAACTTCTTAATCATGTGGATAAATACGAAAAAAAGTTTAGAGATTTGTACAAAACGCCTACAATTAAAAACAAAACACCTACAATTAAAAATGAAAACTGTTGCCAACGCGAGAAAAGAAATATTATCGGTTTTATTGATACATACGTACGTATTAACGTTTTATATAACATAGATAGATTATTATCATTAGTCAAGAATAAATGAATAATTTCGTTGCTCAACAGAAATAGGTTCTGATGTTGACAACAATTGGGATTAACTACAAATAAAAAGATACATAGTAGTAAACAACTAGTAATTGTGATTATAAGTATTCATAGTTATAAATAACGGCAATTTCTGTTAGAAAGCGATTATGATTACTAGTAATCACAACACGAAGAGGTAATTATGATAATAAATGACCAAAATCTTTGGTCACAAGTAATCATCCACTGAAACATCAACTGAAAAATCAACTGTATATCATTGTTGTCAAAAATGGTGTGGCGATTTTTTAGGCTTCATTTAAGAGAATTAGTTCCATTTCTCCATTAATTGGGTTTTTTGCACAATAGCCTTTTTTTAAAATTTAAATTAGTAGTTATTATTAAAATTAATTAAGGTGACTATAATCGTATGGCGATTTTTTACGTTTTTTCTAAACCATTCTCACAACATTCTCACAAACCCAGAGGTACTGTTTTTAGTACTGTTTCTAAATTAATTATGCTTTTCGGTACTTTTTTTTTCACTTTAACTACCGTAGATTTTAAATTATTTAGTTTCATGGAAGCACATTTTAAGAATGGAAACTGCGGATAGCTTTAGAAATACCAATTTGACAACGTATTTCATCCATGCTACTACGTTCATTCAGTTTATATAATGCGACTATAAAATGATTACGATATAAAAATGTAAAATAATACGAATATAAAATAATACGAATATAAAATAATACGAATATAAAATAATACGAATATAAAATAATACGAATATAAAATAATACGAATATAAAATAATACGAATATAAAATAATACGAATATAATGTTATACGAATATAAAAGAATTAAATACTAAAGAACGTGAAATAAACGTCTGGGATTTATAAGCTAGCAAACATCTTTGATGTTATCTTAAACATATTTTTTTTAAAAATCAAATAAACAGGATCGTCAGCAGCAGTTTAAATTTTATCAATTGTAATTATAAACTCTAATGAAAAAAATTTATTTTTCAAATGTCATCTTCGTAGAAGCTTATTAAAAGTTTCAAACGATTTTTAGTTCACTGTACCAATTAAGGAGGCCAGCGCAAACGGTTCTAGAGTCATATGAGAGAAAGATAGGTAGACTAACCAAACTCGTCATTTTATTATTATAGATTTATCAAATTTTATGGAAGATTTTTTATATGGGATGTAACACATGGTTGAAGTTAGTTTCAAAGTAGACAGCATTAGTATTGCATTGCAGTTGAAATCGGATCACTCTAGTGAGTCAGAAAGTAGTTGAAACTGTGAGGGCGGTCAGAAAGAGATTGCATTTTCATCAGGAGCAGAAAAGCAAGTAAAATGCTTCGCTCTAACTGGTATGAAAGCGAGTTCGTAAAAACGCTTTGTATGGAAATATTTAGAAAATAACTATGATGGATGAAGTTAACTATGAGCAGGAATCATGCAACAAAGTTCTTTTTATTTAAAAAAAATGAAGATATTATCTTTAACACGGAATCGGTTCAATCAAGTTTAGCACATCGATAACATGCTGTGCGACATAACAAAGTATGTAAAACTCAAGCCTTTCTCATTCAAATTCTTTTTGAATCAATTTATTTAAAGAAACTGAAGGACTGGAATCATTCATGTTGGAGCAGAGATAGCTTATCGCATTCATTCTATTTCATTTTATTTTTGTGTTATTGTTCGGAAACTAAAAAGCGTAGCTTATCATTTGGAGCTTATTTACAGGTCACTTCAAGTTCCTTTTCATTTTTAACTTTTGTGTGCTCAGTATTCGAAGCAGAGTGCGTTGCAGGCGAATGTCAAATGTGACCGAAATGGGTGCTGCAGGTGGAGAAGATGCTACGGAGATCACCCCCCTCGTTGACACAAGATCACCCCACTATGTGTATTCCTACCAGGATAGGTAATGTCCTCTTTGGCAGTTCTTCTTATTATTATGGAATATTAAAATGTGAACGTGAATAACATTTTTGTTTTGTTAAACAGTTATTCATTTTGGACAATTTATTATTCATTTTGGACATTCACAATGTTACACATGTTAATTCATTTTGGACATTCACAAAAAAATGTCCAAAATGAATTCATGCAGGTTTGTCCCCTACTGTATTGCATTAATGTTTCTTTTTCTCGAATTCAATTGAAGTATAACTCTTTAATCTTTCTTTAAAAGGAAACGCAGGACACATTATTTTCAGTCATCACCTACGATTCTTCAAAAACAATGCTGTCTACTTTTTTTCCAAAAAAATTCTTTTTTTGGTCTTTTTAATCCTTTTTTTATTTTCTTCTTTTTAGTTTTGTGTCTGTTAGTTCGTTAATCTCAGAGATTAGTAGAAATTTCAATTTAAAAAATGGCGTGAAATGTTATTTTCGTAGGAAACAATAATAACTTTCCTTGGCATAAAGGCACAGAACTTCAGGTAATATTTGAGCATTCTAGTTAGTCGGAAAGTAATCAAATTTTTGTTACAGTGACGAGAAAACGATTGAAATCAATCCAACATAATGATGAAATTTAACAGGGTTGCCATGCACAAGACTAAAAATTCGCTCTCTTTTCTTAAATTATAGAAACATTTCTTTCACCATATAAACCTTGAGACAAACTTTTGAATGATACAACTTTTTGAGTTAAATGATTAAACAGTTTCATAAAACATTATTATTTCAAACCTTTAAGTATACATGGTTAATTAATCTAATTTGAACACACAGAAATATTGTGGTAAAAATTTTAAATAAATGAGCCAAGTTCAATATAAATGAGCCAAGTTTAAATAAATCAGCCAAATTCGTCTGTAAATGTAAGTTTAAATATGAAGTGCTAAAGGCCCATTTTTATGCATGAAATAACCAAAAAAAATTTTTTCAAGAATTCCAAATTGTTCGAAAATTATTGCAATTTTAAGTGCTTTTTCTCGAATTTTTGTAATTTTTTTTTTTTGCTTTAACTATTATAACTATTCATTCATTATTATAAAAAATGTATAATTCTCTCCCAATCTTCAGTTTATTTAATCGCGCTTGACTTGATATCGAATGTATTAACAAAAGGAATAAATATAATAAAAAGAGGAATAAATTTAATAAAAAAATTAGAATTAAAAGATTCTAAATTTATATAGTTTTTTTTTTTAAAGAACAGTTTATCATATTTCAAATCCAGGCATCTTTTTTGTCTTTACGATTCACATATTGACGAAATATGCTTACATAAAGTTATAAGAACTATTCGCGATCGCAGCACTCGAGTACGCCATCTAGCGGGAGACTGTAAATATCGGGCATTAGTTCCCACATAACCATTGGCAATGGCGGACGCCATTTTCTTAGCAGCAAATAGGAATCAAAAATTCCCTAAGGAAAAGGTAGAACTTCTTGAAAAAACTAACCAGAATATGCCAAACATTTAAGCAGAACACGCCAAGCATTTGAAGAACAACTTCTCAATAATTTTTACCTTTCTATTACCAACAACGTAACTTCCAATTTCATGATTACTTGCTGTTACAGATGTGTGAATTTCGGTAAAATAATTTTTTCTGTCTTCAATTCATTACAAATTAAAAGGAAGTCAACATTGCTTTCGTCATTCCAATGAATTAAGTGAATTCAGGACTGTAATAGTTATAGAATATTCTTCTTCTTTATAGAATAGTATATATTTCTTAATAAAATAGTGTATAATAGAATAGTATTTCTTAATAAAATAGTGTAGTTTCCTATATCTATATAATTCGGAAATTAACAATAAAGAATCATCCGAACTACTTGATATAGTTTCATTTGTGCTGATTATTAATAATTTTTTTATCGTTTTCTTTGGTAAGTATTTTTTAGTTTTGAAAGAATAATTTCAACTAGAATTCAGCTATTCTGTTTTCAAGCTACATATTCAAATTCATATCGAGATCTTACAATTATAAAATTTTGATGTGTGGTATGTTATCTAAAAGTAATGAAGGGATAATCTATGCATATATTATTTGAAAATAAAATTTTCAAACGAAGACCATTTCATTTGGAATTCTGCGGATTTATAAAACAGGTGAGTGTTATGATTTTTATAATAAAAAATTCGCTTGTAAATATTTTCTTTTCTTATTTGATGATAGTTCTCTACAGAAAAAGGTTTTTTTTACGTCTGATTAAGAACTATAAGAATAAAAAAAAAAGAAACATGAAAGTTTTTATTTCAATATAAATAATTTTTAAAATCGTTTTTTATTCTAAGAATTCTTTATTTCACGTTTTTTCGTTCATAAGATTTTGATAAAAATTGTTGTCAAAATACTTTTTTTGAAAAATTAAATGGTATAGCATTTTGTGTTTATGTATACTTCTTGTATATTCTAATGTTTGAAGTAATATGATTCAGAAAAGTATGGAATAAAAATTCGGTACTTACGTATTAACCACAGCTACAGATTTGGCAGATTTTTAAGTGCCGCCAATCTACACTTAAAATTTTTGGAAAAAATCTTAAAATGAAACACTTTGTTTAAAATCAAAGTAGTCAATCGGATTTCGGTGGAAAATGGGCCGATATAGAGTTTAGCATAGATTCAAAACAAACTTTTCTCTCACCTGATTCTATAGCCATTATGAACTCTAATAAATAAGATTCAAAATGAAATAACATTTCCAAAACGGACGTTTACTAAGATAAAGTTTCATGTTATGGACATTGGTACATTTTCGTTATATTTCACTCCATAAAATATTTCGCTCCTAAAAAAATAAAATTGCATCTTGTTTTGTCCAGTCCCAAAGACGCATTTTCGTAACACTAAAAAATGGCGACAAAAAAAGAATGGTTCTTTTTTCTTTTGTTTCGTAAGCATTCTTTATTTTACGTTGAAATTTAAATGAGTCTTTCATGTTATACCATTAAAGTTAGTAAAACTATTTCTCAGGCATTAGGTTTGAACTCTTATAAGAATATACCTATTTTTTTCTCTTTATTTACAAATATTTTTCCGATGTGTTCTGGATGTTCCTTCTCTAAAAAAAAGAGATACCATTTTGTTTTCGTTTGCATAAGAAAGAAAACAAACATTTTTCTTTTTTAAATTTAATCAGCCACAATAAAGATGGAACGTTACAATGCTACATGCTACATTAAAGACGTCTCCAGTGTAACTGAATGACTGTTCATATGGAAATCGCAGGGATTCGGCACGTACAACAACGTCCCCTATAGTTCGTTGCGATCGCGAATATCTTTTAAAAATTTTTTTATAGGCTCTTTTAAGGGAAAAAAAAAAAAAACGATGAATGAGGAGCAACGCCGAAAGGTTGATGAGTGGAAACACGTAGTGCGATAAAAATATATTTTGGCTAAAAGCTACTTTTTTTTTTTTTACTGATCAAAAGCAAAAAAACGTGCTCTTGATTCTCTTTTTCAGTGAACAATATGATATTTAGTAACATTATGAGAAAAAAATTGGGTTCAATTAACTTTGTTTTTGTGCTATAAAAATCTGGAAGTATTTTAGTTAAAAACCCTTCTTTATTCTTTTTACTGACTAAAAAAAAAAGAAACATTATCTTGATGACATTATTTTTTTATAGCGAAAAATATGTCATATAAACATGTTAACATTATATGTATTGTTTTTCCTTCTTTCCATTGACATCAAAAAAAGAAAATCAGCTCATAAATAAAAATAAAAAGATATCGATATTTTTAAAATACGAACTCCCATCTGTAGTTATGTCATTTTCTTAAATAGAGTCTCAAAACTATTTTAATCGTTTTACAAAAAGAACTTTTCTAAAAAAAATTTCATGAAAATTAGTGACATGACGGTAACGGATATTGATCACTTTCACTTCAAAGTGAGCCTGCTTTAAAGTTTTGAGGAAAAATCCATAGAATCTAATATATATAATTCTCTTACGTGGCTCCCAAATTTTGGCTGAAGTACTTTGTACAACTAAATAAGATTCTTTTCACAACACTTAAATATTTACTTTATTTTCTTCATTTATAGAGAAAACAGTCGGCAAAGAATTCTGTTAGGTTAAAAAACATTTCGCTTAAAAAAAAAAAAAAATAAATAAAAAAAACGAATTCTAAAAGAAATAAAAATAAACAACTTAAAAAATAAAAATGTTGTTGCCAGCCATAGAATTTTTTGAAAGTTAACTTAGCAACATAAATCAAAATGACATAGAAGCGCAACTAGATCAAAATTAAGATACCTGAGCGCTTGACGTAACAAATCCTTCAATTCTATAAATGTTGTATCGCCAAATGCCCAAATTAACAATTGAGTTTTTAAAGAAATTCTCTCTCTCTCTCTACTATTCAGACTACTATTTCATATTGTTTCACAACACATGGCTTTAACACTTTGGTGGGAAAGACTTTAAAATAAAACTTACAACAGTTACTTTTCTCAACAACTGAAATTTAGAATAGTGTGATTAAGAAAAATATGTGAACTGTTTGCAAATTTCAAATTAATATTGAAATGTCAGCAAAAAAAAAAAGATATCACCCTGAATAATTTTCGTTCTAATGATCGGATTTTCACGAACTAAGTGTCAATCTTAATGGTTCCTGGGGGTGACCTCAAATATGCTAATTAGTTAGTGCTAACTATTAATTAAGTTACGAAATCAGACACAAAAACGTACTTTCTCTGAATAAACATATATTGTTTTTTACATATTTGGATTTTTAACCTTCAAAATATAGGGGGTAGCCGCAATCTGGGAAATGTGGTCCCCATAGTTTGGTCAGGAGAGCGATTCAAAGTTTGGACCCCTTAATGTTAATTTCACTTTTTGCGTTTTCAGTCATATTTTAAAAACTAATGAAGCAATTCAAAAAAATATTGCACCAACTCATAAAACGCATTTACCCAAAGATAATTTCATGAAAAAAATAATTTTTAATAATTAAAAATTATTTTTTATTATTTAATTAAAGAGAGGATGAAAAAATTTTGAATTATAAGGTATGGATTTTTTTATACCATATTAATCTACATGCTTTTCAATTGAAAAATCTAAAGTTTCAACTGTTTTTATTTATTAGAAGATGAGAGAAATCAAAATTAATTATTTAAAAAAAAATAATTTGGCGACAATAAAAGAATGATTATATGGGGCGATTAATATTAAAATGTGATAAACTTACAAAGAACTTGATTTCGCGCGAGTGGCGTAAAATTTCATTCATATTTTTTTCGTTAATAATCGTTTGCTGATCTTTTTATTTTTATTTTTTTAAAACTTAAAAATACAATGTTTCTTTTTTAGTCCTCTAAAAATCTATTTGAAATTAAGTAAAGAAATTTGAATAAAACATTTTATTGAATAAAAAACATTTTATTCAACGAATGTCGAGTTTTATAAAAGCATGCTTCTGATAGAATATGATTATACACCAGATTGTGCTTATTTAATGTGATTATTTTTTAGTTTTTTTTTTTCTCAATAACTGATACAATTATAATAATATACATACGTATGAATAGATTTGGAATAAAATATTTATCAGTTTCTTGTATATATTTTTTATAAATATTAATAAAAATACGTAGTAAACATATTTAAGCATATCTCACATCATCGCAAATTTCTCAATATCTTATATATCGTGTTAATCTTAAAAGTAATTTTTTAATCACCTGTCCGGAAGTGTTTCGCAGAACTATTTTACCAACTATTTAATTAAATTTCAGCATTTTTAAAAATTTTGTTCTTTACCCTACTACATTTATTATTTCTTCATTAATATGCTAATCAATTTTTTTAGTACTTTAATTTAGATTTTCTTTAAAGTAAAGTTTCTTTTTACATTATAGTCAAGTTTTTTTTAAAAGAATTATTGTCTGCTAGCTAAGAATAAAGCCTTGTTAAGAAATTAAAAACACTCCGCTGTTTAAAATTATTTAATGCAAAACAGCTGATTATTTACTAAGCATACTATTTTTTTTCGAAAAAAGAATATAAATCATTGATTGTCTTTTTTGTTTTGTTTCTTGTGACTTCAACATAGATTATCTAAAATAATGTCCATGTTTTATAAGTCACTACAAAGAGTATAAAGATACCGAACATAAAAAGCCGTCAAATACGTAGCCAAAACTTCTAAGCGTCTTAAAATATCTCAGTATCTTAAATGATTTTTTCTTTATGATTCCATGTAGATTTTTTTCCGGATAATATACTAAACTATTTTGTTTAATTTTTTACTTTAGCACGATTCCCAAGATATTATTGTAGTATAATTTGTTATCAGGAACAATGCCTTTTTTGTTTAGCAGGAAACACTAAAAATTGAAATTTGTAAGAATTTTCCGAAGCCGTGCGAATTTTAGAATCATCTGATTTAAAAAAATGCAATAAAAAATACGTAAATTTCCGAACTTATTTTGATTAAAAATAAAAATATAATAAAAAACGTGGCAAGAAGGCTAACATACTTTTTACAGAACTGTGAAAACCAGTTTTTCCTATATTTCATCAAAAGAGGATAAGAATAATATTGCTCCAAGGGACCTACTCAATAATTTCGCTATTTCCAGAATGAAATCTGTTTGATCAGAACGGGGACCTTGAAAATTAAAACGGGGAAGAAATTAACTTTTATATAATATCTAAGCTTATTCCATTCATTTAATGATAGCGGTATCAAGGTTAAGGATATGCGATGGAAGCCCGTTTACTATTATAGTATAAATGCGTTAAATCATGTTGCTTGAATAATTTACTTTAAGCAAATTATTTAATAATTTTAAGCAAATAAGGGTGTAAAAATAAACTCGATCAAAATACTCCGAAAGTATACCCTAAAATATTTGTAGAATAAACTTTGGAATCTATATATACAAAATACCTTTTCAAACAACTTCGAGTAGGACGGAAACGCTAACTTGTTTAAAATAGTTGTCCTTGTAACTATTTAATTTCGATTTCTGGTGCTAGGGGACATTCCATTTTCACATTCGACTTTTGAAATTTCAATTGTAAACGGAATTTTTTTATGTCCTTAAATTAAAATGTTAAGGCTTGCAGCAAAAAAAAAAAAAAAAAAAAAAAAAAAATTGTACTGCATTGATTTTTTTACAAAATAGCGAATTATTATTTTTTTAATCTAAGAACCTGTGCCTATAACTTAAGTAAAACTTATTTTAATATCGAGTGAAATAATTTAATATGTTGTGTAACTAAATAGATAATCTCAAGACAGGGCCGGATTTAAACTTGGCGGGGCCCCAAGCTACTGAAAAAGATGGGGCCCTTGTAAGTTCAATTCTATTTATATACACCTGAGGAAAACAGTCATTATTTTTTATTGTTGAGCATTAATATAAAATTATTAAAAAAATTTCTTTACGTTACATTTTGCTTTGTTGCTTAAAATCTATAGACTTAGAAACACGAAATTATGAAGACGTGTAGAAAATATGCAAGGAGTTAGAAAGAAATATAATAAAATACAATTTGATTATTAGTTTTATTCTTTTTACCACCGCCGTTGAAAAACTGACTCAATTGTGAGTTTACAACTACCCATGTTTAACTACGTAGCCATGTAATTTTGAACTCAATGCAGAAGACAGGGGAACTCCTGGATCAGAACCCAGAGGTATTAATTTGTTAAGAACTTACTGAACCTTGTGACCCAGACAGATTTAACATGCAACAGTCACCATTTTATACATGGGTATTCTTCGGCCGGCTGGATTCGAACTCCCATTTTCACGAACACGAGTCCATAGCCCTACTTACCAAGCTATTGCGGCCAAATTATTAGTTTATTGTATAACAGTCATTGAACAGCCCACCCAATTTCGAGTTTCGACTACTAATGTTCGACTCCGTAGCCTTGTAATTTTAATCCCAATCCAGCAAACAAGAAAACTCCAGGATCAAGTATTTGATGAAATTTTTGCCTTCGTGGACGACGTTTTGATGGAAACAATCCGCATTTGAGTTACATGGAGAGGAAAACCACGAAAGCCTCCCACGGTTAGTCTGACAGCAGGGACTCTAACTCATGATCCGTCTTCCACTGAGGATATTTTACGTCAGCACTGTGGTCGGTGCAAGCCGGGTGTAGAATTTATATCGACCAGCAGTCATCACTGGCATTCGAACTCGGTTCACCTCATTCGGAGGCGAATGCTTTATCCCTTAAGTACATCTTCACTGAGAAATAACTTTGCGGGAGGTACCAATTTTCCAATTTTATTGATTTGCTTAAATTTAGTCATCTTCAAAATGTAAATGGCAATCGTAATTTTTGTGTAGAAAAATGGAAATAAACCGTTTTTCCTCTTATCTGCACTGATTAATGAGAAGCAACCACGAGGGTTAGTGAGCAAAGTGAACAAGGGGCGGAGCTAGTTTTTTAAATAATTGTTAAATTATTAGTTTTTAACATGCATACTTTAAAAAATAAGAAAAACATTTTTCAATAAAAAGAAATAAAAATAAAAAACTGTCATCAGCGGGAATAGAACCCACGATCTCACAGTTTCGTGTTAGATTTCATAATCTTCAGCCCCAAATATGTCATGCGAATTTTTATTATTATTTTTTTTTTAAAATTTAATAAGCCATGTCATTTGGATACTTGACATTCTTGATTTGGTCGAAAATTTCCGGATATGTTCTTTATGTAAAACTTTGAAGCACGTTTTTTTATTCCCCTTCAATTTTGCGAAAAAATAATTTTTTAAAAAAATTTTGAGGTGTCAAAATAAAAGAAGGCTCTCCAAAATTTTGAGAAAAAATATCTGTTTGCATGCGACAATACAGTACCTTTTATGAAATGTGAATCATGGTGCTGACCACACTGAGAATAGAAAGTATGGTCAAAACTATTAGAATATAGTAAAATTTACAGTATTTATGGGAACACCAAAATACAGGATAGTTTTTTTTCAATAGTGATCTGGTTATGACTTCTCATGAAATTAACATAATAAAAATATAGTTTTTTGCAATGTTGTTCGGTAATAAATGTTTCAAATTTTTTAATTTTATCTTCATACCTTAGGAAAGTAGTTCCAAACTGTGTTCTATAGAACTTTATGGTTTTAGAGCGAATTAGTACCTTTTATAACTTCTAATTAGTTCTTTTATAATCTCTGATTGTATTTAGATCCAACATATAAATCATATCGTACTAATCTTTCTGTTTCCTTTATTAAATTATTTGAAATTCGAAGTAAAATACCAATTAAATAGAAATGGCATTTTTTAAATGAAAATATATTTCTAAAAACAATATGTTGAATTTTGAACAAATTAGGAAAAGAATAAGCATTTATAAAATATTACATTAATATTTCATACCGCACTTTTCAAATCAATATAAAATAACTAAATTCTTTTATAAAGAAAAATGCTTTCAAAATTATCATTTTTAGCGTTTATAACTAGTCTCTTCAGTTAATTTAGAAATAAATTATAATTCGGCTTATCTTATTCATTTTCAGCTTTTGTATATACACCAAAAATAATTTCAAAAATAGACTAGATACAGCACAAGAACTGCAAATTTAACTGTCGGATATAAAACCTTATTTAAGATTGTTAATGATAAAACAATGAAAAATCTTCGTTCCTCTAATTAAATATTTTAAAAATAGTCTTTTTTTAGGTTATAACGTTCGCAATTACCTTAATAAACTTTAATCGTATTGTCGGGGTTCCGCCATTATTTAGGGTTCCGTAGAGGGAAGCATAAATAATAATTGGGAACCTCTGCCTTAGAGCGTGGCATAATAATCACTAATTCGGTTAATTTTATTTTTGACTTTTGTATTTTTATTAAATGCAAAAGAGCTATAATTTTAAGTAGTAATAAGAGCTATAATTTTAAAAACCAGAATTTTCGATAAACTGTTGCATTGTGAACAGAAAAATTACCAAATGAATGATTTAAATACCATATATTTTGCTTTTGTTACAAAAATTGTTTTTTTTTTTTTTTGTTTTTTTTTTTGCGAGACGTGTCGCAAATTTTTTTCAGTGCGTTATTTTGTGTTTTAATACTTCCGCACTATTTATTTAGACATAAATACTAAAAATGGACCTTAGTTAGGACCTTGAATGTCAAATCCAATCATGGAAATAATGCTATTTATTTTTTCACACTTTGACTTATACACTTATTTTAAATATTAATATTACACATAAATTATTTTTATAAAACAATGTAATTAAACTAAGTATACCAAATTCATTTAATTTTCTTCTGTATATCTAAATAAATATTTCAATGCTATGAATTTAGAAATAGTATAAGGAATTAGAAATTAATACCTTACTTTTTATTTACATAAAAAGTGTGTATAGCCAACAATTATTTTATATTTTTAAACACTTCGATTAGATTTTGAAATGCATCCGAAAATGTAAAAAAGAAAAAAAAATTATAATGAGCCCCAGCTCCGAATAAAACTTTAAGAAAAGAAGAAAAAAAGTGAGATCTGGGGGCCCTTGCCATCTCGGGGCCCCAAGCTACAGCTTATTTAGCTTATGCGTAAATCCGGCCTTGTCCCAAGAAATTGAATTGAAAATATAAAAGCTTCATTGATTTGAAAATTAATAGATTACGATAAAAATAGACATGTTTTGTGCACAATAATAAAAGTCACAAGGTATTCAAGCTTGACAAGTTTTGAGAATGGGTGAATATATTTGAACGCTCGAAACATGTCGACTTTTACTTCCCTCTTCATATTTTAGAAGCCAGTTGAGTTTTTATCATCAATTATACTGTTTTACATTTGGGTCTTGATCATTATTTTGATAAGGATTTTACACTCGTTAAAGTAAAAATATGCATTTTCATATTTTAACAGGATTTATGTGGTCTTTAAAATCATAAGAGCATCAATATTGTAAAAGTTATATTTAACTAGGTTTAAAATTAAAATTTTGAGACCAGATATTTTGAGTTAATGAAATTAAATATTTTATCATTTAAGTTTTCGTGCCCCCATTTCAGTATCTTAAGAATCTTACAAGCTCTGCTTAAAAAGAGAGTATCATATCAGATATATATAAGGAAACAAAAATAATCATATTATCAGTATTTGGTGGTAAATGTAGCTTATCGTAATTGAAGAATATGCAGTGCGATATTTTATGGTGAATTTGCGAACGTAAGTTTCTAAATGTATCGAAGCATAAGGATGCTATTTGCTAATCATCTTTATCGAAAGAAAACATTGTAATCTAAATATCTAGCAGAATGAAGCGATTTTCGAAACAATGAATCATACTATATGCAACATATTATTTCAATATCTTATTCTTAAACATAACATATGTCAGTCGTAACCTTTTACAAAAAGAAATAACGCAAAATTCTACAAAACTAATTCACCTTTTTTTTTATTATTCTTTTCCATCCATCGTTCAAAAACCAAAACAATAGAAAATCATCATATCTATAATATCAAGCTTTTAGCTCGCAACATCAGAAAATGCGTGTTATTACATCACGTGACCCTGACACCTTCCCCCCAGAGTCATATTAGATCCAAAGATCGAATATGGCAAATAATTTAAGGGTCACACTTTACACATAAACAAACTATGTTTCACATTCACCCAAATATTCACTGAATCTTAGGTTTAACTTAACACTAGGTATTTACTTTAATCACCTAATAATAATAATAGGAAAAAATGTTCAGAGTCTTATTTTAGTTTATATTTACAGTCTGGACAATGCATCTGCATTACTAAGTTTCGATCCTTTGATGTGACTTGCCTCAATATCATGGCGTTGAATGGCTAACGCCCATCTCTGCAACCTCGGGCTTTGGGGTGTCGCACTCGTCAGAAATACTAGGGGATTATGATCAGTTAATAAAATAATCTTAGCACCACAGAGTAAGGTTTCAAATCTCTGCAAAGCCCAAATAATAGCATAAGCTTCCCTTTCAATTGTAGACCATTTCTGTTGAGTTGAATTCAGCTTCTGGCTACCGAAAGCTATGGGACGAATATTTCCTTCTTCATCTAACTGACCTAAACAACATCCGACCGCATTTTGAGATGCATCCGTATGCAAGTAGTATGGTTTCTCTATGTCTGGGACTTGTAACTCTGCGATCTTACATAGCGACGTCTTCAATTCCTTGAATGCCTTCTTAGCTTCTTCGCTCCAAGGAATCTCATTAGGAACTTTCTTTTTAGTAAGCTCTGTTAGTGGAAGAGCAATCTTTGCGAAGTTTGGAATATACTGCCTGTAAAAGTTGCATAATCCCAAAGCACTTCTCAGTTGTTTTTTGGTTTTGGGTGCCTCTAATTTCTGTATTACTCTTATTCGTTCTTTGTAAGGAGCATGTTTACCTGAACCAATAATATGTCCTAAGTATTTAACCTTTTGTCTAGCAAATTCGCACTTTCTCAAGTTCACGGAGAAATTAAAATATTCCAATCTCTTAAAAACTTCTTCAAGATGAATCAAATGTTCCTCCCACGTATCAGAAAATACTGCTAAATCATCGATATAAGCACAAGTGAAATCAGACATGGACTGAACCACTTTAGACATAGCTCTTTGGTAGGTTGCAGCAGCATTTCTTAATCCAAAGGGTAATACATTCCATTGGTACTGGCCTCGGTGAGTTCGGAATGCTGTGAGGTGTTTGCTGCCGTTCTCCATCGGTATAGCCCAATATCCCTTCAACATATCTAGCACAGTAATGAATTTCTTCTTTCCTACTAAGAAATTCAACTCCATCATATTTTGCATTGGATATGCATCCGGAACGGTAAGAGCATTCAAACTTCTGAAATCAATGCATAACCTGATTGTTCCGTCTTTCTTATGAACACATACTACCGGGTGTGCTATCTCACTTACCACCGGTTCAATCAGTCCTAACGATAGCAATTCATTGATCTGTGCATCCACTTTCCCCTTTAAGTTTTCTGGTATCTTATACGTTTTTGGTTTCATCGTATCCTCCTCAGCTTTCAGCTTTATCGCATGTTTCCCAACTTTAGCTATCCTTATCTTCCCCGAAAACAACGTTTTGCGTCTATGTAAAAGATCTTTCAATTGATTTTGTTGCATTTTGGGTAAGTAATCCAAATTTAATCCTTTCAATGCTTCATAGCTTTCCACATCTGTAGGAAGAGTTGGTGTTTCGTATATTTCACCAAATTCATCATCAATATCATAGACAACTCCAACTGTTTGAATTCTCGCTTTGTATTCTCTCATTTTGTTAACATGCAATAATCTTAAATTTCCTTCAGGCATTTGCAAATAATACGAATTCGGTTTCACTCTTCTAATTACCTTTACTGGACCTATCCATCTGGCATATAATGAATTGGATGAATCATGCATTAGCACAAGTACTTGATCTCCTGGCGCAAATTCCCGGTATTTTTTCCTTCTATTGTAATATTTGGCATAGTTACTTTGTTGCACATCACTTGTTAACCTTGCCTTTTCGGTTGCTATTTCTAATTTTCCTTTTAACTCTTTTAAATATTCCTCCGCTGATCCTTTCATATTCAAAGGTAAAAACATATCTCCGGCCCAAATTGACTTCAATATAGATAACGGGCCTTTCGGTTCTCTCCCGTACATTAGCAGAAAAGGTGGTACTCCTGTAGTTGCATTTGGAACTTCTCGATAAGCCCATAGTACAAATGGTATATGTCGATGCCAATTTCTTCCTACTTCTCTAATAATGTGATGTAGCATATTTTTGAAGGTTTGGTTCCATCTTTCAATCAATCCGTTCCCTTCCGGATGGTATGGCGTTGAAAATCGCGGACAAGCTCCTAAAACCTTCAAAAACTCTTGCGTTAAACTTGCCGTAAAATTTGTCGCATTATCCACCACGATTACTTCTGGAATTCCTGTCCTACAGAATATTTCGAGCAGTGCTTCGCATGTATTCCTTGCCGTTAACGATTTGAGCGGAACTGCTTCAGGCCATCTTGAATGTTGGTCCATCAAACAAAGGATATATTTATGTCCTTGTGCTGATACTGGATCTAGAGGACCAATTAGATCTACGTTCACCACTTGGAATGGACGTTCAGGACGTGACACAGGTGTTATCGGAATTTTGTCTACTGAACGAACAACTCTTCTACCTTGGCACCCATGACATGAGCTACAATAAGCTTTAATTTCCTTGACCATCCCTGGCCAATAAAAGGAAAATTTAATTCTTTGAATTGTTTTACGAGCTCCTAGATGTGCTCCGAATACTGACTCGTGGGCAATTTCTAGTATTTTACCTTTTCTAATTTCGGGAATTACTAATTGTTGTATTCTATTCCCGTCCAACAGCTCTTCATGGCATAGTATATTATTTTGTATCACATACCCTCCTTTATTTTGCTTCCCCAATTTCCATGCTTCTTGGAGAGTATCGCAACTTTGTTGTTGTATCTTGAATCGTTCGGTTTCATTTCCATTCTTTTTATCACCGCATTCACCTACTGTTGGCTCCTGCTGCTCTTCTCCGTCACTTGCACTCATATATAACTGCTCCTTTCGGGAATCTGATCTTAGCTTCATAGCAGCAGTAAAACTGGGATTGTATACTCTTTTTTGTTCTAATAATGCCTCATAAGTTTCAGCATCCAACAAAATGTCAGCATTTAACCCATTGACGGCTGCTATCATCGTTTTAATTATAGGCGTAATATATCCTTCCGTTACCAAAGCGATTTCCACTTCTTTTAATTCAGCTTTTAGACTTTCGCCAAACGCAGGTTGTAGTATTATATGTCCTTTGTAATCCACTTCCTTACCCACTATATCGTTTTTAAATACACTTATTTGTGCACCAGAATCTACTACAGCTTCGTATTCATTTCCATTATATGAAATTCTAACTTTCTTAAGGGCAGCTATTTTTGGTTGAACGCCTTTACATTTTTTGTTTCCTATCATGACTTCACCGTTAAATCTTGCAGTGACTACTTTGCTTTCGATATTTCCATTTCTGAGTACCTTAACTTCGGATACTTGCCCTTCCGATACTTGACCCTCGGCCACTTTGCCTTCAATGTTTCTTCTCCTCTCTTTATTATCTCGACAAAATCGTGCCAAGTGTCCTACTCGTCCACAATTAAAACATGTGACTGGATTTTGGGAAGAACTCCGCTTATCAATTCTGCCATGGTTGTTATGCTCATGTTTATATCCTTCACCAAATGTATGATATCTTCTACTAACCATGTTTGGTTTTTCCCGGTATAAGTTCCTATATGGTTGAGAAGCAATGAATTTAGTAGTTTGGTTATATTTCCTTGCATTCTCGTACTCATCTAGCTTCTCAGCAAGTGTGTCAACTGAGCAAATTCTACTCCACTCATCAATAAAATGATTTTGTATGTCTCCAGGTACTCGTTCTTTTATCTGTTCGACAATGACAAGTTGTTTCAGGCTGTCGAAATCATTAATTTTTAGTCCCGAAACCCATTCGTTAAAATAGTTCGCCAATTCGAATCCAAAATCTCGCCAAGTGCTCTCAGCCGCTTTACAATGTCTCTTAAACTTTATTTTAAATGCTTCTGGGCTCAATTTAAACCTTTTCAATAACATACATTTTACATGTTTATAATCATTTGCTTTTTCTTCAGGCTCCCTTGCAATTAAATTCGCCATTTCTAGAGGCAATAATCCAACAAGATGCGTTACCCAATCTTCTTCTTTTATATGGACTCTTCGTGCTTGTCTTTCAAACAATATTAGATAAAAACTTATATCACCTTCTTTTGGATCAAAAGTACGCATTAATTTTTGCAATCCACCAGGTACATGTTCTCTTGTTTCTTCATTTCGAGAGCTGCTCGTCTCTCCTATAGTACCAGTATGTACCAATGAAGCTTCTATCTTCAACCTCTCCAATTCATATTCCTTTTCTTGCCGCCTTAATTCATCTTCCCTTTCCTGTTCTCGCCGCTTTAATTCACCTTCCCTTTCCTGTTCTCGCCTCTTTAATTCATCTTCCCTTTCCTGTTCTCGCCGCTTTAATTCGTCTTCCCTTTCCTGTTGCTTAATTTCATATTCTTGTCGCCTAATTTCATCTTCTTTTTGTTGGCGCTTTATTTCTTCTCTTCCACTAACTATTCTTTTTAATAATTCCTTCACAAACTCCTCTTCGTACTCCGTACTTGCCAATATAATCTTCTTTAATTCGGTAACTCTCATGTCTTCCGTTGCCGTTTCTCCTAACTCTTCCGCCAAACACTTCAAATCTACTTTTAAAGCTCTTCCTAAAAATGCCATTTTTCACCTACTACTTTCTAAACTGCACCTTCTTACAAAAAAAAAATGCCACTTCCTAAACCAATTTCAAGACAATCTAAATAACTCACTATCTTCCATCAAACAACTTGAAATTCATAGAACAAACAACTACCAATCTTTTATTTCGAAATCCATTGGGGTTTCCCCGCACATTTGTCAGTCGTAACCTTTTACAAAAAGAAATAACGCAAAATTCTACAAAACTAATTCACCTTTTTTTTTATTATTCTTTTCCATCCATCGTTCAAAAACCAAAACAATAGAAAATCATCATATCTATAATATCAAGCTTTTAGCTCGCAACATCAGAAAATGCGTGTTATTACATCACGTGACCCTGACAACATATTTCAATGCTTTTAAAATACCACTAAACTTTCAGCAATTCCTTGAGTTATAGGAAAAAGAAATATCGTAAATTATAGAAAAACTTGTGAATGTGCATTAGAATTACTATACAATCTAAATTTTATCATTCAAGCCCTTTTTTTTCCTTCAAACTTTCTTGCCTAGAAGACTCGATTAAAGCTGTAAAAATGATTATCCCTAAAATTTTGTATATAGCCATAATAAGTTATGTTAATTTGATTTTAGTATGAAATCCTCGAATAAATATAGCAAAAACAACATAATCTAAATAATATCAGATAAAAAGTTCATGTATTTAAATTCTAAAAACTTAGAAAATCATAAATAATTTATAATCGATTCAAATTTTCTTTTCAAGGGAGATTAAAATTAAAAAAACTTTGCTTTTTGGACAGAAATCAGCTTAAAAATTGTCTATTGCTTAGAAACTTCGAGATATTTTCTATTAACTATTAATTAAACCTCTCTGAGTAATCACAGAACATTATTTCAATTTTTTTTCCAGTCGGAGCTTGGTTGCTTAGCAACCTAGTAAAATTAAGCATTCTTCTTTTGAATTAGTCAATGGGTTATCTTAAAATATTCATTTGCGCTGGCGACTTTTTTTGGCGGTTTTCTGGACTATCGCCAAATATATAAACCTTTGTTGCGACCCTATTTACCACCCATTTTTTTCAAAATTTTGTCTACCTCCCCTAATTCAAGTATCTGCATTCCAAATATGTAAAAAAAATATATGTTTATTCAGAGAAAGTACGTTTTTGTGTCTGATTTCGTAACTTAATTAATAGTTACCACTAACTAATTAGCATATTTGAGGTCACCCCCAGGAGCCATTAAGATTGACACTTAGTTCGTGAAAATCCGATCATTAGAACGAAAATTATTCAGGGTGATATCTTTTTTTTTTTGCTGACTGTACAGGTTTAAAATTTTCTACAGTGAGAAGTTTTCGGAACATCAGTATTCAAAAAAGTATACAAAAGCTAGTTGTTAAGCACTTATCCAATGAGCGAGCAAAGCAATCCGAATTGAACTGCGAAAGCAGTTCCGGAGGTTGGGGAGCGCCAGCGAGCAGGGGGCGAAGCCTCTTAGTTTCTAAAAATTATCAAGCGTTATTTATCTTAATTAAATAAAGTAAACTCTTTATTTTTTACTTATATAACATGTATTGTGATGTCAAATAATATTGTATCATCAGAAATTTGTTTAGCCCCCCCCCCCCGAAAAAAAAAAAAAAAACTTAAGAAATTTTTTTAAACCTGAAATCAAAAATTGCGAGAGTAGAGACCTTTAATCATTAGGTCATCGAATTTGAACATTAATTTCTTGAGAAAATTTGATTGAGTGATAGTATTTAAGGTATTTTTAGTATTCTTTTTATGTTAACATCTTGAATGGTGTTTTGATTTTTTATCTATATAATATAAAATACACGCATGTTGTTTAACTCAAAATCAACAAAAATATTATCTCAAGAGGAAAATAAACTGCAAACTCCTAAAAAAGCGTTTTAGACCCGATGCTTTTGCTTGCCTAAAGTCACCAAAACACAACACAATGTGTTTTTAATTCTTACGGCTTAAATAAATGCAATATTTATATTTCATGATATGAGCATTAGTAAATGCACAATAACCAGCAATAAATATTTGCACCAAAATCAGTGTATAAATTATGTTGTTTATAGTCATGAGGAAAGGATGGAGAGAGAGATCTTACAGATGGTGGAATCCCAAGATCAATCTGTTAATGAGAGGAGGAGCGGTTGCTTCTCGGCCATCAGAAAGAACATCAAGCTGACCCTTCTCACCATCATCATGCTCTTCTGTGTCGTAAGTGTTCTCAATTTCAATGTTTAGCAAAGATATTATTGGGTCCTCGAGTGAGAGTCATTCGGAACATTATTAATCTGCTGTTCTAGACACACTGCAGTGACCATCAAGAACGTATTGATCTCTTGAAAATATTATGGGAATGGCTTAAGATGTTTCAAAGTAAGGACAACCCACCGTGTAGTGTTTGGCTTTAAACATTTCAGAAACAAATTTTGAAATTCTCTTTCGGAATGCTCTTCAATTCTGGAGTTCAAAATGTATTTCGACATCCTTTAAACATTGTTCTTTTATCAAATCGTTTAGTTGCGGATTCTACCATACGGACAAATCGCTCGCAGATATTTTGTTTCCAAAACTTAAACATTTCGTAAAGTAATAAGGTTTAAGAATGTCGTAAGAGCATTCCGACAGAGGATTTTGAAAGTTGTTTCTAAAATGTTTAAAGCCGAGCACTACACGACTGTTGGAGGGTGCTTTAAAACATATTAAATAAATATATGTCATTCACAAGACTTAATAGATGAAAGTTAGAAATAAATCCACGTTCCTTGTTGTTTGAGGAACAAATAGATGGGTGCGTATTGTTGACAACCATTTTATAACATTTTTTTAGTCACGACGTTGAATTCTTTTTCCCGTGGTTGTCGGTTTTTTCTGGTCGTTGAAACGCTTACAACTTATAAACTATTAATTTAATCGTCTCGAAATCAATCTTACTCAATTGAGCTTAAAAATACAAAATTAATATCGGAAACAATGATAGTATTATCAGGTAAGTAAATAAGTACAATTATAAATATAAAATCCTTGTAGGTTCTACTAATTCGATCTTCTCGAAAGTGGTCTCGTTCAATTCAGTGTGAAAAAGTATTTCATTATCTTATCTAGAAAAAAACTGAATTCTCTTCCTCAACTGCGCCATTTATAAAAGCGTAACAAAGCTTTCTTTGTAAAAAATTTTGAGGTAATAATTTTTTTGAAGAAAAAATCTAATTCTACTGGACTATTTAAAATCAGAACTTTTCGGAGTTACAGAGAGTGCTCAAGATTAAGTTTAAAGTGATGGGCATCTAAGCAATCGTGTCCAGTTAAAAGACGAAATAATTTCTCAGCGAGACTCGCACGGATCCTTTCCTCATAGCTTCGTTTAAAAGGTAGGAAGTAAACTTCTTTTTGAATTTCAATTTAACCAGGAGTTTTTCAGCATAGAAATATGATTGGGTGATTTTTTTTTTTTTTTTTTTTGTATTTCTTTTTCTTTTCTAAGAAGTCAGCAATCAATCTCCTCTGCACTAAGGTATAAGGCCTAGGGAAATTTAGTTTGATTAATTCATCGGTTATTTCTTAATTAGAACAAATGAATAGAGGCAGATTGTAATGCGTTTAACTATCAGATTGATTAGAAAATGTGGAAGACTTTTCCAATTAGCCAGGAATGTCATAAAATGTTGGTAACGTGTGCTAAGAGCCGAATTTTTCTTCGACACTTACATTAAAGATTTGTTAAACCAAACTTTTAGGAATATGATATTGGCTGTAAAAGGTCTATAGGGTTCGATTTCTTTGCTACTATTTTAAAATTCAGAAAAAATACCAAACGTTATGTTATTTTAAGGACTATTTTAAACGCAGAAGTTTATCATAGCAATAATTCATAATAGCAGATTAAAGTAGAATTATAGAGAACTTGTCTTATTAAGTAAATACACATTTTTATTGTTGAAATATTAATAAAAAGACTAAAAAAATAAAATTGACGTGATTTATTAATAAGTTATCAAGAAGGATAATAAGAGTGTTGGGTAGATGAAGATCAAGGGGAAAGAGTGGTACATGAAAGCTGATTCGGGTAAAAATGAATTTCAAGATTTGAGAAATTCCTGGAATCAAGCATTTCCTTGAAATCCCTAAAAATAAAAATACACAGTTCAGCTATGTGACCATCCGCCAAAATAATCTTGCACTGGATACGTGCAGGAAGAGAGTCAATTGGTTTCGCTTGAAAAATTTCACTGGGTTGCTGCGCTGAGAACCCATGGCGCGAAATTCAATTTGCGAATCCACTGCGCGTCGAGTTGGCTCCACAGATTCTAGAGTGTGAAGTTTTGTGACCAGAAGAGTACGGTAAACTTATCCTGGTGCTCTTTGAATGCCGCACGTACATTGCGAGTAGTATGCTGAGTCGCATTGTAATGCTGGCCAACGCTATCACCCCCCCCCCCAAAAAAAAACAAAAACAATGCGTATGCAGGGGTAGGCATGGTTTGTAAGGATAGATGTGCACTTGTGTTGATTCATAATGCCTTCCAGAATTTTGAGAGAACCCAGAGAATGCCATGAAAGCATTTTTCGGACCGTAATTTTGCAGATTTCTGGAAATTGTTGCAAGGCTTTCAAGCGTTTCATGTGTATATTCTAACACCCATTTTTTCGAGGGAGAATAAAACCCGATTAATCGGAAAAAGCCACCTGTTGCTGTATTGGCGCGTTAATTGTCGCTGATGAACGGCATTCCGAGAAGGCCCCTATTCAGCCACTTTCTCCGAACTGTCGTTGAGAAGACACTGTTGGTAACCCATTGGTTCATCTCGATTGTCAGTTTCTAAACCAAAGAATATATAAAGTGAGAAGAAGTCTAGCTTCTCCGATACGTAGCTGGGCCAACAAGGTCCCTCTGTATGACAAGAAAAGCGCCAAAGGTTTTGAGCCGACGCATGCGCACATCTTTCATCCATCATAGCGTCTCTAAACTTCAACCAATTTTTTCGCCATTTTTAAAGTGACTGTCACGATATTTGTTTAAATTATGCACCTATGTTAAAATAATAAATTTTACTATTTTTTAATGAATTCGACACAAATAAATATTTTCTTTGTTTAATAAGTAAACCTTTTTCTTCAAAACGTTCATATAAGTCTGAAAAGAACAAAAGCAGACGGGTTTCGAGTCACTCTTAATTAGCTGTTTACATGAGTGGGGAAAGACAAGGTGTTTGTTGGGAGCGGAGAGGAATGGGGTTGCTTACGGGGTAAGGACGGAGGGACCCTCTGTTAGGAGGTAGGTTGTTTTCCTAGCAATACTTCACCACCTCGATGGAGGTAACCGTTACCTCCGGAACAGGTTTACATGGGGGCCTATGAGAACTGGTCTTCTTCTCACTTATATATTCTTCGGCTAAACGGTGGCATGTTCTATTCACCCGAACTCATCGTCATAGCCATCGTTCACCTGTGGCATCTATGGCGCGTGGTGCTCTACATTTTCCACATAGCCTATTTTAGATAGTACCATTTTACATTGCTCTATATACATTTACTACGGCTGCTCGCGATCAGTCTACAAAAGTAGCTGTTTTGCTCGAACATACTCTTATGGAAGTCGATCCGTTTCTGCATTACGGTTGAAATGTTTTTCGATTCCTCGGAAACCCTTTATATACTGTTATGAGTCGCCACCTGCCCTCTTTGATTGGTTATTTTACGATGACATCTAAAGTATATTTTGGAGATTAATGTGACTGGACTGTGTGTATAAACCACAGGCATTTATTTACATCCTCAAAAAAGCTCGAATCAAAATTTAGAACTTTTAATGTTGAGAGAAAATAGAATTTAGAAACTAGAAAATATGATTGAAGCTGTTTTTTTTCTTCAAAATATTACTCCAATCAACATTTTCTGACTAAGCACTTTCTTTACTATACTTTTCTTCTTTGTATACGTGTGGACAGAAATCAAATACCCCAGCATGGCCCATCTAATAACTCTCGAGAAACACTTATTTTACACATTTATGCTTTGTAAAAGCTGAGTAATTCTTTGAAATTCACAGGATAGCGATCCAGTCATCACTGTTTTGCGAAAATAGGGTATAAATCGTTCTTTCTCTTCCAGCAAAAGACCCTTTTTTTAAAAAAATGAGTGGCAGGGATACTAAAAACAAAAGAACTTTTTCTTGTTGGAAGGAAGATAACTTAACCTGTGTTCTTGACACATTGCTTTATAAAAGAGGTCTTGAAATTATAAGTCTCAAACGATATTAGTTTTTCTCTTTTCTATATTAAATAAAAATGTTTTACAACAAACTCTTGTCACATAACATAACTCACTTAAACAGCAGAAATATGTATTTCCCAGAATCTTTTTCGTTATAGCGGGAGGCCAGTAATTTTTTACTCGATATATGGATTATCGTTATTATTAGCATTTTAACAGTAACTTGGAAATGTGTTATAATAGCTGAGTAATATGTCGTTCTTGTTATATCGATGTCTTATTTTGTGTTCCTACAAAAGTCGCAAGATGTTTTCTTACACTTAGTAAATAACTTTTTTTTGTTATTTAACATAATAATTGTTCGTAAAATTTAATGGTTAATTGTTTTCATAAGTCAACTGTTAATAGAAAAGTTACTTAATTTATAATTTAAATAAGTAATCATTATTACAAATATTTTTTCGTTTAGATTAAAATCACTAAATATTGTGTTTAAATAACTGTTTTTAGAATTACCTGATTAAAAATTTCATTCGCTTCAAAATCATACAAATTGGAAATAACGGTTGACATATGCTTTAAGTGCTCAAAAATTGATTCCCATTTTACAGATGTGAATGAGAAGAAACAAATGTGATTCGATAATACTTAAAAGTTTCCTACGAAAAAGGGAAAATGTAATGGTGAGAAACGAAACTAGAAAAAAAGTATCCGAGAGAGAAAAGTGAAAAACAGAACAATAAAAATAATCCCATAGTGACCGGGTGGAAAAAATTAGGGAAAATGGCATTTCCGCGTGCTATGGAGAGGTGTTGAGAATTTAATGTCGTTAACAAGGGAATCAGCATTCATATAAATTGAAGAAGATTGCAAGGCATCAAGATGAACTGATGTGGTGGAAATGATATTGGTTTCGTCGAAATTCAATTTATGCCCAAAATTCCAACAATGTGAAGCAATTGATGATTTCTCGAATTATTGATAACGGACCTATTGTGTTCCTAAAGTCTAAATTTTAAAACGCGTCTAGTTCGTCCGATGTAGTCAGTGACAAGGAATGAGGCTCCAGCGATTAGTAGAAAATATTCAAGAGACTTTTATTTAGTTTTGTTAACAGGTCTAAAAATGACTTTAAAACCAAAATGGAAGAGAGCGAAAAAGTTCTCTGCAAGGATTAGAAGAAGGTTTGGGTTTAGCAAAAGCTGAATCAACTATAGAACTCTACGCTTAGCCTCTAGCGAGTTAAGTTCAGAGTAAAGGGTTAGTGCGCGGAAAGTATGAGATGCATAAATTTTTATGTCGATATGGAATTGACATGAGGAGGGAAGATGTGCTAGTTGGGAAACAAAATCATGGGAATTTTTAACATATTGTTGAGGTGAGATGATATGCACTAAATATCGAGCAAGTTTACAGCTCGGAGTATCAATGTTCGATGTCTAAAAGCAGGTTGAGGAACTTTAAGAAGGGAATGGAAACAATTTAAAATAGAGGAAATGATGTTTAGCGTTGTCCGAAAGAGTACAAGAACTTTTTATTTTATTCTTGATAGCAGTAGAATGAGAAGGGAATTGTGTAAGAGGGAGAAGTTAACATATTCTCAACATAATCAGATTTGTTGAGTTATAGAATTGTTTGTGTTCCAAAAATATTTTACCATGTAGATCAAGAGTTTTCAGCAAATATTTATTTCAAATTTGGTGAAATATTAACTGTGTTGTCATAAAATATTAAATTAAAGAGGTTAAAATAAGTACGAGTGACCTGTAAGGCTTCTCGATCCATACGCTTAATTACATGTCTGAGTTAGCGACTTCTATTCATGTTGCATAGTAACAAAATTTAAATTACCATCGACTGTAATATTTATTTATCACCATGTTTATCAGTATGAATTGTTTTAGTTCTCGAACCTAAGAGCAAGGTAGGCTAACATAAAAAAGTTAACTAATAAAATTAAATCTATGTAAAACTTGCATAATAGTATAAAAAGTTAATTTAAAAATGTGCTCCTTTTCCCTGAACCTTATGAACATACCACCATTACTCTTTTCAACAACACTCGAACCTACTGATAGCACCCTCTGTCACTTAAGGAATGGGAAGGAACAATAGAGAAATGGCACTGTAAACAACTTCCATTTTGTTTTGTTTGTCATCCTATGTGCAGTTAAGGGAGAAAATTAAACAAAATTAAAAATCTTTACCCTAAAACCCCTGTCAACTTCTTTATTTAAGACATTTGATCTAAAAAAAAAAAACACAATTATAAAGCAAGCATTTTTAGTTTCAGCATGCCATTATGTTTCGCAAGTAGTCACATCGAATTAATTTGTTGATTCGAATTTTGGTTCAGCCTGAAAGAAACTAAGTGTTTACTCAATTTTTCTCCCATAATTTTGTAATTTTAAAATAAATTAATAAAATGTAGATATTATGACGAAGTCCCATCATATTTATGGTTAAACTATTGCGTATGAGCTTCGTCCTCATGTCAATAAAATAATATAACATTCAATATAATCCTGAATTAGTTGGATTTTTAACGATAGATAGAAATCCTCAATTACGAGAGTTGTTTTATTGCATACTTTTCATCAATGTCATTTATTTTTGAAAGCTATTCTGTAGACAAATAACTTCATAAATGTGGACAACAAAAATGTGGATTCAAAAAGAGAGGCTGGGAAGCTGTTTTTTTTTTTTTTTCTTTTTTTCTTTTTTTTTGCGCCTTTGTTCATTTAATCATTAGTTTTAAGTTCAGAATAAATAAGTTCATTAATCTGTAAGGACATAATTTCAACACTTCTTTACTGTTGGTAACATTTTTAAAATCACATTCTCCTTTCCACCAAAAAAAAAAAAATTAAAATTAATTTTGGGCAATAACGATTTTTTTTATGTCAATCAAACTCAGGCAAAGAAGTATTTTAACAAAAAAAAAAAGGTAGCCCTACGAAAGGTTAAATAATAAAATGAAGAATTTTTTTTAATTATATGCGTAGGAACAAAGCCAACATTAATGTAACTAAATTTATATTGTACTTGCATATATTCTACAACACTTGCATATATTCTACAACACAACAATTCAAAATCAAAAATGATATTGGTTCTTCAAGTTTCTTATATTGCTTATTTAAGGTAAAGGTAATTTTTGAGAAGGATTATTAAACGACTGTTTGACTTCATGGTAAATAAAAATTAAAACAATTTGTGAAATATCTAAATAGCAGTTTACGGAAACATAAGTGTGTACTTTTAGATTTAGTTTCTTTTTCATTTTACAGGTGTCTCTGAGTTTTATTAAAGTTCATAGCCATGACTGGAATTCTATTGCTCTACTTAAAGGTAAAACAGTCAGTATCCTTTAATTATTTTCAGTGCATTTGGGTCGAGACATCAGAACTAGATCTGCAATAATTCATATTTTTTTCCTCTTAGAATATTTTTCTTTTTGCAGAAAAATCAAATTGTCTCAATATGAAAGGCTTTCAAGAAACGTTTCTGTAAGAGAGGACACTAAAAAATTTGGAAAAGTGAACGCATGAAAGTTAATTTTGCATTTTTTTTCTAATCAACCACACAACAATTCAAAAACATTACAACAAACGAACAACTTCTTCATACGTCAAAGAGCTAAGCAATCATTTAAATGAAGAAAGTTTCCGATGAATTGTGAATGTAAGAACTTCGTTTTCTATAAAAGAATTTGTTCAATTTATAGAAAACTGATCACGCAGTCTCGTAAATAGCCGTGGTTTGCTCTTACTAACAAACCCTTGTTTATGGCACAAGTGTGTAGTTTTATTAATTTAGTTGTTTATTTTTACATTTCCTTCTTTTTTTGTTTAGTTGTTTGTTTTTACAAGTATCTGTTTTAAATTTCTCATAGGTTTAATAAAATTTGACTTTAGGATAGTTCTTGTTTCTCCTGTTAAAATAAAGTAAAATTCGACTGACTTAAAGGGTTATATCACAGATAAAAATAGCTGTTAAATTTCTTTCCAAGGAGCAATTTCTTCAATCAGCAAAATCAAACATACCTTTAAACTTTGACTTAAACTTGAAATATGTGTTCAAAGTCAAGATACTTTCTTCTATCGCTGAACATTGCTAAAACTGTAATCATAATTTCGAATATTCTTCTTCTTCTAAAATCTCTTCAGACGTTGACTTGGATTTTTAGGCATCAAAACAGAATGTCATTAATTTGATTATTAACATAAAGAATATTAAGGATTGAATGTTAAGGAATGATAATGACTTTTACAGCATTCCATTTTTTCTTAGAGATCAAGAACAATAACGCCAAACACAATTTTCTCCTGCTATTAGGAGCCGAAGGAATAGGAACGTGCATTATCTCTCTTTTGGCTATCTTAACTCATGGTCTGTCGCTGTCCCTAATATCCTTCTTCTTCTTCTTCTTCTTCTTTTTTTTTTTTTTTTTTTTTGTATTGTTGTTAGTTTTGCTCTTTCCAACACTGTCTCGTCAAACAGGTCAAAGACAATTATTTTGGATAAATTCAAATGTTTGACTTCGTAAGGCAGCACTTGTTTTTAAGCCACGTAATAAAGCTGCCTTCACTATTCTTATAATTATTCATAATTATTACTTTTTGATGAAATCGCTTTTATGCCTGTGAATTAGGAATATAGAAAATTTCAGTCATTTTACCACTAACTAGAGAGGATAACAAGTGATGATATCACATGATTCTTGATAGTTGAAATTAGCCAGATGGCTTACTCGATGATTCATGAAATGCGATGAACTTTTGAAGGAAATTTTATTGTTACATATTAACTTTTTCCACCGTTGTATATGGACATTAGCAGAACGATAAAGTACTTTAAATTTCTTTTTCCGTTGATTTGATGACCCACTTGCATCTTTTCTATTTACTTCTTTTGGGAAGGAATTATAAGGAATCGTCTGGCTTTTCATTACATCAACAGGATCTTGGTGAAATATAAGTTCAATTATTAATTTTATTTTCATTTTCTTTTTTTTTCTGTTTTGAAAAAGAGTAGCTGCGTTTCAAAAGTTTCCTTCCGTAATTTTTTTTACTTGCTTCAAAATATATTTTGAACTTTATTTTATAACCCCTAGAATAACCGAATTGCCGGCTTATAAGAATTTATGATCTTATTTTAAGAAAACACGAGTCATTTCCACAGACGAGGCACAAGTTGGCTTCTTTTAAGTTTTATTCAGCATTTTATGATAAATTCTTAAGGAACAAGGTTTCTTGGCAGAGACATGGCGTTTGGTCATTCAGGCCGTAGTTTTGCTAGCAGTTACATCATGAAAAAGCCACGCATTTTAAATGGCTTCCGCTACTTAAACAGGGTATCTGAAAGGGTAATTGGTTGCAAGAATATCCTTAATTTAATCAAACGTCATTCAAACGGAAAAATGTAAAGATTTTGATTCGTTCCAAAGATGACGCTTTTCTAACGATGGGGAATTTTCGGGTTTTTCTTAATGCGTATTTTTCTAAGAATAATTACCCATTAACTTCAGAAATTAATCTCTTAATTGGCATCTTGACTTTTTAAGGCTCTTTGTGAAAGAACGATTTCTACGTCTTAAAATTAATAAGAGAAATCTATTTTAAGCTTATGATTTAATATAGAAAGATTGAGGCATTCTGTAATATATATATTGGAGGCATGATTCAGGGAATGAATTATTTACTTCCTTGATGATAGTTTATACATGAATGTGACGGGAGATGCGACTTTTAAGCAGGAACTCATCCATGTAATGGCGAAGGGACCCTTCATCATCGATAAAGATTATCCGGGCACTCAAGACTACGTGAGTTTCTACGTCTCCAAGATAAACTGCAATGGAACTTATGTTGTGAGTAACTGATTCATTATACGCTCATTCCATTTCAAAAAAACTATGTTTTTAACAGGAGCCTAAAAACATTTGGTTAAGAAATTTGCTTTAAAAAATCTACGTTGCTTGACTTCTATGTTGGATTCTAAATATATATATTGAACCAATGGGTTACTTTAACGTCGTGATGGAAAAATTGCCTATGATTTTGTGACAAATTATTCAAAAATATTTTTATCAAGCAGAAGGTTTTTTAACATGAAATATTATTATCGAAAATATTTATTAATGGTAGTCATCATTTTTGATAATCTCGGTACTAATAGTTTTTTTCCCAGCCTGCTATGAATCATTTTGCTGGATAAGCACTTAGCACGACGGCTTGTAACCGGTGACGACTTTACATTATTAAATTTAGCAAAAAACGATATAAATTTTCAACACTGCAAAAGAAAGGTTGGCTATACATAAAGTATTGTTTAATTCGTGATGGTCAAACTTTATCGCAATCACAATTTCCCCATCTATCAGCCTTCAATTTTATTGTATTCGAACTTGAATTTTATTTATACTTGATTTTACATTATTTACAATAGAAAAATTTTAAAAGCGAAAGTATCAGCAAAAGAAACACATAGTTTCTTTTACCTTACAATATATTCTTTGACGTCGTGAAATTATCAACAATGATTTTACTTGTGCTAACCTAATATAAATACTTAATGAGAGCATGCAATGAACTCTTAGTAAAACTCACTTTTGTTTAGGTAGGTCTTTACGCAAGTAAATCACTTACTCAATTCCTTGAAAAGCTCTTTCTTTGGTCTTCAAAGGGAGTCAAGCTCCTGAATCCGTATTTGAAAAAAAATTGGTAGAAGAAATGATATTTTGCTTTCATTTTACAGATATAATTCTATCGCATGAGTTTTCGCGATCATTTGGTTTTCTGAAATGCGATAATAGCAGCTCATTCTAGTTTTTATATCTTATGAATGGGTGGAGTTCTTTTGGACACAATCTTATATTTTTTTCCTTTCATTAAAATTCTCACTACCATCCATAAATTCGGACGATCATCTGAATGGGTGTTACTGACATAATATCAATTTATTCTTTCGAGTTATTTGGAAAGTTCATTAAAACTAAAAACATATATATTTAGAAGACTCCTACCACTTATTTCAAACGGAAATCTTTAATCTAAAATAAAGGCTTGCAAAAATATACGGCACAAATTTTTTTTTCCTCGTACTGCGCAGAACAGAATTTATCGATTATGAGAAAAACAACTGATGGAAAAATGACACTTTAATATATGGAAAGAGTCGATGTAGAAAAAAAAAATCACAAATTGAATAATGAAATTATTGTACTAATCAGAGTATTAATGGATTTGTAAACTAGACAGCAGAATGAACGGATTCATCTAAATTATATTTCAGAGAGTATCAACACCATGGATTCTCCATGTAGCAGAAAATTCTCGGGAAAATGAGGTGGAACCCGTTATTTTAGAGCATGACTTTCAACTAAAGCAAAATGAAATATCTGACTGGTAAATTCTATATTTCTTTCTGTCCTGAAGACATTCAAAATGTGATTTTATTACTTGATTCTTTTAATCCTTTACTATGATGGGGAACCATCCTTAAGAATTCAATAAATAAATTGTAGATTTGGAATTCTGCATTTATTAGAAACTTTTAGTTATGTTTAAAGCAATGAGTTAATAAATAAGTTTTCTGAAATTCGACCAATTTGTAAATTACATTGTAATTAAACATTGCAATTAATTCTAAAGATGCAAAAATTAAAAAAAACATTAAAACATTTTACCTTTCGTTACATTATAACATTAACATTTCGACAAATTTCTACAATAAACTATTTCGAGGCCTTATTTAATATTTTGAGAGAGAAAGAGGTTTATCTGAGGAAGTTAACTTTTGAGGCTGATTCCACGTCTTCATTCAGAGTTGAAACAAAATAGTCAATTAATTTAAAGTGAATTTTTCGAATATCAGAACCCAATCTCAGAACCATAAAATTCGACCTTTATTGTAAACCAATTGATACTATAAGCATTATAATAAAACTATTTTTCGACATAAATTTTCTCAATTGTTTAGAAAATACAATTATTTACTCGGAATTTTCAATTGATTTTTGATATTTCTATAAATATTTGAAAAATCTTTCCTTTCTGTGAAAGGGAAGTTCAATTACTTTTTAAACATTTAGAGTTTATTTTTAATGAAATAAAAATTTATATCATTTTGATTTTGAAATATTAAGTATTCAAATGTGTAATCCAAAGTAGCAATAAGAATAATTTGTTTTAAAGTTTTCAAATTTCAGGTAAAAAAAGTTTATTCTCATAAAAATCTATTCTGTTATTCACATTCCAGATTGAATAAATTATTTTATGTGCTCAAGAAGATACATTATTATCATACTTATTAGATACATTGCTTACGCTTTTATCAAAATTAAGTTAAAAATAAGAGAAACCTGAAATGTGTTGACTTAAGTTTTTAGAATTATATAAACACAGATGTTTTGAAGGTAACACACTTAAATATTAAAATGCACTTTTTAAAGAATTCAATATGTTGTTTCCTTTTTTAAACCAAGACTCACACTCTTTATTCCAAATTAATTTCAATAGATTTTTTTCATATAACTTTGATATCAATTTTATTTTGTGTAGTTATTTGTGAAATATGGAATAACTTAATCTCCCAGCATTTTTTAAAGCAAAATTTTTTGAATGTAAGGCAAATGGTTAGGAAAATGAGCTTTTATTAAAAGTATTGTTGAGGATGTCTACAATCTTCATTAAATAATGCTCACATATTTCGATATTTGTGTTAATAAAAAAATTTAAAAGTTTAGAAGTTAAACATTTAAATTTCCTTTTATTTTCAATAAAAATTCATCGATTCTCTGACAATAAAAAATTAAAACAAATATGTAACTATATTAAGAGGAAGCTATGCTCAAGTAGGAAAAAAAAATACAATCTCCATAATTCGTGGTGGAAGGGACCGAATCTACCTCGAAATTTCAAAAACTCGAATTATCGAAAACTTAGAATTTAAGATATATTTAAATAAATAGAAAGAAAGCAATTTTTAAATTTCAGTATTTAATAGAAAAATATGTTGTATTTAATTTCTTTTTAGTCACATTATAGATGATCAGGGTGCATTTACTGCATTACACCAAGTTACAATATTCATCCTATTACTGCATCAGGTTAATAATACTTTTAAATAATTGTCTACTGTTTTTTATTTAAACACACTGTTCACATGTTTCAGTGCTTAATACACAAACTTGTTTTCAACATTTAGTCCTAGTATAATGTTCGTTAAACCAATCGTTAGTAATCATGCAACGCGTTGTGTGGTCACTGTTTGGGAGCAAGACTGATTTTTCTTCACTTACCCGGATTCATGGGAAACTATCGAGACTCAACTGTAGTTACCACTTTACCATTTAAGCGAACTCAGTCATATTATCCATGTTATTTTATATTCGGAAGATATGATTTTACTTTTCAGTGATATCAATAAATGATACAAAAAGAGCCTTATTCTGAGAATAGTTTCATTACGCTAAAGCATAAAAAAAGACAATCTCATGTTTTTGCCAAACTTTCAAAGCCCTCACCCCTTTAAGTCTCTTATATAGAATGATATTTTTGATTTCGACACTTAAGAGAGTAGTATAAACAGGATGGAAATTAATGCAAAATGTTTTTGTGCAGCGAGATCTACCAGGTGTCTGTGTCGACGAACAAGAGGAGAGAATTCGTATCCCTCTCAGTCTTTCTTTCGGTTCGACCCAAGTTGGCGATGGGAAGAATTCTTATGGCACTCTGTGTTCTCATTGGACTCTACTTACTCATCATATTTGAGGTAAACCTTCGACTTTCACCAGCAAGTACCATTTTCAAAGGTTGCAATCATTACACTTCATCTATATCTTAATAGAAAGTGTAGATACGTTACTGTGAATGACCGAAATGGGCGGTAGCTGACTTCCACCGGTGAATGATGACAATCACATAGTCGCTTTGGTAAATATCCGAAATATATACTAGGTCTAGTTAAGAGCCACTGCCCAGTATGCGGTATGCCCTACATCAATGTTTTTTTAAGTTCAAGTACCATTGCCCAGTATGCATTTAACCGGTACTCCGGACACTGGTGTTTCTCCTAATCTATCCTCAGCAGATATTAAAATATTAAATAAATTTGATAATATCAAGGAATAAATTAATATCAGATCGGATATAACAAATATTTCGGACATTGACTAAAGCGACTATGTGATTGTTGAGATTCAGCGGTGAAAGTCGACATTCTCTTGATCTCGGCCAATCATGGTCATATATATTTAAAAATGTCACTTTTCTTTATTTACTCATTTCTTAATTTGTTTGACATAGATAAACAAAAATGTTAAATTAAGCACGTTTTTTTTAAAAAAAGTTTTAGTTAGTTTGTAAGACGAATGATTTGTTACAGAGCAACACTCATTTTAAATTTAATCACCCACTATTAAAGATTCATTGTTTGGTGCAGCATTTCCTCTTAATTTAATTCAGTTGAAAATATTTGCAATTTAAGTAATAGAATGAAAGTTCACATAGAGACTGTCAGAACAATAATAATACGAAATAGTAAAAATAAAAAAGATGATAAATGAGATGATGAATAAATAAAATAGTTTATTGGAATTTGTACTTATGATAACTGCTATTACTCACTTAACTGAAACTTTTTGATTCTATTGAAAAAACTTTACGTGCTCTTATCATTTAAGGTCAAACGCCACAAACTTTAGCAACATTGTTTACTTTATTTCATCATTGTTAAGGTAAATATTCTAGCCTTGGTAAAATCATTGTGATTGGATATTTTAACCAAATACTTTTTTGTTAATATTCAATTTTCTTGTCATAAAATTATTGTGTAACAGAATTGTATGTGTGCAACAGTAAACTGAGGAAGAATAAAATAAAAAGATTCAGTTTTAATTATGGTTATTGATTTTCTTTTATTTTGCTATAGATTGTTCATCGCACTTTGGCTGCCATGATAGGTGCTACAGCTGCTATTTCTTGCTTGGCTATAGTGGGAGAGGTTTGTTCACTATATTTACATATCTTTTTAAAAAATCAGCAATTATATGGTTCACCACATTCTCTTTGCTATGAAGTTAATCATAAGAGGTTTTCTACTCTGTAAATTTTCCTCCGAGAACACATTTGAGAATGTAGGTTTATTCTGATTCATGAGTTATCTCGTCTTCTGTGTTAGGTCCTAGAACTAAGAATTGAGCAATGATTGCTGTAAAACTGATATGAATAAGCTGTTTCACTGAAAATATAAAAATATCATAGCAAACAGGAAATACGTAATTAGACCTAGAAAAAAAATTTAAATTTTTAAAAAGGCGAAAGTTTAAAAAAGCATTATTCTTTATAAAAAGTTTTCAAAATTTCATTTCAATATCCCACAAGTGATCCATCCAAATAGATTAATATTTTAGAAAAACGAAAACATTTTGTTAAGCTATATGTTTTTCTGAAATATCTTTGTACCAAAGTGAATATGTTGAATTCTCGTCTTGCTATCATATCAGAAACATCTGTGACTGTTCGGTGACTGTTTATAAGTCAAAGCCTAACACATGCATGGCTAGAAAGCCGTTTATAGACTTTATCCTTCATTCAGACATTATTTCATAACAGTAAAGTCTACACGTATTACCAGCATTTATCGGGGGTGACTGTTCATAATCCAGAGCCCAATTCATACTTACAAAAACTGTTTACTACAGTGGACAGTTCAAATTAAAATATCAAAGTTATTTTATAAAAGCTACAATTTGTTTAGAAGTTTACTTAATAAATGAATTGATCCAGTGTAAAGGTCATACATCCAAACTTTTTCACAATCATTCGGCAAAATGCTATTGCTCACAAAAAATTTATAATAACCAAGCAATTTTATCCGCTAGTTTTGCACTTTAGTACAAAACTTTATTTTTTTTTAAAATTCCAATTACCGTCAATTTTTACATCATTAATGTCATAGTAGCACATTTAAAACGCGTAAGTATAAACAAAATAATAAGATGGTTACGCGTTCTTTGATTTTGTTTATGCTTAACCTCAAGATAAGTAACGCTTCGGAACAGTTCCGAATTTGTTATAATATTTGATTTGGACTGATTCGGTGTGGGCATTCAAATCTGAAACTCCTAAAGCTGCACATTTGTTTAAATTTGACATTTCTTTTTGTCGAAATGTACATGTTTAGAAATGTTATGTAACAGGGATAACGTAAATGTTGTGACAAACTACAAGGAGAGTTAGAACATATCATCAATACAAAAAATGCGTAGAAAATCACTCCCGTAAGTGTCGTCGTACGGGACTAGGGACGCTTACCCTGTTATGACCTCTTCCAAAGCACAAAAAGAAGCAGTTCATTATAAGGAAGCGTCACTAGCAGTTTATGATTACATTTCGAGGCATGGTTTCATATGCCATTTTAATTCGGATAATGTTCCCTAATCCTCCTAGAAGTTTGTCGCAACATTTATACGAACCGCTGATATATATAACGTTTTTAAACTTGTACATTTCGACAAAAAATTAACTAAAAATATCCATAAAAGAAAAGTGTAGCTTGGAAAGGAAAACCGATTGAAGATTTGAAATCAGCAATACGAAAATACAAAGTGATATGATACGAAGTTCGATTAAAAAAAATCTCATGCAACAAAAAAGAAAAAAATGTTCCTATGTGTTATTCCTGTAGAACGTGCAATAAACACTCAGTGAAATTCACTTTTGATTAAGTTGCGTTGAAAGTTAGCAAACATCATTGATGTTATATTTAAAATATTTTAAAAACAGTATCTACCAGTTTTATTAAATGTATAAAACAGTATAAAACAGTTTTATTAAATGTTACTAAATTTTGTAATCTTAAACTTAGGCTAAAAATTCATCGACTCGAAAATTCGAATGGACTAATTGAAATTTTTTAGAGATTTCTGAAATTTGCACAAGATGACCGAATTTCAGCGCACGTTGTTATGAAGTTATTAAAGAGACATAGAATTTATAGCACACTTATAAAATATAGATATGGCAAATACCAAAGTGTAGAACAAACGAAAATATTTTTTAAAATAATATTGTTGTAAAGTGTCTAACTTTCTCAAAGATTAATTTTGTTTTTGTTTCCCCCCCTTTTTTCCGTAAACTCACGAAGTGAAGTTGAGTGCACGTCTCAGTTTGACTTTTCTATTTATCACGAGATTTTATGTCGATTTCTTCCCTTATCGTGAGTGTGTAATTTTCTTTTAATCTTTTGGTAGCTGATAAAGCCCTGTATTGTAGTGATGAAACCTCTATATATGTTTTTGAAGAACTAAGTATATGTGAGGAGAAGATTAAAAAAAATAGAGGAGTCTTAAATCAATGTATTTCATCAGCTTAAAATTGTAAATTAATTTCGATACTACATTGGAACATCCTATTCAGTGCAGACAAATGGCGAACATTATAAAGGAGCTCTGAATAGGATGCTCCGATGTAGCATCGAAATTCATTTACAATTTTAAACTGTTGAAATACTTAGATTTTTGAATTTGAAAACTGTCTTTTATATTTTTTGAAACATAATTATTTTTGTACACTTTAGACACAAAATTATAAAAAATGAAGTATTTAAGCAAAATTGATTTGATTATTAAAAATTTCTCCTTATCTAAATAAAAATGTTGCCTGAAATGTATTTAATAGGTGATTTGAAAATTTCAAATGAAACTAAACAATGTTTGGAGACATTCAATTGTGTTTAAGTTATAAAATTTCTGACTTATCCTGATTTTTACGTTAATAGTTTTTGAATACTGAAGTTGACCTTTGTCGCGCATATAAAGTGTTAAGTTTGGTAATACAATAAAATAAATGATCTCATAGCACTACATTATTATTTGTGTTTTTTATAAACCGGTACAAATTTTTAATAAAGATAAACAATGTAAAAAAAAGCACAGATATGCCAACGTATCATGGTTTCCATTCTATATCGAAGAACCGTTGTCGAAACACAGAATGAAGGAGACCTCTAGACACGGAATGAAGAGTTCCTCTATCATTCTGTGTTTCAACACTGACGAGTATTTTTTCTTATAGAACTAAAACTTTAAATATATAATAATCTAAGGCGTGGTGTTATTTATACTTTTTTGATGTGGTTTTGTTTTAATGATACATAACACAAATTTAATCTTTACTTAAAGACTGTAAACTTCATGATACATCAGAAGTTGTTTCGTGAATTGGATATTCCTTCGTAAGTCAGATGTGTGACTCGAAAGATAGTCAAGTATTGACACAAACGAGGTTTCGAGTGAATATTTGGGGTGGACATAAACGAAACTTAGACATAAAACTTAAATCAATATATTTTGACACATTTTAGGATACCTTTTTCCGAACACTACTGGATTAAAATTTTCACTCAATTCAAGCCAATAAAAATTTTATAGCAAAATATTCTTATAAATTGGTTTGTCATGAACAACAAACTGTTTGCAGAGACCATCTCTGGCTGAGGTGCTGACGTGGGTGGACGTGGAAACGCTCTGCCTCCTCTTTGGAATGATGGTACTGGTGTCCATTCTCTGTGAGACTGGATTCTTCGACTACGTCGCCGTTCTGGTATGTATATGCACAACAATCTTGAGTTATTTTCAGCTCCTCCTAGCGATGCGGCGATTTCACGCATGCTTAGGTGAAGCTCAAATATGGTTTACGGAACTCTGACGATTTAATATCGGACCTACCATAGCAAAGTAGGTGATTGGGGAGGAAAACACAATTTATTTGTTAAGTAAGCATTCCATCAGAACAAGATTAATATTCACACGAACTATAGTATTTGACAGTTTCCTTCCTTGCTCTGATCCTCATTCATAGCTCAGAGCGTATTCCTATCAGAACAGGGCCTGTTTAAGAGAATCTGATGTTAGAATACTTATTAAAGGGTCCCAAAATTATTATTGACTTAAAAAATTGCATTTATTTTACTAATCACATCTATTATCTTTTGCTAATAACACGTCTCTACACTATTGTACACTGTATGTACGATTTATAGGGAACCCTATTTTGAACTATTCGCCTCAACGTCTCGATGATGCACCAATCAGGTTCTAAATTTGTTTGATAAGTACCCAAACTCTGAGTATCTAATGGTGGCTGCCAAAACAGAAAAATCATGGCAGGGTGTATTTCCAAGCCGTATAAAAAAGTATTGAGGAACTCATGTCATTTACTAGGTTATCGGCATTCAAAACGGGCTTAATTTATGTAGACAATAGTGTATGCTATAAAATTAGTCACAAAAACACATTCTCTGTATGCATTGTTTTTCATCTCTGTAGCGCAGTCGGTTTCGTTCACTCCGCTGGTGGAGAGCCTAGGGTTGTGAGTTCGATCCTGGCTGCCGAATAAACAGCCGGCGTTGTATACGCACGCTGATTCTGACGTGGCTGAAAGTCCTTTCGATAGTTGTGTTGTGGAAGTGACGTTGCCTTAGGTCGGTTGACTGGGCTCAAAATTGCTATAAAACGATAACGTCCTGAAAAACGGGTTAATTTAAAGCCTTAAATTTTTGAATGAATCGAAATACATTGCAGTTACGTTTTCACAGCAACAAAAGTAAACATTGACACATGTGCGTCATTCATTTTGATGGATCTTCTTGGGAAAGGTTATTATGAAATTGAACTAGCAAAACGTAACCTTGAATAAAGTGTAAAATTAAAATAGGAAAAAAAATCTTAAATTAAGGCCCTCTTGAATTTGGAGGTCTTGAACAAATGCTCCTTCGTTTGTTTTCAAGCCCTTTGATTTCTGTTGGCCCGAGTTCAGTGTCTTGGAGACAAAGATTCTAAAAATATGTATTCAGGGCGAGAATTACAAAATGCCTTAATAATCTAAAAAAAAGTAATTTTTTTTTGTCTCTTACATTTGAAAGAATACAATGAAGGAATTCCTTAAAATTTTTATAGAACATCATAAAATTGATATTTAAGTCCCTGATAATAATATCTATAGAACAGTAAATCAGTTCAGCTCATGTGATGCATTGTAAAAAGTTAATAGATTGCTAAGCTAAGTAGTTATGTGAATAATTTCCATTTCAGACATTCAAAATGGCACGAGGCAGAATTTGGCCTTTAATAACTGGGCTTTGTTTAGTCACTGCCGTACTATCTGCGTTTCTAGATAATGTTACGACAGTTCTTCTTATGTCTGCTGTTGCCATCAGGTGATTTTAAATATGTTTATTTTATTATAACATTTTTAGGAATAATAAAGAAAAGATAAGATTAAGCTCAGATTTCTAATGTTTAATTTATTATAATCGAATAATATAGTAACATAATAACTTATGGGAAAATAGTTTCCTTTTTGTATACGAAATGGCCCCTGGGATAGGAAGAAAATCTACAATCTTAAGTTCTTCAGAGATTTTAGGTTGTACGAATGTCCTTTTTTTCGGAAGTTTGAATATTGTCTTAATTTCTATTGCTAAAAACCACGTGTTTGATCAATACGCGACACCTGACAGAAATGCTGCTGAAATAACAATGTTTGTTATAACGTTGCTACAGCGTTGTTAATTTACGAGACACACGAATTGACGAAGAATTGGACGAAGGATTGGTATGACTGATGCATAATTTGGGCTCTATGTGTACAGAATTTGCCTATATTTTGAAATATTGAAATTCTTTATGAAATTCAAGTTCCGTTGAAGTTTATTTTACTCAAATTTGATTAACATTTATTTTAAAAAAAAATTATACTAAACAATAAAATATCATCACATTTATATTAAATATAGCAACATCATACTACTCACAGCATTAAACTAGCCTCCTTTTTAATCCGTTCCTGAATGGGATTCGATCAAACAACAACCTAGTTTAAACATTTGTAGAATTAATGCACTTGAAATAGCATTTTAATGAATTTGCAAAGAAGCGTCTAACCCCTGATCCAAGCCAAATGTTTAGTGTTTGAATGTTGTTTTTATGAACCACGAGAAAAAAAATATTTTGTAAAGAATTAGTTCACATTCAATCGAATAAAGACTCTTTTTAAACATAATTTAAACTGGCTATCGATCATCATTGCCTTTAAAATCATTCTATATTCATCACAGATGACAGAATTGACTAAATGCGAAGAGACTGGGAAGGTCAGAGAGAAGGTGTGCTTTGAAAGGAAGAGGATATTTTTCAAATGAAACTGAAAGCAAGAACAATGAATTGAATTGAAAGCAAGCACATGAAATCATGTTACTGCAATAGTTTGAAAAAACTTTCATTTAATGGTTGAACTCACTTCAATACGTTTTGTACATGTGTTTCATTTTATTTCATAACCGCCGTTGTACAACCCGACCCTATTTTGAGTTCACGTGTATCAAGGCTAAACTCTGAAGCTTTATAATTTTGAACCCAATCCAGAAGACATTTGGACCAAACACTGGGAGGAACTAGCCTTCGCGGAGGACCTTTCGATGGAAATACCCGATTTTGCGTTGTATATTGAGGAAAACCTTGAAAGCTCCCGAAGTTTTCCGAAGACAAGAGGTCTCTAATTGATAATCTATGGTCCGTCTACCACTGATGATATTTTATGCCAAAACTGTGGTCGCTGCGCTGTGTCCTGACAGGGCGCTGTCTTCATCGACACCACTTTATCGACAGACCATTTCATCGACTATGTCATTTCGTCGACAAGTAGTTTCGTCGACAGGGTCATTTCGTCGACAGGGTTATTTCGTCGACAGGGTAATTTCATCGACAGCGTCATTTTATCGACAGGGTCATATCTTTGCCAAGGCTATTACGTCGACAGGGTCATTTCATCGACAGGGTCATTTCTTCAACAAGGTCATTTAGTTGATAGTGTCATGCGTAATTCTGAAACTATTTTAGATACTTAATCTAAATATTTTTATTATTAATTAGAAAAATGCTATTTTTTAATTTTTAAAATAAAGTAAAATTCTTTATTGCTGTGTATTGATTAACACTAAAAGAAATTCGCTTTTTAAATTAATTGATAAATAGTTGAGAAGCGTTTAATCGAGAACAGTTGATGCATCAAAATCTACTTTTCTATATCATAATAGATTAATCCTTCTTTTCAGGATTGTCTTCAGAACATTACTAAGCATGATATCCGGTCAACAGTTCATATAGTTTGACGTTAGCAATCAAATCAAATTTATAAAATAAGATATTTTAAGAATTAAAAGTAATAAAGTTTCAACATTTTTCATACACTTTAACAAAAACATAGACTTTAGTCTAATTCTCACAGAAATGAAAATAATCATAGGCGGAAATAATTATATCTGCATAAGTAAAAAAAAAGGTTTTTTTTATGGCTGAGAAGTAATTTATTAATGTTTACTTTAATTGCAATTTTAAACTTTTTATTCAGCATCTTTAGCATTAGGACAGAAAGAATGAATATACTTATTCGAACATTCGAACTAAATAATCGAAATCGAACTTAGTCTTAGTTTCATTACCACTATTAGAGTTTTCTAGGAACTAACTATAAGAACGCAAACATGATGTTTAGGTGAGACTCTTACAACATTAAAGTGCTACTCACCGAACTAAAAATGTTTAGAAGCATAGGCGTAAAGCGTGTTAAGTGTTTGCTCTTCACAAAATAATTTTTTCTATGGATAGTGAATTTAATAATAATATTATTTATTAAATTCTAATCTAATATTATTAAATTATACTCTTATTATTCTAATTGAATAATAATAATAATATAATTTAATAAGAATAATAATAGTATCAAATAAATGATGAATTAATTCCTTCTTATTTGCAGGATATAAATTAGACACATTTTGTTTAAAAGAAAGTGAACAAAAGATCAAAGCTGGAATTTAAACGTAATAAATAATTATTTCTACAAAAAAAAAAAAAGAAAAATCTTGCAATTAAAATTTGACCAATTATTGAGTAGTTTAAGTGCTCAAATTTTTAACTGGTTTTCTGTACAGGAAACGGCCTGTCGATGAAATGACCAAGTCGATGAAATGTCCTGTCGATGAAGTGATTGTCGATGAAATGAATGCGACCCTCTATTACTACCTGTAAGATGAACTACTTTTATAAAGAGAAGATGGCACAATTTTCATTCCTCATTTGCTTAGGTAGCACCGTGAAGGTACGATATTTTTTCAACGTATGCTTTAATAAATATTTAATTGAAGGTATCTCTCTTGACTTTGTTTCTTCAATAACACCGTAATCATGAAATAATTTGGTATAATATTTTTCATTCGAAAAATGATGATACCAGAATCTAGGTTTCTTTATTTATTTATTTGTTGTTGTTGTTAATTTATATTAATTTTCAAATCTTTTAAATGAAATGTCAAGTTGAGAAAAATAACCGTTTTTAGCACTTTCATGTTTGCAAAAGCCTCTCGTAATATTTGTGTTTTGTATCAAGAGGATGCCATAGTTGAAGGAACCAACCTTGATGGACATGCCATGTTTAAAAATGATTTCAAAGACGCGCCTTGTTCTTACCCTCCAGTTTAGTTTGGTGAAGAGCAAATAAACTAACTTTTGCACGAAAATTTGAGTCAAACAAAAAAAGGAGCTGGTAGAAAAAGTTAAATGCATTTTAAATTTCTAAAACATTGAAAAATAGCGGGGAAATAATTTAGAAACCTATTATTATAAATGAGATATTATTAACTTTGTAGCTCTCAATGTATTCTTAAATTTTTTTTACACACCAGGTTGTGTGAAACGATGAACGTTGATCCTAAACACATGCTCATTTCGTTGGTCATTTTTTCAAATATTGGTGGGGCGGCGACACCCATTGGAGATCCACCCAACATCATCATCATCAATTTTAAAGGAATTGCCAGCAACGTAAGTACATTTGGAAACATTCTTTGAAATCCACATAAAGAATAAAATACTTACAATAAATACTTTCGAAAGACGAAGGCTTTAGAGCAACATTTTCAACCTTTTTTTTTTTTCTTTCGAGTTATACATCGCCAAAACTTTTACAAATTTATTTTTGACCTATCCTTCATAACATACGCAATTTTTGAATATTAAAAAACTGATATGGTCACTAAAGATATTTGAAGGATTTAGAAAGTAATCCCAATGAAGTTATTGAACAAACACTCCAAAACATATAATGAACATCTGAATTTTAAGAACAAAATAATTTTAATCAAAGATTCTTCCATATTATATAATAAATTATGGAATCATATGAATTATTTAAACTGAGTTAGATTATTACGCTTGCTGCAAAGATATTTAATGCGTCAATTCTTGCTGTTTTGTTATGTCCAGGTTTTTTCTTTTCTTTTAGTTTTCTGCTCTGCAAATCCTTTCAGGTACTAAATCATAAAAATAATCAGATAGAATATTGAATGACTTTTTTCACATTTCGTGATGAGTCATGAAATACTCTGCCCCCCCCACCCATAGTCGGCGCCTATGCAATAAAATTACTGCTACTAACGTGACGGACAAAAGGTGCTTATACTTGAGATTTATCCATCTCTAGCAGCGGTTAAGAATTGCTACGATAGTGAATTTAATTCTGGGTATGGCCATTTTTGAAAAATCACCCTAAAAATTTAAATGTACCCCCCGTGGGGTCTCACTTTGAGAAATATTATTTTAAAGGGAAACTACGATACAAATGTTGTACGCCGAATTTGATATCAGACTTTGGCAAGATCTAAATACAATTAAACAAATAAAAATAATAAATCTTATACTATAATACGAGGAATGGTTGACAAGTCGAAAATCGCCCCAGAATTAATAAACTCCGGTAAACTTGGGGGTCTGGGGTTTTTGGCCACGAGAAATCGATTGGCGCCGGTTTTGAAGCGCTACGGTCGAGCAGTTCGGAGTTACAGATAGGATATTTTCAAACTTTATTAGTTCTGTATTAGTCTGTTTGTAATCACAATATATCGCCCCAGAAGCCTCGCCCACGAAACTCGGCACATAATTGTGTTTTGACATAATGAAGAAGTATTTTTTTTTCTTTTTAAAAAATTTGGATTAATTTTTTAGTTATCAGTCATTTTGTAAGAAAATCTATACTTTTTCGTCTTCAAAGTGCCATATTCAAAAAACATATTAAAAAAATACATATCTCTTATAAATGTATGCTAATGCGAACCTTACAATTGATATATTAATTTTCGACAACTTAAACCAATAATATACGAAGGAATAAATAATTTAATTGTAAGGTTCGCATTAGTTTACATTTATCAAAGTGAAGAAATGTTTAACTTTTGTATTAAAAATGTGGCAACATATTAGATACGTAAATAGAACGCTTAGCTGTCGTTGTTCATAATTGTTATAATAAGTCTTTCCACGATTTAAATTCTTACAATTTTCTTTGTCTATTGCCTAATAAGTTTCAAGCGGTAACGTGCTGCCATCTATAGCCAATATGGCGAACTAATAAAGTTTGATGACCACACGATTATTTTTAAATCACAAAATTAAGGTAAAACAAATATAAAAGAAAAAAATAAGGATAACTTTGATATTTATACTAAATTTTCTTTTGAAAAAGTACGATTCTAATTCCACTGCTTTTTATTAAGGGAAATTTGTTAATGAAATTTTGAATTTAGCGCTCGTTCGTTATCTAAAAAGATTCGTTCTTTTTGATTCGTTCAAAATTCCAATTTCCAAATATTCGAATTTTCAAAAAAGCATTTAAGGAACTGATTTCGATTTCAAATCACCGTCAACAAAGTCCGACATTTCAACATTCATCAGATTTCAAGCTACATTTTCAACATGCAGAACGCACCTCTACATGAAGTTCTTCAAGGAGCCGGAATTTTGGAACAACAAGCGATCAACTCAATTCTACCCGCAAATAGACAACTAGAAGATACCGTCATTGTCAGAATGCTTCTCCATTACGCCGAACAAGCTTACCCGACCGTCAAAGTTGCCGTACTTCACCCTGAATTTGTCGCACGCTTCTACGTTACAACAGCGGATGGCGCTTATGAAGGAATGGCTCTTCTCAACGATATCAGCGACCAGAACAAGGCTTCCAACTATCTATACGGCGTTCAACAAGGATTCGACGTGACCCGACTCCTGCTGCGAAATGCTTCTTCATAGATGGACCAGGAGGAACCGGGAAGACATTCGTCTACAGCACGCTGTATCGCATCGTTACCGGAAGGCTTAAGAAAGTGAAATGCATGGCTTACACCGGGATAGCAGCGATTCTTCTACCGAGTGGTCAAACAACGCACCGAACATTTGGCTTGAAAGTCCCGCTTACATCCGACTCAAGATCATCCATCAAACCAGGATCACCGAAGGCGAACGCACTCAAAAGAGCCCACTTGTGTCTGATGGACGAAGCTCCGATGATGTCAAAATACGGCTTGCACAACATCGACGAACTCCTACGCGCGATTTGCAACAACATTCCGTTTGGAGGCAAAGTCATGGTGCTTGGTGGCGACTTCCGACAGTGCTGTCCAGTTCAACAACGTGCCAACAAAAGCGAAATACTCGACCTCCTTTTGATCAAGAGAAGCCATCTGTGGCAACACTTCAAGACTTATTCGCTCGAAAAGAACATGCGCGTTGATCCCGAAGAAGAAGAATTCGCGAAATACCTGCTAAAGCTCGGCGACGGGGAACTCGAAGTGAATGAACTCGGCGAAATAGAAGTCCCAGAAGAAATTCGCTCTGGTGGTAACCTCATCGATGAAATCTTCGGACCATGCCTCAGAAGTGGGAACTACGAAGCAATGAAGAATCGCGCTATTCTTGCACCATTGAACGACGATAAGGACAAGATCAACGAGCAGATTATCGCTATGCTTCCAGGCGAAGAGAAGACATACACAAGTTTCGACTCGGTAAAGGATCAACATGAAGGGGGAATTCAATTCGCGCCTGAATTCCTGAACTCGATCAACATCGCCGACTTGCTTCCACTCAATCTGAAGCTCAAGAAGAACGCCATCATCATGCTTCTCCGAAACTTGGACGTCTCTGAAGGAATGTGCAACGGAACACGATTGATTGTCCCCGAACTTTGCAACAACATCATCAAGGCTAAGATCATCACCGGTGAACACGCAGGCCGACAAGTACACCTTCCAAGGATCACGCTCGACTCCAGCAAAGCTAACTCGAAGATTTAAATTTTCAATTGTGATTTATCAAAACAATACATGCCATAAGAAAATTTGTGAAACCATTGGTGAAAAGATAACAGGTTAAAGTGCACCATTGTAACCTATCTAAACAAAGTTAGAGTTTGGAAAGGGAACTATTCTATACAAAGGTAAAGTTTGAAAAGTCATAGGAAATAAAATATAATTGATAACAAAAAATTATACAATTAAAGAAATGGTACAAAGTGAGCAGTGTAAAGATTGAAGTGTGTTGAAGTTCATCGCCAATTGCAGCATCTTTTTGCGCAGCCAAGCTTCTGAGCATGTTGTGAACTCCGGCGTATTTCTCGGCTTGAATTTCACGCTGATGGCTCTTTATCCACTGTATGCGATCTCTTTCGACGCGAATGTAAGTGTCGACCACGTATTGCTGGAGTAAGCGTCCGCCAAAGTGAAGTGCATTAAACTCGACCAATCGTTGATCTATTCCTGCATTTGTGCAATCGATCGGGAGTGGCTTGGCATAATTCGGACGGTAGGCGAGTCGGTAACAGGCTAATTCTGCGCGTGTAACATGATTTCTTGATGGATAAGGTGTGTGCAGCGGCATTCCAACATAGAATCCAAAAGTTCCTCTCGGGTAGAAAAGCGGGTAGGTAAAAGGCTCGACGCGACCATCGATGTTGCTAAGCTGCGTGATTTTTCACCGCGTTCTCGCATGACCATTTCATTCTCTGGGATGCTTTAATCGGCGTTGAGAGTCAAGACTGCGGCTATTTCGTTTACAACTGGTGCGTTGAATCGTCGAGGATCGTCGCCTTCACGGTTTGTAAAGACGAGGTGGACATTGGGCGGTTGTACTCCGGCTGCGATTGCGCGTTGGTTGGTTTCTTCGATCACTTCTCTCATCATCATAAACGATTGGGCGAACGGGTTGTTAAAACGCATGATCTCCTCGAGTAGTTGCAATAGTTCTTGGCTTAACTCTCGGTTGAGCTCAGATCGCGCAGCTGTAGCCTCGTCCGGGTCCATGAAGTACATTTGGGCAAACTTCGGCTGTTCAAATCCACCTTGCGGGTCTTGAGTCGGACGCGTTGCCAGGTTGATCTTGTGATGGACTTGACCGCCGGCGATAAACGCGTAGATTCCATGTTGATTGACGGTTCTGTCGTCGTCGACTTTGAATGAGGCAAGTGCAAAGCAGGCGTCGATGTTGCGGATCCTTCTGTGGAATTCTTCCGATAGGAAGAATAGAATTCTTCCGATTATATTTGTTTTACCTTAATTTTGTGATTTAAAAATAATCATGTGGTCATCAAACTTTATTAGTTCGCCATATTGGCTATAGATGGCAGCACGTTACCGCTTGAAACTTATTAGGCAATAGACAAAGAAAATTTTAAGAATTTAAATCGTGGAAAGACTTATTATAACAATTATGAACAACGACAGCTAAGCGTTCTATTTACGTATCTAATATGTTGCCACATTTTTAATACAAAAGTTAAACATTTCTCCACTTTGATAAATGTAAACTAATGCGAACCTTACAATTAAATTATTAATTCCTTCGTATATTATTGGTTTAAGTTGTCGAAAATTAATATTTCAATTGTAAGGTTCGCATTAGCATACATTTATAAGAGATATGTATTTTTTTAATAAGTTTTTTGAATACGGCACTTGAAAGACGAAAAAGTATAGATTTTCTTACAAAATGACTGATACCTAAAAAATTAATCCAAATTTTTGAAAAAGAAAAAAAATACTTCTTCATTATGTCAAAACACAATTTTCGTGCCTGGGCGAGGCTTCTGGGGCGATATATTGTGATTACAAACAGACTAATACAGAACTAATAAAGTTTGAAAATATCCTATCTGTAACTCCGAACTGTAACTCGACCGTAGCGCTTCAAAACCGGCGCCAATCGATTCCTCGTGGCCAAAAACCCCAGACCCCCAAGTTTACCGGAGTTTATTAATTCTGGGGCGATTTTCGACTTGGCAACCATTCCTCGTATTATAGTATAAGATTAACCGATGAAAAATCTAAAATCATACCAAAATTATTAATTTATGGGACCCGTCTAAGACATTGTAAAAACAACAGTTGGCTTTTAAATAACGATGGAAACGATATTTTTTATTCAATTTTATATCATCATAAGTTTAAACAAAGAATTTCAGAGAAATCAGATGAACGTTTTCTGCGATACAAAATTTTTAAAATTCGTATTTTCAATTGTTTTTTATTTTTGCGAAATTATTCAACCCATTTCCTTCAAATTTAAAACTTTTGTAAAATATTCATAAAAATGAATCCAATGTTTGATAATACAAATTTAAATATGGATTTGTGTTAAGATAATTTAAGTGCGTGATCCGACCGATCTGTTAAATGCATTAAACAGTTCGCAATCATGTGAACGTTATATGAAAGGGAGGACAAAGTTCAACAATGACGTAACCGAACTGCGCGGTGCTCGCAGACTGCCTTTACTTCCCATACAAGCTAAATACCCATCGATTAGGTAAGCTTCAAGCCTGGATCGAACAATGCCACTGGACCATCACTGCCCCCATAAAAATGGAACAACACATATTTGTATCGCAAAATGTTCATCAAATGTAATAAGTTAATCGCTTTAATACAAATCAGAGTTATGGAAAGGGCGTGGCTTATTGCTACCATTTGTTGCAATTAAACTTTGAAAAGTGATGCATTCATTTGTGCAACGGAAACAAAAACGCTTAAGAATGTTTTTTTGAAGTCTTTGTTAATATGTGTCACGTTGTTATCAATATATTTTTAAAAATTCTGTTTTTTTTTTTTTAAATATTTTTGCAAATGTAGAAGTTCATAAATAAAACTTCAGATGCGTTTGTAACAAGACCTAGATAGTTTATATAATTAGTGCAATACGGATTGTTTTTGTTAGATTTTATGTTTATAAATGCTCTATAGTTAAATATGCACATTAGTTTTATCCTTTATTGATCCCATATAAAATCAATATATTTCTTTAAATCGTTTGGATATTATTAAAGATCTTTTTAAATCCGATTTTTTCCCTCATCACCTAAATAATTCCAAAGCTTTTCGCAAATACGGTATTGTCAAACCAAAGGCAGTGAGCAAAACCTTTTCTGATTATAATAATATATAGCGAAATAAAATAAAATAATTTTCGACGATTATAAAACAACTACGCAAATAATGTTCCTGTTACTACATTGCTTCATCATTAGACTGTCGTAGGAATTTGTTTGCTATTTATTGTTAAAATTGTAGATATTAATTTCTCTGAAATTTTAAGTCGGACTTCTGTAAATATTATATGCAATGAAAAACTCATTTTCTAAAGATAATTATGAAAAGAAAATTAAACATTTGTAACTGACTTGCAAAAGAGCTTGGTTATTCTTAGAATGTCTTCCAATGTTTTTAAAAATTTAGTTCTAATTATTCTTTGTTGCAATATTTTTCTTTTTCTCTCTCGTTGTACTCCATTGAAATTAGGTCTATAGGGGGCGTTTTGTTGTTAAAATAAAATAAAAATAAATAAATAAAATCAGGAAAGTTCCTCATTTAAAAATTATCTTGACATGCATCGGGCTATATTACATGATTAGAATCACTATGGTGAATATCAATTGCTATCAGAATTTAGAGTGATCAAAATATTTGGCATTTCAGGCAGCGAACCCATTTTGTTCGGATTATCGAGGGTGATATTACAAGGCCGGATTTTAAATAAAAGTTTATTTGTTAAAAGTCAATTTTGATTTAAATTTATATATAGTTTGTTAGGAAAGCATATCAGGTACTCCATCAAATGCTTTAATGCTACTTTCAATGTGGGAAAAAGTTTGCTTGAAAAAATGTAATTGATTACATTTTTCGATTATAGTAATCATGATTTGTAATCATGATTACATCACATCACATTTTGATTACAGCTGTAATCGTGATTGTAACACTTGATTGCAGTAATTGACTTGTAATCGTGATAGAAATAATTAATTATTTTTGATCATTTATTTGCATATGTCCCCATATCTCGAGAACTTTTTAAGCGAATTGAAAAATTTTTGCACACAATTACAAAATTCGTTTATCCAAAGATAATTCCTTGAGGAAAAATAAACTTTTAGTATAAATATTTTTTATTCTTTTATTTAATAAAAGTCGAAAAAATTTCAATTGTAAGGCATACATTTTTCAACATAATTTAAAAGAATCTCATTCTACATGGAGAAATACTAAATTTAAGCAAAATAGATTGACTAGTTTTTGAGAAATCCAATTTTAAGCATACGAAATTTTTCGAAATTCGTTTTATAAAAAATGTAGAAAATTATATACTTTACAATTTTAAATTTTTACATGGAGGTATATACATATATACAGTGGGCCAAAAAACCTCTATCACCGTGAGTAACCTTTGATCTAATGATTGGTTCTTTAAGAATAATTCGTAATGGTTATAAGGGAGGACCTCAAGATACTAATTAATTAGTGCGGAAGATATTTTAAGCTACGAGATCTGACACAACAACATGCTTTCTCTGAATAAACATACTTTTCTTCTGATATATATATATATATATATATTTCTGATTTGCATTTCTGACCCACCAGAATATAGGGGATAGTCACAATCTGGGGTCCCTATAGTTTGATCAGGAGACTGGTCCGATGTTTGGACCCTTTAATGTTAATTTTTTTTTTTTTTTTGTATTTCACCATATTTTGAAAGATGCGAATTGAAACATTTTTGATCACAATTATAAAATTCATTTACCCAAAGATTATTCTATGCAAAAAATAAATTTTTTAGTAAATTTTTATTATTTTGTAATATTTTATTAAATAATAGTCGGAAAAAAATTGAATTTTAAAGTATTCATTTTTTAAAGTGTACATCATTTTAGAGTAGGGGAGAGGGGGGCACTTGAGAACAAATGTTTTTATTTCTTCATTTTTCGAAAAATATGATTAATTTCTCACAGTAAAGAAGTTCATATGTTTAAATAGTCTTTTCTTTGTCCTATGGAATTTTCCTGAGAATTCAAATTTAAAAAAAAGTCGTATATTTAATCAATTCTATTTAACCAACTCTTCAACCAATTTCTTTCAAATCTTGTATTTTGCCCTGCAAAATTACATACTCAAAAATGATGTAAAAAATATACCTTAAAATTCAAAACTTTTTTGACGATTATTTAATAAAATAATAAATATATAATAAATATTTACAAAATTCTTTTTCTTCATGAAATTTTCTTTGGATAAAAGAATTTTATAATTGTGTTCAAAAACTTTTCAAATCACATTAAAAGTTCTCGAGATAAGAGGAAAAATACAAAAAATAAAACTAACATTAAAAGGTTCAAACTTTAGTTCGCTCTTCTGAACAAACAACGAGGACCATGTGTCCTACATTGCGGCTACCATCTATATTTTGGGGATCAGAAATCCGAATCCGCTGAAAAAAAGGTATGTTTATTCAGAGAAAGTACGTTTTTGTGTCTGATTCGTATCAAAAATATTTTTAAGCACTAGTTAATTAGCATATTTTAGGTCACCCCTTCGAACCGTTAAGAATGAGTCCTAGAACGTGAAGATTCGATCACTACATCAAAAGTTATTCAGGGTGGTCCGTTTTTTTCTTTTTTGGCTTACTGCACATACATTTTATTTCCTACGTACGTCCATATGTTGCTTATAAATAAGTACAAAATGTATTATTATACTATCTGTACTGAATAATATAATGATATATACGGTATTCAATCGTCTTTACTTGTAATCGTATATTTAGATTCCTAGTAATCATATATTCATGTCCTCAAGATAACATGCAATCATGATTGCATGCAATCAGGTATTTGGATTACTTATAATCAAAGTTACATGTAATTTTTTACTGTTCTTTATTACTGTAATCACCATTACAGCTGTTCATGTAATCAAGTTCGCTATCATGATTACAAGTAATTGATTACTTAAATCGAAAAATGTAATCGATTAAATTTTTACCCGACTCTGATGTAATCAGAGATTATGATTACTCGTAATTGATTATAAAGCAGTGATTATCTGCAATCAATTACAGTTGTAATTTGTAATCGAATACTGCAAACGGTGGCCTAATCTGGGTTCTATCCTTACAAGCGAAAATAATTTAAAATAATATATTAAGCTCTATATAGTTTTTGTATGTACAACTGATTCATTTAAAAAATACTATATTCATTGTCAGATTAAACTTTTTCTTTTATATCACATTGGTGATTTTTTTCAATCTGGACGAAGTTCGAAATGCTTGTTTACGAAAATGGACAGAATTTATAAAGGTGTTTACAAAAAAAAATACGGCTTTTTAGTTTTCAACCCAAATTTAACAATTAAATCAGGAATTACATGCTTACTTTTCCTTACTTATTTTTAGATCCTATGCATAATCATTAGAGAGCAAAATCCCCAATTTTGGGGCTTGAAATATTACAGATTTAACTTTTCAAGCGATATTTTCGTAACTCTAAACGATAAAGTGAGTTTTAAAAGTCTAAAATCCTGTGCTTAAACTTACTATCACTATTTTAAATTTATTTCACTCGTGGCAACCTTAAAAAAAACGGTTGATTTTTAAAGTCCTTTTTTTTAAAAAGAAAAATTAATTTAAAAAATTCATCAAGTATTTTATGCTAATAGGCGAAACCGCATTTCGAATTTATTTCGATTCTTAAAATAAAGAACAATATTCATAAATGAAGTTTGAAACACGGAATCAAATTCTATGCCCATTTTGTCCGTAAACACTTCTTTCGTGCAGCTGTGTCTAGATTGAAGAAACTTTTTTAAAACTTAGGGTATTAATTTTACGGCATTCACTCTTCACATGGCTCCGGCTGTGATCATCTGCATTGGAGCCACCTACATTCTCACCAGGATAATGTACAGAAACACTACGGGACTGAAATTTAGAGAACCCCAAGATGTCGTTGGTACGTTGTCTCTTTTTAAACTGTATTTTACAATGCTTCTTTCATACTCAAATGCTTTTGAAGTAGAAACATTTCATCTGTATTGACTTATACTGTTAAATGAATTTCGCTGTTTGGGAGAGATTTAATCTGTATGAAGACAATCTGTATGAAGCTGGATATCGGAAATATAAACAAGAAATTTTTTTTTGAAAAAAGCCCAAAAATGGCAGACAAATTGAATAGTCATCTAAATACAAACTACTGGTAATAGAAACGTTCGGTTTGTTGCGTACTTTTAGGATACAAGATAGTTTTCTTACGAAATTTTAAATTAGTTACAAATATCGACAAAAGATGGCTTAAAAGGACTATATAAAAGAAAAACCTAAACGACAAGATTTTCTGCTGCATGTCAGATTATTTCTATTAAAACCTTTGCACGGTCATCCATAAATTTTGTTATCAAACTTCAGCCAGATTATGTTGTAATTTTTTAAAAAATATTATTTTATAGTTTTTCTCAGTTAGTAGTGCCATCTGTCGACGAAGTTCAAAACTAATTTTTAAACTTGATGAGAAGAAATGAACTAGATTAATAAGTTGAACGTCAAAGACCCTAAATGTTTGTCCCCTTAATTTATTTTTTAAATCGTGGGCCAATTTTGGAACATTTAGTAGCTAATGTTAATGTCACCAAAAAACCACATAAGATAAATAAACAAAAAGCCAAACCGCTGGAATTAAAGATTAAAAGTGTTTAGAAAATATTATGGAATTAATTATACAGTTTAGAGTTTTGACCCTTGTAGTCTGAATTCTTTGAAAAATATTCAAGAATACAACTTGATTTCTTTGGAAGATATGTTATAGATAATCCACTGGATAAAATTCACTAAATGTAATTCACGAGGATGTTAAATATTCAAATGCACATGTAGATACATTCCATTCATAGATTCTCAACCTTTTTAACGTTGCAGCCCCCCTAAGGAGCAGGGAAAATGTCAACGTCTCCCTTTGTGAAAATCCAGTGTTTTAGAGTATGGGTGCTGAATTATAAGAGACAACATTTTAAAGCAATTTTCTTACTCGTTAAATTTGTTTGTTTGTTTTTCTTTTTAAATTTATGTGCACGTTAACTGGGTACTTTTCTTCCAGCCGGTAATTGGAGTCTATTTGTTATAATCAAAATAAATACAATAAAAACTGCAGCTAAGAAGCCTTTGGTTAAAAAGGGTTCTTTATTCTTAATTAGATAATTAAAAAAACACCCAAAAATAAATTTTTTACTCTACAAGTAGTATCAATGAAACAATTAAGTAACTATGTCAGTAAGATGCTTGTGCTAGAAGGTTCAGAGCCAAATTTCTTAACGTTCGGTTCAATTTTTTTCGTGAGGTGAAGGATGTAAGATCCTCTAGTTTCCTCTTTTTTGTGACTAGATCCGTCACAGCACTGAATCTTTGTTCGACAAAGTAAGAGGAAGGGAAAGCAATTAAAAAGTTTTTGATGATAGTCCACAGTCTAGAGTAGAGACGACTGATATTACCTTGAAGCCGAAATTCCGTGAGTCGATCACCATTTCAAAGTTTCATTAGTTGAAAGTTCGATCAATTCCTGCTTAATCTGAGCCTCTGCTATTTCAATATTCACAAAAAGGTTCATGAAGCCCTTAAGGGACAAAACATCTTTAAACAGTCAGAAAAGTCCATCCATAAGTCCATGCGTGACTCAAGGTGCTGAAAATATTCTTTAGTATCAGAGGGAATTTCATCATTCTTTTTAAGATCCGATAAGATTGGAAATAGGCTGAACTCATTCCAACCAAAATTCCTCTTCCACAAATAGAGTTTTTTTTAGAACGGCAGAAATAACTGATTTTGTTGTAATCAAATTGACCTCGTCGCCTTGAAATTTTAAATTAACAACTCTGTCTTCGAGGAATTCAAGCACGGAGTCGAAAATAATCCAAAACCAATCGAGACTGACCCCTTAGGAAAGCCAGCGAATTTCAGTGTGTAGTAGCAAGCCATTGAATTCATCGTTTTTTATACAGCTTCTGATAGATCGTTGAGAGCATTACTGCAGATTTTGTTCACGGTAGATATCGGCATATTGCAATGACTGATGCAAACGATCACTGAGATTTTTCCAACTAAATTCTGCCTGTGAATTACTTATTGAACAGCTAAAATATCTGGCACCTCCCTCTTCAAAAAGGCGATAAACCCACCATTGCAGGAGATTATGCCTGTTTCATCAGCGGCAACAGACATAATATGAGCAAAAGGAATATTTTTCTCTTTAAAGTAATCTTTGACAGTATTAAAAATAGATTCAGCTATGGTATCTTCCATCAAGCTTCTTGCAAAAAGCATTTCTTGAATTATTTTTCCTTTCTTCACAAACTAAACATAAGCAAACAGTAAAGCCTCATTACTTGGCAAGGTTAACTCATCAACTTGAAGGGAAAATTCGTCGGATATAAAAAGTTTTCATAAGGAAACTACAACGTCTTCAGCTATCTCACCAATTCGTCACTGCACTGTATCGTTGCTTAATAAGATATTTTTGATTATATTGGATGCGGCTGGATGGTGTAAAACTGTTTTTAAAACTTCCAGACATCCGGCAGTATCAACTCTTCACCCATGGTATGAAAGATTCCCAAATTTAGCAATTAATTTTGATACATTATAAGAGGCTATCAAACAATAGTCGCATTTTTGTGATGAGGTAGCTCGTAACCTGAGACCGAAGGTGCCTTCAGAAACTTGTCCTTGATATTCGTGAAAAATGACAAATCTTTTTTTTGTTTGTCAGGATGATTTTTTTGCAAGTACTCTTGAAAACGGGAAGGTTTCATTGCCTCATTAGATAAAACTTTATTACAAAATAAACACAAGCGTAATTGAGAGTTCTACGGCGATTGAACAAATCCGAACTTTAAGTCCGTGACACTGTATTTCAGACACTTCTTTTTGTTGACCGACATTGTTGGCGGCAGCAAAATACAAACGATGAAAGAAACCCATATTCATTCTGACACATATTCCTAAAAATTAATAAATAATTTACGGTCAAGAACTAATTTGCGCACGTACCTGGCCAAATAGACAATGAAATCGAATCAAAACTGGGGGAAAAACTGAAAGGAAGCGAACAAAAATCATCCTAAGAAACAAGGGTTAAATCAAACATTCATACTGAAAGCGCATGCATATCGCCAAATAGCTTGAATGTGTCAAAAACAACTGACTCATGCTTCTGATTGAAGAATAGGTGTCACATAAGTTCGTTTTATTGCTGGTACAAATGCTGAATTGGATAATCTTAATTTGTTATATTAATTTAACCTTTTTTTTGCGTTTTTTGCTTTAAATGTTAATTTCAGATTCATTTTATTTATAAAATTAATCTTAATTTAATAATTTTATTTCGGAGTTTTAAAATTAAATTTGAATGACCAAACATACTCATCAAAGCATACCCACCCCAAAACAAATTCAACGCCATTCAGTAAACTCTCATCGCCCCCGTATAGCTTGTTTTCTTCTTAGTTAAACTTAAATCAACGATGATTCATAACTTGCTTGAAATATTTGTGAGAACTTTTTAAGATTTCTAACAATTAAGAGGCAAAAGCCTTAACGCTTCAACGATGCAAATGACTCTCTCCCAATGGATGAAGTGAATCGATCATTCAGTGCATTTTCGGAAGAAAAAACAATTCTGACACGTAGTTTTAGATCTTTGATCCGATGCGCATTTCCTGAAGTACTTGATCTCTTCCGTACTTTTAAGACTGCATTGGTAAGGTATAAAAAAGGTCCATAAAATTTTTCTCTTTGTGCTTATCATTAGTTAAATGTACTTATGAATGAAACATTTTGAAGCATCTTTCTCATTTGTGTGCAATTATATCATAAGTTTTCATTGATATTATTCTCTGGAAGTTAAAATTTCTTTGTATAATACGTAAAAAGGAATTGAATAGTTCCTTTCCTAACAGATATGAAGCATGAGTTGACTCTGTGGAAGAGAGCGGCCAAATTGCATTCTGGTTACTCGAAAGACGAAGACGCCATCAGAGCCTTGCTGAAGCGGAAAATGTGCGTCATCGAATCAAAGCTCGAGATGAAAACTTTAAAATTTAATGATCCAAAGTATGAAGACTTCATTACTTTTGTTGTCATTTGTTTATTTTTTAGTATTATTAAATAACTAACATCGAGAGTCTTAACAAAATATAAGATTTATAACTATGTTTTTTTTTTTTTTAAGAATTTAAATTAGTAGTAATTAATAGAATTTAAATTAAATTTTTTTTTCTTCAAAATTTTCGTGTGGAACGGCTGCTGTGTGAAATTGATAAGTATTATAAAGCTTTTTTTACATAAAAAATATAATATTTTTCTATTATTTCAATTGTTATCCACATTTCAATTGTTATTTTTTAATTAAATATCAAACAGGTTTGCAATGCTAGTAATGGAACTTCCTTTTTCTTTAAGATTCGAAGCAAGTTTTAAATCTAACCAACCATCAAAAAAGTATTTGGTTCATATCAAACATTTTATAACTACTAAAAATTTCTTTTTCAGAAATAAAATAGAATTGAAAGTAATTTGATTTAAATGAGTGTAGCATCATAAAATTATGTCACAAAAAATTTCTTCAAAAGATAGAATAATAAAATTTAACTTTCAAAGTAGATTTGATTAAAATTTAATTTCTAGTATTACCCCTTTTCTGGAAAGATATTTTCCTCCATTTTTTTGCGGCGACTTTTACTTATAATCTCTAATACCATCTCTCATAGGAAAGATCTCATTCGGTCTTTCATAACCTTTATCAGAGCAAGTTTTAAATAGAAATGATAGATTCTTCATTATTAGAACGCCAGACGCTTATTTTAGTGAATAGGAGGCATAAACGCTTAGTTTTTAGTAACTTTTAAATGATAAAAAAAAAAAAAAAAACATTATTGCAATATAAGATGTTAGAAACCGATAAATGTTGTTTCGTCAACTTTTTTGTTAATTAAAACATACTGTTTGAGAACACTAGCAGCGTAGCTTTTTAAAACTATATCTTGTTGAAAAGAATTGTATGAACTTTCAAACAGGCGAATATTTTAAATATTTAAAAAAATATTAAACTTTTATAAACTTTCATAATATTTACTTTCATTTTTATTAGTTTTTAGTTCTTTTTTAATTTATTATCTAGTTTTTTTTAATTCATTATTTTTATTTCAACTTTTCATTATTTCAACTTATTTTTATTTTTCTGCTTATTTGCAGAGAATTTTATCACTTAAAGTAAAACGAATGAACTCAGTTTTTTTTTCTTCATATTTGCATGCGCTGAAATAATTCAGTGCTCCGGTAAATAAAAAAAATTGACGACATTTTCAAGAAACTGTGACTCTTCTTTATATTTGTATTCTGTGATAGTTTTATAATCAGCATAAGGATCACGGAGAAAAATTTGAATCTAACACCGTATTTACAAAAGAGGTGCGAAAACAGATGCCCGAAAATAGTCTTCTGACGTCACGCGTCGGAAAGAAAGCCCGTCAAACTTGCACCATTTCCGAAGCATAACCACGTGGCGTAAAGGACCAATCATTACGCCCCTAAATTCCAGCTTGACTTGGAGTTGTCTTACTTCCGATTTACAAGAGACCTGGCAACAGATGAGTGGTGTCACAACAGGTATAGTTCGTCTGTAGTAAGAACTCCCCTCACCACAAAGGCCATCTGCTGGTATGAGAACAAAAATAGCGCATTTCAGAGCGGGGAACTTCGGTGATAGATTAGATAGGAATTTTATCAGATTGGCTGACTGAGCTGCCACTTATTAAATTATGAAGAACATTTTTAAGATTTGCATTTATTTAAAATGATGCTTTTTACGCAATCAGTTGCGCAAGCACACAAAAAAGGAAGGGAAAATGATTGAACATATTTTGATATGAAGGGTATTGTAGGGTTTTTGTTTTATGTTACGTTTTTATTTCACGCTAGTTTCTCACTATTTACTATCAATATTCATTGATTTTCAGATGGTTTAGTTTTAAAATTTACCCATTTTTTAAAAGCAGATAATTTTTTTTATTACTTGAATTTTCTGGTAAAAGTGAAAAGTTTAAACTTATTAACTTTAATTTTAAAAGATGATAAAAATTTTGTTCAAGATAGAAATGTTATTTATGCCAGAGAAATTTACAATGATTTAACCGATCCATTAGAATTTTTTATGACTCTTTGTTTATGTAGATGATTCTCATGTGCAGATAATTTAATCGATAATATTTCGTATTAATAACTTATTTAGATAAAATATGCGTTAATAACTACATTTTCTCTTCTTTTTTCTTTTCTTTTAAGAATTTTTTTGGTGGAGAGTCACATTTTTACTTTATTTATAGTTTTTTTAGTCATAAATATGTAAATAAATAAGTAAATAAATAATAAATAAGTAATAAACAAAATAAATAGGTAATAAGTTGCAACGTGTTTTATTTCTTTTTATTATTATTTTTTCTATAACGAAAAACAAGTTTCCTCAACGAGGATGAAATCTAAAACTATCAGAGATAATTTTTTATCAACATCCATTAAACCATCCGCAGCTATCAAAGGTTTTTTTTAGTTAAATTTTTATTTTTATTTGCAAATTTACTTTTACTTTTTCTGTCTTTCTTAAAATTCATATAATATGTAGGAATGTATACACTTTACAATATACAGGAACTTTACAGATGAGTTATGTATTAATAAAATGTGTGCATCAAACTATTAAAGCAGCTTTAAACAATATTATGAAATTTTATCTCTTATTTATCAGCTGTTATTCATAAAAACAATAATTTCAACTTGTCAAATAATAGCGATGGAATAGTATTTATAATATTTAGACAAATGATCGCAATGAAAATCAGAAAAAAACTTGAAGAAAAACATATATTTTTAAAATAAATTTCCCGAAATAGAAACTCTCGAAAAAGTGAAATGATAAGCAAAAGAGAATCGAACGCTCTAAACAATGTTTCAGGGGAGAATGATCCTCTTTCTTCACTCAAAGGCTAATACAATGAACAGCAGAAAAAGATTCTCTCGCTGACCTGAGCCAAGATTTGTTTTAAACAGGGTCCCCACGCCCCTACTTGAAATAGTTACTACTGAACTCCACGGATACACCACCACAGATTCCAACGAATACCTAGGAGAGCTCTTTACATAGACAAACTATACGAAATCCTAATTTTTCACCGCCGATTCTCCTAAGCTGCTTTCATCCAAGAAGAATTGTCAAGCGAAGATAACTTCGGATGGAAGTCACGTGCGTGGTGACTGGTCTTTGCATCACGTGGTTATTTTTAGCCTATCCTTGCAAAATAGGGTTCTTAATCTCGGGAATAGTGTAAATTTAACGAGAGAATAATTAAATTGATTTTTCAGAAGATTGTTTCCATTCAGTCCTCGCTTAGAATGGGATGTTAGCCCAAGCAGGCTAAGAGAATCGGAGGTGAAAAATTAGGTTTGCGTTTCTTTTGTGACGTCACGCGGTTAATGCCAGGGCCCTTGTAAACGGATTTAACAGACACGCTACTGACTTCTAGTAATTATAAGAGCAGTAAAGATACCTTTCTTCATAAGATGACAAAGAATCCTTATTCGTCAGTTTTTATCAAATGGTATATCGTACTTGTAGTTTTATGATTTGGAACTACTTTGCTTTTAAATCGCTCACTATTGAATAATAGTGTTTCCATGAGTGGCAGTCAATGTATCGAGATCCATGAACCAAAAATAAAATTTAATGTGAGGATGGGATAACATCTGTAACATCTGTGTCTATCCCGTCATTAGATAAGTCTGAACTGGAGACGGGATTAAGTTTTTAATTTTCACAAACACACTGAATGATTCATACTCTATCCACTTTTATTGCTCGGAAGAGGTTCAACATGAGGCCGTCATCTAATCACCTATCGCTGTATTAAAAATTCTCTATTCACTTTTTCTCTGATAAAATTATAACACAACAATTCCGCAAACTGCATTTTTTCGAAAAGTAGATTAGATTGATTTTAGATACATGGCTTTGTGTTTACGATTCATGCTAAAACAATTTTTTTTTTAAATCTTCATCAAAACCTGTTTTCATTGACACAGTAAAGTTAAATTTAAAAATTGACAATTGTCTAATTTTAAATAACTGACTGAAAACTACAAATCGCAAATGCTTGTCATTTTTGAAATAAAATTCTCTAATAATAACTTCTAATAATAATAACTAATTAATAACTTCTGAAAGAAGTTCGTAAACTTATGAAATAGTGGTTTTGAATAATGCCATCTTGAATGGTGATAAACTTTCAGGGAAAGAAATATTACTGGATTGAAACTAGAAATATGATCAAATAATGGCATTGCTTTGGCCGCTGCATCATCTGGCATTGCAGCAACTTTATTGGATGGAGGCAGAACAGCTCATTCAGTATTTAAGCTGCCACTAAATATTCAAAACAACCTAAATGCAGTGTGCAACATAAAAAAGTAATAGTCTATGGCCACAGTGTTTAAACACTGTAAAAGTATCATCTGGGATGAAAGCACTATGGCACACAAACATTCGTTTAAGGCGTTGAACAGGACATTGAAAGGTATAAAAAACAATGACAAATTATTTGTCAGCACTCTGTTACTCCTTTCAGGTGATTTCAGACAAACACTTCCCGTCTTTCCGTGTTCAACGTATGCTAATGAGATCAATGCTTGCTTGAATTTATCTCCACCGTGGCGTAATGTTGAAAAAGATCAACTAAAAGTAAATATGCGCGTCCAAATGTGTGGCTGGCAGAAAGGGCGATTTTAGCAGCAAAAAATGTGGTCGTCAACGAATCGAATCTGAAGATACAACAGTTATTGCCAGGTAACTTGGTGACATATAAATCCGTTGATGCAGTTTGCGATCCCATTGAAGCTGCAAATTTTCCAACAGAGTTTTTAAACTCATTGGATTTACCTGGCATACCACCGCATAATTTAGTTCTCAAAGTTGGATCTCCGGTTATTTTGCTTCGTAATTTGAACCCACCACGGCTGTGCAAGGGCACGCGATTAGTCGTTAAAAAAAGTAATGAACAACGTTATCGAAGTCATTATTTTAAATGACCAATTCCAGGTTGAAAGTATATTACTTCCACGAATCCCTATTATACCCACAGATGTGCTAATTCAATTTAAACGCATTCAGTTCCCCATTAGATTGGCATTTGCAATTACAAGGCCAAACAATGTCTGTTTGTGTCTCAGATTTGAGCACACCATATCTTTCACACAGACACGTGGCTCTCGAGGGGGCAAACCATCCAGTTTATTTGTGTTAGTTGGAATGACAAAAAATATTGTACTCTCCGTTGCACTAAGAGATTAATATTGTTGACTAATATTTTCAGAATTCGTTGTATACATAATCTATAAAAGAAAATTACAATAAATTAAAAAACTATTATTTGGTGTGTTTTATTTTCACATTCGGTCATCGTTCACAGCGCTCCATGCCTCTTCCACTCATATACCACATACGCACACACTTAATAAGATATAAGAATAAATAAGATATATTTTCATACTCTAGAAATAATTCATATGGCAAAACAACGTTTGCCGGGTCAGCTAGTATATATAGTATATATATATATATATATATATATATATATATAGACAAATGAAAAAAGGAGGGGAGGGGGGAAATAAAAATAATGACAAACAACTGGGGAAAGAAAAAGAATTAATTAATTCAAAAAAAAAAAAAAAGGATAAAGTTTTTTTAAAAAACCGGAAAATAAAAGATATAACCTTTTCATCAGCCCACACGATTATATTCGAAAAAAAGTGCTTTCTATTATTGTATCAATATAGACAAAGCAAAATATATCAATACAATAGTGTGAGGAGCACTCAAAAATGTTTTTACAAAAATTACGACAAAAAAAAGTTAACACTATAAGTAAAAATAACACGTAAAAACAGAAAATAAAATATAAAGGAAGAGCAGAATAAAACAAAATCTATAAAGCGAGCAGTGAAATATAGCGAACTTACATGAACGGGAAATTTTTCAATAATGATTTAAAATCTTTACGTAACAAGATTGCCAGATTGCAAAATATGAAAACTATGAAAACAAAAGCGCAAATTGAGTGTAACTAGAGGAGTTCAAAGTACGTTCTTGCTGCATTACTGAAGTCCGTTTGATTTGTTAGTTACCAAGGATGGGTCAGAAAACGGATGTAATTACTCCCATAGACAAAGCTAACAATAATTATGCAATCTTCTGTAAAAAATTCTATGTTGAACTTCTAAATACGGAATTAAAAAATAGTAAAAATTTTAAACTTAGTAATTCGAATTATAATATTGTCATTAAAAAAATTTTAGCTTTATATAAGAGATTAAAAATTAAAATTAGCAATATACAATTTCCTTACTTAATTATCAGTCCGAAATTTCATAAAATTCCTGTTAAATTTAGAACTATCACATGTGGATCTAATACTTATCTAACTAAACCTGGCACCATTTTCTCTAACTACTTAAATAAAATTATTAACAGTATTTCTAAAGAAGGCTTCTCTTGGATTATCACTAATAATCAACCGATTTTAGATTTCATTAAACATAATAAAATTAATTCTATTGCAACTTTTGATTTCCAGGATCTTTTCAATAGCATTCCCCTTTCTAAACTAAGAAAATGTCCTTTTGAATTATTACTATGATTTCAAAAATATCCTTTGTTGCGATTATGATTATTGGGAAATTCTGATTAATTTTTGTCTTTTTAATAATTATCTTTACAATGGAAGGGATATTTTTCTTTAAATTGATGGAATACCACAAGGTTCTAATTATTCATCTCTCTTAGCTAACTTATTTTTGCATTATTATGAAAAAAATTACACTCTTAGTATTAAATTTGTTTTTAGATATATTATTGATGACTTAATTATCTTTAATTTTCAAGACTATACTATTTTATTAAATGATATTTAATGTTGCTTCGTAATCATGATGATAATATTAATTTCAATTTTTTGGATTTGGGTATTATAAAAGAAGAAAATATCTGCTTTGTTGATTTATTCGATAAAAGAAATGATTTTAATTTTAATATAAATAAACTAATTACTTGGAATTCTAATGTTTCTAGGAGCATCTATTTAAATACTACTTTCAATGAAATTAATAGATTTAAAAGAATATGTAGTAATATTTATTATCCGGGCAAATCCGTGGCTAAAATTATTTACTAAAAATTTCTTTATTAATTTATACAATTTTTCCATGTGCAAATCCATTTCGGGCAAATCCGTGGCTAAAATCATTTACTAAAATAATTTGTTTTTATTTTTTTTATTTTTTCTTTGTTTATTAATATAATTTTTCCTTGTGCAAATCCATTTCGGGCAAATCCGTGGGTAAAATTATTTACTAATAAATTTCTTTGTTAAATTATAAAATTTTTCTATGTGCAAATCCATTTCGGACAAATCCGTGGCTAAAATTATTTACTAAAAAGATTTCTTTGACAATTTATATAATTTTTCCATGTGCAAATTCATTTCGGGCAAATCCGTGGCTAAAATTATCTACTAAAATAAGATGTTTTTATTTTTTTATTTTTTATTTGTTTATTTATATAATTTTTTCATGTGCAAATCCATTTCGGGCAAATCCGTGGGTAAAATTATTTACTAATAAATTTCTTTGTTAAATTATACAATTTTTCCACGTGCAAATCCATTTCGGGCAAATCCGTGGCTAAAATTATTTTCTAAAAAGATTTCTTTGTCAATTTATATAATTTTTCCATGTGCAAATCCATTTCGGGCAAATGCGTGGCTAAAATTATGTGCAAAACTGGCAATTCATGTTTCCTTCTCTTTTCTATTTTATATTTTTTCTTAAATAAATATTTATTTTCTAAAATTATCTATAGTCAACTTATTTAAATTATCCAGTATAATATTACCTCGCGCACATCCGTTTTCTGACCCATCCTTGGTAACTAACAAATCAAACGGACTTCAGTAATGCAGCAAGAACGTATTTTAAACTCCTCTAGTTACACTCAATTTGCGCTTTTGTTTTCATAGTTTTCATATTTTGCAATCTGGCAATCTTGTTACGTAAAGATTTTAAATCATTCTTGAAAAATTTCCCGTTCATGTAAGTTCGCTATATTTCACTGCTCGCTTTATAGATTTTGTTTTATTCTGCTCTTCCGTTATATTTTATTTTCTGTTTTTACGTGTTATTTTTACTTATTGTGTTTAATTTTTTTTTTGTCGTAATTTTTGTAAAAAAAAATTTTGAGTGCTCCTCACACTATTGTATTGATATATTTTGCTTTGTCTATATTGATACAATAATAGAAAGCACTTTTTTTCGAATATAATCGTGTGGGCTGATGAAAAGATTATATCTTTTATTTTCCGGTTTTTTAAAAAAACTTTATCCTTTTTTTTTTTAATTAATTTTTTTTTTTCTTTCCCCAGTTGTTTGTCATTATTATTATTCCCCCCCCCCTCCTTTTTTCATTTGTCTGTAATTTACCTTTCTTTTATCTTCATTTTAAACTTATCTTATGAGTTCTATTTACTTGCAGCTTATGTGCAATAAATGATACTTATTGTTTTTCTTAATTTTTCTCTGTTTTTTTTTTTTTTTTGTATTTATTTATTTTGCTATATATATATATATATATATATATATATATATATATATATATATATATATATATATATTTATATATATTATATATATATATATATTAAAGATCAGTTGGGTTGCTCTCACCATACAACTTTTATTACATTATTACAAGCTAATACAAGTGTGTTAAGAATAATAACTGAGAGATTTTGCAAATCGTTTAATGTCAACATTATTTGAACTTCATAGTAGCGCAAAATCAGTGTTGCTAAGGTATAGAAAATAAGTGTTACGATGAATGAAAGAGAAACTCAAAATCTCTTCATTCACTAACTACAAATACCTTTTCGCAATTACTTAGAGTTAGTAGAAATGAAAAGCGTAATCACTAAAAAATATTTATTGAATTATAAATCGAATTTTTTTTTCCACAAAATAATGCTGTTTTGAGTAACTCACTTTTTCCCCCTTCATTTCGAACAGAATATCGGAGGCAGATTATAGAGCGAGTGTAGTAGAATTAACAAATACGGTAAGTTCCATATTTATTACTTTTAATTCTGTATAAAAATGAGTTGTTTATTTTTATTCATTTATTATATTTTTTCTAGTTGAAGATTAAAGATTCTGTTCTTCTTATAAAATCCCTGATCGTTATTGGGATAGTTATTATCCTTTTCTTCTTGGAAAGTTTTCCACAACTTAATCTAAGTTTAGGTACGATTCAAGTTCTTTTTTTTTTTTTTCAAATGCTGCTTTTTCTGAATTTTATCTCTATTTTCAGTGAGCGATAATGTCGAAAGAACCTTTTGAAAATGTCCAGCTTTAAATTATTCTCTATGATTTTTCCGCAATTGAATTCTTCATAGAATAGTTCTTAAATTAATTTAGACACAATTGGCATTATTTTTTTCGTTCTGAACATTAAAGAAGCGAGTGATTTTCTCCCTATTTAAAATACGTGTATATAATTAACATTTTGAAGTCATAATCTATATATGTATTTCTATATATATATTTCTTATGTGGTACCATAAACCTTTATCTATTGGCAACATAATATTTTCTTAGATTGCCTTAAGCAATAATTTAAGCAGTTTTAAAAAATTAATTTTTTGTTAAGTGTTTATTTTGAAATTTTTTTTATGTTGCGCCCCCCTCCATTTACGACCACTTTTGGGAGGCACGGAATTTTTTTCCATAGATTCTGTGTTGTAAAGACCTTCAGATGAGACCATCAAAACCTCTCTTGACAAAGTAGGTAAAACCTCTTCACCAAATTTGGAAAAAATCTAATAAAGAAACACGAAAAAGTATCAAAACAAAAAATATTAACAAAACAAAAAAGTACGTTAAAATATATTCAATATATTTGAGTGAGGTTCTTATTTAGAGAGCTCTTTTTGACGATCTCTGAAAAAGATCTCACATGCTACATTCAGAGTGTATTAAAGACGATAATTTCAATGATTTATTTCTGTAATTGAAAATCAAATAAGAAAAAAAAAATATTTCAGAAAAACCGGAGCAAGAATCTTAAACAAACAAACATCTTCTCATTTTCTAAAGCTAACTAATTTTTTTGATGTAAAATTAAATGCAAACTTAAACAAAAAAATATAATTGTTCAATTATTAAAAATAGTTCCATCATTCATAATTGGTAAATTTGTTTTTACTCATACATACATCAGTAGGGATCGTTTTTATTACGCTAAACTTTATTCATAGATTCGGTTTTTATGTCCCCAACACAAATGGTTTTTGCACCAAGAAAATGACACTGACTAAAATTAAAATTATTTGCTTTAATGCACTTTCGATATATATATATATATATATATATATATATATATATATATATATATATATATATATATATATATATATATATATATATATATATATATACAAAGTCCAGTCCCATTAATGTGACCACCTGTCAAAAGCCAGACTTACAACCTTTGGCAGAAGGACCGCTGCGAGCCGTGCAGGAAGAGGAACAATTAGGTTTCTGAAGGTGTTCACTGTGATGTTGAGCCATGCCGACTCCAGTGCCGTGGCCAGCTGCGCTAGATTACGCTGTTGAAGATCCATGGCACGAACAACCCGATAGAGGTGGTCCCACCGCTTCTTGATTGGGATTAAATCCGCTGAGTTTGCTGGTCAAGGAGTACAGTAAACTCATTCTGGTGCTCTTCGAACCACGCATATACACTGCGAGCTGTATGACACCTCGCATTGGTAGGTCTGAGGAAAAATCATTCGCATGTAGGGGTGAACATGGCCCACAAGGACAGATGCGCACTTGTGCTGACCCATCGTGCCTTCCACAATGATGAGTGCACCCAGGGAATTCCAGTAAAACGTTCCCCAAACCATAATACTCCCTCCTCCAGATTGGATCCTTCCGGCAATTGTTGCAGGGTGTTTGCTTTCAGACGTTTCACGCTGTATACGCCAACGTCCATCTGTCCGATGAAGCATAAACGGAAAAAGCCTCCTGTCGCCACTCTGTGGACGTACAGTTGCGGCACTTGCGTGCAAATTCCAGCCTTCGTCTCTGATGAACACCAGTTAGCATAGGTGCATTAACCAGGCGTCTGCTGTGGAGGCCCATGCGCAGCAACCTTCGCTGAACCATTACAGAGAATACACTTTTGGTAGCCCCTTGGTTCATCAGGGCGGTCAGTTGCTCAACAGTTGCACGTCTATTCGCCCGAACGCATAACCGTAGCATTCGATCTCCTCTGTTATCTATAGCCCGTTGTGCACCACATGTGCCACGCCGCTGATTTTGGATAGTGTCATTTTGCCATGCACGGTATACTTTTATCACGGCGGCGAGCGAACAGTTCACAAATTAGCCGTTTCCGAAATGCTTCCTCCCTTGGCCGAAAAACCAATAATCATCCACTTTTGGACGTCAGATAAATCGCTACGTTTGTGCATTACGCCAACGATTGAAATGGTTTCCGATGCCGATTCCATCTTTATATACATTCCACTGTAAGGTTTTGCCACCTTCCTTCTGTGATTGATTATTTCATGTTGAATTCGTAAGTAGGTGGTGGTCACATTAATGTGACTGGATTGTATGTATGTACACCGAAGAACCATTACATTATGACCACCCTGCTAATAACATGTAGGACCACCTTTCTCCCTCAAAACTGCTAGCACCCGCCGTGGCATTGATTTCACAAGGTGCTGATAGGTAGTCTGAGGTATCTGGTACCAAGCGCTCACCAACTGGTCCTGCAATTCCTTCACATTGCGAGGGGGTAGCGTGGCAGCACGAATTTGGGTTTCCAAGTAGGACCACAAATGCTCTATTGGATTAAGGTCAGGTGAATTTGGGTGCCAAAACATGACTTGAAAGTCACTGGAATGCTCCTCGAACCAATCCATGACGATTCGACCCTTATGAAATGGTGCATTATCCTGTTGGTAAATACCATCCCCCGCAGGAAAAACTGTTGCCATGAATGGGTGAGCCTTAGTGATGGGCAATAACAGGTATTTTCAAATAACAGGTTCCAGCTGTTACAATACAAAATAATACCTGTTCCAAATACCTGTTCCAAAATAACAGGTCTTAGAAAAAAATCTTCAACTTTTTTATACTTGAAAGATAGTTTAAAATGGCAAGTATTTTTGTAACAGATACATATTTTTCTATTAATTTGACAATATTATTAGGAAAAGTATTTTTTTTTCTATGGGTAAGAAAATATAGCGAAGGTTTTTTCTAATTAATTTTTAAACAATATGAAAGCAATTATATATTAATTTCTCTTTTATTCTCCATTGTTTAAGTTCAGAAAAAAACTATGTTACATCCTTTTTTATGTATATATAGATTTTTCTTTTTATGATTATACTTTAGAAGAGCAGGCAGTTCAAAAGATATCATTCAGAATTAATTTCTCACATTCGAAAGCATTTCAAAAACATTTTTGTTAGTGTAATCAAATATAATGAATAATAATAGAAACAATAGTTTTCTTTACGAAATATAGCCCTTTTCCAATGCATTGTAAGGAGAAATAAGTGACAGCGAAAAAATTATTTTGCAAAATTTGCATCTTTTTTAACAATCATTAAATAATTTAGAAAGCTTAGAGAACTAAAAAAAGTTATTGCAATGTTCAAAAGTTATTGCAAGAGTTATTGTTTCTAAATAAAAAAGAATTTAGGAGTTCCCTATTACATTCTTTTGACGATATAACTAGAATATTTTCATTTCCACAAGAGGAAAAAAATGGAATAAAATTGTCTAAATGGAATAAAATACTTCATAAATATTGAGACAAATTTGAAATTAAAAAAATTTAATATCTGAATTTAAAACGCAACACTACATAACATTATTGTTAAATCAAAACAATTAAGTCAGATATTACATTCTCTACATGAGAAGATATAGCCAAAATTTTTTATAATTTCACAAAAAGAAAAAAGAAAGAGAACTTAAAATACAGATACAGACAAAATAGAAATTAAAAAAATATTAAATTTCTGAATTTAAGCTGATCACTGCGTAGCATTATTTTTAAATCAAAACAATTCAGAGATTAGACATAACATTCTCTATATGAGAAAATATAGCCAACATTTTTTTCATTTTACAAAAAGAAAAATTAATAGAACTTAAAATACAGATTTAGACAAATCAGAAATTCAAAAAATTTCAATTCTGAATTTAAAACATAACATTGCATAACATTATTGTTAAATCAAAACAATTTAAAAGTCAGACATTACATTCTCTATATGAGAAAATTTAGCCAACATTTTTTTTTTTTTTTTCATTTTACAAAAGAAAAAAGAAATAGAACTTAAAATACAGATATAGACAAGTTAGAAATTTTAAAAAAATTAATCACTGAATTTAAACATAACATTGCGTATCATAATTTTTAAATCAAAACAATTTAGAGATTAGACATTACATTTTCTATATGAGAAAATATAGCCAACATTTTTTTTCATTTTACAAAACGAAAAAATTAATAGAACTTAAAATATAGATTTAGACAAATCAGAAATTCAAAAAATTTAAATTCTGAATTTAAAACACAACATTGCATAACATTATTGGTAAATCAAAATATATAGAGGTTCTAGTTGCGTAACAAAATTTGTAAGTTTAAATATATAAATAAAGCTGATTAATTTTAAATCATTTGTGAAATCGAATATCTAGTAAACAAAGTTGTGTTTAAATTACTCTTTTTTTAAACTCCTACAATTTTGGCAGGGGTCCCTGTTTGCTGCCGCTCACCAGCCCCCATGATTACGTCGCAACCATCGTCGTTTCTTTTTGCGAAACAGATCGTTTTTCCAGATCTGAAGGTACTCGCTTAATTTAAATATATTCTCTCCTTCGTTTAACCCCCTAACTACAATTCCCCAAAGATTTGTTTTGTGATTATTATTACGATCCCTTTGTTAACTAATCACTTCATTCTAATGCCACTTTCGTAAAATTATTTATATTTTCAGACATAATAAATTTAGTGAATTTTACTGAAGGTGATTTATAATTTCATTTACTTAAATACCTAAAAGTAGTCTAACTGTGCATGCATTGCAACCTAGTTCAATGCAACTTTTTAAATAATTCGAATAACATCATTTTATAGTTTTAAACTAAAAAAAATATATGTTTACCAAAATGTAATTGATTCAGTTTTACCAATTTGCACGAGCTAAAACATTTAACAAATTAAATACAACTAGAGCATAATCCGATATTTTTTTAAGCATTTCTAAAAAAAAAATTAACTATTCAAAATAAACACCAGTATACGAATTTAGCATAAGTTTTAAAGAAACAAGCCTTTTTATAACAATTCTAAACTTTTCTTGGATTATTTGATTAATATTTTCCTTTTAAAACAATTAGCACATTAATTTAAAAATATTACATACTATGTAGCCTTTAATGATAATTTTTATGTCAAGTAAAATTCAAACTATTAAGGGACGAAAATTCACCCAATTAACTGTAATAGATTTTTTTTCCTTCCCTACTTAATATTATCATTTAAAAATATATTATTTATTTTCTTCAAAAATTCGAAATGAATAAATCTTTTAAGCAACAAAATAATAGGCAATGCCAGAGAGACATCTATTTGTATGCGAGTGGACGAAATTCAGCGAAATAACAAATCACTCTTCACGTAGAACATTGATTGAATTACCACAACAAATAACTACTGATGAGAGTCAATTCGCAACCTCGAAGGTCACGGTCGACCTCGAAAACGAAAGCCGAAAAAGAAACCCGCAGCGAAAGCTAAGAAGGTGGGGGGCCAATGGCGTAAAGAGGTGCCTGGATTCTCCAAGTAAAACTCCTTGGTTAGATGTCCCCCAAAAGATGATTGTAATTAATGCAGTAAACACAGTAGGCAGCAAAAAGAACCAATAAAAAAAATGTGGAGCACTTTCAAGTAAATGCAGGCCACAGTTACTCTATTGTAAACAATTCACTATTTCAAACAAAATATTCTGAATTTTATATTAAATGTATAAAATTTAAAAATTTAATTACCTAAAACTTCATTACTTAACTTCCTAAAATAGGTTTCTAATAAAAATAATAGCGATGTAATTAGTTTTAGAGTCCTTAATCGCTAACTTTAGACTTCCTTTGGCTAAAGGTTAGGAATTATTTCTCATTTTTTTCCTTTCATTAGTTTCATTTACGTTTCTATATCAGTAGATAAAATAAATAACAGTTATTTTATCATTCACAAAATATCATTTGATAGATTAACACGGAAAAAAAATATTTACATATTATTCTACTACTCTTCATCCTCTCTCTGTACTATTGTACTACCCTTTATGCTTCGTCATCTACATAAACATCGAAAGTCACAACTCTAAAACTTAAAATTTTTACATCTTAATAATTAATAACTAGATTTTTTAGGAATTTCAGAAATTATATAAAAATATTGTACTATGTAGTTTAAATGATTTCGTATTTATATATACATAAGTTCACCATATTAAAGTATACGGAGTGCAAAAGGATTAAAGATAGGGAGAAAAATATAGTGTTTGATAATATAGCTTGCATATAAAGAAAATATAGTGTTTAAATATAGCTTGAATAGAATATACTAAACATACTAAGATATCTAGAACATACTAAATACAGTTTTAATAATTTTAACAACCCCTTTTTATATTGAAATAAAAAGTAAAAATATTTATTGCTTGAAAACAAAAAAAAATGCGAAAGAGAGAGTGTAAGACTTAGGAGAGAAGAAATTAAACAATAAGACTCATATTTTCTAGGAAAATTTCGTGAATTTTTTTTTTCCTATTTAACTTGTAGGAAACATGGAAATAGGAAATATGGAAAATGCAATTATAAACAACCTGCCCCCCCTCCCCCATATGCCCGAAAATCCAAAGGGCATGGAAGACAGGTCAACGTGCCCGGCATTGTTGCAAATTAGCTCAAACTGCAAAATAGTAGGAAAGGCTGTGACAAAATACCATCTGTTCCAAAATACTAGCTGTGAAAAAATATCGCCTGTTCCAAAATACTAACTGTTAAAATATATCACCTGTTCCAAAATACTAGGCTGTGACAAAATATCACCTGTTCCAAAATACTAGCTGTGAAAAAATATCGCCTGTTCCAAAATACTAGCTGTGACAAAAATATCGCCTGTTCCAAAATACTAGCTGTTAAAAAATATCGCCTGTTCCAAAATACTAGCCTGTGACAAAATATCGCCTGTTCCAAAAATACTAGCCGTGAAAAAATATCGCCTGTTCCAAAATACTAGCCTGTGATGAAAATAACAGGCTGTTCCGATATAGCATGTTTAAAATATTAGGTGGTAGTTTTATTAATATATTAATAATAGGTTGTTAAGACACAGAAGTAGAACCACAAGGGGGGGGGGGGGGGCTAGCAGTTGACTATCAATAATTTTCAATTTTTTTTATTTTTATTTTTTTTTTATTTAAACCTTAGAAAGGCTATTTTTTATTAAGAAATTTAAGACACTCTAAATGTGTTTTAACAATATAATTGCAGAATAATCATTTTGTTAGGAGTGAAAAAAAAAGGCATTTAATGATTTACTTCGGACGCAAAATAATTTTAACGAAACGAAATTTAAGTACTATTATTAATTTATGATTGGAATTAATATTTATGTTTATAGAACGACATCTAGTTTTATTAGAACTAAATTTTATGACTTCTATTACAGCTCTTTTATTTTTTAGACTATGAAAACACAGAAATTGAGATTTACCATGATTTCACATATACGTTACAAAACTTATCGTATGCTACTCACTTCCCGCAGTGGACTGATCGTTCAATTCTGCTATACGGTTCCCATCAGATCACTGAAGTCAAGCATCACTGGCTGCCGTCAGTGTGCGGGTGGGTGACTACTTGGATCAGTCTGCGTAGAGACCGAGGGTGTGCGGTACGGGTCCTCGTTAAACTGTTTTACCGTAAAGTGCTCCAATTCACGCGCAGGTCGTCGGGCTACCGAAGCGGGGAGGACATCCCCTCTGCAGAGGATCAAAATTGTGATGGAATGTCTTCAAATCATCCTCAGGGATACTTCCCAAACCGTCGCCCATAGCCCATTGTGCAGCTTTTGTGCGACATAAATGAACTACAACGTATGCTACTCACGCGAGAAGTTTTTAATTCTTGCTGATACAAGTAAACAGTTCTTAAAAGTCTATAAATTGCTTTTAAGTTTAGAAATATCATGTTTACACTTACAGGGAGGGGGGAAAAAAGACTGTTGAAAAAATTTTGTTCTATTGATTGGATTTTCACGTTCTAAGTGTACGTATAATAAAATACATTCTTTGACTAAACCGATCGTTTGTTCGATGAATTTAGGTTATTTGTTTTTCCTTTTAATTCTATTTGGGCTTGTTAATTTTACTTTTTACGTAATCCATGCAAAAAAAAAAAAAAAAAAAATTAAAAGAATTAAAATTTTTTTATTCATTATTATAAAATTTGTTTAACTAAGGGAAATACAATGTAATCTTTTTGAAATTATTTCTTTCTTTATACTAATTAGTTTAATAATGGTTGAAACAATTTTGAATACCAATGCACATTAACTCATGTATCATTTTAAACTATGTAATTTTAAATGACACAATGCAAAATTCGAATGAAGTCAAGTCTTTTTGAAATTTTTTAACTTAGAAACGATTTGATCAATAATGTTCAAATTTCGCATTTTAAAATTACACAGTCAAAATGATGTAAAATTTACATAGCTTAAATTTTAGTTTTCTTCTAATTATAAGTAACAAACAATAATAAAGAATTATTTAAAATTAATTTTTACATTCAATTTTCTTTGGATAAATAAATTTTATAATTATGTGATCAATATTTCCAACTAGCTTTAAAATTTCTTGAGATATGGCGATAAACTGAAAAAAAAGTGAATAATAATACTAATTGTACTTAAACTTAGGATTTAAACGACCGCTTTTTTGCTTAAATTGTCGGGACCATACTTTACAGATAGTGACTCACCCTCCAAATCAAAATTTGTTGAATAAAAGATATTGTTATTCAAGTAAAACAGTTTTTGTGTCTGGTTCGATTCTGTATAATATTTAATGCTAGCTAATTAGCATATTTTGGGTTAACCTTAATATATATATATATATATATATATATATATATATATATATATATATATTATAGATAGCAGCATAAAATATCTAATAATAAATAAAAATATTCCCCAGCAAAGGTTGTGCTTCTCCCCTTTCAAAAAAAGGTGAGTTCAAAGTTTTCAAGACACGAGAAGGGGTGGGGGGGAATTCATAGAGTGGCTCACGTTTCATAGGCGGTATTTGTTAATTTTTTCCCAAACCTGTACAAGACTGCCTAGGCATGGTTTTTGAATGCAGTTCTAGTGACACCACGCAATATGAAAAAAAAAAAAAAAAAAAAAAAAACTATATATAGAAATATTAACTATTGAACTAGAGAAAATAAGCTGTATATAAACATTTTTAGAATAATTCATTTGATTTTAGCAAAGTTACTCGTTAAATTATTAGATTTAAAACAGCTCTAAAAAAATTATAATACTAGAAATACAAAACTTAAGTTTTGTATTTCTAGTATTATAATTTTTATAGACCCTCGCAATGTCTGGCTACGGCCCTGTAATAATAAATAAAACGTGATTTTTTTTTATTATTATAAACTGTACAAAGATTGCCAAAAAAAAAAAAAAAAAAAAAAAAAACAGTATAACATTTTAAAAAAAGTAGAAAAATAAATTTTTGCCCAGATAATTGAATTAAAATTTTTGCCTAGTATTTTGGAACAGGCCTTTGGAAGTAACCTGTTATTTTTATAACAGGTATGATTAAATAACAGGTTCCAAATACCTGTTCCAGAAAATATTGGACATCTCTAGTGAGCCTGGTCTGCAACTATGTTCAAGTAGCTTACAGACATCAGGGATTGTTCTATGAGGATTATGGGTCCTAATGTGTCCCATGAAAACATTGTTCCTGGGCGAGAAACCATGAAACCCTGGGCGAGCCCATTGTTATAGATGGAGGGTGGTCATAATGTAATGGCTCTTCGGTGTATATATTAATTATGCGATAGTTAAGGCTCGATAGGTGTGAAAGAAAGTAGTACAGCACGTAATAGAGTATTGAGATGAGTTTAATATATGATGTTTTGTAGGCTGGATCGCCATACTTGGTGCCATATTTTTGTTAGTGTTGGGTGACTTTGAGGAACTGGAGAGTATTTTGGGAAGAGTTGAGTGGTCCACTCTGGTTTTCTTTGCCGCCCTCTTCATAGTCATGGAGGTAATTATTTGGAAGTGCTCATTGTATGTTTTTTTATGCATCGACATTTTTCTAATGAGTGTGTCACAGGTTTATGGTTGTGTGCAATAGGAAGAAGAACTCTAGCAACAAAAACTCAAAATTGAGATTTCTAAAGATTTGCATTTTTGTACAATACTTGTTGCAATTTTTTTCTTCAAAAATACATTTTATTTTATCAGTTTTTTGACCTTCTCTTTTAGCGTTATTTTTTGAATTACATAAGAATTTCTACCTATTATACTGACATCTTTTTTTTTCTCTCGTGGATTTTTCGTATATTTCAACATTAAACACAACTACTATGCAAAATAAGATTGTATCGTAATAAAACAACACTCGGCAAAAAAACTCTTCCCTCCGTGAGTCAAACGAGATTGAGATTTAAGTGATTTTTAGTGACAGAAAATTTTCAAATGAATTTGTAATCAGGTGTGTAATAGATAGAGATCACAGAAGATCACGAGTGACTAAGCTAATTGTGATCAAGTCATAAGACGTAGGTGTGTGATAAATTATTGCAAATGCAATGTTTATGAGTGTTAAAAGACAACGCTATTTTATTTCTTTATAAAAAAATTTTAAAACTTCGCATTCTATTTATTTTTTAAATTTTTTTGATGAAGGCTTTTTTTTCTAGATTATCTTTATGGAGTATAACTGTTTGAGAAAAATTTAAATAGCTAGTTAGGTCAGTTTTTAGCTTAAAATATGACATCGCTCTGTGTGAGCTTTTCCAATCATTTTTTGCATTATTAGTGAACGATGATTATTGGTGCCAATAAGACATTGCACCGAAATAATGGACATGCTTCAATATGATAGCTAGGAATCTTTAGGTGTAGAAAAAAGAGGCATTGAATTACATACAGCGATTTTCATACTCTTTTATGTTTTTCCATGCAGAAATTCTTGAAAAAATATTATTGCAAAATATTTCCCAATAGATTTATCACGTGAAAAGCGTTTCAAAATCCCGAATTGTGTCTGTAAAAATATGCACTAAAAGAATCAGTTTTCCCTATTTTAAGGAATCTAATATTTTGAGCATTTATTGTAAATGTTAGTAAAATAATTTTTCCATGCTGTATTAAAAACACTTTCAACTTTCAATATAACATATTGTTTTAAAATCTGTCGTTTTTGTAATATACGTTTACGAATAAGGGAAATTTAAGAACATCCTTCAAGTAAAGATAAATTCCAAACTTTAAAATTAGATCACACTGATTCAGTATTTATGAACAAAATCTTTCTGTATACAGCTATTATTTTTTTTTTAAAAATATCAATTAAAAAGAAAATATTTCGAATATTTTCGTACTCGTAAAAGCAAAGTTTAAAAAATGCCATTTTTGTTTGTATTTAAACAGCAAGAATCGGACAAAATGGTTGGTCATATTTATCCAGCAATTAATAAATGCTTATAGTTAACGATGTTTAATGTTAGTGTGAATAATAAGGAGAAAAATAGCTGCTCTTTGATAACTGAAACAATAAAATTTAGTTTTCATGTCGGGTCAACTTATCCTTTCAAAATGACATTGATGTCGATTAACATAACACAAAGAGTGAGACTATAAAAAACACGAATTAGTTTAAAGTTGAGTTGAAAGTTAAAAGTTAAGTTCAACTTTTATAACATGTTTGTTTTCCAGGCTCTTTCGAGACTAGAACTTGTGTATTACATTGTGAGCACCACTCAGGATGTCATCAATTCTGTGGGTTCAGAACACAGGCTCCTGGTGGCTATCGTTATTATCCTTTGGACATCGGCACTCTCGTCTAGTCTCATCGACAACATACCCTTCACCACGGTCATGGTGAGACACATTTGTGTATCAACTTATCCTTATTTGCAATGTTTTTAAAATTATTTTATGAAAGTTATTTATTTAATAAAACTAGGGGACTTCAAAGATGAAAGGACGACAAAAACTTGTGTCACGATACCTTTAACATAATCCTTGGACATTACTAAATCTGCCAATGTATACTAGTAGTAATGAGTTATTTAAATAATTTTTTAATGTAGTTGAAGCATTGCCGTTGCCGGGGGAATAAACAAACTGTTCGCTTTTCTGGGAGACAGTTATAGATTTTTCAAAAACGAAAATTTCCACTGTATTAATAATTGTGGCTCAGGGGATAGAGCATTTGTCTTCTAATGAGGTGAACTGGATTCAAATCCCAACGAGTCGATGCGAATTATTTACCTAGTTCGCACCGACCACAGTAAAATATCCTCAGTGGTAGACGAATCATAGGTTCGACTCCCCTTGCCATCAGCCAACCATGGGATGAGCCTAGTTTTCCTCTCCATGTAAAGAAAAGACGGGTAAGTTCAAACAAAAAGTCCTCCATGAAGGCAAATTTCTCCCAATACTTAATCCAAGAATTCCCTTGTCTTCTGGTTTGGCTTCAAAATTACAAGGCTATGGAATTGAACACTAGTAGTCGTAAACCCGAAGTTGGGTCAGCTGTTCAATGACGCTTATGAAATAAAATTTAAAAAATTGGAACCGAAATGAATTCTGCACCCAAGCCGCATTGACCACACAGCTGTCATGAAATATTCTCAGTAATAGATGGATCATGGGTTAGAGTCCCCTAGCCGTCAGGCTAATGGCTGAAAGTAATCTTTTTCAGAAATTCGATAATAACTTTGAATAATTTGAATTTTGATTTCTCAACAACATTTTGGAATCCACAGTTCCGTACAGATGACCTAAGTCGTAGTAAACCATTTTTGTAACCCTTGCTACACGAAATAAAAATGTTAGACTAAAAGATTTGAACGTTTCTTGATTAAAAACAAAAATTATTTTCTTTGAAAAAAAGTTTTTATGAATTGTGTTGTTTCTCTTCTTGTGTGAAGGTACAAGTGATTTGTGACATTTCAAGCAATGAGAAACTTCCACTTTTTCCTCTTGTGTTATCCTTGGCCCTGGGAGCTTGCTTCGGAGGTTAGTCTTAATTCTTCCTTTTTTTTCTTCTTTTTCCAATAGATATTAAATCAAAATAAATCTTCTTTGAAAATTGGGCGTTTGATGAAATCAGTCATATCATTGGACTCATGTAAAAGATGTACTGAGCAAATACTTAAAAATTAGTTCATTAAATGTGTATATGCATGCAAAGGTTATATAATCAAGTTTTGATTATACTTTTTACAAATGATCTCCTTTCATTATACTTCTTACAACAAGATGCTGTCAATGCTGGCGATAGCAGCTGTGATACGGACTGTCAAATCAGTCATGTCATTAGACTTGGTGTTAAATAATACATGCGGTGATTTCTTATGAAATCCCACATGACATGATATCAGTGGCCGAGTCAAGGCCTTAATAACACGGTTATGGCAACGTGTTAATATTTCTCTGGCCATTTTGTTTTTCCAAAAATGCTAATGACAGTTGGGGGTAAACTTGATTTCCTTTCCTCTGCGTATATGCACAGTCCGCAAAAAAAAAAAATATATATATATATCACCCTGAATAACTTTCGTTCTAATGATCGGATTTTTACGAACTAAGTGTCAATCTTAATGGTTCCTGGGGGTGACCTCAAATATGCTAATTAATTAGTGCTAACTATTAATTAAGTTGCGAAATCAGACACAAAAACGTACTTTCTCTGAATAAACATACATTTTTTTTTTTACATATTTGGAATCCAGATACTTGAATTAGGGCATATTCTTCAATTAAGATAAGCTACATTTACCACCAAATACTGCTACTATGATTATTTTTGTTTTCTTATATATGTTACCGAAAAAGTATGAAATCCGGCATTGTATAGAATGCCTAAAATTAGCTGGCAAAGTATGAAATGGTTTATATTTTACACATTGCCTAGGTATTCTATAGAATGCCAAATGCTATTTAGGCAAAGTATGAAAAAAACGTCTTGATGAGGTTATTATGTAAATGATGTGCATTTTACTGTGAATGACCGAAATCGGTAGTTGTTGACACCGGTGAATGTTGACAATCACACAGTCGCTTTGGTGAATGTCCGAAATATTTATTACATCCTATTTTATATTAATTTATTCGTGGATTTAATTACATTTGTTTGATATTTTAATACTTACTGACGATAGATTAGAAGAAACATCAGTGTTTTTAGTATCGGGCAAATATATACCGGGCAATGGCACTTGACTTTAAAAAAACATCAGTGTAGGGTAAACCGGGCAAATATATACCGGGCAGTGGCACTGAACCTTAAAAAAACATCAGTGTTGGATAAACCGGGCAAATGTATACCGGGCAGTGGCACTTGACCTTAAAAAATATCAGTGTAGGGTATACCGGTCAAATGTATACCGGGCAGTGGCATTTGACCTTATAAAACATCAGTGTAGGGTACACCGGGCAGTGGCACTGAACCTTAAAAAAACATCAGTGAAGTGTATACCGGGCAATGGCCCTTAACTAGACCTAACTTCATACTAGACCTTTGGTAAATGTCCGGTCTAGTTAAGTGCCACTGCCCGGTATATCCAACACTGATGTTTTTTTAAGGTTCAGTGACTCTGCCCGGTATACATTTGCCCGGTATAACCTACACTGATGTTTTTTTAAGATCAAGTGCCATTGCCCGGTATACATTTGCCCGGTATACCCTACACTGATGTTTCTTTAAGGTCAAGTGCCATTGCCCGGTATATATTTCCTCGATACTCCAAACACTGATGTTTCTTCTAATCTATCGTCAGTAAGTATTAAAATATCGAATAAAAGTAATTATATCCACGAATAAATTAATATCAAATCGGATGTAATAAGTATTTCGGACATTCACCAAAGCGACTATGTGATTGTCAACATTCACTGGTGAAAGTCAACAACCACCGATTTCGGTCATTCACAGTAACATACACATCATTTACATAATAACCTCATCAGGACGTTTATTTCATACTTTGTCTAAATAGCATCTGGCATTCTATAGAATGCCTACGCATTCTATACAATGCCTAGGCAAAATATGTAATAATTCTCACATTTCATACTTTGCCTAAAATTGTCAGGCATTCTATACAATGCCTAGGCATTCTATACAATGCCGGCGTTTCATACTTTGCCGGTAACATATATATCTGATATAATACTATCTTTTTAAACAGAGCTTGTAAGGTCCTTAAGATACTGAAATGGGGTCACGAAAACTTAAAAGATAAAATATTTAATTTCATTAACTCAAAATATCTGGTCTCAAAATTTTGATTTTAAAGTTAAATATAACTTTTACAATATTGATGCTCTTACATTTTTAAAGACCACATAAATGCTGTTAAAATATTAAAATGCATATGTTTACTTTAACGAGTGTAAAAACCTTATCAAACTAATGATCAAGACCCTAATGTAAAACAGTATAATTGATGATAAAAACTCAACTGGCTTCAAAAAATATGAAGAGGGAAGTAAAAGTCGACATGTTTCGAGCGTTCAAATATAATCGCTCATTCTCAAAACTTGTCAAGCTTATTATTATTGGACGCTCAATACATGTCTATTTTTATTATCATCTATTATTTTTTAAATCACTGAAGTTTTCGTATTTTTGATTCAGTTTTTTGGGATTATCTATTCAGGTCTTTTTTATTATTATTATTTTTTTTTTTGTCGTATGCCTGTTTAGGCAAAGGGGATGCGATTGTTCCTGTTTTTCAGTGGCGGCATCTATGGCCAAGAATTTGACTTCTGCCACACCATGTTGCCACTAGCCCGTTCATAGGTTGGGCCACATTCACGCAATCCCACAAAGGAGAAAGGACATAGGACACAGAGAGAGAAAGAAACATCCGTGCCTTGCCCGGGATTCGAACCCAAAACCTTTCTGATGCAAGGACAGTTCCCTGCCCCCTACACAGGCCAGTCGGCATCTATCTAGTTACACAACATATTAAATTATTTCACTCGATATTAAAATAAGTTTTGCATAAGTCTTAGGCACAGGTTCTTAGATTGAAAAAATAATAATTCACAAATTAGTAGAAAAATCAATGCAGTACAATTTTACTTGCTGCAAGCCTTAACATTTTAATTTAGGGACATAAAAAAATTCCGTTTACAATTGAAATTTTAAAAGTCGAATGTGAAAATGGAATGTCTCCCAGCACCAGGAATCGAAATTAAATAGTTACAAGGACAACCATTTAAAACAAGTTAGCGTTTCCGGCCTACTCGAAGTTGCTTGAAAAGGTATTTTTTATATATGATTCCAAAGTTTTCTCTACATATATTTTAGGGTATACTTTCGGAGTATTCTGATCGAGTTTATTTTTACACCCTTATTTGCTTAAAATTATTGAATAGTATGCTTAAAATAAATTATTCAAGCTATATGATTTAATGCATTTATAGTATAATGTAAACGGGGCTTCCATCGCATATCTTTAACCTTGATATCGCTATCATTAAATAAATGGAATAAGCTTAAATAAATAATAAAAGTTAATTTTTTCCTCGTTTCAATTTTGAAAGAAATATGTTTCGATCAAACAGATTTCATTCTGGAAATAGCGAAATTATTGAGTAGGTTCCTTGGAGCAATATCATTCTTATCCTCTTTTGACGAAATATAGGAAAAATTGGTTTTCACAGTTTCTGTAAAAAGTAGGTTAGCCTTCTTGCGACGTTTTTTTAAATTTTTATTTTTATTTTTAATCAAAATAAGTTCGGAAATTGCGTATTTTTTATTGCATTTTTTTTAAAATCAGATGATTCTAAAATTCGCACGGCTTCGAATTCTTCTAACAAATTTCAATTTTTAGTATTTCCTGCTTAACAAATAAGGCATTTTTCCTGATAACAAATTATACTACTATAATATCTTGGGAATCATGTTAAAGTAAAAAATTAAACAAAATAGTTTAGTATATTATCCGGAAAAAAATCTATATGGAATCATAAAGAAAGAGTAAAAGATATAATGAAATAATTAGGGAATCACACGTGGTCAGATAATTAAAAATTTAATTTCACTACTAAGATGTTAGGACGACATTTAAGATACTGAGATATTTTAAGACGCTAAAAAATTTTGGCTACGTATTCGACAGCTTTTTATGTTCGGTATCTTTATACTCTTTGTAGTGACTTATAAAACATCAACACTATTTTAAATAATCTATGTTGAAGTCACAAAAAACAAAAACAAAAAACAAAAAAAAAAAAAAAAAAAAAAGAAAGAAAAAAAAAGACAATGAATGGTGTAAATTCTTTTTCCGAAAAAATTGTATGCTTAGAAAATAATCAGCTGTTTTGCATTAAATAATTTTAAACAGCGGAATGTTTTTAATTTCTTAAAAAGGTTAACAAGGTTTTATTCTTAGCTAGCGTACAATGATTCTTTTTAAAAAACTTGACTATAATTTAAAAAGGAACTTTACTTTAAAGAAAACCTAAATTAAAGTACTAAAAAATTGAGATTAGTATATAAATCAAGAAATAATATATGTAGTAGCGTAAAGAATAAGATTTCTATAAATGCTAAAATTTAATGAAATAGTTGGTAAAATCAGTCTGCGAAACTCTCCCGTACAGGTGATTAAAAATTTTGTTTTAAGATTAAGACGATATATAAGATGTTGAAATTTGTGATGATGTGAGATATGCTTAAATATGTTTACTACGTATTTTTATTAATATTTATAAAAAATATATTCAAGAAACTGATAAATATTTTATTCCAAATCTACTCATACGTATGTATATTATTGTCATTGTATCAGTTATTGAGAAAAAAAAAAACTAAAAACAAAAAATAATCACATTAAATTAGCACAATCTGGTGTATAATCATATTCTATCAGAACATGCTTTTATAAAACTCGAAATTTGTTGAATAAAATGTTTTATTCAAATTTCTTTACTAAATTTCAAATAGATTTTTAAACGAATAAAAAAGAAACATTGTATTTTATAGTTTTGAAAAAAATAAAAATAAAAAGATTAGCAAACGATTATTAGTGAAAAAATTATGAATGAAATTTTACGCCACGCGCGATAAGACAAGCTCCTCGTAAGTTTATCACATTTTAATATTAATCGCCCCATTTAATTATTTCTTCATTGTCGCCAAATTATTTTTTTTAAATAATTAATTTTAATTTTTCTCATCTTCTAATAAATAAAAACAGTTGAAATTTTAGATTTTTCAATTGAAAAATATGTAATTTAATATGGTATAAAAAAAATCCATACCTTATAATTCAAAATTTTTTTATCCTCATTTTAAATAAATAATAAAAAATAATAAATAAATACAAAAAAATATTTTTTCATGAAATTATCTTTGGGTAAATGAGTTTTATGAGTGGGGGCAATTTTTTTAAAAATTGCTTCATAAGTTTTAAAAATATGACTGAAAACGCAAAAAAGCGAAATTAACATTAAGGGGTTCAAACTTTGAATCGCTCTCCTGACCAAACTATGGGGACCACATTTCCCAGATTGTGGCTACCCTTTATATTTTGAAGATAAGAAATCGAAATATGCAAAAAAAAAAAATATGTTTATTCAGAGAAAGTACGTTTTAGTGTCTGATTTCGTAACTTAATTAATAGTTAGCACTAATTAATTAGCATATTTGAGGTCACCCCCAGAAACCATTAAGATTGACACTTAGTTCGTGAAAATCCGATCATTAGAACGAAAGTTATTCAGGATGATATCTTTTTTTTTGCGGACTGTACATTTTAATAAATGCATCTGTGACCTGTTGAGTAGTATAACCTTATTTCACTAACTTTATATAAAAAAAAGGATATTTCTATGCAAGAAATTAACATTCAAGATTTTTTTTCACAGAAAACTTTGTTACGTTGTTATAAATAATCCCTGAAAACTCCTTTTCTCTCCTTTGTATCCTTTTCGTAGGGAAATGGGGTGAGCTGAGGGGGATATCTGAATTTTTCTAAACAGGCAATGAAGGCACTGTTTCCATTGCATTTTTTCACATTGAATAGGTTGAAATCAATTCCGAGATAATCAAACTAATAGTTTAGAAGTCATAAGGGTTTTATATACAAATTTGTACTTGTACCTATTTACATATCTGATATTGCAATCCAAATAAGTGAGACATTCGTTCTGTTGTATTTTTTACGCTTAATAAAATGAAACTATACACAAGCCAATAGAAAGCATAGTCCAACCGTTGCAAGCGTTATTCATTATAAAAAGTACTATTTTTGACATAACTTACAAGGGAGACTAGGGAAGTGTGACTCGCCAATTTTGAAATAAACTAGTGGGATGTATGCCTTATGAGGAATAATTTTAGGGTGCAACATTCGTTTCAGCCCATAGAGAGGTCCTATGAGATATAAAAAATAATTCAATATATTGAAAAATCGGTATTTTATTACTTCAATGCAGACTATTAGTTATTGTAATTATCTCATACTCCAATTAATTTTGTGATACTTTCACGTACTATATAATCCATATTTATTGTCAAAACTGATTTCGAAAATTTTATATATCTGTAGTTTTTCAGAAAAACCTGTTACGTTAATTTAAAAAAAAAATTGGCATCAAATTTTATTAATTTTTTTTTCCAAAGAATTTTCTAATATAAAAAGAAGTAAACAGTAATAAATTTCATTTATAAGAGGGTCGAAATATAAGAAAACATTTATGAAAAAATCAAAGTCTTAAAAGAAGTATATTTTCCTGAAATCAATGTTTAATATATATATGTTACCGGCAAAGTATGAAATCCGGCATTCTATAGGATGACTAAGCATTGAGTATAATGCCTAAAATTAGTCGGCAAAGTATTAAATGATTTATATTTCACACATTTCCTAGAGAAACCGGAAAAATATAAAATACATCTCCGATTCGTCAAAATGTCATTCAAAAATGACAAATTCAAAACGTCATCCGATTTGATATTAATTTATTCAAGGATATAATTACATTTATTCGATTATTTAATACTTACTGACGATAGATTACATTTATTCGATATTTAAATACTTATTGACGATAGATTAGAAGAAACATCAGTGTTTGGAGTATCGGGCAAAGTTATACCGGGCAGTAGCACTGAACCTTAAAAAAACATCAGTGTAGGGTATACCGGGCAGTGGCACTGAACCTTAAAAAAATATCAGTGTAGGGTATACCGGGCAATGGCACTGATCCTTCAAAAAATATCAGTGCAGGGTATCCCGGGCAAATTTATACCAGGCAGTGGCACTTGACCTTAAAAAAACATCACTGTAGGGTATACTGGGCAAATGTATACCGGGCAGTGACACTTAACTAGACCTAGTATATATTTCGGACATTTACCAAAGGTCTAGTCATACTAGGTCTAGTTAAGTGCCACTGTCCGGTATAGATTTGCCCGGTATACCCTACAGTGATGTTTTATTTTAAGGTCAAATGCCACTGCCCGGTATAAATTTGACCAGTATACCCTACACTGAATACCTTTTTACTACCCGGTATACCTTTGCCTGATACTCCAAACACTGATGTTTCTTCTAATCTATCGTCAGTAAGTATTAAAATATCGAATAAATGTAATAATATTCACGAACAAATTAATATCAAATCGGATGTAATAAATATTTCGGACATTCACCAAAGCGACTATGTGATTGTCAACATTCACCGGTGAAAGTCAACAACCACCGATTTCGGTCATTCACAGTAATATGCACATCATTTACATAATAACCTCATCAGTATTTTTTTTTCATACTTTGCCTAAATAGAATTTTTCATTCTATAGAATGCCTAGGTATTTTATACAATGCCTAAAGAAATTATGTAATATACTTCTCACATTTCATACTTTGCCTAAAAACATCTGGCATTTACAATGCCAGCGTTTCATACTTTGCCGGTAACATATATGAAAATGTTCCTTTTTAAGCAGTATTTTGCAATACTTGAAAAATACGTTTTAAATTAATTAAATTTAATGGTTTTAATTAATTAGTAATTGATTAATTAATTAGTAATTGATTAATTAATTAAATTAATTAATTAATTTAATAAATTAAGTGAATTAATTTAAATTAATTTAATTAATTAGCCAAAATTAATTGGAGTATGAGGTAATTACAATAACTAATAGTCTGCATTGAAGTAATAAAATATCGATTTTTCTATAAATTGAATTATTTTTTATCTCTCATTTGACCTTCTATGAACCGAAACGAATGTTGCCCGTTTCCTCATAAGGCATACATCCCAACTCTTTATTTCAAAATTGGTGAGTCACACTTCCCTAGTCCCCCTTGTTAGTACACTTTTTAGTTTTTTATGTAGTGATTATCTGAACATGTGAGGTGTATTTTCCGATGAATTAACCCTGAATTGAATCAAATAAGATTCGAGTTGACAGAATATAGTTTTGAAATGATAAGAGTTTTCTTCATAATAAGTACCATTCAAAAATAATACATTTCATACAAAAAAAGTCATTTCAAATTTTGAAATATTATCCCATTTTAATCGTGTTTGGTCTCTTTCAATCAATTGAGAAAAAATACGCAGGAAACAACACTTCACTTGTCTATATAGTAATGTAGGGTTTGTAAATGATTGCAAGTGCAAAATTGTACATAAATCACTCATTATTTATAAATTATTCTTCTGATCATCTCGAGAATAGTCTCATTCAATTCAGCATGAAAAATTTCTCCAGAAAATTCCCATTAATTCAGATAGTCCTTGTGCAGCAATGCAAAGTAAATACATTAGCACTTATCAAAAGAAGTACATTTTATGCAGAAAAGCTTTTGCAACTTTTGAACTATTTGTTCTATTGACTTTTGTCTAGTCTCATTCAATTTAGCGTTAAAATAAAATGCCTCATTTGCTCGGATGCGTAAATTAGTAGAAATTTGTAATTTTTCTACAGAAAACCCTTATTGCTTATAAACTGTTTCTCCGATCGTGTAGAGATTAGTTTTATTCAGTTTCAGAAACAGTACCTCACTTGCTTGCTTAAAAGAAATTCAATTCTTTCCCTAAAAATCACCCACATTTCCCTAAAAAAAAACTAAAAAAAAAACGGGAAATGTACACGAGAGAGCAGGGGAGCTTTCTGGTATAATTTATAAGAAACCAACAAAGCTTTTTGTCAAATAATAATTTGGGTATTGATTTTTCCCAAGAAAAGCCTGATTTTACTGGATTACTTATGAAATTGGAAAATTCATTTTGACCTACCCTGTACATTGTGCTTATAATTATAGTTGCTCTTTCAAAAGGTTGTAAAAGAAAAATCACTGGTCTGAATGACCTGATACTTCGTCCGAATATACGTGGAGCAATGAAAAATTTTAATAAAAAAATAGTTCAAAAGTTGACCGATAGATACCGTTGTACCATAAGATTTACGTTGGACGTTGTACTTTTAATACCACAAGCAGAGTTTGCTTCAAAAAATATGCTAATTTAAAGACGTGACTTACTTGCACATGACACTTCTGAAGGCTGGGAAAATGCTGCTTCCATAACTCCATCATTAAAGTTATCAGAGAGAGATATTATTAAGGCTGCGAACTAAATCTAAAATAACCATTGTTTTACCAAGAGTTTTCATGTACGAAGAGGTGTTTAATTTCCTTTTTAACAATCTGTTTGTTCACTGCCTTTCAGTTACATCGCCTCATCTCAATAAAGTGGAATATCAGTTGAGAAAATACTAATAGAGTGTCAATATTTTTTAAAACTTTTTAAACAGCGGTACATTTAAATTTTTAGACTTTTTTACATAGTATAGGATACATGTGTTTCGTCACATGAAATAAAATCCACTAGACTCAAATAGTGAGATATTTAACTGTCATAAAACTTCTCAAAAGATTTTTTGAATCGAACTTTGAAATTTTTCATTGACATCAAAAATTCCAGCCTCTGCGAGTCACAGTAATTATATTTTTTCAAAGATAATCGCTTTGTAAGCGGCATGCAAACAGAAAAAAAATAAAATATTTTATAATATTTATACCGAATATTGTCAATTATTTTGGAGGCTTATCACTCGTATTGAATAATTTATCCCTATGTTTTATCACTCTTTAAAAGGTTTTCTAAATTATAGTTTCAGAAGCATGTTTTTTCCCCTCACGTTAACTAACTTTTCGTCACAACTGACCGTCTTTTGGGTGGCGTTTCAATGAATGCACGGAACATAACATTATTTGATATTATTTATTTGTAAGTATTTTTTTCCTTTAAATGTTATCAAAGTTTTTATAAATAATGTAATTTCTTAATCTTTTAATTTTCAAGTGTTATTATTCGCAAAAGTGGTTTTTCGCACCGTCCATATAAAAATGTTAGGCTTATTTAATATTCAAATAATCTGTATTCTGAAATATAAAGTAATAGTAAAAATGCTTTATTTTATTTATTTATTATTTTTTTTTTATCTTGTGCAAATGGAGAGTGTGATAGCTTTCGTTATTTCGCACTGCCACTGAAAATTTTTCAAACAAGACAAATGTTTGGAGGCAGATGTCTTTAGTCATTTCAGAGTATTTAATATGAGCGCACAAAATATTATTAAAAAGTTTTTACTTCAGCTTGAAAAGATGCATAATAAATTTGGTGAAAGAATTTCTTCATAAATTAAACATTTTCATTAACGAAAATGGAGTTAATATTTATAATTCGCAATTAAAGTTCCAAAATTATTATTTTTCATTTATTTAAATCTTACACTATAAAGTAATTTAATAACTTTTAATTAAATAACTTTTCTAGAATTTTACAAATTTGATGTAATTTGTAAAATAAAATTTAACATCAAATAGGTTTCTCAATATTTTTTTAACTATGATATTCTATAGATTCTTGCTATTGATAGTTTTTTCTTTCTTATTTATTTTACTCTTCTACTAAATTTGTTGCTACCGAGTGGGTCAAAAGAAAAGTACGTCTTAGCTCCATGTCTAAGCAAAGCAAAGGCCTTAAGGGAGTTATTTCCGGTGGAAAATATTAATATTTGGATAAATATTTGTCAGCCAGGAGTTCTAGTGTATACAGATGAAAATGACTAAGAGCTTGTTATTATATTTAAAAGTAACATTGGAGATTATGAAGCAGAAAATTTAATTGCAAATGAAAAACGAAATAGTGAAAACCAAATTATAAAATTGAATAAGAAAGTAAAATTTGATGAGAATTGAAAAAGAAGGAAACAATTTTGAAAAATTATCATGAAAGCATGAATTGCGCTTGTCTTTACGTGCTTTAATAACTATTCCTGAAAAATATGTAGATTTTATTGTCAATATGCTATCATTTTACGCTTTATAAAAGAAACTAATATACTTCCCAAAATGGTATTTTACATTTTTATGGACTTCTAAATCGATGCCGTTTTGAGCGAAGACCGTTGAAACGACCACTGTCCTGTCAAGCATCAATGTTCCAAAAATGGAACATCGTTAAAAACGAACTTATTTTATTTTATTGTCCTTAGATGCTCATTAGTAGTGAATTTATTCAATTTGATATACCCTTTCTTAATTTGGCATTTAAACAGTCTAAATATTCAAGACATTTATTTTAAGGTAAAAACAAGTTTTAATTCGCCTATTATCAGAATTTTCCAGCACGTCATTTTTACAGTTATTGTTGCTATCGTTGAGACTGGTTTCGATTTCTTTTCATTCAATTTTTTACTCAAGAACAATTTTAAAAATAAATTAATTTCATTTGTGTGTATTTTATTTAAGGAAACGGGACGCTAATTGGTGCTTCTGCAAATTTGGTGACAGCCGGAGTGGCGGAACAGCACGGCTACAGGTTTTCATTTTACGATTTTTTCAGGTGGGTATTCTAATAGTGCAAAACTGTTATTCATTTAGAGGCGCATTCTTCTTTTTTCTTCAAAAAATCTTTATAAAGAAATTCAATGCATGGCATTCTGAAAAATCTTTGATTTATAAACATTTCATTGAATTTCCCCGCATACAAAAATATAAATTTTATTGTTTTGTTTTTAATCTTTTATTCTATAAAGAAAAAAAAAACTTGTGATATGTATAAGTACCAAAGAAAAAGTTAAGAAGATGAAACAAGCAAATAACAAAGTAGATAAAAAGAAAGATAGTATAGCAGGGTTAAAATAAGAATTTAGTTCATATTTTATAAATGAACTAAATTAAATATATAGAGAAAACATGGAAAATAACAAAAATAAATGAAAAGAGAAGAAAAAATAATTATGAAAGTAAAATATTATTTTAAAAATATTTAAAAATGAATTTTAAATAAAAAAATTATTTTAAAAAGTCGGGAAACAAAATAATAAAAACATATAATCTCTTCATCAGCTCACACGAATATATCCGCAAAAAGGAGTGTTTTCTAATATTGTATCAGTATAGCTAAAGCAAAATATTTCAATACAACAGTGTGAAGAGCAATCAAAAAAATTTAAACGAAAATAGAACGCATACAGTGAAAAATATATACGAAATAAAACGTATCAAGCAAAAAACAAAATAAAATGTAACGAAAATACAGAACAAAACACAAAACGAAATACACTGGCGAATTAAAGGAAGATAATTTGCATATTTTATCGAATTTCATTAAAAAGAACTGTACTGAATGCAAAACCACTGCTTCTAGAAAAAAAATGCAAATCTTGTACATCAAATATGTAAGCGTACACGTGTGTATAGGTGAAGCCAGTATAAAAGCAGGTTCAATAAGTCGCATGTCGTCCCCTAACACACCTCGCAAATTTCTTGGTGTTATTTTGCAGCAATAGGTTAAATTCAAATTGCATGTGTAAAAATGAGAAACCACCAGCGTTTTGATGATGAAATGATGTGGCGAATTGTGAGGAGGCTAGAAGCAGACCAATCTCAGGTTCAGATTTGTAGAGAGTTCAATTTAACGCCCAGCGTCGCGTGTACCTTATGAAAACAGTTCCAAGATTCTGGATCCAACGAGAGAAATCCTGGGCAAAGTTGTTCAAGAGCCACGAAAGCCAGAAAAGATCACCATTTCTCCCTTATAGCGAGGCATAAGAAGGGCTACAACTTCTCAGCTCTCTTGTGACTTGTCAGCAGCTGCAGGAACCCGTGTGTCAAGGGTGACTGTTTCCAAACTACTTCGCGAGAGAGGACCTGCTGCTTGCGTCCTGCCTATTTCTACGAACAGGAGAGTCCGTTCATCATGATGCAGAGAGCATAGAGATTGGAGTATGGATCAATGAGCGACCGTTCTCTTCACTGATGATTCCCGGTTCAGCCTAAAAACCTATTATTGCCGTACGTTCATATGGAGAGAACCAGAGACCCGCTACCTACCCTCCAATGTCCGAGAAATCGACCATTATGATGAAGCCGGTTTAATGGTATGAGCAGACATCATGTTGGATGACCCGCACACCTCTATATGTCTTTGAAAGAGGCTCTGTGACTGGTGTGACGTATAGGGATGAGGTCTTAGAGAACTATGTTCGCTTTTTCAGGGGTGCAGTTGGCCCTGAGTTCATTTTAATGGACGATAACGCAAGGCCACATATAGCTCTTCTGATCGACGAATTTTGAGAGAGTGAGGCTATTCACCGGGTGGATTGGCCAGCCCGATCTCCAGACCACAACCCTATACAGCATGTCTGGGAAACTCTGGGAAGGGCAATTGTAACTCGCTATCCCCCCTCCGAGAACCATAGAGGGAATGAAAACAGCGTTGCTGAATGGGTGGGACCAATTGCCACATTAATTATTAAACTGCCTCATTTCAAGTATGAAATCACGCTGAAAGGCCTGTATATCTGTAAGATATACAGGTCCCCTATTTTTGCTTATTCTGCAAAAGCTGTTTCATACCTTCCGACTCCAACGGATGTTAAGCACCATCATGCGAGTGTATTATAATTGTTGAATGGTTATTTAATTTGTATTGTATGTAGTACATATCAAATTGCATTAAAATCGGTCCAGTAGTTCTAGAGATAATCGACCAAGTTTTCAAATTCTCTTAATTTCTTACACCAGTGTATATAAAGCGAGTAGTGAATTCAAGTGAACTTACACGTACCAGAATCTTTCGGGAATGATTTAAAATATTTTCATAATATGATTGCCAGCTTACAAAATATGAAATCGGAAGAGGTTAGAAGCGTAATTAGAGGGATCTTTTATAGCACTTTCTTACTGCAGTACTGAAGCACGTTTGATTTGTTAGTTGCCTTGGATTGGCCCGAAAATGGATGTGCGCTATGTAATATACTGGATAAGTTCATAATTGATATGGTTGTCATTTAATTAATGATTTCAGAACATTTATTTAAAAAAAAAAAATCATGATTTGCTCTGAACTACGGATTTGATTTGTGCAGGGTAGAAATATAAATAACAAAGAACTTTTCAGTAAATTTATTTAACAATTTACTCAATGATTTTATGTAGAATTTAATTACATGAGTTAGGTATCCATTGAATATTTTACGAAATTTTGAAAGAATTTGGTCATTTGTGTTTTTGATAAATAAACATTACTACATATTCTCTTAATTCTATTCATTTGATTAAAAATTGGTATTCAAATACATATTTTTAGAAACACTAGAATTCCAACTAATTAGTTTTTTTCTATTAAAACTCAAATCATTTCTTTTATCGTATAAATCAACAAAGCAGGTATTTTCTTCTTTTTTAATACCTACATCCAAACAAAATTTTAATTAATATTATCATCATGATTACGCAGCAAGATTAATTCCTCGGGATAAATATTATTTAACAAACTTGTATAATCTGGAAAATTAAAGATAATTACTCATCAATAAATCTAAAAACAAACTTAATATTAAGAATATAATTTTTTCATAATAGTGTAAAAATAAGTTAGCTAAGGGAGATGAAAAATTAGATCGTAGTGGTATTCCATCAATTTGAAAGAAAATATGTATCACAATTTTTACCAGCTAAACGTGCTTCAAAATTGTAGTCACAAATAACAGCATTTATTCAGAGAAAATGAAATACATAATTTTAATTATTATGTGAAAACTCCATTTTTAATCAACTGAAGCACATAATTTTTCATTGAAAGGACAAGATTTTGCAATGTTACATGATCAATATCGAACATTGCCGTTTGAATGGCTGCTTTTAGTTCCAATAATGATGAGTACTGTTTTCCGTTCTTCTTGTAAAACGACACGTCAAACATTGTGTTTGAGGGTTTGGTCAGGATTAAGTGATGGAGGCCAGCTGTATATTTTTCTTTTAGATGTTTATTAATATGTTGCTAGCATTGTTTTCTAGCTTTATCCTACTTCGTTCAGCTTACTTACTTTATGTTTCATTATTTATTTTATGCATATTTTTAGTTTATTGTAATATTGGTTAAAATGTTGATTCAGAGATGCTCGATAATATTCAATTAATAATTGATTAAGTTGTTCAGGTTTTCAGTTAAATAATTAATTTAAAAGCATTTCAAAATTTGTTTATGTCCGCGATAAGTTAAAAGGAATGCAGAACTAATCTGAATAATACAAAACAAAAAGGCATTTCAAATAATTTAATTGAGATTGAAATAATAAAATTTTTTTTAATTGTCTAATAAATTTTGAAAATTAAAGTTTAATTGAAACTAAAAAAATATTAAAATAAATTAGAAAATTATCCAGATATTGTAAACTTGAGCCTGAAACAGTGTTTAATTTCAGAGCCTGGGTGACATATTTTCAAAACCAACTAAAAATATCAAATTGGGTGATAATTGGAAAGTCAAAAAATTTTCAATAGTTTATTAGAGGAACATTCAAAGCTTAAACTAAGAAAACAGTAACTAAAGAGTTAACCAGTTTGAATCACTAAATCAAAATATATTAACTGCAAAATTCTGACCACTTTCTGCAGGGATCAAATTTTAACTGGACGGTATAACAAGTTTCATCGTTTTATGATCGCTACAAGCAGCACTCCTAAATAAATCTTCAATTTTCAAAAGTTATTTGTTACCTTAAATATTTTATCCTCGTTCAAGACGAGAAAAAACTAAATAACGAGAAAATAATACTTACTTCGTTTTTAAATGAAGAAAGAAGTAGAAATATAAGTTGAAATGTCTATCAACGACATTGCACTCACAATTATTTCAATTAATTACACAAATATTTTTACTAAAATAAATTTTCAGATAGAAACTATACTGTAAATTAAATAAAAACTTGGAGTAATAAGATATTTGTATCTTAGGATTATCATTTTTAATACCTTAATTAACAAGTTAAATTATAAATATTATCTCCGATATAAATCAGTACATTATTAAGTATTCATATTTTTAGGTTTTATTTATTTTTTTAAAAAAGTATAACAGATTTTTTTACACAATTCATTATTTTCATATTTCCCCTATTTCTGCCAAGTTTTTTCAATTACTTCTATTTTAGAAAAAATATATATCCTCCTTCAAAATGCTTAATATCTTAAAAAGTACCTCGTATATTTCATGCTGACCAACGTTCGATTGAAAATATTTTTTCCATAACAGTCTTCAGAACATTATCAATCAAATTATTCAAATTTTTGCCGGAAAAAAATAAAAATAAAGAGCAAAAATATTTTTAAATAAAGCCATGACGTGAAGAAACAAATCCATAACATATTCACAACCATTTTCGTTTAGTTAATTTTTAATGGAGATTTTTTATACCATCAATCATATTTATTAAAACTTAAAATTGTGGCGGCTACATGTTTTTAATATATCTTAAATTAGTTTCCGAAAATTCCGATATTTTCCTATACTCTTGCTGCTATCACTGTTATTTGTGCAAATATAAAATTATTCATTAGTTTTTTTTATTGTATCCTTATTAATTTTATCATTTATTTTGCTATTTAATTACTCTTTCATGTTATGCTTCATTCATTACGTAGCTTAGCCGTCTAGTAGCTTTTTATTCACAACTAGGAGGCTTCGACCCCTGCTCACTTGCGCTCACCAACCCCCGGAGCTGCTTTCACAGTTCATTTCGGATTGCTTCGCAATCCAATGCTCGCTTTGCTCGCTCATTGGATACGTTCTTAACGTCTAGCTTTTGTATACTTTTTTGAATGCTGAAGTTCCGAAAACTTTTCACTGTAGAAAATTCTAAACCTGTACATTTCAATATTAATTTGAAATTGCAATTGTTAATTTGAGCAACACTTATAGAATTGAAGGATTTGTTACGTCAAGCGCTCAGGTATCATAATCATTATGTTGCTAAGTTAACTTTCAAAAAATTCTATGGCTGGCAACAGCATTTTTATTTTTTAAGTTGTTTATTTTTATTTTTGCCGCAGCTGAATTGAACAACCTGATAATGCTCACTCTGGTTATTGTTTTCGTTTTTAAAAGCTCTATATGTTGAGCCACCTCAGCTAGATTTGGCGTGTGACATTTTTAGATGCAATCATTGGTCGATTTTCTAACATTACCATTCGGGAAGTTGTAATGAGGCTGTTTTTTGGTGCAAGAGAAATATATATATAGATTTTATGACAACTTTAATTTATTCGATTCTGTAACTCAACAATAGGTTTATTTATTTGACCATAATTTTTTTATTCAGTTTAAGCTCTATTAATAAAATGGTGGAAAAGATATAATAGAAATAATTATATTTAGTGTTACTTTGAAATTATGAGGACTTTTTTTTTTGTCCAAAAACACATTTACTAACTTAAGGCAACATTATTTGATGTATTTTTTAAAGAACGATTCAGAGAAAAACAGGATAAAAAAAGTGAGATGTATATTTTAATTTATTTTCTGCTTCAAAATTGAGGCAAAGAAAATTTTTTTGAAGTATGCTCTTTAAAATTTCAACAGAATTTTTAAGTTGTTCGAATCATATAATTGTCTCATTTGTAAAATTTTCTTTTTCTTACTTCAATAGCTTGTAATTTGATTTAAAATTTGAACATTTATTAGATTGTTATGTGTGTCTTAAAGCTTTTTTCTATCACTAGCAGAATGGTAATAATTGTTTCTTATTTGGTAACAAAAATCTTTTTTTCACTGTGAAAACTAATCGTAATAGTTTTATTTTGAAAATATCATGATTTTAGAGAAAAGTGTAAGTTCTTAGCCTTTCAACCCAGATGTTTTAAAACTATTTTCTTTGTTTTAAGTTTTATAGTTAAAAATTGTTAAGTTTCTTGTATTTGATTCAATGTCTTGTCATTCATAAAGTCTTCCCAGAACCAAGAATAAATAAGCAGATGCTCTTTAAATTGTTATATAGTTATGATATGAGCATGTCGAAGTTAATGCTTAATGTTTGAATTATACAAACATTGTTTATTTTCTACACATTGTAAAAAGTTTTTTTTCAATCAAAATTGTGTTTACCTAACAAATTTTCTTTAATTTCTACACAATTTAAACCATTGACGTCCAAAGCTGTTTAATTGGTTAACACACATAAATCTTTTGGGACATAACATTTACAAAAAAGTGTCAAGGCTTAGTATAATTGCTTGGACGTAAAGCACGATAACTGCAAATGGGAAATAATACATCAAACTTTAACATAAATATCAGTGTAAAAAAAGTAAAAACAAAAAGACTAAAAAAGAATAAATTTGTACTAAGCCTTTATACCAAGCCAACAGAAACAATCTCCACACCATTACACACGTATAAAAAATGCTTGAAGCTTATAAATTGTGCAGTTACTTAAAAATTAAAAGATTTTAAAATTAAACAATAAGATACAGACACATTCTGCATTACTAAATATTGAGCCCACATACTTAGTAAAGATGCAATAGTTTATTTGAAATAAATTTATAAAAAATAATTAAAAAGTTATATCCTACTCATGAAGGAAAAAATTAAATATTCAAACGAAATTTTGTTCGGAAACGTGATAAGATTTATAAAAACAAGTTCCAAAACAAAAAAAGGAAACAAAAAGCTATAAAATATAAAAGTGTTTCAGAAAATCCGATTATAAAGAGGCTGATAAATGCACAAAAACATGCAATGCAGCTAAATTTATTCATGTTCACTCATGTCTTTTTTATATCGTATGTTCTAAGTGACGCGCGAAATAGTAGTACATGCGCGAAATTGTGTTTTCGCGAGAAAATGTGAGCTGGCTAATGCAACATTGGCGGATTTCAAAATGCGGTGCTGAAGAGTTGAGTCATCCCCTGCCCACTACTAACGTCCACCCAAGAGTATTTCAGCAGCATATAGTAGGTCTCAAGAGTAATGGCACACAAACCACAGTTTTGATGCAAACACGAGTGTTCCAACCTTAGCATAACAATGAAGAAAATTAATTAAATTTCGATCCAAAATGGAAGAGATTAAAAAAAATGTGTTGCTGGTAGAGGCTTTATTAAACATTTTCGAGTGCAACAAATTAAATAAATAATTTATAAATAAAATAATTATAATAAAGAGCTTAAAAACAAATTAATAAAAGCCTTCAAAATCATGCTCTAGCTAACCAGATTGCGTGAAAATAGGGTCACATTTAAATTTCGTCCATTTAACAAATTAGAATTGTTCTTATTTTTATATTTATTAATATCTTTCTCAGTTTCATTTATAGTGTGACCCCGAATATCTATTTCTGTATAAAATATACTTTACTGAAATACATTCAGAAATCACCTACTTGTGCATTGTTGTAAATTAATGATAAGTTGTTGGCTTTTTGTAGTTGTTCGATTTCATTTTTCCTTAAGCTCTTCATATAATTCGTCCTGATTTTAATGGGTAGAGTTATAGTTTATAATCATTAATTTATGCAGTTTATTTATTAGTTCAAGTTATGTCATCGCATTGCTTTTGGTTTTTTTTAAATTTTAAAGTACAATATTTTTGCAGCATTAGCGCATGACAGAGTGTTACTTACTTTTAAAACATTTAATTAATTTGCTTGTTTTTTGCATTAAAGGATCGGTTTTCCAACTATGATTTTGACGACAACTTTGTCAACAATCTATTTGGTGACTTGCCACATTTGGATCGGTTGGAACTATTGATCTCTTTCTTACAAGAGGAGGACTTTTACTATTGATGAAAGTTTTACGTTTCAAGAGGGTAGAAGGACGTCACAACACTTGAACTCTCTCTCAAGTTTTTGTAATATATACATTCCAGTGTAAATAAACCTATTTTTGTGAAGAGAAGGTTGTTGGCAAGATTTTTTCACCACATACACATTTCGTAATGGCGGCTCCAGAATTTATCTGTAACTGGGGAGGTCTGGGTCTGAGTAGCAACCTGTATACTAATCATCATGAAGTTTTCTTAACTTCAAGGTGGGGACAATAGAGTATCTGAAACATTCGAGACGAAAAATGATCACATGTGTTGCTATGGAGCTCGAAAAATATCTATAGAACATTATAGAAAGTAGGCTTGAAGATAATAGAATAATAGTATTGTTCTATTATCTATTAGATAAAGAAAATAGTTTTGTAAGTATTACAACATATCATGTAGTCCAGCTTGAAGGAACATTGCATATATAATAAGATTGTTGTAGAAACTTTTCGGTAGATAGTAACTTTTTCTGTTGCAAACTGATCGCCGGATAATTAGCCTTGAAAGTGAAATGTTTCAACTAAATTGAAGTACATAACACAGATTCACTCCAACAATTTATCACCGTCTGCAGTGTTTGAACATATCCGTAACTCACAAAATACTTGCATTTTTGTCTTTTCAATGATGCATTGATAACAGCTTCATATCGTTTTCAAAATATAATATCTTAAATCACCTTCGTAAGGGTAAAGTCGCTTCTTTCTCTCGCACTGAAGGTCATCTGATTGACGGACATCGTGTAAAATATTTAGCCAAATATTGAAATCACATTTTTATTACACACTAGCCGCTTAAGGCGGCCAGCTGTCCGCTACGCTAAAGGTTTTCACAAATAAAGTTTCTTAAAACATAGCAGGAAATCTGAAGATTAGTGGACAATTCATCTTCCGCGTTCTTCAGATGTTTCTTGGGCCCTAGCACTGCTAGTAGAGACACGATCCTCTTCCAATCTTCTTTGACGCTTCTCAGGTGTTTCTCGAACCCGAGCATTGCTAATTGAGACACGAACCTCTTCTAATCTTCCTTGACGTTCCTCAGATGTTTCCCGGGCCCTAACGCTGCTAGTTGAGACACGATCCTCTTCTAATCTTCTTTGACGTTTCTCTGATACTTCTTGGGCTCTAGAATTGCTTGTCGAATTTCGGTCATGTTCCATCCTTCTTTGACGTTCCACAGACGTTTCTTGTGCCCTTCTTCTTCTTTGAGAATCTCTTAATATCTTTTTCTTTGACAAAATACAAGGTTTTTTGGAAGGCGGTTCTGCCATGTCAGTAATCGGAATTTTAAGAAGTCAACGAATACTTTAAAATAACAATTACTATGAAAGCAAATCATGAAACTTCAATATTAAAATCTAAGTGCTTACCTGCAAACTGAAACTTTCTGAAAATAACTAATTACATTTAATAAAAACTGTTAAAATAAAGAATAGAAAAACCAAAGAGATCCAAGGTAAGTGTGATCGTTCCTTCAAAAACAATTAAATTCCCATTTTATATATTATATAGCTACAACGCTTAAGAGAAAAAAACTAAAATGCTAAATGCATGAAAAGAACACGAAAACGAATAAATTTTTTATGGTATCAATTTCTATTTCTATATCGCTACAAAAATTATCGTCTTCGCTTAAGAAAAAAAAAAATAGAGCGTGGAAAGAAGAAGAAAAACTTATTATAACAATTAGGAACAGCGACAAATATATCAAAGCGAAGCGTTCTATTTACGTATCGAATATGTTGCCACATTTTTAATACAAAAGTTAAACTTTTCTCCACTTTGATAAATGTAAACTAATGCGAAACTTACAATTAAATTATTAATTCCTTCGTATATTATTGGTTTAAGTTGTCGAAAATTAATATTTCAATTGTAAGGTTCGCATTAGCATACATTTATAAGAGTGGAGAAAAGTATATGCATTTTTTAATAGTTTTTTGAATATGGCTCTTTGAAGACGAAAAAGCATAGATTTTCTTACAAAATGACTGATAACTAAAAAACTAATCCAAAATTTTGAAAAAGAAAAGAAATACTTCTTCATTATGTCAAAACACAATTATGTGCCGAGTTTCGTGCCTGGGCGGGACTTCTGGGGCGATATATTGTGATTACAGACACACACACAGCCGCGTTTATTATTATGTATAGATAGAAGATATATGGTTTTTGTTTGTATTCTTCGTGTATTGAGGAGATAGAACGCTCGTTTTACAATGAGCTGATAGGGCTTGAATCCCAACGCCGGCTGGTCGCTACGAAGTCGCACCCGGATCACACTGACCACAGTGATGACAGGAAAATATCCTCAGTGGTAGACGGATCATAGTCCCTTTGATCCAGGAGTCCCATTGTCTTCTGGATTAGGTTTAAAATGACAAGGCTACGGAGTTGAACATTGGTAGTCCTAAACTCAGAATTGGGTCAGCCGTTCAACGACGATTATAAAATAAAACAAATAATAACCAGATTATCCGGGATAATTCAGCAGGGAAGTGTGAATGTTATACAGTATACACTTGTTTATAATAACGGACGAATTAATAATTCTCAAATAAACCAAGACAGACGGAATTTATATTTTATATAAAAAGGAGAAAAAGAAAATCCCTAAAATTTATATTCATTGTCAAACCCGTCATGTATTTTTAAAGAAGAAAAACCAATGTATTGTTTCCGCACGCTGATGAGCAATTCCGTGGATCTTAAAAATGTTTATTAAAATAGAAATTAAAAATATTTTAAATTATTTGAAATACTTGGAATTATTTTGAAAATATATTTTACATCGCAAAATCCGCATTTTCTCGAGCATAAATAATAGCCAAACACGCGCATCACTCTTTTTTATTATGTCTGTTTTATTTTCATTGATGACACCAAATAAGACATCTTCTCATTGTCTTTTCGATTTTTATAGTACAGGAAGAAAAGGAGCGTTTTTATTCAATGAAAATTTTCTTGCTTATATTGCAAACAATCATAAATTTTGTTAAATTATAAGTTTTAGTTTCAGAAATGAAATTCGTTTAACACCATTCTTTTATATTCCCCCCCCCCCTAATTTTTCAGATTCTTTTATTTCTCCAAACAAAGAGAGTTATATTTTGTGATACGATTATGACTCATTTAAAACAGCGGTGAAATCATTAATAATGTATTTTTTAATAACCTAGACATGTTCACCCTCATCTGCAAAGATAAGTGGAAGAGATGCTAAAAAATGAACTATTTGGATTTCAGGTAATGAATGAGAAAAATAAAAATCTAAGAGTAAAAAAAATAATGTTAAAGTTGCTAAGTTTTTTCAAAATATTTGATAAATAATATGGTAGCACTGAAAGTCAAGATGACACGCGTGTTAATTAATGTATTTAAAAGTTTAATTGAATGAATTCTGAATAGAAATAATTCTTATAGGTTTGGAGAGAGGTTCCTCCACTGAGTAGGTGAAAAAAGGGTTACAATGATGAAATATCTTACCAGGGCTAAAGAGAATAGAAGGGCTGGTTCACTCCTTTGAAGAAACTCTCACCGCGCCAAACCTCCGATTTTCTCCAGTGACGTCACTGTGGCGTGAATCTTGCACTTTTACTTCAAGAACGGAGCATTCGGTCTAACTAGCTTTAACTAATATTAGAGCATTCCTTTTTGTGACATAATCTAAGACATTTGTTGTTTTATAAAATGATTTTCCTCAGTTTATTGCAGTGAATTTACAAAAATTTAAAACTATTAATAAAATGCCAGTTAGCGTGATTGCAACTTGCAAAAATTCTGATAGAAACACAAAAGGAAAAAATATAATTTTCCACGCGTTCCCTAAAGTAAATGAGCAACTATGTAAAGAATGGATTCAACGAGTAGCAAACGAAATGACACAGTTAATATAAAACAGCAATACGTTTATTCTATCGTTAAGAACTTTTATAAAAATTCACCATCTAAATAGAAACCGCCTCGTTACTTCAAAAAGGAAGGTAGGCGAAAAAATTAAAATGGATATAGTCAAAGAAAATTAAAGCGTAAATAAAAAGTATAAATAAAATACATAGTATATAGTTAAAATTCTCCTAATTTTTTAATGTAGTTATTCTAAATATTTACGATTTTTTTTAATTACATGCTCTTAAAATTAAATATCTATAATTATATTATCTTAAATTTAAATATCATTATGAACCTAAATTATTTTTTCACCAGCAATAAGCGTTTAAGGTTGATGTTTCCCAATGATTAAGTAAGAACAAATTGCTATAAACGGCATATTTTAAAATTTGGATTCTAAATTTAACCCAACTTATAGTTATCAAATATTATATCGATAAAAAAGTGTCGATAAATGCTTTTCTTGATAATCAAAGTTAAAACTGAACTTTTTAAAATAAAGTATTTATAGTGTCATTTTCGCCAACTAGTAAAATATTTTTATAAGTTCAAAATGGTATTTTTTTAATATAATGACCAAGAAAGTTTTCTTGAACTATGTTTATGAACGGAAATAATGTGTATGTAAAGTTTGAAATCTAATAACCAGAAAACTTAGTTTTACAGAGAGAAAGATGCAAAGTTATCATAATATCTTTGCTAGTGATCTCCGAGATCTGTGTACACAGTGACGTCATGAGGAGAGAAATCGTAGCTTCAGCTCTAAGAGCGGAATGAACTAGCCCTTCTCTCTTCTCTTTAGCCCTGATATCTTACACACATTAAATAAAAGAGTTTTTATTTGTTTCTAAATTCATGACTGCTAATAGAATGTTAATTTAGAAAAATTAAAATGTAAGAGTTTTATTATTATTGAATATGGATTTTTACTGAAATTAATTTAAAGTCCTTAAGCTAGAAATAAGAAAATAATTGGGACTAAAATACAGTTTTAGGTAAAATTATAAAACTGTTTTAGATATAAAATATAGGTCAATAATTTATTAATCCTTGTTAGCAACAAAACTTTCAAAATTAATCGAAATGGATCGAAAAGAAATGTTTTTAAGACTAACTGATATTTAATGCGCCGAAACGACATTACTTTTCAATACCCCTAATATATGTTTTTAAAAAGTCTATATGAGCAAATAAAATGCAATTTTTATGTAATCTACTTACACATTTGCATTTATTAAACATGACATTTTAATAAGGTGAAAAAAATAATGTCATGAAATGTAAACTTCAAAAATTAATTTTGTTCTCCGTAAACGCTAACTTCTACTTTTTTTTGGGGGGGGGGATTAATCACGCATTATTTCGAATTTTGATCACCTCTTCTTGGATTCAGATGACAGTGCGGTGTTGGTTGCAACGGCGCTTTAGGTATTAATTTCTCTAAATTCCAAGGTGAAGCACCCATTTTTAGGACATTCATAGGTTTTGTTTGTTGATTCGTTAAATAATGCTTTACTGAAAATGTTTTTTCAATGAAACATATTTTTATATTTTAAGTAACAAGGGGCAACTAGGGTATTGATTTCACAAATTTGTGATGTGAAACACGAATTTTTGAACATAAATAGTTTCTGTCATTCTTCAATCTAGCACAAACTTTATATTTTATATTTTCTCTCCTCTAAATATAGTAAATAAAATGTCTATAAATCGTTAAAAAAAAGTCAGATATACTTGAAATTCGATTCGGCAAGTTTCTTCAAATATAGTGTTTTGCTATTTTAAATTATATTCTTTAAAATAATATAAAGTTTGTATACTTTAATTCAAAATTATTTCGACTCGTATCAAATAAAATAATAAAAACATTAAATCATGACTAAATTTGTTTTGCATGAAATTATCTTTGTAAATTTACAATTGCGAAATTTACAATTGCGGGCAAAAAGTTTTCAATTAGCTTAAAAAGTTCTCGAGATATGGCGAAATTTAGAAAAAATAAAATTATTCACCACTATTAGTAGCACACATTGCGGATATCACCTTTATGCTTCGGGGGGGGGGGTCAAAAAACATGATGATCAGTTGGAAAAAAATAGCATGTTTATTCTCAGAAGTACGTTTTGTGCCTCATCTCATAACTTAAAATAGCACTAATTAACTTATTTGAAGTACCTAATATGCCTATAGTGTGTGAGATAAAATGTAACTACATTGTTGAAATTTGAATGAACTGAACACAGAGTTTTTTTTTCTTTCGAAATTCCAGTTTTTTCGAAATTTTTTGCGGTAATTGTTATTTTTGAGAATTTTTTCTCATTTTTTTGCTTTACGTCACATTTTATTTTGCTGCTCAAAATCTATAAGACTTAAAAACTTGAAATCAAGAATGGGTGCAGAAAATTCACAAGGAGTATGATGAAGGAAAAAAAGATATTATTCATTCGATTACAAATTCAATTATCAAGTTTTATATTTGTAGTAAAAAAAAATTTGTTGTTATACTGCCAGCTAAAATGTAACTAAAGAAATAGGCATGATATGGCATGATAATAGGACACTATTTTCAAAAAAATTAGAGTTTTTTTACAATTTCTCATTTGTATGAAAGTTATTGCACTTTTAAGTGGATTTTTTGTGCCCTTTTTTCTTTAAATAATAATTATTTACCCATTGTTGTAGAAAAAATTACTTTATTTCTTCTTATTGTGTCGTACATATTTTGTTTTCTAAAGTTTGTTTTTTTCAAAGACAGTTGATTATTATTTTTTTTAAATCTTTTTATTTCGTTACGATTAACATATTTTTAAAGTGGGCTAACATAAAATTATAATAATGACATATTTCATAAAAAAAAATTTTTAATCGACTTTCAAGAACTTTTAAGAAGATAAAGAGCAACGAACGGTTCATGTTTATAAAAGCTGATTCTAAAAAAAAAAAGAATTTGACCACGGATAGGAGCTGTGCTTCTTCAGCACGGCCTATATTCACTGTGTAATAACTCTCAGGGTAACCACTTTTTCATGTTATTCATTTGCTAAAATTTATTAATCATCAAAATACAGCCGCTGACAATCCAATCACAGTTTCTGTAAAAAATGGGCAAAGTAATTCCCTCTTTTTACGCTACCTTTTGTTTTGCTGCACAAAAACTCTAAAATTTAAAATTTAAATTACGATGTGCTGTAGAAAAAAGTACAGGGAATAGGACGCAATGAAAAGAAATTAATATTCGGCAATTCATCTGAGAATCATCAACTGGTGGGAAAACAAAGTCATATTTGGTTGATCTATAGCCCTCTGAAATGGAACAACAGATTTGAATTTAGACGTTCTAAAGAAGCCATTTTTATGTGAGAACTCAACTTTTTTTTTTTTTTTTTTTTCGAAATTCCTATTTTTTCGAAAGTTATTGCAAATTTAAGTGCTTTTTCGTGAGTTTTTCAGCTTATTTTATTAATTATTTATATCAATTGATGAAAACTTTTTTTTTTCCTTACGAGATCTTTATTACTTATTTTATAAGCTCTTGCACAAGTACGTGCTAATTTAAAGTATAAAAAAAAGGAGATAAAGATTACATGTTGTCAGATATAAATCTAAATATTTACGCTAAATTTTTAAAAATAAAAAAAAAACTCTATATATAAAGAGCTATAATAACCGTTCCCATTTTGAATTCCCTATTGAAAGTACCGTCAATGAGTAAAATCACTCTTACATTTTTCTTTTCTTATTGAGTTACGCAACCAGTATTCTTCAGGTTAAGTTTTTTTTTCAAGAAAAATTGATTATACTTCCAATCTAGGTTAATTGTCCATTTCTTTGCGATTATCATAGTAGAAAAATATTTTTTCATAAAGCTATAGTAATTGTATATTTTGAAAATAGAATGTATTTTTTGTTGTTGAAAATATTGACTTCTAAGGAAAGACGAATGAGAAGCAATTACGGAATTTGATTGCTGAGCTTCTAATTTTTTTGAGAAACAACATTTGCCTTATTGATTTTCGTGGGTTTATAAAAAGATCTTTTATGCATTAGTTTGTATTTCGATCATTACTTTTGGAATATAAACTTCCATTTTTTCTTGCTGCAAACATTTTTCTTTTGGTTAAGAATCTTGATTGAAAAAATGACATTCAAACTCTTTTCTAATAGTAACATCTCGATTGCATATCAACATATTTTCCATTTCTTTAAACGAACAACAAAATGGGTTTCGGAAAACCAAATTTGTTTTCTATTTGACACTTCTGGTTGAATATTCTTCTGTGTGTTTTCCACTTTAATATTTTCTGTTTACTCGACTCTGTTTCAGAAAGTAGTGATAAGAAGTAATTTCTTTTCAATATCTGAAAAATAAACGAAAATGTTTTTTAATCAAAATCCTCGCCATGCAATATTTTATGAATCTTAATTATTAAAATCGTATTTACTTCATAAACAGATGTGTCAACTTTATAGTCCATTGAATCGATTAAAAAATGGGTTTTTTTTAACACTAAAAAATTTATTCTAGTTCTAAGTGTTCTTTAGGAAAAGGACAAAAATTCAAAAAGCAAATCCACTGACAGTTTGATTCGATTTTCTGACGAATCGTTTCGTTAATAAAGGATTCAAAAGTACGTATTCTAGAACAATCTTTCTTATAAAGCGTGATTCTTCTTTCGAAGTACTTTTTTCGAGTTGACTTGAAAGATGAACCTGTAAAATTTTCCGTATAGATACATAGGAACTTAGTATTACATCGTTTCGCGTTCTCGAGACAGAAAAGTCTCTGTTTTAGTCTACTTAAAAGCTTAGTTTTTAAAATTTTTATTTTATTCTATTATTTTCTTTATTTTAGCTTTATGTCTGTTTAATTAAGAAAAGTAGCTTCGATTGTCGATTTATTTTGTTTGCATCATTCTGGCGACAATTGTCAATCCATCTTGAAATTTAGTTCAAAATCAAACAGTGTAACTAATCTTAAAATTTTTATGGTGATAATTCTACTTGCAATGGTTTGCTGTTTTTTAAATCTATTTTATTTCAGACTTTTTCCTCTTTTAACAAGATTTATGTGCTCATTATTTTCTTATCTTTGTAAACAGATAGTAATAACTCAATTTAAAATCAGATATATTTGAGAGAAAAAATTATCCACTCTGTTAGTAGTGGAGTATAAATAACAGATAGCTGAAGGCTTTTTAGTATAATATTATCAATTAAATTAAAATATTATTAAGTAACGTTTTAAGAAAGTTGATAAAAAGAGGATAATATAAATTTAATATGCTTCCTTTTTCATCTAATCAAAATAAGGACTAACTATCATTTGGCTGTGACTCGAGGTCAACTCATACATTCCATAGCCATTAACTATTATCCCAGTGCCTTCAGCTATATTAGTATATTTGGTACCAATTAAAAACAGCACCTCAGTACTAATTACCTAACTTAATTAAGCATATGGCACCATAAGACAAATGGAGTTAGGAGCACCGTAGCACAAATGGAGTTATAAAAGATCCAAGACAGCTCTCTGACTCAAAAGATACATACAAAGGAAAACAAACACGGTTATTGCATTTAAAACCATTTGTTAGAAGACAGAATCACCTCTTTGAGAGAAAGATGGAGGCACAGATATCAATTGAAGAAAATGAATCGTATTAAATTTGTTGTACCACACTTTTCATCCTATGGAATCTTCAATTTCAAATCAATGGGTGACTCCACAGGGCTGTTATTGATGGAGACTTTCAAAATGGTGATTCAACTTTTTCGGGGGCGATGAAGACAACAGTTCATATCATTTTTAAAGAGAGAATGGTTCCCTCTTTTACAATTAAAAAAGACATTTAGGTAGAGAGAGAGTTAATCCAGGCTCTGAAAACTTGTTTAAAGATGAACTAGTTGGAATGTGGTGAAAATTTCTAGTTGGTGGTTGCATCATAGAGGAGAATTTTGAAGATTGGTTCGACTGTTTAACAACGGCCATAAAATAAAATCTATTGTAAAAGTCAAGTTTTTAAATCAAATTACATTATAATAAGCGCAATACGTTTAATTATTCACTTTTAATTCCTTAATCATAAAAAAACCAAGACTTTGTTTAATATTCTTAAATATGATTTAAATGGTATCAAAATAATAATTGTAATATATTTGCATAAATATTAAAATTGTACAAAAATGGTATAAATATTATTTTTTTATTTTCAAAAAATAAAATAAAGTATATATAGTAATAATAATTTTCAACACCTCCGAAAAACTGACGCCATAAAATTCTAAATTTTCACAAAAACAGTCATATAAATATAGTTTTAGTTAAAATTTTTCTAAATTAAAAAAATATAAATTTCCGAAATATGTATCTATATCCAAATTATTTTTCCTAAATAATAAAATAATTTTCTTAATAATGAAAAAAAAACTAGTTTCTTACTTATAAATTTTATATATTGACGAAATTTATTAAGCAGAGTTTGCAATTAAAATTGCTTCAAAATGATTTATATTTTTTTTATTTCAAAGCATCAAAATAAATTAATAAATAAAATAAATTGTGGAGCGATTTGTTGATAGATATTTTTTTAGTCATGTAAATTCAATTTTACTTAGTTAATATTTTATCTAAATAATAAATAAACATTAAGAAATATAAAATTTCCGAAATAAAAATGTATATCCCAATAATTTTTTTTAAATGATAGAATAATTTCTTAGATAATAAAATAATTTTTTTTGCTTATGAATTTTATCTGTTAACGAAATTTTTTTAAATATTACTTTTTGATCCAAAAAACTAGACATTACGTATAAGTACAAATTAAAATTCGCATCGAAATTATAAAAAAAAAAAAAAACAATTTCATTTTAACGCATGAAAATAAAAGAACAAAAGTAGTGCCTGTGAAGTGTAAAAATTTATCTTTTTATGAAATTTTCTTCACCTCAAAAAGCAGACGATTATGACTATTTTTTATTATTATTAAGTTTTATAGTTCCTAACGCAGGGCAACGTGACAGCGTTCTTTGCAATAAGGGAAGGGGGAATTGTTCTCTCTACATTAATTACTCCTCTAAAGTTCTTATGGGACTTTTTTCCCGTGATTCTTTTTCACAATAAACAACATCTTACAAAATATTACTAATAGGGAAATGATTTAGAGATTAGCACCGTGTTCAGATGCAACTAAAAATTGTTACTCTAAATTTTTTCTGTATTTTTGCTATTTGCTGGAATCGGGGCATGAGAGGAATTTCTTTTTCATTGAGGGACAGAGTGAAGCTACCATCAGACTTAGGAGTATTCTTTTTCCCCTATTTTAGTCTAACGACGGGGCAAGAACACTCATTCGTTGATGTTTTAGGCTCAAATAATGCAACTCGTTCTCAGAACAGAATCAACTATTTAAACATGAAACGGTAGGATTAAAACGTAACATTTAGACTATAAACTAAACAAGTCAATGACTTAAAAAGACGTTTTTTAAACGCGATATAAATAATTCGAAATAACGGAAAAAAAATCTTATGCACATTTCCTATTTTTTTAAACTTAAGCAAGACTACATTGAAAGAAAAATAGAATTGATTATCGTAATTTTTTTTTTGTTTTTTTTTTTTTGGCAGATTCAGAAGTTTTCTTCCGAACGTGACGTACGAAGTTAAGGTTTGAATTGGTTAAAATATCTTTCTGAGAATATTACATACTTAATGACTGAATTTTAAAAAAAAAAACGTGCATAATTACGAATTCTAGCTGTTTTCATAGAATCACCGTTTAGCAAAATAGGAAGCCATGGTATTGTGATCACTAGTCATCATAAAATCAAACATTAAAAATTTTAAAACTGTTTTATACGATAAAATAGTTTTTCATCGCATTTTATATTACTTGCATTCTATAATTCCGGGAACTGTCTCATCCTGCCTTTATTTATCAAACAATGTTAGTATACCAATAATCACCCTAATTTTTGAACCAGCATTTATATGGACAATGAAAAATCTTCTGTTATTTTGCAGATGAAAATTATCAAACAAAATGTCAAGAAGCTAAAAGTGAGGAAGCGATCTTCCATTTTTGAGAGATCCTATTTCTCGGCGTTTTCAGACATCGCCAGTTGTGCATCGATGAGTGAGAGGGTGTTCATCTCAGTTATTCTCTTGATGGGATTGATGGGATTCCTCTATCAGTTCTCCATCATTTTGTCCCTCTATGTCACTTATCCGACGATCAAAAGCGAGATGGTCTCATTCCCGATGGACATGGAGTACCCTGCCATCACAGTTTGCAATTCCAATCCGTGAGTAAAATTTACAAAACTCGCATTGTACATTTCTATATTTTCAAAACTTCTTGCTCTCATATCATTAAACGTCAAACACAAGTAAAAAGATTTAATTTCAGCCTATCTGAGGTAAGAAGCTGAAAAATAGAAAAAAATATGTCTTTATTTATTTACGGGTAATTGTAACACATTTTCACTACTTTTTATAACCAATCGAGAAAATGAACGGTGTTATAGATTTTTCATGTCCGCACACTTTTTGACTAGACCAATTTCATCAACTATATCAACTTCAATACCATTATCACAAATAGAGTTGTGAGATTCAAAAAAGAAAACCAGGTTAACCTAAGCATAAATAAAAAGGCAGCTCAACTAGATCAGTTTTGGAACCTCTTGGAGTTGATTATTTTTCACACTTGTTTTTTTTTTTTTTTTCTTATCACGTGCCTGCATTTTTAATGTTTTTACATGATATCAATTTAAAGTATTTTTACTTTCCTTTCATATTCCACTTATTCATAATTACTGTCTTTACTGGTTATTTTAATATAATTATAAATACTGTAGAAGGAAAAGAATGCTGTGGCCTGTTCCGAAACGTATATATTAACTGTAATTGGAAAACAATTAAGACCACCAATCAAACACCAATTGATGCAACCCATGACTTGAAATGTTGTGACCTATCCAGAAAACATGTTTGATATCAATAAGTAACCAATGATTGCGATAATGCGAACATAATTATTTTTATCTTGTAAATTAATCTTCGCTATATTTTTCTTAATTGTTCTTTTATTAACCTCAGGGATTTTACAAATTTACTGACACTACGAATGAAAATGCATCTAGATCAAGCTTCAAGAGAACCATTTTTATGTACTACACTGCTCTCAAATTTTATATATATATATATATATATATATATATATATATATATATATATATATATATATATATATATATATATATATATATATATATATATATAAATATATATATATATATATATATATATATATATATATATATATATATATATATATATATATATATATAAGGCAACTTAGATCTCAAAGTTTGAAATTTCTAAAACAAAAAAAAATTTAGACTGGTGGTTACTATACTCAGGTTCGAATAAAAAAGCTTTTAGAATACTTTTATTTGACATAAATCACCGTTATTAGTTCATTAAAAAATTAATTAATTAAATAATAAAAAGAATTACAACTACTGAAATAAATCATTATATTTAAAATTCAGAACATTCACCAACTAATAGTGCCTGGAATTACTTATATAAGTGAGAAAACAGTGTGAAATGTACTAATTGACATTTTTAAATAGCCAAAAAAGTGGCAGATGTAATTTAATTTAAAAATGACAGTTAATATTTACATGCAAACTTATTATTTAAACAATTTTTTTAATAAAAAGAATAGAAAAAATAAAAATTTACAATGTGAATCCACTAACGTGACCATTAATCATGGACACAATTGAATTCTTCAGAACACTATTTACTCTAATTTTTCTTGCAGTTAACATTACATTTTTTAAAAATGTTATTTCCTAAAACTTTATAAATTTGCAATGAAAAAGGATTGGGCAGAACAGAGGAACCTAAGTGAATCCCATCCTCCTGCTGACGGGCTAATTGTCATTCAGGCGGAGACTGGAACTAATCTGCGGTTCTTCTAAAAAGGAACTGAAAGTTCAGCAAGAGGAATCTCCATTTTTAAATTTAGAATCTCTTTCTTTTTTTGAGATTTATGGAACAGAGCTAGTTGTGCCTTTTAACTAATCAATACAATTAGCCCTTAATTTCAGCATTATTCTTTCTATTTCCCTTCCCTTGTGATATTTTAGATGAGGACTGGCAGTTCTTCTTCAACCAGTATCCCCCCCCCCCCTGGTGAAGACTGATGGTAACACCCTCTCGACTCCCTTGTCTTTCCTCTTGGGTTTTACATACACCACCAAAAAGAGTAAAAACATGAATACAAAATTTGAATTGCTTTTAAAATGTAAGGAATGCAAAAATCTTTCAAGAATTAATTAAAATTATTAAAAAGATATGTTAATTGTTACCATACAAATTGGTTTCATGAATTAAATATTATAAAAATATTATACTCGTAAACTAATAGGAAAATAAATAAAACGTTTGACACTAACAAATTTGTAGGAAATTTCCCTTTTAAGCTCTACTTTTTCATTAAATAATTTCCAGAAAACTTATTATTTTTCTAGGTAGGAAAGAATGCGCATGAAATCATACTCACGGTGATATATAAAATTAAACGTCTTATTAAATTATTTTCAGGGCCGAATGTTTAACCTCGCATTAAAGAAAAATAAATAAATAAAATAAAAAAAGGTTGAAAAATGGGAATAAAATTTTTAAAGCAATCATGGCAACATTTCTCAAAATAATAGTAAAATCAGGAGGTCTTTTGACACTGTCTATATATATTCAGCTATAAAACTATTTTCAAAAATGGCAAACATCAAATTAAATAAATTACATTCAATTATAAAAAAGGTAAATTTTATTGTAATAGAATGATTAAATATACTTATTTTTTAATTTCCGACTTTGTTTAGAACAGAAAGTTTTGAGTTTCCAATATAATTTTATGATTGAAACACTAAAATAACTCATAAGAGCTTGAGATCTATGAAGAGAAAATATGTGTAGTAAAAAAATAAATTATATAGTTAATAATCTCTCATCTAGTTATCTAATTAAACAAGTTCAAGATTCCCTTTATTTAGCAAATTTTAAAAAAGCAAATTATTTTATTTAGCGAATTTATATTCTGGAAGAGAATTCAATGAGAAGAACTATTCAAAAGTAATATTGCAATACATTCCCTACATAATTCTCATTATAAAAAGCTATGTGTATTCTAACCGTTGACAATATCAAACTGATTCAATAAAGTATGCTCTGTCTGACTTAATGGCGAACCTTGACTTACTTCCCTACAATAATGGGAGGGAGGGAGAGACACTTTCTCAAGAAATACTTATTTTATAACTTTAAAGGTCATACTTATCAATAAGGTTCAAGAAGGCATAAATCGTTACTGCAATGCATTATGAATGACAAAGTTTATTTTTGACCACCCTGTGCCAGAAAATATGGCAATAAGCTTGTAACTTGTATCTATTACTTTTAATACTTATATACAGTAGCTGCATAAAATTTCGTAATCCTAACTTTCACATTCATGGCGATAAAGACTTTATTTATAAAAAACTAATTTTTTAGGCTTTACTTTTCTTACTATAACTGTAAAAAAATTCAATAAATTTGAACAAATTTTATTGTGCAGGCCGGGATAGTCTGGTAGGTAGGGCACTGGGCCATGTCCTAGAGTTCGTCTGCTCGATCGCAAGCCGGCCAAAGACTCCTCTTGTAGTAAATGGTGACTGATGCAAACTAAATCTGTCGAGTCGCAAAGAAGACTTTCAAATCAAACATCTTTCATAAGTTACCAAATACAATTCACCACAAAAGTATGAAAAAAAAAGAATGAAATATTTTCCTCTCATGCATAATATAAGAGGACTACTTAAAATACACTTATCTTGTGCAAGTTTTAATAATAAAATTTTTTTTTCAAAATTTAAAATGATATTTTTCTATTAATTAAAAATATTAATTAAAATATCTATTAATTAAAAATATTATCTGGCACGGGGTGGTCAAAGACCCATTTTTTTTGCTCTGCAAACTTAAATAATGGGAACTCAACAAGAACTGATAAACTAAAATTGAAGTTATCTCATTAGTGAGAAAAGTTATGGTAAATTCTGTACACCATTGGTTAAACGATACTGTGAGGGTAAACTAATCTTAAGTGATATTTCCTCTTCTTACATTATGGTATATTGAATAACATGAAGTTGCAACGAAACAACAAAAATATAAAGTTATGCATTAGGTGCCATGAGTGTGTTGTTTAGCGATAAGGTATCCGTTTTGAAGGCTGTAAATAACCTATTACCATATTGGGCAGCTATATAAGCATAATAGGTTCTCATTACCGCATCATCAATAGCGGTAATACTAGTAGTATTTAATACCAAATTTAGTTAAGCATCACTGACATCTGTAATAGTTTGGCAATATTTCACATATCACTCATTTTAAAAGATGTATTGCCTCGTGTAAATAGATGTGTTTTCGTGAAAATTTCTGAGCATCTTTTCCACACCAAAACTTTAAGCAGAAATTCTTTTTCTCGCAAAAATAAGAAAAACATGGGCCTAATTGTTAAACATAAAGAAAGTATTCTGAAAAGGTAAAAAAAAAAAAAAAATCAAAAATTTAACTCTCTGATCTTTTAACGATTTTCTTAAAAAGCATGTCCTTAAACGTAACAAATTCTTACCCAATTTGCTTTAATTTAAAAAAAAAAGACATTAGTTTCATTAACATAAATAAACTATTATCTCTGAAAATTTTGTCCTCCAACAGACAAAGACGAAGTGTATTCTGTGAGCGTTTCCAATCGTCATTTGAAATCGGACGTGAAATGTGTAAAATGTTTCCAAAGTTGTGTCCAGACAATCAAGCACCCTCCTTCATAGTAAGTGTAAAAAATTGCTAATAAAAAAGCAGTCTCATTTTTAAAATAGTGATTAATTTAATTTATTTATTTTTAATAATATTCAGATGTGTTCTCCTTTCGATCTTGTGTATCAGAGTATTAGGAGATCCAAGGAAATTTGGAATTTGCTGAATACTACGAAGTATACATCTGATATTGTCTATTCCTGTTCCGAAGTATCGAACTCAGATAAAAAATCATGCAGGTATGTTTCTATTCAATGTATAATCAAACTATTTTATGAATTTAATTCAAGTAATTTATCAAGTCAAATTATTTCATAAATTTAATTCATACTCTACCTAAAATTGAAAACATGATGGCGTTTTTGTACCCTTTAAAGTCTTTTAGTTTTATTTAATCATCTTTGATAATACTCCTATTTTTTAAACTCAACGCTGAAGAAAAGATAACCATTGAGTCAAATATTAACTTGTCTTAGTGGAAAAATTTTTTTAAGTGAAATTATAGCACATTTGATGAGGATTAAAATTACGAAAACTCGTCGCATTTTGTTTGAAATAAGTTTTTTAAATTTAATATAATCTCCCGGTGACAATGAATTGATTGTAGTAAAGTAAAAAAGTTCTAAGTCTTTAAAAGAAGAGTTTTGTGGATAAAACCTGAAATTTAAAGGAATATTAGAGGTTAAACTGGCATATTTCAAATAAGAAATAAGAGATAAATGTATGAAAAAAGGTAACATTTACATGGTTCATATTCATTAATTTTAATATAATGGTTTAAATTTTTTTTTTGTCTCACTTTAATAATCAAACTATGTTTTAATCAAAATATTTTATTTTACATACAATATTTTTAACTCAAAAAACTACGGAATAAAATAAATTTGGAATGACAGATTTTTTAAAAACATATATTATGATTATTTAGAAAGATAATTTCATATTTTTTTAAACTGCTAACACAAAACACATACAGGTATGCAAGGACCAGGGATGTGCGTGCCCTTACTCTCAATTCCCTTAATAATGAGTGTTTGGATCTTTTGTATTCTTTAATTTCCGCAGACAGACGAACGATAAACAGAAACATTTATAACTGGGTTGCCTAGCAACCAGCCAGAGTTGCACTTATTATTTTCACAAAAGTTGGCAGACGTTTTAAAACAATTATTTAAATTAACTGTTTATTGATGACGGAGGGATGACCAGCGGTATAGGTCAAGTTATAGTCTTTCCATCCACTCGTATCACGCATGTTCGAATTTCCCCATCACGTCCCTTTATTAGATTGGTAATTCGGACTTTCTTCCACGTGTGTCTTGGTCTGACGTCTTCTTGTAGTAGCACAAGATCTCCTACACGGATGTTGAAGGAGATATGAATAGTGCAATCTTGGTGACAAGAGTGAAGTTGCAGCAGATATTCTTTGAACCATCTTTTCCAAAATATATCCAACACGTCTTGTTGTTTGTAGAGTTTCATGAGTCTTGGATTGTTGTTCAGAATTGTGGGTATAGATGTTAATTTTCTACCCGTTAGGAATTGTGCCAGTGTCAAGGGTTCTGTATTGTCTTCATCTTCCTCTTCATATACAATGGGTCTGCTGTTAAGGGTGGCTTCTATCCCTACAAGTACAGTTGATAGATTTTCTTTATCCAATAGTGCCCGACCAAGAGATTTACGAAGACAATTTTTCACTTTCCAAATTATGCCATTATGAGCGTAAAACTGTTGCACTTTAGTAGGTGTAAGAGTGTTTCATAGAAGTATTAACTCCTTATTTGCAGCGTAGAACGTGGCAGCATTGTCACTATACATGGTATGTGGTAGTCCTCTACGACCGCTGCAATGCTAACAGAAACTTGTCTGTCGAAAGATCTGACACAAGTTCGAGATGTATGGCTCTGGTCGTTTCACAGGTAAACAGTACAATGTAAGCTGTATCTGAAGGATTCAAAGTGCAAAATGTACAGGGCCGGCAAAATCTATTCCTGTGAAGAAAATGGTATAACTGGATTAATTCTAGCAGCTGGTAGAGGAGCTTCAATTTAAGTGCAGCGAATTGCTCGTGACATCTTGCATGGTAGGCATTTGTAAATCACTTGTTTGATGGCCTGATGGCCTCGTAGAATCCAAAATTTTGAACGTAGTTCTGAAAGCACTATTCTGACATCTAGGTGATGCATTTTAATATGTGTTTGACGTATCAGCAGTCTTATGAAATGATGAGATCCGTCCAGCAAAATTGGATGTTTTGGGGACTCTGAGAAACTCGAAAACTGTAATCTACCACCAATACGTATTAATTCATTTTCAAATAGTGGGTTGATTTTGTAATTTTTGAATTTTTTGGCAATGACATGGATGTTGATAAATCTTCGTATTCTAACAGAAATTACTCTTTTTGCACTACTTGTGTCCAGTTATTTCTATCATCATATATTTCTGCTGTGTCAAGTTCTCCGACTTTCGTGCCTTGAAATCTACTGTTCAAGATAACACGTAGAATTCATGCAGTAACACGTAGCAGTCGGAAGTAGGAGCTGTAGTCCTTTGCGTCGATGATGGGTTGAAAAGTAGTAACATGAAATGTTTGAATTTCTTTATTTTTCTTTACCTCCAAATTATGAGAGTAATCTTTTTTAGAATCTGGCTAGCTTTCTGTGGGTTCAGTCAGCCAAGTGGGTCTGTTCCACCAGATGTTGAGATCTTTCAGTGTAGATGGTTGTACGCCTCTTGAAAGTTTGTCCGCTGGATTGTCTTGACCCGGGCAATGCCTCCACTCTGAGGGGTTAGTGTATGAAATGATTTCTGTTACCCTGTTGCACACAAATGGTTTCCACCTGTTGAGATTACCCTGACTTCGGAGTCGCTCCATAATGTGGCAGTAGATGGCGACAATCCAGTTTCATTACAAAAATATTTCAGCAGTCTGGTACCAATTACAGCTGCTAAAAGCTCTAAGCGAGAAAGACTAACTTTCTTTATAGGTGCAAGTCTAATGCGACTACATACTAAATGGATACTTGATTGATTATTATGAGGAGCAACTATGTACAAAACCGCGTCATAAGCTCCAAAGTGTTGCACGCTCAAAATTGCGCGTCAAAGCAAAGTGTTGTTCAAAGTATCAGTTTTCATGTTTCATCTAATGCCCAAAACTGTAGTTTCGGTCTTGAAATTTTCTTTGTTAGTTTCCAGTAAGTGTTGAAGCTTCAAAGAGTTAGTAGCCCATTTTTCCATCGGTAGTTTTATGAGTGACATCAAATCTTTGATTTCCTTTTGTAATACCATTATTTGTGGTTCAGTTTCTAGACTAACCACAAAATTATCCATATATAGGTGTTTATCTAAGAGTGCTGCAGAAGTAGGGAAGTCATTTATATGATTAGCGGCTAGTTCTCGTGTAGTAGCACACAATATAAAAAGGCTGCAAGACAGTCCGAATGGTAAGTGAGTGAATCTGTATGTAGCTACTTCATCTGTAAATGTAGCTGTTTTTGAAAAGCCTTTCTTTTGTTTGTACCAGAAGAATCTCGTTGCATTTCTGTCCTTTGGATGCAAAACCAATTGTTTACCATCAAAGCTTGTTTACCATCACAGGTTAGGGCAAATTTTCCTGCAGTCGAAATCGTAGAAGACAACCAACAGTCTCAGGTTGAAGATTGGGACCAACTTCTAAAGAGTCTTTTAATGATGGCATGCCTGGAGCATGTGATGAGGCGTCAAAGACGATTCTCCACTTTATATCATCTTGCTGCTTCTTTTTCACTGCATGATGTGGCAGATAGTACACGGTGCTTTCAGTTTCATCTGCAGATGGGCAAACTTCGACCTGTCCTTGATCAATGTAATTCAACATGCATTTTTCGTACTGGGTCTTCAAAGATTCATTTCATGTCAGTCTTTTATTTAAGTGATTGAAATCTGTTCTCAGTAGTAGTTTTGTTTGTTGGTAATGTTGAGACCATAGCTTTCAAAGGTAACGGCACGACCCTATGATTCTCAACTAATTTAAATGAGTCACGAAAGTTCTTCAAAACAGTCGAATCATGTTTAGACATTTCTCTATCCTGGAAAGTGGTGATTCCAATTGTTTTTAAGTCCCAGAAGCACCGTACGCTTTCATTGATAGGTTCTTGTTGCGTTAATGTGTCGAGGTAGTTTACAGTAGCTACATTTAATACAGTTGTGCATGATCGTGTTCCACTCAGAATCCAACCGAAATGTGACGGAACCAATGCAAGGGATTCTGAGAGCATAACCAGAGCTTCAGGGTTCAATACTTGCCAGTAGAAATCAGCACCAATCAAAACTTGTATAGGCAGATTTTGTAAGTTATCGTAAGGGTCAGCCAGTTTCATTCTTTTCTGGAATACGAGCCGTGAAACATCAGTTGGAACAGATGGATGTAACGTGTATTCATTGGAACTTTCAAATGCTTCAATATTAACTGAAGACTGACTCCAAATTCTCAATAGTTTAAACTTTACTTTTCGTCTCATATAGAAAACATTCGCTGCAGATTCAAATCCATGCACTTCCAATGGTTTTGCAGAAATAACTTCTAATTTCAAACTATCAACAAGATCATTATGAGTGAAACTAGACTGGCTTCCTCAATCCGGAAGACAATGGGTCAATCTTGTAGCACCAGTCGGGCATGTTATAAAAACTCTTGCAGTTTGAAAATGCTCAGTGTTCGGTGTTGCAATATCGATCTTATGAGTAGACGTATTGCCTGGTTTATCTACACTGTTTTTACAAATTGAAACATGGTGCTTTTTCTTGCATTTCACTCAACAAGCCTTTTCCTTACGAGCACAGCACTGTTTTGTGTGATCTCGTCCAGTGCACAAAAAACATCTATTCGTAGCTTTTAATTTCTGTATTCGAGTGTCTATATCTGTCATAAAGTTGCACTGTTGAGGCCAATGTCCGGCAGTTTCGTAAAAGGGACAGAAGGGTGAAGGTTTCTTACTTTTAGTAATTGGCTTGGAATTTACATTGAAGTTTTCTAATGTGGATTTGAAGGAGTAATCAGAAGACATAAGACCTTTAATCTTGCTTGTTGTAAGGGCCCCTTCTACTTCTTCGGCGAGAAAATGTATTAGTTGTGTGATATCACCGTCTGAGATTTTTTGGCGTTTCGCATGAATAACCCATCGGCAACAAATATCGTCAGGGAATGCACGTAAAAGTTTTGGAGATAAAACTCTACTGTATGCGTCAATATCTTCTCCCAAAGCACATAGAGCCCGTAACCTTCTGTTACATTCAATATAAACTTCATTCAATGATGTTGGCGACTGTTGTGATGTCAACCGACGTCACCTTCCGTCATCACTATGAGTCAATGACGACAACCTGTAGTTTCTGAACAGCGGCGCTGCCTTACCTTTCCAGAGAGTATATAAACACCTTACTAATAGATGTTCATCGCTAATCTTTGTTACGTGCTGCAAGCATATTAGTTGTTATGTTTTGTTGTTATATTAAATTTATATTTTAAGTTATTATATGTCTTACCTGGAATACAACACCAAGGATACCTCACAATTCAACACGTGGCGACGAATAATGGGATTTATTCCACTGATCTTACTCCACTAAAAATGGAATCTTACAGCACGGCATGAAGAAGTTCAACTTCAATTTGGATTTCCGTGAAGATGCAATTTCTTAAAGACTGCAGGCCATGAGTTGTTGATGTGATCCAATACCGGTATTATTTTATGCTTCCGGTAGGTGTTTTAAATGTTTAAATGCGCTTTTTCTATTTTGCGATATTTTCGTCTGGCTTAAGTTTAATTTCGCACTCAGATGGCGACGGTAGGTTCTATTCAGGAATTTGATACTTCAAATCCAAATTCATTCGAGTTGTATGCTGATAAAATTACTTACTTTTGGGAGGCTAATTCTATCGTAGATGATAATAAAAAGCGTGCGACTCTCTTAGCTGTTTGTGGAATTAAAACATTGTCTATAATTTAAACTTTAGTTTCACCAAAAGAAGTTACAGCATTTAAATTTCAAGATTTAAATCAACTTTTCAAAGAACATTTTTGTCCTAAATCTTCAGAAATATTTCGACGTTTCATAAAAGATTTCAATCAAAGTTAGAATCTGTGAATGCTTACGTTACCGAATTAAGAAAGCTTGCCGAAGATTGTAATTTCGGAGAAACTTTGTCAGAACGAGATCAATTAGTCTGCGGTATTCGTGATGATGAGGTTCAAAGAAGATTGTTGGCAGAATCCAAATTAACTCTTGAAAATGCAATTTCTGTTGCCGTAGCATCTGAGGTTGCCCAATCAAAACATATTCATGCCCAAAACTCTTCTTATTCTGAGAATTCGGATGTAGTTGATTTCGTACGTGGAAGGAACAAAAAAATTATTCGCGATTTAGTAAACAAAATTCTAATGTTTCAGGTATTAGCAAATTACAAATTCAAAATTCTAAAGTGTGTTTTGGTTGCGGTGGTAAACAGGAACATTCAACGTGTAAATTCAAAAATGCAATATGCCATTCTTGTGGTCTTAAGGGTCACATTGTAAAAGTTTGTCGGAAGAAAAATAAATTTGAAAAACAGCGTGCAAATGAAATTGAAGTTCAACCCGAATATTTGAATGTTTTATGTTCTCAATCTCCGTTTCAGAAAAACGTTATTATTGAGGTTGATAAGGAAAAATTAGAAATGGAAATTGATTCAGGTTCCTATTATTCGATAATTTTTTTGCAAACGTTGAATAAAGTTTTCCGTTCTAAGAAACCCGTGACCGAAAAAACTTCAATTAAACTGCGCGACTTTTCTAAAAATGGAATTTCACTAGTAAGTATGTAAAGTTGAAGTTGTGCATAACCTTTTCAAATCTAAGTTAGAATTGTTAATTTCAAATAATCACTGTACGAATATTTTGGGGTATTCTTGGTTTGAACCTTTAGGAATTTCAATATCAGGAGTAAACAAAATTAGGACGGGAATTATCGAAAAAGTCCTTAAAAAAATACGATGATATTTTTGATAACAAATTGGGTTCGTAAACTGGTAATCCAGTATCATTCCTATAAATTCGGATATGGCGCCTGTTAGATGTAAAGCAAGAAGCGTGCCTTTGGCAATGAGGCCCAAAATTGAAGCTGCCCTAGCGAAACTTCAAATTGAAGGAGTTATTGCAGAAATTTCTAACCCAAAATGGTCAACACGGGTTGTTCCAGCAATACGTTTGTACGGAGATTAAAAAATCACGTTAAACAAAGCAATGAACGCACATCCTTACCCAATTCCCGCGGTAAATCATCTTCTGTCGAATCTTAAGGGAGGAGGTTATTATGCTAAGATAGATTTGGCTCAGGCAAATTTACATTGATGCTTCCGCTGACTATCATCACACATAACGGTGCGTATAAGGTAAAAAGGCTTCAATTCGGAATTAACGTAGCCCTAGGAATATTTCAAAATTTAATCGAAGATTTGCTTCGAAATTTAGTAGGGTTTGTTCCTTACCTTGATGATGTATTTGTCAGAGGAAGTTCGGAAGAAAAGTTAGCCGTTCGCTTGGAACAAGTACTAGATCGTTTGAGAAAAGCGGGACTTAAAGCAAATGGAAACAAATGCTTATTTGGGGTAACGGAAGTAGATTTTTTGGGCTGACGTATCGATGCGACGGGCACCCCCCCTCCAATAGTAAAGTAGAAGCGATTCATGCTTTTTCGGTACCTAAAAATAAAGTCCAGTTACAGGCGTTTTTGGGTTTGATAAACTTTTATAATAGTTTTCTAAAGAGCAAAGCTACTAAAGCTGAAGTATTACATATGCTTCTAGATAGGGATTCAGTGTGGAAAAGTCCACGAGGAAGCTTTTCGATATTTAAAAGAAATGTTAAGTTACGAAGCGGTTTTGGTTCCGTTCGATGAAAAATTGGTGATAACTTTAGTTCGCGATGCATCTCCGTTTGGCGTAGGAGCTGTTTTAAGTCATGTTCTTGTTAATGGTTGTGAAGCACCAATAGCTTTTGCATAGCGAACGCTTACGTCGACAGAAAGAAACTATGCGCAAATCGACAAAGAAGCGTTGGCAATTGTTTTCGGCATAAAAAATTTCATCATTTTCTTTATGGACATAAATTCACTATTATAACTGATCATCAGCCTCTGTTCGGAATTTTTTCAAAAAATAAGCCTACTAAAGAAATTTTGTCTCCGCATATGCTGAGATGGTCTTTAATACTTAATGCATATGATTGTACTCTAATTCATAGATCAGGGAAAAAAATCCAAAATGCCGATTCTTTAACCCCTTCCTTCTCGCTCCCGTAAAAATGACGCGATGAGTTTTCGCTCTCTATTTCTCGCTCCCGTGATATTGACGGGCTGTAGTGTTCAGTAGTAATGCGCCAATAAGAATAAAACTAATTAATTCCTTTTGCCCGGAAAACATTTTATTTCTCATTTTACACACCATATAGCAGTACGAGGATATTTTTAAGGCAATTGTAAATAGTTAGTTTATTTTAAATTAGATACTAGCACTAATCAAATACGTGTAGTTGGCAAAATTGACACTTTTATGACCATTTTCTTGAAATTTAACCGATTGTTAAGGGGAGAAGTAGACTTCCGAAAGAGTCTGATAAATTTGAGGTTCCCGCTCCTTTAGAGGTATTGTTTACCGAGGATTTACAAGATCCTCCGCTTCAGGCAGCAGAGATTGTAAAATTAACTTTGTGTGATCCGATTTTGTCAAGAGTACTAAATTGGGTTTTGAGAGGATGGCCAAATGAAACCCGGATAAAAAATTTCAGACCTTTTTCTCGAAACGTATCGAACTTTCTACTCATCGAAATTGCTTATTATGGGGTAATAGAGTAATGTTGGAAAAATCACGTGTTCTCCAGGTTCTACATCTGGGACATCCAGGGATCGAAAGAATGAAAGCTCTCGCACGTTCATACGTGTGGTGGCCAGGCATGGACTATGACATAGAAGTGCATGTTCAAAGATTCCATGAATGTCAACAGACACGTCATGCCCCTTCTAAAGCTCCAGTACATCCTTGGGAGATTCCAGAAAAACCTTGGTCCCGTCTTCATATAGATTTCGCAGGTCCGTTCCAGGGACAAGAATTCCTCATCATAGTAGATGCCATGTCAAAGTGGATAGAAGTGCGTCGTATGACTTCTACGCCTGCTTCTGCAACAGTCGACGTCCTGCGAGAAATCTTTGCTACCCATGCGATACCTGAAGTCATCCTTTCCGATAATGGAGGCCAGTTTCGAACTTCGGAGTACCAGACTTTCTTAGACAGGAATCTCGTCAGAAGGGTTATGATCGCACCAAGACGTCTGTCTGGAAATGGGCAAGCTGAACGAACAGTCCAGACTGTAAAAGATTCCCTAAGACGTATAGTGAAGGGAAATTGGAAGAAACATTTAGCCAAGTTCCTCCTTCAACAACATTTCACTCCTGCCACAACAATACGTGCTAGTCCTGCGGAACTGTTGATGGGAAGGAAGCTGAGAATCGTCTTAGATAGACTCCATCCAGATCTGACTGCCGAGAGGAAGTTGAGACAGGAGCAAGATGCGCATAGAAAATATGGCGATTTTCTTTCAAGATCGTTTAGTGCCGACGATCCAGTCTTTGTGAGAAACAATGGACAGGGTCCAAAGTGGTTATCAGCAACGGTAATTAAACCCACGGGTCCAGTTTCCTACCAAGCTGTGACAACAAAAGGCGAGATGAGATAGTTAAACGTCATGTGGATCAAATGCGGAAGCGTATACCTGATCCGTCTGATCCTAGTGCAGCATTTCCACCAACACCGAATTTAGAGACTGAAGAACCATCTTCTATTTCTTCTAGTGCTGATTCTCAGAGTGCAGTGGTTGAACCTACAATACCAAAACAAGAGTCTTCTGTTCCAGTTCCAGAACAGATTTCAAGAATCTTGAGACCCAGACATACCATCGTCAGGCCAAGCAGGTTCAAAGACTTTGTTCTATCTTAGGGCAAAGGGGTGTTGTGATGTCAATTGACGTCACCTTCCGTCATCACTACGAGTCAACGACGACAGCCTGTAGTTTCTGAACAGCGGCGCTGCCTTACCTTTCCAGAGAGTATATAAACACCTTACTAATAGATATTCATCGCTAATCGTTGTTACGTGCTGCAAGTATGTTAGTTGTTATGTTTTTTTGTTATATTAAATCTATATTTTAAGTTATTATGTGTCTTACTTGGAATACAACACCAAGGATACCTCACAATTCAACAGCGGGCGTTAAATTCTCTTAAAAATCCAAATGAGATTGAATAATTCTATTTTTGTCACCATATTTGCCCATAAGTAGCTTCTTAGTTGTTTCATATGTATCTGCAATAATACTTATAACATCGACCAATCTTTTTGGTTCATCTTCTAAATATCCCCTACGAAAAACATCTTTATTAATTGATGATAGATTTGGATTATCGTCTATAGACGTTTTAAATTGTTCCCGAAAACATTGCCAATGTTCAACGTCACCACGAAATGGTTTTAATTTTATTGTCGGTAGTTTTACATTTTGTTGTGGTGACATAGAATTCACATTTTGAATCGGAAAGTTAGTAACATTCGGTGAATCCACAGTCTCATTCTTGTTTTGATCTTCTTGCATAGCACGATTGGCATTAAAAATCGCACGCTTGACGTTATCCGTATATTCTTGCATGCACTACATCTATTTCGCATTCTGCATCCGAAAGTAATATGTGTATATCATTATCCACTATTTCCATGTCATTAAGTACTTCGGCAAGACGACTACAAGTGAATTCAATATCTGCATTCGATGTCGAATTTAAAGTGTCCGTTAGTTCGTTAATAAAGCGAGTAATATTAGTTCGAATTGTTCTACGTTTTCGCTTTAATAGAGCCATTTTGTCAGCTGAATCATTTTGCGTTGAAGTAATTCTGATTAAGGAAATAAATATGAAGTTATGTAAATAAATTCTCACCTCTTTATACGCAGGAACGTAAATGTTTTCTTCTCAAATCCTGGTACGTAGAAAGGTTAAGTATTTCGGCACCATTATGCTAGCTTTTGTATTCTTTTATTTCCACAGACATACACAGACGAACGATAAACAAAAACATTAATAACAAGTAAAAGTCGTTTGGATTGCCTAGCAATCAGCCAGAGTTGCAGTTATTATTTTCATAAGAATTGGCAGACGATTTAAAACAATTATTTAAATTAACTGTTTATTGATGACGGAACATATATATACAATTACATGGATAACAGTTTAAGATATTTTTATTTTTTCTAAATATGCACTTTTACAAGGTAAGCGAAGGGTAAGCAAGGTAAGCGTACCATACACAGCACTTTACACAGAAAATCGAAGACCTTTAGTAGAAAATGTTGTCTACTTTTATAGAGTTTGATTGTTAAAAATCATATGAATTCCAAAAAATTTAGTTGGGAGATACTTATATCTTGTGTTCAACTGTTTATAAAATTTTTATTTCAAAAATTAGATATGTTTCACGTTTAAATGCTGAATTTTTTGACAGCTTTTCGGTGCTAGAAATATGGCAAATTAAATGAAAGGTAATAGTCATTTGGTTAAATAAACTCTACTTTAGAGTATTTTTAAAAATTATATTTGATTAAATTATTTCCCTTAAAGACCCTGATGGAGATCCATTCAGACACTTGAGACCCATTCATGATATGAAGCGAAAATTCTTCCCTACATAATTGGTGAAAAGATGATCCCGTCCTTTTCACCCTTTGAAAATTGATATTTATTTTGAGGGACTTCTAGTGTACTTTCATATTACTCAAAGCTGTGTAAATAAACATATATTTTTAATTTATCCCCTTGGAAATTCACTTTTTACACTTATTTGTTTGCTCGAAGGCATTACTTGAATGCCGCAATGAGAACAAAAATAAAAAACAACTTCCAGCTCGTGTAACAGATAAAAATAGATTAATAGAAGACCAATTTAACTGCTTTAAAAATAAATTGAACCGTAAAAATGACTGTATTTGAAATTTACGAAATAATCTGAAATTCACAAACTAAGTTTACATAAACAAGCTGAAAAGTAAAATTTTTACTTTATATCATGTTAATAATTTATAAACTTAATAAATCAATATAAAAAGATTACTGATGAGTGGCAGAATTCAGTTCTCAATGAATTGGTTGAACACAAGTTTTAAACGATGCAAGAAATGTTAGGTGCTGTCACGTTCCTTTCATTCCTTTTTATTTATTAATATATATTTTTATTTATTTATTTTTTAATAAATGCCCAATTGAAATAAAGAAATTTTTCCCCTTTGTTTTTTACTTATTAGTGCAACAGCGTTCTTGAGGTTATTACTTTTTTCTTTAGAATAATTTCAAAATGTATATAAAAATTGTTGAAAAGCGCTGTTTACTGATTATTGCCAAACTTTTTGAAGTTCACACAGATAAATTAATATTTTTAAGTTATATAAAGCTTTTTTTTCCACTCATTTTTTAAAATTAATAAAATAATCTTAACAGATTTTAAAACTTGAAAAGAATATAATTTCTACTAGTTTTTACAATCAGATATAATTTTTAAAAGTCTAAATAACGAAGATTATTTAGAATTGCATACTTTTTTTCTAAGTGAAGTGTTTAGTCTAATTAAATATAAATGATTTTATTTAATAATCGGGATTGTATTTAGACGAGATCTATCAAAATATAGTTTGCAAATTAGTTTTAAAAGCCCTTTATTGAATCCATTTCATTTCCATCGTTGAATAAAGATAAATAGAATTATTCATTTAAATATTAAATGGAAATTACACTTTCACTATTTTTCAGAAAAATAAGATTTTTAATTCATCACTTTCAAAACGTGTAAATGAAATAAGAAAAAGGGTTAAGGAAATATACCAAATATTGGTACCTCGCAAATTATGTTATGCAAGAATTTCAGTTATTCAACTTCTAACTATGCTCTGAACAAAAGTTAGTTAAAAATAAATCAAATGTATTAAAAAATTAAAGATATTGTCAACAGCTTTAAACTTTATTTTTTTCCCTATATACTTTTCAAAATATATAGTGATTGTAAATGTTTATTTATATTAGACGACACCGTTCTAGCCGCTAGCATGTTGTGTTTTAATATATTCAGTTTTATGAATTGACTTTTCATTTTATCGGTGGATGAATTTAATATGTTTACCATTATGAGTCTAGAGTCAAAATCTGTTTGTTCCTTTTCTTCCATAAAATTATAATTTCAAAAAATAATATTTGCTAAAAAACAAAAACCTAGAAAACTTGAAAAAACATTTGACCCTGGCTAGAATAATATCACTACTCAAAAATATATCATAGTATATCCTGAATACTATGAAATCAAAGCCCGAATAGTTCAGATTGATAAATTTGTGCAATATTGCATATGTGCATCAGATTAGAATTGAGTAATCTTTTAATAATACGCATAGGTTGTAAATAATTCCTAAACACAACTTAATCAATAAAAAATTATATTTTAATATTTTATAGTATGACGTCGCTTTCTTTCTTACTTTTTTTCTCGTTACATTATCTAAGTCTCTACAATATGGAAGGCCACAGTGAGACAAGTTCTTATAATGACACGAGAAGTCTTATTAAAAGCATATCGCTGGTTCAAAACTAAAACGACACATCTGCAAGCTTAACTCAATGGGAAATGTGTCATTTTAGTTTTGAACCAGCGATATATTAAAAAATTCGCTTTTGGAACTTTATCAAAATAGCTTTTGAAACTTTTTCAAACGCTACAGAATGAAACAGCGTTGGAAAGTGGCATTGCTTATTAAATGATTCAAGTTATTAATTTTTTTTTACACATAATTTAAGTGACAGAACTTTTAAACATGTATGTTAATTAACAATAAAGCCTAGGGTAAGTTCACAGCTCACACTTACGAGGAAAAAGATATGCTATTTGGGAAAAAAAACTTTAGTAGTCAGCCTACAAATAAAATTTTTTACTTTTTTATAATTTTGAATAATTGTGTCAAGCATAATTCCTCCCCCCCCCCTTCAGATTGCGACACTTTTCCGAAAAATGTTTGCCGCTCTTGCTCTGCATTATGCAAGATGAATAAATTCTTGTTAAGAATTAGAAGAAAAAAAAAACTTCATTTGTTGTGGACAACATTTTAAGTGTTTGAATGTAAAAGCTCGATGAGAAAAAGATGAAAGCGATTATGCTGCACTAAAACTTCTGATTATATATATATATATATATATATATATATATATATATATATATATATATATATATATATATATATATATATATATATATATATATATATATATATTGCAATGGTTGTCCAGGTTTCAAACTATAATACAAGTTTACACGCTGCTTCAATATACACTCATGTCCATAAATTAAGGATAATTCAGAATCACACGGAAATCAAACTCTAAAATTAAAATTTCACTTGTAGAATTATCACACACATCCTGAAGAATGCCTATTCAAATTACAGGAAACCACAAGATGACGCTGGTAGTACGTCACAATGACGAGAGTGTAAAAGAGGGGTATATAAGGAATGGTGGCAAAGAAGTAAAATTGTTCACAAGCGCTTTAAAAGCCTTTCAGTGCAATAACCGCATAGTTATGGCACAAAGGAAGCATTTGGAGGATTTTTTACGTGGCAGAATTATCGGGCGACTGGAATGTGGACGTACACAGCTGGAAGTATCCGAGGAACTTGGAATCGCCCAGAGTGTCATCTCCAGGCTTTGGCAACGATTCCAAGATGATGGTAATGTGAGTAGACGTTACAGCACAGGTCGCCCCCGAGTTACAACGCCGAATGAAGACCGGTATTTGGCAGTTACTGCCAAAAGAAACAGACGGCGCACATCATCAGACCTGTCTCGTCAGCTCTCTTCAGCTACCGGTACGACAGTTTCAAGGCAGACCGTGTACAGACGCTTAGGGCACATTGGTCTATATGCTCGCAGGCCTGTCAGATGTGTTCCACTTACCGCAAGTCACTGTCGCCTGCGATTAGCCTGGAGTAGAGAGCATGCATTGTGGACACCGCAACAGCGATCTTGTGTGATGTTTTCCGACGAGTCTAGGTTTAGTTTGCAGTCTGATTCTCGCCGGACTTTCATATGGAGAGCGCCAGGTACCCGTTATCACCAAGACAGCATCATTGAACGACACCGTTACGGTGGGGCAGAATGGCTCGTTTAGAGAGGAATTATACTTGGTTCCAGAACTGACCTGCATGTTCAGAGTGTAACGATGACAGGCCACATATATAGGGATGTCATTCTGGAACAACATGTACGTTTGTTTAGGGGCGCCATGGGTGCTGAATTTCTGTTTATGGGCGACAACGCCCGTCGTCACCATGCAAACATTGTAGACGAATGCCTTCAATCGGAGGATATCACCCGTATGGATTGGCCAGCACGCTCACCGGACTTGAATCCAATAGAGCATGTGTGGGATATGCTTGGCCGACGAATTGCAGCCCGTCAACCCCCTCCCACCTGTCTACCGGACTTTCGGAGGGCATTGCTTGATGAGTGGTGTAATATTCCCCAAGATCAGATTGATAATTTGATACTCAGAATGCCTAGGCGTTGTACGGCCTGTATTGCATCGTCCGGAGGACATACTCCGTATTAACCATCATATTAACCATGTTATACTGTTTTTTGTAAATAGGTTCTTTTTTGAAATTTGCCCCAGGGAGTAAAAATCGCAATTTTTATTAATTATGTCAAACATATAGTATCTTTTTTGCTCTTTACCTTTTGTTTAATACATAGACTTTACAAATAAGTCAAATTTGTTTGGCTTCTGTCTCTTTCTTTGCCTGAACTTCATTATCCTTAATTTATGGACATGAGTGTAAATTCGCGTTTTACACAAACGTTTCCTTGCTTAAAAAAACTCTCGTTTTTTTTTTTCTTCATTCAATCATGTTCATAATTTAGGAAGTTTTGATTTTTAACAGTTTTACTAAATTGAATAAAAATGGTAGTTTTAAAAATAAATATTACTTATTATTAAAAAAATTATTCCACCGTATTTACTGCAAGGTGGTGTGATCCTTTAGCATAGATTTTTAGGAATCTCTTGGCTGCGATTTTCTGCATTTTGAAAAGCTTGGAATCAAAAAGAATTGCAATAAGATTAGGAGATATTAACTTATTATATTAGCGTGGATTGGAAAAAATGGAAAAATTAATTGTGAGATAAATAAGTATTGTAAATGTGCGTAAATTCTTTGATACTATGTTGATAGTAAAACGCTTTATTCTTTACTTATTTATTTATTATCATTTTTTGTTCTTCTTTTTAGAAGTAAACATAGTTTGCTGTTAGAAAGAATCATGTTTTTTCTACCTCCAGATTAATGTTATATTGAAAAAAACATCCTTATTCGTGGTAAATTTACAGATTTCATCAAAATAAATACAAATTTTTGCTTTAAAATAATTGTCCCTAGCAAGTAAGATTTCTTAAATATTATCTTGATTATTACGCTTATACCATTAAACAAGAATTTAATTTATTATGGAAAAATTAGCGAAGTCTAATTTTTACTCAATACCAACTAGTAACTGTTTTTCAAAAGTGCAATTTTTACTCATAACATCAGTAATTTTAAAATTGCTATTTTGTGGGGCATCTGACGCAGACTAACAAATCCAATCCTTTGTTCTCCATCAATAATTTTGATACACTCATGAAAAACACAACTCAGGGTGTCTTTTAAAAATACTTTCCATGCAAAAAATAATAATGAAGTCAAAGATTTAAAATCTAAAACACCTGTAAAACCCATTTTTTATTGCAGCTCATTAGTTTCCCCCGTAATACATTAAAGTAAAATAGACATATTATATTCAGACGACGAAATGGGAATTTTTTATTTCCCATAAAGTCTTAGTTGAGAATTAGAATTCGCATTCGTGTAAACTAATTAATATGCCATTAGCTTGTTCGGAAACGTTTTAATAGATTTCATTTTTAATCATACAGATTTTATAAAAACATTTCAAAAGTTGAAGCGTTAGCGAAACTATAAAATGTTCTTTCTTAAATTTAAATATTGTAGTTATCTTTTAATAATAAAAAACAGTGTTATAGTTGCTAAAGAAATCTTTTTGATTATCGTAATTATATTTGTACTAAATATAAAATCCGAAAAAAAAGCAGTTTGATAAAAAAAAAATTTTTTTTATAGATATTCAAAAATTAATCTATAACTAATTTTGTAAATTTCAGAGGTGAATAATAGTTTCTCTTAAAATTTAAATAATTGCAAAAAAGTGTAAAAGTGTGAAAAATTATTGTTTCGGATTGAGCTGTGTTGGGAAGATTTTTATTTGAACACAAAAAAAAGAAGAAAAGAAAAAGAAACTGGTATTTTATGTTATATTTCATAACCATAAAGTATTAAAATACTTGATATAATATTTTTTTTATTATTTTCTCCTAAATTAATGCAAAATCTAGAAAAAAAGTATGAAAAACATGTTTAGTTAAAATTTTGTGTCAAAGGGATAAGCGTATTTCTTCTGGATTATCAGGAAAAATATTTCACAATATACCATTTTACTATGAAAACTATTTATATTTTTGTGACAATAAATAATTCAAGGATTCAATCCCCTTTAGAAATTTTACTACAAAGTTTAAACGCAAACTTCTTTCCTTCTTCCTTTTACAGCCTGTTATAGGTCTGCCTCTCTAAGTTTTGTCCATGCAACTCATTCGATGCTATCTGCTTCACTCCAGTTGATTTATTATTCCGTTAGTCACCAAATCTGCTTTTTTCTTTTTTTTTCTTTCTTTTTTTTGCAAACTGATAATTTTTTAAAAATAATTTTGGTGAAACAATTAAGGGTAATTTCGATGAAATACAGACACTTATGCTCCACAAGTAGTTTGGCGTGTTTTAAAAATTGTTTTAAAACAGGCTATAAAAATTCTTATAATTTTATACCAAAAAAATTAATTTAAAAGTTTAGGCTATTATTTTTTAATGTAAAACGAATAACATTAAACTACTAATAAATAAATTCCGCGGTGAAGGAGATAGAGGGTTCACTTCCCAATGAGAATAATTATGTTTGAGTCCCCGCGGTGGCTAATTTATTCAAATTCTGACCCTGGCTTGCACCGACCATAGTGTAGTATCCTCGGTGATAGATGGATCATGAGTTAGAGTCCCAAGTTTTCGTGGTTTTTCTCTCAATGTAACGCAAGTGCTAGTTCTACCAAAACTCTTCCACGAATACTAGCTTATCCAAAAGTTCCCTTGTCTTCTGGGATGGGTTCCATTTTGCAAGGCTACGGGGCTGAATATTGATCGAGTTTTAAACTCAGAATTGGCGTGACTGTTATAAAATAAAAATAAAATGAAATGAATCTAATTATAAACTAAAACGTAATATGCAAGCAAAGTTCTTTTACTATGATACCATTCCTTACAAATGATTAAACATTATCGTTATAGATATTTTTCCTTATGCGTATTGTAGAAAAAGAAGTAAAAAAATGTGCTTTAAATTTCAAAAAATAATAATAATAAAAGCGCTTTTAAAAACACTGAAGACATAAACAAATTCCAGAGATATTTATTTGTTTTTATTTTTATTTTGTCCCTCTTTTTTCAAACCTTTCTTTTATTTTAAGCGTAAATTCAGATAAAAAGGTAATTACTAGATTTTAGCATAATAGAAAGGTCAAAGTATGAATACAAGCGTCCTATAAATAAATTTTTTTTCTGAAATGGCAAAAAAACCTTTTTGAATACTAAGTCAGATGAGATGGATTTACCAATCGAGTGAATTCGTAGGATTTGCTTGGCATGCTTATGAACTGCATCCGCCAAGTTTCTTTTCTTCTTAAAGTATTCTGTCAGCATAATCTCTATCATTTCCTTTCGAAGTTCCCTTATTTCAGATAAACTCTATTTAAACATATAAAGTTACACAGAATAGACTGTTTAAGGCGGATAAAATAAATTTATTTGAGATTTACATATGTTGTGTATTTTTCAAAAATGGTTGGAATAAATATTATATTCTTTTTTTTCTATAAGTTAAAGTTGGTATTTTAATGCTACAACTTATAAAATTTTAGTAACATTAAAGACCTTTCAAAACCAATAAAGATATTGTTAAAAAATATTCTCGTTTTCCTCACTATTTAATTTTGAAAATTTTACTTTATAATAAAAAAATTACATATAAATAAGGTTTGAGAAAGTAGAATCTTCTTTAATTAGTTAATAAGTAGCTATTATCATGACTTGAATTTCTAGACATGATCTCCGCGTTCGACCGTGTCTGGCGGCAGAGACTCATTCAAATAGTACACAATATTGAAATAAAAGGAAACGCCGGATTTGGATTGCGGAATTTTTAAGAGGCAGAGTAATTAGGGTTAAATTTAACCGTGTACTATCCAAAGGAAACGACTCTGAGCTGGTATTTCACAGGGATCGGTATTGATCCCTATCTTTTCCTTATTTACGTCAATGGTTTACATCCTCAGAAAAGTAGCATGCTATGCAGATGATATCGCCATTTGGCACAGTAGCGAGAGCATTCAGAAATCGGAAACTGAGCTTAACAAATCAATGAGAGGATTGGAAAAATGGTCAAGAGATCTAAAACTAGTCATTAATCCTAACAAGACTAAACTCAGCGTGTTCAGCACTGAAAGAAAACACCGGTACACATTTTGTCCTAATATCACAATGTTTAACACACCTATAGAAAAGATTTCTAACCCAAAGTACCTCGGGATAATACTTGACGAAGAGCTTCGTTTTCACTACCACATTCAAGAGTGCTCTAATAGAGCACTAAAAATGCTCAATGTCTTTAGAAGGCTTTGTGGCACAAAATGGGGTGCTGCACCAAAAACACTGAAAATTACTTACACAACTCTTATAAGGCCAATAATGGAATATGCCACACCAGTATGGTAACACTCCTCCTCTACTTCAAGAGAGAGACTCGATAAAGTGCAAGCGAAAGCTGCAAAAGTAATGTCTAAGGCCGGGATAGCCTGGTCGGTATGGCACTGGGCCCATGTCCAAGAGGTCATGGGTTCGATCCTCGCCGGCCGAAGACTCCCCGTGTAGTAAATGGTGACTGATGTACGTTAAATCTTTCGAGTCTCAAAGTCCTTCATGTTCCCAAAACAAATCAATACCTTTGGGGGTTCTGATCCAAGAGTTTCCTTGTCTTCTGGATTGGTTCAAAATTACAAGGCTACGGAGTTGAACATTAGTCGTAAACCCATGAAATTAGGTCTGCTGTTCAACGACGGTTATAAAAAAAAAAAGTAATGTCTGTTGCTGTCTCATCAACTAACAATTCAAGAATTCAAGAGGAATGTGGTTTGGTCCCACTGGAAGAAAGGAGACAAATGCCAACTGTTAAATTTACAAATAACGCCCATTGTCTTGACGAGGAGCACATTTCACATCGTACTATTGTAAACTGGAATATAAAATCTAGACTCAAAAGGTCATCCCCCCTTCCGTTTGACAGGGCCATCAGAGAAAAAATTCACCTCAAACCCGAGGAGTTTCTTTTCAGAAACGAAACTCCCGCTATTGGAGTTGTTCCAGATAATACAACAATCTGTATAGAACTCATCAAACCCTGCTCGAAAAAAGATCCCACGAATAAACTCAAGGAACTTGGGATGAAAACTATCGATTCTCTCGGCCTCAATCAAATCAGGACTTTTACTGATGGATCTTCTGACTCCACTTTCACAAATGAAGGTGTTGGAGTGGTACTACTCCTACCTGATTATCAAAAACGAGAGATCGCAACTGGTGCTGTAAAAACCGCATCCAATTTTACGGGAGAATTGGTAGCCATTTCCACGGCAATCGAAAAGTACATCAATCTTGAATCTTCGGAGCAGCTTAGTGGTATCGCCATCCTCAGCGACTGCGGGTCTGCCTTACAGGCCCTCAGCAAATGTACCACAAGCCTAATCTTGAATATCATAGAACAACTCGGACAAATTCAACATCTCCAGAAAAAATGCTTCTTGCAGCGGATTCCCGCCCATGTGAACCTTGAGTTCAATGAAATAGCTGATTCTCTGGCTAAAAATGACAGAGATCTCAATCAAAATACAATCCCAACTACGCTGGCAGATGCAAATGCTTTTGCAAAGTCAAAACTATTCACCCCTTTAAAAATCAAGGCCCACGATCAAATAACTAATCTTGACATCGACAGGAGGACAGCCACCACTCTCATCAGACTAAGAACAACATATCATAAAAACATGAAAATCTCTGCAGATGGGACTAGAAAATATCAAAACTATGGCAACTGTCCTAATGTGGAACTCACACTAGATCGTGTTTTTAACTGCCCTGCAGTCGCTACAGGCCTTCACCTCATAAACTACCCTACAGAAGAAGATTTATATTCATTTAATGCCATAGAGACAGCAAAGACTATTCAAGCACACCATGAGATATTCAATAGAGGATACGACACCAACCAACCATTATGACTCGAAGTTCCCCCATCTCTGACATACTCTATTGAAATATATAAATTACTCGGAATATACTCATTAAGAAGGATGAAAACACGTTACTATTATTTCATATATGTTGTGTCTAAAATTTTTACAATAAATACTATTTTTTTTACTGCGAAATGACCTTTTTTCCACAACTTGTAGCATTTAATATCAAATAGGACCTTCGAAAAATTAATAAGTTGATTGTTGAAGAAAATTATAATAACTTTTAAGCAATTTGGAAAATTTAACCCTTTAATAATAAAGAAATCACGTATAAATTAGGTTTGAAAAAAGTACAATATTCTTGATGTACTTTACAAGAAGTTATTGTCATGACTATACTATTTCTGATGAAGTACATAAAGTTACTAGGTAACACGTTACTTTTAAATAACGACTCTTAAGGAAGGACACGTTACTTTAATACATAGGTTGTGAATTTGTCAAAAATGTTTCCTATTTTGTCCTATTTTAATGGCATTTAAGTTCTTTAAAAAATAAAAAGGTTGAAGAAAAATGTTCTCCTATTTATCACTTCTATGTAATTTTGAAAAATGTAGTATAAAAATTAACTTGTAATTTTCAGGTAGTTATTTTAAGTTTGTTTTCTATGAATAATCATGACACTTTTGCAACAATTAGTTTTAATACTACAGCAAGCGTTTGTCTCATTTTTATAGTTTTTAACAGCACAAAGAAATTTTCATTAATTTTCTCCATTTGCAACAGGCTTAGTGTTATTTCAAACATCATCACGATATTGTTCCAGTGCTTTACCCAGGAGCTCTCTTGTGTTCTAAACTGGGTTCAAAATAGCGAATCTTTGGGACTACCTATTAAGTATCGATGCTCTCATTTGGAGAATATGTCTTTTCTTTAAAAAGACAATGGGGGGGGGGAGTTATTTTTGAAAGTGGAATAAGTCTCTTTTTGGAGACAAATGAGTTAATAGTAAGTTTATTAAGATATAGATCCTCCATTTTTATTTATTATCATACATTCATTGAAGCACAATTTGTTGTTAAAGTTATAAAAAGAATTATAGCAAAAAGCGTTATCGTTAAAACGCTTTTTTGCTAGCAGAATAAACTAATTTTCAATAATGGAAGTTTTTTTAAAAATTTATTTGCTTTATCAAATTACTATGTATCCTGAAAATTATCACTCAATAGACAACACTATGTCAGAGAGTAAGCGTCAATGCAATGCGTCGTGCTTTTACATGTGTAGAAAAATAACTTCAAATCAAATTAACAAAACAAAAACCATACATTAAAGATATCTCAGCTACCACTAGAAAGCATATATATTTGGCAGTTTAATACAAAAACCCACTTTGTTTGATCATGCATGCCCTATTACTTTTATTAAAATTCAATTCGGATTTGATATTCAAGTCGAAATTTTTTATTAGGTGACAAATACGATTCGCTACAAAATTAAGAAGCTTTTTCATTTTATTTTTCACGCAAATGCGTAGTATAAAAAAACTTCTTTAATTACTCATACCTTGCGCAGTTAAAAAAAAAAAATTCAAATTTTATTGCAATAAGTTTCTAATTAGTTTTGAGTTGCTCTAAAAGTTTTGTATAATTTTATTGAATATCTTTAAAGTTGTAACAAAAATATAAAATAAAAAACGTAAGACAAAATTTTTTTTTATAAAAATTTCCATATTTTTATGAATATTAGTATAGAAAATAATAATAATAATTTGTATATAAAATTTCCATATATTATAAATATTTCCATATTTTTATACATTTAAGATAGGCGTACAAAATTTTGAGTAATTATTGCATATAATAACCAAAATAACTGTCACTAGTTACATATTTTGGCATATCATGTTTAAAAACATTATTTTTGGTTTGTAATTTATTGTAGAACCGTCAAATCTCCAAAAGCTTTAAACGTCGTTGATATGTATGAGAAATTAAACAATTCTGAAGTTATAAAGTAAGTAGTTAAGTATTTCGGGAGAAATATGAAAAATTTAATAGTATAGAAGTGTTTCCATTACTTTGTCTGCTCCTTGTATATATATACATATATATATATATATATATATATATATATATATATATATATATATATATATATATAACATAAAAAGCTTCTATTAATCTTTTTATGTTAGTTTCTTCGTTAAAAACAACTCCTAATTTATTACTAATTAATTTCAAATCCAAGCACTTTATCATACTTTTAAAAAGCCACATCCTGTTTCTAAATCTATTTTGTATAACTAAGATGCTTTTCTAATGCATAACTAAGATGCTTGTAGCAGGGTGCTACACCAGAAAAACTACTTAGATAAGGAGCAACATACTCAGAATTAGCAGAGTACCATACTCTGTTTGGAGCTACCTTACCTGAACCGGTAGTCCTATGAGAAGGTGATCCTCTGATTGCAATGGTAATTCGCTAAAGTTGAATGTTTGTATGAATGTACGAAAGCGAGCGTGAAATGGACGGACTTGTAAAGGTCTAACAACCAAAAATATTTCCAAGATTGGGGAAATAACATTACGTCTTAAAGGATGCGATGTATTGAACGTGACACGATAATAATATGTCAGATTAAGTGATAATTGTTGGCAGACAACTCACAGATTTCTGATTGGACTAATTGTGAAGTGCGTCACAACATGTAGATAAGGTCTTATGATGCACTGCGTCCAACTATTTTAAGTGAGAATGTGCTGCAGTGCCATAAATCATGCAAAAGTAGCCATACGGGATAGTCTTAGAGTTTGGTATATTTGCAGTAAAGCGATACGATCTGCAGAAAGCGAAGCCTATTCATTGCTTTCTCACAGCTTCTTCGCAGTTGTTTAATATGAGGAAGGAGTGTCAACTTCTTGTCAAAGACTACTCCCAAAAATTGGGTTTTCTCAACCATAGGTATTGCAATGTTGTTGATGAGTATAGCAGTATAGTTATGTAATCTACGTAGCCGACAAAAATGTATACATGAACTTATGGTGGGTGAAAGTGTATGAATATTCTGATCACACTTTTGTTAACGCTCTCATATCAGCACATGAAATGTTCAGTGAGTAAAATGTGCCGGTGGATGATAGTATGTGTAAAATGAGAGAAATATGATTGATGAAAAGTATGTCATCTTTTGGAACACCGTCAGATTGAACGTAAAGGTCAGAGAGTTTATTGCCAATTCAAAAGTATGTTTGTCCTAAAATGTTCTTGATTAAAGCAGGCAGATGACCATGAAGGTACATGTCACCATATCGCTATGTCTGATTAAACGCCTTTTGAATATCAAAGAAGATAGAGACTATATGGTGTCGCCAGTCGAAAGCAATATGAATAAGAGATTTCAAGAAACAATGTTATCCATCGTCGACCTGCCTCTACGAAATCCACTTTGAAAATCGGGATTAAGATGTTTCTTTTCTACACTCCTCAAAAGTGATATTGCAACACCAAGGAATAATGCACGTAGGGTCATGCAAATTTCAGGAGCGATAGTAGTGAGATGGATATGCAAATGTTTTTTGCTTTGATGGGATGCTGTTTTTTTAATCATTTGCATATCCATCTCACTACTATCGCTCCTGAAATTTGCATGACGCTACGTGCATTATTTCTAGGTGTTGCAATTTCACTTTTGAGGAGTGTAGAAAACAAATTAATCGAGAATTAACCATACGCTCTAAAACTTTCTGAAACAACTAGTTAGTGCTATGGGAAATTGTTAGTCTGTTCCGAATCTGTCTGTAAAGCTGAGATACCGCTGTCCATGCTAGAGAAAGCAGCGATAGTTTCACACAAATTGTTACTTATATATACATAGTCAGATTATTTAGCACCTTTCCTTGCAAATACTGGATTATGAAATTTACGGTTACGGTAGATATCATTAGCTTTCTGAACTCATGATCAGACTTGTCTGGCAGATGTTCGTAGATGTAATACATGAAGCATCTCGTGACTAAGTGTCTGACTGACTTCGACGCCGAGTCTTGCGAGCAAGTGCTTAATCCTGCTTGAAAGCTTATCAATTGTTGGTAGATGTCCCACTGTCTTTGCTGCTCCTTGTGAGCTTTACAACATTCAGTATTCCACTAAGGCTTGCCATAACGGGGTGTAAAATTATATGATTTTAGAATTCCAGCATCTGCTGCAATTGATTATTATTGATGTTACAGTTTAGATGCATGTGGGATAGTTGTGACTTAAAGGAGCAAATTTTTGTGCATGGTTGCTTGTTTTTCAGAAGTGACCTGAATTAACTGATCACCTGAAAGCAGTTTCTTTATCATAGCTACTTTTCCAGAACCTTCTCTTCAACAGAAAAAATTGCCTTTTGTTTACAGATAGGTGGTATCTTATTTAATGATTATCTCGGAAGAATAATTAAATGTTATAATGAAAAATGAACATAAGCATTTGACGAAGAGGTGTTCTGCTGTTTTTGTTTTGGCATCCCTACCATCGACACCACCCACCGTGGAATCCAACTTAGGGGGTGCCAATAACAAATTGGTGCTTCCACAAATTCGCTACTCAACACAGATGCAGACTTTTTTCTTTCCTCCAAGCCCTGAGCATGTACCTAGGTTATGAAAAACCCTTAACCATATAGCCCAGGACTTGTCCACTGGTCCAGCTCCACTCCAGCCTATATAACATGATATTTAAAAAAAGAAATTTACTGAAAGTGTAAAATTTAAGAAGAAATAAGACAAAAAAAATATTATACATGTGAAATGGGAAATTATTAAAAATTTAATAGATAGTTACTATCCGCTAAAATGTTCATTACTGTTATTAATCTTTTGGTTAGAGTATTGTTTGTCATAAAATTTTTCTGCCAAATTTCTAAATTTGTTGGGCTAGGTTGACGACTATGCCAGGAGACAGCATAGGGACAACTTGTCAGATAATGTTCAGGCGAACCTTGTTGGCCGCAGGTGCTAAGATCAGTATCTGTTATATGCAGGTAATGAAAGAAGGTTGGAAATGGTCCATGACCCGTCAAGAACCAGATGACTTGTTTTGGAGGGATTGTTTTGAAAAAAGGAACATTGTTAATAATTTTGAATAGACGTCTGCCTCTGTCTGAATTATTCCATTGAAATTGCCATTTTGTTAGAAGAGAATCTTTAATACTTCGTTTAAGATAGGAAACTGGAAGTGGGTATACGTTATTTTTCGGTTGTCTCGTAGATTGTTTAGCTAAATCATCTGCTTTTTCGTTACCTACTTTATTGTTGTGGGCTTTAATCCAGGAAATTTGAATTGATGTGTGTCGAAGTTCTTGTTGAATATCAAAAGAAATTCTATTATTTGTGTCAAAATCAAGTATTGATGATATTATGTGAGAACCCAAGTTTAATTTTTTGTCAATGACTACTCCTAGATATTTGAAATGATTAGAATGTTTAATTTTAATATTATTGATTTTAAATATCGCACTGCGATCTGTGTTATATAAGTGGAAGTAAACTGTTTTTTCTATAGAGAGATTTACAGTATTTTGAATAAGCTATGTGTGAATTTCATTAAGGGAATTATTTGTAATCTCTTCCAAATTTCTCCTTGAGTTGGCAAAAGTCAGTATAATCAGATCGTCTACAAAAGCTTGAATCATATAATTTTCAGAATGTATGTTAAGCAAACTATTGATAGTAAGATTCCATGCTGTAGAACCAATACATGACCCCTGGGGACAACCTTTTGAAATGCTTTTAGTTACGCAACCTTGATCTGTTGAAAGAATTGCTTGTCTATTTGTGTTTATACTTCCTATGAAATGGCAAAGATTAGAGGGAATATGATGTTTTGACAACTCATAATTAATTATACTATATTGAATGTTGTCAAAAGCATTTTTAATATCTAAAGATATAGCTGCAACGTGTTTGTAATTATTTCTTAGGTGTGTTAAGTTATCTTTAAAATTTTCCAAAGCTAAATGAACTGACTTGCCGAATCTGAAACCGTATTAAAAATCTGAAAGGGCGTTTACATTTTCTAAATGAAAATTTAGTCTTTTTATGATAAGTTTTTCCAGAAATTTACCCAAGCAAGGTAGAAGGGTGATTGGGCGATAAGAAGTTAAGTGTTTTGGATCTTTGCCCTTTTTTAGAAAAAGTAAAACTTGACCTTTCTTAAAATGATCTGGAAAATAATTTAGAGCAAGACATTTGTTGAAAAATTTAAGTATTAAAGTACTGAAAAATGAGAATAAAATTTTTACTACAATGTAATCTATTCCATCGATGCCGGGTGTTTTTTTGCTGTTAAGAGTTTTAATTAGGCGTTGTAACTCACTGTGTGTGAATGGGGGATCAGATGTGTTATTACTGTAAATTAGTGGACGTGGAGGAATAATATTATAGTCAGGATAAAGATTTTTAAGGATGCTGTTTGCTTCGTCAAGTTGAGAATTATTGTTGTATATATTTGTGAGTATTATTGGATATGAATTTGTTCTGAATGTAGATTTATAATGGGCTCCGTATATAATTTTAGTGTTTTCGCAAAGAATCTGCCAACTTTTATATTTAGCTTGTATAATATGTTTTTTATACTCTGCTCTTTTTTTCTTATAAATTGTTTTATATTTATTAATAACCTCTATATCATTTGATCTTTGAAAGCGTCTTTTAATTGCTTGAAGTTCTTTTTTATAAATTGTTAACTGTGTTGTCCACCAAGAGGGATTTGTTGGACGATGAAAAAGTTTAGTTTTGTAAGTTTGTTGACAACTTATAAAAATTTTATTAATTAAGTTATTCGTAAAATTGTTTAGGTCTGAATGATTTTGTATTGTATCTAAATCATCTATTAGGTCTAGGTTAAAGGTTGAAAAAACTTTTTTGAACTTATTATGATTTCCGTATTTCGTTTTGAATCACGTGAATGAGGAAAAGGAGTATGTGTTATTTACTTGGATTAATATGTACTTATGGTCAGAATTACTGTTTATATCCATGACATTCCATGTTGTGGATGTTAAAATATCTGGATTATTTGTTAAAGTAAGATCAGGAAATGATGAAGTTAAGGAGGTTACAAATATTGGTATCGCGGGCTGGATATTAAGAATTTTCAAATCATTAGATGTTATGAAATTTAGTAAAGCATCGCCCCTGGCATCATTGTTGTTTTATCCCCAGAAGTCATGATGAGCATTAAAATCCCCACAAATTAGAGTAGGTGAGTTATAAAAAATTTTGTTGCTGTAATAGATTAAATCCTTCATTAAATTTATTTCGTTATCACTTGGAGAGTTATAAAAAGATATTAAAATTAATGGAGAATTATTTGATGAATTTATCGAAATCGAAACTGAATTTTGTAGGATATATAACTGTAGAGGAGTTATTGTTTTCTTTGGTATGAATATACCGCTTTTACCATCTGCCGACAGGAAAAGTTTTCAAAAGCTTGGGTATCCTATTATTTTTCCTTTAGGAGAATATGGTTCTTGATAACAAACTATATCAATCCCATGCTCAACAACCGTTTTTTGCAATAAAAAGATAGCTGCTTTGCACCTTTGAAGATTAATTTGTAGAATGTTAAGTCCGTCAAGATTTGTTGATATAGTATACTGTTTTATATCATTATTAAATTGGTTAACCATGACTAAATGAAATTAAATTGAAATGCTTAGAAACTGAAGTTTAAACAAGAATGAAAGATGCTTTAAAAATTTAAATAATAAATAAAATGAGGAATAGTAGGAAATGGAAAGAAGGAAAAAAATGGAATATAAAAAGAAATGAATAAAATAAATTAATAAAGAAAGAAGAGAAAAAAAACACAGCGTTGAAAAAAAAAACTAATAGAGATAAAAGGTATAGAGAAATAGAGAAATGATATAGAGAAGATATAGAGAAATGTTAATAAGATATAGATTACTAGATATAGAGAAATGTTAATAAGCAAATATATGTCTTTTTAGTAGGGATGTGTATAGACTTGATTGGATTGACGTAGCTCTTTTAGTTCATGCAGGTAAGTTGGGCTGGAAGGTGAGGAGACTCTGTGATTACAGTCCAGATTTAAATTGGAGATTTGGTTGGATGAGTGACAGTTTATACAGTATTCTTCTTTTTCTGTGCAATTTTCAATACTATGACCTTTGTATCCACACTTCTCACAATAACAGTGTGACTCAGTACATGTGTTTTGGTAATGGCCTATTGTCTGGCATTTTCCGCACCTTAATAAAACCAGTCTTTTTTTAACTGTGCAACGTTGTAAACCAGCGTAGAAATAATTATATTTCAAAAGCTTGATGGAGAGTTTTCTGTTGACTCTTATGATGATGGGTCTCTTAGAATTATCTCTTTTATGTGGGATTTCTTTGGTCAGTTTGATGATATCATAGGCAGGGTCGAAATCGCCATTGATTTTTATCAAGTCAATAATCTCAGTTTCTGTGAATGTGATAGGTGTGTTAAGAAGGATAAGAGAGAACAACTCTACGTCTTTGTCGTGATATTGGATGTCTGTCTTTTGTAAGGTTGAGAGGACCGTTTCTTTATGTTGATTGTTATTAAACTTTAGTTCTAGCACATTGCTGTTTCTATAGACTTTTTTCACGGGCAGTTTAGGCTCTTCCTAAATCAGCCTTTCCACGATATAAGTTGTGGAGCAGTCTTCTTGTGGTTTTACTATTATTGGTTTTGGTGGTATTGTTACTCGTGGAAAATCAACATTGATAGAGGTGGTATTTTCTAATTTTTCGATTCTTGCGTTGATCGTCTTTAGATTCTCTTCAATTTGATTTAGTGGGTTTGAGGAGTGAACATTTAATGAAAAGTCAGCAAGTTTTATTCGTATGTCGTCAATTTTCTTGTCCAAAGATGTTTGGAAGTTTCTAGAGTTTATCAAGTCATGAGTTTCTTGTTCCAAAGTTATCTTTCTTATTTGTTGAATTGCGTTGATACAAGCAGATCGTGGTTTTTGCTGAAGAAATATTTTCTTATGATTGTTGTAGTTGATGTTTTTCTCTGTTATTTGTAGAAGGCGTTCGATATCCGTTTTAGTCTGTGACATGATGGAGATATTTTTGTTGGTAGAAGTTGGAGTATCACTGATGATACAGTCGTTGGTTACCGGAGAAGTATGTCCATAGACACAAGTGAGATCAACGATTACTGAAGGTGATGTATTCGTATCAGGACCTTGTATGGTTTTATTATCTTTTCGATGAGAATTTTTTGATCTGGAAGGCGATTCTGTGAGTGAGATATTATAGTCAACTCTTTGAAAGTTTTGTGTAACTCTGCGTTGGGATCTTGTTGATCTTGCAGGATTTTGAAAATTGTCTGTAACTTGGGAATTAGCCATGAAAGAAGCTAGTCAATATGTAAACAGGATTTTTGTCAGTCAATGTGTAAAGTCAATATTTCAGAAGAAATTGACGTTTTGAGAAACCAAAGTATTAGTTACCAAGTTTTTTTATTTTTTTTATTTTAAATGGCGACGGTGAGTCCCAACCAGTTACCCAGAAAAAAATCAATCCAAGAAAGATGTAAAAATTTTTATTTAAAATTTGATTTGATTTGATGTGATGCTCAATTGATGCTAGTGTGTGCCGACGCCAGTGATTCAAAGATTAGTGAAACAGTCGAAAATTATGATAACACTACATTAGGTGTATAAAAAACAAGTTATGAGGAAATCGTGGGGTATACACGCTTAATGGTAGCTCTAGGCTGAATGAAAACATGAGCGAATACTTTAAAATATTGCTTATGTGAATTAAGATATATTGTCTAGGCTATAAAACTACCATCGTGACATTAAATTGTAAATTTATAATTGACCAAGAAAATTACATCAATGGAACTGTAAACGCAATAAATAAATTTAAACGTTACTGGCGGCGCTAGGCAGAGACAAAAATTTTAAGATCATTACTTTAATCAATGTTAATTAATATGATAATTGCAAGAACTAAAGCAGTATTAGAAATACACTAAACAAAATACTAATATAGTCGAAGGCGGAGCTAGACAGTGCTAGACAATCCTAGTTGATTGATGCATACTATGGTAACTAATATTGAGCCACTGGCAACAGCACACAAAACATGAGAATTAAAGAAAAGTTAAATATGTGTCAGTTAAAAATAACATAAAAGACAGAGCAATAACTATATTGAAGATAGGTAAGTAGAAGAAAAATAAAAAGGAATTGCATTGGGCCATGGAATGTTACAGCAATGTAAATAATAACTTTAAAGTGATAGGCCATCGCTGTGCTAATGAAACATAATCAAACTTAATGATATTGAAAAAAGTTGTGAGAGTAGATATGGCAATTTATTAATTAGTACCAGTCTTGAATAGTTGACCTGAAGCTGTCCATAATTGAGTTGAGTCTATATTTCAATCATTTGATGGGAAAATAAAATACTAATTCTCCATAAGCTATGTAAAGGAATACATGAAAGACTTAGGTCGTAATAAAAAGTACACACAAGACAATATTAAAAGAAATTTAATAATACATGTGATTAAATTACCATTAGAAAACATGAATGGCCCTAACATATGTAAAATGATAAAATAAATAAATAAATAAATAAATAAAAATGTATTGGAATAACGTATGTACAATAAGGAAGAAAGAAGGAAAAAAAATATTAATGAATTGTAAACACTGACTTTAATATTAACTGAATACAGCATGGAATTGGAAAAGCTATAGAGAAGCTTAAGGTCTATTTTACAGAAAAATAATAAAAGAACTTGTATGGGGCGTGATTAGAAGCATTTAACTGTATCTGAAATCATGAAGTTTATTTACAAATCGCTATGGAGAATAGAACACCGTTAACATTAAAAAGTGAAGTCTCTTTAAAAATCAATAAAAAAATCAAGGGATGGGAGACAATTAAGAAACAGGGTGTCGGGCAATAAAGGACATATAGGGAATAACATATATAAAATTTAGATTGAAACGAAAACAATAAGACATTAATTAAAATGACCAAAGTCAGAGTTTACAAATGGTAAAATTTAACACTGCGATAGCCTATTCACAATTACGACACTTTTTAAAATGATATTGATATAAAGAGTACTAGACCGCCGGAAGATATAAAAGTTATAAAAACTGAAAGATAATCGCATGAGCTAATGAAATGATGTATTATAAGTTAAAAATGGAAAAGTGTTAGTAAATATAATTGATTTCAAAATTACTGATGAAATCAATTATCATTGAAAGACATGTTAATATGGCGGTCTGGTACTCTAAGCCTAGATCAATGGAACATCAAAATCTGAATATTAAAAATGGATAAATAGACCTCCGTGAGGCTGGAAAGGACTCACCGGAGATGACTTTTGGGAATTACATGTTGTTTTTATGTAGATTTAGCTGAGTAAAAGAATTATATGATGGTTTTAAAAGAATATTTATAGAGCTCCAAAGAGTTGTTGCATCAAGCGTGGGAACTCCATATAATTTTCCACAGATGCTGACTAATAACTAAACGTTCGCGAGTTGTATCTAAAGCAGCTTCCAACCATAGAGAGGTGCCCAGAAAGTGACCCCGGTTTCGACCCTAGCCAACAAATGACATTTGTAACTTGCCAGTTAATGCATACAGGCCAATATGCACCTCCCGTTTCCTTGAAGCTCGGGCTAAAGCAGAGTGTTGAGTTTGCCTTTTTCCAAAAAAAATCAGGCCTATACCCTAAAAGGAACCGAATTTTTAAGGAACGAATCTTTGAAAATTGATGGGTTTTTAATCCCAATGGTTTTAACTGGCATTCAAAAAAATGCATTCTCATCAAAGAAAGCAGCATAAGTTTTTTGCAAGAAGCATTATGGTTAGTCATTTGATTAAACTTTTGAAATTTTTTTTATCCACTTCTGGCTTGATCTTTGATTAAATATTTTAAAAATAACATTCTGCTTTATGTCATAATTTTTTAATGTCTTGTGCTAAGAATTACAAAAATACAATTTTCTATTTTAATTATCATAATATATATCTTTTTAGCAGATATTGCTTGAAAAATGTTTCATTTCAAATTTCTTACACGTGTTTTCATTTTTTTTTACTAAATTTATAGAGTCAAAAATATTAAGTTAGAAATTGACTTTTATTAAAGTATTTCAAGATTTTTTTAAAGTTCGTATTTAGTAGAAATGAAATACATTTAAAACCATTTCAATTTAAATGAAGTACATCAAACTGCTCAAATACAAATGATGTCTTTTTTTGCAATGCAGTTATTATATTGCATAAAATAATCTCTTGATTTCTATTGGTAGTTTTGTAATTTGTTGGCCTTCAAAAATCTTAATATATACCGATATTTCGGGTATTGTCAAAAAAAGTTTTTTTCATGCATTAACATCACTATGTTAGAATGTTCAAAAGGATTGTATATGAAATTTAGAAGTATTGTTTTATTAAGCTGCTGTCCATCAGAGCTTGTTACTCTTTCTAATTTTTTTGTTATAGGAAGCTGACGCCCGTTGCGCTACCATCCACCTACGATGACGGCAATTATTTCGCGGAGCCTGCATTTTGCTACATAGTAAACTCTGATGTTGGAAAGCCAAGAGTAAGAAGTCATAAAGTTGAAAAATTTTCTGGTTGGTTTTTTTTTTTTTTTTTAATTTTAATTTGCTAATCATAATGAAGAGAATTCAAATATTCTAGATGTAAAACATAGCCCTCATTTTGAAAATAAAAGACCGAAATACAAAATTTTGTATTAAATTTTAAGGACATTGCTTATGCATTATGTGTAATATAATAATTTTCCTTACCATTTTGGAATTAGTATAAAAATTCCTCTGTTCATGGGTACCCACAGAAGTCCCCCTGGAATTCAATAAACTAATTATTATATTTTGCTTTTAAATGTTATTCATTTTAACAATTTGCTTATTTTTAATAATCACGAATTATGCTTGTTTCGCGCCACATGAAATCCATTCCAATTCCTGACTGTGCTATGAATTTACTGCTACATTAGTGATTGTCAAAATTGCTGAAGGAATGGTAATTCATCCACATATTACGGATAATGGTACAAATAAACATGTGCAATAGTGGTACATGCGCAATTACTTTGTAATTCTAATAATTTGCATATCTTCTCTGACTTTACATTTCATGTAAGTTGGTTCAATTTGCATAATTTTTTTAATGCGTTGCTATTTACATAAGTATGAGTGTATAATTAACTATTTCGTTTTGCTAAATAGAAGATATAAAGTAAAAATAATTAAAAAAAACTGCTTATAATTTTTTTCATACTATATTTAACTTCAGAATTAAATGAAGATGATTTTTATTAGTTGTTAAACATTAATAATAAAATTTTGTTAAAAATGTGAATTTTTTTGTCAAAAATTGTTCATTTAGTAATGTAATTTAATTTTTAAATGTAATTTTAAACATAATTTTCATAAATATGAAAAGAAAAAACATTACTTATGCACCATTTTTCAACTATTATAAATGAATATTTTCCCGGTTTGTACCTTCCTCGTCACAGCTTTTCTTTTCAGAATAGTTTTGAGAAACGTACGAAACTTGAATTGCAATGGACTTGCAGATCAGATGCAATGCATAACGAAAATCATAGAAGTGACTTAATTCTAGGTAGTCTGTGTCTAGAGCAAATACTTGGTAGATGAGAAATAGAATACTTGTTTCGAATAAAGGGTTTCGAAAAATCAGTGTGTCTTTTTTAATTTAAAGTGGATAAGAAAACTGAGAAGTTCCTTGCAGTAATAGTATAAAATCTAGAGTTAGTCATACATAAAAAACCCTTATCAATATTAATGATGACTTCAGAATTAATTGTAGTCGCTCTAAAACCGCACACAGAAGGTACTAAACCTTTCGAGCACGGTTACCAGTAGCTGTTGAAAAACAGCTTTTCTGGAAGAGAAAGAAGAAAGTTCCGGATGAAAAAACTTTCGTACTTTCAATATTTCATGACGAATAATAAGAAGTTTATTTTATATTCGGAGAACACTCATAGATTATTTCGGGTTGATTCGTAATTCGACCACGTTTTGCCCGCTCGTTGGATACTTGTGTATTTTACTCTAGCTACTTATGTCTGTTGATATGAAAAAAAAAATGAATAAAATACACAAAAAAATGAATGAATAAAATACACAAAGTTCTAAAAATATATATAATATACACTAGGGTGAAGCGAAAAATTAAGTTTTCGAAATTTTTTTTTCTAATAGCTGTTAAACTTTAAACCAACCAATAAAAAAAAACTTTAAAATACTTGGGATCTATTTTAAGTTAATTTCAATTTTAAAAAGTTATTGGAAAGCTTTATATTTCCGCATTATACGAATTATTTTTTAAAATTATTTTTAACAAATATAAAAAAGGGGAAAAACATCGATATACATTTGATATTATGTTATCAAATGTTTAAACCTTAGAGATATTAAGAATGAAAGATTGCTTTTGATGATGGAGGTAAAAATAACTAAATAAAGGCCTTTTCTAAGTCTAACGTAACACACAAGGCGATTAAACACGGCAACAGGGACTCGAAATTAAAAAATGCGAAGAGAAAGCACCAGTAGAGATTTTCTTCTATAGTATTTTATTTCTTCGTATTTTGAGTTCTATTAGTTAAGTTCTATGTTCTTTTTCTCATCTTTTAAAATAAAGAGTTTGTGCGTGTATTTCAGTCACATTATCCTTTACATAACCTTAGAACCATTTGTGCAGAACACAGGGTCCATTTTAGACCCCGTTCCTATAAATCATTCCATAATTTTTATACATCCTCCCGGAAGAGAAGTGTGGATAACAAATGTTTCGCATGGGATTACGCCTTGCTAAAAGACAAGTCTGTTCTTTTTTGGACTTATTTAAACAATAAAGTCAGTGCTGTCGTGCTGTCTATTGAATCAAAACTAAGTGGCATTTGCTGATAATTGCACACATTTAAAAATTTCTTGTTTGATTCCATCAAAAGTGAGCAGAGAATTAGAAAACGTTCAGAAACCACGTTTTTATTTTATTTATTATTGCGTTTTCAGAACGCATTTCAATAAACAAAAAAAAATAGCGTAAAGTAGAAGAAATAAAAAAATGCACTGGAGTAGCAATTTATCATTCATTGATTATGATTAATCTTGACTACGATCCAAAGCATCATTATTGATGCCAAATGATATACATATAAAATATTTCTTTTTAATAAAGAGTAATCAAATAATATAAAGCCACATGAAAAGACAACAATTAATAATGTAAAAAAGTTACACACAAAATGAATAAGAATAAAAGGTAAAATATCATAGCTAATAGATTTTTTTGTTTCTAAAGTGTATCCTTCTCTCACGGTAATTAAACTGTAGCTCTAAACTAATTTAAACCTAATAATTTATGAGTTTAACTGCTATTAAAAAATAGTTTATTTATTTAAGCAAATTAAATGCTTCATTCAAAATCTTCAACTCATTTAAAGTTTCTTTCAAACTATAACTATCGTGACCCCAGAAGAATCGTTTCAAAAACAACAAACGATTAGAACTCCCATGAGATCGCGCAGTGGACCCTTAATATGATGGAAAATATCCACTGGCGTGCCTGCTAACAACAATTGGAACAACATCTTCTCTCTGATCAAATGCATAAATGATGTTTTGTTCATGCAGGTGTTTCAAATTTTTCCGGGCAAACTTTCACTGAATTAGATTAAATTATTCCCCAAGGCATTCTGGCCACAAAGCCATTAAATAAATTTAACAAATGGGCCAATAGTCAAACACTTCCAATCGATAAAACTACTGAAATTAGTGAATTTCCCATCAGCGGATCTCAAAGGGGAAAATATCTAAAGCTGCATCAATTTTGATGATAACCTCAAAGGGATCTGAACACCCAGGCAGACAAGGCTGCCAGGCAATTTCAGACCATGCAAAAGATTACTGGAAAAATAAATAAATGACATAGACGAATCATCTACAAAGCCTTCACCGAAAGAATGATCGCTCATACAGCGACAGTGTGGTGAGTTAATCCCAAACACACTCACCAGAAACAAACCAGATAGCTTCCAGGGAAATTTTCTGCTCAATATCTTCGGTGATCATCCCCCACAAATACCCTTCAGGTTTTTCTGGCAATACAGTAGGTGGTAACTAGAATTAACCTCACCAATAAAAACAATTTCTTTACAACAATATAGAGCATCTGCTTTCCCTCCTCCCAAATGATAAAAAAATTAAATCCAATTACATTTACCCGCCCAAGTTTTACCTGAAGACAAATAAATTAATATCCATCTAACAAGGCGGATAAATAAGAAAAACAAACATATTTACGAATAGATTTAAGAAGGAACTGAAGCTACATTAGAAACAATATAAAGATGATATCAACCACACATTTTAAACTTAACACCCTTTCAATGACATTAAAGAATATTAATTTAAAAATAGTAATAGCTTTCAAATATCACAGATTATCATAACAACGATGGGAATGAACAAGTAGATAACGAAGCAATGAATCAATATCAAGAGATTCCATTTTCATACATCAAACTTAAAACACAAATTAAAAAGAATTGGCGACATTAGTCAGCGAACCAAAATCAGTGAAATTCCACCAGATGCTTCTTTCACGGATTGGAATGGGCAGTTAATCCTATTCTTAAAAAGTATCTATAAACGCTTCTGCTTAGCGAAGAGTGGCAGTACAATGCCAACTACCACTTTAAGTAACAAAAGCTCGTAGCCTGAAGGAGTTCAATTTTCAAGAAACACACATTATAACTGACCAAGTTAATGATTTAGAAGGAAATCCTGAAGTAATAATATTTTAATTTCATTTTATAACAGCCGACCCAATTTTGAGTTTATGGCTACCAATGTTCAACTTTGTTGTCTTGTAATTTTGACTCAACCCAGAAGACAAGGAAACTCCTCGATCAGTATCTCCCAGAGGCATGATCTTTTACGGTAACATGGAGGACTTTGGAAGCAGACAGATTTAACGTGCACCAGTCACCATTACTGAACGGGGTGACTTCAGCAGATGGGGATCGAGCCCACGAACTCTTGGACATGGGCTCAGTGCCCTACCAAACAGGCTATCCCAGGCTTGAAGTAACACTTGAAGTAAGCCTAAATTATGAAATGGCGAATCACAGCAATTGCAAAAATCGACCCATTTGCAAAGGAAGCATTCTAATCATCATGCCGTAACTATATATATATATATATATATATATATATATATATATATATATATATATATATATATATACCATTAATTAGCTGATAAATGTCCTCTTAAGGAATAGGAATTAAGCGTTGGTGTGTGTTGATATAAATTGATGTTAACGTTTCATATCTTAGAGTTTTTTTTAATGTTTGGCTAATTAAAAACACTAGTCCAAAGGGGTTTTAGTGCCACGCAAAGCACTTAACTACTGGAGTTTAATATTGGAAAGAATTTAGTGCTGTAAATACACTTCACCTAAAAAGTCCAGAGTTTTAATGTTAAGTAATATTCTCTTTCTCTAGTTATAGAACTCGTGATCTTGACTGAACCACATGAAAGTAGAAATCCTTACGGTACACCCAGCGTCCACGTGTCCATTCATGATCGGAAGATGATCGTGAATCCTTTCTTCGAAGGAACAAAGCTAGAAGGAGGGAATAAGTACGAAGCAATCATCACAGATATCGTGAGTTCACCTCTGAATGTTTCTGATTGATAAATTCAAAATAATGATTGTTAAATTCAACATATGTATTTGAATTGATCAAATGCGTTTGAAAGGTGTTTGTGAAATGAATGTGGCGAAAGTGAGTGTAAAAAATCTAACCTGGTGGGCGGCAGGGCAGTGTGTGATATGTTTTTTTTTTTTTTTTTTTTTTTGCTAGTGGGGTAAAGCTTGATCCCTGAAAAAACAAATTGACTAATATTTTCTCTGACCGCACAATTAACAATTCCAGTGATAAGTTTGCTCAAAATAATGAAATATATCGATTTTTTTTAAAAATTTATAAAGCAAAAGATGTCATTATAATATAACTGTATCACTAAAACTTTTTTATCTCTGGCACTGTTTTTTTTCCTTTCTTTTTTTTTTACTCAGCAAAAATGTCATTTTTTTAATAAATAAAGGTCGCTCGAATCATTTTTTTAATTCTTTGAGTGAAATTGCTTGTTGTTGTAGGTAGAGAAAAGTTCTCTAAGGTTTCCATACGACACCAACTGCACAGATTACTTGGATGATTGGGGGAAGAATGGTAGAAGTGGACCATTGATTTATCAGGTAACTTGTTAAACAGAGATTGAATGTTTTCTAAAAATATGTATTTATTCTTTAAGTTATTCTTGACAGCAACTTTGTTTATTGAACATAAAAAAAAACAAATATATTTAATAAATCTCACTTAAATCAGGTCATTTAATTAAATAATTAAACTAAGCAGTTGACGTGTAGGAAGTACCCATTCAGCATCACAGATTCTTAAATACTAATTTGCATACCAAAGTCAAAAATTTTGATGGTTTTCCATTGATGGACCAACAAAGTATGGATGGTAACCATCAATAATTCCATCATGAACTATTATATTTTTAATGAGGATCCACATAAAAACCATCACCCCAATGTTTTAATTCGGTGATGGTCCAACATAAGAATAGCGACTTACTTTGATGATTTGTTCATGTTGAACCATCAGAAGTTTCCATCATAGTTTCATAGAAAATAAATGTTGGAACGATCATGAACAACCATAATCCCAATGTAGGAATTCAGACTGATTCATGATGGTCCAACATAAAAAAATAAAATAAACTGTTTTGATGGTATATTCTTGAGAACCAACAAGAATTCCCATTAAACCATTATAGAATTGTATAGTTGGAATCATCATGGATTGTCGGTCCATGAAAATCACATTTATCTTGATGGTAAACCATCATAGTATTAAAGTAACATTTTTCATCGTGGAATGATGGAAATTTGTTGGCACATCAAAATCCATGAACGCATAATGGAAAATGTTGGATGAATGTGATCATCAAATGATGTTGGACCTGAAACCAGAATAAACCATTAAAAAGTTTTGATGGGACCATCAAAATGTTTTTACTTGGTTAGATGTCCCCGGGGAGAGTGTTCGGCTGCGTGCACATAAATCACACTTGAGGCAACTATTAAGCCATAGCTTTTCGGGGAGCTGCGACTATTGGAATCTGCAGGTTCAGACAAATTCAAACATTTATTTCCCTTTTTTAAACATTAATTTTTTTTTAATTGTTCGAAAAAATTTAAAAGCTTAGACGAATAATAACAATAAGCAACAGTTTCAATTTTTCTTGGAAAAAGTTTTTGTTGAAAACCACGCAACCAATGAAAGTTTTTTCTTCTTTTTTTTTGTGCTGTTTCATGAAAATTTTGATAATTTGTAAAGCACTTATCTGGAATAATTACTGAGGAACTGTTAATTGAAAAGAAGGTACTTACTTATTACTGTGGAACCATTAAATTACAATAATAAGAAGAATAACGCATGAATTATTCTTAAATACTATTCATTTCATTGTATTCTCAATTTTTACCTTATGTTTTCTATCAGGACTGTTTGCAATCTTGTCTTGTTGAGCGTTTGAAGAAGGCAGACTCCTGTATTCCGTATATAATAAACTACCCACACAGAGAAAGGATCTGCAATAAAGGTATGTAATCACTTACTTTATTTCACTTGTTATTTGTTTATATTTTTTTATAAAAAGGCACATCTATCACTAAATTATTTAAAAAAATAACTTCAAATTGAACTTTATAGATTTGTGCTTCAGTTGGTATGTAAATATTTTTATTTAAAAGCCGACCGGCCTGTGTAGGGAGCAGGGAACTGTCCTTGCATCAGAAAGGTTCTGGGTTCGAATCCCGGGCAAGGCATGGATGTTTCTTTCTCTCTATCTGTGTTCTATGTTCTTTCTCCTTTGTGTGTGAATGTGACCCGCCCTATAAACGGGTTGTGGTAGCGTGACGTGGGCGACGCTGCTCCACCGCCGTGGCTTATTGATTTACCAAACTATTTTTTAAAATAAAAGACTAAATCCACTTTATAATTAAAAGCATATTTTTTCTACATAATAAGTATTAAAATTAGGTTTTTATCATGGCACTTTGTTAAAAAAAATTTCCGTTATGTTACTAGATTGTTCAGTTTTTAACAATGAAGTGATATTTATAAGGCGAAACATTATTTGAAATAAATATTGGGTATTTTTCAGCAACCCAGCTGAAATTGGTATTGGGTATTTTTCAGCAACTGAAAAGTCGCAAAAGATAAAAATGTAGACCACCAACTTCGACTTTTTTTCCAGCATTTTTTTATATCTAAGCAATGAACAAACTGAAAGTTCATAAAAAATTAAATGAAATAAAATAGTGGAAAAAAAATAAAATAAAAATTACTTGAATTTCTTAGCAACCGGCTAACCGAAAATTCCGAATAAATCTCATTTCAAAAATAAAATTTTTTATCTTTATATTTTACACATTTTTATAAGTAATAATAGATAAAGGGATCAATTCTACCACTTATGATGGATCTTTTGAGAGCTTAAACATCTCATTTTTTCAAATAAAAGAGTATTAAATAAAAGTAGGGAAAAGGGGACATTTTTGAATTACGCTCAATTTAAATTTAATCCTTGGAATTTATAATATTGTAAGGGAGAGCACATGTCTATCTGAAGCAACAAGTTTAGCCATTTCCTTGAATGCAATGGTCAGATTGTTTTTAGCTCTTGAATCTAAAATTATGTAAGATTAAAACTGTCTAAACAAACTGTTCAAAGATACCCGACTTGGGGCACATTTGAAAAATGTTATTTAAGTTTTTAAAAAGTGAATAATTTTTTTTATGTAGATTAATTTACAGTGTATAATCCGTGGATCATCTGTTTAAAGACATCCTCGCGAATAATCTGCCGCTGCGGATGATCTGTAGAAATTATTTTTTGGTCTTCAGATATCGCGAATTTCCAGTCTCGCAGTGAACTGATCGTTAAAACACCATCGAAGTCAATCATCACTGGCTGCGGTCAGTGTGCGAGTGGGTGACCACTTGGAGCAGTCTGCGTAGGGACCGAGGGTGTGCGGCATTGGTCTTTGTTAAACTGTTCTACCATAAAGTGCTCGACTTCGCGCGCAGGCTACCGAAGTGGGCGTGCAGAGAATCAAAATTGTGATGGCATGTCTTCGAATCATCCTCAGGGATTTTTCCCAGACCGTCACCAATAGCCCCTAGTGCGACGTAAATGAACTACAGCAACAACAACATCCAATCGAATTTCACGAAGTGTAAAGCCACTTCGCGCATGCGAATTTAGGTAGGCGAACTAGAACCTTATTAGTGAAACATATTAACTGGCCAATCAGGTTCTCTTCCGCATATGCAATCTTTTTCATTCCAGTGTGAATGCCATTTAAACATGATCGCTTGTCTGCTCATCGGCGGGACATCTCTGCTTTTCTTGCACCTTCTTACGAGTGCAAGAAAAGCAGAGATATCCCCGCTGCACCTGCTCGAAAGAACACACCTCAAATTTCTCTGGAGTAGAAAGAACTCCAGGAACTCCCACAGATTAGTTTCTTTGTTTAAGGAACTATAAGAACTGTTAAAAAATGATGAGGCCTCCTACAATCCCTACTAAAAGGAATTTCTACTGCACGTCAACAACACCCAACTCCAGCCATCAACCTATTTTTTAACTAATTTAGGAGTATTCACTTACTTCAAACTTAGACATTATTCCTTATGGCGAATAATTTCGTTGAAGGGGACGAAAGACAGATATCCCAACAAATACACAAAGCGTGTGATAGTTTCTGTTGGTGAGAGGGGCTTATGTATTTTCATCATCAATTGAAATAGATTGATGAGCTAAACGAATCGTCAGATTTTGAAGACGGATTATACGCTGAAATTTTCTTGCTTTTTTCTGCTCCGTTTGCGGATTACATGGCAAAATACGCTAGAAATTACAGTTATTTGAACATTTTCAGTTTTACCTCATTTGAGTTAAATAAGTTAAAGAAAGGCATAAACATTTTCAATGATTTGTTTAATTTACACAAAAATAAAGTTCAAAGAAAAAAATGTATAAAATGTTCAGAAAATTGTTCAAAGGTGATCCTTCTCCCCTTCAATCAAATTATTTCATGTATTATTCAAAATGGAGGTTAAATTTTATATTTTAATAATAATTATCTAAGAGTTCAAAAAGATTCTTCGTAAACTCTTTTGTAGACTTGTAAAAAGTTTCATCACTGACCATCTCCATTAATTATAACTTCATTATCAACTCTCCATATGTTTTGACCATATAGCTTCCAGGTGAAATATAGAAGACTATTTCTTTTTGCCGATATAATAAAACCACAAGACTGTAGGGTGAATCGGGAGAGAGAATTTCAATCTTTCGTTTATCCTTTTCATTTTTATGGAGAAAATGCTAAAACTTAATATAGAGTGGGGGATCTTAAAATAGGGTAGTTTATGGTGCTACATTTTCCGACACAAACTAGGCCGCATTTTCTTACACAGATTTTATTATGGCATCCTATTAATCCCGACTATTTCATTTTATTCACTTTAAAATCCAAATGTATGCTTTTAAATCTATCTTACAGGTAAATATGAACGAATTAGAAAATGTCTTAACCATAAAGTTGCCTTAACAAAACAATTTTACAGAAGTTTATGAAACGTTCTCGTTAAATTCTATTTAAATTCGTAAGAACATACTTTTATGTACAATTTTTAAAATTAAACTGAACAGTTAATCATTAAACCCGGCGTCTCGTTAATCAGAGCTTGCAGTGTCCGTGTTTGACTTAATTGAAGTTTTGTGGACAAACGTTCTGTTTCACTTTTTGTTTTAACATTTTATTGTTTATTTTGTCTGTTATATAATTAAAACTAATCACCGGAAATTTTGCTTGCAGCTGATGTATTAGTTCCTGACGAAATACAATCCCACTGTATGGAGCAATGTGCGGACCCATGTTTGTGAGTTTATATTAAAATGAATAATTAAAATCCAAGAAATCTTTTCAAATTCAAACACATGTTTTCATTGACTTACAATCGAAGAACTATCTTTTGAGTAAAGATGTTTTTGCTTAAATCAATCTGAAAAACCTTGTATTTTTTATTAATGAAATCGTAAAAATTTTCAAACATAGTTTTCTTGCCGTAACAGGTTGTTCTACATTTAGCTCCCCAGAAATCTTTGTCACAAATAAATTCGTAAAAATCAACTAATTGGGCATCTCAAAGTAGTTCATTATTCATAAATCTGTAAAAAAGAGTTAAATAAAATCTGACAAATCGGAAGAAAATAAAAACAATCAAGACACTTTTTTTCTTTTTGATCAGTTTGTTACTTTCTTCACGGATTTAAATAGTATCTAAATATCGATAAAAAATTGATTTTTTAGGCTTTTTTTTCTTAAGCAACATTTTCAATAATTCATTAGATTTTGATAGGAAAAAAATTATTTACTGAAATATATTCCTTTGAGATCACACAATTTCTGGGACTGAAGAGGGTGATTACGTTTACATGAATGTAAGATTCAAATGGATGTGCGATTTTTTTAAAATGATTTTGTGGGTGGAATGATGTCGTTTTCATTTTGTAATCATATTCATAGGTTGTATATCTTGTCTTTTTGAAATGTAAAAAAAAATGAAATTATGAAATTATTTAAGGGTAAAATACTATAGTTGGATGGAAGATTTTAAATATCTATCTATATATATATATATATATGTGTGTGTGTGTGTGTGCGTGCGTGCGTGTGTGCGTGCGTGCGTGCGTGCGTGCGTGTGTGTGTGTGAGTGAGTGAGTGACTGAGTGAGTGATTGAGTGAGTGAGTGAGTGAAGATCAAAGCGCGAAGTCGGTCAGATCGCGAATTGGCTGAGGATGGCCGGCTAAAGTCCGAAATTGTTCTTGATTTCGGGAATTGGCCGCCCGAATCGCGAATTGGCATGGGATTACCACCAAATTTGGATGAAAAAATCATTATACCGGTCAAATGTATACCGGGCGGCAGTGACACTTGACCTTAAAAAAACATAACATCAGTGTAGGGTATACCGGGGCAAATGTATACCGGGCTGTAGTATACCTAGTGGTAATGTATGCCTAGTATGACTAGACCTTTGGTGTACGTATGATTAGTATGACTAGATAATTAAATCGACAATTTAATTATGATTATTAAATTAATGATTATTTAATAGACAATTTAAAAACTTCTCTTTTTTATATTTTTAAATTAGAAGTTTTATAAGAATTATTTATATAATTATAGAAGGCCACCAAAGTAAAATATTCACTGATCGTTTCAATTATTTCGGACTTTGGCCAGCCATCCTCGGCCACTTCGTGATCTGGTCGGCCAGATTGCGAATTGGCCGAACTTCAGGCTTTGGCCGTAACATATATGAAATAAGAGGAAAAGGTTCGCTATCGAGACCTATTTTAAATATTTTATTATATAAGTTTTAAGGAGCGAAGAATGGTTTTCCGCGCGATTCATACCTTCTGCACGATAATACTTTTATAATGATATTTTGATAGGATAAATTATCGCGAGTTTTTGTTTGTTATTTAAATAGTACACTTGGTAATTTTAGCATTTTTTTAACTTTATTACACAATTAATTAAAATTTAAATTATTTTTATATTTTATTTTTGTATGGTTTGATCTCTTGTTTATGGTATATAAATAACTCGATTTTAGTATCTCTAAGTATAAAAATCAAATTGAAATGATCACTTGGTGAATTATTTTTGAAAAGTTAAATAGCTTGATATGATCCTGTTTTCCCCCTTAAACTCAAAATGTCTTGATTGTCCTAATGATACAATTAATAAAATTAATGAAGATATTGTTCAATTGTGAAATATTTATTTATATAACGGTGATTATTATCACCAAACATAGGCGTAGCGTGTAGGAGGGCACACATTTTGTTTTTAGAAAACTGTTCGTTTATTTTAGGTTTTATATTTATTTGCATATTTATTATTTTTTAAGTATATTTATTTTTTTATATGTATGTACATTTACATTTTTATATGTATGTATATTTTTTATATGCATGTATATTTATTTTTAAATGAATATAACTTAAAATAGACGAACAGTTTTCTGGAAAAAAAAAATTTTACCCTCTCTCTCCCACCACGCCTAAGTCACCAAGGACATAGCAAAGTATAGACAAAAAATCCATGCAAAATATAATTTCTTATATAACCTAGGAAGAAGACCTGAATTTTTTTGCCGGTTGCAATAGTAAGGGAGTAATTAAGGCCTCAGTTGCAAAGATAAACACGATATTATTTGCAATCTCTTTGAATATAAATTCCATCTTAGTAAATAAATAAGAAAAGTTGAAAAAATGGAGAGAAAAAATTTCGCTTATTTAGTAAGTTTTGTGTAGTTTTTATAAACAGTTTATATATTATAATGTTATTATATTAGAGACAAGCGATCGGAAGTGAAGAAATGTTCTGGAGAGGGCGGCTATTGACTTTTTGACTACTAAACAAATTTATCAGTTCCACCGCTATGAAATAATAAGAGAAGGATTGAACACTTATCGGTAGAATAGTAACTGTGCCAAACTAGCGTGTATTTGAGGCAAAGTTAATTACATTATTGTGAGACTCAGCGATCATAAAGATTTGCAGCATGTTTAAGAATCTCGCATGTTTAGTTTTCAGCCATGGAATTTGAATGTAGGGCTGAATGTCTAATAAAAAGAAATCATCGGCTTTAATCCGAACATGACTGGGAACCCAATAAAGCAAAATAATATAAAGACTAAATAATAATTTTTGATATATAAGATAAAATTGGTAGTGTTTCACATTCAAAACGCTCAATCTTGAGTAAATTTTCAATCCTCGATATTTTTTTTGTGTGAGGTGGATTACTGTATGTACGGCATGGCAAAAATGTTCAAAAGGGTGACCTAAATTATGCTAATTAATTAGTGTTAACTTTAAAGTTACAAAATCAGATACAAAAACATACTCTTTCTCTCTTTCTCTGAATAAACATACCTTCTTTACCCCACGAATTTAGATTTTTAACTATCAAAATATGGGTGTTAGCCGCCAACAATCTCGAAATAATGGTCTAGTCAAGAGAGCGTTCGGAAGTTTGAGACTTTAATGTTAATTTCATTTGAAGTTTAAAAATGTACAAACGTTTGTATATCTTACAATTTTAAATTTAATATCTATAAAATAAAATAATAATACAAAAAGAATGATTAAAAATTTTTTTATTTTTTCCATGGAATTATTTTTGAATAAACGAATTTTGCAATTGTGTGCAACAGAATTTTAATTCGCTTAAAAAAATCCAGAGATATGATTAAATGCGCAGAAAAGAAAAATGCATTTTCGTGTTTAATTTTATAATTTGATTCATAGTTAGGAGTTATTTAATGAGCCTATATAAAGCTCCCCTTTGAACCATTAATATTTGAACTTAGTTGATAACAATCAAATCATTTGAACAAAACTTATTAGGTGAAATCTTTTTTTATTTGGTGCACAGTACATACGTTATTTTTCCAACATGTTGAGGAAAGTGAAGTAAAGCTGAGTAGTTAAGATTTATAGATCTCTTGTACTATAGCTATTATAGAGCTAAACTGTTGTACTTATAAACTGTGAAATTTAATCAAGATATTCATTATTTATTTGTGTACAATTGAAAAGACATACTCTTTTAATAAAGGATTTTTTCTAGGAAAAATCAAATCACCCGGTCTTATCCCACTAGTGGCTTAAGATTAGGCACACGTATTAACTCTACGGGAAATTTAAAAATACCAAAATTTCAGGGGGGAAAGTAGCAGAAATTTCTATTCTATGTGACAATTTAGCATAATTACGTTATGTAGATCTATATGTGATGTAGTCAAGACCGTATTCAAAGGGAGGGGGGGGGATTATCCCAGGGCACGGGATGACTAAGGGTTCGACAAAATTTCTTGCAAAAAAAAGATATAGTGCTTAATCACCAGCTTTTTTAGAAAAGAAAGTTGCAGATAACTTCTTTATATCTATGTAAAAATTATAAAAAAAAATTTAAAAAAAAAGAGGGTCTTTTAAAATTCTAAAAATTATGAAAGTAAGACTTTTTGTGATTTGAGGAAGAGATCCGCAATAAATTTTGGCCTGAGGGCCTCAAAGTTTTTTTTCCACCTTCTTCTAGGGAACTGCAGCTTTCGTGAACCCATTATAGACACGCGATAAAGGGGGAGGGATAAGACCGGGTAGTACCCAGCCGCGATTTCACAATCCAGCGGCCTTTAACGACCCGCTCTCCCCTACATATTTCCTTGAGAGTGACACTCTTCTGGCATAAATACATAATTTTCGTTTACTTTTATATACTAAATCATACTATTTGTGCATACATAAACATGCATATAAATTTGAAAAGCTATCTTTTTTTATGCATCCTCTTTCAATTTATAAATTAGATATTTAAAAATTGTAATTTAACAAGCTCTATAATTTTTAGTATAAATGAATATATTTAAGCTTATCTTATGAATTTAATCTTATATTATTGAATATATTTAATATAACTTCGATTCAGATGCAAATAAATACTTATTTTTCCTAAGTTATAAATTCAGCACTCTTTGCTCATGGAGACTATTAATGTTGCATTGCTGTAAATGTTGCATTGCTTTCAAAAGTTAATAATTAATCGGTGAAGTTTTTTTACAACTTGTTCAATACAAAATAAGTTCTTCAAACCATATTTGATCCCTGATATCTTAAGCCTAAAAAGTTTAAACACGGATGTAAAAAATCAATTGAGACTTAATCGACTTTCGGCATTGAATAAAAACGTTGGATTTTTAATTTTGCCGAAAATACACTGTTTCATACTTCATTAATATTGTCAGTTTTAAGTTGATAATGCATGCGACAATTTAAAGTTATTTATTTCGGCATTTATTAAACTTTATTATTGTTTAAACTGTTACTATTAGCAGGTAACAAACAGGAAATATTTTACATAAGTAAATATTTCACATATTTAAACATTTCACATATTGCTCAAGCATTGTGTACAGCGCAAATGCCCGGTATACACATTCCGATATTTTCTGCAATAGTTTATTTTTAAAGGTAAAAGACCACCACCTGATATTTTATACATTGATGTTTTTAAAGATAATTTTAGACTAATTACCTATTTGGAATAAAATCCCCATAGGCCAAAATTTTAATTCTATCTTAATGCTGATTATTAAAATATGTACAAAATATATCTCAAAATAAATATCAATAACAAGCAATTATAATATAATTTTTTTAACCATTTTAGTTTCTAAAATGCATCTTTTTTTAAAAATCACCTTATGTTTATAACTTAAAATTAATAGAAGCTGATTTTCCATCAAATTAAATTTAATCTGAGATAATTAAAAATTAAATATGAGATTCATTTTATAAAATGATGCATAAAGATACTTGTTTGTTTTATTGATTAATGATGATATTTCAAATATCAAATATTCTTTTTCAGTGAAAGGATATATGGCGTTACGATTGAGGAAGTGGGAAAAGTTACGGTACTCATTCTTTTCAGTAATTTTTGATTTTATGGTTTGGATAATCGGCTGTAAGCATTGTATACTTATAATATAACTGAAAATATAGAAATTCAAGTGGACTTCTATGTGATGCATTACAATTTAATCAACGAGCAACAACTCCTTGAAATATGGATCGTTTCTAAAAAGTAGAGCGATTCATTTTTTTCTTTCAGCATTTTACGTGCGAGTCAATCACTGGAGAAAACTGAGGCATGGTCTTGAGAGGGACCCATTCAGCCACGGATTATTTTTCTTTTTAAATTATTTCTCCTTAAAATTTTAAAAGCTAAACAAAGTATATATTTAGTATGTTGATGTTCAAAAGCAATAATTAATTTTTTTCTTGAAAAAGTGTATAAACTACTTAAAAAAATCTACTATGACTATCAATTTTCCGTCCTTACAAATGAATTTGAAGAAAACTCTGAAAGCTTCGGGAAATATTTTGAGAGGTAGAAGTAACTTTCTTTTAGATAGACAGATGCTGAGAAACAATTGACCATACAAATAGTATTTTTTCATCACAAGGATCCATAACCATATTTATAGACATGTGTAAAACCTGATAATTTCAGCAAAATTTCTTGCAACGTCCATAAATTGGACTGTCTTTCTCAGAGTCTCGATCTTAATTCCATGGAACAACTTCAGGACGAGTTAAAAAGCAGGTTACGTAAGTGGTCAAATCAGCCATCTTCACTGCCGGCCACCTCACTTCAGCTGTATTGGACACTTAGATTCCCAAGGCAACCTTTCAAAAACTGGGGGAAAAACGTGTGCAGGCTATCATGGATGCCAACGCAATATTAATATATGCTTGAAGACTCTCCGTACCACTGGATGTCTTTGGCCACATAGTTTATGAGATCGTAACTTAACATTCCTGCAATAGTACGGGTGGAAGTGGTTAATATTAATTCACACATTCTTCACAGATATTCAGAACATCTTAAAATATACATTAAGATTATTTTAAGTTGACTTAGTATATGGCCTCTTAAAGACAGAATTTTATTCATCTCAAGCTAAATTTTTTGAAGCATCATAAACGCTCTACGATGTACTGAATAATTCTGCCATATAGATTCCTATCCGTTGTGAGGAAATGAAAATATAATCGCCAAAGAAACAACTTCCTCTAGAGCAGTGCTCCCCAACCGGTCAGCGCTTGATAGTTGGAAGCAAAAGATTGGAGTGGACGTTGATTGTTTATATTTTAGATTGTTTTTGATTTAATAATTTTAATTTATTTGTATTTAAACATGCTTTCAAAATAAAATACAGTTACATGCGCGCTACGGGTGCTGCATAACGGATCCTAGTTTTAAGTTTATCTCAGATAACATTTAATCTCAGTTTCCACTTAACCTCTCATCCATAGAAACCCGAGAGAAAGGCACTACAAGTAATTAAAACGGAAATAATTTAATGTTCCTTGGGTGGCCTGGTGCCATTTGATCATCGGTCCTGTTCCAGGAGGCTGGGGACAACTGCTGTAGAGTCTCCTTGCTAACGTGAGAAACATTAAACTACTAATAAAACAAAAATAATTGAAGTTAATGAGCAACTTTTTATAGGGTTGTGTGTTTGATGTTTTCTGTCCTCCATAAAGGCAGCACTTATTCATATTTCATGACGCTCTTCACCCCTGGAGATACCCTCTTATTTTCTTTTGAACTTATTATGCCTGACAAAGCATATACAAGGATGTCATTAAAAAATGCTAAAATATTTCTTTGAATTAAGCATATATATATTTGTAGTATGGGCTCTTTTTTATAAAAATGAATTGTTTCCCACAATATATACGATGACGAGTTCTCACATAACTTAAAATTTTCTTTTTAGTGCAATTCATCCGCACCTAATAGTGTATCTGAATGGTGTCAGTAAGTATAAAATTTATGCATTGAATTAAGTTATGTTAATTACAGATGCTAGTAAGAATGAGTGTTATTCTTAGAAGCATTGTTGTAGTTTTACAATTCCAGCTATCGTATAAATACAAATCTGTACACCGAAATAATTCAACGAACCGATTTTAATTTGTTCTAACATAGTGTTGCAGTCATTTTAAACTTTTGCCAGAATGTGTTTAGATTTGCTTCGAAATCAACTATTATTTTATGAGATTATATTTAAAGTTTATAAAATGAAATAAAATCTTTTGTGGTTAAAGTCATTCTCATTAATATAGAAGAATTCAGTTAAAATTTAAATATTTGAATTAAACCAAACTGAAACTTATTTTCATAATGATATTCGAAATTTAAAGAGTGTTGATCAAAGATGATAAAATGGAATGTTAGGGTAAAATGGAGATTTTTTTTAAAAAAAAACCCATTTTATATGATGGTTCTACCTGTATATCTTTGCAAAAGTTTATTTCTAAGTGGACTGTACTCTAACAGACAGGAAACGCTCCAGAGACTCGGTCCCTTTTTTTCTTCTATCACTTATTACCTTGACACTAGTTAAGTGTATACATTGTTGGGATAATTTATTCGATTGAAAATACTAACATAACAGATAAAAATTGTCAAAAAGGATGTTAATTAAATTGCATGAAACTATTTCTCACTTCAGTGCTATTTCTCACTTAGGCTCAGTGGTTTTGAATGGCTGTTTAAGGACGAAACGGGGTATCTCAAGGTAAAGAAAAATGGGATAAAAGCCAACAATTGCCTTGACTTTCAATGTAAGAAAGTTAAAGTGTGATGGGATAAATAAAATAAACAACGGATTATATCCGTAGAAGCAGAAATTATGACAATGTCGTGTCACCCAATCACTTTATCAATTTACGTTGCTCATTTAAATCGGTATATCTTAAACTTGGTACCAAAATACTTCGGTTTGAATTAAAAACTATGTAGAGCCGCATTTTATAAAATTTGGATGAGTAAAAATAGATTTGTGAATTCATTTTGTTTTTTGCTCTATTTAAAAGCTTATTTTTCAGCTATGTTCATGCTCTTAGTTAATGGTCTCGAGTTTTACGTGATTAGAAAGTTAATATTCGGACAAACCAAAAGTATGCTTTTGTATATTTCTCGATAGTATGTATGAACTTAAATATATGTCTTTGTGCTTCCCTGTTGGCACACAATGGATTTTGAAGAAGAAAAAACACTTTATTTCTTAGAATTTTAAATGGCAATAGTTGATCACAGATATTAGTCTTAATTTGGAAAGAGTAGAACACTAATTTGTTGAATCGTTGTTCACTTTCGGCAAAAAAGAGTTATTTTCGCATGTGGTTTCGCTTAAAATACTAGATGGTTAGGAAAAAAATCTTTTTTGAAATTAAAAGAAAGCATCTTTCTATTAATTTTTTATATAAAAAAAACATATCCTGAAAATGTTTACACAATTAAAAGTATCAAGACGTAAAGTATGCAAAGTATGTATTCGATTTATATAAAAAAAAACTGAATTTTAATTAGAATTTAATTATATTTCAAATTGTAACTCGCACTTTAGATCGCGTTGTTTATTTATTGTTTGCCACTAGCTGGAACTAATTCTTGTTGATGTAAAATGAAAGTCTTCAAGGTGAAAACTGATAATGCACTCGAAAGGACAAATATTATTTTGAATTTTATTCTTTTTAAATCCTATCGATTTAATGAATAGAGTTGTTCAATATTATGAAATAAACATGTTTATTTGAAGGGGAGCTGAGAATTGACTGCTAATTAGAGAGAGATTTTAAGAAAAGTCCTCTGAAATACGGTTTGTCAACTTTGGTACGAAACTTTGACGTCAAACATGAAAGCGCACTCACAGAATTTGATGAATTAAGGAAGGAATACTTTGGGTTTCTATTGTTTATATAAATTCCCGGACACAGTTTTTTGTCCTATTTACCTCTGCTAATCTATGCATACTTTTAGTTACTCGTTTACATACTAGCATATGCATACATTTAGTTATATACGTTTAGTTTTAATACTTGCCTGTCAAGACTATGTTGGTGTTTTTATTCTAAGTTTAATTCATTGCAGCAATTTGTATGCAGTATTATAATATAAAATTAATAAATTTCATCCTCATACAGCATTATTTACAATTATATGAACAATATTTCTTATTTTATTCTAGAACAAAGATTAGAAACCTAAAATTTCACATAAAAAGTCAAAAACGCAGATTATCAAAATTTTGTTTTAAGAGCTCAAAATAATTTTTCGAAATTTTCTTAAGCTTATTAAAAGTTTACAAAATATTATTTTATTAATGATAACAACATGTATATAGATTTTTAGGTGACAGATATTCAGAAAGAATAGCTTTTTAGTGCTTTTCAAATAATATTTGATTTTTTTCCAGCTTCTTTAAACTATTTTATAAAGATAAAATCCTTTCCAAAATCTATATTTTTACGAAATAAAAATAAATAAACCGATGCAATATATTGAAAAAGCTCTGTTCTTTCAATACGAATCAAACTATTTATTCAACTAAAAATAATTTCGCTTTCTAGGTTTTCTAATATATCCCTCGTCCTCAAATTCAACAATGTCCGCTTCACGAAAATATTCTCTCTTCCTCGAATACAGGTGACTATTTTAAATACATAGTTTTTCATTAAAATACAAAATAACATTATTAAATACCTTTTTTAAAAAAAATTCAATTACTTCTCCTTTCATTTTATATATTTTTTTTTTAATTCACATGAAGACGAAGTTAAATAAGTAAGAAAAATATTTTATTTGAAAAATTAAGCCTAGAAGAAACATGCAATATATACAGCCTAAGTAAAAATTAATAAATACCAATTTAAACTATACTAGTGGGCTGCGCCCCCTGCTCGCTAACGCTCGCCAACCCCCGAAAATTGCTACGCAATCTTATATGGTTTGCTTCGCAAACCAAGCTCGCTTTGCTCGCTACTAACTTAGGTACATTGCAAATGCACAAAATTCTAAGAATTCAAAACAATCATTCAAATCCATATAAATTTTTTTTTCTTCAAAATTACATCTTTTTAGTAAATACTAAGTCATTAAAATATATTTGAATTCAAATAAATGACATGTAATTCGTTAAATCTATTAGAAATGTACTATAGTATAAAATCTTAAGATAAAATTTCTGAAACTGATATCTTTTTAAAAAAGTTAAAATTTTGGATCACATTTGGTGAGAATGCTCTCTCTGGTTATTTCAGTTTCCGTTTTTAAAAGCGCTATATGTTGGGTTTTTTTTTTTCGCCGTGTAAGAGAACTATATATATCGTGAAAAAAAGCGCTTTCCACAAAAGCAATGAATATTGTCCAAATAATTTTGGGATCGTTTCTTTGCAGTATGGTCTAAAGATGTTACACCAGTAATCAAATTCTCAAAATATTGTGAATGCGACAATAAAGGAAGATCAACCTTGCCTTTCTGACAGCAAATACCATATTCATTGCTACTTCCTGTCTTCTCTAACATAAAATGCCTAGCATGACAAAAGTTACAAATAAAAGTCATAGATCCAATAGTAAAGGGGTCACAATCGTCATGAACAGTCAATGCAGATTTGTAAAAATCTCGAATTTGTAGAGGTGGCGATTCCCTTCGGCGAGAAATGCTTTCCAGTTTAGAATTCCGCCATTCATTTCTCTGACGTCTGCCAGAGATATTTCGACGCCTGATAGCAGGCATTTTATTTAGGCAGCAGGCACTAAATAAATAAAAATAGAACTAAATAACTAAGATATCGTTTTAAATCTCAAATCAAAATAATTGTTTGTAGAAAGTTTGTTTTGGTTTGAATATTCGCACGTTTGTTTTGGTTTGAATATTCGCACGATGCCATTGCCATTCTATTGTAACGAAACAAAAAATTTTTCATGAAACTAAAAATTTATCAAAGAAACTAAAGATATTGAATTCTTTTTTTAAGAAATTCAGTTCCGTTTTTTTTTTATACACTCTTATTTTTGTTTATCAATCTATTAATTCAGAAATGCTTTAAATCAAACGATGCTTACGGAAACAATGCTTATGCGAACCACCCGAAAAATGATTTGCTGAATTCTCATTGGTTGAAACTAAATTATTAATTTTATTAATTAATTAAAGGGAATTTTCATGATTTAAGACCTTATTGCACATCTACATAACAATACCTTTAAAACGACACCTTATTTGTTGAATTCTGTTGCGTAGTTTGGGAGTTTTTAGCGAGACAAAATATTGCTAGCCTATTAATATATAGATTTGAAAGTTGACCATTGTTGTGTTTTTCTAAATTTTTTAACTTTACTTTCTCACGAAATCTAGAGGAAAATTGATAATTTTGATTATAACTTCCATGGACTTAAGACAGAAATTTGAAATTTGTGGACCACCATGAACGTTTTTTTTTCTTCCTCTTGTTATCAAGAAAAGAGAGAGAGATGAAAGCCCGAATTTGTCCCTCTTCAGCCTCTACCATTATGCTTTATTTCACTCTGTCATTTAACAAAGAGCTATTATATAATGCTAGTGATTTATGGCTAGAATATAAGTTACGTGACAATTAAGTACATATTGAAATATAAAATAGTAGATTTCATAACAACGTTTCCATAAAAAGTAACAAAGAGAAAATATTTTTATTTTCATGAAAATAAGTATATATAGAAATATAAAATTTCACGTTGGTAACAATAATTTTTGTGCTAAAACAGAGATGGTCATATATTTTTTTTTATTTAAACATTTTTGAGCATTGGTAGCAGAGAGTAACGTAATGCAGATGCAAATTTAATTTTTTATTTCCTGTTCCATATCAAAGTTTGTGCTTCTATAAGTTCAATGCACAAGAAAAGTTTCAATCACTTTTTATAAGTCGAATATTTAGTTCGTCTAAATGTCATTTTGAAAAGGACTGAAATATTGTGCCTAAACTTTATTTGCAGTTAAAATTGGTAAATATATAAACTATTTACTGCTGTTTAAATTTTTTAGTTAATGTGTTCTTTCTCTGTGTTATATTTATCTATAAATTATTTACGCCATTAGAAAAATTATTGTAAGATAAAGTGCTTTTTTACAGGACTTATGAAAAAGATTTATGTGTTTCTAAAATTTTGGAATTCTTATAAAATTTTTAATGCAGAAGAAGGTGGCTATTTTCTCTTCACTCATTCAATTAGACAAAAATTAATAAAAGTCAAATTAGAAAGAAATCATTGATTTTCATATTAAAACATTACAAGTTCAATAACATAAAGTTAGGTAGAAGTATCTTAAAACGATCAACAGATTTCATTGAAGATATCTTCTAATAATTTGATTCACTTAATGTTATCCCTAAGCCAATTGAGTTATTCAGCAGTTTGGGAGGATGCCTGGGAATGTGGATAGGAGCATCTATAATTGACATGCTGGATGTCGTCACTTGCATTTTCATGGCACTCTACTACAGTTCCAAAAAGGTGAGACATTTCAATAAATGTCTATTTTCAGTATTGCAATTTTTTCTTTTTATATCTCTCATAGTTTATTTGTATTAAGCAAATAAAAATAGGGAATTGTTAGCGTTAGATAATTTCAATAAACAAATTTCAATAAAATGTTTAAAAAAACGGCAGGGATGAGTTTAAACATAAAAACTGAACAATCGTAACAGCATGGAGTTTTTGGATTTGATACTTTAATCGAGTTAATTCAAACACGTATCTCATGGAACAGTGGGGTAAAGACAAAATGTTATAAAGGTTTTAATTTAACTAGTTTCTTTTAAAAGTTGAGTTTCATCAGTATGCGTGTGTGTACGCATGCTGATGAAACTCAACTGTCTCTCTCTCTCTCTCTCTATATATATATATATATATATATATATTCCTGTTTTTTCTTTTTAAATCGCTCATGGGCTGCAATAGTGGCACAACTTAAAAGCGTTTTAGACTAAGAACAGAAATAAGAAAATATGAAAAAAATACACATTCTTTCAGCAGCAATACTTGCACAACTCCTAATTCAACTTGAAGGTAATCTTCGTTCAAGCAAACGAAAGCATTTCTTATGCATGTCGATTTGCAATGGAAACTTTAAACCCATTTATGTCAAAACTTGATTTTTTTGAGCTGTGCTGCTATTGCAGCCCATGAGCGATATCTCTTGAGTGCCCTGAATGATTGAGGAAGTGTTAAGCAGCGAAGGAAGTATATTCTAGATTGATGAATTGATGGAAGTTAATGCAGCATTTCTTTCTGAAAACAGCGCACAAAATCAACCTTCCAATTTGGGATTCTCTATTATAGTAGAACACGAAAAAACTTTTTTTTATTTTCATTTCGAATTTTTATATACTAGGAGTTATGCAACGATCGCCTTTAATATATATTTTCAAATTGGTTTTAATTGAAGTAGAAAAAATGGTAAAAGCAGTCGTGAATTATCCGTAGTCAAGTGAGAAAAAAAAATGCAATCAAACTGTGGACAATCAATACATAGGATTAAAACCTTGATGCATATATTTAAAGAGGATGCATAAAAGTACACGCATTTTAGGTTCATTTGGCAAATGGACATGGTTTTGATGCTTCTTGTCCCTGCTTTGCTCTGATCAATCTCGATATTGATTGTTCAGAATTTCATTTCGTTTTAGATTTATTCCTTGCACAATATATGACTCATAATGCGTTATTTTCATTTCTTATAAGGAATATGAATTTATATGTGAAAGGCAGTCGTACGGAAGATCCTGATTATTTCCGATATCAAAAAACACTTTTCACGAGCTAAAATTTTGCATCCTTTTTTTATGGAAAGACACAAATAACGAAATGCAAGGATGTGTATTTAATTTTAAATATTTTTCCTATGCAGTCAGTTAGCAACTTCACTCCATTAGTCATCAGCTTAAAACTGAAAAAAAAACTTGTAACTCATTGTTTTTACAAAAGCTATTTTGCTTATAAAAATAAACACCGAATATGTTTTTAAACATCACTGAACAAGTTTCCAAACTAATTATGATTTGAGACATCTACCACGTCTTTTGATTTGAAATGTATATAGATCTTATTAGAACAAAACTAGATATGAGCTTTACTCTTTCCAAAGATGAGATTTCTACAAGTATCAGATTTTCCTCTAGATAACAATACGTAAACATTTTACTGGATACGGGGGAAAATTCGCGGTATTTTTTTTCTCCATAATTGTTTTCTTTCCTAAATAATTTGAAAATGTAGCTTATCATAATGGTACTTATTTAATCCTCTTTACCTTTTTCTCAAGCTTGTTTTTCATTTTTATTCAAAAGAAACGAGATGTTGGGAGCAAAACGTTGAAGGTAGCCAGGAGGCAGAAAAAATCGAGCATCTCTTCCATTTTGAAGAAGATCTACATTCGAAGTATTTCGGATGTCCTTCTATTGAAATCGAAGGTAGGGAGCCTTATAAAGATGACGATATTTTTATTGGCAACGGGTGGTTTCTTGTACCATGTGTTCTATCTGACGAGGCAGTATCTGTCTTACCCGACTGTTATGAATGAGATCATCAGCAGACCCTCTGTCATCGAAAAGCCCGCTATCACCATCTGCAGTCCCAATACGTGAGAGAATTTTTTATTTATTCATAAAATGTTATATTACAATCAACGAAGGAAAAAAGTTTTTTAAACAGTTGTTTTCAATTTTCATTCGGTACAGTGTTTTAGAGATATCTTAAAGAAATCTCTTAAATTATGCATAATCGTTAACTGGAATCATGGCGGAACGTGCTTATTTTATTCCTTCATAAATAGTTATAATCCCTTGACTCAAAAACAAAAATGTAAAATAATAGAGAATCAAGATAATGAAAAAAAAAATTATTAGAATTGTAAGGTGTTTATGTTTGAAATGGTTTTTCGAAATAAGATGACGGCACATATTCGAGTGATAGAAAATTTTATGTTTTCAGTTCAGTTCTCTATGTAGTTAGTTGTCCTTTTAAAACCGACATGGTAATTCTTGAATAATTGTTTGCCGAGAAGAAATTTCTTTTGTGGTCCCATTACGTGGAGCCTTAATGACTCATGTAAGTGACTTTCGCTCTTAATTTGAATTATTTTTTGAAAATTTAAAATAATTCAATTTGAATTACCAAATTGGTCAGTGATAATAATGAAACAGTAGAAATTGATGAAAAATTAAAGAAAAATTCCATCTAAAAAAATGTAAATTTAAAAATAGTTTAATGCTTTATAATTCAACCAGTATGATGGGAGGGGGGGTATGCAAAAATTGAATTATTTGTTATCACTTCTCATTGGCACGTGCAGAATCCGAAAGACATGATTAAAAGGATGTTGAAAGAATTACGTTTATCGTTTGAAGAAATGTTTTCTTTTGAGAGAAAATTTACATTTTAATGGGATGTGATTTAATGTAGAAATTTTGTATCCGAAATAAATTAGAACTTTCTAAACGGCTTTTTGTATTGAAACTTTATTCGGTTATTCTATTATTAGTGTTACGCAATATATGAGTTTGAGAATTTAGTCTCCAATCAGTTTTTAAAAATTAGATTATCAGAATTATATTTGTACTAAAAAATAAAATCCAAATAAAATGATTTAAAAACTTTTTGATTTTATTCATATCAAAAATGTATCAGTAATTGAATTTAAAAATTTAAAAAAAAATTCTATGGTGAATAACTGTTTTTATTAGATCTAAATAACTACCAATAAGTGTAAATTTGAAAAATTATTTTTTGAGAGTAATCCGTGTTCACCTTTGATACAGATAAGATTTCACCTTTGATACAGATAATAACACCAGTATTACATGCTCTTCACTCAACATGCCAAACATTGTGAGCCAAAACATTATGACCACCCCTGCATTTTGCAATGAACTCTCTTGGATGACGTGGAAGGCACGTGATCAGGTGGAAGTGGTATTTAACTGTTGCTGGAGAGTTTGAAGAATCATTCTTTCACTTACTTCTGTGTGTGATGGAAAAGGCTGCGGATCTAAGTGACTTTGATAGAGGGCAGATTGTAATGGCTCGAAGGCTCGGGACAAGTATTTCCGAAACTGCACTACTCGTGGGTTGTTCGCGATCTACAGTTGTTAGTACTTATGCAAAGTAGATGAATGACTGTGAAACCAGCAGTAGACGACATGGTGTTGGACGTCCACACGCTATCAAAGAAAAAGGTCGTCGGAGATCGTCTCGCTTGGTGAAGCAAAACCGGAGCCAGACAGTGGCTCAGCTGACTGCCCAATACAATGTAGGGTCAAGTTGAATAGTGTCAGAGCACAGTGTTCAGCGGACACTGTTGGATATGGGGCTACACAGCAAACGTCCCACTCGTGTGCCTTTGCTGACCAAGCGTCATCGCTACGCCTGCGCTGGGCCCGGAAACATCGCGACCGGTCCATGGATCAGTGGGAGAGAGTTGCCTGGTCAGATGAATCATGGTTTGTCATTCATCACGCCGATGGCCGTGTATGGATACGCCGTCTTCCAGGCGAACAGTTGCTCCCTCAATGTACAGTAGGTCATACACAGGCCGGTGGTGGTGGTATTATGCTTTGGAGGACGTTCTCTTGGGCGTCTCCGGGACCCGTGATTGTGGTAGAGCAGACCATGAATGCTACAGGGTATCTGAACATCATTGCGGACCAGTTGCACATTTACATGGGCTCTGTTTTTCCAGTTGGAAATGGAATTTTCCAACAGGACAACGCCCCGTGTCACAAGGCTCAAATTATGTTGGAGTGGTTCCAGGAACATGATGCTGAATTCCAGTTAATGTCCTGGCCACCTAACTCATCGGACCTCAATCCGATAGAACACATTTGGGATGTCATGGAACGGCAGCTCAGAGTTCAAAGACCACATATCGCAATATCTCTGATTTGTATGAACGTTACTTAAACATCTGGTACAATCTGTCTTCGGCCATCTACCAAGGACTTGTGGCTTGCGAAGGCGGGTGCAGCTGTGTTGCGGGCTAAAGGTGGGCCAACTCGTTATTAAGAGGTGGTCATAATGTTTTGGCTCTTGAGTGTATTTCATAACCATAAATTACTAAACTGCTAAAGCTAATATTTTTCATTTATTTTGACCTAAATTATTGCAAAATAATGCATGAAAAATAAGTTTAATAAAAATTCTGGGTCAAAGGGTTAACGTGAGGAATTTTATTTTTAGCCTACCATTTAAATTTTTTTCGATCAATATTAAATAAAGTAATGAAAAATAATAATTTACTTAAACTTACTTAAAATAGTACTTAAAATAGAATTTACTTAAAATAGTTTTTTATTTTTGCACGGAATTATTTTTTGATGGACGAGATTTATAATTATGTGCAAACGTTTTTTCTTCAATTCGTTTTTAAAATAAACATGAAAGAACCTAAACTTTCAACCAATCTTTGTTTCCCTAAGAGAACGCTAACCTGTCGGAAAAAAAGGTGAGCTTATTCAGATAAAGTACATGTTTTAGTCTGATTTTGTACTTTAGTTAATAATTAGCGCAAGTTAAATAACTTATTTGAGGTAGATCACATGAAATTATTTTTTGTTGTCCATAGACGGAAGCGTACTAAAGTGTGCTCAGAGCAACCATCAAAATGCAGTTTCGTCAATTCCGAAGCAGAACTGTGTGAAAACTATCCTCTCTATTGCCACCCCAACGACCGCTTCCTTGGTGTAAGTAGTTTCATGTACTCAGCAAAAGTTGCATTGGTTAATTCGAATTGAGTCACCCTTCGATCACTTATGTAGAAGCCTTCTTTGATGTTTCTATTGTAGCCTCTAATGTTTATTATTAGAATCAAAAAAATATTCTATTAATAACAACTAAATTATTCCCTTTAAAACTGCGTTGCAATTAAAATTTTATAACAGAATTTCAAAATTGGGTTATTCATATTTATCTTCTGTCTGTAATAAACAATGAAGAATTTTAAAACGGAACTGCATTAACTATTCTCAAACTTATCATTATACTTGAATCAAAACAAACATCGATTCACTGGACAACAAATTTTCACTCTAAGAAGAGAAATTGTTTGTGGAACTTATTATATATTAGAGCCATTTGCACCTCAGAATCATTCACATTGCATGCGATTGCTCTAGACACGCGTAACTACGAGTAAGATGAACTACTCGCGATTACTATAACGTAAGAACGCGTATGCGAATCACATGGACATATGATATACTCCACAAGTAGTCGTGTTGATTCGCTAAAAATGTGAATGTTTTTTAAGCGTGCCTGGAATTCTCGAAGGTACTATTCTGGGAGATGAAATTGTATCAGGCGGACAACTGATCAGGATATCACTCGATAGACGAAATTCACAACTGAGATCACGTGAATCTAGTAGTCTCGTGGATAGCACTGCGGTGGGATAGCAGGGACAACAGGGAAGCCCCAATTTTCCTGATTCATCGACACAAGTTCAGTTCACTCTCTTAAACATATCCGATTGAATATGGAAGAGCGTTGTTTGAATCTTGTCTATTTCGAGAATTTGATATTATCTTTAAGAACAGCAGAGGTAAAAATATGTACGATACGCTCAAATGACGCCCCTTATAGGCCGGGATAGCCTGGTTGGTAGGGTGCTCGGCCCATGTCCAAGAGGTCGTGGGTTCGATCCCCGCCGGCCGAAGACTCCCCGTGTAGTAAATGGTGAGTGATGCACGTTAAATCTGTCGAGTCGCAAAGTTCTCCTTGTTCCCGTAACAAATCAAAACCTCATACCTCTGGGGGCACTGATCCAAGAGTTTCCTTGTCTTCTGGATTGGTACAAAACTACAAGGCTACGAAGTTGAACATTAGTAGTCATAAACCCAAGATTGAATCGGCTGTTCAACGACGGATATATATATAAAAAAATGACGCCCCTACATTGAAATGATACTATATTCCGCAGCTGCCTTTGGTTCTTTCCAAACCGCACAACTATCATAAGATCTATCCCAAGTCTTTGCATCGTTTCTTGACTTATTCAAGTAGAAACTCTCTCGAACTTTCCATGGATCATCTCAAAGTGATCCCCGGATTAACTACCATGCAGCTCTTAGCTTTTCCAAGACATCCGAAATTCTTGAGTTTTGAAGAACAAACTAAAAGCTTGTTCTTCAAAAAAAAAATAAATAAATAAATAAATAAATGAAAATAATGAAATATAATGAAAAATAATATATATATTTATATATATATATATATAAGCTAAACAGAGTAAATATTCATTGTGTTATTATTTCATATCATTTCACCATAGATTTATTAATATATGACCTGGATACAATCTTTAAATTTTATTCTTCTCATACAGATTGAAATTTGCAGAAGTAAGAAAAATGTTCAGCGTTCCTTTAAGGTCACCCCCCCCCCCACTACGATAATTCCCTGCTTTTGTTTGTTTTTTCGAAATATCCAATTGATTTTGTTTTATTTAATAAAAATACTGCACTGATCTCGATTTCTTTTTGAAAATGAAAAATCTAAATAAAAAAAATATTTTAAAAAACCACGTTTTTGTAGTGGAGGATAATAATTAAAAAATAAAAACTTAAAAAATTATAATTTAAAAAAATATAAAATAATAAATGAAAAATTATAATTTTGAAAAAAATACTAAAGAATAAAAAATAATGTTTTTTAACTTCATACAGATTCCTATGATCTTAGAGATTGTCATTCAAATTTGTGAATCTGAACTTTTAATAGCTTTGAAGAATAGGTCTATAATTATAATCAGAAAATTCTTGAGTTCTGAATGCCACTAATTTTAATGACTGGAACCACCAAACTGGAACCACCAATTTTCATGACAATCTCTAAGATCATAGGAATCTGTATGTATTTGAAAAACATTATTTTATATTTTTTAGTCTTTTTTTTCTAAATTATAATTTTTTTAAATTTTTCATTTATTATTTTATATTTTTTCTTCAATTATAATTTTTCAAATTTTTATTTTTTAATTATTATTCTCCCTTATGAAAACGTGGTTTTTAAAAATATATTTTTTATTTTCTGCTTTTTAGTTTTGTGTTTAAAATAATGTAATTGGTTTTAAATACCATGATAAGATAATTGCAGATTTATTTCAGTTTCAGTTCACCTTATATCTGCAATTCAAAGTTTTTATACGTACCTAATAATAATATCATATCAAAATATTTATTATTAGAATTAGAATAACGAAGGAAGCAAAATAATTTTCATAAGATCTATATATAAATATTAAATTAAATTTATTTTTATTATATTTGAAATATCTTTTTCAGTTAAGAATTTGAAATGAAGTAACTATAAATCATATACGCTTCTGGAGGCCCTAGTTGTCGCATTCTTATCATTTCCTTCATTGCTTCTTCATTGCATGGTGTCTTGCCAGTAAGTTTTGAGCAATCGAGGTCCACTATTCTTAATCCGTTCAAGGATCGAACACGGCTTAATGCAACATACGCCTGTCCTTTAGCAAATAGTTTAGATTCAAGATATACGACAGCACTGTCCACCGTACACCCTTGCATTTTATGGACTGTGCAGGCCCAATACAGTATTAGTGGGAGCTGTGCTCGCTCGAGTGTTCCATAATTTCTGAGTGCTGGAAATTGAGTGGATTTTGGCTTGACTAAATTATTTTTATCACTGCCAAAATCGACACGAATATCTGGGCTATTGGTATCGTAAACATGATCACGTCGAAATAAAGGCCAAATAATTTCAGTGATAGTACCCATGTTACCATTCACAAGTCCTTTCTCCATATCGATATTAGAACGACGCATCACTCTGGCTAAGCTGAAAATTTTCAAAATCTTTTCTAATCCACCAGTCTTGTTGATGTCATCCGACACAGTGTCATCTATGTTTACATTGTCTGCATTTCTTGTCGCATTTATTAAGACATCCTGAGCCCGAATACTGAATGTCCGCACTCCTTGAGCTCGATATCATTCAAGGACGGCTGTGTTATGTGCGTTAACTTTTGCACGAGTGGGATGAATGCAAATTTCTTTATCCAAATCAAAATCGCCAGATGTCTATGTCAAAATGTTTGACGCCAATAGAGCAAAATGTGGGGCCTTCAACTCACCTACGCGGAGAGCATTTAACAGATCGTCAAATTGTGTATCCCCTCGCATGTTCTCTGTCGCATGTTCTCTGTCAACTCCACAAGGCTGAAGAGTCTCCACAAATGAGTTGCCGGAATAAATCTTGTAGGCTGGTCGAATATCGGAGCTCCTCGAATAGGTGGCAACTGAAACAAGTCTCCAAAAACCATAATGTTGATGCAACCGCATGGTTCATTTTCTTTCTTTTTCAATTGTTGTAATGTGGAGTAGAATATAAATAGAAATTCTATGTCCTTCCATTGCTAACGTAACACTTTCAAAGAGTTACCATTAGGTGGTGCCAAATTTCCTATGATTTTGCCGTCTTTTCCAACTGGGAATTTAAATAATGTGTGGAGTGTTGTTCCGCCAACAAGTCCTGCAGCTACACCGGTCAATGCGCCAACTTTAACTGCTTTCTTGCCGTAACAGCAATTGACCCGTTCTTTCAACGCATTAAAAGTAAAATTTTGCCAACTCCAGCATCTCCGGTGATAAGCATTCTAATGCGACTTGGACTTCCATTTAGTTGACTCTGAATACTGAGAGTGATGGTGTTAAATAATTCCCGCTGTTTTAAATTCATTGCATCACAGAAATTTTGAAACTGCTCATTTGTCATCGCCTGTTCATTAACTTCATTTTCAAGTTCTGTTTGAACAATTTCTTCAGGATTTTTGAAAATATTGAACCTGATTGAATGCAGTTTCAAGTTGTCTGTCTCTTGCACGATGAATTTCAAGGTACGCATTCGTTTGCCTCAATTATTCTTCTCGAGCAAGAAAAGCATCGCCAACATTATTACGCTCATCAATTAATTCATTCTCAGAGTAAAATGGTACATATTGTACCAGCAGACTATAGAAATAATTTTCTGGGTCGGTCGACATTTGGAAATACTGTATTCGAAAAACAGCTGGAACATTTCTAATTACCATTTTTGTGTTGTTGATCAGATTTATGAATCTTCGTCTTGTTGGTTGCTCTTCCTCTTCTGCATCAATACATTCGTCAGTATCTCGCACTTTTTTTGCATAAAAAGCCTAAAAATTCATCGCAATTTCAAGTAGACACATATTTGAGAAATCATAGCTCTGCTCTTGCTGTCTTGGACAATTAGCATATCGCTCAAATAAATTTGAGCAAAGTCCAACTGCTTGATTATTTTCAAATCTTAACATTCGATATCGTTCATCAGACTCACTAGTGTTTAAGAAAACACATTTTCTTGAACTTAAACGTAGTAGCAGATGGCAGAGTCGATATACACATTCTGATGCAGAAACTTGTCGATCTTTCAATATTCGCATGCACGATTTAAAGAGCGTTGCAGCGATGTTAGTTTCCTCGCGACGAATTTCCCGAATTGTTTGGACTACACCTTCATTTACATTTGCTGGTTCCGTTTTTGAAACAAACTTTTCCGACATAATGGGCAATTGATTCATTTGATACGCAAGGTTTGGATTGGTCAAGAATTTGCTGATTATAATTATTTACCCATTTTTCGTTGGGTGTTCGTTTTAAAGTACAAAATCGTCCTCGATTTTGAATGAACTCGTCTAAACTAGGCGGCACAACACGAGTTTGTTGACATGGATAGCGAGGAAAAGCAAATCGACATGTTTCCAAATTGTTTTTGTAGCATGTATGTAGCGAGTATGGCGATGAATTTGATTACGTTTGACAAGTGCTCTGAGATCTATCTTCATCTTGGCTTGGTAATTGGCATGAAATCACTTGGTCGATGTACGAAAGTCCTTCTAGTGTTTCAAAAGATGGAGGATTTTTAGCCCATACTACAAGGTGTACATGTGGGCTTCCCCGGTTTTGAAATTCAATTCGATACCAGAAATCAACGACTTTTCCACCAAGAAGATTATAATTTCGTTTAATCTATTTTTTAAAAGCATTGACACGACGAGAAAAATATCGGTTCAACATAACGGGATACAATTCAATCAAACGCTGCACTTCATCAATATTTAATTGGCTAGGATTCTCATCGGGTCTTCCATCTGCAACTAATAGGGCTATGCGCATATCTAACCAATGACAATCATTACAGCTCAAAGTAATAAACCAAGTTGGAGGACCAGGGCAACGAATAAATGCAATTAATTTATTGTGAGCTGTTCGCCAATATGATGCGGATTCTCGAAGATTCTTAAAATGTAAATAAAGATCTTCGACGACATATTCTTGTCCTCGTAGAGCTTTGCCACATGCATTGATCGTGGACTGCACTCGCAGATACTCAAACATTGACAATGCATAAAATAAATAATCTTTTCTTTGAAAACGGTTATCTGAGGCTAGAATTTGCTGCTGGAAATACTCCAGTGGCGTTATTCTCACAGGACATTCTTCATTCAAGCCATTTTTGCCATACGGATAAACCATGAGAATTCCTCTATTTTCAACTCGATTTAGATTCACAATATTGTCTTTAGTCTTGCTTTGCCCCACGTCACCCTATATAAAATCAATATTCACGAGCATGCCCACAAGTCTCATATGTTATTATTTACTGATATCAAACATTAAACTTTGTTCACCGCACTGACCAGCTGTGCGCCAATTTTTGCGTGTGACACTAATTAAATTTAATACATATTAAAACTCACACACGAGCAGCTCGCTCATACATCCCACATCCTTATTTTTGTACTCTCTTCCAAAATCTCAATTTTTTCACTCACTGTGCACAACTGTGTGTGTGCGAGTGTGTGAGAGAGAGAGACATAAAAAACTTCAATTAATTCCTTTTTTTTATTACTCTAATCTAAACATTTTGTCACACTTTTAAATTCACATCCTGTCCTTAAATCTATTTTGGGCTCAAGTATGCATTAATTAAAAGCAAGACAATTTTCCCTTTGCTCTTTGTGAGAATCGAGCGACCTGATTAATACACCAATTACAATTACTATGATTTTCCTAAAATGAAACATTTTACGGATTTACTTTGCAATATTTTTCCCTAAGTTATAATCGAGGAGCTCAACTTTTTGTGTAACTTTTATAGCTGTTATCTGTCTAATAATTAATAAATAAATTTTGTATCCTTCTTCCCTACCTAAGACCTGTTTTATTCCTTCCAATCGGCACACGCACAACGACGCTATATATATATATATATACTAGGGGGCAGAGCCCCCTGCTCGCTGCCGCTCACGAACCCTCAATGATTGCTTCGCAAACAAAATTTAAGAAACTCTCTATAATATAAAAAAATTGACTTATAATTTTAAATAAAAGTCTATACTCACTATCAATAAAAAATAAAGTCAATCAAAAATTCTAACTAAATCAATTCAAAGTGTAATACATTGCAGATTAATAGAAAAATACTATATAATAAATTTTTTTTACATTTCACAAGATTTCTTTATACTGCATAACTGATTTGATAATAAGCAAAATTAAAAAAAATACTATAATACATTACTATATACAATGCTGTATATATTCGCTGCATATATATACAAAGCTGTATATATTTGAAAATGACCAAAATTAAAAAAAAAAAAATACTATTTATACACTTTTTTAACATTTCACAAAACTTCTTTGATACAACATTTCTCATAGCCACTTTCTCCATCTCATTACGTGAACCAATTATTTTCAATTTTAAACCTGATTTGGTTCGACATCTAGATAGAGCAACATATAATTGTCCATGACCAAAAATCGGACAATTCTGATCAATAAAAAGACCAACTTCGTTAAATGTTTGGCCCTGTGATTTGTTAATTGTCATCTCAAAGGCCAATCGAACGTGAAACTGTGTGCGATGGAGAACAAATGAAAATTTGTTGCTATCTTTAGTGCTTAAGGTAATCTTTGGGATGCATGCAGTGTTTCCTGCCTTATCGCCAGTCATAATAGTGCAAAATAAAGCTGATTTTGTAACATTTTTCACTATTAATCGTGTCCCATTGCACAAACAATCTGTTATGCATAGATTGCGAATTAGCATGACAACGGCACCTACTTTTAGACTTAATTTGTGGAGCGGCAGTCGAGTAGCCTGGATTACCTAATGGAAATAACAATGGAAAAACCATGGGGGCCACATGTTGAGATAATTTAAATAGTTTTTGGCATTCATAATTTTGTTTCGTATAAACCACAAAATCTATTACAGATGGAATAAGACCATCATTTCCCGTAACAATGACTGCTGTGATTTCAGCCGAAGCGCTTGCAGTGGGCAAGTTATATCGACATCTATCAGAAATAGCACTACGACGAGACATTAAATGAACATCTTCTTCCGGATGTTCTTCATATCTCTGGTAAAGTGTTTTATAGTTTTTAACATAGGGTTGTTCATAACATAGGGTTGTTCATAACATAGGGTTGTTCATAACATAGGGTTTTTAACATAGGGTTGTTCATAACACTTTGAATTATTTGTAACACAGGCAAACTACACTTGTCAGATAACCTATAAGTATATGCTGATTTATGAATATAAATTTGTGCATGTCTTTGTTTTTCACCATTTTTTGGTACAAGGCTAGTAGTTACAAGTGCATTTACTTCACCTTTTACAGAAACACATCTTATACCATTAAAAAGAATCTCCTCAGCAGGTGAAAATGCTGCATTGTATGAGCGTATGTTCTTTCTGAAATGTTGTGCATCAGAAGAGTGTCCTAATAATAATTCTCTTAGTGCTTCGGGGTACTGAGGGGATTCTAGTTCTATTTCACAATGATGGCAACAATTATGCTTGATTTTTCCGTGCTCATTTTGAAAAAGCAAAGCATCACTGTAATCACATTTTGCATTCATGCCACCAATTGAAAGCGTAAGGCAGTCGTCACACAGACATTCACCTAGGTATTGAATTTCAACCCTAATTGTAGCTACAACTCTGGCTTTGCGTCGACGACTCTTTATAAGTTCTCTATTTTTTTCGTAATTTCAACGACTTCTCTCATGTTGCCGTCTTCTCTGCTCGTCACTGCGGCCTGGCTGATTTTGCCGAGTGCGAGAGATGCTACTTTCCATTTTATAACGATATAAACAAAACATAAAAAAAAAAAAAAAAACCACAAACTACGTTCTGTTTCATAAACAGAATTTGAAAAGTTAATGACTTGTAAAAATAACCGAATGCATAAAAAAAAAACGAAGTATAAACATTCAAGTGACAACACTTCGTGCTGGAAGTTGAGTTGTAACAAATCAAACGGAATAAATTGGAAGCCTAAAAATTTGCTATTGGTCAACGCAAGTGCGGTCTCAAGCAACTGCGGCTATTTGCCGTTTCTTATTGGTTGAAGTCACGTGACTGCCAAGCATCAGACTTCTATCTTTATACATACATATATATATATATATATATATATATATATATATATATATATATATGGGTGATTCTCACGAAATATGACAATTCACTGTCCCTTGTTCCAAGATCTAATACTGTTACGAATCCACCACCTCCATCTGGCGGACAGAGCCAAAAACTCTTTTTTAGCTGTAACCGTAACGTTGAGTTTATTCTTTTAGTATTAGTTTCTTTTTCAAATACTTGGGGAGCAACCGCTCCGTTCTAAATGATTACTTCTACGCTTTAATTGTAAATTTGTAAATATCTTCATCATTAAAATTTTCCTATTATTCTTTAGTATTATTCTAGTAATTACGTCTCCAGGTATCTATTAACAGGAAAATACAGTCAGATCCGAGGAAGAAGAAAGAACGATTTAAAGAAAGAGGTAAGCTTTTACCCATTTATTTTATTGGCTTTAAATCGTTAAAGAACTGTAACACGTTTTAACATTAATTGGCGCCCGAACAGGGACCTGACTGTTCTTGAAAATAGATAAATAAATTTGAGATTGAAAGGGAATAGGAATCGAAAGTGAAATTGTTTTACTGAAACGTTTGTTTACGAAAGAGATCGTCAGAATTAGAATACTTAAACAATGGCTGACGACATGATTGCACGACTTAAAAAGCGTAGAGGAATTGTAAGAACATCGACGACTAATAAAATGAAAACCATCGAAACTGAACTCAAAAAAGAAACTGTTTCAGATTGTTTAGAAGAGTCGTTAAAATTGTTGACGGAATTAGCAACTGAATTAGAAACTTTGGACAGTGAACTACAAAAAATTCTGGATCCTAAAGAACTTGATGCGGACATTAATTCCGCCATGGATTATCGCGAAAGAATAATTACATGGAAATTTAGAGCGAAAAAGAAAATAAACTCATCATTATTGATTCCAAACGAAAGCGCAAAACATTCTACATCTCAAAACGAAACCACACCCGATTCAAGTTTAAAGAACACTTTAGAAAATATGTTTCAAGATAAAGTTCAAATAAATCTACCGAAATTATCAATCCAAAAATTCTATGGAGATATAAGCCAATGGCTTAGTTTTTGGAACTCGTTCGAATCAGCCATACACAACAATAATTCATTAGATAAAATTAGCAAATTCAATTATTTGAAATTTAATTTGTCGGGAACAGCGCTTCAGACTGTCGAAGGATTTTCTATAACGGCTGAAAATTATGATAATGCTATTAAAATGTTAGAAGATAGATTTGGACGCAAAGAAATTTTAATCGACACCCACATGAATAAAATTTTGAATATTTCCCCCTTAAAAAACTCTAGTGATGTGAAATCATTCCGGAAGCTTTTCGATGCGACTCAAACAGAAATTCGAAGCTTAGAATCGCTAAATATTTTATCCGATACTTATAGCGCTATGCTGTCTCCCATGTTATTAAAAATGATCCCTCCTGATTTGGTTTTTGAATTTAATAAGGAGATTAAGAATTCCTCATATAATACAAAAGATATACTAGATTTTCTTTCTAAAATTTTGATTGCTAAAGAGCGTTCATCTTTATCACTCATTCGAAATGAAAATCAAAAAGAAAAACCTACTATTTCTTTCTCTCCGCGGTATAGAAATGAACATAAGAATCAAAAAATAATCACCGGCGCCGAACTGTTTTGTTCTTCGGAAGTAAAAAATCATAAATATTCATCGGATTGCGGTTTCTGTCGTAAATCTCACCGAAGTGATCTATGCCCGCTCGCTTTAAAATTGAGTTTAGACGAAAAGAAAAATATTTTATTTATGAATGGCGCTTGCTTTAAATGTACTTCCCTTTCTCACATTAGCCGTCAATGCAGAAATAAAAATATTTTATGTAAACATTGCGGACGTGGTCATGTTTCGATTATGTGTTATAGTTTAAATAATAAGGAAAAAGAGAAATCTAAATATGAAACAAATGATAATATGTCTGAAAATAGTGTTTTAGCTAATAATTCTAGTTATAAAGAAATTCTTTTACAGACTTTAATTGTATGCATTAATGTTAATGATGTAGATTATTATGTTAGAGGGATTCTTGACACTGGGTCACAAAAAAGTTACGTCAGTAAATTTATTGCAGAATCTTTAAAATTGAAGTGTTTAGGTGAAGAATCTGTGAATCGCGGCCTTTTCGGAGGAATAGTTAAACAAGAAACCCATAAAAGATATTGTATAGAGTTAAGTAATATTGATAAGAGTTTTTCTTTAAATGTAGATGTAATGGATCAGGAGAAAATTTGTATACCATTACCGAAATTAAACGATGCTAATAGTGTTAGGGAATTGAAGAATTTTGGAATTTATATTAGTGATATTTTCATCAATGACAATGTTTGTTTGTGTGAAAAGGATCCGAAAGAATTACATTTTCTCTTGGGAGCGGATATAGCTAGCAAAATCTTGACCGGAGATATTAAACATCTCAGTAAAGGACTATTAGCAGTAAAAACAAAACTAGGGTGGACAATAATGGGCAAAATTGATAATAACGATACGAAAATTGAAAATTCTTTGTCAAGTTTATCGTTGTCTTTGCATGTTTCCGATTCTAAATTAACAGACTTATGGCGCTTAGACACTTTAGGAATTTCTGCGCGAGAAGAAAATCAAACAAAGAGTTTATTAGAGGAAGAGACCAAAAAGCATTTTGCGAACATGATTAGAAAAGACAAAACTGGTAGATATGAAGTTTCGTTACCTTGGGTAGTAGATAGTTCCATTTTGCACAATAACCGTTTTATGGCCGAAAAATGTCTCGTTAAAACAGAAAATAAGCTAATTAGTACAAATCATAGGGACGAATATCAGAAAATTTTTGAATTTTGGGAATCTGAGAATATTATTGAGGTGGTAAATGACAATAAGATTTCTGGAACACATTACTTACCCCATAGACCCGTATTTAAAGAAAACAGTGAGACTACGAAAATCCGACCGGTTTTCAATGCGTCAGCGCACACAAGAGACAAACCATCACTTAATGATTGTTTGACTAAAGGACCTAACTTAATCGAAATTATACCCAGTATAGTGAACCGTTTTCGGAAATACCGAATAGGAATTTCGTCGGATATCGAGAAAGCATTCCTTCAGATTAATGTTAGAGAAAATGATCGCGATTTTTTGAGATTTTTGTGGTATGATAGTGAAAGAAATATTAGTGTTTATCGGCATAAGCGCGTTGTGTTCGGCCTTACATCAAGCCCCTACTTGTTAGCCGCTACACTAGAACATCACTTGGACAATGTGCCAGAACATTTCAATCAAACTGCGGAATTATTAAGATCATCTTTCTACGTCGACAATTCCTTAACAAGTGTAAATGATGTGAACGAAGCTGAAAAGTTCATATTAGAATCAAAATCAATATTAGCATCCGCACATTTTAATTTGAGGTGTTGGAAGTCTGACGTACCAAATTCCATCACAGAACAAAACGAATCTGAGAAGATACCAGTGTTAGGCCTAATTTGGGATTTAGAAGAAGATAGTTTAATTTGCAAAGTAAACAAGAACTATGATATAAATGAACCGGTAACCAAAAGAAAAGTTTTGTCCATAACTCAGAAAGTTTTTGATCCAATAGGATTTACAGCTCCTGTAACTTTAGTGCCAAAGCTAATTCTTCAGGAGACTGGGAACTAGAAAATTAAATGGGACGAAACTCTCCCCGAACTTTTGCATAAACGATTTAGAATTTGGCTAAAACAGTTAAACCTACTTTCTGAAACAAAAATACCCAGATGGCTAAATGTAGACTATGAAAATCAAGATAACGTTACAATCCATGTTTTTTTCGGACGCGAGCAAACATGCTTATGCAACTTGTGTATACGTAAGAATTGAAACCACATTTGGTACAAAAGTCCAGTTAGTGAATGCTAGAAGTCGCGTAGCTCCCATAAAAGCAATGACTATACCACGTTTGGAACTACTATCGTGTTTAATTGGTGTTAGACTTGCTAAAACAGTACAAGAAGATTTAAGAATGAAAAGTAACCCTATAACGTATTGGAGTGATTCAACGACAGCAATTGGTTGGATCAAAAGGGACCAAGCTTGGGGAACCTTTATCCACAATCGAGTTCAAGAGATAAGATCGCTAACGAACATATCTGACTGGAGACACGTTCCTGGGAATTTAAATATTGCTGACCTCCCTTCTAGAGGATGTACTCTTGAACAATTGCAAAAATCGAAATGGTGGGAGGGACCTTCTTTCCTATATCTACCTTTTGAAGAATGGCCCCAGTCAGAAGAACAACCCGATGAAGAACTATTAAACAAAGAAAAGAGGAAAACTATACTTACTCTGATTGATAACGAGAATGAGGGTTACGATTGGTACTATAAATATTTCTCGTCTTATAAGAAAATAGTTAGAATGATTGCCTGGATTTTCCGATTTTACCAAAACTCAAGAAAAATAGAAAGGAATTCCTCAGAAAACCTATCTGTGTCCGAAATTGAAAAAGCTGAAAAGGCAATTTATCGTTTGATACAAAAGGACGCTTTTTCCAATAAAACTGATTCAAATTTTCGTACTCTCAGAACCATTGAAACGGAAGAAGGAATTTTAAGAGTGAAGACAAATATAGTTCAAAGGAAAGATAAAGAATGTTTTCTGTATCCTGTGCTTTTACCCTAAAATCATCCAGTGGTACACCGTTTAATAATTGAAAAACATATCGAACATCAACATGCAGGAGTAACAACACTTATGTCACTTCTAAGAGAAAACTTTTGGATTTTAAAGTCAAGGAAGACCATACGTAACATCATAAGAAAGTGCATTACATGTCAAAGATTCGATAAGCGAAAACTAGAAGTATTATCAGGGATTCCACCAGAAGATAGAGTCCGAGATGCAGCGGTATTTGAAGTCGTCGGTGTTGACTTGGCAGGACCACTGTTTCTTCGTGATGGCTCCAAATCGTGGATTGTGTTATTTACCTGCGCTATATACCGTGCTTTACACCTGGAACTGATAACATCTCTGTCAACGGAAGCCTTCATCCAATCCCTGAGGAGGTTTATTTCAAGAAGAGGCAGGCCATACATTATCTATTCTGACAATGGCACCAAGTTCGTAGGAACGCAGAGAGCACTCATGAACATTGATTGGCAGACAGTACAAAATATGACAACTACTCAAAAGATACGTTGGAGATTTAACCCCCCATCCGCCGCATGGTGGGGTGGATGGTGGGAGAGACTAGCTAGAATGGTTAAACAAGTCTTAAGAAAAGTTCTGGGTCATGCTTCCCTGAACTATGAAGAACTTAACACAATACTATGTGAGTGCGAACAGATTTTAAATTCTAGACCAATTACATATGTGTCTGAAGATGCAGAAGATCCTTCCCCTTTGACACCTATGATGTTTCTCCATGAACTACCATCATCGGGAGTCCCAGATATTGATGAAATAGATGCTAAAGAACTTAGTCGTAGAATCAAGTACAGACAACAACTTCGTAATGATTTGAGAAACAGGTTTCGCAGCGAATATCTAGGACAGTTGAGACTCTACTCTGATAAGAACAAAAGATTTGATAAAGTGAATGTTGGAGACTTAGTGCTTTTAGAGGAGGCCAACAAAAAGCGTATCCATTGGCCCTTAGCTAAAATTGTAGAGATTCTACCCGGAAAGGACAATGTGATTCGCCTTGCTAGAGTCAAAAAAGAAAACAGTGTTTTCCTCCGTCCAGTGCAAAGACTCTACTCTCTAGAACTTCAACCTCTAGAATTTGTCCCTAAAATCATCGAAAGAAAGGACCCACCTGATTCAACAATTCCTGCGAGTGACCAGAATGATGGAGCAGCCATTCAAAAGTCTGATATCCAGAGTGGCGATCGAACCAGCTACCCTATCACTTTTCCAGTGACCAGAGTTGGACGAGCTATAAGACCACCACAACGTTTGAACTTGTTGAGCTCTTCAATTATTTCAGACCTCAAGGTGGGAGAGTGTTACGAATCCACCATCTCCATCTGGCGGACAGAGCCAAAAACTCTTTTTTAGCTGTAACCGTAACGTTGAGTTTATTCTTTTAGTATTAGTTTCTTTTTCGAATACTTGGGGAGCAACCGCTCCGTTCTAAATGATTAATTCTACGCTTTAATTGTAAATTTGTAAATATCTTCATCATTAAAATTTTCCTATTATTCTTTAGTATTATTCTAGTAATTACGTCTCCAGGTATCTATTAACAGGAAAATACAGTCAGATCCGAGGAAGAAGAAAGAACGATTTAAAGAAAGAGGTAAGCTTTTACCCATTTATTTTATTGGCTTTAAATCGTTAAAGAACTGCAACACGTTTTAACAAATACTATAATACTAAAAGAACTTTTTTTAAAAACAAAAATTATAAATAGCATTGCTGTTAGCATTTCAAAATAACTTTGCAGTAGCATTGACTGTTTTGTATAGTTAAAAAAATTTAATTGAACTTCAAAAATGTCATTTTCATGGCATGTCCAAAACAATCTTTCCAATAATAACTAGCTTCAAAACTTCCTATAAATTTTTCAATATATAAATTTTTTTTATCTCAACCGGCGTAAGCATTTCTAGAATATACGCAGAGGGTATTATTTACAAAAACTTCGTTGAAAATAATAATTTCTGTCAATAATTTGTTTGTCCCAAGAAAATCTGTCATTTTTCTGGCTACTTTTATTTAGTGGTTTATAACCAAAATAGATAGAGCCAGCAATCAATATCTTATGTTAATAGATTGATTAGATGCCTTCCTATATGAACATGTCTTGTTGCATGAATAAAGAACCAATTTTCTGGTTCAAAATCTATTTCAAAAAATTCTTCAAGATGAGTAGGTTTTTGTTTTGTCATTTTCCTGGCTTTTTGAAAGCATTAATAACATAAACTACATAGATTTATGAGTTATTTTAAGAAGTCCTGTTGTTTTCTACAGAATATAAACGTCTTAGGCCAAAATATTTAATAAAAGTAAAGTTATATCCTATAAAATAAAGAACTTTTCATTATCCTGGCTGTCATTTTCCTGGCTTATGAGTGCCAGGACATTGAAGTGTTACCAGAAATGTTTTTAACTGCTAATACTGTAAGGCGGGAAAGCAAATAATAACCCAATACCAAGTTTATGTATGATTGTAATATGCTTCGATGTAATTATAGTTATTTAATGATTGATTATTATCCACAATTTTATTCTGTACATATCAGCAACAAAAACTTTTTGATTCTTTCCACAGTGGATAAAAAGAATTAATTTAAGCAATTTATGGTTCATCTAACATAAAGGCTTAAGTTGAATTACTTACTATTAACTTAAAGTGACTGTTTTTTAAACTTCTAAGCTAATATGTCATTTTCCTGGCATTCAAGATTTGGTGAATTTCTATTTGATTTTTTTTCCCGAGCAAATGTCAATAAACTACACTGCTGTCTGTAAGATATTAATAAGTGCATAACTAAAGAAGTATACAAAAAAAATTTTTTAGATTCTTTTGACGACTTTAAATTTGAAGAAATTTTTTGGTCCGAATTGTCATATTTCGTGAGAATCACCCATATATATATATATATATATATATATATATATATATATGGTGCGCCAGTTCCTGTACACAAAGCTGTAAGCTGATCTAGCTAGAATTCCAACCAGCCAGACTATGTAAGCTGCAAGTTAGACCCTGTGCGAATTTCCCTAAGAGACGAGAGTGCGTTTTAGAACTAACCAAAACAGAGACGTAAATGGATTCCAAAGAGGAGTAGTTATAATTTTCTAAAAACGTCACGAAGACGAACTCATTTTTTTTTGTGTTATTTCTGTGTTTGTTTATCGTCCATCTTTGTGTAAATTTAGCGTTCAATATATGTTTTGTTAAAGTACAGTGTCTCTTATTTTCAAAGACGACCACTCATGCCGTCCCCACAAAATCAGAAGTTGGATAGAGAACAAATTGATGGTGAAAAAATTAAATTGTGAAATAATTGATAGTAAAAAATTGATTAGCGAAATATTGGATACTGAATAATTTCATTCTTGTGAAAATAAGTAACGGAATAACGCTGTGATGAAACTTTCATTTCTTTTTTAATCTCATCTCTGCACCTACAATTGGGGTACGTAGACTTTTATTCATTAATCAAAAATGATTCTTAAAGATATTAAGCAAGTAAGCAAAGCATTGAAGAATTTTAAGAAAGACAAAATAAGACTTCTACATAAGTTTATTTTAGATGTAAAAGGCGATCGTTCAAACAGAAAACGATTAAGAAATTTTTCTGGTTTCAATTTTACTTTAGATAGCGAAGAATTTCAAAATAAATTAAAAAATATTGAAAAAGAATTCACTCCTAACCAACTAATAACTCTTTCCAATATCTTAAATATTTCATAAGAAGGCAATAAAACAGGAATTGCAATAAACATGTTGACCTTGTTAATGGATTTGAATAGACTGGCAGAGCTCGCAAACGACGCCAACGCGTCTAACTCTGAGTCGGGCGAAGACATAAACAATCCTCAAAGTGAAACTGAAATTTTGAATAAAAAGAAGGAACATAATCTTTCAATGCTTTGCAATGATGAAAATAAAAACAGTAATTCTTGTTTAAAAGTTAAAAATAATTCCTGTAGAAATTTTAAATTTCAAAATGTTGCTATTAATTATTCTGATATCGAAAGTACTATTTCTAAGTATAATGCAGAATCGCATGAAAATATTGTTCATTGGATCGAACATTTCGAAAATATTTCAAAATTGTTTAATTTGTCTGATTTACAAAAATTTATTTTTGCTAAAAGATCTCTTGGTGATAACGCCTCTATATTTGTCAGAACTGTACCGGAAATAAATTCATGGCGAAAATTAAAAGAAGCTTTGATTGATGAATTTTTTTTTTGAAATTAATTCTGCTAATTTGCATGATCTTTTGAGTAGACGTAAAATGAAGGATTGTGAATCGGCTCAAGAATATTATTTAAAGATGAAAGAGATCTGTAATTTCGGAAAAATAGATGCTGCTGCTTTTATGCATTATGCAATTAAGGGGATTAACGATAAACATGAAAACAAAATTGTTTTGTACGGCTGCAAAAATTTGTCCGAATTTAAAGATAAACTTAAAGTTCATGAAATAATAAAAATTGATTCTGCAAAGAGTAAACGTGCTTTCGATGAAAACAAAACATGACTTTGATAGTAAATATAATTCTTATGATAGAACAAAAGCAAAATATAATTTATGAATAAAAATAAATATGAAAATAATAATGAAAAGATAAGGTATAATACTGATTTTGAAACTTTTTATAATAAATTGTGTTACAATTGTAGTTCCAGAAATCATATTTCAAAATATTGCATACATAAAGATAAGGGTTTAAAGTGTTTTAAATGTGAAGCGTTTGGACACAAAGCTTCGCAATGCCCAAAATCAAATGCAAAAACGGAAGTTGCTACTTTAAATGTTAGTGTAGAGCCAAAGTTGTTTTAAATGGTAATAGTTGATAACTTAACTGTGAAATCTTTGATTGATACAGGAAGTCAAGCCACTTTAATCAGAAGATCAGTTTTTAATAAATTAAATTCTAAAGAACTATGTATTTCCATCTAATTCAACTCTAAACGGATTTGGTAAATCAATAGTGACTCCGTTAGGTTATTTTAAAGAAAGCATTAAAATTGATGATTTCAAATGTTTGGCTGAAATATGTGTTGTAGAAAATGATATTATGCCTTATGACGCTATTATAGGACTTGTTTTAATGCAGGGTGAAACAATTATCAATGAAAAGGGTATCATAATTAAAAATAAAATTGTGTGTTTTGATGAAGTAAACTATTTTTCTATTTTACCAATCGATCTTACTATATCTGATGAGGTTGAAATTAATATAGATCCTTGTGTTCCTAATGTTTTAAAAAATAAGATACAACAATTAGTTTTAGACTATGCGCCAGATAAACTTAGGGCAACTAATGTGGAAATGAACATTTTGGTTAAAAATCAAGAACCGATATTTCATCAGCCACGTAGATTGCCGTTTTCTGAAAAGAAGACAGTTGAAGCTCAAGTCGCTGAATGGTTAAAACAAAGAATAGTGGAGCCTAGTTCTTCCAAATATTGTAGTCCCGTTGTAATAGTTAAGAAAAAAGACGGATCTCCTCGTGTTTGCATAGAAAATTAAATAAAGTAATTATCAAAGATAGATTTTCCCTTCCATTAATTGAAGACATTTTAGATAGACTACAAGACTCGAATATTTTCAGTACCATTGATCTTAAGAATGGATTCCTACATGATGTAAACAAAGATAGAAGAAGATACACTTCATTTGTGACACATGAAGGACAATATCAATTTCTTAAAGTTCCCTTTAGACTATGCAACTCTCCCGCTGTATTTCCAAGATTCATAAACACCATTTTCCGAATTTTGAGTAATGAAGGTATAGTTTTACCATATTTAGATGACATAATTATTTTGTCTTCCTCCCTTGAAGAAGGTATTGAACGGCTTAATCGGGTGTTGAATATTGCAAGTGAATATGGACTTGATATTAATTTTAAGAAGTCCCATTTCTTAAAGAAGCGCATTGAATTTTAAGGTCATGTGATAGAGAATGAAAAAATATTCCCGTCTACCTTAAAAACCAAAGCAGTTCTTCACTTTCCAGAGCCAACAAATTTGAAAAAAATTCATAGTTTTTTGGGATTAACCGGATATTTCAGAAAATTCATTCCTAACTATTCTAAAATAGCTAGACCGTTGAGTGACCTGCTAAAAAAGGATCGTAAGTTTAAGTTTAGCATTGAAGAAAAGAAAGCGTTTAATCAATTAAAATCTTTGTTAGCCCAAAATCCTGTTCTTTCAATATATAACCCTAAATACGAAACTGAATTACACACAGACGCCAGCTTAGAAGGATATGCTGCCATTTTAATGCAAAAACCCCCTGATGAAAAACATTTTCACCCCACTTACTATATGAGTAGGAAAACGACTGATGCTGAAAAAAAGTATTCCAGCTTCGAACTTGAAGCTCTTGCTATCGTAGAAGCCTTTAAGAAATTTTGCATCTATCTGTTAGGTATTCCATTCAAAATAATTACTGACTGTGTTGCTTTTGAAAAGACTGTGTCAAAACGAGATTTGTCGACTCGTGTAGCTCGTTGGGCACTTTTGCTGCAAGAATTCAACTACATAATTGAGCATCGTTCTGGAAATAAGATGGCTCACGTAAACGCCCATAGCCGATCTCCAATTAATTTATTTTGAGTTACCGTCGATAATATTTTACCAAGACTCAGGTCAGCCCAAGATAAAGATACTGGAAGTAAGACTATAAAAGAACTACCTAAAATTTCGAATTATGAAGATTATTACAATAGAAATGGAATTTTGTATAAATTTGTTAATGGCAAAGAATTGGTGGTTGTGCCAGACAATATGCAAATCGAAATTATAAGAACAGCTCATGAGAAAGGACATTCAGGAATTAAATATACGGAAAACTAAATCGAAGAATATTATTTCATACCCAAAATTAGACAGAAAATAGAAAGCATCATAGCAAATTGTGTTCATTGCATACTGGTGAATCATAAAAGAGGAAAGAAAGAAGGAAGGATTACATCCGTTGCATAAAGAAGATATGCCTTTGAAAACTTTTCATGTTGATCATCTCGGACCTTTGGAGAGCACCCATAAAAATTATAAATATGTGTTATCGAAAATAGATGCTTTTACCAAGTTTGTATGGATTTATCCCACGAAGACTATAACGTCAGCTAAGAAGAAAAGAGCCGAAATCGTACGAAGTTGGAAATTCAGTTGCCAAGAATTTTAGTGCTTGCCAAGACAAAAAAATAAAGACTGTAATTTTTGAAGATGAAAAATAATTGCTAAAGAAGTGAATTTGATTTTTTGAAGAAGACGAAAGACGTAAAAGAAGACAAAAGAATTTAAAGACGAAAGACGCAGAAGAAGACAAAAGAATTTAAAGACGAAAGACTTTAAAGACGTAGAAGAAGTTCAAGACGAAAGACGTTAAAGAAAAAAAGACGAAAGACGTTAAAGAAAAAATGACGAAAGACGTTAAAAAAAAGGAAGAATTGTTGAAGAAGAAACAAAAGACTTGTAAAGACAGAAGAGTGAACGTGCCTGAACCGATTGACTCTTACTCGAAAGATTTTTTTCATGAAAGATGATATTAACCTAAAACATTTATTTTTCAGTTATCAAATATATTTTTCAGTCTTTTCTGCTTTTTCTTTTTTATTCTTTTTAGAGTCGCTGGAGGACCAGCCGAAATGCAGGATGGCCGATCTGTGGTGCCAGTTCCTGTACACAAAGCTGTAAGCTTATCTAGCTAGAAGTCCAACCTGCCAGACTATGTAAGCTGCAAGTTAGACGCTGTGCGAATTTCCCTAAGACACGAGAGCGCGTTTTTGAACTAACCAAAAAAGAGACGTATATGGATTCGCGATCGCAACACTCGATACGCCATCTAGCGGGAGACTGTAAATATCGGGCATTAGTTCCCACATAACCATTGGCAATGACGGACGCCATTTTCTTAGCATCAAAAAAGAACCAAAATTTCCCTAAAGAAAAGGTAAAACTTCTTGAAAAAACGAATCAGAACATGCCAAACATTGAAGTAGAACACGCCAAGCATTTGAAGAACAACTTCTCAATAATTTTTACCTTTCTATTACCAACAACATAACATGATTTCATGATCACTTGCTGTTACAGATCTGTGAATTGCGGTAAAATAATTTTTCTGTCTTCAATTCATTACAAGTTAAAATGAAGTCAACATTGCTTTATATATATGTTATATATATATATATATATATATATATATATATATATATATATATATATATATATATATATATATATAACATATATATATATATATATGTTATATATATATATGTTATATATATATATATATATAACATATATATATATATATATATATATATATATATATATATATATATATATAACATATATATATATATATATATGTTATATATATATATGTTATATATATATATATATATAACATATATATATATATATATATATATATATATATATATATATATATATATATATATATATATATATATATATATATATAACATAAAACATAACATAAAATGCTTTCATTAATCTTTTTATGTTATTCCTTTTCTGTAAATCCTTTTTTTCCTGCTTTTCTACATGTCTTTAGCAGTGAATTATGTGTTTAACTAGTAGCATAGTGTTAAATTTTTATCTTGTTTATTTAAATGTGTTTTTTGTAGTTCATGCTATTTTTATATATTGATTGTAATGTGAGATTACTAATAATATTCTTTACAATTTGGTTGTGCTTCTATCATAGGGAAAGTTTTGCAAATAGATAATTTTTAGATGGTAATTAAAAATTTCCTGGGAGGGGGATGTAACATAAAAATCTTTAATTAATCTTTTTATGTTATTCATTTTCTGTAAATACTTTTCTTAATTTATAATTCAAAACGAAACGCTTTCTGATACTTTTAAATCCTTATCCTGCCCTTTATTCTATTTTTGGCTCAAGTACACATTAATTAAAAGTAAAAAGTATTGCCCTTTTCTTTTTGTGGGAATCGCGTGGCCTAATTAATAAACCAATTAGAATTAGTAAGATTTCTATATTATTCCCTAAAATGAAAAATTTTACGGATTTTTTTTTCTTTTTGAAAGATTTTCCCTAGCTTTTCTCGAAGAGCACAGCGATTTCGCGTACACTTTGATAACCATTCTCGGTCTAATAATTAATAAATAAATTTTATTTCTTCTTTCCCTGCCTAGGACTTGTTTTTATCCTTCCACTATCAACATCCTTTCTACATATTGCGAGACTATTTTCTTCTAAGGAGTTTTTTTTTTAAATAAACCGAAATTTGAAAAATAGTGCAATTAAAAAAACTATTATTGAAGTAACAAGTGTAAATAAAATATATATTAATCTTTATTTTAATTTAAATTCTAAAAAACTAAATTTAAATAAGTAGTTAAAAGCTGTTTAACTGAATTAAATACTCCAATTTAAGTTAATAAGTATTTTATATTAATTCATTACACATTTTTGAAATACAACAGATTTTTAAAAGTAGTTAAAATTTGCTCAAAAGCAATTGGATGATAAAACGTGTTAGAATATTCTGAAATACAGATTTAAAAAAACGAAGTATATACTGATATTAACTTTTAAATATATATTTGCCAGATTATTCAACGTTAATGTATATTTCTTAAACTCATTTACTTTTTATTGAAAGAAATATTTTCACTCATAATTTCGATTTTATTTGAAAATAAAAATGAAAAGTAATGATCATTTTTATTTTCAGAAAAAAATTAAGAGCAGTGCAGCATTTTTTCCTTCTTTTCAAAATCAAACAAGGTTCATTAACCATATGTTTTGATAAAGTAAACAAAAGCAGTAAGTGCGGAGAAGGATTGCATGAAATATATTTCTCGATTCACCATGTTCCACCTAAAGTGTGTTCTAAATTATACAGTTTTATTATTAGTTAGTAATTAGTTACGATTGTACATTAAATTTTTAGTAATGCAACCTGGTTCTTCACAATGTTATACTTTTCGTGATCTCTGCAGACTATAATTATATTTCAGATTATGAATGGAAAGTGTGGGAATGATTGTTATTCTTGGAAAAGAGTACGGAATGAGAGCGAATTATTGTTACATATATGCAGAGATGAAAGTCTACAGGGGAGAACATGTTCACGGTCAGTTATTTATTTTTATCTTTCTTCTCTATAAGACATTTTATAGTACTTGTTTCTCGATGAATGAAATAATTTTAACGTTAATGGAAAGCTTCGCTCAATTTCTTCACATCTGCTCATCAAAATTAAAAACAATTTAGCTTTATATGCTTTAAAACCCCTCAAAGACAAAAAAACAGTCTTGTTAAGGGGTGGCAGCTGTTGTTTTGATTTCAACGAGAAAGCATTCATGGACCGATTTTTCATTGCTTATCTAAACTTTAACTTTTTTTAAGGGAGTTTCGCATAAGCACATACATTACATAAATATAAACAATTTATTTTAAACAACACAGAGTACTTCGAAGAAAGAAAATCATATGTCTTAAAGAGCGCGAATAAAGTATTAAAACTCGTGTTAATAACTAGAAATAGCTTTTAATAGGCAGTCAAATAGGCTCTTTTTTTAACTAGACTGGTTCAAAAAGTTGGGGGAAAAAACATTTTTTATTTAAAAAAAAAACAACCATTTTTTTTTGGATTTTTATATTAAAAGAAAAAATTTAACTGAAAATGTATCAATATTCTAGCGCTTGTATGAATGTAAGCCATACTCAAATTAATGAATAAGTATTGCACCCAGAACATATACTTTCTAACCAACTTAAGACCATATTCGTAATTTGCATCTTTAACTGTAAGCAGAAATAAATAAGGAAAGATAAAAAATTAAATTAAAATAAACCTTTAAAAAAGTTTATTGGGAATGGAGTTTTTTTACCTGCGAGAATTTGATATTGAACACAGGTTTTTGTTCTTTTTTTAGCGGAAAAAAATTGAGGTTGTAAGAGAGTCTTTTAAGTTTATTTAATTACTTTCGTTTAAATTTCTATGATTATAAAATCGTTTTTGTGCTTTAACTGCTACGTCTTTTTGTTAACTACTATGCAAAACTTGTCTACTGCAGTTTTGAAATCGTACTTTTATGATGTAAAGTTAAAATTGTTATCTTTATTTGTGATTAGGAATAAAGCAAATGAATGAAGAAAATATTTTAATCTGCAAGTTAAATTTTATTGAAGTTTAAAATTTTACTATATAATTTTTTGTTCAAAACCTTGTCTGTAAATATTTCAGCGTTTCTAATTTATAATTATTTAAAACTTTGAAAACATAATAAGAAATGTGTTTTAAAAATAAGGTTTGAATAATCATTCTTCTGCAATATTTTCTTTGTTCCTGTTATAACTAATTGCTTTGACTTTGGCAATTACGTAATCAGCATTTAATGAAAACTCCTAAAGATTTAGCTTTCAGAATAAATGTTTTAACATTACATGAGGGTTCTCGGGAAAAAAATATTTTTTTAACGATAGATTCGTTTTTAAGATATGCTGTTGAAAATTCATAATAAATCTTTCAGGGGAAGAAAACTGTCTCACTTATTTTTTGCAATAATACGAACCATTAAAATAGTAATAGTTTTTAATTAATAACTTTTTATGTCGGAAAATTTAAAGATAACGAGATTTAGTGCTCATACATGCGATGAACACATAAATTCGTGGATTTTCTTGAGAAAAAGTTTTGATTAAAATTTTCTGCCCTTCAAAAGTCTAAAGCGTCAATAAACATATGAGAGTACCAAATCGAAAATAATATACATTTTTTTATTAGTTTTACTATAAAATCAATCATTTAATTTTCAGTAATTTGGAAAAACTAGACTTTAGTTTAACGTACGTGCTATACACACTTTTAATTAGTTGAACTTTAAAATATTTTCTTAAAGATTATATTTATTTATTGTAAGAAAGCTAATGCGTGAATTTCGTATTAAAAGTGTAGTCAGCATGTATAATATTTTAGGAATAACTTATAAAAGGACTACTTTTTAAAAAATATTTATTCTGCTTTTAAAAATTAATCCGCTTAACAACTTTGATATTGTTATATTTATTTTCTACAAGTTCTTATCAAAGTATTACAACTGTAATTTTTTATTATTATTTGGATTTCATTATTATGTATTTGGATTTTATTTTCATATTTTTTAAGTTAGTTGTTTAATTTTGTTATGGTTCAAGTATTTCTCTTCTTAATCATTGTGTTTATAAGAGTTTAATAGAAAGACGGTTATTTAGTTAACGCAAAATCTTGTTATCTATTTACTTCGCTTTCGTATTCATGTGTACACACTTGTTTTCGTAAAACTGATAAAATATACCAGTTATTTTAAAGTCTTTGTATACTTTATCTTAATTTTGTAGGTTTTGTATACCTTATTTGATGACATTTTAAATGCCTCGAAGCATAAAAAATAACAACACAAAATCGATCCTAAATTCGCAGTGGGAAGATTGCTTGGATCTGGTTTGACCTTAAATGTTTCGAAATGAGGGTGGTCTAGGCCAAGACTGGTTTCTTTTAAAGGATGCTTAATTGCACCTGATAGGGATTAAAACACCAAAATTCAGGCTGTTTTAAGCATGCCTAAGCGTAAAACAATATCTGTGTAGAGAAGAGTTTTAGGAATGATTAATTTTGATCGCCGTTTCATTCGTACAAATCTAAATCATGATTTCCTTAAAAATGCTAAAAAAAATTATAATAGATAGGACAGCTGAAATAATAACTGCAAATGAGAAGTGTAAGCATGACATTGAGCCTCATTTCCTTCAGCTCACCCAATCTATCAGAGGTTTCCTTAGATCAAATATTACAAATGAACATGCCAGCAGATGATGGAGAGAGATGGCGGGAGCAGTTTCTAAAGTTCCATAATATTCATTGAAGTAAAAAAATATCGATTTACTATACTATAAATTTCTCTTTTTTTATAAAGTAGGCTCCCTTTCCAGCCTCCTTTCATGAAAAAAGGTAAAACCTATTTTAATGAAAAAGCGAGTTTTTATTTTTGGAAAGAATAATGAAAAACTTTTATTTATTTTCATCATTGTCACTAGATAGCGGCATCATTAATAAAAATCGAGCTCATTTTAAATTTTCTATACGTTCTTAAAGGTGGAGTGGTGCCTCTTATTTTCCTCTTCTTAGTTCACCTACCTATCGCTTTCTTCACTGAAGTTAACTCCAGCCGTCAATAAACCGAGACACGCTAATAGTCCTTTGAAGAGCTTCACGTTGCCGGATCACCAGTTTGATTGGGTTGGACCTCTCCCACCGGATATCATTACTTGCTAACTTGAATCGATCGCTATAATCGATGACCTGAAGTCATATCTGCCGAAGCTGTTGCAAAATGTTTCGTCACTCATTGGATTGCCCGGTTTGGAGTTAAGACTATAGAAGTTATAGAAGTATAAAACCTTAGAAGTTATAGACTATAGAAGTATAGAAGATATAGACTATATAAGTTATAGAAGAGACTACTTTCGTCGAATATCTGCAGGAGACCATGAAAAAGATTACACCCGTTTCAGTTTCTGATCACTCACGCCAAACCTGTTTCGTGCATCCTGCCTTAAAGGATTTCACTCATGTTTTCGTTCGAAAAAATAGGGTCGAACCTTCGCTTTCCGTTAGCTTCTTCATACGACGAACTTTTCCAGGTACTCTCGCGTCAAAATCTCACTTTGAAAATTGATTCCCATACAGTAACATTTAGCATAAATCAACTAAAGCCTACCTTCTTGGAAATATCTATCCCTTCGAATGCTTTAAAACCTGAATCTCAACGTTTTTTGTTTACCAGAAATCGTAAACGTGTAAAATTTAGATTTATTTTCTTAGAAAATCTCACATTTAGAATATTTCCTTACTCCTCCTCCGTTGGAGGGGTAGTACAAAATTTGAGCGACTTCGCTCAAATTTTTTATTTCAATGTGAAAATTATTTACTTTGAAATGATGTTAAAATTTGTGTACCTTACAATTTAAAATTTTTGACCATTATGAAATAAAATAACAAGAAACCAGAAATATTTGCTAAACATTATAATTTGCATGGAATTCTCTTTCGAAAAATGAGTTTTATGATTGTGTGTGCAAGTATTTTTTTTATTCGTTTTATAAGCTCTTACGGTATAGTGAAACACGCAAAATATGACTCATTAAGGGGTCCAAACTTTGTAAATGCTCACCTTATCAGACTATTGGGACTATATTACTCGGATTACGGCTACCCCTTATATTGTGGGAATCAAAAATCTGAATCCGTTGAAAAAAAGGTATGTTTTTCAGAGAAAGTTCGTTTTTGTATTTGATTTCGTAACTTAAAATATTGTCTACACTAATTAATTAACATATTTGAATTCACCCCTTGTAACCATTAAGATTGAGTCCCAGAACGTGAAGGTCTGATCATTAGATCAATAGTTTTTCAGGGTGGTTCGTTTTTTAGTTAGCGCACGGCGCATCTTAGAAGGCCGGGAAACACTGATCGACAGATTGTATTGGTAATGCACAGAAAATTACTCTCCATTTTCAATTCTTTACTGGATACTGAAAATTTTCCTAATTATAGACCTTTATTTTTATTTCAAATTATAACTAAATTATAGAACCACTAGAAATCAGAAAAAAAGTTTTAAAAAAATATTGAAATTGAATACCAGTTGACATGGGGTTTGAATCTAACATCTGGCACATGAAAGGACTACGCGTTACCCGCCGCGCTTGATGCAATGTTTTTCATAATGTTTCATAACAAAAAGCATTAATTTTTTTAAATAATTTAGAAACCATTCATGTGTTGTCAAAATAAGCAACATATTTGAATTTAGAGTCTATATATATATATATTATATATATATATATATATATAGAGTCTATATATATATATATAGAGTGTATATATATATATATATATACACTCAGGAGCCAAAATATTATGACCACCCTTACATTTTGTAATGAACTCTCCTGGATGACGTGGAAGGCACGTGATCAGGTGTAAGTGGTATTTAACTGTTGCTGGAGAGTTTGAAGAATCATTAAACTGCAATGGTGAGCACCCAGCCTGTTTTACGGGCTGCGGTACAAGACCCAGGAAAGCGCCAAAAACAAGAAAAGCTCGTCCCGTGAAAGCCACCGACAATGCCAGCAGATTTCTGCAGCTCTTCAAGGAGATGAAAGAACTCTTAAAAGGACGAAGAGCTTTTTAAGCTTCTTCGTTCTTTACTTCCAGAGTGCCAAAACTGATTTTGGACAAACATCCATTCAGGAAGGTCACTATCCTGACTTCACAGTTGACCGTTGTGAATCACTTTTATTTTTATCACATTTTCTACACGTACATGACGAACAGTTTACGACCTACTAGAATCGACGAATCAGTTGGTGGCCCTTCGGGCCAAATACTGAGATCCTATTAATATCCAGCATCAATCAATGAAGAATAATTCCTTCACTTACTTCTGTGTTTGATGGGAAAGGCTGCGGATCTAAGCGACTTTGATAGAGGGCAGATTATAATGGCTCGAAGGCTCGGAACAAGTATTTCCGAAACTGCACAACTCGTGGGCTGTTCGCGATCTACAGTTGTTAGTATTTATGCAAATTGAATGAATAACTGCGAAACCTGCAGTAGACGACATGGTGTTGGACGTCCACACGCTATCAAAGAAAAAGGTCGTCGGAGATCGTCTCGCTTGTTGAAGCAAAACCGGAGCCAGACAGTGGCTCAGCTGACAGCCCAATATAATACAGGGTCAAGTAGAATAGTATCAGAGCACACTGTTCAGCGGACACTGTTGGATATGGGGCTACGCAGCAAACGTCCCACTCGTGTGCCTTTGCTGACCAAGCGTCATCACCAACTACGCCTGCACTGGGTCCGGGAACATCGCGACTGGTCCATGCATCAGTGGGAGAGAGTTACCTGGTCAGAAAAATCATGGTTTGTCATTCATCACGCCGATGGCCGCGTCAGAATACGCCGTCTTCCATGCGAACAGTTGCTCCCTCAATGTACAGTAGGTCATACACAGGCCGGTGGTGACGGTATTATGCTTTGGAGGACGTTCTTGGGCGTCTCTGGGACCCGTGGTTGTGGTAGAGCAGACCATGAATGCTGCAGGGTATCCGAACGTAATCGCGGAACAGTTACATCCTTACATGGTCTCTGTTTCTCCAGCTAGAAATGGAATTTTCCAACAGGACAAAGCCCCGTGTCACAAGGCTCAAATTGTGTTGGAGTGGTCGCAGGAACATGATGCTGAATTCCAGTTAATGTCCTGGCCGCCTAACTCCCCGGATCTCAATCCAATAGAGCACATTTGGGATGTCATGAATCGGCAACTCAGATTTCAAAGACCACTAAGTCGCAATATCTCGGATTTGCGTGACCGTTGCTTAAACATATGGTACAATCTGTCTCCGGCCATCTACCAAGGACATGTGGCATCCATGCTAAGGCGGGTTGTAGCTCTGTTGCGGGCTAAAGGTGGGCCAACACGTTATTAAGAGGTGGTCATAATGTTTTGGCTCTTGAGTGTATATATATATTTGAAATCAAGGTTTTATATCTTACTTAATGCCGTTATTTTATTATTCATATTAGACTTATTGCTTTATGTATCAGTTAAAGAAAATAGTGAGACATTTGTTTTAATTAGTAAGATATGATTCTGAGACTAAAATTGAAAATGTCATTTGTGTAGAAAAGCATATTACCAAAATGGACAGAATTTCTTTCTTCACATTTTCTAGAGTTCAGCCCTCCATTTATTTTGGTGTTCGAATCGACGCGTTGTTCCTCCACATCAGGATGGAAAATTTATACTACGAGTAGCATTTGTTTGTTTCAATCAAAGCATGTAATATACTTTAAATGTTGTAGTGCTGATTTCATGGAAGTTCCATTTACTACTAATGAAGGGGAACCGGCCATTTGCTACACTTATGGATCCCAAGTATTTCTGCATCTCTCAGACGACGTCTCAATGAACCACTCTCTGAGAAACATTTCATACATATCCATATCTCACAGTAAGTACTTCCTTTTGTTCCTTTCACTGGATTGTATTTTCTACAATCGTGTCTTTATGGTTTGAAATCCATTGTACCTGACAGAGTCGACGGTTCAGGAGCGACGGTGATCATTTCCACCATGTTGTCCTGTGATCTAAATTGTGGTTGCGCGCATTCACCATTTTTTGGATCCTCATGAAGAATGATACGAATGAATCTATAATGTCACACTCAATGCTGTTATAGTGCGGCGCCAACAATGAAACTAAATCAACAAAATCCAATGTAACTTTTCTTTTGTGTCGAGAACAGGTGTAAATCAGAATATTATGCATTCTTTTTGGATTTAAAAAATGGTTTTAGTGATATTTCCATATTTTTAAAAAAAAATTTAATGACGTTAATGCGTGATTTCGAAATCGCACATCGGCTCTGGGCGATTGGACTTTTTAATTCCTTTCTAATATTTCTATTAAATAATATAACAGCCTCATTTTCAAGATTTGATTACGTAGATTTGGAAAACCGATTTTTTTCATAATGTTAATTTCTCTTTTTAATAAAGATCACAGCAGATGTAACAAATTAACAGTATAGAAGACAGTATGAATATTTGTTGCAAGAAAAATAGTTTTTATTTTAAATTCATAAAGTTAAATGGCGAGTTTTTGAATATCTTTTTTAGAAACTTAACTGCCGGATTTTTAGTTCTCAGAATTCTGTTAAGTCTACAAACAAAATCTAAATCCAAGTCAACTTTCTTATTTGAAAAAATAAACATACCCTTTTTGAAAAAGAAAAATTATGTATTTTTTTCTTCATAGAGAAATCAATATTTTCCAAATAATAATGTAAATAAATTCAAGTGCTCTAATTGAATAGTGGATTTAAGAAATGGGATATCAGATGGTTAGAAAAATAAAACAAAATCTATGTATATAAAAGCGCATATTAGTCTGTCTGTTCTATATTAAGACATAAACCATCAGATGGAGAGTGATGAAATTTGGAACACTGATAGTTCGAAACACGGGGAAGATCACAGTCATTATGAGAACATTGTACTACGAACCATTCGAGCGAGATGAGCAAAAAACGGACATTTCTGATATGGAAATGGACATTTCTATTGGTTAAACATTAGTCATTGTTTTAAACTATAAACGGTTCTGTTTTTCGAAATTTTTTAAAGTGATATTTGAAAGCTTATATCTCTATTTCATATATAAAGAGTTTATTTTTACGTATTTCAGTATTTAATAATTTTTGTCGCATTGTCAGAGGAACTTCGTTAGCGTGGTAGCATGAAAATATTGCATCACCAAATTTGTATTTTTAAGTTATTTGAAACCACGTGTTTTGTTTAATAGTAATTCTTTTGAAATGTGTTTTTATGTAAGTAATTAGTTTAAAATCAACGATAATTGAAATGAAAAAAAAGTAGTTATGTATTGAAGGGAAAAATTAATGCTAAATTGGAACTTAGGAGAAATGTAAAAAATTTGTCATACTGTATTGACGCGAACAATGCTTAATTAGTTTAAGCAATAGATGCATAAAGAAATAAATAGAAGCTATGTACTTAAAAGCAAACCTTATAAAGTAAAGGTACCTATTTGTTTTGAAGAACCACAATAAAAGCCTTGCTATTGGCACCAATATGCATTAATTGAAATAACCTATGCACTGAAAAAAAAAAGTTGATGGTAAAAGTTTTCTTATTCGTTTTGTTTAATCGTAGAGAATCGCCAGATAATTTTTTGACTCAAATGCTTAACTAATATGGGTATTAAAAGTTAATTAAAAATAACAAACTATGCACTAAAAAGCGAAGGTGACGGAGAAAAAGGCGCTTAGTCGTTTAGGAGAACTGAAAAAAAATCGCCATACACAGATGACGCTTAATTAATTTTGGTAATTAATGCAGTTTTAATAAGAATTCTGCAAAGGGCTTTAAGTAGCTTCAGAAAATATATTTCCAGTGGTAGCAAAGATAGTGTATTAATATTTTAAGGAATTATAATTAAAAGAGCTTTTATCGCCATTACTTATAAATATTTTAAACAGTATATTAAATACCAGATAGCTAAGTAGCCTTAAATTCCTTATCTAGATCTTATAGGAATTTTTAAATTTGGGCCTTATTTTATTATCAATGATAAAGGTATTTCGTACAAAACTCAAATATTGAAGGGTTATGTACTAGGTAACAAATATACTAATATAGGAACAAAGTTATTACATTGATATATTTAATTATTAAAACTGCACTAATACTGAGCAGTTTTAATACATATACTGAAGAAATTAGTGTCTTAGAGTCCCTCCAAAGGGTTATGTATCGGATAAAATTGCTTGATACAGGTAAGTTTTATTTATCATGAGTTGGCAGCGAGCAATTGCATCATGCTAAGGGATGCTGAATATGGTTATTCTCTATTCTGGTTTGGTACACTATAAAAAAAATGTTTTTATTATATTAACAACGTAAAGTGGCCGGGACGGGCAACAAATACTAAATAAATGAAGAATCGAAATTATTTTAGCTTCATTAATAGGGTTTTTATATGCCTTTCAGATATGTGCTTGATTTCTTTTTGTTGTTCAGTACAGTACAAAGAACGAGCTAATAAATAAATAGAGCAAGGTAAAAGACACTGAAATTTGTTAAGATTCAATATCATTTAATTGCAGGTTCTCTAAAGTACCAAATTGTAACTAATTCCAGTTCCAACCTTGAATTTGAAGAGTATATCTATAAAATCTCGCTGTTTTAATTTGCTAAATGTAATTAAAATGAAAATGTTTCCTTCTCATCACCCTTTCAGACATTTACTTCGAGTTGAAACAGAGGACTGACGAATACTTAGATTCGAGGGCGACGCCAGCGTTCTTTATTGCCATTCATGATCCTAGGAGGCTGGTCAATCCTTTCAGGGAGGGAGTGAAATTGGAAACGAAAACCAAGTACCAAATCAACATCTATGGAATGGTACGATTTCTTTAGGAATGATGGTAAACTGGTAGTCCAAATTTTGAGACTTTAAGGGGTCACCCAAAATTTGACCAAAATATCAAAAAATTTTGTTAACATTAAAACTTTAAACAACCCCAAACAAACTGAAGAGATTTTTTTACCTTTATATGGATTTTATTTATAAAGGGATTTGACTGATTTTAGGGAAAAAGTTAAAGTTTCTTTTTTCAACAAAAACAAAACTTAAAGTTCTTTTTCACATGGATTTTAAATGTTTATCAAGTATTTTAAAAAGTATTAAAATCTTTACAGAATTTTATATTTGTGTGTTCGATATTTTTGTTTAACTTTTATTTTCCAATTTTGCACATGGTTAACCATAAAATGTGGTTCCATTTGTTATATAAGGATTAAAATGCACAGATTTATAGCAAAGATCATTGTAACAACGAAGCCTCAGCCCAGAAAATTTAATGTTATGTTTGGAATGCGTACTATTTTATTAAACTTTGCAAAAATATGCACAAAAAAAGAGATTTCAAGTTTTAAAAAGTTTAGTTTTTTAAATTTTTTTTTTATTCCATTACTTATTTTTTAATTTAAGTCATTTGACTCTCAGTTAAGAGTTCAAGAAAAGAAACCAAAAATTACTTAATATTTTTGCTCTTAATTTTATTTTTAAAAATGTCCTGCGAGTACTGAGATTCATCGCAAGGAAAGATGAACAATTTCTGAATTAAGTTCTGTCAACAAAAAAAAACAAAAAAATACGAAGAAATATATTAACTGAGATAATGCATTAAACAAAAATCGAAAGAGTGGTCATTTGCATAACTCCAATAGCTGTTGCCGCAAATTCAATGATTCTCATTTACTTTGCCGTGAAACATAACATCATTTCTATTATACTCCTATAAGTGCTGCTTTAATGATGTAAAACTAAAAATAAAATTTTTTTTGTAAAATGCTTAACTTTTTTGAGAGGCTGTCATTAAAACTTATTCATCACGGTTACAGATTCACGCATTTTGAAGCATCTTAATGGATGGTTATCACAAAACGCACTCCATTGCAGCTCATCTTAATGCTTTGGTTTCATTCATTACCAGTGCCGATTTCCTATGGTGAATGACATGGATTCTTCACTACCTCTCCTTGGAGCTTGGAAATGAGACCTGTTCTCGGCTATCATGATCTTAATAGTTTTGTTTTTTACCTTATTTTCGATTTCTTGAAAAACAGTCTGTGTCATTTCCCCCCATTTAGTGAGTCTATTTTTGAGCGCTCGAGATATGTCGACTTAAATTAGAGAAGACAATTAGATAGCACTTCATGCAGTGTAAAAATTGTTCGTGTATCTGAACATTACAAATGGTTTTACTGTGATCACTAATAGATTTTAATTAAGTTTCTGGTGTAATCACTAAAGTTTATCATTACAGTAAAATCCTCGTATGATACTCATAAGAATCAGTATAGCAATTTCAACGAGATAATATAAATTAGGAATTCATAATTACTGTTCCATACATTCACTCATTCTAATAAATAATTATAATAATGAAACAATATGAGTTTGTCAATCAAACATGCGCACAGTAGAAAGACGAACAGTTGAAGGGGATAGAAATCATACATTTTAAATTTATTTAATAAAGAAACTTGAAAATTAAAATATCCTTGTTACACATTTTAAAAAATATAGTTGACGGCGAACTGTTTTTTTTTTCTTTTCCTTCTTTTTTTTTCTGCAGATGTAAAGCAGCATGCCACAAAGACTCGTTATACGCAATTACAGAAGAAATCAAAACCTCGCTAATATTCGTAAAGCGGATGTTGTAAAGGAGAGTGATCTGAGTGTTTAAAGCTTTCTCTTTAAATTGCATAGAGGAAAGCTTGATTCGGCTTTAACTTGAAGAAAGTGTTTCTTCACGTTATCAAATTCGGAGAAACTTACTTTGGGAGAGATTGTTATTTCACAGTTTTGACGATGTGTATATCTTTTCAGTTGCAACAGAATCTTCTACCCTCCCCTTACGACACGAACTGCACAGATTACAGAAGAATGTGGAACGAAAATAAAGGAAAGGGTCCTCTCAATACGGCTGTGAGTAGAGATGACGCCAAATCGCTTTAATTTTTTTTCCTGCTTACCACAAACAGTCATTAAATTCATCTTATTTTGCTGTATTAAGACAATTTATTTTTAAAATATACCATTAATGACACGATGTCAATTTTTAAATTTGTGAAGCACTTGTAAACGTTGCATGAGTTTTTTCAAATATGAAAAATTTTGTATAAAAATTCATTTCAAGGCATTAGTCTGAAGGAGTAATAAATCCAATAAGTAATAATAAATGAAATTCATTCATTTATTTTTCTCCCGCTGATTATTATGGATAACATTATCTATCGCACCCATTCATCTCATCAGAATCTAATAGGGTTGTGTACTTCTGCTCAAAGAACATGTAGGAAGAAAAAAATTCTATACAACAAGCATATTCTTCTTGATATCTCACACTATGAATAAATAAAAAATTCCTCCTGAATATATTTTCATTTTAAAAATATTTTATTTAAAGTTTTCAATTCAATGTCTTTCTAATAGTCACTTTTTTCTACACCAAAAAAATTCTATTAGGATATAATATTGCCACTGTAAATGACAGTTATTGAAGTGTTTTGCTTTATTATTATTACAGCCATTCCATGAGTGGTGTTGATAGATAATGTAATGAAATTATTTTCTTTCATTATTAGGAATGTATTGAACATTGTCAGTTAAATATTCTCCAAAAAGAGGGGAGATGCATACCCAGGTACTTAAGTCTGCCTCACACTTCTTTGCTGTGTGAAGAAGGTAAGAAATATTTATCCCCCCCAAAATACACTAGTTTCAAAAACTTCTATAGAAATAGTCCTTTGAGATAAACACATATTCTGTGTTGCTCTCCTTCATCTTCATTTTCAGAATACTTTCAAATAATGAAATCAAAAGGAGTCACACATTACTAATTAAGCGAGGGGAGAGCGAAATTATAGAATTCAAACACAAATGAGGAATGCAAAATCTAATTGCAAGAGAAAACAGACAGAAACACGGCAGGAAATCAAACTTGTTTTAATGTTTTTCTTTCATCTCCCTAACTAGTCATTCAGTAAATTTCGATAGCATATTTTTCTCATTCACTTAAATGTTTATTTCTGATTCTACTATAACTTTTGAGTGTTTTCTTCACCACATAGATATTAATAAATACTTTAAAATTGCTTCTTTTTTAATTTTATTTATATCAGGTACTATAAAATCAAAAGTAGCGGAATTCTCTGACTAATTTAGCGTAGTTTTAGAACATAAAATAACTAAACCTTGCTTTTTAATTTCTTGTCCTTTGTTGAAATTTGAATAATCAATTTAAAACTTGATTAATCCCTCACTTTATTTACAAAAGCTTCTGCAATCAAACATAGCTTTTAAATTGTTCTGAATTCAAGGCTTAAAAGAAGTGTTTTTTCTAATCTAAAAACACTATGATATTATTATTATGCAACATATTATGATAAACGAACATAAATCGTACCGATGCACATTACTCGTTACATTAACTAAACAGTAAACAAGTTGTTATTACTCGTACTAAGAGTCTTCTGTAAAATTGTGTTCAAACAACATATTCAATTACAAAATTATTAAACATTATTAAGAATTAACTTTTCACTCATTACTAAATGATCTCTTGTGTGAAAAACAACATTTAATGAGTTTATTTTTATAGTAACCGCCAATGAAATCGAAAATTTAAAAATGAAATCTTAAATGAAATTGCAATGGTAACCGTGCAAACTGATTTGGTTAATATTTTATTAAAAATATTTGGGAACGAGATCTGTGAAACTAAAAGCACGCGTTGAATAAACTAATACATTTTGGAGCTTTCAGATGAATAATTTAGTGACAACAATCTGTTTATCGTTATAATTTTCTTTTTTAACAATTATGGGAATTAATAAGCAAACCGAGCAGTAATAAGAGTCCCTTAATATAATATATTAACTATAGAATGAATGAAAAATCAATTTCTTTTCTTTTGGAAAATTCTCTAGGGTGGAGCAAATGATGCTACTAGGTTGGGTTAAACCATTCTCTAGATACGAAAAAATGAAATACTTTACGGATTAAATAAAATTTTTATCTTCACCTGGTTTTGTACTTCACAAACTTCAATTTATTATTTGTTTACTTACTATTTTTGTCTGCTGAGTCATTCCGTGTCCATAATGGGTATTGTTAGATTCTGAAATTTGGACATCCGTTTCAAGTAGCAATTTTAAACCTCGATCCTAACAATCATTTGTAAATTTTAATTAGTCCTTTCGAGAAAGATATTTTAAAAATGTTTTATTTTTCCTCCTGCTATTGTTATATTACACATTGTTATAAATAAAACTGTAGACGATTCTGTTTAAGACTTTATTTCCCATTCATTTAATGTTTAATCATTTTTCAGAAGTTTAGAGATTAACGTGAATGACGCGTGAGCCGGTACTACGTCATTGAAGAAGTATTTTTCCATAGAGCTAAATAATTTGCAATCAATTGAAAAAAAGCAAATCAATATTTATTCTATTAAAAAGCAAAATCAATAGAGAAAAGGTACTGATTCATTTAAAGGAACTGTAAATAAATCCCCCTACGATATTGACACTAATAATGCTTAAATAATTTTGGTAATTAAAAGTATGGATATTGTGATAATTGGTGTGATTTTAAATAGGTACTTCAGTATTGTTATAAGATTTTCCACGGTTCACCATGAGGGAGAACTTTCACTTTCTTGAGATGACCTCACACAACAGCCTCATGTCAAATCACACTGATTAAAATTTATCTTTATTTTCACGAGATGGACTTTTAAAATCTGTTACGCTAAATCTAATAACAAAAAGCCATAAGTTACGACAAAAAAATAAAAAAAAAGCAGCTTTTTTAAGCTTTATCAATATCGGTATAGTTTTCGTAGTGTTCAAACCTGGAATGTTAAAATCTGGAATTTTCTGACAACTCTTGATTCCGACTTATACTCAATTAAAATTACCAGCCAAAAGATTTTTGATTGCTTTTATCTTCTTTTTTTGTAATGTAATTTCATTAATACTATTAATTTAACTGGTAATTTGATTGTTATTCTAATTCTAAGATGCTTAGTATTTTAGTCTTGATTTGATGCTATTATTGTTATTTAAAAACAACCGCCTTTTCATCTACTTTACTTTAAAACTTTATAAGAAATTCTTGCAACAAATTATAAGATAAAATGTATATAAAATAAACATAATATCTGGTAAATTGACTGAGCATAAATACTATTATTAAAAGACTATCATGCTTACACTTAGTGGAATAATAAAAATGAAACGGAAATGCTGAAAAAATATTTACATATTTAACAATCATTTTTTGCCTGATAAGTGATGAAATCTATCTAAAATATTTATTTTCTTATTTATGTTCCTCTTTGAAAAAAGTTTAGTTTTTATTCCATTAAACACAGCATTAATTCCAAATCCATTATAATAAATCAGTTAGATCATTCAATATCAAATATCTATAAAAAGTTTGGTAGTGCTGTTACAAATATTCACTTAAAAGTTTAATTATTCTTTGTGCATTCCTGATAAAAGATTCTTTTTTAGAACCTCACTTAAATTTAGATAAGTAGACATGTTCATTCTAATTTTTAAAAACCGCCAATTTACAAGTGCAATTCGAATTCTGACACCGACATGAAATTGCATTGGAATTAAAATTAACTTTCTGTAATTAAAATCATTTTTTAAAAGAAAAGAAACTCAGCAATAAAATATTGTAATAAATTTACAGTCTGTCCTATTTTGACGATGTTCTTGCTGAAAACGGGGACTTAAAAATGAGATTTTTCTAATAATTGTAGCAAAGAAAGAGGATTTCATCGGTAAAATGAATACCCAAGATATTTTTTGGACAAAAAGCTTGTTTTTAATTAAATTTAGCTTTACAAAAAACTTCACTTGCCTGCCTAGAAAAAATATATAATTATCTTTCTCAAATCATCTATATTTCCCTCAAAAAAGGCGTACGGAGAAGAGAAGAGGACTACTTTATAATAATATAACAAAGCTTTTCATGATAAAAAAAAAAAATTGAATATTAATTTCTTCAAGGAACAAGTCTAATTTTACTAGACTATAATCAAAAATTGAGATAGAATTAATAGGGAATGTTTTATACACAGTAAAAGCTAGAACTTTGCATTTATTTCTACACTTTTACTTTCGTGCAGGGCTCGAAAAACCGCCCGTCCTCGGCGGTCAAAAATTCACCGCGGACAACAAATTTCTCGTATCCGACGTCCGCGCGGACGGCCATTTTCCCGTTAAAGTTCGTGATACATTTTCAATTTTTGTTATCTTACAAGAGTCTATCGCCTCACTTCTATAATGACCCTCTAATCTAGAAATACAGCAACATACTGCTGCGCTTGGTGGAATTGATGTTTTCTCTGTCTGGGAGTACTGCAGCGGTTGAAAGAAGCTTTTCAGTAAAGAACTTACAAAAAAAAACACATTACGTACTGGTCTTAACAAGAAGCTTTAAACGCAATTACGAACATCTACCTAAATGAAAAACCCCTTTCAGATTTCTGACACAAACCTCTGTAAATCATTAGATTGATTGTGGAACTGGCAAACGTTACATTAGATTCATTTAAAAAACGCAGTACCCTCGGATAAATTGACATTCCAGATAACTTGATCTTTGTCATTTAAATTATTTCATATAAGAAATAAATTATTTCATAAAATAAATACTAGGTTACTATTAGTAACCTAGTATTTCTTTTATAACTGTATAATGTTATCCTAGTATTTGTAATCCTAATAACTACTAATTCATTGTGCAGTTTATATGATAAATGCTTGTAATAAATAAGAGATAATTATATTTTAATTTACTTAGAAGTGACAGGTTAGTTTAAAAAGAGGACGGGTACATTGTTGGACAAGCCGTCCTCGGGGACGGTTAAAATTTCCGAGTTTTTTCGAGCCCTGTTTTCGTGATAAATTTAAAAATTCTTTGCGAAAGAAGTTTTTTTTATTAATCTCAGATATTTTATTTTAAATTGATTTTAAAGAAATTTGGTTAGATAATGTAAAATCTAACCGAACAAATGATTTTCTTTAGTTTTCTGAGAAAAATATTAATTTAAAAATATCATGAAAACGTAGTTTGAGGTATTTTTTTATATGCATTGTTTACGAAATTTTATTTCATATTTGAATATCAAAGGCAGAATTTGCATGAAATGTGTCATAAATTTTACAATCATTTTTTAATTCTCTAGATTATATATCAATTCTATATTTCAATTGCAATACATCAGCCATTAAAAACACAAAGTGTGCTTTATGATAGAGGTTACAATAGTGATTGCCAACTTTCGGAAATTTCTCTTACATTCATTTACCAAATATATATTGATTATGAATTGCTAAAACAAATTTCACTGATATGCTTACAAATAAATAATTATATGGAATGGCCATAGCAGCCCCATGTGACATTAAGCTTCAATTCATTCACTTCAGCGTCGCTCTCTTGTCGAACCAAAAGCGCTTTTTCCTGACTTAATTCCAGTGAACTCTTGATTTCTCCCAGTGTTTTTAAAAACATCAACGTAAAATATAGAAATTAATTAATTTATTTTTAATGTGATAAACCAACACTTTCCTTGTTCTAATTTCGAGTAGAAATTTTGAACTTTAATCTAATTGAAATAAAATTATTGAAACAGAAATTATTTGTTGACACCTGTAGGCATACAATATATGGACATGGATTGGCATTTAGTTCCTTTGTTCGTCAGATAAATTTCCCGACAACTCTTCTTCGACACGATTTTTTTTTAAAACTATTCTTTTAATATAGAACGGTAAAAGGCAAAGTACAGTTCTCTTTATGCAGTGCCAGCTGATTCACCCACATCGCAGGCTCAAATTTGGGGATTATCATCTAGCGTTATGGTAAATTTAGCTTATTTCCCATTAATTACCCCAATAATTGCGAAATATAACTTTTTTTTAGTTACGTAATAAACACATGATCCAAATTTGAGATTTCCATTTTGTAAAAGCATGTTATAATTGTTGGGTAATTACCAGCAACTAATAGTAATTGGGTAATTACCCTAATAAAACAAAATAACAAAAGTTTTAGTTTTTCTCATTATCCCTTACGTGGTTCAAATTTGAGACTTCTATATTGGTAAAAACACATAATTTACCATTACTGCCAATTAAATGAATTACCCCGATAATTACGAAATATCTAAATGAAGCTTTTTTAGTTTTCTTATTTATTGAACAACTTTCTATATTCATAAGAAGTGAATTATTGACGAGCTTTTAATTTATACCCGCTATATCTGAACATAAGTTTATATTTTATTTTTCCAGAAGTTCATATCCGACACCATTAAAATTTTCAGTTAGTCACGGGAAATTATTAATAGGGTAATGAAATAAATAAATGATTTTAAATGAGAAAGAATTAATTTTTTTAATTTACGATTCGTAACTACATTTAATATTCTAACATATAATGGGTGAAAAATTAAATAATAAAATATATTTTTTTAAAAAATTGAAATTGTGCACTATAATAAAAAGAGCTGTCTTTGTATAATAATCCTATGACTCTTTAAAAAATATTCAGAAAAACTATTGGCAAATAAGGGAGAATTCATTTGCGGATCTTTTCAATTAACTTTACAATTGAGCATAATAAATTATTTGTACGACTTTTCTATAATTCTATTAAATACAGGCTCAAAAAAGTGATAAATTTATTTTGACGTAAATAAGAAGTATAATTTAAATACTTGTGACACTATTCAATTGAGCAATATTCCTTTCATATACTAGTTGTTATAAATATTTTTCAAAATAATTTTCGTAAGATCAACAAATTTGTTTCCTCTTTCCACCTATAGCTTAAGTTGCCAACTCAGCCCTTATACTGCGTCGCTCACTTACTCCTGTAAAGGGAAATTCTTTCTTTATTTCTCTTTCATTTCAGGTAAAACAATTTCTCTAAACATCCTTGAATCTTGTTTGACGCAATGTGGAATTCCTTGTTTGTAAGTGAATCCTTTAATCACAAATTACACCAACTTTTTTCAAATAAATTCATATGCTGAATACGTCTCTGATGGATAAATGCAATATCAAATATAAAATTATATAATTAAAACAATTATTATAAAATAATTTTATCAAATTATTATAAATATAATTTAGACAACAAATATATATATACACTAGAGGGCTCTGCCCCCTGCTCGCTAACGCTCCCCAACCCCCGATAATTGCTACGCAATTACATTTTTGTCCGCTTCTCGAACAAACTTAAAAGTCGTTTTCCTGGAGATAAGCTGGCAATTTTTCATCCTCCAGCATCCCATATAGAGAGAATATGATAGGATTGTAAAATGTCAGAGGTGCTAATTATAAACATTATAAACTTATATAAAGCAATTTTAATACAAACAATATTACAAACTTATATAAAGTGAGGAACTAATATTATTTAACACATTACTATAGGGCATTAGCCGGAGATTAATCTCCGTATTCAAAGCACGCGTGGCAGAGCCTTACTCAAATCTTTGTTGATCTTATAGGATGCCGAACGCTCCCTATATGGTGCTTCAACTCCCCCCCCCCCCAGTAATTTAAATTTTTAAATTTTAAACTGAAACAATTAAAACCTGATGAAAAAAAACTTTAAAGTATGGCAAACAAATTAAAATATGTAATATTAATAAGTTGAAGCTAGTAATATTTCAAAAGCAAATACCATTGCAAGTGATTGCCCAATTAACTTCAATACTGTTAACTGACATAATATTTAGTTTCAATCAGACAAAAAGCACATTATTTAATAAAAACACATGTAACTGAAATTCGACAAATTAAATTTAGCAATTCAATTTTTTTGTCATACTGAATACTAATAAAAAAAACAAACAAATATAAAATGAAATAATTATTATGTTATCAATGATCAATAAACATTTTTGTCAGAATTGTTATAAAAAAATGGGTAAGACTATATTTGAGGGTGCCCCTTGATTCTCGCCAAGTTGTGATCACGGTTGATCGCCAAGTTGGGCGATGTGGAAACCCAATCGTGATTCTGATAGATTTAGATTTCAGCTTTATTTTTAAATATTCAGCAGTATATGTAATTTCAGAGGTCCGTTGGTTCTACGTTGGATACCGGCTGGTAAGGTCACTTTTGCTTATGGTTCATAAGATCGAAGGTATGTGGGCAATAATAAAAAGGGACTATAAAAAAAAAACAAAATCACCGCCAGTACGGTACCACGGACGCCATTTTCGATTCATATTTCCCTGAATTCATGTGGCGATGGAGGTACACAGATTCTATTCCTGATAAATGTAGACAGTATCTAACTGCTATTAGAGAATTTTGTGCACCTAAATCTGAGGATATTCAAGCTTAATGAAGAAGTTAGTTTTTTTTTTTTTACTTTTCTTTCTGTGCTTACTCCATTAATTTTTGTTTCGATTCAAAATTCATTTTATTGTGTTAATTAATTTTGCTTATATTGGGTTCATTACAAGTTTATAAAGTTTTGGCCGCCATTCCTATTACCACAGTGTTCCGCGCAAACAGGAATGGACAGGAAGGAACATATATATATATTATATATATATATATATATATATATATATATATATATATATATATATATATATATTTAATATATATGTATATATATATATATATTTAATATATATGTATATATATATATATATATATATATATATATATATATATATATATATATATATATATATATATATATATATATATATATATATATATATATATATATGTAATGGATAAAAATATCTTAATTTGAAAGAGTGGACGATTTCAGTTTGATTATCATGTTTTTCTATTTCAAAATTTACATTAGAAAGTTTCCTTAATATTGTGTAAGGGCCTGAATAAGGAGAAGTTTCTAGTGATAGGATATTTATATTCTTCCATTATTACCAAATCTCCTTCTTTAAAATCAGCATTTTTAAATTTTAAATCATATCTAAGTTTATTTTTCAAATGATGTTCCTTGGTTTTTTCAAAATCCATTGGGGTTTCCCCGCACAGGTTCGAATCCTGCCGACTTTCATGTAATGCCTTGTTCCTGTAATTATTTCTCTCCGTGTTTTTTGCAGTACTTTCGAGCCGAGTCTTTTCTTTTATCATAATATTGCAGTCCATAATATTTGCAGCCATAATTTAATATCCTTTTCTATAATAATTTTTCTATGCTTTTATTGAAGAAAAAAGTAAAAGAAATCTATTTACAAACTATATACATGGTGAGAGCTCCTGGACACAAATTTACTGTACCATTTCCAGAACACAAGTGCGCACTTTTTTACGTGTACTATAATATCCTGTACTATAATGTGACCTTTTATAAATAAAGATTACATTGCTATTCAATGAAAGACAATATATACGCGAAGGCCGGGATAGCCTGGTCGGTAGGGCGCTGGGCCCATGTCCAAGAGGTCGTGGGTTCGATCCTCGCCGGCCGAAAACTCCCCGTGTAGTAAATGGTGACTGATGCACGTTAAATTTGTCGAGTCTCAAAGTCCTCCATGTTCCCATAACAAATCAATACCTCTGGGGGTACTGATCCAGGAGTTTCCTTGTCTTCTGGATTGGTTCAAAATTACAAGGTTACGGAGTTGAACATTAGTAGTCGTAAACCCATGAAATTGGGTCGGCTGTTCAACGACGGTTCCAAAAAATATATATACGCGAAGAGTTTAGTTAATTATGTGAAAGAGATTATTTAAAGTTATCATCTATCAGAAAAACTTATCGGCAAATAAAATATAATTCTTTTTATGTTTAGTTTTAAAATCCATTTAATTCTATTAATATATATATATATATATATATATATATATATATATATATATATATATATATATATATATATATATATATATATATATATATATATATATACATATATATATATATATATATACATATATATATGTACATATATATATATATATATATATACATATATATATATATATATATATATATACATATATATATATATATATATATATATATATATATATATATATATATATATATATATATATATATATATATTATATATATTATATATATATATATATACTTCTGATATGGTATTTTTTCGAACCCACCTTCACACTTAAGCCGCATTATCATTATATATTTTGAGAGCTGATATAGCAAGGCTTGAGTGTGAAAAAGTTCAATTATTTCTACACAGTAGTTTTTGGTTGGCGCCCTTTTAAATATGGACAGCAATAAGCAGCATTTTCGTCATATTTTACTTTTATACTATAGAAAAGCTAAAAATGCTGTTCATGCCAGAAATAAATTAACCGATGTGTACGGAAAAGACGTGTTGACAGTACGCAAGTGCCAGAACTGGTTTGCAAAATTTTGATCCGCCAATTTTGATGTCGAAAATGCACCAGCTTCTGGAAGACCGGTTCAAGCTGATAAAGACACGATAAAGGCATTAGTTGGTGCAAATCGGAGAATAACAACAAGTGAGATCGGTGAGAAGTTCAATTGATCGAATTCAACTGTTTATGACCACTTGAAAGGCCTGGGTTTAACCTTGAAGCTCGATGTATGGGTTCCCCATGTTCTCACGGAGAGAAAATTGTGTCGTTGCGTTGACGTCTGTGATTCGCTTCTAAAAGGTCACGAAAATGATCGATTTTTGAAGCGCATCGTTACTGGGGACGAAAAAAGGGTTGTCGATAATGTCAAACGCAAGAGATCATGGAGCAAAAAAGATGAACCGGCTCAAAGCATTTCGAAAGCCAATATCCATTAAAAAAAGGTGATGCTGTCTGTTTGGTGGGATTTTAAAGGAATAGTTTTTTTTTTTTTTTTTTCTTTTTTTTTTTTTTTTTTTTTGCTTTTACCTGGTAACACAACAATTAATTTGGAAGTCTACTGTCGTCTGCTGGATAAATTGAATGATGCACTTCAACAGAAATGGCCAGAATTAATCAACAGAAATGGCCAGAATTAATCATCAGAAAAGGTATAGTGTTCTACCCAGATAATGCGAAACCTCATACAAGTTTGGTCACTCGCCAAAAGCATTTACGGTTAGAATGGGATGCACTGCCACACCCACCATTTTCTGCAGATCTGGCACCTTCGAATTATTATTTGTTCCGGTCACTGCAAAATTTTTCGGAATGTAAAACCTTTACTTCTAATGAAGAGGTCAAAAATCACCTGGATCAATTTTTTGCAGGCAAAGACCAATAATATTTTGACCGTGGAATCATGCTACTACCAAAAGATGAAAAAAGGTGTTGGACCAGAATGGCCAATATATAATTTAGCAAAATATTTATTCGTTATACGAAAATTGTCTTTCATTTTCCCAAAGAAAACGAAATTACTTTCCGAAAGCTACCGAATCCGACCGAAAGCTATGAAATTTTCCATAGAGATAGTTAGAAGCCCAGGAAAAGGTTACTGTCGACATTAGAACATTCTATAACTTACCATTCGAGTGAGGGGGGGGGCGAAAAACGAAATCAAATTTTCTGATTGGTTATGCGTTAGTCATTGTTTTCAATTTAATTATTGAGGAGATAATTTTTCCAATATTTTAACTGTAACATCAGTGATATTTGCCAGCTTAATGCTCTATGTGATAAAAAGAAAGTTTATTTCACGTTCTTTAATATTCGATTTGTTTTTATTCGCTATGTCAGATAAATAAATTCAATGAGAAAATGTTAATGTGATAGTATTCGTGAACTGCGTCACCAAATTAATATTTTTGAAATTATTTTATATAACGTATTTATTTTGTTTACAGTAATACTTTTAAAATGGGTTTCTATAAAAGGAAAAAATTTTAAATCAACGGTAATTGAAGTGAAAAAATAATTGGCTTTGTATTCAAAAGCAAAATGAATGGAAAAGTGGTACTAATTCGCTTAGGAGAAACATAAAGAATTGCCATATTGTTATTGATGTCAATTATTCTTAAATAGTTGTGCATAAAAAAGTTGTGCTTAAATAGTTGTGCATTCTTAAATAGTAGTAAATAAAAGTTATTACAGCTATGTACCAAAAGGCAAAATTAATGGTGAAAAGGTACTTATTCGCTTAGAAGAACAGTAAAAAAATAACATACTACTACCAACGACAATGATACTTAATTAATGTTGATAAAAGTATTACTTTGAGTATAAAAAAAATAGATATCAGCTAAAAAGTAAAGTTAATTAAGAAAATTTACCTATTTGTTTAGGGAAATCGTGGAAAATCGCCATTCGCAGATGATTTATTAATCTTAATTAATTTTGGTAATATACTAGTGGTATTATGGTAATAAGTGCAGTTTTAATATGAATTCTACAATAGGTTTTCCGTAGTTTCGAAAAATATTTTTTCCCAGTTGTAGTAAAAGTAGTGTGTTAATATTTTAATTAATTAGAAAAAAAATTTATACCGCAGCTTATAAATATTTTTAATTAAAAATTAACGGTCAAATAGTGAAATGGTCATGCTTTAATTTTCTTATCAGGGTCTTATAAGAAATCTATTTATTTTTCAAATTTCCTCTTTAGTTTGCTGCCACTGATAAATGATAAATGTAACAAGTACCAAATATACTAGTATAGGTATAAGGTGCTTAGTATTGGTGCAGTTTTAATACCAATACTGTGGAAATAAGTGTCTTACGGTCCCTTGAACGCGATATGTACCAGAGAATATTACTTGATAGTGGTAAATTTTGACTATCTTTTGGCGAGCAACATCATCATGATGCCAAAGATAGCTAATATCTATCTATTTTGATGGGATGATCTACTAAAAACGTGTTTTGCTTAATAATGTAAATATTTGAAAAAAATATAATCGTCAATAGTTTAATTCAAAACAATGACTAATTCTAAACCAAAGCAAAGAAAAAAATTCATTATCAAGCATTTACGCAGAATTACTGTAAAAAAGGCGGACTTAACAGGGAGCTGCAAAGCAGTGAGTTTTTAATAGGGGAAATCGCTGATTTCAGAACTCTATTAATGCTCATTTAAAATGTAAATTTTTAAAGTAACGTATCTATATATATATATTTCTCTTATGCGGCGACAAAAAAAAAACCTCATTACACCTCCCCATTGGTAACGTTAGAAAATCGACCAATGATTGCATCTAAAAATGTCACAAGCCAAATCTAGCTGAGGTGGCTCAACATATAGCGCTTTTAAAAACGGAAACAATAACAAGAGTGAGCATTATCAGGTTGTTCAATTCAGCTGCGGCAATCTCATACTATTAAGCTAGGCAGTAGTGAGTAGTAGATCTCTATTTTAGTATTCTGTCGAAAGCGCTTTTTTTCACGAATTTATATATTACGAATTTATATATATAATTCTCTTACGTGGCTCCCAAATTTTGGCTGAAGTACTTTGTACAACTAAATAAGATTCTTTTCACAACACTTAAATATTTACTTCATTTTCTTCATTTATAGAGAAAACAGTCGGCAAAGAATTCTGTTAGGTTAAAAAACATTTCGCTAAAAAAAGAACGAATTCTAAAAGAAATAAAAATAAACAACTTAAAAATTAAAAATGCTGTTGCCAGCCATGGAAGTTTTTGAAAGTTAACTTAGCAACATAAATCAAAATGACATAGAAGCGCAACTAGATCAAAATTATGATACCTGAGCGCTTGACGTAACAAATCCTTCAATTCTATAAGTGTTGTATCGCCAAATGCCCAAATTAACAATTGCAATTTCAAATTAATATTGAAATGTAATGGTTTAGAATTTTCTACAGTGAAAAGTTTTCGGAACTTCAGTATTCCAAAAAGTATACAAAAGCTAGACCTTAAGAACGTATCCAATGAGCGAGCAAAGCGAGCATTGGATTGCGAAGCAATCTGAAATGAACTGCGAAAGCAGTTCCTGGGGTTGGCGAGCGCCAGCGAGCGGGGGGCGAAGCCTCCTAGTTTATTATAACTCCTTTATTTAGCTCTATAGATATTTTTATTTCAGAACAAACAATTTATCTGTTTTGTGCCTTTCTTAGAGTTTTGAAATATTGATAATTTGGCGTTGTCAATTGTAAAATAAATAAAATAAACACATTGTCGAACTTAAAATGCACATTGCAAAATCTTATTGCTGTTATCTATGCTAATTCTAAGCTAAGAAAGCTATGGAATATTTTTTTTTTTTAACTTTCCACAGATTTTGTCAAATTGTATTTCGCATGTTAACTTAATTGAATTTTATTTCATTTCTCATTTCTTTTTTTAGGGATGGATACTATCAACATGAGTTGGAAGCTGTACCTTTTAAAGTAAATAACTTTTTTAAAATTAATATTTCAGCAAAGATTTAAAAAAAAAGTCAACTCATTCAAAAAACGCAATTTATATGTACCTAACTCACGCTGAAGAGTGTTTGAAATATCTTCGACTATCTCTTCTTTCATATTTATATATAGAAAAAATTTTTATAGCATTTTCTTTTTTCTTTAACATGTTTTTTGAGTTTTTCGGGGAAAAAATGGCTATTCATTCTCGCGATTTTTTAATTTTGTGACTATCTTTACTCTTTAATTGCTTGATTAGCTTAAAATATCATTAAATGTGAAAAGAATTCTATATGTTTCGAGTTCTCATTTTCAAAACTTATCAAACGTGAAAACAGTATAACAAAACAGATGCTTGATCACAGTAGTCGAGAGAGGCAAGTCAGAACTGGTTACATTTCCAATCACTATGGAGGTACGTGGTTGAAGTCATTAACTTAAAAAATGAGCATTCATATGAATGAAAAAAAGTAGCTTTGGTGTGATATTTAGTTTCGTAATTGTATCTCTAACATTCTGATATTTTTGTTGAAATTGCTTGAAAATAAAGAATTTTTGATTTTCAATACTTAAAAAATATTTATTTGTATTGTAACTTCCATGATGCTGTGTCAAAATAGCAGAAAGCAATAGTGTTGTTGCTCTGATGTATGAAACCGTTGACCTGAATGAAATCAAAGACCAAAAGATGTCTTCCCAGAGACAAGACAGTTCAGGATAGGATCGACGGATGTATATGGCATTTAGGGAAGAAAGTTCCTTCAGAAAATAGTAAACCTTTTAGATGGCCGGTAGTTAGGCGGGAGAGGGTTGTATCCTTTCAAAGGGAAGAGTCGTGGGAAACTCCAGGCTTACTTCCTTTGTACCTATCAAATAGTCCCTGGACCTATGGTGGGGGGGGGTAATCAGCCAGTCCTTGAGAAGCTTCTTCAGAGAGCGAAGTTCAAGATAGGTGAGATCAGAAGAGGTAGGGTGCGGGTGGCTGCAACCCTCTTTTGCCAGGCGGTCCGTTAAGTCGTTGCCATAGAGACCGACGTGAGAAGGAATCCACTGCAGGTAAATATTATGCTGATGGGATGAGAGTTCTAATTTGTTTAGGATGGAAATACAGGCTTTGTCGGCAATGTGGGTCCAGTTGTTGAGATTCAGTGAGTTACCAGTAGCCTTCAAGACAAAGGTCATTGTGCATAACAAATTCCAGTTTATGGCAAGAAGTTCACATCTAAAAACAGAGCAAAAGTCTAGTTTACGTTGGCAAAGAGAAAATTTATCCTCAGGAATCTCAATGCAAAAAACATAGCTAATCTGCGAATCAGTGTAACACAGATTTAACGAATGATTTAACGAATTAATAAATCAATGAATGAGAGGGTATGTAACGAATGAAACAGCGCAATCAGAAAGTTAAAGAATTATTCGTTTATTATTTTCCTGACTCGTTAGTGCTCTCATTTAGTGAATAATTGATTCACTCACTCATTGATTAACTGCTTCATTTATTCGTTCAATTATTGATTTGTTGAGCTAAAAAGTCATTAATTCTTAATTTCCTAGACCTGTTGATTCACGTGTTCATAATTTTGATAGCATGCTGATTCACTCATTTATTGTTTCACTGTTATCTTGTTTCACTGTTATCTTGTTTCACTCATTTATTAATTCACTGATTCACGTATTTTCTTAAATAAGAATTCATTTCATTATTCATTGATTCCTTTATTAATTGATTTAACATGCCTCAACTCACTAATAGTTTTGCATGTGTTGATTCGCACATTTATTGATTTGCTGATTGATATATTCGGTTATTTATTAAGAGATTGAATCATCGATTCATTCATTGTTCACTTTTGTGTAATTAGGTTATTTATTTTTATATGTGCAGTAAGAACAAAAAGTAGCTATAAATAGCCAAATAAGACTCACCCAAACTCCATAGTGAGGCGAGAACGATATTAAGGATGCGCAAAGACATTAATGACAGGTTGGAAAATTATGGGGAATTAAAACCAAACAAATCCAGTTTATGTATCAAATGGAAGGCGTTTCTAAATATTACTTAACCCTAAAGAAATTATTACGCTACTTTTATAATGTTTATTCTATTTTTTTTAATTGTTTATCTATTCGCTTTTTCCTAATCTAACAATAATTTGTGATCTCTGATGGGTTGATTGCAGTTTAAAAAAGATTCTTATGAATATGATTTGTCCTGTATAGTACTTGATTTCTACACGAGTTTCTTACTTATGAAATTGTGCATGTCTCCATCTTTTTCCCTGAATTTGTTTCTTCTTTTTTTCAGATGGGAGCACTGCAAATATCGCGTCCAAATTCAAAATTATTTGATAAATACTGGACGCTGTAAGTCTTACAATTTGTTCTGAGGCCTAAACAAATAATAGTTTAAACAGAAATGCTACTGATTAGTAATGACATTAGAGCATTGCTTTCATATTGACATTAGATCATTGTATAAAAGTGTGCATCTAACTATGCTTTTAAATTTGGTGCTATGCTTTTAATATTCAACAGAATTTTTTTTACAAAATTTTTTATTACATTAATGGGAGAGTAACAGTGTCAACAAATGATCCATTGTCATATTAATTAAAAAAAATCTTTTATTTGTTTCATTTCTCTAAAATTAGTCTTTTTGAAAATTGAGATATCTCGTTATGTAAAACAATAATAGTTCATATGAAAGAAAAATTCGTACAAGTTTGGTAATATTTGTGTTCCGAACTGATATACCTGTTACGTTCTGTGCAATTAGAAAAATGTTTTATCACTCTCCTTTAATACTCTATTTATGATCTTAAACAATACCAAAATATTTTTCTTTATTTTTTGAAACAAAATTCAATGTTATGTCCTCTACAGGTCCTTATCTATGGTGTGACTCTCTAACAAATTTATAACAAAAAATTAAATTGATTTTCTATCCAATTTTCTCTGACAACTCATAAGTATCTTTATAGAATATTAATAACAAGAAGATTAAAGTAAAATTATCATTTTATTTCAAACATGAAATTCTATTCTGTCCCTCTATCATCCACATAGCAGAAAAGTACAATTTTTTTTTAAAGAAATTGAAATTTTTGAAAGTAACAACATTCTTTGAACACATGCTTAGCAACTTATTGTTTTCAATGCTGTTGAAGAAAGATGCGCTGGTTTATTTAACCCCTGTCACTAACGTGGCTTTAAAAAAAGAAGGTAAAATATGAATAGAATTTAATTTTAATTATGTATTAGGAACAACATATACAAATGCAAATTTTTAACAGTAAATAATTTTATCTTAAGATATTGCTTGTTGACCACATGTCCATATAAAACGTATGTTGCTATTGATGATATATTGATTAGAATAGTTGTGCTTTTGTTTTTAATATTATAAACATATATCCAGATATGAGGATGGGTACAGTAAGAATGTTCATTGATGCTTAAAAAGTTACATTTTATCTGTGAATGAAACATTTCTGTTCCTGAAACATTTTTTTTTCAATGTATAAAAGAGCAACAAAAAAAATAGAGGTTTTGTAATAAGTGCCAATTAAGTGAGATAATTTGTAGCAGGATTAAAAAAAAAACTGTTGCATAGAAGAATATTAGCAATTATGGGAATGCTCCGTTTTCGGGAGGAAAATTTGACATACAATTTCGCTGAACCATTAATGATAGGAGAAGAAAAATGATTACTTCTCACAATAAATAAATAATTCAAGGCTAGTTTTCAGATTTTTTTTTCATTGAATAATTTTTATTGAATCATGAATGGAATTATTTTCAAAAATTACAAGTATGACTGTATTAAATTGGTTCTATTCCATTTCGGGGATATAATGTTCACCTCGCAATCCATCGCACTAATTCATTTAAGATCAACCATTTGAGCTATTGACATTGAAACTTAGTACATGGAAATCTAGACATTTAAAATCATTTAAAGCTTTTATAATGATTTCTAGTTTGTTTATTTGGGGGAAATTTTTTTTTTCTTACATACGGTTTGTATTCACGGCAGTCGTCACTTAATGCTTTAAAATTTTCTCTGACCTCACACTACAATCTAAAGAATTATAAGATTAAAATTGTTGTAAAATAAAACACTTTTTTTTACACTTATTTAAACGACAGCAAGTATTTTAAAGACAGTTCTTTAATCAAAAAGGAGCACTCCACTCCAGTTAAAAAATTGACGCGCTTTAAAAACGGCTGCTATAAATTTAAATCATCAATTAATTAATCAAAGGTAATTTATTAAACTAGTGGGATCCACCCCATGTTTGCTGATGCTCTCCATTCCCTGGTGATTGCTGTCCAATCGGGTATAATTTGCTTTGAAAACCATTATAGCTTTGCTTGCAATTTGAAATGCGTTCTAACGTAAAATATTAAGAATTTAAGTCAATTATTAAAATATTTAAAACTAATTCCTCCTAAAAATGTACAGATTTTTAATCAATAATAGGTTTTTGAAATAATGAATTTTAAATTGAATTAAATAACATGCAATAGTTAAACTTGCAGAAACAAAACAATAGTTATGATTATAGTTAACTCCGACACATTATTTCAATGTTACGTCTTCCATAAATGTCGTCAAAGTTTTCCTCTATTTCTAGAGAAAGATTTTTTTTATTATACATAAAATGCATAACAGCATGATGAATACTCATTTTTCAAAAATAAAAATAGCAATTAAATAATTATTATTATTGAATTTGGATAATTATAGCTCAAACATAATGTAAAGCTCTTTGATTTTTTTTATGAACTACCTTCCAATTCTTACCAATTCAATTCCAATGGCTCGTCCCAGTTGTTTTAGCATTTCGCTGTTCGCTCGGAAAAGAATTTTCATTAAGAAATTTTTGTACGTATAGGCTTTGCTCCCATGCTTAGAATTTTAATTCTTTGTTGACAATGTTAAAAGGAAACGAAGACTTTCTTTTTTGCCGTGTAAAGGAAATAATATATAAAAGTCAACATCGAAGGTATCTTCTAAATATGCCAACTTCTGAGAAAAATTTTAACTGAGGTAAATATTTATTGACTGATTATTTTGATAAATCTATTAATGCAAAAAACACCGGTAAGAAGAATAAATAAGGACAAGTGAATTACGGAGAAAAAATTAACTTAGGCAAGGCAAAAAATGAACTTTTGGTACCACGCTTTTTTTTGCTCAAAATCATTTGAATAACATTTATATAACTAATGATATTTCTGAGAATTACAATTATAATTACAATAAATTTTGACAACCATGAATTTTCATTGTCAAAATGAATAATTTAAAGCTATGTCAAATCAATTAAAGTGCAAATTCAGGGGAAACTTAAAGCAGGGCTAAAAAGCGGTATTAATAGTAATAAATTGCTTTGATCGAAAAAATGTTTACAAAATAATAATATTGAAAGTAATTATTTACATAAATTGAATATTGTTTTGAGAGATCAATGAAACAATAGCAATTTTTTTTCTTCTTCAGAACAGTGTTTTGGGTCTTTAATGCATTAATAATAATGAAACATGATATATTTTACGGCAAACAAGTTCTTTCAATAGACAAATGCAAAGATAAAAGCATTTTACTTACCATGAGAAAAAAGTATTTTATAATGGTTATGACAACATACCAAGTACTAAAATTGAGTTATTAAGACTCCTAATTTTACATAATATGTTCCTTTTTTTCTCGTGATTTTGAAGTAATAGCCAGAGAAAATTTAACTTCTTGCTCGTTTTTTATTTTTTTCTTTAGGAAAAAAAAAACATTATCTTTTTTGTAAATCTTTTTACTTAAGATTTAATGAAAGTTTCTTTGGTTTGAATTCAACAAAAATTCCTTCGGTGGTTATTTTGCAAATGAAAATGAATTTCTTGAGATTTAATAAATGTCTAATAACAATCAAACAACTATGTGTAAAAGAAAATCTTAAATTTGAACTGTAACAGTTCGTTACTCTTGAAGAAATTCAAATAGGCAATTGTTTTAAATTTTCTCAGTTCATGAGCATTCTCTTTAAACGTTTTTTAAAGTGGTGTTGATAATTTGTTGTTTGTTCACCAAATAATGTTTTATAGTTAATGTATACTATAATTAGTTACAACTTTTTTTCATTATATTTTCATATTATTCTAGAACATTAATTAGAATGGTTTAATAAAAATAAACTATACCAATTAATCTTACTTATTATTATTTTTTTATGTTTTTTACACGTAATATGTATAATTTTCCCTTACATGTTTGATTTGGATGTCAAAAATATATTGAATATACTAGCAATATTTTGTTTAATTTTTAAAAAAACAAAAATTTGTTTAGCTTACTAATACTAAAAGTGAAAAATAACAAATCTGGAGTATAATAACTGACAGAGCATAATAGCTCTTTAATGTTGACTATTTTTTTAACATAAAAAGTATTAAATTGTGAAATAGCAAGTAAATAAAAAATTTTTTGTAAAATATTATGTCTATCATTACGTGTAATTTAATAATTATTTTTATGACCAAAATACTTTCTAATTGAATTCATTAAAAAATGAAATATTAAGGCATAAGTTCGCTCTTCCAGTAATTGAAATGCTTAAAAAAATCCTACGGCAAATTCGAAAGACTATTATTATTAATACAAGTTATTTTTATTAATCTATGATTTTATGTATCAGAATTAAACTTTTATTCTTCTCTTTCAATTTTCAGGTTCGGATCGGTTGAAATCAAGATATCTTTTAAAAAACTTCGCTTCACTAGCATTACTTATACTCCCAAAATGATGGTACGCAATATTTTCTGATTTCCCATTATTGATTTGACATTTTAACCATCGCAATATAGCAAAAAAATTATAAAAAACAGAATATAATGAAACAGATATTTAAAGCAACAGAATAAAACATATTCGAAAGATACAGTTAAAATAAACAAAACGATAATCGAAAAATGCAAAAGAACCTCCTCCTCAGGACGTCTCTTCTTTTCCATGGGACCGAAATGTTAATACCCTACATTTAGTTATGAATCGACTGCTTAAATCAAATCAGAATCAATAGTTATATATATATATATATACTTAACGTCGCGTCAATGGTATTTTTTATGCTTCTCCTCAACGAATTAAATCCATTTCTCCATTCATTTTGTTTTTCATTACAAAACTTTTTTCCTAATTAATATTGATTTTTGCAATTAACCAACTTTTTTAATTAAAGCTATAAGCTAGCGGACATTAATGATGTTATCTTTAAAATATTTGACGAAGAGACTTTATCATCGTCTATAGCAGGGGTTTCCAACTGGCGGCCTACGTTACGCATCTGACCCGAGAAGCCTTTTTTTGTGGCCCGCGAACTAAAATATATTAGTTGTCGTGTTTTTGCGGACAATTTTCGTAAAAAATCTATATGAGTTTAAAATACTTTTCTTTCGTTTAAGAAAACCTAATTTCTTCGTTTCTGTGAAATTTAACAAACCAACGATGCAAAAAATTTTCTCTCTCAGGTTTTGCACCCAAGAAAATATTTATTAAAATACAAAAATAATCGTGTATGTTATGCTTTTTTATTTCGTTATTTTTATTTTTGAATATAATTCAGCATGAGAGTGTCAGAAATTTTCTCGAAGAAATTCTCCCATTTAACTTTTTGAAACTACTCATTTTTGACGAAATTATTAACATTTGTAAATTTTAAAACGCATAAAAGAGGGAATGAATATCATGTTTTATTTAAATTCCTCTGGTCTATAGCTTCCGCTAAGTCAATGAGAAAATTTCACATTTTAAGAGTTTCTGGATTTAAAATATAGTTAAAAACTTAATAATTAAAAACTGGATATCGTATTTATAGAGCCTACAATTCACTCGCAATCCGGTATACAGACACGCAAGCCCAAATCCTTTATTATAGATAATTATTTACTATCTTAAAAATTAATCAATAAAAACTAAAACGTTGCAAAATAATATAAGTTCTTTCTTTAAACACAAAAGGTGTTTTCTTAAAATGCATTCATATTGCTAAACTAAAAAGTATTAAAATACCAATACAAATGTGTATAGAGTGCCAAAAAAATGAGATGAAATTATTTGGAAAAGATAATCTAAAGAAGTCAAAACGATAATTAAAAAGATAATACAAAAATTGTGAAGAGAGAGAGAGAATATAGCATATTTTGGGCGTATTCAAAGTAAATGATATGAATGTAGGTTGTCATGAAAGAAACAGGCTTTTCTGATGGGGGAGACAGAAAAAGTGTGAAACGGAATTCCTTACTTATAGTTGGTTCTTTTATGAGACGCTAATAGTAATTGGAAAACCTTATCAATCATTTTTGAAAATAATTACTTCGAGTTAGAATTGTAATTCGGGAATGGAAAGAGTTATTTAATTCATCTGTTTTGAATGAGCCCTCATTCTTACAATCTGCGCATCAATTAAAGCACTTTAAATGATACATTCAAAAAAGATAGCCTCGATTCCACCTCTTTTTTTAGCTGTCTGATTTCTACAGCAACGTCGGTGGATATCTGGGTATCTGGATAGGAGTCTCACTCATCTCCATTATGGACCTCCTACGTAGGATCATCTCCCTCCTCCTCCTCCTCTGTGTCGAGAAGAGGAAGAAGAAAATATTCTTTCGAGTGCCGAGAAGAATGTCTAATTTTTGAAGTATTTATTATTAAAAACTGTTAATTTGTCTTAAAATCCAGAAAAAAATATGTAAGTAATCATTTTTATATGAAAACATTATTCCGAGATTAAATCAGTGTTTTGAAAGTTTTGTTATTAATCAAAATTACATTATGCAGAAATGGCGATATTTGTTAAGTTAATATTCCGCAGACAACATGATTCCGACATATACATTTTTCTCAACAAAGGTAGGCAACATGATTCTTTTCCAATCGAACCTTTGTAAAATGCCGAAGGAGTTGGAAATGGAAACGCCTCATTCTATGCAAATTCGCAGCACAAAATAAATTTGTAAATAAGTAATTATCACCACACATTGTGAAAAACATAGCTCGATTCGCATAAGGGTACCTGCTGAGTGGAGAATAAAATAAAGAATCTTAACAATAACCAAGTGATTGCGCAGTCCGGGAATTCACAGCTTCTACCTGAACTGTAGAGTAGTAGATGGAGGCAAGTGTTCAACTTCGGCAACTTAAAAGTTCAGTCCCTTAGGGGAAAAAATAAGGGTTTTTTGAATATTGAGTTAATTTTTTAAATGATATCGTACTTCAAAATTTAATTTTTCACATTTGAACATTTTTTACCCATGTCTGATAGCATTGTTGGAAAAGTGCATACATTTATTTCACTTAGCTGAAAAGTCCATTAAAAAGATGAAATTATATCAGTAATTGTGATAGTATCTGTGAAGGAATAGTTGGGTGGTCTAAACTAGCTGAATTACCAATAGTGTTGTTGAAATAGTGTAGTTAGTGTAATTGAAAAATCGAAAAGACAATTAAAAAACCTTACTCATTTATTTAGGTGCATTTAAAATACATCCCACTTCAACCACTTCTAATAAAAGCCGTTTAGTTCTAAAAATAAATAAAAATAAAATTCACACGTGACGTTTTTGATATTATTTTTCTTCCTTTTGTCAGCCTCACTAAATTTTATTTTTAAAAATCCTGACAAGTTCCAGAATATTTTTCTTCTTGTCACTTTATAGTTTGTGCTATCTTATCTTTTAAACTATCTGTTCATAACATTGAAATATTTTGAACAAATAATATTTATTTTTTCAACTATTATAATTAAACATGAAATTGTTAATTTTATATAAAACACTCTAATCGTAAATAAAAATAGAACTGAGTGAAAGTGTTAGTAGAGAGTAGGAAATCACGCTTTTGATGTGTGGTCACAATTTCTTGAATGATGTTTCTTTATTGTAAATAAATATTTCTTTTCTTTATACATAAAATATTATTAATCAGCTATGAAATTAGATTAATTGTATCTATCGAAAGGGTTACAATATATCATATAAAATTAATATTTATTTACTAATATTTCCAGAATTCGGTGGAAATTTTTATCCAGTCGGAGTTTCAAACATTTCCCCTACAGCAGCTAACTTTAATGACCGTGTCCCCTCGTGAACCAGGTGACATTTTCAGTATCGTACTGCCTTACTTAAAAATAAATAAATATTTCAATGAAAAGGGCAAGCAGAAAGAAAAACATTGCTTTCCGGTTCCATATTTCGACGAAATGTGTAGCTAATTTGAAAACTAGTTGTGAATGAATTGGTTGATTACCTAAGAAGACGCAGTCCGTTTTTCTTTAATTAATTTTTCAAATTATCAGTCCTTTTTTATCAAGTTTCGAATCCATCAAAGTTTTATTTAAGTTTAATTCGATTAAAAATAATTCTTGAACGAGTTCAATATCATTTACGATTCAAATCAATTCGACTATGTACTCGATTTTAATCACTAACAAATCAGTGTAGTTTTTAAAATGGATCAACAAAAATTCTTTTAAGCACCTCATTTATCACCATAAATTTAAATACTCCGTAAAATCATTTTCTCTGAGATTACAGTATTTATTTTTGTCATTCACACGCAATTCAATTTGTGAATGGAAATCCTCATTCTACTCCATTCACGCTTAACAACGGCTCTGAAATTAAAGAAAAGTGCGATTGTCCTATTTTAAATGTATACTTGTAATGAAGACATCATGTGAAAACCAAATTAAAGCATCAGGCCATTAGTATCATTTTAAATTGATTTGTAAAAGGTTTTTGACACCAAAATTATTTTAATTTTGACATTGTTTATGAAAACGTTATTACGATTTAGCTAAATAATTGATTAAAAAAAATAATTTTTAAAAAAAACTTTATTTCTCAAAAAAAAAATCCACATGTCCTCCAATACAGTTTTTTTTTTAATTATCATTTTAACAATCGCCAAAGAAACAATAAGTCAAAGTTAACTATCACGTGATTGTGATGACACATGATGTTAAATTATAGGTCTCCTTACTGGTAGCTGAATCAATTAAGAATATTTGCCAGAACAAATGATGAATATTTGTCTATTCTTAGTATCTTACTTTTAGTTTTTCAAAAATCTATTTTTGCAAACTTGCTAAAATATGAATGCTTTTTTATTTGAAATTTATATATTCTATTTTTCTTATAGAACAAAGCTTTAATTTTTAATAATATCTAGAAAAAAAATTCAGAAAAGGTTATAGAACAATTTTTAAATTAGACAAACACTTCGATTTATTCAACTTCCCGTCCCTTCTTACATTTCATCTTCAGATGCCTTTTTAATAAGGATTTCTGTTATCATTCACACTAAATTCGGAATACATCAACAAGTTAGTATTACTTAAGTCATTTAAAGCCAACCGTTCGTTTTTATATTATTATGCTTTTGATACGTATTTCTATAAAACTAAAATCAACGGTATTTGAAATAAATAAAGTTATGAATTGAAAAGCAAAATTTTATTTTATGAGGTGGCACTATATCTGTGTGAACACCCTTTTCGTTTCATGGTCTCCTACAAATGAGTTAGCGATTCTGCAAAGCTCTTAAACGTATATAAGACAGATATTATTGAAAGATCGCAAAAAAGTGTTTACTAATCTTCGTTACAAAAGGAAACCATAATTAATTTTATTATAATTCACTTGCAACAGAAAGTTACATTTATGTCTCCACAATTTATTTGACTGTTGAGATTTTGCTTTCAAAAATAATTTCTTACGATACTTTAAATGACAAAAAATATTTCATATTTTAATTGAGCATTTGGAGCGTTGCTGTTAAGGATTTGACACTTTCATAAAGTCACGCAACGTATTATTAAATTAAACAGAAAATGCAATAAGTTTATGTGAAACTTATAAGCTGGAAAGCATCTGAGTGTCAACAGAAACCCTTTGATTTAGTTGTGTGAACCCCAGTTAATTAATCAAAATTAGCATCATTTGAGCGAGTGACATCAGTTTGTTAATTTATTTGGGTAGATAAATTGTTGCCTTTACAGTGAAATATTATTGTAAAGGTTATAAGATTAAGAAAATAAATTGAAAGACGAGAATTTATAAATATGAAATAAACTTTACTTTATATGTTTTAACTTCTGTGATCATAAAAATGAATTAATTCATCACAACAAGAAATCTAAAAAAAGGGATGAATCCATGAGTGGGGACACAAAGAACAAAAAATAAAATTCCATTGAAAAACGAATTGTAAAAGCGGATTCTTTGCGTTTTTCTTTCTGACGAGGAATTCTATTGTTATTCTTAAAAGTTTGAAGGAACGTACGAAATCGTTTCGTTTTGTATCTCTTTCACATTTAAATTTCTATTGATCTTTTTCCGTGTAAATCTGCGTGAACTTAATTACTGAAACCCTATTTCGATGAAGTCTGTGCACCTTAAATAGTTTTGTTTAGCTTTCGTATAACATTTTAAGACTGAACGGAGAAATTCAATTTATCCAGCGTATTTCTTATAGTGACCTAAAGAAACGAACAATAATAAAAACATTCAAAAAATGCAAATTATATGTATATGACAAAAGATTTATATTAAAAATAGAAATCATAAACTTAGAGAATAAAAAGAAGAATGAAAGCAGCGATAAAAGTAAAAATTAATCTATATTAAATTAAATTTTAAAACTATTTCAATGGATAGTATCAATAATTGATAACTTAAAATGATAGATATTTAAAGTATTCGATACTAGAAGAGCAGAACTACACTGGTGTTCAAAATTAAAAGAATTTTTATGTTGGGACGATTATCTTCAGAACTAAATGATAGATTTTCATAAAATTTGGTTTGAACATAAGTTAATATATAACAAAAATAATAACCATTTAACAGATACCCAACACATACATGATCGTACGTTACACTCAGAGTCTGCTGGTATCAAAGAGTAGTTACAGATTTGAATAAAAAATGGTTTGATAAAGGCCCCCTTGTCACATATACATATCTCATACCATGATTTCATACTGCAAATAACACAGTTTATGAGTTTCGGAGACAATTTGTTCCACTCGTTCAGTAACGCTGTTTTCAGAATCTAGCTAGTTCTCGAAGGCGGTTACGGGTAGAGATTGCTTCCCTAAATCGTCTCGGACATGCTGTAGAGCAGTGATTCTCTACCTTTTTTTTTTGTGGAGGCACAATTTTAACGATTTCGAAATTTGACGGAACACAATGAAAAAAATTAGTTTAAAAGTTGATTACTTACCTATAAAACACTGTGTTAAATAGTTTGTGATAATAATTTTGAATGTGAAATAATATAATATGTACGACAAAACACGTTTATTAAGGTATTAATTATTTCTTTCGACTAATTTTTTATTAGTTAGTAACAGTTATTTATTTTTATTGCTAGTTATTAATTGTTTGCTTGTTTTCTAAAGTTATTAACTATTAGTTTTTTTTACACTAATTGTTATTTTTTGTGATTTCTTGATAACTAGTTTTTGCTAATTATTAATTGTTAGCTTATTTTTTGTTAGTTATCCTTTGTTAATTTGTCTTTATAACTATTAATTGCATAGCTTACTTCAATGATTAGCTTTTATTTCCGTTTGAAAGTTAATATTTAGCTTGCTTTCCTTTGTTAATTAGTGATTTTAATTGTCATTAAATTTCCAACTTATTTTAACATTTTTTAAAATTGTGTGTCAAAGACAATTTAAGCGTTTCCTTCTTATTTTAATTTATTTTAAGATTGTCAGAGGCAAGGCAATTGCCGACAAAGGTGATCACGCCGTTAAAGCGTGGAAAAATTATAAAAAGTATATATATATATAATATTATATATATATATGTAACATAAAAAGCTTCTATTAATCTTTTTATGTTAGTTTCCTCGTTATAAAACAGCTCCTTATTTATTACTAATTAATTATTCAAATCGAAGCACTTTATGATACTTTTAAAAAGCCACATCCTGTTTCTAAATCTATTTTTGGCCCAACTATGCATAAGATTAAAAAGTCTCCCATTTGGAGAGGTACCATCACTCACCGCTCAGATTCCATTATAAACTTTGTTAACCACTTTGACTTTTTTATTCTTAACGATCCCAATAGTCCGCCGACTTATTTCAGTGCCCAGGGTAGAAGTTGGATAGACCTGGCTATCGCACACAACGATAAATTTTCTGACTACCAAGTAATAGACCATATTACAGCCTCGGACCATGAACTTATCACGTGCAAATACAAAGTAAATTCAGCTGGTTGGGCACAATCGTATCTATTATAATAGACTGAACTGGTTAAACTTAAAAATAGATCTGACCCATGTTGCCGAAACTAATGATCTTACTTCAATTACTGATAGGGAGAGCTTAAACGATTTTATTAACAAAGTAACCGAGGATATTATCGAGGCTTGTAGACAGAACAAAATTAGAAAGAGGTGTAACAATGGGAAGAAAGTTAACCCTTGGTGGACAACCACCCTCTCTATTATGAGAAAGAGGGTTAGGGCGCTGCGCAGAAAATTTCAGCGCCAAACCGACAACTTATTAAGAAATAAATGTAAGGTTGATTACAACTTGAACTTGGCAAAATACCGTAAACTCATTCGATACTATAAAAGAGAGGGCATCAAACAGTACCTGAGTAACCTCACTGATAACTCCACGTTGGGAAAACCGTATAAATGCAGTAGGGGAATGGACATTAGAAAGCAGAATAATAATCTGATTATCAAGCAAGATGGAACCTATACTACTAACTATAGAGAATCTATTAATAACATTCTAAATCACCATTTTCCTAGAGTGAATGACACCGACATCCTACCTAATTTTAAAAATATCCCTGGGCAATGCTTTACCACAACAGAAATTGAGCACGTGATAAGAAACATGAAATCAAATAAAGCACAGGGTCCAGATGGGATTCCCTCAGAAGTTTTCAGGGATCTTTACTATTGTAACAAGTCCTGGTTTAAGGCGGTCCTAAACACTTGTCTGCATTATGGCGTTTTCCCGGATAAGTGGAAAATCGCATTGATTTGTCTTATCCCAAAACGCGGGAGAGACCACACCCAGCCCCAGCACTATCGTCCGATTTCCTTGCTCTCTACCTGGGGCAAAATTCTTGATAAGCTCGTAACTGAAAGATTGATTTATTACCTGGAAAAGAATAATGTTATTCTTGATAATCAATATGGCTTCAGGAGAGGCAGGGGAACCGACGATGCGCTGAAAACTGTGGTGGACTATGTCATTCAAATCAAAACGTGAGGGCTGTCACACTGTGGGCATAGCCATGGATATTAAAAACGCTTTCAACTCAGCAAATTGGTTCATTCTGAAACAAGAATTAAACAACCTTAATATTGACGATTCACTGTTGGATATGATTTATGATTTTCTACAACATCGATTTGTTAGTTTCAATTTTAATGACTCTTCTATCATGTTATCAACCAACGTTGGAGTTCCCCAGGGCTCGTCATTGGGACCAATCTTATGGCTCATCCTCATTAATTCGCTTTTAACCAACATTAATTTTAGTAATGGTAAACTGCTGGCCTTCGCCGATGATATTTTTCTCTTAATTAAACATTCAATTCTCTATCGCTTGGATAAACAGGGGTCTGATATTATTGGCATGCTGACAGACTGGGCCAGGAGCCACAAATTAGATTTCGCACCTTTGCAATTACCTTCCCTAAAGACGCAAAATGCGTCCGTAGGCTCCCGTGTATTAGGATGGAAGGTACGAACACTGCATATATTAAAAATGTTAAGAACTTGAAATACCTTGGAATCATCTTGGACCCCCGGCTGAGCTGGATCCCGCACCTAGAAAACATTAAACATGATATTAACATCTTTTATGAGAGGTTAAAACAATATAGTAGAGCAACATGGGGTTTAAACCCAGAAATTCTCAAACAAATCTACAAACAAGCTATTCAGAAGAAAATTATTTATGGTGCCTCCGTCTGGTATTCAAATACTGTTAAAATTAACCAAAAACTCATATCTATACAAAGAATCCCTCTTTTAAATATTACAAAATGTTATTCAACTACCAGCACGGAGGCATTCCAGATCCTGGCTGGGATTACCCCAATCGACCTCATTATTAGACAATCAATCGCCATTAAGAAACAGATTTAGAATAAAGATAAACAAGAAAACTTCGATAATGACTACCACGGGCCGGGATAGCCTGGTCGGTAGGGCGCTGGGCCCGTGTACAAGAGGTCGTGGGTTCGATCCTCGCCGGTCGAAGACTCCCCGTGTAGTAAATGGTGACTGGTGCACGTTAAATCTGTCGAGTCTCAAAGTCCTCCATGTTCCCATAACAAATCAATACCTCTGGGGGTACTGATCCAGGAGTTTCCTTGTCTTCTGGATTGGTTCAAAATTACAAGGTTACGGAGTTGAGCATTAGTAGTCATAAACCCATGAAATTGGGTCGGCTGTTCAACGACGGTTATAAAATAAAATAATGACTACCAGATTAAGGATCTGACTGAATATATCCCGACTTCAAACTATAACTTTGACCCTACCCAACTTAAAATTGTTAATACGGGATACAACCGGCCGAGGGGAACGGGAATTGAAATTTACACGGACGGGAGCAAAATGAAAGTGCTTAATAACGAAACCAATGATTTTGAATTTAGAGTTGGTAGTGGCTTCCTGGTCAAGCGTGATAACGTTACTATACATCAACAGTCTGTCAGAATAAATGACGAATTAAGTGTCTACCCGGCTGAACTGACCGCCATTCATTTGGCCATTTCTTGGGCGGCCAAGGAAAACATACAAGACATGGCACTTTTTTCAGACTCCAAATCCTCGTTGCAATCCCTCGAAAACTCCACACCAAGAGATCCAATCGTTGAAAACATCAAAAACATCATCCAAAATAGAAATTATCAGATCAACTGGATCAAAGCCCACTCGGGGGAGTTGGGTAACGAGGAGGCGGACGTCTTAGCTAAAGCGGGTACTTTGCTCAGCGGGGTGGACTTCCACTACTCCATCACAAGACCACAGGTCAATAATAGATTAAGGCAGATCAGCAGGGTACTATGGCAGGAAAGGTGGGACCGCTCGACGAATGGGAGGCAAACTCAAAAATTTTTTCCAAGAGTCAATGATTTTAACGAACATTTTAAACAGTGACTTCTATGTAAACCAATTTTATACTGCCCACGGAGTGTTCGGTGAACACCAATCGAGGTTTTTTCAAAAAACTTCGAGCTGCAACTACTGCGGCAAAAGACAAACAGTAGAACACTTAATCGCAGAATGTCCTAAGTTCTCGACACTCCGGGGGAAACACATAAACATTAGAGAACCAATTGAAAATTGGTGCAAAACAAAACAACAAAAGAATATCATCAGAGAAATCATTAAAAAGACTCTCGAAGACACTATTACTTTAGAAGACTCTATGAACCCTATTCACACCGGGTAAATCGGTGTCTCCCAGAGCAGTCACAAAACTGGACTGGCAACTATTTATTTTTAACACTGACTTTTGCATTTTATAACTTCATCACCTTTTTAGTTTTCATCACTCACTTATTGGGTATTTCTGGGAACTCCACTGGCCCCTTGATCTTTTCGCACTTGCATATGTTTCTTATTATGCATTTATCTATCTATCTATCTATATATATATATATATATATATAAATATATATATATATTAAAAATCTTTTGGGCTTGCTGGAGTACTTTTAACCATATGTTGTTATATTCATACACCCCTTTTAATGTTTTGGTTAATTTTAACTTTTGGTCGGCGGCCAAGCATGCTTTTAACTTTGACCCCTTTTACACCTGAAACTTGTATGGTGACTTTGGTTTTTATATGTACGTATGGTAACTTTGTATGTATGGTAAATTTTATTTTTATGTATGGTTTAATGCTGCTTGGTTACCTTGATTTCTTACTATTATTTCTGTTCGCTCTTCGCTGTAACTGTTTTTTGTGTTTTTGTTTTAAACACAATATCCCCTATTACTGTATTTGGGCTATTTGTGTTCTTCAAAATTGCTCACTATAAGGGAGAGCCGTCGGCATTTTATGCACTATAAGGCGACTCTCTCGGGACACCTCTGCTGTTAATCCCTTGTTTTGATCGGCCCTTTTCTTTCTTTTGTGGCTCAATTTTGGGAGTTCAGTCGAATTTGTGTTTTGGGCTGTGCTCCCGGAGCAGAATTGTATTGTGTTGCCATCTTTGTTACTTGTAAATTTTTTATTTGGGTTTTAATAAATGCCACGGGCGGAGTTTGGCCGATCTGAAAGCTCGGCTGGGCACCGTGCCGGGGTTCGGAAGGCGGTCCTCATAGGCACTGTCGCGACGGCGGGACATCTCTCCGTATGCCCGAGTGAGGGTAGGTCGGATGTATTTGCTTCCATAAGATTAAAAAAAGACATTTCTCTCTTTAAGCTTCGTGGGAATCGCGTGATCTATTTAATTAACCAATAGTAATTTCTGAGATTTCCCTCTTTTCCCTAAATAGAGAAATTTTCGAACTTTTTGCAAGATTTTCCCTACCAGAAAGTCTGTTCGTGGATGGAGTTAACATCACTTTTTCGCTCCCACTCGACTAAGAATGACATAATAAATTTCTTTCGCTTTCATTAAAATCCTGTGTCTGTTTTCCTGCTCGGTCCGACTGCATTATTTTACACACACACACACACACACAGGTACGCAAGGACCGGCAACCGGGGACGTGTGTGCCGGCACCCGCGACCGAGGACGTCCGTTAATAATGGGTGTATTTTGATAAAATTTGGGTATATATATTCTAATACGTGATAGATAATAGTTTAATGTTCAAATTTGAAATATTTTTATTTTTTCGAAGTAGGCAATTTTGCAAGGTAAGCGAGGACTTCTATACACAACATACACACTTTACACAGCCAATCGAGGACCTTCAAGTAGAAAATGTCGCCTAACATGTATTTTTACACAGTTACTCTGTTCCAAGTTATTTAAATTTTAAAAGATTAAATTTTAAATTAAAGATGTTTATCCTTTGAGTTTTACATTTTATTAAAATGTTATTGGAAAAAAATTTATATATTTCGTGTTTAGACGCTGAATTTTTTTATACCTTTTTGGTTCTAGAAATATGGCAACTCAAATGAAAATTAATAACCATACGGCAAAATAGACTCTACTTTATAGCTTTTAAAAAAATAAAATTTTTTTAAAATTTAAAATACTTTCCTTCAACTCTAAAATACCATAAATTGTTTCAATTTTTCTTCTTCATTATTTTGCTTATGTTAGGGCACTAACTTTAGTTGCGGATTAAAGCTCATCCAGCTTCAGATCAATAAAAATAAACTTGTTAGGGAAGTAAAGGCGGTCGGCGCGCAATGCAGACTACGTTGCCAGCACAATTCCTATAAAATTGGAGATACTTGCTCATCACGGATATTTTGTTCTCATAATTTAGAGTTTTTTTTTTTTTTTAATTTGTTTATGCTTGCCACTTTTTTAAATATTTTGTTAAGAAATCTGTTTAATTTTTTATTGATGAAACTTATAGCATGCTCATAACTTAAATTGTACTAACTTTAGTTGCGGATTAAAGCTCATCCAGCTTCAGATCAATAAAAATAAACTTGTTAGGGAAGTAAAGGCGGTCGGCGCGCAATGCAGATTACGTTGCCAGCACAATTCCTATAAAATTGGAGATACTTGCTCATCACGGATATTTTGTTCTCATAATTTAGAGTTTTTTTTTTTTTTTAATTTGTTTATGCTTGCCACTTTTTTAAATATTTTGTTAAGAAATCTGTTTAATTTTTTATTGATGAAACTTATAGCATGCTCATAACTTAAATTGTTTTCAACTGCAAAGTAGCGAATGAAGAAAGAAGGAAAAGGAATGCTTAATGTATCAAAATCAATGAAACTCTCAAATATTCTATTAATTTCTTTTCTGAAAGCTAAATATGTGAATGAAAGCCTTTCAAAATATAAGATTTTTGTAAATCAGCAACCAAGGTGGTACTGAAAACATATAGAACAGTGTAAATATTTCTAATAAAAAGAACAATGAACAAAAACTACTTATACATTCATTCAACTGTGTATTTCTGATATACACACCGGCAACCGCGGACTTCTGTCATACACCCCGGCAACCGCGGACTTCTGTCATACACCCCGGCAACCGCGGACTTCTACTATACACCCCTGCAACCGCGGACTTCTGTCATACACGCCGGCAACCGCGGACTTCTGTCATACACGCCGGCAACCGCGGACTTTAAAAATGCATTTTTAAAAAATACTGGAACTTGTAGTTGTAGTTGTAGTTAATTTACGTCGCACTAGAGCTGCACAATGGGCTATTGGCGACGGTCTGGGAAACATCCCTGAGGATGATCCGAAGACATGCCATCACAATTTTGATCCTCTGCAGAGGGGATGGCACCCCTGCTTCGGTAGCCCAACGACCTGCACGCGAAGTCGAGCACTTTACGGTAGAACAGTTTAACGAGGACCAATACCGCACACCCTCGGTCCCTACGCAGACTGATCCAAGTGGTCACCCACCCGCACACTGACTGCAGCCAGTGATGCTTGACTTCGGTGATCTGCTGGGAACCGTGTCTTAACGATCAGTCCACTGCGGGACAAAAATACTGGAACAATTTCATGCGAACAATCACAGTGCTATTCTAACTGAATAAATGCTGTATGAGAGCCAAAAGCCACAGATTAACTAAAAAAAAATGATTTTTTTTAAAATTCTTTTTTCAGTGATCAGTCATTAATTGTGTTATATTTCTGCTCTGAGCGATCCCAAAACTAACGCAACATATTTCCAATAACAGGTGGACAAAAAGATTATACCATCTGGCTAGTCATGAGAGGTTTCTCTTAAATACTTTCGTACAGAATCCGCTTCGCAAACCTATTGTATAGATCCTTTTTAAAAAGTAAATGTAAGCTTTAAAAGCAATGAAAATCAGTGTTGAACGAACGAGCCAGAAGTTAAAAAAACTAAATATAAATAAATGATATTTTCGGACATATTTTGGAATTTTCTAAGAATTATTAAAAAAAATTAGAAGTAAATTCAGATTAATATAAAACAATTTTAAAATCAGATATTTTAACAATCTGCATTGAGTTGGCTACGAAGATATTAAGGAAGGACCCTATTAAGAAAATTTCAGTAGATCTCATAAATAGCTAAATATACTTTAAGGGAAACAATAAATTTGAATTTTTTATACCATGCTTGAGTTAGAACAATTTAGATTCTGATTTAGAAGTTTAAACAAAAATCAGTATTTAATAAATATTTATTATATATTATTATATAATAAATATTTAGTATTTATAAATATTTATTATATACTCATAATGAATTTAAACCTAAAATTGAAATTTTTTATGGATGATTCAGTTATTTCAATTTATTTTGAAAACTACATTCATTAACTGTTGTTTCAACGACTAAACTATAATTTTCAGGCGATGTAATTAGAACAAGTTTAGAACATTCTAGTTAGCTTGTAATTATTATCTAAGTTGCCCATTGCGACTTAGTGAATTTATTTAGCAGAATTAGTTATAAAAATGATAAAAAACTTTGCGAATTCAATATTGAACTAATACGCTTATTCATTGATTAGCTTATGCACAGAATCACTCCTTCACAACCTTGCCCAGTGCGGGTCACTGATCCGCACTCCGATTCAGAAAAACATCATTAGAAATCAATATAGTTAATCATCGCACAAACATCTAAAAACTTTGCAATTTTTAAAACATGAGAAAATATAATTTTTAATCTAAATATTGATTATCAAACAAATTTAAAATGAGAAAGAAGAGCTTTCACAGGCCGGAATACTCCAAGAGTATACTTACTAAAGAGTATGTATACGTACTATTACAATATGTAATAAGAGTCTAACGGATTGAAATCAATTCTTTGTGATTTTAAGCAGCTAGAGTGAGAAAATTTTGATACTGTGGTCAGTGAAGGGAGAATCACGCGATTACCTTGAGGGGTTAATAACAATATTATAAGAGAAGATCTCACTAATTTTATCTTTCAATAGTTTGTTGTTTTTAACTTTAGAGAATCACATACCAATACTTTTTAATCATTTTTAAAATTGTCTTATTAAATTATCCGAATTTTAAAAATTATTTTTAGGATAATCATTCAACTATAATTATTTGCATCTTATTAATTAGTCAGTGTAATTTATAGATCGCGAAAAACTATATATTATGGCAAAATTTTAAATTTTAGCTAATTATTATTTTATAGCAAGATCACGCGATTTTAAGCCAGTTTTTTTTAGCAATACTATTCGAACAAATATTAAATAAAAAAGATTGAAGGATTAATATTAAATAAATTAAAATAAAAATATGAAATAAAACAATAAATTATGTTAGTACTAAGTTCATTCAAGAATTTAATTTAAGAATGCCTGCATACTAAAAGAATTTTAAAAAGAAGATACAGATACTTAAGATACTCGTGAAACAAAAACATGCTAAAGAGCAAAATAGTAACAATGTTTAAAGCTTTAATGAAAAACATCAAATTGTCTTTTGTTCTGTGGAGAGCATTCTGGAATACTCGAGAAAAAATATTTAAATCTGAGTCTCAATAATATAATAAACAAATTTAATAATATCCAAAAACACAGAGCAAATATTCAAGACTTTTTATTAGAAAACTAAAATTCAGAGACAAAAACATTTGTTTTGTACATTTCATACATTTGTACATGACAAAAACATTACATTTTGTACATTTCCAGTATATAATGGTAAAATTGTTTTTAACTATTTCGTAAGGGTCTATTTCTTATTTCGTTGTGAGAAAACTTTGACGAAAATACGATATTTATGGTAGGATATAAATAAAATAAATAAGAGATTTTAAGAAATAAGATGATTAAAAGAAATTTCCAATTTCAATTTTAGCAAATTATTATTCTACAGCAAGCCTGCACAACTTTTTCCCAATATTTTCCTAGTATCTCCCAGTCTTTTGGCTATAGTATGCCAGCAATTATTAAATAAAAAGAAGGACTATTATATACATATATATATATATATATATAAAGAATTTTAAGAAACTTGCTTATGAGATAAAATCATACAAAAGATCAAAAATAGTAACAATGTTAAAAACATTATAATTTTTTTGAAATGAAAATGAAATATTTCTTTCCTAATTGCTTTAAAAATGTAAATATGATAGAGTTGGGATAATATGAATTGTTATAATACTACCCACTTTGGTTAACATTCGTCAATTCAGGCGTATTAAAGCCTATTTGTCAGCCAATCTTTCAGGGGCACCATATAAGGGGGAACAACATTTTTCCCACAGTATGGACAGTTAATATAGAGAATGAAAGAACATCTATGCTTTGTCCAGGATTCGAGCTCAAAACCTTTCTGATTTGAGGCCATAGTTTTTAATATAGCGAGAAAAAAAATTTTTATACGCCCTTTGACGCAGGTGGGTCTTATAAATATATATTTTTTGACCCTCTAATCACAAACAAAAAAAAAAAAATATTTTGGTATTTTTAAAGTATAAAAAATAGTCTAATATTAGCTACTAAAAAAACTGCTAATTTACTGTTAAGACCCTGATATTTCATGCTGTTTTTCATAACAACAAATTATTAAAATGCAAGATATAATATTTTTCACTTACTTTGACCTAAATTAATAATAGAGAAAAAAGTATGAAATAATTGAGCTCGGCACAAAAAAGAATCCTGGTTATCTTATTGTAGTTTGTAATGCGATAATTTTATAGAGAGAAAGCTTTAGCATTTCAATTGATGTATTATATATTCTTATTTTTTATTAAATTTTCTCAGGATTTTAAAGTTTTCTTTGCCCCGTAAGTGGACTGATCGTAAAAACACGGTTCCCAATAAAACGCCAAAGTCGAGAATCACTGGTGGCAGTCAGTAAGCGGGTGGATGGCCACTTTGATCAGCCTACGTAGGGACCGAGGGTGAGCGGTATCGGTCCATCGGTGCTCGTTAAACTGTTCTGTCGTAAATTCCTAGGCTTCGCTCGTAAGTCGTCGGGCTGCCATAGCGGAGGAGCCATCCCTCTGCAAAGGATCAAAATTGCGATGGCATGTCTTTGAATAATGTTTCCAGACCGTCGTGTGACGCTCTGGTGTGACGTAAATAAAATATCTACCTACCTCAAATTTTATTCATATATGCTTTACATTATTTAAACGTTTGTATTCTTTTTTCAGTAGCTGCTAAATAACAATTGGATTATGCCTGATTATTGGAATGTAAAAATATTATTATTATTACTTGAATTTTTACTTCCTAAGAACGTAAAACGCAAGGCTTAATGTACACACTGAAGTTTTGCTGTAACTGTAAATGTATGATGTTTTTCTTTATCTTCTTTTTTTTGTGGAAATTAGATATTATTTCACTTAAAAGTTATTTTTATTCAAAATAATATCGAATTTTTAAGACTTTTTATGAGAAAATGCAAGTTTAGAGACAAAAATACAAAATTACATTTTGTGTACTTTTCTGCTTATAATGGTAAAATTGTTTTTAATTATTTCGTTAAGGTCTATTTTTTATTTCTTTGTGAGAAAATTTTGACGTACTTATAAATAAATACGATATTTAAGGTAAGATATAAATAATATAAAATAAAAGAGATTTTAAGAAATAATACGATAATTAAACCAACGTTTATTTACCTTGCCTACAAAGTATAGATGACGGCATTTTCTTTTTAGCTAGTATTTTTTTAATTATTATAATCTACGGTATAGAGAAATAAGCTAATGATAAATTTAAATATATAATGGTGTGGTTTAAAAATAAAACGTAGAAGTTTCTTTCGGTTCAAGAATTTTAATAAAAAGAATAAATAAAATGAAAAAAACTTAAACATTGATAAATACTGGCATTTCTTATTTATTTGTAATTTTAAACGATTGGAAGCATTATTCAAAATAAATTAATAGTTATCAATATTTCCAATGATAACAATTAATGGTAATTAAATCAATCATTGTAATCGAAAATTGTTGCTATTTGCATTTCTGCCAGAAAGGTCACTGTCCTTAGAACATTTATGAGCTTGACCATGGTCTTTGTCGGTTCATTTTGAAAAGAGAGCGACCCCCCTACTATGCATTGGGGGCAAAAGGAAGGTTGGGTCCTGATAGTCATATGATAGGGAAGCAAGATGGCCCCTCCTGCTAAATGTCCCCTCCCTAATTGGTTAAAAGATGATTCCGAGAATTTTTTACCCGCGCATTTTTCATTCCCGCGCTTTTTGTAGAAATAGAACACATGTACTGCACCCTTTGGAAATTCATTTTAGAGGAACTTCAGTTGTACTTTCATATTACTTAAAACTGTGTGAATAAACATATATTTTCTTATTTGATGGTAAAATAAGAAAATCACACTTTACACTTATATTTGTTTACTCGAATGCATTACTTTAATGCCGCAATGAGAACAAAAATAAGAAAAGAAACAACAAATTCCAGCTCATGTAACAAGTAGACATTTTAAATTTCAACTTCAAAAATACATTAATAAAATGCCAATTTAACTACTTCAAAAATAAATTGAGTTATTAAAATGACTTAAAATTGAATTGTTGAAACTGTGTTTGAAATTTACAATATAATCAGGAACGCTCAAACTCAGTCAACATAATTAAGCTAAAAGTTGCCATTTTTACTTTATTCTATGCTAAAAATTTGTAAACTTATTAAATCAATCTAGATAGGATATTAATGTAAGGCAGAATACAGCTCTCATTGAATTGATTAAGTACAAGTTTTTCACAACGCAAGAAATGTTAGGTGCTGGCATGCTCTTTGCAATTCTTTTTATTATTTATTTACTTAAATTATATTTATTTATAGTTCATTTATTTATTTTACATATGCTCGCATTTAAATTGAAGGAACTACAAAAAAAAAAAAAAAAAAAAATTGCTGAAGCAACAAGTGCATTTTTAGGGGGCTTACATTTGTATTTTTCAAGTAATATATTTGAGTGGTTAAATATTGACCAATGCTTCTGAAAATATCAGCAACAGTAGATTTTATTAAAAACAAAAATTTGACCTTTGACGTTATTAAGACGTTATTAAAACTTTGACGATAGATTTTTAAGCTTTGAAAAAAGAAATCATAGATAATTCTACAAGATATAATTTTAAAAGTACGGAGTATAAATAACGACTCACATTTAGATTCGCATACTTTTCTTCGAATTGAAATGTTTAGTATAATTCAATATAAATTATTTGATTTGAAAGTATTTAGACCCGACTGATCAGAGTATATAAATATTTTTCACATTTTTATAATTCTGGAAAGTTGTGTCACGCATAATCTCTACCCCAACTGATTGTGACACTTTTCCCCAATAGGCTTGCCATTCTTGAACTGCATTGCACAAGGATGAATAAATTCTTTTTAAGAATTTTAAAGAAACATAACTTTATTGTGGATTACATTTTAGCTGGCTGAATTTAAAGCTTGATGAGAAAAAGCTGAAAGGGGTTACGCTGTACCAACCGTCTAATAAAGAATCATATCAAGTAAAATAAAAGGAAAGACCATTGAAATATTTTGAACTTTATATACGGAAATCCTTCAGGGTACAAATGCTATTTTCGTGGGAGCGATTAAAATTTCAATAAGTTTCAATTCAAATAAGTTTCAAACTATAGTAGAAATTTATACGTTGTCTCTACAAAATTTTCGCGTTTCACATAAAAGTTTCCTTGTTTAAAAAACTAGTCATTTTTATATAATCATGTTCATAATTTAGGAAGTTTTAATTCTTATCAGTTTAACTAGAAGGAATAAAAATAGTAGTTTTAAAAATATATTACGATTAAAAAATTATTCTATATTTAGTATAAGTTGTAATGCTTCAGCATATATTTTAGGAAATCTCCAGACTACAATTTTCTGTATTTTAAATAGATTAGGGAAAAAATTATTACGATAGAATTAGAAACTATTATTATATTTTATTATAACGGGCTAATAAAAAAACCAATTATGGGATAAATTAGTAAGAATTGTATATGTGCGTAAATACTTTGATACTATGTTGATAGCAAAACACTTTATTTTTTATTCATTTATATATTTTTGTTCTTATAAAAAGTAAACATAGTTTATTGTTTCGTTATACATAAGTTAAAAATAATTTTTAGATTAAAAAAAAAGGCTAGTTAAAACGTTAAATAGAAAAATAATAATAATATTAAAACAATATTCTCATAATCTTTTTCCGGTGTTCCTTAAATTCAATATTTTAGAAAATAATTCTTACATTCCTTATTTGTTAACAAATACTATACTTCACGGATATTAAAAAATATTGGTAGAAGTCTACTTTATAATTAAATTTCTTTGATGCTTATAGCTATCAAGATACAAGTTCTACGTTTTTAAAAATTAACAAAAATATGGCTTGTACATGTTTTATTGCTACAATGTTTGTAGCAACGCAACAACAATCTAACACTTTTTTGTAAAAAAAATTATAATAAATAAAAAAAGACCAGTTTTTATTGGGCTATTTAGGGATTATGGCTGATATGCAAAGTTATACTGTCTAAAACGGAAGTAAGAAAAGTAAAAAAAAAGAAATGTTATTTAATAAGTCACTTGGTTTTCAAACATACTTTTAAAAAAATAAAAAAATCCATTTTTGGGGAATAAACCACTTGCAAAGATTTTTGGGGGTTACTTCAGGATTTTATTGGGGTTTTCAGGATTTAAATTTTTTTTTTTTTTAACTAATTTCTTTTTTTGTATTCTTTAAATAAGTCTCTTAAAATAAGTCTTGCTACATTAAATAAATTGGAATAATTTAACAGTGTTAATTTTGCTACATTAAAAAAATCATTTCAAACTGTACGTAACAAGATTTACAGTCGGAGAAACACTATTTAATATATATTTTTTATAAATTATTCATCCATTCAAGTAGGTTCTTTACAAAAAAACCACTTAGAACTTTATATTTTGAGTAAAATCATAAAAGACTCTGCTTTCAAATAAAGTGAAAACGATGAAACACAAAGCCATATATATATATATATATATATATACATATACAATTTGCAAGAATCAAAACTCACTACAATCTTTTTTTTTTTATATAAAACTATGCGAAAAATTCATGTGCTAGATAAAAATTAAATTTGTTTATCTTATTTATCTTATTAAAATTTTTTGAAGTAATTTTTCTAAATTTGCGTTTTTTGTGAAATTTCTCCTGAGTTCTACCTGTATGATAGAAGTTTTGACATCTTTTAATTTTAGTAGAGAAATGAAACTTAAGAATACATATTTTTTTTAAAATTTCATCACTCAGAAACGATTCAGCCGATTTCGCTCAAAATTTCGTATTTTATGAACAATAGTAACGTACTTTGAAATGATGTACAAATTTGTGTACCTTATGATTTAAACAATATTTGACCGTCAATAAGAGTGTGCAAAGATATTAAATAGTTCACGAGATATGACATACTATGCAGAAAGGGAAATTAACATCAAAGGACTTAAATTTTCGTTCGCTCTCTACATAAACTATTTTGACAATATATTTTCTGAATAACGGCTACTCTCCTTCATAATAATGTGATGATCAAGAGTCCGAAATTGTAGAAGAAAAAGCATGTTTCTTCAGAGAGAGTACGTTTTTGCTTTTGATTTCATAACTTAATTTATCTCCCACGTAATCTAATTATCATACCGGTTTTTAGCCTCATGAAACATTGTGACTGCATCATAGCACGTGATACTGTACCTTTAACAATTTGCAATCTTATACGCGGGGTCGAAAATACAAACCTAATGCTAGAAGGTTTATAGGGGCTGACGCAGATGCTGCATCGCCCACCCAGGCGGCAGCGATTGTCAGAGATAGAATGATATTGACAATAAAGTAGGAATACATCGGAAATTCAAACCAAACCGATGATCTTGCTTTAAACAAGCAATGATTTTTCTGAGTAGTAATGAAATTACCGTAAGTTTCATAACTGCTCAGTGAGCACTGTTTAGAACCTAGAAGACATGTCAACGCGTAGGCAGGAAGACATGCCATTGCTTGCCTCATCATCTGAGATTCTGAGCACGACTTAATGCCCATTCCCTAAGCATTTAGTTTCTCATCATGCATGTGAAAATCTAGAAACTACTTCAAGAAAAACATCTTGCTTGTTGCAATAGGTTAATCGCATGCAGTAAGAATGGCCCCTGAAATATGAAACTTCCCCTTAAATATTAAAACTTAAACAGGAAAATGATATTTTATTTTAATGTTAGCAGTTTTAAACTTCATCCTAAATGAATCCATATTTACCTTTTCAAAGGTAGAATCATAGTTTAATTTCAATTCGAACAGCCTTTGCGCTTGACTGTCGACTCAGTACCTGCGTCAGACTCTAAAAAGTATCTAGTTAGGATTGCGTTTCCAATTAGCATTGCTATTTCATCCAAGTTAACCTTCCAAGTTATTATTTCTTCTAGTTTTGAATAACTTTGTATAATTTCAAAATGAAAAAAATACTTTAATAGGGCGCAAAAATTCATATTAATAACGAACAGTTAAGAAATCGTTTCTTTTGATTTAAATATATTTCTTTGCGAAACTTGCACTTTTACTCAATAATATTAATTTAAATGGGAAAGAAATTAGGATATTTCGCACGTGGCTTACTAATTTTACAAACCCCCTTGATTGCTCAACATTCATCATTGTTTTTTTTTCCCTACAAACAACAGAAATTTTGTAAAAAAATAAAAATAAAAATAAAATATTACTATTCAATTCAAAAGTATTTGTGGTATGTTAAAATTAATTACACTGAAATAAGCGATTACCTAGATTCGAAAAACAATCAACTCTACTTGAAAATAAAAATACGGACTTAGCAATATAGAATAGCAATATGAACTTCGCAATTAGATGTAATTTTAATCATGGACAATAATAGCGATGATTATATAACAGTTCGAATTGAAAAAGATTTTTTCCCTCTAGGACAATTTTTTTTAATTTTTACGTTTAAAAATTTCAATAAAAATATTGGCATTTATATCAGGCTAAATTATATATTCACACATCAAGTTCTATGTGAGCTTATAAAATACAAAATTCGAGAAAACGATACAAAATTTCTTACAACAATAAATAATCGTGTATTAATCAAAAAAAAAAAAAAAAAAGAAATCACCACAAAATCATTTATAATTAATTACATTAAACTTTGAAAAAATATAAATTAAAAAAAAAAAAAAAAGAACTGTTAAGTCTACCAAAATATTTCTTTCAGTTTATGAAATTACAACTATGTATTAGCATTTCTTAGATCTGCAGAATGCCTCACTTGGTATTTCTTTATAAGTTTAACAGCTAATCATTCTTGAGCAAACTGTCTGTAGTTAATTTTTTTTTCAGTGAATCGTATTGCTTATACATTTTTCGACTAACTTTCTTATTTTCAAGTTTGTATGTCTTACAGGTTTTATGTCACAAAATAAAATGGAATGAAAAGTTGAAAGCACAAAACAGCGACTTTTGCTATGTTTTACTATAGAGAGTGATTAATGTTTCTCATTTATATTTAATATGATAAATCAAAACCGTATACGACACATAAAAGAGGATATAGCAAATGCTGTTTCCTAAACTTTAAATAAATTAAACTTAATTTATAATTCAAACTAAAACAGCTGACACAAAAACAGTTGCTCTTTTTTAAGCCGAAATCCATGCTACCCATTGTTTAAAAGAATTAGAATATTCTATTTTTTTGGAGGGGAGGGAATGTAATATTTTGCATGTAAATATTTATGTAATATTTTGCATGTGGACTGTAATGTAAATATTTTGCGGTTGGCAGTAGGCATAAAAAAATAATATTGTTTTCTTATTTCAGATAAGATATAAGCTTTACTCAGGGAGACCATTAATATTTCAATTGATTTATTAAATATTCCTTTTTAATTGAATTTCCTCACAGAATTTTAAATTTTCTTGCTATTGTCATGCACTGTGTTAATGCCATTATTTTTTTTAAAAACAAAATCTAAAATTTTAACCACTTCGGTTTAATAATTTCTTATAATTTGAAACTAAAAACTAAAGGGAATTTCTTACTTTTTTTTTAGAAAATTTACATATTGTCTTATAAATAAAATATAATGCTGTATAAAAATAAAAAATAAAAAAATCCAGCTTATTGTTTAAGATTTAAAAAAATTACTTTTTTCCACTGACTTTTATAAACCTTCAAAGTATGAATTAGGATGTTATTTCATTGTGAACTAATTTTTTAAGTTATTTTAATACATGGTCTATAGAAGTATATAATGATAAGAATAATACAAAAAGAATAATATGACTTAAAAAAAAAAGTTGGAATTTTCTTCAGTGTTTTTTATAATAAATAAATAAGCCAAGTTAGGTATTTCAAAAAATTCAATTGTAAAAACCTCAATAAACAATAAAATTTTATTTCTTATTTATTGATTTTTATTAATTTTTTAGTTTCAATTGAATCGAAATATTGTTATTAATAAGAGTAAAATAAATTAAAAAATATACGCAAATAAAAAAATATATAAAAGGTGTCCTGAATATGTTTCATTTTTCTATTAATTTAACTTCTATCTGAGCGCCAACAAAGCTACTGTCAAAAGACTATTCAAGGGCTTGACCATTTCTTTTGTTGTCTCATTCTGAAGGGAAGATGGGAGCCCTGCCCCGGGTGGTCTTCCGATCTGGCGCAGAAGATTGCCTATGCTAAATCATCCTTACCTAATTACTGTAAGATGCTACTACTGAGAATTTCCCGCGCTTTTGCAAAACATAGAACACGTGTAAAGTTCCCTCCTTGTATTATTTACTGGGTGTTTAATTTGGAAATGGATTTTTATTTTGAGGGACTGATTACATGTATTTTTTTTATTTCCTTTTAATTCAACTTAAATTGAAAATCTTAAAAATGGATATTTGTGTAAAAATCACTGTTCATTCTAATATCTGTTTGGTCGAATATAATTCCCTGAACACTGTATTGAAAAAGAAGAATGAACAAATAAGTGATTTCTAACAAGTTAACAAGGAGATATTTCAATAGTTAATAAATTAATAAAGTTCAATTTAACTACTCCAAATAAATTTAATTGTTGAAAGGACTTGAAAGCTTGAATTGTAATAACTGAAATTTACAAGGCAAACAGGAGTCTAATCTACATAAATGAACGGAAAACCGTTATCAATAGCTCATTTAATGCTACTAAGTATATGAACTTAATAAATCTGTATAGAAACATTATGAAAAGAGGTAAAAAAAACGGTTCTTGTCTCAATAGAAATAGTTGAACACAAGCTTTAAAAATTTTTAGTCGTATTAAAAGCTAATATATTTCTTTCATTCTTCATATTACTTATTTATTAAATTTGTTATTTACATACTCGCTCATTCAAAATGAAGAAACTGAAAAAAATGTGCAGCTTGTGCATTTTTGTGATTGTTGTTGTTACGGTAAATGTTACGCTTTACGTGAAAAAATTTAATCAGTTAAGTATTGACCAATGCTTCTAAAAATGGCAGAAGAGTTTGATTTTATAATAAGAGTTTTTGTTTCCCTGTTTATCTCTTGTTATAAGAGCAAAAGTACAATAGAAGTTTTTATTTTTGTTTTTTCATTAATTTCAAAACGTATGTAACAATTGTTGAAAACTTAATATTAATCATAATAAAGTTTACTTAAAATAGTATTTGTTAGCTGTATAGTAAATTGTTTTTTCCCTCTTTTTTTAAAAAAAAGTCCTAATTTTAGTAGATTTTTTTGAGTTTGGAAAAAGAAAATAATTTCAAATAGATTTTAGAAGCTTGTATAATTTTAAAAATAGGAAGTAAAAATGTACTATGACCTGTTAGAACCTCATATTTTTTTTTTCTTAAAGAAAATATTTAGTTCAATTAAATATAAACTATTTAATTGAAAAGTCATGAAACATCAAACAGAGCATAAAATGTATAATTTAAAGATCATCTATTGAACTAGTTCTATTGATCATCTTTATTGATCTTCTATAGATTTTTCCTTCATATATATTTATGAATAAAGGGAGAAAGGAAAAACAGAAAATTTCGCAATTTCACTTTGCATCCGAACCTCTGAAAGAAAAAGAAAACAACTCAAGAACCAGATTTTACAGAACATCAAAAATAAAATTGTTTTAAAAGAAACCCAAGTAAGTTAAAGTATGGTGAGGCCTGCGATTGGAGTACTAATGTCAACGCAGAAGCCTTGTAATTTTGAACCCAATCCAGAAGACAAGGGAACTTCTGGATCAAGTATTGGGAGAAATTTGTCTTCAAGGAGGACTTTTTGATGGAATTAAAACGCCTTTGCGTTACATGGAAAGGAAAACCGCGAAAGCCTTCCACGGCAAGCATGACGACAAGGGGACTCTAACGAATGATCCCTCTACCACTGAGGATATTTTACGTCAGCACTGCGGACGGTGTGATCCGGGTGCGGAATTCGTATCGACCAGGATTTGAACCTGGTTCATCTCATTGGGGGGTAAGCGCTCTGTCTCATGAGCCACCACGGCTCTGCAGATGGTTATAGAAAATTAGTTTGAAAGACAAGGCTTCCTTGGCTTCTACCAAAAGAAGTTTGTAGATAAAATTAGGAAGGTGGATAAGGGTGCAGCTGAGAAGTTTTTCTCATCGGATGTTAGTTTTACAACGATCTTTTATTTAGGAAAGCATTTATGATATATAATTTTATGTTTTTTTGTTTTGTTTTGGTGTTCCAAAATTAACAATAAATTTTTTTTTAAAAAAGGCATTTTAATTACTCAATGCAAGGACAATGCAAGGATCACAAAAACCAATTTTGTCCTCATTGCTTAAGATAAATTAGTATTACTTTTGTGTGATTCGAATTGAGTAGTTTATTTTTTACGTATAAGTTTTAAAAAAAAACTATTTTCCATTCTCAACTTTAAGTAGAGTTAAGCTTAAATTTTAGCATTTTTAAGCAGTGAAGTAGTTTTTCTGATGGTGCGACATTTTCACAGAGATGAGGCAAGTCGGTGTGAGACAAGTCTAATAATTTGAAGCAACGTTGCTTGGGTGCCGTTGAAAATTGTTAAATGGTTGTCCGTTATATTTGGTTGATTGTATTGTTTTTCGAAAAAATTTTAATTAAAAAGCTAATAAAAGTGGGTCAAGTGTTGATTGTTTAATACTTAAAACAGTCAAGCATTCTTGCAACAGCCCGGAGTGTGATAGAGGTTAAGTTTTACAATTTTCAGTCTAATCATTTCAAACTGTACATAACAAGATTTACAGTTGGGGAAATAGTATTTAAAATATATTTTTTATTAATTATTCATCCACTCAGGTAGGTTCTTAAAAAAAAAAAAAAAACACCTGGAATTTTTCAGAGTGAGTAAAATCATACCTACCATAAAATAATCCTGCTTTCAAATAAAGTAGAAATGATGAAATAAAAAGCCAAAGAGAGATATTATTTGCAACTGTATTTATTTGATAGAAAAAAAACAACATTTTTCTTCTATCTGTAGAATGGCAGAATGAAAGATATCATTATCCCTGATAAATTTACATATTTCTTCCGCTTTTAAGAATAAGTTAACTGTCTCAAGCAAGAATTAAATTAATTAATTCTTAAATAATTCTCTTGATTATTACGGCCATGTTATTGAACAAGAATTTTTATTTTGAAAGCTCTAAGGAAGTCAAATTTTTACTCTGTGAATCGTTATTGTTTTTCAACAGTGTAATTTTTACACGTAATATAATTTTAAAAAGGCATTACACATAATTTTAAAAAGGCATTTTGTTGCGATTCTGATGTAGATTAACAAAGCCAATTCTATGTTTTCTAACAATATTTTTGATACACTCATGAAAAAAAAAAAAAAACAATCTACGATTCCCTTTAAAAATATTTTTTATATCCAAAATAATAATGAAGTCAAAGATTTAAATTAAAAAACAGCTATAAAACCCATTGTTTATTCTAGCTTGTATGTACCCCACACCGTAAATATATAAAAGTAAATTTTATATATTACATTATCAGACGCTATAAACGAAGCTTTTTTTACTATTAAGTTTTAGTTCATAATTAGCATCTGTGTTGACTTATTAATGGATATGGTTTAAGATTGCTCGGAAATGTTTCGTAATAGATTTGCTTTTAATTAGAATTTTTTTTTCTTTAATTTTTTCTTAAAAGATGAAGCTTTAGTATAACAAAAAAGTATATTATAAATTTAAATAGCATAATAAATTAGTATAAGGTAAAATAATTTAAACAAATTATAGAATTATAATTAATATTTTAAAAAAATGCTTCGTAAAGCGAAATGTTTGTTTGTTACTCTTTGATGAGAAATTAATTTTTAAAAAAAGTCACGGGAACAAATAGTAATTTTGTTTATGAATTTATAAAGGTATTTTCTACATTGAATGTTACGCTACTACTCCTTACTAATAACCTTATGGTAAATGAAAACACTTTTTTCAAAATGTGTTGATTTTAATAGTTTAATTTTTTTACTTTAAAAATAAATTAGGTAATTTTTTAATTAATATTTCAAAAACGAAATCTGCAAGAATTCTATACTGCAAAGAATGCTGACGATCTTCGCATCCACCCTCGAAAGAAACACTTAATCGGCTCTAATCGGTCAGTAGACAAGTGACTAGGATCGCGCTCACTTAAAAAAAAAGGGTCGAACTCCCTGCTCCTCGCTGCCGAAAGGCAAGCTTAAACACATTGTGAGTTTTAGAAAATTCCACTATTCTAGAAGTTAAAAAATGTGGACTCTTATATTTTCCAAAATGAAAACTTTCAAAGACCCCCTTCAAAAATGTGAATTTTTTTCTTTTTTATATAGATTTTTTAATATTTTCAATTAATTTATACTCCTAAGAAGATTAAACGAAATTTTAAATTGATCCTTTGCTTCCTCAGACCTAAAAAAAATTAACAATTTATTACTTATAATTCACAAAATATGTGAAGTTTCATAATCATTTTAAAAAATTTATCGAATAGTCATTTTTAATTGTTTAATAGAAAGTAACATATTTCGGTTTCGTTGTAAATTTTTATGACAAATCGTCATATCATTTGGTAACATCATAAATTGAAAGCAACAAACAATTTAATTTTGTTTCTAACATGATTTAATGTTTTTTTTTTTACAAAATATTGATTCAATTTTTTTCAGAGAAAAATCAAAGTTGATTTTTAAAAAAAAAATTAAGTGCTCTATTTTGATATTTGAGATTTTGAAATTTATTATTTATCAAGTCAATTAAGCATTTCAGCAAGGAGTTGCACCAAAATAACGTAAAACATCAGTAATTCTTGATAAATTATCTGTATATTAAGCATTTTGAACCAATTCATAATTCATTTTTTTTTCGGTATGTTATATAAAACGTAATCCTGTTAATTATATATCAGTAATTTTTACAAGCATTCTTCTGAAAAATATTATTATATTCATCACAAATTTTTTTAAATTATTTTTATTTGTATTTGAATATTTTTAAAATGACTCAATGCTTTACCACCGTTGTATAGTTTAGTAAAGCTTGCTTTTCCAAAACGAAATTTTAGTGGATCTTATTCCAGCAGTTTTTTAACAAAAGAAAAGGCATGTATTTAGTGATCTTATTGTAATATTAAAAAGTGACAAAATAATTGCCTCAACAACCTTATCTCTCTAACTATTACTTTTACAAATCGCAATTACAACAATTTAAAGCTAAATTTATACTCAATATCTATCTTTAGATATATCGATTCTTCAGACATATTTATTCTATTTCTTGTATGTATTTATACTATGTTTCAACTATTGTTTATTATTTTACCAACTTGGTGTTCTTCCTTCGTCCCGTAACAGCTTTATTCCGAAATTCTTAATTATGATTTAGGTTCAATATTAAAAAATATCTCGTAAAATATGAAGATCGATTTTGTCATGATATTTTTTTAAAATTCGATAACCATATTCCGTTTTCGAAATTGATCACTTCAAATATGCCAAAAAAATGGATACAAATATAATATTTTTTGTACGAAAATAAAAATAGTAATATAAAGAAAGTAATAATGTGAAACAAAGTAAAAATAATAAAATACCAAAAATAAAATAAAATATGTAAAAGTAGTATAATAAATGACAAAAGCATCAAAAATTTAAAAAAAAAAATAACAGGATAATCATTTTAATATATATTTTTATTCCCTTAGTTACATGCTCTTGGACCGGTCTCCAAAGATTGAGACTGGTGTTCAAAAGCTAGAAGGCTTTTGGAAACAATTCTTAGGGGGCGGGGGGGGGGTCAAGAACCTGTTTCACTCTTCCCTCAGTGAGAGTTATGTCATACTTCCATGTCATTTTAAATAGTCAGAGAAGAAAAAGAAAAAAAAAAGTAAAAGAGCCCGCTTTTGCTTAGATCGTTAACATTTTTATTTGGAAAAGTATGCATGAAATATGAAGAATTTGCTTGAAATACATTTAATAATGATAATATGATACCCTTTAAAAAAATGAACTGAAAGCTGAATATATATATATATATATATATATATATATATATATATATATAGCCACACTCTTCAGAGTAGTTTGGAATAAGAATCAAGCAAAAAGAGAAAATAAATCAATTAAAGAACTACGCTAGATGTTTTAATTAAGTAAACGCGTAGTAGTTGACATGGATGTTGAGAAAATTGTTGTTAAATAGTAGCAAAATAAGTGACCAAAAATTCTAAAATTGGTACAAAGAATTTTGTTTTATTTGAAAACTATAGCGGAGATAGTATCAGTGGTTCTTTTGCGAATCATATGATGCAGTTAAATGTTTGTAATAAAAATAAAATTTAAAAAAATATATATTGAAAAAGATTTTTTGACTTTCGGTTATAAGATTGACTACCAGAATAATGTACTCGTTTTACAACATAAGTGTTCGGCTTTTTCCTAATGAAGCAAAGCAATGTGTTACAAAAAAGTAATAAAAAATTATTTTATTACTTTTTTTCACAAAAAAAAAATAAATAAATAAAAAGATACACAATGTGCATATTTATAATGGATAACGTAGGTAGTTCACGATTTTTTTTAAAGCAGGCTTGAAAACTTTAAAAAAAGTAGTTCTTAGAAAAACGTGTTTGATATCTAGCATAAGAATATTCTCTTATAAAATTGACAGTTTTTAATGAATAGATAAGCGCATCAACTAAAAATCTTAAAACGATTAATAAAATTATAAAAAAAAAATGAATATATCATACGCAGGTCGAAAATTTCATGTGCAGTAGTTTTTCGTTAAAGAGCAATATCTTTTCGAAACGTGAAATATTTACAACTAAAATATATTGGTTTCATGCTTACGCTTATTATGTATTAGATAAAACTAAATGTTCAATAGGTCATTCAAGGGTATAAAAGATCACTCAGTAATTCTGGAATCATAGAATTGAAATTATGGAATTTGAAAATTTTTTATATTTTATGTTCATTAAATTTGAGAGGGAAAGTTTCTGATAGAAAATGGGAGGCCATTCATATTATACTAAGAACAACACTGATTTCAACTGTTTTACAGTGCCAAGTTATTCTTGGTTAATGTTAAATATTATGAAAGTAAAATAGAACATGAAGACTTACAATTGTTTCTCTAGTTCCTTGTAATTTTATATTATATTATTTGTAGCCTAATTGTACAAATATATTTTGTAAAGAAGAAGCAAAGCCTTATAATCTGTGACATGCTTTTTTTTTTTTTTTTGGTCTCATTCTATGAAATTCAACCGTTTGTGGTAATTTTGAAAATTAAATCATATCGTAGGAAATAAATTATTCCTATAGTATCTTCATAAGCAACATTTTTCGCAGAAATATGTAGACCACTGCACTGCCGCATTGCGTAAGGCGATCATGGTCTTCAGAAAACTTTAAACTGGTAGAAACATTTTTAAAAGAACATTCAAGAACTCACATCTTTAGCTTTCTAATTATCGAAAAAAAAAAAAATGTTAGAGAACCTGTGCGAAGTATTTCTGTTCTCAGAATATTTAATTTCATGTATTAGTTTTGAAATTTCAGAATCAATTTTGAGTTTTCTGAGGGCGTAGGCCAGCTTACCAAAACAGATACATTCATGCCTAAACAATCGTTGAGAAAGACTTTACTGAGTGGTAGCAAAAGGATAATAAAATTAGGAGAGCAGTTGCATGTCAGGGGATAGAGCGCTTACGTCCCAATGGGGTGAACCAGGTTCGAATTTCGGAAATGGCTGGTTGATTTGAATTTTGCACCCGGCTAGTACCAACCACTGTGCTGAGGTAAAATATCTTCAGTGGTAGACGTATCATGGATTAAAGTCCCCTTTCAATCCGGCTAACCGCGGGAGTTTTTCGTGATTTTCTTCTTTATGTTACGCAAATACGTGCCAGTTCCATCAAAAAGTCCTCCACAAAATCAAATTTCTCCCAATACTTGATCCTTGAGTTCCTTAGTCTTCTGGATTGGGATTAGGTTCAAAATTGGAAGGATATGGAGATGGTATAGTAATAAGTAAAATTGGTAGTCGTATACCCTAAATTGGGTCGGCTGTTTTCCACAATCAATCTGTCTTGTTCTCTGTTTCATTTGCTTCACTGTATTGTGATTTGTTATATTTCGGCCGTATTTCTGTATTTATGATTTTTATCTTGTATTATTAATTTTTGACCCCACATAAACGTATTTTTTGTCTTCAATTTCGACAAATATTAAAAAAATAGTTTTCAAGGGCGGTATTTACAAAACAATCTGATTGACCTAAAAATAAAAATTTTCATGCCGAGCATTACTAAATATCAGAGCATTATCAGCTAGTCTGCAATTTAAAAATTAATTTAAATAAAAGTCTGATGAATACTTTCACGCCTACTTAAAAACGATCGTTTAGAAAGACTTAACTGAGTGGTGGCAAAAAAGGAAAATAAGATTAGGAGATCAGTTGTGGGTCAGAGGATAGAGCGACTGCTATCCAATGAGGTGAACTAGGTTCGAATTCCGGCAATGCCTGGTTGATTCAAGTTTTGCACCCGGCTTGCACCGACTCAGTGCTAAGTTAAGATATCCTCAGTTGTTAACGGATCATGGGTTAAAGTCCCCTTGCAGTCAGTCTAAGAGCGAGAGGTTTTCGTGGTTTTCCTCTTCATCTAACGCAAATGCGGGCTAGTTACATCCAAAAGTAGTGATTAAAAACAGAAAGCTTATAGAAATCTAACAAACTACAATAGAGGACTGTGAATGTCCAAGAAGCACAAAAATAAGTTTTATTGCGGGTTAAATGTCTTTAATGATCTTTTTATGACTAATTTCTGTATCTTTTCACAATCAAAACTGTTTTTTCTCTGTTTCATTTGCTTCACTGTACTGTTATTTGGTATATTTCGTCTGTATTTTTGTGTTTTTGATTTTTACATTGCTTTATGAAATTTTGACTCCATATAAACGTATTTTTTGTCTTCAATTTCGACAAATATTATAAAAATAGTTTTTAAGGGCAGTATTTACAAAACACTCTGAATGACCTAAAAATAAAAATTTTCATGCCGAGCATTTGTAAATATCAGAGCATTATCAGTTAGTTTGCAATTTTGAAAATTAATTTAAATGAAAGTCTGAGGAAAAAAATATCACTAACAAAGCCTTAAAGTATAAGTCAATATCATTTGGATGATTAGTCACTAGTTTTAATAAAATTTGCTCTTCATTATCACTTAAAAAAGCTCAATTAGCCGCGCGTAATTAAGGTCCGCGATTGGCAGTGTGTATTGTAGGTCCTCGATTAGCTGTGTGTATTGTAAGTCCTCGATTAGCCGTGTGTATTGTAGGTCCACGATTGGCTGTGTGTATTGTAGGTCCACGGTTGGCTGTGTGTATTGTAGGTCCTCGCTTGGCTGTATGTATTGTAGGTTCTTAATTGGCTGCGTGTATTGTAGGTCTGCGATTGCCTGTGCGTTTTATAATAATAAAGTTCTAGTTTGAAGAAAATATCTAAAACTGATTTCCAGCTTAATCTCAATTAGAATCTATTAAATAGTAAAAAATTTAATAGTTTTTTTTTAATTTAAAGCAATTTATTTCGAATATTAAATTTAATTACAAAATAAGTTTAAAATTTTTTTTCGAACGTATAGTTCTAATAAGTTCTAATTATTAATAGAGTTTTAAATAATAATTTAGTCCTAAGAAAATGTCAGATATAAATTTTTAAAAGCTTCTAATGTAATCCCTAGAATACTTTATCAACAAAATTAAAAAAATTTTTTATTACAATTTATAAAAAGAAGTTTTATCATACAAGAAAAAGTAAGAAAAATAGTTTTCTTTAAAAAGTGTGTAAATATTTAAATATGTGTAAGGTGAATTTCTAAAAAGCTGTTTTTTTAAAAAAGTAATTCATGTCAAACTTAAAGCAATAAATAAAGAATGAGAGTTTTTTAACAATTTAAACTTAAATCACTACATTTTAATTAATAATGACTAAATAATATTATTTTTCATTAACATGTTCTTCGTTATAAACATACCAACACCTTCAGTTAAATAAAAGTAAAGAAAATCATTAATTTCCTTTAAAATAGTGTGAAAAAATTTCTATGCATTTCATACATATTAAAAAAGAAACTAAAATATGGATGTGATAATTTTTCAAATAGGAACAATCATTTATTCCTATGCATTAACTGATGAACTTTCATTTACATTTAAGTGATAAAAATGTCCGTTAACGTTGTGCGTAAATATGTTTAAGCATTTCCTTAATTTGTTTCATGCTTATTCGTTAAATACGAAAAAGACCGGGGTGGGTGTTTCCGAGTAGGCGGTTTCACAGTGCAAACGAGGACGCCCGCTGAACGTGTGGTTTTATTGACCCACCGAGGACGTCGTTTTTGCACGCATACACACTTCGACTCGGCTCATTATACACAGTGTTGATAAACACTGCCAATCGAGGACAAAATTAGATTTTGCTAAAAAATGTTCTGGGACTATTTCATGACCCCCTGAGTACGAAAATACCATTTTCTAACCGAGGACGTCCTCGGTTGGCACGAGGTCCTCGGTTAGAAGGTGAAATTGCCCGTGTGTGTCCTCGGTTGCCGGCGCTTGCGCACACACACACACACACGCACACACACACACACACACATATATATATATATATATAATCACTGCTTTGAAACTTAGTGATCTGTCTGGTCAATTTATCCAGCGAATACCTTCATTTTCTACAAGATGGGCGACCAGGCCGGGATAGCCTGGTCGATAGGGCGCTGGGCCCATATCCAAGTGGTCGTGGGTTCGATCCTCGCCGGCCGAAGACTCTCCGTGTAGTAAATGGTGACTGATGCACGTTAAATCTGTCGAGTCTCAAAGTCCTCCATGTTCCCATAACAAATCAATACCTCTGGGGGTACTGATCCAGGAGTTTCCTTGTCTTCTGGATTGGTTCAAAATTACAAGGTTACGGAGTTGAACATTAGTAGTCGTAAACCCATGAAATTGGGTCGGCTGTTCAACGACGGTTATAAAAAAAAGAAAAAAGATGGTCGATCAGAAGTACACTGTGTGGTGTTACAAATGAAATCAAGATCCACTACTCTCTTAAAAAGGGAACATCTTTATGTCACACCCTTACACCATTATTCCGCAAAACAGCCACATTATATCTTTCAACGACCTGGAGGGGTATGCGGAAAATCCAACATTATGTCTGCCCAGACCAACGAACCTCCTTCGCGATAATGGTCATTTCTCTGACCTTGTGTAGGGCAGGAAGCGGATCCCCGGTTCTCTCCATATGAAAGAACGCCGAGAGTCAGGCTGAAGCGGGGCTTATTAGTGCAAAGAACATTCACCCATTAATCTATACTCCAATCTCTATCGTCTCTGTACCATCCTAAAGGGACTTTTTTGTTGACAGAGATCAGAGGGACGTAAACAACCCTCTCTCAATAAGTCTTCTGGAAACAGTAACTTCTAAAATTTCTGTGGCCACGTAGAAGTCACGAGAGACTGTTATGCCTCTCTGCAATCAACAAATACAGATCGTCATTGGCATCTCCGTCCACCCCCCCCCCCTGCTCACTTCTCATTTAACTTATCGTTTAAGCTCCCGTGCTTATTGTTTTTTGCAATTTAACATATTTTGATAACTATTGTTTTATGGTTAGTTGTAACCATATTTTGATTATTGCTTATAGTTAATGATAACCATATTTTGAAACATAATGATTCACTCGGAATTATAAAATTAACTGATTTCACTATTGCTATTTTCGTTATAATAAAAACTGTTATTGTTATGAGCTATTGGCTTTAGTTATTAGTTGAAACCTATGGATACTTTTTGTTATGGTAGGTTGGACCCTACAGTTGGGGTTCCACCTTTTCTAGGATTTCTCACAACAGAATCCTGAAATTGTTTCCATAAATTGCTCAAAACGCAGGGCGTTAAATTGATTTCTCCACAATTCCAGATTCACCCCACAATTAATAATCTAAACGTTGGTGGTTACTCATTTTTGTTGTTTGAAATTGAGTTAAAAGGATCGATTGCTGCACAAAAACACCAAGAAATTCGGCAAAATGCTAATTTTGCCATTAAATCTTTTTCCCCCTTACCAGTCCACACACACGTTACGTATTAGACCCTCAAGATGTTCGATTCAGTTTGACAAATCGATCAGTTGTCTTCAAGAAATTCAACAAAATATACATAGTATCTTAATTTTGAGTACCAGTACTAGAAGTGTTAAACACTATTCTACTGTTTTAAAAAGATAAAAGATAAAAAAAGGTCGAATTAAAAACAAATTTAAAAGACCGCGTTCATAATTTTATTGATTCCATTTTTACTGTTCTCATCTATAATAATAATAAAACTCCAGAATCTTTTATGCTAATGTTCTGAAACGTGGGGAGAAATTTTGCAACTCGATCCTAAAAATCATTCAATTAGATCGTTCTAGAGTGAAATTTCTTAGTAGTGCAACGCTTCTTACTAATTAAACTGTAGACGATTGAAAGAGAGAGTTTATTTCATGTTTCTTAATTAATTTTAATTCATTATGTCAGCTGGATCAAATATGAGAGGGGGTTTTATTTTGATTTTAGTTACGCTTTTAAAACTAGTTTCTATTAAACTAAGTAACCAATGGTAGTTGAAGTACAAAAATTAATTTTATGTACTAAAAAGCAAAATTAATGGAGAAAAGGTACTTGTTAATTTAGCAAAACAATTAAATTTCGTTATACTGTTATGAATAATGCTTTATTAAATTTGGTAATACGTATTACTAGAAGTATGTAAATTAGTATTGTTTTATATACTACATACTACTATTACGTTTTATATACTACTATTAAATACATGTCTACTATTGGTACTGTGGTAATAGGTTTCTTACGCCTTCTCCCTCAAAAGGAAAAGTACCGGGTTTGACTATCATGAGTTAGTCTAAAACATAATGCAGATAAAAATTGCTTTGATGGAATGAGCTTTCAAAAACGTGTTTTCTTAATCTTATACAGAAGTCCCCAGGTATACTAAATATATATACAAAACTCTATCTTTTATTTAATTTTTTTTTCCTTTTTTTAAGTTTTTCGACTGGAATTTTTTTTGCAGACTTTCTTGTAATGCTATAATTTTTTAACAGACCATTGTTGTAGTTGTTTTACCATATCGGACAGCTTTCTATTTTATTTTTATAAATGATAATTAAAAGAAGATAGTAAGCAATTACAGATATTTCTGGATATTATATACGCATATTTCTTACGTCATTTGTTTAAATGTAAATGAATGCATTTCTCTGTATAGCAAAAACATACATAAAAGAATATCTCAAAAGCTTTGATTGTCTTTAACTTAAAATTAATAAACTTTAGAACAATATTTACTCATATATTATTTATTTACCTCTTACTTAACGATAATTTTTTATTATTTTTCTATGATTACAGATATATTTATTACACTTTCATTTGTTGAAATCCTTTTCTTGTCTATGTAATGATGTTCACTTTATCTATCTTGAACTGCTAAACTATTTTTATTTGTGTATTTTATTTTCTCATTTCAGAAATCTTTGTCATATTATTAATTAAAGAAAAAGTAACAAACCACTAAAAAGTATAACGCTTAAAGCTGTAATGTTTAAGAAAACATTTTGATGTGCCCATTAGTAATAACTGGCATTTTTTGACGCCATATGTGTTTACATACAACAATGTGCTAACAAATAAGATGATGCCGAAAAAAATGTACTTAAAAGAATTGTAATTAGAATAAATTTCCTTTTATATTAAAATCAAGGAAGGAAATTATGGAAAGAAATTTATGTTATCTAATTTGTTGTTAATATGCGAACAAAACCCCATTTTTCCTCTTTCTCTCTCTCAGGTAAGTTGTGCGAGTTTCGTAAGTTAGTGTAACGACTTCCCTTACGCCAACTTGCTCTTGAAATAATTAACCAAATACCAGTTACAGATATCCTCATCTATTCTGATGGCAACAAAGACGACCGCGGTGCTTGTTTTCATTAAGGCTCCTGACTTTTCTAGAAAACTTACGATTAAGAATCCAGACTTCTGCTCTGTTTTTAGATCTGAGCTAATTGCTATCGAAGAGGCACTCAACGCTATTGGATCTATAACATCATCCGCTAATATCTGGATCTTATCCGATAGTAGTAGTGTCATACAGCACTTAAGTAACTGGAATAAGGCTGGCGACAAGACATCTGTCTCTATACTTAATAAAATTAAACAACTCTCTTATCGGCGTAAAATCTTCATTCAATGGATTCTCTCTCACATACGCCTCTTTGGTAATGAAAATGCTGATCGTTTGGCCAAGCAGGCAGCTTCTGATTGCACAGTTTCAAGTCGACCTTTGACCTTCCCTGAGATTTGCTCCAAGATCAGAACCACTAACCAACAACTATGGAATATCCCTCCGGCCCACTCTTGGTACAATGGACGGACTCCTGGTAGGCACTTACCATGGGGGCTGATAGAGCCATACAGTCCACTATAATTAGGCTCATAAGTGGACACATCAGGTGTCTCTCTTTTGAGCTTGGGCGAAAGACCTATTCAACATGCACGAGGTGTAACTCTGCACAGGCTTCTCCCGATCACATTTTACACTGTCTTGGCCTGGAGAAGAAAGACCTCTACTCTGGCCCCTTGCTTGTTTTTGATTTCCTGAAGACTTTCGAGCTCATTGACTTGGTCTAGCCTGCGGCTGACCAAGAGGAATAAGTCAACAACAACAACAACGACTTCCCAATAGGGGAAATCCGTATACAGTAGTTGAAGCAGCTGCCTGAGATGTGGTTCGTTTGTTCGGTCGCATCATAAGCTATGATGACTGATTAAGATATGTTTTCTTTTGCATAGCACTGTGTGTGCGAGATGTTATTTCTTCAAGTTGAATTTTAATAAACTCTTTATTTGCCTGAATTGCCTCTGTATTCTTCAACAAAACAACATAATTTGCACACTGAGTGAGTTAATTTATTAATAGATTTCGGTGCTGACTGCCTTAAATGAAACAGCATCGCTCATCCCGGGGACCATAGTTCATAAGTTGATAGTAGAAAATGAAGACGATCCCATTATCAAACTTTCAATTGGCAAATTCTTCTATAAATCGTTGACTTTTACTTAAGATTTATGGCCTTGTTTATTTCTTAATTTGCTTACATGTATTTTAGTCGTTGAAATGCATTTAGATCATTCTTCCATTAAAACACCATTCAGAGGCTGTTACTTAATCCACCTTTAGAATAAATGTTGTTCAGTCAAATAAGACCAACATTTAAAATTTACCCAATAAATCTTGATTTTTCTCAAAAACGGCCCATAACCGTCCATAAATCGTCAAACCTTAATCTATCCCATACAGCACAATTCATCCATTAGACGCCCAGAATTCGTCCTCATGATCCATTAGACGTCGTGGATGAACTATTGACGTCTACGAGACGTTTTCTAATAGCTTATTTATGGATAATTCCCAATGGCTTAAATATAGACGTCTTATATCTAACTGGCAGACGTAATGGGGATAAAACACACGGTGGACAATAAGAGACGTTTTTTGATAGTTTACAAAACAACTATCAAGAAACGTTTCTGGGATTGTTTCTCGTAGTCGAAAATTAGACGTAGGATTGAAACGAAATGAATAGCTTGATGAATAATCACATAATACTATTTACATTTATTTACAGTTTACACATAATGCGTTTTAGTAAAATTTTGCATCAAATGTCTATGCGTATAGCACAAGAACAAAATAAAAAGAACAAGAAAAGCAATTCCGAAATTAAGGATGAAAGTTGATGTTAGAAATTGAGACATTCTTTTTTCCAGATTCGCATGAAATATATTTTTTATTTGTTCCCATAGTAACGATTGTTTTTGGAGCTCTAAAATTTTTAATATTGAGTGTAGGTTATTACACAACTAAATCCAAGTATTTTTTTAATGTGACAAATGTGCCATTTCTTACTGTAATTTATTTAAGTAAATATGCCATTCAATGAATTATTTCCTCGAAACGACATTTGTTAAGTGTTTATCGTCTATTCGTCATTGTTTGCCTATTTTCGTAGACTAGGCTCGAACTCAATATAGAAAATAATTCTCTAAAGCTTGCAATGATTTTGATAAAGAAGAACTTATTTTAAACAGTGATGACTGTTAATTAAACTAATTGAATAAAAGACAAACTTATTGCTAGACACTGAAATGAAAATCAGAGGCAATCTTAATGATTGTGAAGTTTATGACGCAACATGCGAGGCTGAATTTGATGAATCAGAAACATATATTGGTAATTAGCGTCTTTTAAAACAGAAGATTATAAAATTTGCAAGTTCTGATATAAAAGATTCTGTATTTGGTGAAAATGCTTTCTCAAGAAATACGTCGCTACCTTATTCTAAAATTCAACTTGCCGTTTTTTTATGTAGATATCAGGAACTGTTTATGTGTTTGAAAACTATTTTAAGAAATTGATAAAGTTCTCAATTTAGATAATCGATAAGTATTCGTATCTATCATAAGCCATGGTAAAAGGAAACATTTGCTGACGAGTTAGTTGATAAAATGTTTTATATCGTGTAGAGATGAAATGTGCGTATCAAAAACTTATAGGCCAACTTAAAAGTAGATTTGAAAGAGAGGAGCTATTGATTCAAGTTTTATGTGAGAAACCTTATTCTCTCTCTTGTCCTTCAAAATACCGAACGAATTCGCTGAAGTATAACGGAAAAGTTTTTAAAAAGTTCAAGTGAAGACAAGTAACAAACATGCCCTTTGTATATCGTTCATATATGAACTCTGCAATTTAGTATTTAGCATTTTTATGTCCTCAATTGATGTAAGTATAAAAAAACCAGATTAAAAGTTTTTAATTTAGTTTTTACACACTTACATAAATAATAAAAATGCGAAATACTAAATTACAGACTTCATATATGAACGATATACACAGAGGAGCATGTTCCGTCTTCCAGCAGATCAGGAATAATTCCTGTCTATGAAACGTTCATTCCTGAATAAGCTGTGGATCCATATCTCATCCATGTCTAATGGACGGCTTTTAGACTTCTACTGGATCCTCTCTGGATCAAATATGGATGTCTTATAGACGTCTACCTGATAACCCTATGGACCGTGGATCACATGCAATGACGTTTAGTGGACATCCACTGGATTATTTTGTACTATATGGGATGGATTTTCAAATCGTGACTGTGTATATTAAAAAAAAAATGAAGAAAGAAATTTTTTAAACCATCAGTGTCTATCCTTTCTTATAAAATATAATATATGATTGAAGACTGCTACGTTTAAAGAGCCATAAACAACTATTGAACATTTTACAGCACACTTAAAATTTTAAATAACGTTTTGTTAACATATAAATATCACTGCTACATACGAAAATTCAACAATTTTACCCATTGAATCAATATTTTAACTCTTATTTACATGAACTATAACAACCTGAAGTCAACTTCCTACTTAGGATAGGAAGATGCTTTATTGAAGAAAAATCATCATGTTTTAGGATTAGAACATAGTTGTGTAAACCTCTACAAATTCCAATATATTTATCTCAGCTTATTGAATATGACACAGAACAGTGAACATAAAAAATACGTAAGTTTCACTTTTATCGAGTTTAGTACATCTGTTGGTTTTTCAAAACAGATAGCCGTTATATAAATGTTCATCTATGTGTTGACCATCAAATAATGTCGCAAAATCATTTTCTTTTAAAAATTATCACAATACGTAAATGAGTAAAATTTAAGTAAAGAAAAATTATGAAATTTTCAAAATGCTTTACTTGACTATAAAAATCTGGGTTAGATTTCTCATAGAATGCCGTCTCAGAGAGTGCTGCCATGACAACGATAAAAAGTATCCAATTGAGTGAGTGGATGAGCAATTTTTAAGAGCCTCATTCTCCATTCCTCGTCCGACAAGGGAAGGTAACAGGTACGTAACATCTGTTCGCCTTATTTCGTTGACTATTTGCATTGAATATGAAATGTCTATTCATGTCTTATGATTTTTTTTTTTTTTAAAGTTTTTTTTAGAATCACTTTTAAAGTAAATAAAAAAATAGCGCTTACATAGACGGCCTATATAAAAGATAAACTACTACCTATATAGCGCTTACATAGACTACCCAATTCGATGAATCATCGCTTCATTACTTGAATTCGTGGAAAAATATTTTTTTTAGAAATTAAAAAACAAAGAAATAACAAATAACTTTTTCTTCAAAAAAAATATTTCTCATCCACTTTGCCCAAAAGATGAAACTATAATGAATAACAACACGCAATGAAACATTTTCTAACTTTCACGAAAAAACTTTTTCTCTTTATTTTATTACATTTATTTCGTACCACTTCCATTAAATTTAAGCAACTATATTGAAACGAAATGTGCAACCATATTTCTTAATGAAAAATCACTTTCATCATGCCAATATTTCATTGAACTACAAACAATTTCTACTTTTGTTTGTTTTATAATTAAAATAACTTTATATTTAATGAATATAATTCGTATCGACAAAATCACCAACATTTTTTTTAAATAATAATTTATCTATTTAACTTAGAGTGAATTCATTTAATGGCAACACTTTGATTGCATTTAGTCAATAGATTCATTCAATGAATAAAAAATAATTTCCTAAAAGAAATTCAGTACTTTAAGCAAGAACCGAAACAACACTCTTTTTTTTACCTATTATTTTCTTTTCTACTTATTTATGTCTAAAACACAGATAACTCTTCTTTTGGTATTTGCAGCATCGAAATCTTGAAACTTAAATGATTTTTATATCCTGTAGATATCCTAATTACTTAATTAATTGAAATAAAATATAAAGAAAACCAGGAGTCTCGCGTATGACAATTATTATAAGCTTCGATCATTTATTGTTAATACCTCAGCTTTTATATTTCTTCAATATATTATCAATAAATTATTAAATGCAAGACTAAGTAGATTTTTTACGTGAATTACAATAGCAATACAATTAATAATAATTATTGTTACCTATGATCAAAACACATCTATTTTTTCTCATTCATTCTGTTTAAAATAATTGATGTTCAGTTTAGATTCAGTCATCGATCTGCAATTCTAATATATTTCTTTTTAAAACTAACAATAGTTGGAGTCGTTTATTTAAAGACAAACTTTAATAGGTTTCGTATGTACTCTCTATGGAAATATAATGCACACAAATCATTGCTCAAACTTTTTTAGATAATTTGGAATGAACTGTGTAAAGAAGTTGCTGAAAAATCTTTTAAAAAAAAAATTAAGTCAAATAAGGTGTGAGTGCCCAAACAATTTGAATGCTCTCGTAATGAAACTGGCAGTTCTCTGAAATTATTTTATCGTTTTTTATTAAATTTTTTGTGTTTGTGTTGCAAGTTGCAAAAATTGTTAAGTGAACTTCAAAACATTGTCTATAGTTTTTGTTTCTTTTTTAAACAATTTTTTGCATTTACATATAATATTAATGAACCTGATGAAAATGGCCAATTTCTTCATAAAGAAACTTGATATTTATATTAAAATAGTTTATCTCTTATTTTTGAAGAAAATAGTTTTTAGTCAAATGCAATTTTTATGAAATTTTCTTAATGTTTTTCCGCTTTTTTAACTTTAAAAGATTTGATTGTTTTAATCAAAAGCCAGATAGATAGCCAGATATATTGATCCAGTATCTATAATATACAAATTTAGTTTTGATTTTATATAAGGTCAATATTTAAATTGGTCTGTTGGTCACGAAATTGTGAAGCCTCCTCTGACCTTTAACATATTGTTCATACATAACATAATTAGCATAAATTTTGAAGGTATCAAAGAAATGTACTAGACTCGATTAATTAAAAGTTAGTAGCCCTTTCAGGTGAAACGGAAACAGAATTTTTGATTTTATGACAATTATTTAGAAGAATATTTATAATTATATGAACAAAAATATAATTAACTTTATTTAATTAAAAGTTATCTCCAAACTAATGTATTAAATTTTAAAATTTTTGATACTGTATTTAATTGAAGTAGAAAAAAAACACTAAATTATTGAAATTATGTATTATAAAACCAATGAAATATCAATAAGTTATGTTCTAGTTCATAAAAATCCGAATCAAATTCATTTAGCTATGATACAAAATAAATTAAAATTAAAGGCAAATGAATAACCATTTACGTTTTAGTAATATTTTCTTAAATTCCCTGTTATAACCATTATAATGTACAATGGTTATACATACTATCTTTTTTCCATAATGCGGCCACTTTTCCTATTTTATAGATTACGAAACCGAATCCGTATGTTTATTCAGAAGAAGTACTTTTTTTTTTCTTATTTCGTTATTTAGAAAATCGTCTGCAGATTTTAATCACATACGAGTATTTCAGATTAGACCCTCCAACCATCAAGATTGAGTCACAGTACGTGAAAGTCCTATCAATAAAACCAAATTTTTTTTTTTTAGTGTGATCACTTTTTAGTTTGAAATGGATTGTTCCGGCTACAAATGAGGTTCTATAAAAATGAAAAAAAAATATGTTATTTTCTGTGAATCTGATGTTTTAGTTTATGTCTTAAAATTTTCTAGTAAAATACTAAAGAAAGTATCATCAACATTGTTTTCGATTTCTTTTTTCCTTAAAATACTTGATTTACCAAAATAAACTATTTTGTATCGAATAATTAGGTAAAAAGCAAATAGTCGCTTCGATGTCACTTAAATGTTTTTGGTAGAGAATTCTCTTTCTTAATGCTTACGTAGGCGAATACTATCTTTAATCCAATATTGAAACAATACTATTCTAGTTCATTTTCTGTTTGGCTTGTATATTCCTCTAATAGCTAGCCGCAAAATTAGTCTTTCGATAATACAATCAAGAATTTTTTTTTTTTAAATTAGTTAGGCTATAAACTATTGCATATAAAAAAGAATAGGCATATGTATTTTTTCTCCAAAAAATTTCTTGCAGCTTTACTTTTACCGGCACACCATTGTAATTAACAAACCAAAATATTAAAACATTTTAACACAATTTGAAACTTTAAATTTTAAGGGAAACATTAAACTATTTTTCAGATAGAACCTTCACTAGATTGTAACAAAAAAGTAGAGACTCATTTGTGAAGTCACGTGTGATCTATGCGTGGATCTAAAAGTCTATGTAGTTAATTTGTTCATACTTAAATATTTCTAAGTGGTACGTATTTTATCTTTTTTTTTTCTTCCTGTTAGAATGAACCAGGACTACTTAATGTTATTATGAACCATTCTTGTTTGATGGAAAATATTTTAATTAGAGAAATTCTAATTTCCCTTTTAAATCATAATTCAGTAGAATCAAATTATTTGTATTTTCAAAATAATGATGTCATCAAAAGAATGAATCACATCCATCATTTTTATTTTCTAATACATAATGAAATATTGAACATTAGAAAATAAAAAATTATACATTTGAACGAGGAAACAATTACAGGACGGAGAAATATATCTCATAATAGGGTGATTTCGCAAATTTACGTTAGCTTCCGTACATAAGATTTCAAGTAATTTGCACATTTCTAGTGGGCATGCGTCAGCTCTGGTGAAATACAGCCATGAAAAATTATCAAACTTACGTGAATGAAAATAAGAAATTTTGCAAAAATCCGTAACTTGAAAACGCTAACGCTGTGAAATATCATTTTAACTTGGATCACAAAATCAAAACAAACTTTTACAATGGACGTAGGCTATCTCTTTAAACTGAATCATACCATCCAAGACGCTTTCATTTACATAAAACAGTGGTCCTGTGAGAAGAAAAATTTGGTATATTTCGATGAATTCAGTGGTAAAAAATCTTATCATTAACAATGTTTTAAAAAAATATTATTGAACTTTTATTGATTTTTTTAACTTCTTTTAACTAAATTGTAAAATTAATATATAATTTATAATTTTAAAATACCGAAAATATATTTCATTTCTTACTAAACTAGTGCAATTAGACAACCATAATGTTAAACAAAAACCAATAAAAAAATTTTTTTTTTATTGAATGAACTAATTGTTGAAAGATGAGACATTTCTTAATTTCATGAATACATTTCTTCAAATTCGCATTCCATGTTTCGACAGAAGACGACAACATTTAACAGCGTAAATCACGACGCCATCAACATAACTCGTAAAGATAACCTTAATTACGGGAGCAGTTAACGTAAAAGTCTCCCTATATGACGGCACGTAAGCATAAAGTTGCCAAAAAATGTGAACCTCCACCAACATTTTTTTTTTCTTTTTAATTCTTTTTTTTTTTTTTTTTTTTTTTTTTAATTTTATTTGTTTTTCAAACCACTGAACAAAATGACAATCACAAAATGAAATAAAATAATAAAAAAGTTAAAAAAAAAATAACAAAAAATAGATTAATTTCTTTGCGAGCTGCTAACCAAAAAAGTACATTTTTTTAAAAAGTTTCTTTAAAAGTTTACACCTATCTCAGATGGCGTTTTTTTTTTTTTTTCCTACTCCCTTTACGGGCAACAGTTCGTTGGTGAAGAAGGCGTTTTCGAAACGCAGTAAGTTTGGCGAATAATTATTGTATATTTAAACTATTTCACTAAATTCTTGTGGGAGAAGATAACAGATGCTTTCAGATCATTGTAGAAGGCGAATAACTAGGGATTGCAAGATAAGAATCATATGGCGGACAAAATGACGGTTTGTTTACACGCTGTGTGCTGGTGAAATGGGTTCTTCTTGTCAGAATAATTTACAAACTAATCATAGCCAATTTAATAACTTGTAAGTTTCAATCATTTTTACTGAATTATCAAGATATATTGATTGTGGCCAATTATTTGTCATCTTTTCGATTGATTTGAGCAACTACTCATATAAACTGCTATAAAATGCATGTTTTTATAGTAAAATAAAGAAGTTTATGTTCTCATGAGATTTCCATAAATCTGTCAATGGCATAAAATAAATTTATAATATTTAATTTTTATTCCCTTTGAATTTGTTCGAATTCATATTAACATTCTCTCGGTGCTGCGTGTATGTCATTTGATTAACAAACTAATTTTTATTTCATTCAAAAAATATTGTACAGATGCATCCTAAATGTATGATTCCTGCTTTATATTGTATCTTTAAATTAATTTTACTAGTAAATTTATAGTTGCAAAACAGTGACTTTAGTAGTAAATTAATAGTAGTAAACTGTAGTAAATTTTAGTATTGCTAAATAACAAACATGGTGACGATTACTTTACTCCAAGTCGTGTAAAAGAACATTCTAGATGTTTCACTCTACAAGGAGCTACCCTTGGTTTTGATGTAGTGAAACACTTAATGAAATACTGCTAAGTCTGCCAACATTTTCGGTATTTAGATACACGTATTGAGGAGATTTACACCTTTCAGTGTATGACTCTACTTATATTTCAAAATATAATGATTGTAATTTTTATGTTGGATAAATTTAATCTTTAAGAGCAATGGAGAACGTTGAAGAGAAGAAGAAGAATCTTCAAACTGCCCTGCTTAAAGAACTTGGGATAGAGAGGGAAGATTTCAAGAATCTCGCAAATTTTGCACGACTTCTCCACTCACCCCGCAACCCTTCTAGTTTAGCTGTCATCCGTATTCTCTACGGTAAGGACTGCACTTAGTGTATTTTAACACAGAAAAACGTCTGCTTCAGAGTAGTGGACAGGGTGTATGCACTGCAGCTCTCTTTATATATATATATATATATATATATATATATATATATATATACACTATATACACTCTTAACACTATATATACACTATATACACAGTTGAGTCTTTGGCTTGAGTGAATTTAGCTCAAGATGAGAAGACTCCTGTTTTCCAGAGGAATCTGTGAAATTTCCCTCGAGTTGAGTTACTTTAACTATTAAGAAAATACTTATTATTAAAATATTGAGATTATTATTATATATATTAATTAAAATATTGAGAGAATATGGAAAATAATAAAAAAATAATAACAAGAGAAGAAAATTATTAAAAACCCGGAAAACAAATTAAAGAATTAAAGAAATTATCTCTTCATCAGCTCATCATCATGTGTGTGCGTGTGTGTGTAACATAAAAAGCTTCTATTAATCTTTTTATGTCAGTTTCTTCGTTATAAAACAACTCCTAATTTATTACTAATTAATTTCAAATTGAAACACTTTATCATACATTTAAAAAGCCACATCCTGTTTCTAAATCTATTTTTGGCCCAACTATGCATAAATTTAAATAAAGACATTTCTCCCTTTAAGCTTCGTGGGAATCGCGTGATCTATTTAATTAACCTATAGTAATTTCTAAGATTTCTCTCTTTCCCTAAATTGAAACATTTTACGGATTTACTTTGCAAGATTTTCCCTAACATATAACCGAGGAGCGCAACTTTTCGTACTCACTCTCATGACTGCTCTGACTAATAATTAATAAATAAATTTTGTACCCTCCTTCCCTGCCTAAGACCTGTTTTAATCCTTCCACTTGGCAACGACGTTATTTATATATATATATATATATATATATATATATATATATCACCCATATATATATATCACCCATATATATATATATATATATGGGTGATACTCACGAAATATGAAATATGACAATTCGGACCAAAAAATTTCTTCGAATTTAAAGTCGTCAAAATAATCTAAAAAAATTTTTTGTATACTTCTTTAGTTACACTTATTAATATCTTAAAGACAGCAGTGTAGTTTATTGACATTTGCGCGGGAAAAAAAAATCAAATAGAAATTCAGCAAATCTTAAATTCCAGGAAAATGACATATTAGCTTCGAAGTTTATAAAACAGTCATTTTAAATTAATAGTAAGTAACTCAACTTAAGCCTTTATGTTAGATGAACCATAAATTGCTTAAATTAATTCTTTTTATCCACTGTAGAAAGAATCAAAAAAATTTTTGTTGCTGATATATACAGAATAAAATTGTGGATAATAATCAATCATTAAATAAGTAAATAACTTTGATTACATCCAAGAATATTACAATCATACATAAACTTGGTATTGGGTTAATATTTGCTTTCCCTCCTTACATTATTAGCAGTTTACTAAAAAATTTCTGGTAACACTTCAATGTCCTGGCATTCATAAGCCAGGAAAATGGCAGCCAGGATAATGACAAATTCGCCATTTTATAGCATATAACTTTACTTTATTTAAATATTTAGGCCTAAGATGCTTATATTCTGTAGAAAACAACAGGATTTCTTAAAATAACTCAGATAAATCTATGTCATTTTGTTATTAGTGGTTTCAAGAGGCCAGGAAAATGACAACACAAAAACCTACTCACCTTGAAAAATTTTTTGAAATAGATTTTGAACCAGAAAATTGGTTCTTTATTCATGCAACAAGACATGTTCATATAGGAGGGTATCTAATCAATCTATTAACATAAGATATTGATTGCTGGCTCTATCTATTTTGGTTATAAACCACTAAATAAAAGTACCCAGGAAAATGACAGATTTTCTTCGGACAAACAAATTATTGACAGAAAAAATTTATTTAAACGATGTTTTTGTAAATAATACCCTCTACGTATATTCTAAAAATGCTTACACCGTTTGAGATAAAAAAAAATTTAGATATTGAAAAATTTATAGGAAGTTTTGAAGCTAATTATTATTGGAAACATTGTTTGGAACATGCCAGGAAAAGGACATTTTGAAGTTCAATTAAATTTTTTAACTATGAAAAACAGTCGATGCTAGTGCAAAGTCATTTTAAAATGCTAACAGAAATGCTATTTATTAATTTGTTTAAAAAAATGTTCTTTTAGTATTATAGTATTAGATCTTAGGGCAAGGGAGAGTCAATTGTCATATTTCGTGAGAATCACCCATATATCAACGTTATTTTTGCAGGACACTGAATAAAAGATAAAATAAAATGCTTCCGAAATAATTTAAGACTTTCTTTTAAAGCATTTCAAATGCAACATTTATTTTATTACTTTTCTAATTATTAAAAAAATTTTAAAAATTAAAGAAACAATAATACCTTCTTCATTAATATTCGGAAAAAAATTGGAAAATTTTTCTTTTAAAAACTTTATGTAAAAATAAATTTATTAACAAGGCTGAAAAAATAAATATATTTCGAAAAGTAAACTGTTTTAAATATTATTCAGATTTTTAATAAATCTGTCTTGTTAATCTTTATATCGTTTCAAGAAATTAACAAAAAAGGGATATTTAAATACTTTTTGTTGAAACGTTATTCTCATGTCTGGTGATAAATAATTTTCACTAACGGATGATATTTTTCATGGTCTAGCAACCTCTTTTAACAACTTGGCTGTGGCAAAATAACAATTGTAGAGCTCCAGCTTAAAAGAAACAAAATTTTGTAATTACATCCCTCAAAATATAGGTAATTTTTTCTTTTCCTCAGAATTCTGGATATTTCATATGTATATACCCATGCAGTTTTATTTTTAGAATTTTTAATGTTTCACAATTTCAAAGGAGGGATAAGAAATTCAGCTTATGTGTAAGTTTAATGTGTTATAATTTTTTTGTGTGTGTGGGAATCATTAAATATGCATTATCACTTCACAAAACTTTGTACGAGGAAAAAAAGAAGATTAATATCATTTTTTTTTCAATATATAATAATTATAAAAAAAATAATAATTTAAAAATAATTACAATGTTTTATTTACAACTTTGAAAGTAATAAAGTATTTAGTGTAAAAATGAAAAAAAAAATCAGCAGCTGTGCTTATTTAAAATAAACTCGATGCATACATACATTAAACAGTTACTTTAGTCCATATATGGCTTATTTCAAGTGCCTTGAAATTATCTGGTGCAGTATTAGATACCTAAGAAAGGTTCTAAAGCTTTGCGTTATAATTTTTACATTAAATATTTCTTTTTATTTCAAATAGGTAAAAAATTTCTGAAAAGTTAAAAATTCCAAAAATAAATAAATAGAAAACATATTTTAATTTAAAATAAAAAGCATTCAAAACAATGCCAATTTTTTTCAAAAAATTAATAATACTATTGCATCAAACCGATTCTTTTCTGTCCAAATCATCTTCTTAATGTACAGTTGAATGAACTATTTAGTTATAAGATTTTGACGAGAAACATAGATCACTTAAGATTAATGGGAAACGCCATATTAAGGATTTATTTCAAGATAGTGTTGGAACACTCACAGGGAGGGGTTGACAATCTTAGTCTCGATCTACGTCATCACTTTTGTCATATTTTAACCTCAAGAGGTTAAGAGTGTCCCCGACGGGTTTGAATTTCGGGACAAATCGTCAGGGACACTCTTTTTCTCAGGAAGGATGGTAAAAGTAAGGAGAACGCCATCATGCTTTGAATTTATTCTCATTTACAGAAAACAAACTAGATTTTACAAGAATTTAATTACACTTTTGTTAACAATGACATTTTCCAAACAATTGTTAAAAGTTCGTCGAGACCGGGGGGTGGGTCATTGCCACTCCTGAATCACTACTGCAGCAACCCTCGGTACGGATCGGTACAGAATTGCGGATCTGTATTAGGTACATACATACACGTATAAAATTTTTGCTTTATAACTGAATTGCTTATTATGTCGTAATGCATTATATGTTTCACTCTGCAAGATTAGTTCCTGTTTTTACAATTATTTAAGGCTTTGCCTTTAGAGTAACAATTATAACATTATTTTAAGCTTAATGTATATACTTTTTTTTTCCTTATTTATTTATATTTATTCAGTGTAGCGTTAAAACACTAAGCCAAAAAATAAAAAACAATTCTGAAATGCATGATAATTTTTATAATTTTATTAATTTTTTTTATAATTTTTATAATGTATGTAACTTTTCGGAACAACCTCGAATAAGATCACGTTTATTCAAAACTATATTTCTTGATAAAAAGAGTTATAATTTAATTTGGACCACTAATTTTTTAAGCATCAAAACTACAAAATCGCCCAAAAGATTCGCTTTTTTTCATACAGCTGTTTTATGTGCTAAATTTAGGTAGTTTATATTATAGTAAGATATATTCTGAGCGCATTCTAATCCACTAAAACGCAATCATTTTTGTTTCGGAGCTGCAGTTTTTCCTGTTTTGGGTTCAAAAATATTACATTTCTTTCCAGCGCAGCCATGATTAGTGTCCCCCCCCCCTTCAAATTACATAAAATGTGTTTCTTTGAAAGCCTGTTTAAAAATATGGTTAATCGAAAAACTCTCAAATTAATTTGCAGAAATGTTTTCTTTTTAAATCATTGCTTAATAAAATTGAGTCAATATTTGGCAGTTTAGCACATCATCATCCTCTTGTTTTGCACAACAGCCCAGGGTGGGCCAAAGTCTTCTGTTAAACATTTCGACAGGGCAACTTATTTTTTGAACTGGACTGTCAGTCTTTTATCCCCAAACACTCTAAAAGCTGATTCACCAGAACCGAAACATCAGTCATGTCAAATCTTATAATTGCATTTTCAATCTTAACGACCCCTATGGAACATTATAAAAGTATGACTTTTCTTTATATGCAATGAATCATGAAAGGTGGACACGACATCTGTTGTTTTGTCATTGTTTCTTTCACATTAAAGGTTTCTTGATGATAATTGATATCCACCACGAGAGGGGTTTGTCGTCAGCTGACAGCAGGTGGGGCAATCCAGCTGAGTGCCGATTTCCACTCTTTGACTGGTGGAGACCACTCCCTTTGGAATGGATGATCATCCTCTACCTTCTCATGATTCTAGGTATTCAGCAGAATTACCATTTTGAGCATTTAAATTTCCTTTCATTGAAGTAATTAATTTACATTTGTATTACTCGATAAAATATTCCTTTTTTTTCTTTTGTTATCTGAACATTAAAGTTTTTTACTGCTAAAATTTATTTTAAATAGAACTTCTTTATTATGCAGTTCTGTATATAAAAACGCAACTTTTTATCAATAGTTATATTTTTTTCCTGAAATATTCTTCCCCTTGCAAGAAGGGAAAGTATTTTTAAGACAGTATCAGTTTTGTAATCTTCCGTTTTGAATAGTTGAATGTATTTAATTTTATGCAAATAAAAATATTATGCTTAAAATATATATATATTTAATTTTTTCAAAAATAAAAAGCACAAAATCGTTTTAAACAGTCAACTCAATACTTTTATAAATATTACATATTTTGATTGTTAAAAAGGGCCTAAAAGCAATGAGGAGGTAAAAGTTATCCTAATAGTCGTCAAACATACCTAAATATTCATTGGTCAACCTGTTGTGCCAGTGACCATTTTCTTAAAAGTGGAGGGTCAAGTATTCAAACCCGTTTTTAAAATAAAATTGATATGTTTATTCAGAAAAAAGTGCGCTTCTCTATCTGATTCTGATTCTAATAGAAAAATATCTTTAAGTTTTTAGGCAACATTTCAGTTGATTTCTGCCTAAAAAGCAAAGATTGCTTTCATCTCCCTTTAAAATAAAATTTGAATCGATTTATACATTATTTATAATTTTCCAAGATTTTAGTATTTGAACACATGATCTTTTCATAAGGCTTTATTTGTATTTTTTTGTTTTTAACTTTTTTAAATATGAAGATTTTATACTAAAACAAAATTTGCATTATTTTGATTATATATAGAGTTGTAGGAAAAATCGCGAAAAAGATCCCGTAAAAAATATAAAATATTTGGAAAAACTCACATAGACAAGGTTTTTACATAATCACGGTATTTTTTTTTTTATTTTTTTTTTTATGTAATTGAGGAAATCCTTGAATGTTATTTGAAATTTTAAAAAGATTGAAATATGTATGTTTAAGAATATTGTATGCTTTATTTTATAAGAAATCGTACCAAATATGTGACTTACCTGGATTTCTTTGGATAATTTGAAAATAGTATCCTGCTGTTTCTGAAACAGATTTTCATAAATTCCCCATCAAAATGTCGCTCAACATGTTCAACAGTTAGAAGCACCAAATATTGCTACCATAATTTCTTTACCACAGCATTAAATAATCTATTTCAATCTATAACTTCAAATATCTGGTGACAGAATCTTAAGTTTTGAAATTTTTTAACTTCTTTATTTCAAAATGGGTCAAACGGCTTTTTTAATGCTTTAAAGACGGCATGAATCCTGTTGAAATAATATTTTACAGATGTTTGCCTCTTTCAGCAAAAATTCTGATCAAAATAATGTTCAAGAAGGATCCAAATATGGTAAAAACTTCATTGCCTTCAAAAAATGTGAAGAAAATAAACGCCCATTCTTAAGACTCACGTGACGTGAATGAAGAAGTGATACGAAACAGAAATACCAAAGCGAAAACATAAATAAAAGTGGAAAATAAAACTAGAAAACCCTAAAAGCCGATAAAGGCAAATAAAGGCAAAATGCATTTACACGTTCCACTGAGAGACGGTGTGATTAAGATGATATGTTATATGCTAAGAAATTTTAGGATGTTTAAAAATATTGACTACGTATTCGTATTAATAATTATAGAATATAGATTGAAGAAACTGATAAATATAGAATTCTAAATCTATGCATACGTATGTATATTATTGAAATTGTATCAATTATTATAAAAATAGACTGAAAATGTAATTAAAAAAAAGTTTATAGATAATCACATTCTATCAGAAACATTTTTTTATAAAATTCGATCTTTCGTCAAATAAAATGTTTTTTCAACGATTTTTTTTCTTATTATTATTCAATAAAATGTTTTATTTAAATTTCTTAAAATTAAGAATAAAGTTTTAGACAACTAAAAAAGCAAAATCGTATTTTATAATTAAAAAGAAGGATTAGTTATTGGTTACTAGCGAAAAAATTTACGCTACGCGGGCGTAAGTCAAGTTCCTAGTAGATTAACCACATTTAAATATTAATCGCCCCATTTAAATATTTCTTCATTGTTGCCTAATTATTTTTTTAAATAAAATTAATTTTAATTTTTCTCAAATTAATTTTTTTTTCTCTTGGGAATTTTATATTTTTCGGTATTTATATATAGCAACACTCATTATATTTATACTTTTTTGTAACTTTTAATATTATGTTAAGGGCGAGTTTATGAAATTTCGCGTAAGAGAGAAAAAATACGAAAAAGTCATTTAAAATTGCAATAACTTTCGAATAAATTTTCACTTCGAACAAAAAATTCGCGTCCAGTTTGTATTATTTTCACTATTTTATTATGATTTGACAATAAAGTGCGCCATATTAAATATGAGAGAAGTTTTTTTTTCAATGATTTGCTAACATGAATCAAGTGATGCTTTCGTCAGCTGTTGTGATATCAATACAACCGCTTTTTTTTAGCATTTAAATAACAATCATAACAACAACAACAAAATTGAAGTCTTTAAGATAACAATTTTTTCGAATTCCATGTTCTAAATACTATAGTGTCTTCTTTAAAAATGTTTTCAGAAGAAATGTTAGTAGTTCAGTCTTTCAGGTAGTTTTCTAATTCGAGTTGTTCTCCTTCATGAAGTGAAAGAAAATTTATTACACACCTTTATGAAGACATAGTGATAGGTGTGGATGTAGTTAGTTACCTTATAGTTAAATCGATCATGAGTAGTCGAATGTTAGGATTTACTTGCTGGAACTGGAGTAGATTGTTTTTCATCAGAAATGTTATGGGTTGATCTTGCTCATCATCTTTATCATCTGAGATATGAAGTTCACCTACTTTCATAAGACGCTTTCTCTTGTTATTTTCAGTAATAACTTTATATTATCCACGAGCTTTAATCTGCCATTCTTTTCCATCAATAAATCTGCCATTCTTATTTAAAGGTCTCAATATTTTGAAGTGGTCTACTTTGAACGATCTTTCGACACAAGCTTGTAAGTTTCTGTTCACCCGTCGTTCAGAAAGCAACTTTTCACGTTCTAATGGTGATGTTCTGTAATTCAATGAAACAAGTTAAAAATCTGTTCCAAAGTCTTGTGAATTTTTCAGTATTCCTTCAATTTGATTTTGGAAAAAGTGAACTAGATGGAATTTGGCAACATTGATGAATTCTTTAACATTTTAATGTTTACCATTTTTACTTAGAACTTCTTATGAAATTCCATGTCCAGCACAAATATTTTTCTAAGTTTGATAGTAATATTAGTTGATAAATCTTTAACTTCCGCAATTCTTGCAATGTCCACATTCATGCTTTGCCAAAGCAATTTATATTTTTTCTTTTTCTTTTTTTAAGACTCTAATGTCCTTCATAAATTCTTCAAGTATGTATTTCAAAAATGTTCATTTTTAATACCAATTCATTCTTTTTAGAAGACATTTAATCAATAGCTGATGTTTATGTTCAAGAATTAAACCATTCACTTTTTCAAGAGTTAAATCATTTTGATTTTACTTTCTCTTCCTCATTTTTTTATCAATAAGACCAACAACAAATTGATCTAGTAAAGACTCTGTTAAAGCAGTTAAATTACAGGATTGCGCTAAAAAATATACAAACAGTTTTAAAAAAGTAATAAATGCAAGAAGTTTTAAGATCACAGTTTGAGATTCTTAGCACATTGTTCAATAGATTCTCTTTCATTTTGCATTAAGTTTCTAGTCTCTCATATGTTTCATTTACTTTAGACGAACAATAATAAGTTAACTTAGTAATGATAGCGTCAAATTTCACCTCACTTCCTCCAAATCCAAACGTATTTATGTATCTATAACACCAAATTAATGAAACTCTTTGCTTACAGCAGTAATATATACTTTTCAAAAGAAATCAAAACTTTGCTTGAATCTTTTGAAGTCTTCATTCACATTACAGCGGTGTCTGAGAATCCATCTTAACTTTCGTTACGGGTTTTTCTTCATTTCAATTTTTTAATCCATTTCGACTATTTTATTTATCTATGAGTCGGTGAATGTCTGAGAATCGACTCTTTCATTTTTAATTTAATCTGTTATATTAAATATAACCAGTTATGAGATGTCTTAACTTACCCATGAATCAAGTGTTGTTTCTGAACTGTCGGGAAAAATCAAAATAGAAATCACAGCAAGTAAAATTTCATTTTTGTTGTATTTCAGTGAGATTTACTACAATTGATAATTCTCTCATGATCTTCCTTTTTTATTCCATCGTACTTCTTGTACGTATTTCTACAAACTTTTGAAAGTAAGTTCTAATAGTTTTTGCGCAACAAAATAAATTTAAGGTAAAATTAAAGTTTTATGATTCTTTAATATATAGATTATTTGGTTTACTGTATCTTAATGGCCTATTTCGGTCACTGCTTCATTTAAAATTGCCTTTAAAAAATTGCTTTAAAAAGGCCACAAACCAAATTATTTAACGTGGAGTTTTTTAAATACTTTTTTTCCTCAAAAGTATATATTTCTATTATTTTTTATTATCAAAATATGTTTTCATTAAAGGTGCAGCTGGTATTATGCTGGGGTACAGGTACCGCTTATGTTGCCTCACTTTTCTCCTCCCTTACTGGTACATATTCCTATTGGACAAGTCACACTGGAACAATCACTCTTACCTTTTCGGTCTCATCGGAATTCAGCTGATGGTTAGCGGCGCCAACAGATGTTGGTGAGTGCTTTCAACTTCGTTCGCATTATTAAATCAAGATTGTGGCTGAATTTTAATGAAACATTTTTAAAAACTTATCTTGATATCCAACCAACTTTTCGCACTTTTTAAAAAAAAAAAAATTCTTGTTTCACTTCATTTCAAACTCTTACGTTGCTTAAATACTCTGAGCGATTGCGATAAATATTTAAATAGAAAAATAAATGTTCGAACTAATAATCTTAAATGTCGTATTTAATTTTTAGGGAAAAAGCTTTTTAAAAAAATATTTTATGCATGGAATTTTATTAATAATTATAGTAATAGGAATAGCATTACCAGGAAAAAACACAGTTCGAGAAAATAAAATAAAATAGGAGTTACATGAATTTTTTCTCAAAATGCATAAATCAGAATTTAATGTTTCATAACAAACTTTATCTCTAATATTTTCTTCCTTTATTTTAAATAAAACATGCTTGTAGAAGAAAAATCTCAAATTAATCGGTTCATTTTTCACAACCTTAATTTAATTTAACCCCGTCCCATCCGGGGAATGCAGATTTGTGTCTTATCAGTACAAGAAAATGATTGTGGTGAATAAAGGAGGCCTTCAAATGAATAAACAACATGGAGAGTGTTGTACGGGTGTAAATGAACAGATATTTGTTGTTTACAGAGCTAAAGAATGTTCTGAAATATAAATTTACAGATATTAAAAATATGTTGTGAAAGTCAGTATACTGGAATCAGAATTTCTAAAGAAATACGACGTCCTTGGAAGAAGGTACTGTCACTGCTAAATGATTCACATAAGTAAAGATGAATCAAATCATAATAAAGAAATTTGTAACTAGTAAAAGACGTAATGCATATGAATTGATCCATAATAAATAATGTCTTTGCAAACAGTTTCACCGAGTTTCGAAAAATAAAACAGATGCATTACTGTAAATTTTCAGAGATAATGATAAATCTTATGATATATCCACTTTAGTATCTGAATCAGTTGGAAAACAAGTCTAACTTCAATAAATGTTTCAATAGAGTGAAATCAGGCAGGCTGTACCTTAAAATGAAAGATGCATGAATATTTGCGATTAGTTACAGAAGTGTCCATATAATTTCTCGAAAACAAACATCGCCTTCTAATCCCGAGATTTTGAACCGAGTGTAACAGAGTTTTGTAAATTATTTGCATCAGTTTCTAGAAAGAAATATGCGTTACTATGCACAAAAGGTATTTTATATTGAAATAATGTATATAAACAGATGAAACTCAAAAATTTATGCATTTTATTAAATAAGTTTGTTCTACCAATGAATAATTTTTCCTTTCCCTTGAACATTTCCTTAATAATTTTTTGTATGCCCTTTGAAATTCTCTTTGTTCTCCAATGCTGTATTACAGGGGTGGCCAAGCTCCTTCATAGTCGAGCCATTTTTCAAAATTTGAAATTTGTCGCGAGCCGCAATTAAATACGTATTTAAAAGGTATGATTTTGATTTTTTTTTATTACTGAAATTATATTTATTGAAAATATATTAAAAAAGTACAAAATATGTGTATTGAATTTAAATATTAAAATTAAAACACACTTATTTTACTTCTCTTGATAATTCTTTAAAATTTGGTGAATAATTGGTGACAGCACTTCTCAGTAATTTTTTGAGATGCTGGTTAGTTAATACTGATTGGTGTTTGGATCTCACAAATTTTACTGTAGAATAAAATGATTCACATAAGTACGTTGTTCCGAATATTGAAATAGTTTGACAAGCAGCCTATTTTAATTCAGGGTACTTCGATTCTGGTACCAATTTCCAAAATTCAGTAATCGACGTCGACTTATATTTTAATTGCAGAGCTTGATCTTCTTGCATCTCTATTAATTCTAATTCTCCAGATGCTCTTTGGGTCATAATTATATTGGAAATGGAAAACTCATCTTGAATTATGTTAATTTCAAATTGATTAAAAAAAATTAAGAGACGATATAAAATATTTCAAGTCTTGAAATCTATTTTGGAATCCGTCAATAATCCTTCCAGCTTTTTATATACTCGTTGAGATTTTCTTGTTTAATATTGAAACAAATTTGGAGGAAAATGACAAAATGTTTTATTTTAACGTTCTTTTGAAAAAGTTGTAATTTAGTTTGAAAACTAAATATACACTGTGAGAGGTCAGATATTATTTTATCTTTCCCCTGCAATTGTAAATTCAGTGTTAGCAAATGTTTCATGACATCAGTTAAAAACATTAAGTTTTGTAACCACTCGTCATCGTCAAATTCTGAATAGGTTATTTTCTTTTATTTTAGAAATGCTGTTATCGGATCAAACAAATCTACAAAACAATTTAATACTTTGTAGCTAGATAACCATCTAACAATGAAAAAGATATTAATGTCATTTGGAAGTTCTTCGTCCTTTAATTCCTTAAGGAAATTTTTGAATTGTCGATGATTTTTTGCATTGGTGCGAAAGTATTTTGCAATGTGTAACACTGTTTTCAAAACATCAGGATATTTTAAATATTTTGTAACAAGTTGTTCTCGGTGAATTATGCAGTGAATCGGTATGAATTGTGGAATTTGAGAATCATCTCTTAAAATCCCAATAAGACCGATTTTTTTACCCAGCATTCCCGGAGCTCCATCAGTTGCAATGCTTACAAGTTTATTAAGAAGCGCATCAAAAGTTTTCATAATGAAATCTAATGCATTTTTAATATCGACACCGCGGGTTGACTCTTAAAGTGCTACTAAATCTAATAATTCTTCTTTAACATCGAAGTCAGGTGAAACAAAACGTATAAAAACTGCCAATTGCGGAAGATATCTGTTGATTCGTCAAGGAACGATAATAATTTGTTAAAATATAATAACGCAAAAATGAAAAGAGAACTCGGGTACATTTATCGAGAGCCACAAATAAGCCTTCAAATAGCCGCAGTTTGGCCACCCCGGCTGTATTATGTTGTTTAGCCCTTTCGGGAAATACGTATTTCTAGTTTGGTTATAAATTGGACAGGAATGTATTCTTCCAACATACCACAGTATTTAGATTTTCCAACTATTTTATTTTGATGTGATGCACGTGGTTGGTCAGAAATTAGTTTATGTAAAAATTTCCAAACTTGTATTTGGTCCGTACTTTGTCAAAATATCTGTGAGTATGTTTTTCCTTTGTATACTGGTCGCTCTATCTCATTTGCCAGGGGTCCATGTCTTCTTCAGTTAGTATTTTCCTAATTGTATGTTTTCATTCTTTAACAAAAAACGTCGAAGTCTTCTCTTGCTTAGCCAATATATCCATGTCTTCATTTCCGCGTGTGGCTCTAATCCAATTTAGCTCGATGTTTGAAGTTAATCTGTTTTTATACTTGAAATTATGCAATCCCTTTTATGGGCATTAGAAAGAGCCTGTAATCCTGAGAGTGAGTCTGAGAAAAATGTTACTGCATCACTGATTTGTTGATCGGATATTCAGTATAGATACTTGTTCAGATATTTAAGTCTGAGCCATCAGTGTAAATTTCCAGTCCTGTGTTCTGTAGTTTGTGATAATTTAATTCAATGTAAATTGTTTCGGCAGGGTGGTGTATAGGTACTTTAGATAGAATTTTTTGGTTAATTTCAATTTGGTTATGTAGGTAGAGGTTTGATAAAGTTGCTTCTGTTTTTAATATAAGATCTAGGAATATGGTTCCTGCGAGTACTTGCAAAGCTTCGGTTGACGTTGTTCTGTATGTCTTAGTTAGAGCCAATAGAATTATCCTTTCAATTTTATTGATTCAGTTTAATGTCCTGACCTTTTCATTATACCATATTTCCTCCCCATACGACATTATTCTGAGCGTACTGTTTTTATAGATAAATTTCTTGATCTGCGGGCTAATTCTTCAGTCAACTCCAAAAATTCTGTTTAATTTGGCTTGGAATTTGATAATTTTAGAATAGACACTGTCGAAAGGAGATAGTTAAGATAACTGAGTACTAAGTAGTCAATCGTTTGTGGAATTCCTATATTTTGACCTTTTATTTTATTTCCAATGGCAGACATGAAAGACAAATTTGAAGCTGAGAAACAAAGAAAGAACAAAAAATGGAAACAACAGCTACAAAAAGAAAGTCTATAGGTCTCTGATAATGTGTGTGTCTCGCCCGCCAATAACGTTCCCACAAGGGCCCAGGAAGAAGTGCAGGGCAAAGTCTCCGATGGTTTACGTTCATTTCTTCTTGTAGGTTACATAATGGACAAAAGGGGCTTGAAAAGACTTTGATTTTATACAGGTGTTTTGATAAACAGTCATGACCAGTGGCAAGGCGAAAAAGGGCCACAGATTTTTCTCTTGGCCATGATGGAATATCTTTAATTCCTTCCAGCCAGTCCTTATTTTTGTTTGCTTCTTGGAGTTTTGCCTCAAATGTTGTTCGGAGAGATGTTTTTATTAGCCTTTTTGCGGTGTAGAAAGGAACTGGCTTAAGTGGTATTTGCAGAATCTTGGCGGCTTATATTTTGACCTTAACACAACATTATTCATCATGATTTAAATTATTAGGTGAGTATCCTAACTGAACTGACATTAATAGCTATTTTTATTCAATTTTCTTTCGTTACTATATCATTGCAAATTTAATGTTTCCACTGTTTCATTTTAAACGAATATAGCTCAAAATGTCAGATTGTTATCTGCAAAATGTATTCATGCATATTATTATATATTGCTTATTTTATTCTCTAAAATAAACTGATTAATTTAGTTTTCAAAATCAGGTCTTTAGATGGAAGAAGAAATCCTGAATTTAAATATGCACATGTTCCTCTCTGGAATTATGCTCTTCTTAGAGGACAGGTAAAATATATATATATATTTATTGGTTTTTGATAATACATACCCTGCCATCTTTTTCTTTTTCCTCAAATGATTTTTCAAAATGAGAGTAAAATGAAGATTGAAAAAAATCAGTTATAAATATTTTTATATTTTGCCAAAGTTAAATCCCACCCACGTATATAATTCCTACATTTATATACATGTTTAATGATATTTGAAATTTTTGCAGCGGCCTAGGCCAATAGGCCCATACGCCGAATACAGTGGATCAACATATCATTAAACAAACATTTATGTTTAATGATATGTTTGAAGTTTATTAATATGTTTGTAGTGATCTTTAAAATCATTCTTTTTTTAAATTTTTAAATTTAAAAATGAAAAATAAAACTTGTATGATTTTATATACAAAAATAACATCTCTGAGAAAACACGAAATAATTTGCTGCTATGGATAATTAGTAGAAATGTACCTAAAACTCTTGCAGGGTCCAGGTACCCGAAGAAAATTTAATATTCTACCCAGCCGATTCCTTGCACCCGGTAAAATTTGGATTTATTACCCACCTTGTTCTGGGCGAGTATTATTTATGAAGAACAATATAAAAATTGTAAAATTTTTTATCGAACCAATATTTTACAAGATATCGTTCTAAGGAAATTTATTTCATGCTTATATAGATAAAAACATATTTTTACTTTTTGATTTTTTTAAACTAAGTTATTTAAAAAACAAATTTCTTAAAAGAATTTGGGATGAATGAGCTTCTCTTTAGAAGGGGTAAAAATTGGAGATTTATGTTTCATTTCTTTTTAATAATTTCTATTAAAAGTAAAATGTTTTAAAAATAGTATAAATGTTTGAACTAATCATCCAATAACTATAACATGCAATGAGATTGACTTTACTACTACAATCTTTTCGATACTTTTTCTGAAATATTACTTTATAACCCCAACGTTGAACAGAAAACGGTTTCGCTTCAATATCTGTTCATCTAAGAAAACTTGAACCTCCAAAAAATCGAGCAACAAACAAGGGGCAAATTCGCTTTTTATGCAACCAAAAAAGGGCAATTAACGGGTATTTGCGTCACATGAATACTTCTCATGGTAAGAGAACTTTTACTAGACTAGTTGAAAGTTGTATTTATTTAGTTACCGAGGAAGAAACATTCCTTCTAGTAAAAAATTAGTACTTGATAGCCAAAGTTCTCGATAGCCAATTTCAATCAAACATGCTTCTTTTCAATATCAACTTATATCAATATATATCAACTTCTATCCAATATCAACTTATGGTAAATCAACTTATAGTGAAAAAATGCAATAAGACTTTAACAAATGAACTATTTATTGAGTTATGTAGAAAAAAAATTTGTTTCTTTAAAAAAATAAAAACTACTTTCAAAACAAATTTATTTATCAAATTTTGGTAAATAATTGGTTTGATTTTAACAAACAATTTTATTTACAAAGAAATTAATCTTTAATGATGTCAAATTTGTTATAGCATTAGAATAATTAAACGTGCCATTTGTAATAAAATATTTATGTTTGTTTGTCTATTATACTTCTATAAAATGGGCTAGCCTAAAAACCCGAATACTCATTTTTTGAAAGCAAACTTAGAATGACAGTAATACATATGTATCGTAGTTATCTAAAGTTATCATTAAATATTATTATGATTTTATTTAGGTTTAAATAAATATCAATGTCTTGCCTATTTCTAAGTTTCTATTTAAGTATCGTATTAATATAGTTAGCATCAGTATTAGATTTTTGAATTTGCATGTCCTTATCTTAAGCGGGCACCTTGAACGAACATATTTCTCTATTTCAAAGTTAACCATTTTTCCCTGGATTTAAATTCTTCGTGTACCTAAACTAGCTATTTCAGCTTAATTATTAAGAAAGAGATAAAATACTAGGATTTCCACAAAAAAAACTATTTTAATTATAAGTATGAATATGGTTGCGTCAAAAATAAATGCGTGTTACAAGGCACTGATGGATAACCGGTAAAATTGGCTGGGTTTGGGTTCCCGGTACAGCGTCTTGAGAGTAAAACCCAGATCCAGGTACCCAGTAATTGGCAGTACCCAGTAGTGGGCATTTTTTCGTGTAATAACCGTTTAATGAAAATTTAGTGAGGGTACCGAGTCATTGCTAGATACCTGGTACATCTCTAAATAATATCTTACATAAGATGTGTCAAAATGCTAAACTCCTTCTTATATTCCTTTATTTTCTTGATAAATTCACTAAACTTTATATTTATCAGGGGTCGGAAATAATATTGACCAACAGGCCCGTGTGTTGCAAAAATTGCCTTGCAAGCACGCTGTATTTCATCAGATAACGTAAAGTATCGATAAAGCACCTCTTAAAATTTCAACGAAAATTGCCGGAATGGGTGGATAAGCGGTATTTTTTTGCTAATACAGTTGATATAACGACCCTTTTGATCTGGGGGACGTGAGTTCATTTCTCTTGAGCTCACAGAAATAGCATAAATATTAACTCATAGTTTAAAAAAAAATACCCTTTTGTGACATTAAGTCACAATTTCAATTAAATTTCATGTTTTTAACATCCAAATCCTAATTTTTTTAATATTCTGATACAAATCCTTATTTCATCATCCATTTCCTCTCTCCCCCTAAGCTTTAGGCAATTGTGACACTCTCCCCATAAAATTCCTTTTCCATTCTTTTGACCCCTCCCTTTTGCTAGAATTTACATTTTTCTTTTGAGCACCTGCTTGTCGGCCCCTTTCATGTCCACGCCAGTGCAAAGTAATCTGCATCTTGTTTCTTCACTTTCAATTGAGAACCCTTTTGTAAACGTTAAGTGTAACTCGTCAACTCAGTAATTTAGAGGAAATTCAACTTTAACTTGAAAATTTTTAAGGAATTTAACTTTCACTTTTTGGGTTAGCATAAATATCGTGCGCTAAGAAAGATCGCTAGCATTCGAAGTCGTCTAAAATTTCACGTCTCTCCGCCTAACGGAGATTTCATTTTTCTCCCTCCTCACCCCCGAGGTCGGAATATGGTGTCAGCAACGCCATGGCTGGTTGTCGTCCCAGCATTTTTTAAATTTAAATCAAAACTCTTGATTCATCTTCATCCAACATTTTTATCTGACTCCCGCCATTATGGCCAGCCAGAATAAGTTAATGACAACCTCCTTTCAGTGAAAGAATTTTTTATGGTTTTTCTCGTTTTCTTGATGTGGTTACTCCTGCAATAACGCCTGTCATCTCGAGTCTGCCAAATCTCACCAGCTCTTTTCTTGTGATACCCATCGCGAACCTTTGGTGTCTCCCATTTACATGATGTATGAAGGTGTGCCCTGAATCCTGCAAAGTCTTCAAAAATAATAAAGCGTGTTCACGATCTAGAGACTAGTTTTTCTTGACTGCCTTTATTGGAACTCCTTCTTTTCAGTTAGGCATTAAGGATGACTCTTTAGTTACGAAAGCCACCTCATCTTTTCTTCAAAAAGGTATGTGCCATTATAGTACGTTGTAATTGTAGAATTCCATTCCTGGTATTTCTTCTTCGGTAATTTTTATCATTTGCAGCTAAATATGGGTTATCATAACGGCAGTTGTCACTCCACTATATATGTATGTGTTATATCCGGTCATATTTCTCTTTTAAGATTAAATTGTTAATTTTTCTATATACACCCTGAACGTTACCATACATTTGGTGCCGTTCCTCGTTCCAGTTGGTGTATTATTTTTTTAATTGTTTTTGACCAGCGAACCTTATTTTTAATTTAAATGATTAAGAATAATAAGTTGATATTTAATTTTAAATACAAGTAAATTTTAATAAGTAGTTTTTTAAGTTTGCAATAGGCAATGAACAATTTTTTTTCAATAGTTTTGAATTTAATAATCAAGTAAACAATAAAATTATGCAATGTAATCAGTTTTAATTTTTGATTGGTTAATTAATATTTTGTGTTGGTTATTTACTAATTCGTTTCATATAATAACCAAATGGTTAATTTGGGTAACTTCAATAAAATAAGAATGTTTGAGTTTTTTTTAATTTTCATAGTTTTCTGTAATGGTTTAATATAATTTTTTTGTAATTTCGACAGTTTTTTTTTTCAAGGTAGATAACTAATTTTTCTGCATATAATGATACAATAGTTTTTTTTATTCTTGAAATTTAGTGGAGTTCAAATCTCATACTTTTGTTTTGAATTCAAGAGTTACTTGTTAAACAGTTCATTTTTCAGTGGTTATAGCATTTTTTTAAAATTATAAATTGTTTGGAATAATAGTTTTTCTAGGTTATTAATTTTTAATGTGTATACTGTTCTTCTATATTGCTAAATGTTTTTGAGAATTACTGATTGATTTTTTATAATTGGTGGTGTTTATCTACATTTTGAAATAATTAATAGCAACGTTTTAATTTTTTCTAATAGTTAAAGTTACTGGATTTAAGCAAGTTTATATTGTCATATGATTCATAATAATGATATTAGGTCATTCAATTCAATAACTTTAAATGTAATAATATTTAATGGTGTTTTTGATAGAATGCTATTAAGGTTCAATGTTTACATTTTTCATATATAATATGCTTTTCAATATATGGTTTGCATATATGGTAGTTTGTTGTAAGAGTTTAATTTTATATCATACTTTTATTTCAAATGTTGTACTGTCTAGGTAAATAGTAATGGTATTAACAGTAATCTCTAGTCTCAGTATTCTATTAGTAAGCAATTTTGTTAGATGACCCCTATTCTCACCCGAAGTAGAACTAATAGTGTAATTACTAAAATGACTAATAATAATAGTAATGATATAGGTGCTTGTAAGCAAGCACCAAAATTAAATTTTTCCATACCCGAATTTTCGGGGAACTCTCAAAATATAGAGTGGTTTATTAAACAAATTAAAGACCTAGTTAAATTAAATGCGTATGATAATGATGTGTATCTTTGTATCTTTTAAAGTATCTTTTAAAGTATCGCTTTGTATCTTTTAAAGTCTAAATTATCCGGTGCTGCCCTTACATTTTTTCAGAATTCTCCTGAATGTAGAGCAGTTACAGAGGAGGCGTGTAAGCTTCTTTTAAACTTTTTTCTACCAGATGTTTCCTCCTCAGCAGATTTGGCAAAATTTCAGGCAACAAGCCTGTTGCCCTCTGAAACTATAAAAAATCTTGCGTATCGTATTGATACATTAGCTCATAAAGCATATAATTTCATTAATGATCAAAATGCCTTGTCCAAAATAAAAGCAATGCAATTTTTGTCTGCCATCCCTTTGCAGCTCAAGGAGACCATTCTCATTGAGGGGATACAAGACTACTGCGAGATGGTCAAAAGGGCCAATCATATAATGACGATTCAACAATCTTTGGCTGGTTCAGCGACTTCTTTAGTCGCAGCTCATTCAGTGACTCAGTGCACTTCTGCGGCACCTGATCAGCTCAACTCAATTGTTAAACAGCTAGAGTTGTTGACCACCAGAATTGAGACCATGCAGTCTAACTGCAATATTTGCCAGGAGCCCCATAACACTAAACTATGCCCTCTTTTAGTTAACCCTGTACAGAACCAGGATCGGGTTGGACATGAACAACCTCGCCCAACTCCAAACCTTACCTGTTCTTTCTGTGGACGCTCTGGCCACATTATGAGTAATTGTCGCACATATCAGAGGCAATTAAGACAAAGTTCAAACTGGGTGATGTATTCTTTTCGGCCACAGTTCCCCATGACTCCTCCCCGATTCACTGCTCCGCAGTATCCACCACCACCTTTCCCTGTTTAAAATGAACAGTTTAGACCAAGGGGTCAAACAACCAATAATAGGGGTAACAATCCTTTAAACTCTCGCAGGAGGCAGTAAGGGATGGCCCTGTCTCCTCATCCACAACCCCATCCAAACTTTTTGATATTAATGAGTTCATGTCAAAATCTATGCATAACTCGAACACAACCATTCGAGAGTTTTTAACGAATTGTGATCATAAAGACAATATTGAACACATAAATATTGTTTCACATGAATTTCTTCTTCCAACAATTGTATCTAATTTTCATAATGTTAAAATAAATTTTTTGTTGGATAGTGGATCGTCAGTGTCATTGTTGACATTAGATGCTTTTAATGAAATCAGGGCCCATAATAAACTAAAATATTTATCTAGGAAAGTTCAAATAAGAACGGTAAATTCTCAACTACAATTTTCGGCTTGTGCTGAAATTTCTTTTAAAATCAATAATCATTTCTTTAGACACCACTTCTTTGTTGCAGACATTAAAAGTGATACTTTTCAAGGAATTCTCGACTTCGATTTTTTGCGGAAACATAATGTTCTTATAAATTATAAAGATGAATCTGCACAATTCAGTAACTTTAGTATTCCATTAAATAAAGTTGATCACTTAACTTCAAATAATAACCCTAACGAGCAGATTCATGTTGTTTTGAAAAATAAGCTCACTATTGAACCAGGCGAGACTGCCATTGCCCATTTAAGAATTAATTCTTTCGATAAACAAGCAAATAAGGAAGTGTATTTCACACCTACTTATAATTCAAATATTATAATTCATCCCTCTATTAATGTTGTTGACAATAACTCTTTTGATACTATTATACTTAATAATTCTGATAACACTTTTCATTTGAATAAAGGTTTGAATATAGGTAATATAATTTGTAATTTTGATGTCCAAAATAGTTGTGATGTAAATAATGTAAATTTTAATGATGTTAATGATTCAGAACAGTGTAATTTAATTACTGCTTCTCAGGATATTTTAAATTTAAGGAAAGATGAACTAAAACCTACTGATTTTGATTTAGGACATTTAAACGAGGATCAAAAACTAATACTTCAAAACATTTTATTAGAAAATTTTGCAGCTTTTTCAAAAACAATCAAGACTCTTGGGTGCACTGATCGTGTAGTTCCCTCGTTAACATTAAAGAATGATAATGCAATTAAAACTTTACCTTTTGAGATTCCTTATGTTTTACGGGATGACATTAAACAAGAATTGGATGAATTAGTGGAAGCCGGTATAATTAATAGGCATGTTAGCCATTGGGCTGCTCCACTAGTTTTAGTCAAAAAGAAAAATTCAGAAAATAATCAGGGTAAACCTAAGTATTGTTTGGCTTTAGACTTAAGATTACTTAATGCAGTGGTAGAAAGCTCCACTTATCCATTACCAAAAATAAGCACAATCATTAATGAAATCTCTCAACATAAATTTTTCACAAAATGTGATATTCGGGAAACATATAGGCAGATCATGTTGCTTGAACATTTACAGGATATCTTAACTTTCACCACTCCTTTTGGTTCGTTTGCAAATAGGCGACTCGTTTTTGGCCTCAAAACGGCAGCGAGTGCTTTTCAGGCTCTAGTTGATTTAATTATTGAAGAATTGAATGCTGAAGGCATTAAAGGTATACATGCTTACCAAGATGACTTTCTCATCGGAGCTAATTCTTTTGAGGAAATGACAAATAGAATCTCAGCCTTACTTAAAATTTTAATCAAATATAACTTAACTTTAGCTCCAAATAAATGCTCCTTCTTTAAAGATTCTGTTGAATATCTTGGTTTTGTTATTTCTCATAAATGTATAACCCCTACTTCTTCAAACATTGCCAAAATTACTTCTTTTGCTACTCCTCGTAATGCTAAACAAGTTAAAAAGTTTATAGGTGTGTGTGGCTTTTATCGCCATTTAATTCCTAATTTTGCCCAATTAATTGCTGTATTAACTAAAGTTGCTACAAAGCAATCTAAATTTAAATGGACTGAAGAACAACAGCGGGCATTTGATGCATTACAGAATGCATTTTTTTCGAAACCTTTTGTTCAGTTACCAGATTTCAATAAACCTTTCTTTCTTAATACTGATGCCAGTAAATTAGGCATTTCAGCTGTTTTGATGCAGGAGCACGAAGGATCTCTTCGCCCTGTTTCTTTCTTTAGCAAGGCTTTTCTCTTTCTTTAGCAAGCTTTTTTCTAAGTCAGAACGAAACTATCCAGCAATCAAACTTGAGTTATATGCCATTTTTAAGGGTGTTACAGCATTTAAATCTTACCTGTACAATAGAAATTTTACAATTTTGAGTGATAGTAAACCATTAAAACATTATCGTAAGGTTACATCACCTGCTGATATTATCACACGTTGGCTTCTTGCTTTAAGTGAATATACTTTTGATTTTATACATATACCTGGTCATGAGAATGTGTTAGCCGACTGGTTTAGTCGTTCTCCTGATCCTAATTTTTGTCAACATGCCTTAAATGTGAATGATTCTTAACTAATTTTACCTTTCACTGACATTAATGAAGATCATGTAATTAATGTTTTGACTAATAATGACTTCCCTCTTGAAATTTCTTTAGACACATTTAAATCTGAACAATGTAAAGATCAACATATTCAGGAAATTGTTTCCCTTTTAAACCAACCAACTTTAGTTAGTCAGTCTAAAACTGAAAATTTCTTTTTAAATGATGGTGTGTTTATTAATTTATTAACTAGTTTATTAATTCACCAAAATATATACAATGGTTCGGTCCATTCTTCAACCAAATTCACCCCTAATTTACTTCATTTTGGTCGTAATTTGGCCTTAATTTTTGATTGTTTTGAAACTGGTGTTGAACCAGTACATTTGGATAAATCTCACTATTTGTTAGAGACCCTAAATGAGCTTAATGTTGCATATGAAAATGCATACCATAATTCTGAACGAGCACAAGTCAAACAAAATTCTCGACTAAGTGCAAAAGCCAAGTTAAGATCACTTGACATAGGCGACATTGTTTATTTAAAGCACACTAATGTTTTTAAACCAAAATTTGATGGTCCATTCATCATTGTTTCCAAATTTAATGATGTGGATTATGTTATTCAAATTTTAGACAACCCCAATGCACCTAACAAACTGTACATATTGATAGGTTGCGTCTCTGTCCCCATAGGAAGCAAAATTTGCTTTTCCCCCCCTCTTTGGATACTTCCCATAGTGTAAATTATTGTGATGTCACTCTCCCTTAGGCTTGTCCTTATAATTTAAGAAACAAATAATTTTTCTGGCATAAATTTGTAAAATTTAACATTGATATGTGTGGTGAATGCTATATGGGTAACATTGTGTGTGATGCTGGTCATTACATATCCGCGGAACAGCCGGATCCTGTAGTGCTTGTCGGGCAATACCAGTGATTTTTTTACAATTTTTTAGTGTATATATATAATTCTTGTAACTTTATTTAATAGTGCTAAGTTTTTAACTAATGTGTTTTAAGTGAATGAGGTATTCAAATAGTGATTTGTTTTCTATTTGTGGATGATGAGCAGTGCCCTCTTGTAACGACTCCCAATATTATGACTATGGGTTCGCGTTTGGTCTTGGTTGTTCGTGTCTAACTTACATTTTTTTTTACTAATATTTCATGTTAATATTAGGATTTTTTAAATTTACGTAAACACTTAATTGTAATTAAATGATGATACTTGAATTCGAATGCCAATTTTTCCCCCTTTTTTTCGACCCTGTAGTTCTGTACAGTAATCTTTTTTTTCCTTTTATAGTATGTCATAATACATAACTTTATTACATACTTTTTTTTATTTTTGCAGAGTATGAGTACTCGTTGCATATGTGAGGTATAAATGTACACCTCAGGCTATCATAATTTTTCTTATGATTTTGTGTTGTAATTATTTTTGTGTTGTTTAAATTTTTCATGCTGAATCTGTTAATTGTACATTTTTGTTCAGCAAATTTTTTAGGCAATGCTATGTGTGATGTTTCAAGGCCTTGTTTTGTTTTGTTGTGTTTTTTTACTAAGCATTGTTTTTTCCAAGGTTCAGTGAGATTAATTTTTGTGATTCTTTCGCGTGTTAAGGTTCCGTACAGTTTTGTTAAGTTTCTAAGTTTAATGTTTTGCCTAGGCTTTTGCTTTTCCCTTACATTAATTTAATGTTTTTGCAAGTTTTTTCTAATCTTTAAGTATTAATTTTTTTTGTGCACTTATTTTATCTCACTAATGACTTTGAGTTTGTTAGGTATACATTTGATGTATCCAATTTTTTTGTCGTTTTAACTCGGATTAATAATTATCGATCTTATTTGATTGATTTAGTGTTCTTTTTTTTTTCAAAATTCACTTAATGGATTGTTGTACAAAATTTTGTTGTAAAATTTTTTTTCATTCGTTAAACTCGGAGTATTCTCAGTCTACAACGGTAGCCTGATTTTTTTGTTTGTTTGCAATTTTCCAGTTTTTTTTTTCATTCTAATGTCAGCAAACAAATCAATTTATTTTTCATTCCTTCTTACAAGGAACAATTTGAGTAAATGTTTTTACCTCAAAATTATTTTCACATTAATAAGTGATATTTTTAAATACTCATTTATATTTTTTATCTCCATAATGCTATGTTTCTGGAGATTAGTTTTGCATTCTACTTCAGGTAGAGTGATTCCTTTTGATACGGGTATGTAATGAATATCGTATACATTAGCATACAAGAATGCTTGTTATGTTAATTTGTTTTTCAGGTTTGACAATTGAATGTCAACAGTTTGTTTCATGCTACAAACAATTAAGATTGTTTTTTTGTGTTTTTTTTCCTCCTCTATTTAGCAAACAATTAAGATTGTTTTTCCAGATCTGCCATGTAGAGCTGTTAATGTGTATGTTTTGTTTTGTGATACTATTTCTTTGTATGTTTTATGTTAAGGGTACAGCTTTCCTCATTTTAGACTAATTTACTATCAAATTTTTGACATGGAGTTCGTGATGTAACAGTTGACCGTTTGTAAGTAGAGAAGTGGTAGACTGGAGTGGCAGGCTGTCAATAATTAATTTAACCCCTTCCTTTGCAATCTTTTAGTATAAGCTTTTCGCTTTAGCAATTAATATTTTTTTCAAAAAAAAAAATAAATAAATAAATTTTTCTTCAAAATTTTTTTTCTGCAGTGGGGGGTATAATGTGACATTAAGTTACAATTTCAATTAAATTTCATGTTTTTAACATCCAAAGCCTAATTTTTTTAATATTCTGATACAAATCCTTATTTCATCATCCATTTCCTCTCTCCCCCTAAGCTTTAGGCAATTGTGACACTCTCCCCATAAAATTCCTTTTCCATTCTTTTGACCCCTCCCTTTTGCTAGAATTTACATTTTTCTTTTGAGCACCTGCTTGTCGGCCCCTTTCATGTCCACGCCAGTGCAAAGTAATCTGCATCTTGTTTCTTCACTTTTAATTGAAAATCCTTTTGTAAACGTTAAGTGTAACTCCTCAACTCAGTAATTTTAGGAAATTCAACTTTAACTTGCAAATTTTTAAGGAATTTAATTTTGACTTTTTGGGTTAGCATAAATATCGTGCGCTAAGAAAGATCGCTAGCATTCGAAGTCAAGTCGTCTAAAATTTCACGTCTCTCCGCCTAACGGAGATTTCATTTTTCTCCCTCCTCACCCCCGAGGTCGGAATATGGTGTCAGCAACGCCATGGCTGGTTGTCGTCCCGGCATTTTTTAAATTTAAATCAAAACTCTTGATTCATCTTCATCCAACATTTTTATCTGACTCCCGCCATTATGGCCAGCCAGAATAAGTTAATGACAACCTCCTTTCAGTGGAAGAATTTTTTATGGTTTTTCTCGTTTTCTTGATGTGGTTACTCCTGCAATAACGCCTGTCATCTCGAGTCTGCCAAATCTCACCAGCTCTTTTCTTGTGATACCCATCGCGAACCTTTGGTGTCTCCCATTTACATGATGTATGAAGGTGTGCCCTGAATCCTGCAAAGTCTTCAAAAATAATAAAGAGTGTTCACGATCTAGAGACTAGTTTTTCTTGACTGCCTTTATTGGAACTCCTTCTTTTCAGTTAGGTATTAAGGATGACTCTTTAGTTACTAAAGCCACCTCATCTTTTCTTCAAAAAGGTATGTGCCATTATAGTACGTTGTAATTGTAGAATTCCATTCCTGGTTTTTCTTCGGTAATTTTTATCATTTGCAGCTAAATATGGGTTATCATAACGGCAGTTGTCACTCCACTATATATGTATGTGTTATATCCGGCCATATTTCTCTTTTAAGATTAAATTGTTAATTTTTCTATATACATCCTGAACGTTTCCATACCTTTTGAACACAGTAATGCTTTACTTTAACTAGAATTTGGTGAAAAACTGGGAGTAACCCATCTCTTTTTCTAAATTAATAATACCTGTAAAACAATACTTAAATGCATTAAAAATAAGATCAATTTTCGTTAAGCGTTAAGATAACTGCGAAGACCACGTGAAATCAAAGATAAACCACAAAATGAGTAAATAAAATTTTCCAGCGTGGAAAGTAAGATGTGCTTTGCGAAGAAACAAATTATGAATTGAGCACTTACAATTTAGGGTGTCATTCAATGCACTGAAAACATGAAAGGGAGAAATGGCTGTGTGCTTTTTCCAAATCTAAATTTCAGTCACTCTATGGGTTCAGTGAGGACGTTCTAATGGACGACATTGTTATAATGAGGAGTTATACTAAATCGTCTGCTCCATCGGTGTTCGCAGTGTAAAACAATTCTTATTTGTTTGTAAAGAATACCTTTTTAAAGTCGATTCTTCTCGACTTATAAAAATGCAATGATGATTAACGCATAATGTTACTAATTAATATGTACGTTCATATGTCTTCATTAATATGTAAATATGTTCTGGCATTTAAAAGGTTCATTCTGGCATGTTTTTTTGCAGGCGAACATACCCAGTAGAATATGTAAGAATTTCGGAATGTTTTTAGCCCTGATTATTATATTCTAAATAAATTCTAATATGCAATAAAACTAAAATTTATATTTTTATAAAAAGTTTTAAATAATTTAAATAATAATTCAATTTAAAATATGAATTTAATAAATTATGTAAAAAGAAATAAATATCTTCATTTACATATTAATCGTGGAATTTAATTTATTAATGCTAAATATACTAAAATTTGGGTGGTTCTTATTACATAATCATATGGATAATTTCTGTATAAAAAATTCAGATTTGTTAAGTGATGAATGATTCAACGAAATATAAACACATTCTATTTTTACAGATATTTTTGGTTTATTTCATTGCTGGATTAAAAAAAACAAACTTGGATTGGATCGGCGGATACTCAATGGAGAAGCTAGGTTACCACTGGGTATTTGATGGCTTTAGGTAACTATTCCAACAAACAACATTACTTATACTTTTTCTAATATAGTTGCAAACTTGATCATTCATTTTGTACGAAACTAAATTGTTTTAAAAAACTAATGTGAGTGTGACGAAGAAAATAATTTTAAAACTCGGGTATATTTGAGACTACGATTAGATAAAAATAAAACGTTACTTGTGATATTCCTTTATATGAATGTTTCATTATATTCTTTCATTTATTGCCCTGAAAATGGTGTTTTTTAAAAAAGAAATAAAGGGAGATATTTTCATTTATTTTTATATAATACTTATATAAATTATATAATTTGTTTGCTTGTTTGTTATTGAAAAGTTTGATAAAAATACCTGTTTTATCGTTAACAGTGCGATATTTCAGCATTTTTTGAACATAAAAAAATAAAAATAATTCTTTGGGGCATTCTGTGTTTTTTTTCAAGATTAAACTAGAACATTAACTTACGTATCAGCAGCAGTGATTGGCATCATTCACGGAAATTTTATTATGACTAAATTTAGTCAGAATAAATTTATTCTGAATGATTATTCATATGCAAATTTGTTTATTATTCATTACTCATTATACAAATTTATGCAAATTTTTGAATAATGATTAATGAATAAATTCATTTGCCATGAGTTCATGACTAATTTTTCTGATTAAAATCTTTAATAACCAGTTAAAATGCAAGCATTTTGATTGCAAGTTGCACGTTGGTTACAGTAATCACAGTAGCAAATAATTGTTTTTTTCTTATTACAAGCGGTTATGATTATTTATAATCACAATTAAAAGTTGTTACAGATAATCCGAATTACAAATAATCAAGCCCTGGCAGTGTAAGTAATCATGACTACTTGTAATCAGAAAGTAAGAATACAAGAAATCACAACTACAAGTTATCATAATCTAACAATTACAGGTAATCTTAAATTGAAATTGTGATATATATGATTACAACACGATTAGATGTAATCGTAATTTTAAATAGGCTTTATTAGATCGTAATAGGGATTGTAGGTAGTTGCATACCTCTAAAAGAATGCATAAATTGTATATTGTAAATCAGTATTGTAAATCAATTGTTTAGTTTACTATTGTTTGGTTTATTAAATGCAAACTCTCAAACATAGAATGACTTACGAAAATAAGCACATAAATACCCGAATAAGATTACATTGTGATTACATGCAATCGGCATTGCAAGTCATTGCGAGAACATATAATTAAAATATACGAATACAAGTAATTACGATTAAATATATGCTTATTCAGTTTGAATAAATGTATACGCATGTGTTAACATATTTTTAGGTTCGTACAATGATCGTACGTATACAAATACTATTCAATAATGTACGAGCAAAGCATGTAAGTTCGTAAGACGTATAAATGTATATGTAGCATACGAATAATTGCTCATACATAGATATATTTTGAACTCATACAATATTTGTACGTATGCTTGTACATGTACGTACTTATGCATATAAGATATATTTATGAATGTACAGATGTAAATACAATGTACGTATGCAGGCACAAACGATATTTGTACTTACATTACACGTACATAATTTTACATATAATATGCATGCATGTTACTTTGTATGTACGTATGTAGAATGTATGCATATACGTAAGTACATATAATGTATAAATGTGTATATTTACAAGATATATATGTGTTTATAATGTACATACACATTATGTGTATGTAAGTCCAAGCCTATGACGTAGTTCTACGGACTGAGATGCAAAACATCGTTTACTTTTTAACCTCTTATATAAGGAATTTAAGACAAGTATGAATGTTAATTTTTATGCTATTTTAATATACTCCAGCGTATTGTCTTATAAATTTTTATACTCAGTTGTGTTTTATAACAGGTCATTTCAAAATTTGTTCTAATATTTATAAAACACCAATTACTTATCGTTTTTGAAAGCAAGCAATAATCTTATTTTAAATTCTTAAATATAATTTCAACTTAAAAAATTAAATACCTTTTTGTCATATAAATATTTCTCTAAACTATGCATTATGTTTGATAAAAGTAAATTTTAAGCTTCAAAAATTTTTATAAAAATACTTGAAAAGGATTTTTTATTTAAATATTTTTAAAATGATATAGAACAATTAAAACTGACAATTGAATTTAAATATCGTTTGCTTTAGTAATTTGATTGTTCGCTTTAGTAATTTAATATATTGTAAATGTATTTTGCTATACATATATTGTACATACATACATTGAACAAGCCTGTATGCACATATGTACAAAACATGTATGTCCAATAAATCGTCGCTTTGAAACTAAACCGTAGTAACTCAAAAAAGTTGAAAAATGAGATATTTGGGTCATTTTGTGTAAAAAAAAAAAAAAAAAACCTTTTAGAGAAACAACGTGTTATCTTCATAAGTTCCATAAAATTGATTTAGAGAGCAGATAAATCGTTATCGCAATAGCGCGATGCACGTTATTGAAAAGTTTGAAATCGCTCTCCTGAAAAACTTGCTTTTTTGAGTTACCACGGTTTAGTTTCAAAGCGAATGCACATAATGACAATAAATGCATTTCGAAAGTATGTAGGTGCATGTGTACAATGTATGCATGTCAAAATTTTTCCAATGCATGGATACCCAGTGAATGAATAATTGTGTACATATATATTGTGCATACGTGAATACATGTATGAAAATAGTAATCATGATTTCAAATAATTGATTACATAGCTGCAATTGCCTGTAATCGACGCCCAACTCTTTTATGTAAGTATGTACAGTCCGCAAAAAAAAAGATATCATCCAGAATAACTTTCGTTCTAATAATCGGATTTTCACGAACTAAGTGTCAATCTTAATGGTTCCGGGGGGTAACCTAAAATATGCTAATTAATTAGTGCTAACTATTAATTAAGTTACGAAATCAGACACAAAAACGTACTTTCTCTGAATAAACATTTTTTTTTTACATATTTGGAATCCAGACACTTGAATTAGAGGGGGGGAGACAAAATTTTAAAAAAATTGGGTCGTAAATTAGGTTGCAATAAAGGTTTATATATTTGGCGATAGTCCAGAAAACCGCCAAAAAAAGTTGCCAGCGCAAATGAATATTTAAAGATAACCCATTGACTAATTCAAAAGAAGAATGCCTTATTTTACTAGGTTGCTAAGCAAGCAAGCTCTGACTGTAAAAAAAAAAAAAAAAAAAAAAAAATGAAAAAGTGCTCCGTGATTGCTCGGACAATTTCTAAGCTAATTTCTGTCCAAAAAGCAAATTTTTTTTTAAAATTTTAATCTCCTTTGAAAAGAAAATTTTAATCGATTTATAAATTATTTATGATTTTCTCAGCTTTTAGAATTTAAATACATGAACTTTTTATCTGATATTATTAAGATTAGGTTATTTTTGCTATACTTATTCGAGGATTTCATACTAAAATCAAATTAACATAACTTATTATGGCTATATACAAAATTTTAGGGATAATGATTTTTACAGCTTTAATCGAATGTTCTAGACAAGAAAGTTTGAAGAAAAGAAAGTGCTTGAAAAATAAAATGTATATTGTATAGTAATTCTAATGCACTTTCACAAGGTTTTCTATAATTTACGATATATCCTTTTTCTATAACTCAAGGAATTGCTGAATGTTTAGTGGTATTTTAAAAACATTGAAATAGGTTATGTTTAAGAATAAGATATTGAAATAATATGTTGCATTTTGTATGATTCATTGTTTAAGAAATCGCTTCATTCTGCTAGATATTTAGGTTACAAGGTTTTCTTTGGATAAAGATGTTTAGCAAATAGCATCCTCATGTTTCGATACATTCTGAAACTTACGTTCGCAAATTCACCATAAAATGTCGCACAGCATATTCTTCAATTACGATAAGCAAAATTTACCACCAAATACTGCTACTATGATTATTTTTGTTTTCTTATATATGTTACCGCAAAGTATGAAATATGAGAGGTATTACATACTTTCCCTAGGCATTGTAAAAATACCTAGGCATTCTATAGAATGACAAATGCTATTTAGGCAAAGTATGAAAAAAACATACTGATGAGGTCATTATGTAAATGATGTGCATGTTACTATGAATGACCGAAATCGGTGGTTGTTGACTTTCACCGGTGAATGTTGACTATCACATAGTCGCTTTGGTGAATGTCCGAAATATTTACTACATCCGATTTGATATTAATTTATTCCTGGATATATTTACATTTATTCGATATTTTAATACTTACTGACGATAGATTAGAAGAAACATCTGTGTTTGGAGTATCGTTCAAATGTTTACCGGGCAATGGCACTTGACCTTAAAAAAACATCAGTGTAGGATATACTGGGCAAATGTATACCGGGCAGCCACACTTAACTGGGCCTAGTATGACTTGACCTTTGGTAAATGTCCAAAATATATACTAGGTCTAGTTAAGTGCCACTGTCCGGTATACATTTGCCCGATATACCCTACATTGAAGTTTTTTTAAGGTCAAGTGCCATTGCCCGGTATGCCGGTACGTATTTGCCCGGTATACCCTACACTGATGTTTCTTCTAATCTATCGTCAGTGATTATTAAAATATTGAATAAATGCAATTATATCCACGAATAAATTAATATCAAATCGGATGTAAAAAATATTTCGGACATTCAGCAAAGCGACTATGTGATTGTTGACATTCACCGGTGAAAGTCGACATTTTCCAGATTTCGGTATTCACATAACATGCATTTCTCAAAAAATAAAAATGTCATTCTGAAAAAATACTGAGAGTGCCATTAAAAAACATTTATTCAAAATGTGTAAAAAAAAAAAATAAAAAGTTTTACAAAACATAATTTATGCCTCTCTTATTAGGGGAAACAAAATTTTAATATAAAAAATAAGAAAATAACCTAATTGTCATTTTTGAATGACATTTTGACGAATCGGAGATGCATTTCATACTTTGCCGGTTTCTCATTTGGCATTCTATAGAATGCCTAGGAAATGTGTTAAATATAAATCATTTCATAATTTGCCGGCTAATTTTAGGCATTATATACAATGCCTAGGCGTTCTACAGAATGCCGGATTTCATACTTTGCCGGTAACATATATATCTGATACGATACTCACTTTTTAAACAGAGTACGTAAGGTCCTTAAGATACTGAAATGGGGGCATGAAAACTTAAAAGATAAAATATTTAATTTCATTAACTCAAAATGTCTGGTCTCAAAATTTTAATTTTAAAGTTAAATATAACTTTTACAATATTGATGCTCTTCCGTTTTTTAAGACCGCATAAATCCTGTTGAAATATGAAAATGCATATGTTTACTTTAACGAGTGTAAAATCCTTATCAAAATAATGATCAATACCCAAATGTGAAACAGTATAATTGATGATAAAAACTCAACTGGCTTCAAAAAATATGAAGAGGGAAGTAAATGTCGACATGTTTCAAGCGTTCAAATATAATCGCCCATTCTTAAAACTTGTCAAGCTTGAATAACTTGTGAATTTTATTATTGGACGCGCAAAACATGTCTATTTTTATTATCATCTATTATTTTTTAAATCAAGGAAGTTTTTATATTTTCGATTCAGTTTCTTGGGATTATCTATTTTGTTACTCAACATATTAAATTATTTTCCTCGACATTAAAATAAGTTTTACATAAATTATAGGCAGATTCTTAGACTGAAAAAATAATAATTCACTACTTTGTAAAAAAATCAATGCAGTACAATTTATTTATTTATTTATTTATTGCTGCAAGCCTTAACATTTTAATTTAAGGACATAAAATGTTCACAACTGAAATTTCAAAAGTCGAATGTGAAAATGGAATGTCCCCTAGCACCCGGAATCGAAATTAAATAGTTACAAGGACAACTATTTCAAACAAGTTAGCGTTTCTTACCTACTCGAAGTTGTTTGAAAAGGTATTTTTAATATATCGATTCCAAAGTTTATTCTACATATATTTTAGGGTGTACTTTCGGAGTATTTTGATCGAGTTTATTTTTACACCTTTATTTGCTTAAAATTATTAAATAATTTGCTTAAAATAAATTATTCAAGCTGCATGATTTATTGAATTTATAGTATAATAGTAAACGGGGCTTCCATCGCATATCCTTAACCTAGATACCGATATCATTAAATAAATGGAATAAGCTTAGATAAATAATAAAAGTTATATTTTTCCTCGTTTTTATTTTCAAGAAAATATGTTTCGATGAAACAGATTTCATTCTGGAAATGAAATTATTGAGTAGGTCCCTTGGAGCTATATCATTCTTATCCTCTTTTGACGAAATATAGGAAAAATTGGTTTTCCCTGTTTCTGTAAAACGTATGTTAACCTTCTTGCCACGTTTTTTAAAAAAAAATTTTTTTTTTTAATCAAAATAAGTTCGGAAAATGCGTATTTTTTATTGCATTTTTTTAAAAATTAGATGATTTTAAAATTGGCACGGCTTCGGAATCTTCATACAAACTTCAATGTTTAGTATTTCAAGCTTAACAAAATAAGACATTTTTCCTGATAACAAATTATACTACAATAATATCTTGGGAATCGTGCTAAAGCAAAAAAATTAAACAAAATAGTTTAGTATATTATCAGGGAAAAAATCTACATGGAATCATAAAGAAAGAGGAAAAGATATAATGAAATAATTAGTTAATCACACGTGGTCAGATAATTAAAAATTTAATTTCACAACTAAAATGTTAGGACGAATTTAAGATACTGAGATATTTTGAGACGCTTAAAAATTTTGGCTACGTATTCAACAGTTTTTTATGTTCGGTATCTGTATACTCTTTGTAGTGACTTCTAAAACATCAACACTATTTTAGATAATCTATGTTGAAGTCACAAGAAACAAAACAAAAAGAAGACAATCAATAATTTATACTCTTTTTTCGAAAAAAATAGTATGCTTAGTAAATAATCAACTGTTTTGCATTAAATAATTTTGAACAGCGGAATGTTTTTAATTTCTTAGCAAGGTTTTATTCTTAGCTAGAAGACAATAATTCTTTTAAAAAAACTTGACTTTAAGTTAAAAAGGAACTTTACTTTAAAGAAAACCTAAATTAAAGTACTAAAAAAATTTATTAGTCTATTAATGAAGAAATAATAAACTTAGTAGAGTAAAGAATAAGATTTTTAAAAATTTAAAAATTTAATTAAATAGTTGATAAAATAGTTCTGTGAAAGATTGTGTTCGACAGGTGATTAAAAAATTACTTTTAAGATTAAGACGATATATAAGATGTTGAGAAATTTGCGATGATGATTGAGATGCTTAAAAATGTTGACTACGTATTTTTATTAATATTTATAAAAAAAAATATACTCAAGAAATTGATAAATATTTTATTTCAAATCTATTCATACGTATGTATATTATTGAAATTGTATCAGTTATTGAGAAAAAAAAATTAAAAATAATCACTTTAAATAAACACAATCTGGTGTATAATAATTTTCTATCAGAAGCATGCTTTTATAAAACTCGACATTCGTTGAATAAAATAAAAAACATTAAAATGTTTTTCAATATGTTATTCAATAAAGCGTTTTATTCAAATTTCTTTATTTAATTGCAAATAGAATTTTAGACGACTAAAAAAGAAACATTGTATTTTATAGTTTTAAAAAATTAAAAATAAAAAAATTAGCAAGCGATTATTAGCGAAAAAATATGAATGAAATTTTACGCTACGCGCGCTAAGTCAAATTCCTCGTAAGTTTATCACATTTTAATATTAATCTCCCCATTTAATCATTTCTTCATTGTCGCCAAATTATTTTTTTAAAAATAATTAATTTTAATTTTTCTCATCTTCTAACAAATAAAAACAGTTGAAACTTCAGATTTTTCAATTGAAAAATATGTAGATTAAAATGGTATAAAAAAATCTATACCTTATAATTCAACATTTTTTCATCCTCACTTTAATTAAATAATAAAAAATAATAAATATTCATTAAAAATTATTTTTTTCATGAAATTATCTTTGGGTAAATGAGTTTTATGAGTGGGTGCAATTTTTTTTTGAATTGCTGCATTAGTTTTTAAGATATGACTGAAAACGCAAAAAGCGAAATTAATATTAAGGGGTTCAAACTTTGAGGACCACATTTCCCAGATTGCGGCTACCCCCTATATTTTGAAGATAAGGAATCCAAATATGTAAAAAAAAAATACATGTTTATTCAGAGAAAGTACGTTTTTGTGTCTGATTTCGTAACTTAATTAATAGTTAGCACTAATTAATTAGCATATTTGAGGTTACCCCCACGAACCATTAAGATTGACACTTAGTTCGTGAAAATCCGATCATTAGAACGAAAGTTATTCAGGGTGATATCTTTTTTTTTTTGCGGACTGTACATATAAGTACGCATATTTTTGCATACACACATATACATTTTATGTGCATTACGTACATTGGGTGCATACTTACACTATATGTGCCGCTATACATGCATATGTACATTACATACTTGCGTATATTATATGTACATGAGCATAGATGCATAATAACATACATTGTGTGTACTACTTATGTATGTACGCGTAATTTATGCATTGTACGTACACTTTTACAAACATTATACGTAAGTACTGAAATACTATGTTAAAACAATGTAAGTAATCATGTAAATATTAAACGATTTTTACTTATTCATGCACACATTTATTTACAGTGTTCATTCGTGTATACATGTGAATAAACATGTAGCGTAGTTAAGTGTGCAAGTATGTACAATATATTTATGTATCCATGCAGTATCTATTTTTATAATTATTCGTATTCCGAATTACTTGTAATAGTTAGATTAAGATTGCTTGTAAAAATAACTGCTTTTAATTGTACATATTGATTATATTAATTGCTTAAAAGAAAAGATTTCGGTCATTTGTAACCATATACCAGTTATCTCGTGTTGTGATTAGAGTTAATTATGATCACTTTTTATCTGAAATCGTTACTTGTAACTTATGAATATGATTACAAGTAGTTTATTACTATGTACTTCGTATTTGTAGTTGTCACGATCGTAATCAATTATAATCCGTTGCGCAGTGAAATTGTTCACTTATTCTTGACTGTTGAATAAAGAATAATGAATGATTTATTTCAAAATATTTCTGACTAATGAATAAATATTTATTCATTATTCAGGAAAATTTTGAATAATCATTCATTATTCTTTATTTATTATTCTGAATGACGAATTCCCATCTCTGATTAGCAGGCTGCCCCAATTTCCTGTAATGAATTGTCATAACTGCTTCTCCAAGGTAAGTAACGTCCTCCATGTCAACAATGGTTAAAGCTAATCTTGATCAAAAGTTTTGGATTCTGAATTAAATCTATCAAAATTTCATTCCAAAATCTATTTATGGAATGAGAACGATAGAACTTTATGTGATTTTAAAATATCAAATGCAATTTATCAGCCTAAAGACTGTATCTTTCCTACATGCTCAAAAGTATTTCGGTTTGCCTTTTCAATGGCTAGATTTAAAAACTAAAATTATATTTATAATTTAAAAAAAATTTCAAATGTATAACAACTTAAAAATATAAATGAGAAACATCGCCTTTCTTGTTTAGATAGAAACTTTATACATAGAATAAAAGAAAGAGATACAAGTATTAAATTGTACTTTTTATAGATAAAACCCTCATAAATTCTCAACTATCAGTCCTATTATCCTGAATGGGTTATCATAAGATTCTGCGTAAAAAAACTACATAGCAACCAACATTTTTTTCTAAATGTCAGAATGTCTCCCCCTATTTACCTCGCATTATGTGCATCTCTTAGAGTGTATCTGGTTTGAACAGTTTTTTATGGGGGAGGATAATATTTGATTTACTGTATCATTGGTTATATGAGTTTCTTTTATAATTAGTATAAGGAAGTTGTGGGAAATTTATTTTAAAAAACGCAATTTTATAAAAAGTAAATAACTTTCATTTGCAGATCACATAATTTTTAAATTTAAAAAAAAAATAGAAAAAATTTTAATGCAAATTTTATAACCGTGCATTTTGTTCATTTTTTAAAAACATTATTTTTCCCTTTTTCGATAAACAGACACGCAGATACTTGATAGTTCAAAAATAACTGAATTATTTGTTGGAAAAGAAAAAAACCAACTTAATAACTACAGAAACTTATGCACTCAGTGAACTATTTATTATTAAAGAAAGAAGAAGGGGGAAAAAAAGCATTTTTATATTTTTATTTCACTCATATATTTTGAAGAGTACTAAACTTGTAATAAACGCCAAAAGATAAAGATTTACAAGGTACTAATGAGGGATTTTATTCTTCATTTTAACACACGCCTTCAGTTTTATTTGATTCTTTCGAATAATAAATCTTTTAAACCTATTAACTGAGGAACGCATTTTACTTTTATTTATATTTTAAAAAGTTTCTTCGTTTAATCTCTTTTAGAAATGAAAACATAATGGAGCGAAAAACATCAAATTTTGTTTCAATTTTCAAGCGTGCTTTAAAAATAATTATAAACTATGAGTTATGTTTAAAAATTTATGCACTTTAGATTTCGTAAAAGAAGGTGTTGCGGACACTGATTTATAATGGGGAATTTCTTTATCTTTTTCAGGATTCTATTTTTAGTGAATTTCATTTTTATATAAATAAACATTAATATTATTAATAATTATTTATTATGTAATGATTATTATAAATTAACATTTTTATACAAAGAAAGATTAAATGTACTTTTAAAAAATGTAGAAAGAGTTTGCCATAGATGATTTCGTAAAACTAAATATAAATAATCCCTATCCCAGATGGATTTGAATATCCTAAAGTGTTCGATTTAAGTAATGATTTAGCCCTCTCTAAAGTTATAACATTTGAAAAACAAATATATATATATATATATATATATATATATATATATATATATATAACGTCGTTGCCGAGTGGAAGGATTAAAACAGGTCTTAGGCCGGAAAGGAGGGTACAAAATTTATTTATTAATTATTATTAGTCAGAGCAGTCATGAAAGTGTGTGTGAAAGTGTGCACGAAAAGTTGCGCTCCTCGGTTATATGTTAGGGAAAATCTTGCAAAGTAAAATCCGTAAATGTCTCTATTTAGGGAAGAGAGGGAAATTTTAGAAATTACTATTGGTTAATTAAATAGATCACGCGATTCCCACGAAGCTGAAAGGGAGAAATATCTTTATTTAAATTTATGCATAGTTGGGCCAAAAATAGATTTAAGAACAGGATGTGGCTTTTAAAAGTGTGAGAAAGTATTTCGATTAGAATATTTAATTAGGATAACATAAAAAGATTAATAGAAGCTTTTTATGTTACATCCCTCCTCGCCAAAACGTTTAATTACAAACAAAAAATTTCAAAAATTATCCATTTGCAAAATCTTCCCTTGGATAGAAGCACAATTAAAATGAAAATAATCAAATTTGTAATATTAACAAAATATAAATGTTATATGAACTATAAAAAATACACATTTGTAGACACAGTAAAAAAAAATAACATAAACAGTTTGAGGAATTAAAAAAAGTTTTAGTAGCGCTACTTGCAAACTTAAAAGTTTGATTTTCATTTTTAATAGTTTTTTTGACTTCAGTTTTTTCAGTTCACAGTCTTTTGTTTGAAAATCATAAAAAAGTTGTTTCACCATAAGAAGTAATCCTCATAATAACACAATTTAAGTTAACTCTTAAATCATGATAAAAAATTACAAACATTTTTAAAAATGTGTAAGTAAATGTCTAAAACATAAAATACAAAAACAGTTTTACAGGAAAAATTTCAATCTGAAATTATCTTCAGTGTTGTTTACCTTGTTTGAAAACAAAATAAAATAAAATTGACACAATGGTTGTTACTCTGAAGTCCAAGACTTCAGTATTGACTTCATTTCACTTTATATATTATTTACCTTACATATTTGTCACTTTAATAGCAAAATATTTGAAAATTTTTTGCAAAATTTCCTGAAGTTAGGAATTTATTTATTATCTTGGATTTGCACAATTCTGTCAACATAATTTTGACAATGTTACGCGCCATTATCACATTTAGTATCAAGAATATTGGAAAATTCAAGATTATTTTCAGTTTTGCTCACTTTGTTTACATTCTTGTTATTCTCATTTATTTATTCTTAAGGAGGTCACAAAGGGCAGTTTTAAAACAATTAGAAATAAATGTGACCATCCCGAAAATTAAGATAATTGCAAATTCCTACTCTAAAAACATATGAGGTGTCACTTAGGAGTAAATCGACAAAAAAGACTGGCTCTGTTGCAAATGATGGAGTATCTTATGAACCTAGTATTATAGTTAGTTACAAAATTTTATATGGATCACAAAACGCAATTTTTTCGGAACTATGTTTCCCCTACTTGCTCTATCAGAACTATTTTCAACCGATATCCTTCAAATTTCGACGCAATATTCTTAATAAATGTGATTATCGTTGCACGTAGGGATTTTTTTTTTAATAGGGTAGACTGGATTTGACTAATCTACGATAATATAACTTATTTCATGTCATTTTTTTTCCAAAACACCACTATTTTGTTGCAAAAAAAATCATTTTTTATTTCATTTTCTTGCGACGAAAACTAAATTTAAGTAGTTTAAAAAAACCAAAACGGAATCAAATTTGGGTGATTTCTTTTTCATATTATGAATACAACAAGTTGTGGATAATTTCAAAAATAAGTTACAAGCATTGTGTTATATAGGGGCTAATTTTTTGAATTTTTTTATTTGCAATTGTAAAATGAATCTGTACAATAAGTTAAAAAAATATATTAAGTTAATCACAATCGTTGAAAAATTCTTTTACACATTCGTCTTTTTTTTCAGGTTTCTACTGTGTTGCACCTTCTTAAGATAAAATCTTTATTTGAGCGATAAAAAAATATGTTAATAAAAATAATCTAAAAACTTTTTTTTCAAAATACTACAATTTTGTTATCTAATATTTTAGAAAGTTATCAATAATTAACTCTTTTAAATGAAATGCTATTTATTTTCAAACATCAAGTAAAACTAAAAAAATAGGGGAAAAAATGAACTAAAATATCAATAAAAATTACTGCACAATTTTCCAACGCTGAAAAAGAATATGAGAAAAAAGCGTCACCATTCCATCTTTTTCACAAATTCAATGTTTCGGACAGTTTTGAAGCCCTAACTCTGAAAGCTAGATCTCAGGAACTATGCGGCGGGTGAGCTAAAAATAATACTTTAGTAGCTCGTAAAGTCATACAATGGGCTAAACGCTGTGGACAAAATCTTAGAATTAAAAAATAATTTTACCAAAGGTTAGCTGAAATTTGTTTTATCCATACCTTTTATGGATAGATGGAGCTAAAACAGACAAACATTTTGAGGCAAAGTGTTGTAGCAAGTTGTTTTACTCATTGCAGCATGAAGTTTGTTTACCCTAATATGAAATTGGATCACTTTTTACAATCATGATTTTTTTGTTTGTAGACTATTTCTGACTGATGACCAAATAACGTACCTCGTGGTTCACCTGGGTGGTTTTTTACTCGACCTCACAGTCGGTTTCTTCATGTTGATGAACTTCAGCAGACCTTACGCCTTCCTCTTCTGCGCCCTCTTCAACCTCATGAACTCCAGGATGTTTGCCATCGGTAAAAACATTGCATTTCGGTAGTCTATTCGGCTGCTCTTTCAAATATTTACAGAGATGTTTGCTGCTGGGTTACAGAATAATTGAAGGATTTCGTACTTATTGTTACACATAAACAGAACATATGGCATTACAACGAAATCAGCTGCTCTTGCGATAAAATACGGAACAGGCAGGTATAACATAGATGAGCATATAAATTTGGTTATGCAGCAATGGCGTAAAATTAGAACATTTCAAAAAATACAATTTTTGGAAAAATCGGTCGAATAGTTTCTTTACACACACGCATAAACACGCATCAACATAATCTGTACTGAACAACACTATAAAATCGTGCAAAAAATATTCAGACAAATACAAACACAAATAATAAAGTTACAATGATTCCAATGTTTTTCATTTTTTCATTATTATTTGTTACCCTTATCGGTTGCTTTCCATTATTAGATTAATCAATATGCGCTTTTAATAATTCATCCTATAAAAATAAATGATTCATTCTATCAAAATATCCAGTATCTGGTATAATGCTTTTGATCAAGGCAAATTATGATATTTAAAATTCACCCACTCAAACTACTTTCTCTTGAACTCATCTTTCTATATAATAAATCTATTATAAAAATTTACAGTATTGAAGCAGCTGTAATCGGCATCTAAAATATTTTGTACCTATAAGAATATACTTGGCACCTATTAAAGTTGCGTCAAGTACCATGATGTACCGGAGTAGTGCTCATTACTAAAATTATGATTCATTGGTGTCAATCGGCGACTTTTTATGGTAAGTATATACATTCTCCATTTATTTTCCTTATTAGTTCTTAAATAATTGTTTTTTATTTCAATCAGTATTTATTACTAAAATGAATTATCGGCTTCAGTAATAGTTTGCTGATTTTTCCGCTCAATTTAACAAACATTACTCCATTATTTTAGCTTTTTAGTACATTGCTCATTATTTTACTTCAATTAGTAGTTTACCAAAATAAAAATATCATTGACGTCAATAATAATAATAATATTGGTGTTTTAATGCTTATTCTTCAAAGAATTAGTATAAATCATTTATTAATTATTATTATAACAAATTATTTTATTATTTATTATTAAAGCAAATTAGCATTTCTCCATTAATTTTGTTTTTCAGTACAAAACGTTTTTTTAAAATATTTTAGTTACCATTGATTTTAAATTATTTAGTTACCAAAAAAACCCCTTTTTAAAAGCATGACTATAAACAAAATAAACACGTGGTTTTAGTTAACCTTAGGAATAATAATTTCGTGATGTAGTTTGCTTATGAAAGACGACCAGATGGATCAAACAGATAAACTGGCCTAACACATAAAATACAATTAAGTAGAAGAAAACGCGCTATAAACAAGTATTTTTCATTAAAGATATAAGCTAACAAATATTACTGATGTTGCCTTTAAAATATTTGAACAATCTATAATTGTCTTGAAAAATCTATAATCGTCTTTGGGGAAAATCGTCTATAGCTTATTTTAAAGCACTGACTTCCGCTAAACCCATGAGAAAATTCCATTTTTGAATTCATTCCATGTCTCTGAAATCAAAATATAATTTTAAATAAAATCGGGCTCCGTATTTTGTTACAGTTTTACTCATTTAGATTTATTTTGAATCTCGAATTTTTCAAGTTACGGTATTCGCTAATTCAGTATGTTGACACATAAATTCTTTATTTTATTATATTTATAGATTATTAGTTGTACCTTTCGGTGGCTTTACGTTATGATATTAAGCAAAACACTTTTTGGTATTTCATCCCATCAAAATATAGACTAAATGTAATCGATATCATCTGGCGTGATGTTGTTACTCGAGGAAACTCATGATACTTAAAATTTTTCACTATCAAGGTATTTTTTCCTGTACTTAATTAAGCCTCAAAAATAGTAAGGAGATTTTTTACTCTGTTTTAAGCGAATAAGTATTACATCTCCATTTACTTTGCTTTCTAGTACGCAGCTTATTTTTTACTTCAATTTGTAACTGTTACCAAATTGTACCATTGACCAATTAGTATCATTTTCCCCTTAGTTTAGCTTTTCAGTTTGAATTTTTTTTTTTCAATTTCAAGTACAGTTAATTTTAAATTATTTAGTTTCATAGTGACATGTTTTCAAAGCATAACTGTAAAAAAACTAACACGTGGTTTCAGATAACCTAAAAAATATTAATCTGGTGACGTTGTCTGCTTATGCTAGCACGATCACGTTGATCTTTCGGATAACCTGGCATAACGAATAAAAAATAATTAAGCATAAGAAAACGCGCAATAAATAAAGTTTTTGATTAGTTATAAGTTATCAAACATTACTAGTTTTGTCTTTAAAATATATGACAAAACTATGCCTATGCCTATTTTGTAACAATGGTTTCCGCTAAGCCAATGAGAAAATTACATTTCTTAAATGTCTCCAAATTTTAAAAAAATCTGATTAAAGATCGAAAATCGGGCTTCGTAAATAGTTTTCAAGTTTGCTCATTTTCAGATTCATGGTGAATTTCATATTCTTAGAATCTACCGTTTATCCCGACACACACACTATTTATTTCATTATATATATACAGAGAGAGAAAACTCCACAAAATTATAGGGATAACCGGGTTATAGGAACGTAATTTGTGAACTGTGTTGATCATTTTTGTTTCCAAGCCTGTGATGAAGGAAACTTCATGAGACTTCTACAAAACCAGTGAGTAGAATGTTTTATTTTCAAAATGGCCCATCTTAGTAGAGTCAGAAAAATTGACTTGATTAATTTACTAAATGAACTTGAATTAAATGCACCAGAAAATGCAAAAGTACCGCAATTAGTTAAGACTGTTACGGAATCGGAAAATTATGATGAGAAACTAGTGAAAAATTTATTAACAACAATAACTTTCGAAAGGGAGAATTCAGAAAAGTTAGAAAAAGAATAACGTGAATATAATTTAAAGAAACTAGAATTAGAAAGTAAGATAGCGATTAATTTACCTAAAACAGAAACAGCGAATACAGAAATGCTAAGATTTCTTAATAAATACGAAAGCGGTTCAGATATTGCAATTTATTTGTCATTGTTCGAAAAACAAATAAGTAGAGCTAAAATACCAAAAGAAGATTGGGTTAATTTCTTAGTAGGATTACTTCCTCTTCATATAGCTAATTTAATTGCACGTGAACCCGAGCAATTTTCTAATGATTTTGATTATATAAAGAAACTTTTATTAAACCGATTTAAGTTGACATCGGAACAACAAAAAAATAAATTTTGGAAATCAAAAAAAGAAGCTAAAGCATCGTGGAGAGATTTCGGATTTAAAATTACCACTTATTTCGAAGAATATTTAAAAACTATGGAAGTTAAATCCTTTGATGAACTTCAAAATTTAATGAACGTTGACCAAATCTAGACCAAAATTACGAACGAAATTAGAGACTATATGTTAGATGAATTACCGATGATAAAAGATGTTCAAGAACTGACGTCTAAATTAGATAACTATGAAACTGCGAGATCCCATATTAAAACAGAAACTAGTAAATATGTGCGAGATTTCACATACAAACCAGATATAATTAGGGATAATAAGAAAACATCACGTCAATATTTCCTCAATAGAGATTCTAGTAATCATCCTAATTCACAAGTCATTCATGCTCAAAACGTTCAAAGAAATTATCAATTTTATGTAGGTAAATCTAATCATAATGCTAATCACTCTAATTATTCAAAGTGTTATAACTGTTTAAACTACGGTCACAAAAATACTGAGTGTAAAAACAAAAGAGAGGGTGTAAAATGCAGAATTTGTTCACAGTTTGGACATACCGCTAGAACTGTAACGTTAATTCAAATACCGAAACTGAAGTTTCCTATGTCACTAGAATTGAAAATAACAAACCCATTAAAATACTTGGTAAAGAATGTCAATGTTTAATAGATACAGGGAGTGACCTATGTCTTATTTCTAAACAATTGTATGAAAAAATTAACAGTCCCAGTTTAAGTTTTGATAATGTAAAGATAACGGAAATTAACGGAAATCACCCAATAGAACCAATAGGTTTCTTTCATTGCGAAATTACCTTAGATAAAAAAAAATTAATACCTGTTGATTTTTATGTATTGGAAAATTTGACAAATGAAATGATTTTAGGTTTTAATGTATTAAAAAATTTGAACTTTACTTTCTTTAATAACGAAATTCAGATCTCAAAATCCAACCAGGAAGTAAATGTCGAAAATATTAGATACATAAATTACGCGAGAATCCAAACTGAAACTAATAAGAGCCCGAGTTACATAAATATTCACTCTCCTTCTTCAGTTGATATTCAACGTTGCGTAATTCCCAAAAACATTTGCTTTCCAATTAGAGTAAAAAGAAATTCCACTTTGAAAACCGATCGCTCATTTCAGGCAATTTATGGCTCTTTTTCCCAAAACAAATCTAAAGCAAAATATTTTTCTACTCCGTTAGGACATTTAGCAGATGCGATAATTAATGAGATTGATTTTAGCCATGTCAAACAGTGTTTAAAACCTCAACTGATAGAATTAATAAATAATTATTCCCCTTCCCAATTAAAAACTACAGATGTTCCCGTAAAACCAGAATGTACGAAATATTTAGCATTCTCAACAGATAATTCGCAGTATGAATTTCTTAAAGCCCCTTTCGGATTGAGTACATCGCCAAATGTTTTTCAAAGACATATAAACAGAGTGCTTAAATATTTGATCAAAGATGGTACATTGAAATTATACTTGGATGATATAATCGTAACGTCGGAAACTCAAGAGGAAAACCTCGAAACACTTAAACGTGTCTTTAAAGTAGCGTCAGAATACGGAGTTGAGTATAATTTTAAGAAATGTGAATTTTTAAGGAACGAAATCGACTTAATAGGTTATTTTTTTAAAAACGGTACGATGCAGCTGTCTGCTTCTAAAACCGCTGCTGTTCAAAATTTCTCTACCCCTAAATCGGTTAAACAAGTGCAAAGATTTTTAGGACTTACTTCTTATTACCGCAAATTTATTTACATATATTCTAAAATTGTAAAACCCTTGAGTGATTTATTAAGACAGGCAGCGAAATTCTATTTCGGTTAAGAACAAATGGAAACATTCCAGAAATTAAAAGATATTTTGAGTCAAAAACCAGTTCTACACATTTTTCGTCAGGGATCAAAATTGGAATTGCTTACTGATGCTAGCAGTAAAGAATTTGGAGCAATTTTAATGCAGCAGGGCGATGATGAAAAATTTCATCCCATATATTATTTTAGTAGCAAAACTTCACCTCATCAAGAAAAACTTTCAAGCTATGAATTAGAGGTTTTTGCCAAAATAGAAGCATTAAAAAAATTTAGGTCGTACTTGTTAGGTACAAAATTTAAAATTTACACAGACTGCGCTGCGTTTACCCAAACAATGAATAAAAAAGAAATAGCACCCAAAATAGCGCGATGGGCTTTACAACTAGAAGAATTTGACTATGAAATTTTCCATAAAGGTTCCAATCATATGTCCCATGTCGATGCCCTTTCCAGAAACACAGTGTTAGTGGTTACTCGAGCACTTAGTGAAGTTACAGCAAAATTCGCTGCAGTTCAGGAAAAATACGAATTAATTAAATCATTAAAAAAACACGTAGAAACAAATCACGATAACGAATACTTAATAAAAAACGGAATTTTATATCGAATAGAAAAAGGTCGAGAATTATTAATTGTTCCCCAAACACTCAAAAATGGAATTATTCATAAAGTACATAACAAAGCTCATTACGGTAATAATAAAACCGAAGAAATAGTTAAGCAGGAGTTCTATATTCAAAAACTTAGAGATAAAACCGAGAAAATTATTTCTAATTGCTTTAAGTGTATTTTATGTAATAGAAAGTTAGGGAAAGCCGAAGGAATTCTTAACCCCATCCCAAAAGATAATATTCCCCTCGATACTTATCATGTAGATTATATAGGTCCCTTGCCATCCACTAATAAAAGATATCAGCACATATTAACTGTAGTAGACGGATTTACTAAGTTCGTGTGGATTTACCCAACCAAATCAAGGACAGCACAAGAAGAAATCACAAAATTGACAACACAACAAATTATTTTCGGTCACCCGGGAAAAATCATAACTGACAGAGGTACAGTTTTTACCTTAAAAGACTTTGAAACGTATTGTGCTAATGAAAACATCGAACATTATAAAATCACAACAGGTGTAAGTAGACGAAATGGACAGGTAGCAATAATACACAAAATACTGATCCCCATATTATCAAATTTATCCTTAGATGACCCTGAAAAGTGGTATAAATTTATCCCATCAGTGCAAAAAAATCCTTAACAGTACCGTGTCAAGAAGCACAAACTTTACTCCGTTTGAACTGTTAACTGGTGTAAAACTAAAAAACAATCTTGACCTGCACATCAAAGAAATCTTTAACAACGAATATGATAATTTTATAATGAGTGAAAGAAACGAACTACGAGAAAAAGCGCAAAAGAATATACTGAAAGTGCAACAGGAGAATAGAAAGAACATTAACAAGCGTAGAAAAAAAACAAACGTTTACAAACAAGGAGACTTAGTTACTATAAAACGGTCTCAATTCGAAACTGGACTTAAATTAAGAAAAAAATACCTTGGACCCTACCAGGTGACGGCTGTGAAACCTAAAGGCCGTTATGATGTCCAAAAAATCCCTGGCCATGGGGGGCCAAGCATCACATGCACCGCAGTAGATTTCATGAAGCCTTGGATTTCATAATCAGCATCATCAAATATATATATATATATATATGCTTATGCAAAATTAGATACTGCTTTTTTTTATTATTATTAATTCAGGAAACTGGTTCATGCTTGTGCGGACACAAGAACAAGGACACCCGAGTAAAGAATGAGAAAAAGTACTGTCTCTCCCTCTTCTGCCGCCATCATCCCAGCGCCACAACTTCCCCCGCTCCCCCCCTATTCCTTTTCAATCGAAAGAAACAGTTATCGTTTGTTGCTGGAAGAGTGAAGTTCATAGCCCAGCCGGGGCTTATGTTTGTGTAAACGGGGCAGACGGCCCATATTTTGCTTATGATAACAGGGCTGACAGCCCATATTTTTCATTTTTCATATTTTTTCATAAACATTTCATATTTCATCACATATGTAAATTCATTTTATTATTAAATATTTTCAATCATAGAAAAAACTGTTCATTCCTCGAAAAAACCCCATATATATATATATATATATATATATATATATATATATATATATATATATATATATATAGTATTTTTACTTACTAGATATGCCTTCAGTCAGAAAAGGGATTCTACTTGCCAGCGGGGAATTATATGAGCGAATATTGTAACACAATTTGGTAAAAATTATCAAAATTATAATTTTAAAAAAATAACTATAACATATTACATTTTTATCAGTTAGTTCATTTCCGAGACATGTATGTAGTTGTAGAAGACATTAAACCAAAATAATATGCAATTACACTGCTGGCCATCCAAATGACAACACCAAGAAAGACAAGAGATATCACAACAAAATTTATTTTGTAGATGACATGTTGACCAAGTATCAAATGATTAAATTTATAGAATTCTGTGAAGCGTGGTGCCTGCCAGAATCAGTAGCCAGAGTAGCCGCCATTGTTGGAGATCACCGATGCCACACACCTCGGCATTGATTCAAAGAGACTTTGGATGTGTTCTTGCGGTACAGCGAACCAAGCAGCTTCCACACATTGCCAAAGTTGAGTAATCTGGGTCAATCGTTGAGCAATCATGGACCCCAGGTTTTCTATCGTCAAAAGATCCGGAGAGCAAGCTGACCTGTGAAGCAATTCAATCTGGCGTTTGACGAAGAACCCTTGAACAATGCGTGCCATGTGTGGTCGCACATTATCCTGTATGGCTGTGGGCAAGCTCTGAAGGGAAGGACAACTGACTCTAGCACTTCGGAGAAATAGCTGTTTAAAATACCGGCAATGCGTACTAGAAGAGAGCGAGAGTGATATCCAATACCACCCCATACCATAATACCCGGTGCAGGACCAGTGTTGCGGTGCATAGCGCAACTGTTCAGCATCCTTTCACCACGGTGTCTCCAGGCTCGAATGCGACCTTCGTGGTGTTGCAGACAGAAGCGTGACTCGTCAGTAAAGACAATTTCATTCCATTCTGTCGTCCACATCCTTCTTTCATCGCCCCATTGGCGGCGGAGACGTCTATGGTTCTGTGTCAAGGGTAGACGAAACAATGGACGTCTTGCGGACAGACCACTCTGCTGTAAACGGCGTCGAATGGTGCGCGCAGACGCTGGGTGATGCGTTACAGACTGAATGTGCTGTGCTATGGTTTGTGATGTGACTGAGCGATGTCACCGCCATGCGCACAATTCGCCTGTCATCATGTGAAGTGGTGCACTGAGGTGGATGCAATCGAACACGTCTGTCCATCGTACCCTCGTGCATCCAACGATCACATATCCGCATTACAGTTGTTTGGTTTCGTCTAACACGACTACTGATTTCCCTGAAAGATAATCAACACTCTCGGTTGGCCACTATCCTTCCTCTATCGAACTCGGATACTTGATCAAAAGATGATCGCTGTTTTCTACGAGCCATAATTGATCGTTTTTTGAAAAAACCACAAGAAAAACACAATATTCGAACTTGAAATCTTCGAAATATCCAAGCCTTAAATAGCGTTTTTGTGGAAATAAGTAATTTCAAATTATAAACTTAAGTGTTTTAGTCTTTTGCAGATTCGGAGCCAGGATGGTTATTAAGTTCCAACCTGAACTATTTTCATTCATGTCTAAAAGTTCAAGGCAAGAAGATAGCGAAGATTCATCGACTGATTGTGTAGTTCAAGATTTCGAAGATATTTTCCACTTGTATTTTCATCATTTTTAACGTACTCTGCTTTGTGGGTTAAACCCGCAAAGGTTATGGGCCTTTTGCCCACGTCAACGCCAATGCACACGTCAACGATATAGTTTCAGAAGAAATACTATCTGGGAGTTGAAATATTTATTTTAATAGCAAGAAGAAACCAAGTTTTGAATATGGAAGGAAATTTAGAATCAACGAATTTAGCTTTTCCCAAATTTGGAGCATTCAACTACGATAGTTGGAAGTGTGACATGAGAGTAGCTCTGATGGATCGTGGAAGTTGGGAATTCGGCGGTGGAGCTGAACCACCATTACCTCCTTCAGCCACTGCCCCAGAACCAGTTAAACAGAATTTCGAAGTAAAGAAAGCTAGAGCATATTCTACAATATATCAAGGTGTTGAACGTCAATTTTTGAAGTTGATTCAGTCTACGACAGATGGAAAAAAAGCTTGGGACAATCTAAAAGAAAATTTTGAACCTAAATCTAGAGCAAGAATTGCTGGCCTGTTTGATGAATTTTACGAATTGAAATTTCAGCCAAATGAAGAGGTAATTGGAATATTCTGTCAACGAGTTCGAGATAAAAATGCACAGATTAAAGAAGCTGGGTTCGAGATTCCCGAAGTATTAGTGTGTGAAATAACTTGGGTTCATGCTAGGGGTAATATGGGAAAGGATGAGAAACATTCATAAAGAATTATATAAGTTTTTTATTACATTTAACATTATGCATTTCTATCAGCAGTGTTGTCAACAACGGGAAAGCCACACGCCATTGATACATTGATGTCCTCCACTGTTGCCAGTTGGCATACAATAATTATTACAAGCATTTACGAGTCGAAGTTGTAGTATATAACAATTCCTCTCTTCTTAAAAAAAATAAAATTATTTATAATTAAATTGCTAATAAGATTTCACTATTAAGCATACATATTACAATAAACAGAAATTACAATTTGAGCAATTATCTTGAAATTGATGGAACATTTAAATGTTAGGTAAAGAAGTAAAAACAGCAAAAACAAAATTTAAAGTTCACAAATTTAAAGTAAGTAAATTAAGTCTACAAGTCCAATTTTTCTGGAGGCTTCCTGGGACGCATAGAACGCAAAGGTGAAGGGCAAAGGTGAGGAAACTAATCCCGATGGTTCCTCTTGTGTAATAGTTGAATCAGGGAGCGGTGTCTTATTTGGGACCTGCAGTGGTAATGCTGCAGATTCGCACGGCTCTAAGATTGTATCTGAAGCCATTGAGGGATGTAAGCAATCAACATTCCTCCAACGCAGTTGGTCATTGTGTTGAATTACTTTTCCATCGGATAAGGATACTTTGGACATGACACGTCCTTTGGGAGAAGTCACTTCTCCAGGAATCCATTTTGGGCCCCGCCCGTAATTCCTACACCAAACTTGGTCCTGGGACCGAAACTTGGGATCATAATCTACCCGAGAATCATTCTCTGGTTTAAGCAAATCTAAGCGGCTCCTCATTGGACGATTGAACATGGCCAGGAAAGGTGCTACTCCAGTCACTGAATTTGGCGTCAGACGATAATAAAAAAGAAATTTATCTAGTCTCTCTTGGAAAGAACCACTTTTATTCTTCCTCAATGCATCTTTCATGGAACGAACAGCTCGTTTCACTATTCCATTAGCTGCGGGTGGTAAGGTGCTATTCGCACATGGGTTATGCCATTCTTACAAAGGAAACCTGAAAATTCATCTCTGGTAAAAGAAAGTTCCATTATCGCTTACCATTGTTCTCGGAAGACCAAATCTTGCAAATATTGAACGTAACGCAACAATAGTTGCAGTTGAAGATGTTGAAGCAACAGGAATAGCTTCCAACCATTTGGTGGCAGCATCAACAACTAAAAGGATCAAACGATTCTCAAATGGTCCAGCATGGTCAATATGTATCCTGTTTCATGGATCATTTGTAAAAGGCCAGGGCGCCACAGTAGATGGAGGTACTGCAGCTCAACTTGGCAGAGAAGACAGGATTTCACCAGATCTTGGATGTCTTTATCAATGTTTGGCCACTATGGTGGAGGTTATTCTCCATCAGTAACCGCCAAAATTCGTATAGTAGAAAATATCTCAATTCATTTATTGTTCATATTGGCCGTTAATAAAAGTAAATGGATGATACATAATGAAAGTCTCTAGGAAATTAATATGAATCGTAGCAAAAATAAAATTTTTTAAATAATTCGTGAAGATTATAGAGAATGGCTATCAATACAAATCATCAAAATAATTAGCAAATTATCAAAAAATAAATCCCTTAAAAGGGATCAAGAAAATGTAACTTCCACATCAAGAAGTTTTTGTTAGAATATTCTTACGATTGCATTTCTAAAAACCGTTAGGATGACTGGGACAGGAGCGCCCCAAAGGGCACTCCTAGTCGCCACAAATTTTGAATTAAAAGTGAATATATTTATTCCTAACGGACATAGAAAGTATGGGTAGGAGATCCAAAATTGGCGAATATCAAAATATAACATAGCCAAAACAAAGCCAACCAGTATATCAACATCGGGTTAAAAAGAATACCTTGGCGATCACGAGTCACCAACAAATTCATGAGAATCATTACAACCATGCAACTGAAACATATTTTCGGTTAGAAATCAGAATAAAAAGTTATAAATAGAATTTTGTTTTCGATTAGAGGCGACAGTGAATTAATAAGTCTGCAAAGTAATGAAATAAAAAGTATCCGTTGCATAAATATTTTATGTTTCGTTTTAAAAGATTAAGTCTTTGATTTATTTAAAAGACAATTCGATTAATAAAAAGGCTTAAGTAATCAAAGATATTTTAAAGGATAGGAAATAAATATGTAATGCCAATTGTGGCATGACAGCCACCAAACAGACTGTCGAGCCAGAGCCTTTACAGCACATATACTTTGATGACTTCCATGAAGCTCAGAGAGAACATACCTTCTAAATTTCTGAGGCACAAAAATCCTACCACCACGAAAATTTAGACCATCTTCCACAGACAGTTCTGCACGACAGAGCCAGAAAGGTCGTATTTCTTCAGCAAAAGTCTAAGGCCAACCTTGAAGTATGTACTTTTTAACTTGCACCAAAACATGATCTAATTGCAATTCTCTTTGGCAGTGATATCTGGTAATTGGAGTATCGTCCATGGCTTCCAATAATAAGACAATATCTGCTGGCTTGAGCAGATCTGTACAAGTAGTTGGTAAGGGCAGTCTGCTGTAAGGGACTACCCTTACGGTACACAATATGATATGAGTATGCTGATAAAATAAGAGCCCATCTTTGTATACGAGAAGCTGCCATAGTTGGCACAGGCTTACTCTCAGAAAACAAACTGACTAAAGGCTGGTGATCTGTCACTAAAGTGAAAGTTCTTCCCAATAAGTAATTTCGGTAACGAGTGACACCAAACAATAAAGCGAAAGCTTCTCTTTCAATTTTACTGTAATTTCGCTCTGCTTTGGTGAGCGAGCGAGAAGCAAAAGCTATGGGGCGATCACCTGCATCTGATGGATGTGACAAAACTGTCCTACCCCATATGGACTAGCATCACATTCCAAATGCAATTCCTTGCTTTCGTCAAAATGGACTAACAATGATGAAGCTGTCAGTTTCTGTTTTGCTTCACAGAAAGCTTCTTTTTCCAGCTTAGTTCATTGCTATGGTTGATTCTTATTCAATAGTCTGTACAACGGAGCCAACGTTTATGACATATTTGGAAGAAATTTGGCATAGTATGTGAGGAGACCTATAAAAGATCTTAACTCATCTACATTTGTAGGCTCTGGAGCTTCCCTTATAGCATCTATTTTTGTCTGCACTGGATGTGAACCATCCTTGTCAATACGATGGCCCAAGTATTCAACTGAGGACTACATAAACGAGCACTTGAATGGATGAAGCTTGATACCAGCCTCTTGCAAAGTAGAAAGTACATTCTTCAAATTCTGCAGGTGCTTTTCCTCAGAGTCTCCTGTTGCAAGTAGGTCATCTAGGTAACATCGAGTATTTTTAAGCCTTTGAAGCAACTTGTCCATCTCTCTTTGAAATATTGCAGGAGCCGAGGCCACACAAAATGCCAAACGGGCATATCTAATTAATCCTCGGTGAGTATTAATCACCAACAACTCTTTGGATGGTTCATCCAGTTCCAATTGGCAGTATGCGTCAGATAAATCAATTTTTGAGAACATCACTCTCCCTGAGAGGCTAGCAAATAAATCCTCGATATTTGGCAATGGATATTGCTCAAGATCTGTCGCAATGTTTACTGTCAGTCTGGAATCACCACAGAGACGAATTTTTTCATTAGCTTTCAGAACTGGAACCACGAGTGTAGCCCAGTTCGAAGATGATACTGACTCGAGCACACCTAGCTCAACAATCTGTCAATCTCGTCCTCTATCTTTTTCTTGTAAGCATAAGGTACAAGGCGAGCTTTATAAAATTTTGGCTGAACAGACTCTTTCATGTTCAAATGAACTTTTACCTCTTTCAACTTCCCTAAACCACCAGAAAAAAGTTCTTTATGCTCATACAAAATAGACTGCAAAGTCATGTCAGATGGAGTAGATTGGATTAAATTTGTCGGCATTGATTGTTTGATGTCATTTAGAACACCAAGTTTACCAATCTAGTCTCTGCCCATCAATGAAACAGAACATTGATCAACAACCAATATAGGAAGCTTTACACACTTTGTTTTGTATGTGACATTAACATCCATAAGGCCAAAAAGTTTATTGAAACAGAGTGAAAGAGAGTCTAGTGAAACAGAGGGAGACCCCAAAAAACTTTTCGCCCTGGGCCCCAATTTGGCTAAGTCGGGCCCTGCTAACGCTCCGAAATGTGCCATAGTGCACGCGAGTAGTCAGCGCCGAATTAGGCCTAACTCACTTCGTTCGATAAACAACTAACTCCTAAATCCGCTCGTCGCCACTGAATGAAATAACTTTGGTTCATGCTAGGAGTAGTATGGGAAAGGATAAGAAACATTCATATAGAATTATATAAGTTTTTTATTACATTTAACATTATGCATTTCTATCGGCGGTGTTGTCAACAACCGGCAAGCCACACGCCATTGATGTCCTCCACTGTTGCCAGTTGGCATACAATAATTATTACAAGCATTTACCAGTCGAAGTTGTAGTATATAACAGTGTGTTTCCAGATAAAAAGAAAACTTCTGGAGGAATATGACAATTTAGTACAGATCTTATATCGTTTAAAGGATTCGGAATTTACAATAAATAATATTGAGAGTCAATTGATCAGCGAATTCTGCAGAATACAACTAAAAGCTCGAGATAGTGGATTCGATTCAGTTACAAATGCTTACTTAGCTAAAACAGACATGAAATCATCAAGAGAAAGGAATTTGTCGAAGAACGAAGACATTCCACACAGCGGAAGCGGTCTGGGCCGAAGAAATACACAAGAAACTGGATATAGACGGAACTTGCAGAGCAAAGGATATCGACATAAAAGTATGGGGCCGTGTTTCAATTGCAATAAACAAGGTCATTATTCAAGAGATTGCAGAGCAAGCAAAACTGCAAATTAGACGCAAGATCGTCAAAGTACGAAGAAAAATCCCGCTATTGGTCTTTTCTATACGGATATTGAAATTAACGAAGAAGTTGCCGACGTCGACAGCACGGAACTGGATTTAGAATAATGGCTTACTGACTCAGCAGCAACATCCCATTTCACGAACAGACGAGAATGGTTCGAGACGTTTAGACCTCTGAATAAAGCAAAAGTACTCGTAGGGGATAAGAACAGTACATCAAAAGTAGAAGGGGTAGGTGACATAATTTTTTAAATTAAAGATAACAACAGATTCATAAGGCTAATATTAAAGAGCGTATACCATGCTCCAAATCTACAACGTAACTTAATAGCTGGATCTAATATTGATATAGCGGGATATAAAATTGTTTGGCAAAATTCAAAAATGATAATCTACGATAACCGTAGTAGATGTTTCTTCAGTGTACCTAGAATAGATAAACTGTACGTTGTGAAAGGTTTACCTGACAAACGTAAATCTGAAATACTTAAAAATGAAATTAACACTGCATTAGACGTAAAACTGTATCATCGGAGATTTGCTCACCTAAATGACATCTTGTTAAGCACATGAGTAATAACAATGTTGTAAAAGGAATTGAGCAATTCAAAGGTAAATCTGAAACTTCTATTACTTGCAAAGTGCCAAAGTCTACCAGAGCATCTTTTAAAAGGAATTATCAACGTCTAACAAATAAAGTACTGGATAAGGTGCATATGGGTTTGTGGTGATCTTCTCCAACACCTTCAATGGGTGGAAGTCGTTATTTTTTTTATCGATAATAAATGACTTTTCCAGAAAAGTGGAAGTTTTTACTGTAGAGAAGAAAACAGAAGTTTTTAAATGTTTCAAAACATATCTCGTAAAATCTGAAAGAGAGTTAAACTGCAAATTGAAGTCAGTCAGAACAGACAACGGAACGGAATTTTGTCACGCCGAGTTTGAAGATTATTTAAACAATCTGGGAATTCGAATAGAGTGAACTTCAACTTATTCTTCAGAACAAAATGGATTGCTGAAAAATTTAACCGTGATGCAGTTGAAGCTATTCACGCATCACTTCATGATAGTGGTCTAAATGACGGATTTTAGGCTGAAGCTCTATATATGTACGTTTATGTACGAAACCGAAGTGAACACAAGTTAACAAATGGATTGACACCAGGATGGAAGTGAAGAGAAGTCAAGAAATAATCAGTTAATCAATGTGACGTAAGACATCGTGTTCTATAAAAGAACGAACACTGTTTTTAATGGAAGAATGAACAGCCCGCCCTTCCTTTTAGTGTTTGGCTGATGGCCTGATATCCGTCATAGGATTAATATAGTAGATGATAATTTTGTATAGATTTATTCAGTATTATGATTTTTAGATTTAAGTTAAACATTTAAAGTATAAATAAATGCTGTGTTTCAGTTTACTTTTGTTTTCATCATTTTTAGCGTACTCCTGCTTTGTGGGTTAAACCACGCTCTGCTACCACGACAAGGATAAGTGGAATAAATCCATAAAAAATTTACAACAGGTGAAAAAATGTCAGAAAAGTTTTTTCCTTTTACCTGTTTAAAACCTTCAGCCGGGACTTGAACTTCTTTATTTGGTTTTTATCATCTCGTTTCACAATATACACCCATCTGCTTCCGATGATTTTGGCATTTCTGGAGGTTCAACTAAATCCCATACTTTACGATTTTTCATCATCTGTATTTCATCATCCATGGATTTATTCCACTTATCCTTGTCGGCTGATTCTTGGGTTTCTTCGTACGTTCTAGGCGATTCCAAGTTGTATACTTTGTCTTCGAAAATATCTTCGAAATCTTGAACTACACAATCAGTCGATGAATCTTCGCTATCTTCTTGATTAGAACTTTTAGACTTGAATGAAAATAGTTCAGGTTGGAACTTTAATTCGTTTTCGGCACAAAATCATGTTACTTCGATAGTTGATCGAAGTCTCTTTTTGCTTGAAGGTGGGTAATAGTAAACATCTATTCTTGAGTCTGTTCGTCGTACCCTCGTGCATCTAACGATCACATATCCGCATTACAGTTGTTTGGTTTCGTCTAACACGACTACTGATTTCCCTGAAAGATAATCAACAATCTCGATAGACCACAAATCTTCCTCTATATCGAACTCGGATACTTGATCGAAAGATGATCGCTGTTTTCTACGAGCCATAATTGATCGTTTTTTGAAAAAACCACAAGAAAAACAAAATTGCTGAACTTGAAAGTAAAGTTTGCTTTTTAAAAAAAAAATAATTTAATTTTAAGTTTTATTACAGTGTCAAAACTGGACGATAAACGTATTTAATAACCTTCCTGTATTCTGTTCTTTATTTCATTTTTCCCTTTACTGTTATCTATGGATTGTTTTCAGGTATGTTTCCCTATGTCATGATTGCTGTGATGCCCATCTTTTGTTCCTCTGATTGGCCCATCAAGTTTTTGTCTCGATTCCTGCCTTGTCAATCATCTGACCCCAGTGCGGATTGCATTTATGCTAAAAACAAAGAAGTAAATGAAGCATTTTTCTAACAACCTCACAGGCAAAAAATTTATTTTCTTCGATTTTTCTTTTTAACCTGAAAGATTTAATAAAACAGTCCCCCCTCCCCACTTTCTTTTACTGCCTTAAAACTATACGTTAAATTACGTATCTTTACTAGCACCACACTATACCTTTATTAGCAAGCACTTGAAAGAAGTGCAATTCAATTGAATAAAAAAATTTTGCATTCTACGAAATTTGAAAAAAGCTTTATAAGAAAATAGAGGAAACTAAAAAGTTAATCTGTCTGATGGTCACTTTTATTATTAATTCGCGAAACATCCGTTCTAGGGCTCTGAAATGGGTACAAAAATTTCAATGAGAAAAATGGATTTTTCTGATTGGTTTAATATTAGGCATTGTAAGAAATTGAAGTGCTTCTTCTTTTTAATTATTTAAAAAAATAACATCACAGGTGTTTGCTTTCTTACTGATTTGTTTATTAAAAACGGGGTTAATTGCGCGGTCTTTAATTAATTTATTACTTTCTGTTCTTCCAGTCTGGTGAACTAAAAAATCAACGTGGAATGACACGTTAAGGGATTCAATCACTAAATTAGCATTTCGAAAGTTATCTGAATCTTTATTATAGTCGATTTTACATTACTACGTTTTTTAAACGGTTTTTTTAATATATAAAACTGAATAATCTAAAATATTTATAATGTTGAGTGGGTTGTACAATATAATATAACAATATGAAATAAATAAAAGTAGAATTATTGTAGAATTCTGATGATGCGGTACTGTGAGTGATATTGCAACTATGTTTAATACAGATTTATTGGTTATTTATTTTTTTATTTTAAATCATCACTAAAAAAATCATACACAAAACCAAAAAGAAGTTACCGCCACAATCAATAATGCTAAAACCATTCCTAATTTTACTTTAACTCCATATATTAATAATAGAATTTGTTTCCTACTCTTTTGCGTTTAAATTTCGTTTTGAAAATGAAGGAATATAATCATGAATATTGCCGAAAAAGAAAACATATTCTTTTTTATGTGGAGGCAGGTAGAAAAAAAAAGTAAATAGAGCTTTTAATTCTAACATTTTAGTAGCATTTTTTCAATTGAATTAGTGAATAGAAATATGATATAATTCATAAAAACCGTGTTCTGCACAAACGGTTACGCCCATAGTAGATATAACTTATAATTTTGTGAAGCTATTCTATTGCATTAGATGGCAGCACTATTCACAATTAAAGTTTTGCGTAAGTGTTTACATATTTTCTCCGCCTATGCATTATTTATACATATTTTCTACGCCTTTCTCCGATTGCTAACAAACTTGAAACTAAAGCATTTCTTTTTTCGACAACAAATTATTTTAATATGAATGAAAGCAATCGACAAGGCTTCGTTTACCATACCTTATTTAATAACAAGAATTAAAAAGTTCTTAATATCAATATATAAATGTCAGCTCACGGAAAATTCGTATGCATATTGACTTCTCTCACTTCTGTTAAGAAAATATCTTTACTATTTTCTAACACTTGCGGTATCCAAATAATTAAACGATGTATAATATAGAAGACCTTATGATGAGGATGCCAAATTTTTGTAGAGAATTAGATCTTCCCTGTTCTGCTCACATAGTAAAATTGCTTATTTTCCGCCACTTCAGATGAGAAATCATAATGCTATATTCACATTAATTATTTAATGATTAAAATATAGTCCATAACAATTAATGTCAATAGCATCAGAATTATATTTATTAATTTTTGAAAAATGACTAAAGATAAATAATTTCTTGATAAAGATAAGCATTTAAATTTTTTATAAAATAGTGCCATTTACATTGAGCATTCGGTATTGAAAAATATAAGAAAAAAACTCCTTACAACTCAGACAATCTCAATTATTAGAAAATAAACATTTCAACGAAGAAATCTATCCAGTTGCAAAGTAGGTGAACGGTGTAAAAGCATTTAAATAAATTTGATTGCCTGTGGTAAAACGCGATCTAAAATTTGCCTGCACTTTTTACTGGAGCAATTCCAGTTCCTCAATAGTAGTCCTCCGTTTGGTATATCAATGCCTGCTAGAATATTAATCTGCGATGCGTATACTTTTTTAGCAATAATGATTTTCTATGAAAAAAGTGATCGTTATGAATCACTCTGTATGCGTAGCGTATGCCAAAAAATCAACAGTAATTGGGAAAGACAATTTTTTTTTTTTACTTTTGCATATCATTATGAGAAAACGGTTCTGTCAAATAATCTCTTTTTAAAGAAAGGGGAAAGGAAATCAAATGTATTTCTTATTCATCCATATACTTCTCTATCATATCAAATTATGCAGTATTCTGCATCAAATATACTATAAGATTAGATGGGGGCAGCAATCGATCTATAGAATCAAATCAAAACTTACTTATATATATATATATATATATATATTTCATTTTTAAAAAAAAGTAAAACCTGGTGAACTTAAATCAGGAATTTTTTTAATGAATATTTAGTTCCTTACTAGATGATTAATTGCATTTAGTTTAACACTTTAAGAATTGTGTAAGCTTAAGTTAAGAAGCAGCGAATTCTAGTTAATAAATTTAATATGCAAAAACATACAACTAAAGAATTGTCTATTTGAATATATAAATAAAAACAAAATTGTTTTCCTGAAAAAAACTTTTTAGAATCTCTGTTAATCAAATTCTTGCCATTCAGTCCAAGTAGTAGTTTTATTTATTTGAATTAAATAATATAAAAAAGAAAATATATATTCATTTTGGTCAACTATGCCTTTTCAAAACTTTGTAAAATCTGTTAACCTCTCCTCATCCCCCCCCCCAAAAAAAAAATTTTTCTTTTCCATTAATTATTTTTTTACTGTTTAAAAGTGAGCAGCTAATAAAGTTTATAATTAAAAGTGAATAGCTAATAAAGTTGAATAGCTAATAGTTTAAAAGTGAAAAGTAAATAGCTAGAATGAGGAATGCAATTTTTAGTACTTTATGGAAAATAAACATGATAAATCCTTCTTCTAGGATAAAAAATTCGTCAGGCAGAGTGTTCAGTTCCATCATAAAGCGCGAGCTTTAGCCTTTTGCAGTTACTTTGTGTTGCAGTTTTTCCTGCCTTACTCCCACTTTTTAACCAAAGGTTACAACACTTGGACGCAGGGACTGTACGGTTACTCCTGGGACATGATGGTGCACAACTGGAGATATGTTCATACTACCGTCAGGGTAGTCGACAAAACAACGCATCGTTTATATCATCTCGACCCTGAGGTACTTTATTTTCCTCAACTATACTAAAACTTTTATATATATAATTGAAATCATTCTTGTGTGTATGCGTAACAGAATGTAAAACGCTACGCTAAACTCTAAGACAAGTATACTGATTTGCTTCGCGTTTTTTTTTTTTTTTTTTTCTAATGCAGTTAGTAAATTTTTTAGGCCTTTTTTTTAACTCCATGAATCAACGGCATTCATTGCTCCTTTCAATTAACGTTACTCATCCCAGGTAGTAAAATGATATTAAATATAGATCATACTCTTTCTACAATGAAGGAACGCAGCACATTATGTTTCAATACACTTTAAAAACTGTGGTCTCTACGAATTTGGAGTTGAACAATCCAAAGGAACATCTTATTTCAAGTCAACACCAAATTGAACGGTCATCATTTAAAGAGAGTAGTCAGACTAATTGTAAAAGAAGGTTATTGAAGGATGTGGATGGAATGAGTAGATTTATTTATTCAATAGATGTTAAAGAAGGATTGGCTGTTGGTGGCGTAGAAATAGGTTAATAAAACTCGTTGAAGATGATTATTTCCAATCTAGGCTGAAGCAAGCAAACAATTATCATGAACTGCTTTAATGAAATCGCAAACTTAATAAACCATAAGAAGCAGGAGCCAATGATTTCTTAGAAAAAAATAGATATTTAAACTTTTTAAAAATTACTATTTCAAAAGTGGTCTGGAGGGTGTGGCTGCAGGGGAAAGCCCAGCAGGATATCTTGTCCATCAAGAAATCAAAAATGCAAATGACATGCACGTGCTATTCGCTAAGAAAAGTTAAGTATTGGCTATGAATCGCTTTAAATTTATTGCCCCGGCATTTTTTTACTCTTAAGCATCCAAATGTGTGAGAAAATGTGAGAAATAATGACGAATTTCTGTAATATAAAAACATTTAGCAGCTTTCGAATTCTTTGCTAAAGTGTTGTTAAGTAGATGTTGAGGGAATCTCTAAAAATAGATTTTATTTAAAAATACAGCATTTTTTTTTAATAATTTCTTAACCTTACCTACTTCTGAACTAATATGTTCTAGAATGCTTGCAATCAGGATTCTAAACGGAACTTTTGGCGTACATGACGCAATGTATTAACATTTGAACTATCACAGTTATCTAGTATTAAAATCAAGAAGATCAAAAGTCATTGTTATAATATTTTTTTTTAATCATTTTTAAATCTTTCAAAAGTTTCTTTTTTAAGCTGCATATAAAAATTCTCTTCATTTTAAAGGAAGGAAAGATATTGTTTATAAACAGTTATATCATGCATTCATATACATCTATGCTTAAATCTGTTGTTTCATAAATTTATTTCAGTTTAGTCGGACACTTAGACAATGGTATTTGTACAAACCAAAAAATATTTTTAAAATAATAAAATTTCTAAATTTTGTAAATGTTTTGACATATCTGTATTTTCGTGTGTAATATTTGCAAAATAATTTTCTTTTTTAAAGAAACCTAATTACAGTGAACTTATTTTGAATAAATTGTTTATTATATTATGAGAGAAACTTGTTTATCATCAATATTAACATCAATTGTAAAATAAAATGTAAATATTAACGAAACATCGCAGAGAAATTCCCAAATTTCCAACCATATAACCTGATAATCATTAATTTGCCATGCATGGACATCTCTAAACAAAACAACAGCAACATTTAGACAATTATTGAAGTTTTAATGATTCGAGTCAAAATATAAGGGCAGAAATTTTTATTATGCATATTTACCGACGCTTAAGAGCACGGGAAGAGATTCAAAATTTAGTGAGTTATCGATACAACCAACCCCGAGTTATTAAAATAAATTTTAAATAAACTGGGCTACACCAAAAAGACAGTAATTTTATGATAACTTTTTAACTGAGATAATTTTGCGAAAAAAAATAAAGCAGTTTTATGAAAATGAAGTTAGAAATTAATTTTTATAATCGTTTTGTCGTAACATAGAGTTATTAAGCTACGCACGTGTATATTGAATAAAAAGTTAGCAGTTGTATTGGTTGTTATGATAAGAATAAAAGTCCTTACATTCTATAAAATGGGGAAAAATTAAATAATTGATTTAATTTAATTATAACAGGATTAAGAATGATTTAGGAAATTAAATTTATGAAATTATATAAATTTAAGAGCTAGGAAATATGTAGTGCTTATAATTGCATCACACCAATAATAGAGAAATCTTAAAGAGCGTATTCACACCATTTGTGAATCGTTTTCTTTGCCGAAAAGCACTCATTTTGCATACCTTGGATAGCAAGAATTTCTTATTTTCTTCCGAGCTACTAAATATCTACACAAATAAAAGTTCAGCGTTTTAAAATCTATGTATGTTCTTAGTTGTTTAATATAAACAACATTTTAATTTTTATTATCTGCAACTATTATTATCCGCAATTTTTATTATCTGTAATGTATAACATTTTAATTATCTGTCAATTGCTTCAAATAATTTTGTAATAGTTCACTTCTATTTGCTATTCTGTTCTATTCTGTTCTGTTAATCCTTAATTCGAATTCATCTTAGTACTTTCTCTGTACTATATGCATGTTTGATCAACAAACAAATTTCATTTTTTAAAATTTGTGTATATATGCATCCTAAATTAAAGATTTTTGCTTTATATTGCATCGTAAAAATAACTTTACTAACTTTTACGTTCATCACATCTTACTGTAATTATAAATTTTAGTGCTATCAATTACCAAAGATGGTTCCACCCTACTTTACGCCAAGTAGTGTAAAAGTATTCTTGGTATTTCACTAAATTATGAACACCAAGAATCAATAGTTGTGTTTCACTACACCACCTTATTTGGTACACTTCACAGTGTAGAGTGTCGTTGAACATTGTTTTTTTTTTTTTTTTTTTTTTTTTTTTTTTTTTGTTTTTTAAGGCATGGACTAGGAGTCACAGATGGACTCACCATGCAGATATGGTGAAGCAATTTTCTCACTGCATACAGGAAAGAATGTATCAGAAACACAAAATGAAAAACATTGAAGTCTACATCGACGTCTGGCTCTCCCTCAATCGGCGATTCATTCAAAGGTCAGTATAATTTCATGTAAACCAAAGTTCAAAAATCACAAATAGCACAATTCGGTGCCACACCTTCAATTAGCTGGATAGTAAAACGGAGGTGATATGGCATCCAGTTATTCAAAGTATATTCAGTCACACTAAAGAGATATGATGTTCTATAAGAAATGCATTTGTTGAAGCAATCAATCTGTTTTATCATCACTTCCCTGCTGATCGAAACAGGTATTGTTATTTTTAAACATTGGAGATTTCCATTCTCACTTAATTCATTGAAACACGGTATTATTCGTATTTAGATTACTGAGGGAAAAAGTATAAATGTAGTCCTCAAAAGTAACACTTTGATGATATTTTGGTCAAATGATGAGCCAATGTAACATCAAAAATAATTTAATCACTGTAGGGATTTTTCCAAATTAAAAAAAAAAAAAAAAGTATGAAGTTTAAACAGAACGGTTACTATTCTTTACGAATGGCAGAAGATTATTTGTATTTTACTGTGAGAAAGACTTTCGTAAAAATTTATTTTGTGTTTTGAAATGCTCGAAACCTTAAGATTGTTTTTAAATAATAAATTAAAGTACATACTTAAAGCTTGTTTATCCATCGCTAAAAACACTTTTTCACATTTTTATTTTTATGGAATTTTTCTGTAAAAAAAAAAAAATGCTATTTTCTTTTACGCGAAACATAGGACTGCCCAAGAAAAAATGTAACGAGTGCAATCCCTATAAAAAAAATTTTATATAAATTCTTTAATGTAATCTGAGGATTCGATTAAAAGTGTTTTTATAGTGCTAATTATATTTATATGGGTATTATAGTATATCGCATAAGTAGCGAATATTTAGTACATATAATATAAATATCAATAGAATTCAGAATGAGCTGCTTTGAACTTTTTTGTTTCCACCTTTTGAAAAGTGCCTGAAGTACTTTTGAAAGTTAAATATTTATGTTTTCGTCTTTTTAGAAACTGCAAAACCATTTGTATGCAAGGCTCTGAAACTTAGTCAGCAAATGCATTTAGAGTTTAGTTGCCACGGAAAATTTGAAATTTACTATCGTTTTACGCAATTAAAACTTTTTCACGTGTTGTTTTTTCTTTTAATTCTTTTTTTTCTTTTTTCTCTCTCTTTTTTTTTTTTTTTTTTTTTTTTTGGAAAGAAAATAAAAAAAAAAAAAAAAAAGTTCAGTCTTAAAAATTGCATATTATGTACATTGATAGAAAATTGAATCATCGTAATTATCACGTGGAAATTTTATGAATTAGTAATTTTTTTGATACTAATCACTTCAACGCGTGTTAGATCATTATACTTTAACTAAACAGTTTATTAAGACTGAAGCAAATTTGAAAGATACAATCGGATTAACGGATTGTGATAGTGAAAAGGAGAGAAAATGTATCTTTTGATGAAATAAGAAGCATAGTATTATCCGATTTCTTAAAGTAATTTTTTTTAAATTTTTTTTAAAATCTCAATTGCCATTTTTTACACACTCTAAAAACTTATTTATTATTAATACAGTTAAAATTTCGTTTATATGCAATTGTTTCTTAATGCATTTATATACGAAAACTTTTGTCATAATTTTTTCCTTCATACATCTTCCAAATTACATTAAGCGAGAATTCCATCCCTTTCTTAGAGTGTATGATCCGACTGTGGACATACTGTCCGCCAAGTGGTCGCCATTCAAAGAGGTCACGTGGGTCCTTCCCCTGCAGACGGAATTGACAGAATGGAGAGCGAATTTAATGGCAATGGAAGATAGGATTTTCAATCAATCGGAAAATGTAGACGTTCTATTCGTGGCTGATTTCCCCGGTAATATTTTAAATTATGTATTCATATATATATATATATATTTAAATCAATTAAATTTTATTGCATTCAATAACTAACTGCTTCGAGTTTAATTTTTACTATTACTCACTGATGCCAATAGTGTTAAAATAAGTGTGTAAAGTAAAAAGATTTTAAAAAAAGTATCCTAGATTTCCTGCAATTAAACATTATATTATGGCAGTAATTGCATTCGAGCAGTGGGCCAATTCCCCTCATTAAATCATAATAGAGTCAGCCATATGGTATTACCATTTCAATAGTTTGCATAGAGCAAAAAGATAATAATAAAATAATTGAATAAAGCACAAATATAAAAACAGACTTGGACATACCATAGTTTTGGTTCTATAAACAAGAACTTTCCTCAGTGCAAAATGAGAACACTAAAGTAACTTGGCGTATAAAAGTGGTTTAAAGAAATTGCGAAATAGAAACAGTCTTCAACAAAATAATATAAAAAAAATTAAATGTAAGGGTGTTGATTGCAAGATATAGAAAGTAGATTAGATATCCAAACATAAAAAAGGTGGATACACTAGAAAGTTCATTCATTCAATTATTAAAATTTTCCACAATAAGGAATGATTTACAAAAATCAAGGTCAGTAGATGAAGAGCAGTGTTTAATGATTTCAGCCGAAGATTTCATTATCCCATCCTTTCCCGATGTTTGGAAATCTTTCATAATTAAATTTTTTGCACCATGTGATTCCCAGGGAACCCCCCCCCCCTCCCAACACGCGTGTTTATCTCTCTTCTTTCACTCGTGTTCAAGGTTGTTCCGCTGCCTCTACTAATTTGCACGTGTTTTGTCTGTTTAACTGTCATTTGGTGTTTAAACACTTGAACCATAACTACAGTATATCAGTTTCTATACTATATTATTTGTGCTTTATTCGCGTTGTTTTGTCCTATGTAGCACAAAATCTTTTCAGGTACCCTAGTTAGATTCATGTTCCATCTGATATTTACACATTATTTCTGCTGTGAGGACACAGCACATAATATAGAAAAACTCTTTTAAAGCTCAGAAAAGGAACAATAATGAACTATTCAACTATTACAAAACAAAAAGTTTACAGATTTACAGAGGGAAAAAAATCTTCTCTCAGAGCCATTCTTAATATTAGGGTTATTTAAATATTTCCGATAAAGTAGGAGTCCGCTTTTTAGGAGATCAAAATTAAAAATTTAATAACTTTTTACTGAGTTTGGGATAAACTATTAAGAAGACATTTCTGACAGGCACTAATTTCCGACAACAAGTCAATTTTTAAGTGCCTTCTTATTAATATTAGACGCATGTTTCGCTCCAAAAAATATTTTTATTAGTTTGATTTAAATCATCTATAGTATTTTTAAACAGTTTGATCTATTTTTTGCCCTATTTACAAACGTGAGATGAAATTTGTTGACGAGATACTCTTGCTCTGACATTTTATAATTAAGGTACTTATTTCTTCTCTTCTTCAATAAACTGAAATAAAAATGTTTTATTTTTATTTTTATTGAAATAAATTTTTTTAATGAAATTAAATGAACTTTTTGTTATTGGAGTGAAATGAAGATTCTTATTGAAATGAAATAAAGGAAATTTATTGAAGTGAAAGTTATCTTTTTATTTAATAAAATAAAAGCTTTTTTATTGATGTGAAATGAATATTTTTATTGAAACAAAGGTTTTTTAGTGAAGTGAAAAGCCTTTTTATTGAAATAAAATTAAGGTTCTTCATTGATGTAAAATTAAGTTGTTTTTTTAAATTAAATCAAAAGTTTTTTGATTGAAATAAAATGAAATTTATTTTTTGGAATGAAATGAAAATAAAATTTCTTTTTATTTATAAAAATGAAGATCTTTTATTAAAATGAAATGAAGTTTTTTTTTTTATTTCCACCAAATGAAGCTCATTTTAAAGGTTTCTCTAGTACATATTTTTAAAATTTTTTTCTGTATGAAAACCATGGGTAATCTAAATTCGTTTCTCCAAAGCTTTTATCGTTAAGTCAGTCTTGCAATAAATTTTTAAAAAAAACTAAATTATTATCTACATAATTACATAAAAAAAACTTAATTAGTTACACGTCGTTTTTTTTAATTTTTTTTTTTTATTTTTTTATCTATACCTCAAGTTTTAACATTGGTGTAAAACTGAAAACGAAATTACAAATGTGATATAACACTTTTAAAATAAAAGCATTTGTAGAAAGTTTGAAGTTTATTAAAAGTTTCTGTTGTTTTAAAATTTCAAATTTTAAAGTATTGTAAGAGAGTCTCTTTTTTGAAAAATAATAGAAATTACTACACACGCACAACGTTTAACACACATTAAATTTATTTCCAAAAAAATAAATGATAATTGTCAACAAACTGAAAACTACTTTTTTTGTAAATTAACATTATTATTTTGTAAATTAACATAAGAAACATCAAATTTTATAATTAGAAACTTTATTCATATTTTCAATTGATAAAAAACATAGCTTACACTAAAGACGATTGTAATAAATATTGGTAATGCAATAGGAGAGATGATAAGAATTATAAAAAATTATTTTTACACCAGTTCTGTAAATTTGTTTTCAGATTTTTCTGTTATCTTAATATTGAGGTATAAAATGCCAAAATTTTAGTTTAACCTTCACAACTCAATCCAAATAAATAAAATAAAATTATTTTATTTCTTATTTTTAATCAAGAGTTAGTCATCTTTTTTTTAATTCCGATCACTAAAGCGCCGCTCACTAATCAAGTTACAATTTTCAATTCAAATAAAATTTAAGCTTAGGAAATGATGCATAAAAAAATGAGTGATTTAAAACACAGCTATTTCACTCTAAATTTGACTTTGTTTTCTACTCATAGACAATAAAGTTTTTAAAAAAAAGGAGAGAGAAAAAGTTTACACTAATTGAATGGCTCAAAATAACATTTAAAAATAAAGGTTATTAAAATCTCTGACCGAGGCAATCCAAGTTAGTTTTCTTTTCTGAAGATAAAAAGACCAACATCTTCCACTGCCAGATGACAAATAAGCTAGCTTTCTCTTTTGTTTTGATGATGATGATTTTAATCATTTATTTGCTCTGATAGGCTTTGAATTTGGTCAAAGTTTCGTAACCTTTTGTTTCGTCCTCACTTAAAATTTAATATTCTAATAATCATTTAAATAATAGACAAAAATTGTGAAACACCCTGCATCAAAAAAATAAAACTCAATTAGCAGTGTGTTGTATGTAATTTCCCTTGTGAATTAGCTTGCTGCAATCAATATAGAATGATAGATGAAATATAGCTGCAATAAATATATAATCTATGTTTAAATCTTTATTTCTAACTAGGCTTCCATTTGGTGAACTATGTAAGTGATGGATTCGATAATGCATCTCTCGAGGTCTTGAAAGGTTCTGTAGAAATATTTTTAGAGCCTAACCACACAAGAGAGTTGAGAGAAGGTCAAAGCATCATGGTAAGAAACATCCAATATAAATACTGATTATTTCGAAAATATCCTCTTCTTAAAGAATGGGAAAATATAAGTGGAATTTTTTATGCTCTTTTACGGAACCAGAATAATTCTTCAGACTAAATTTCGTAATTATTTACCAAGTTCGTCAACAGTGGGCAACAAAGTTAAACCTCTTGCAGAAACAGCCTAGACACAGAGAAATACAAAGTAACCAATAAAGTTCCTGCCATTTTTGATTTGCCATTGAATGAAATGAGAGTAGGTATGCAAATGAGTGTATCACGGGATTTAAAATCTTGTCGATCAAGAGTAGGAATATCAGTCGTTATAAAAGCAGGACCCTCAGGCACAATAATCGATCGTAACTAATTATTGCTTCTAATGGAACTTCGACAAGTCAAGCTCCCCTGCCATTAACCCTTTTGCGAGTTAAATCGGGAACGTGCACCTTTCGTTTCACAAGGGAACACCGCAAAGAAGACAGTACGTCTTAGCTCAGTAACTCAAGAAGAGATGGCAGCACCACTCATTTGTGAGACCACTTCCTGAATTTAGACATAGATATGAAGGGGAAGGAAATTCCCTCCCGATTCTTGAACCCATGTTACTGCTCAGCAACCTACCACAGGACTTTCAATTCCATGAGCACATATGTCGGTTGTACTTGGTGGAGTCGTTGATCGCACCCCAGCCCATCCAAACCGGAGGAGTACGATTTTCTAGCAGCTGGCTACAGCGGCCCACCGAAACTCCTTCAGAAGAAAAGAGAAGAAGTATGAGAGGAGTTGTTTGCCTTGAGACTTTAAACTGGATTTAACAGCTGCATCAAGTCGTCGAATATGTCAAACATTTAGTGAGAGTGCTCTGAATGAACGTACTTCAAGGCGATGGTTTAAAATATATCCGGGTGGTTTTGTTTTTCTCCTTTGTGTTGACCCTCACAATGGTCGGTCACAGGATATTGAAACCCTAAAAAGCAGGACAGTAGTCTAACCGATAAAAAGAGTCAGGCGTCTTTTGCAACGCTTAGACAAAACATACAGGTAGAGCAAGTGATTTCCTTGCACGCTGTTGGAAGTCTGCAACGGATGGCAGCCTGTATGTCAGTGCTTTATCGACATCGTATCGCATCCTTATTCAATCAAGTACTTGTTCAAAATGGAAAGGACTTAATTGGTTGCCTTGTATGTATTCTACTATAATGATAGTAGTAAGGGCAGGCATCGGTGCGGTGGAAGTGACGTCATAGTCAACTGGAGCTTATTTCTGCCCCAACCGGAAGTTGCTTATTTCTGTCCGTCTATAAACCGGAAGTTGCTTAATTCTGCCCATGTGCTTATTTTTGCCCGCCTGTAGTGTTAGTTTCAGTCTCTGTTTTTAATTTAGTTTCGTTTTTTAAAGATTATTTTCATTTATTACTTTTTTTGAGGGTGGCAACACTTATTATTTTTAATATTAGTTTTTAAGGGTGGCAATACTTATAAACTTTGTTATTTGGGGGAGAAATTGTATATTATGAAGTAATGACGTCATCTTTTATTACATAACAAATAAATGATATCATGCTTTTACTCTAGTGGCGCCATCTATGTGGGAATGTTAGAAATCAAATAACTTTAAATCTATTTTAATATTTAAATCTGTTTTATTATTATTTATTAAATATAATTAAGGCTGAGGATCGAACTCACGCCAGTTAAAAAGCCTTCGCGGGTCAGTAGTTGGATATCATAACCACTGACCCACGAATGCTTGGTTAGATATGTGTAAATAAGTTTAACTTTTGTATTCTGAACACGTGTATAAATAAAAAGGATTCGATATCGATATCATCCTACATTTTCATCGATATATTTTCACTTCACCTTTGACAGTTATTAAATAATTATTTCTGCCCCCTCTTAATGCTGTTATAACTTTCTCTGGATGGCAACGGTACGGACCATACACGTGTTAATTATTACATAACAAATAAATGATATCATGCTTTCACTCTAGTGGCGCCATCTATGTGGGAATGTTGGAAATAAAATAACTTTAAATCTATTTTATTATTTAATTTAAATATAATTAATGGTGAAGATTGAACTCACCATGTGGTGATATGAGATAACGATAAATAGAGGTGACGAGAGTAAAGTTTTTCATTCGTCATGGATCTTTTGAAGTTCAAACATCCCTTTACAGCAGTCCTCGCAGGTCATACAGGTAGTGGTAAAAGTTATTTCATAAAAAAAGTTATTGAAAATCAAATGATACAGCCTTTCCCAAAACACGTAGTATGGTGTTATGGCGTTTATCAAAAATTATATGATGAGATGCCTAATGTTGTTTTTCACGAAGGACTTTTATCCTTTTTGAATCAATATTCATATGCATTAATTGTGATTGATGATCTCATGAGTGAATTGGGAAATGATCCTCAATTGACGAAATTATTTACAAAATTTTCCCACCATAAATCTCTTAGCATTATTTTTGTGGTTCAAAACATTTTTCATAAGGGAAAGGAAATGAGAGAAATATCCTTAAATGCTCATTATCTTGTATTATTTAAGAATCGAAGAGATCAATCGCAAATTACACATTTAGGACGTCAATTGTACCCTCGAAAAGTTAAATTTCTTCAAGAATGTTATGCAGATGCCACATCAAAACCTTATGGCTATTTACTCATTGATATAAAGTGTGATACCGAAGAATCTTTACGCATGCGTACTGGAATGTTTCCTGGAGATTATTATTATGTGTACCAACCTCGATAACTTCATTTCAACTGTGAATTTCAAGGAAATTAGATGTCAGCTTTAGTCATTGATTTTGAAGGTTTCCAACTTTCATCAGGGTGCTACATTGTCAAAGAACTTGCTTTTCATGCCGTGAAAGGTAATCCCATTACCGGAGTGTGTACATTCCAACCACCGTTCCCGTTCGAAGAACTTCCAACACAGCAGAAAATACGATATTCTTGGGTGAAAAGAAATATTCATCGAATAGATTGGAACCAAGGAGAATTACCCTACATTAAATTTCATACTATTTTGACTTTTTTGTGTGATATGTATTCACAAATCTATGTGAAAGGACTCGAGAAACGGAAATTTTTAGAAATTCTAACCGGCAGAGTGTTTTACAGTTTAGAAGATTTTGGCTGTCCTAAAGTAGATGAACTAATAACAACTTTTTCTTCGTGCACTATACATTCACCAGATTTTAAACATTGTGCTCTCGTTAAGGCGAAAGCATTTGGAGGATTTCTACAAGACCTATAAATAGGAGAAGCACTCGGAATTCAAATCATTTGAAAGTAAGATGTCCGTATGTAATGAGCGAACATTAGAGCTCATGAAATTGATCTCTAAAACTAAACATTGCAAGCCTCTTTTAAAAAAGTGTTCAAAAAGTGAAATAAAAACTTTGTGTGAGTGTGTATTGAATGTATTGTGTGGTAATATACCACTCACGAAATCTCAGAAAAATAAATTAGCTCCTCATAAAGAAAGTTTAAGAAAACTTTCTAAGAAGAAATTGCCATTGTATAAGAAGAAAAAAATTCTTGTACAGAAAGGAGAAGGATTTTTATCATTTTTATTACCTGCAGCTATATCTGTCATTAGTTCATTAATTCATGGAGTACAATAAGAAATTTGTGTTGGTTCCGGAGGATAGAGTACAAGTAGCGTAACACTTATCACAATTGGATCAGCAAATTAAAAATATTCTACAGAAAAAGGACTTAGCAGATGACGAGAAAGCAACTCTGTATTTACAAATATTGCAAAAGTATACGCACTTTTCAAATTCTAGACCGAATAAACCTGAGCCTCAAACCGATCAGGAGAAAATTCCGATCATAGCCGATCCTCTAGTAGAGTCTGCAGAAGAGATTTCTTCACATATCAAAAAAGAAACTGAAGACTTGGAGGGAAAAATTCTAACTGTTGTTCCAGTTCGATTTCAAGAAAAAGCTAAAGATATGTATAAATTCTTAAAAAATAATGAATCTCTCCTTTGGAACGCTAAAGGTGAAATTATTCATGAAGATAAAGCTGTTTCTGGAAGTAATATAGTAAATCTTATCAATGACTTTTTGCGAAATAGAAAATAAGCTCCAGTGGGGAGAAATGTATTTTTAAAAACATTAAATGATGTTCAATTACCAGCACATTTAGATGTAAATAAAAAATTGTATAGTAAAAATAAAATTGTTAAGAAACCTATGATGTATGCCCGCAGGAGTGCTTGGGTGAGACTTTGAATAAAATGTTATTTATTTTATTAAGATATATTTTGTCTTTATTGATCATTTTTCACAGGTGAAAAAGTTTATATTACCAAGAAAAATTACACCCTTTAATAATTAATACAATAAGTTTCAGAAAAATATATAGAATTTTCTGAAAAAACTAGAAAATGTCTTGAAAAAACATAAATACTTTCTTAAAAGATAGAAAAATTTTTATAAAAATAAAAATATTTTCTGAAATAATAGAAATTTTCCTTCAGTAATAAAAATATTTTCTGAAAAACTAGAAAATTTCGTTAAAAAGTTTGAAATATTTTTACAAAACTAGCAAATTTTTAGTAAAAAGTAAAAATATTTTCTTAAAAGAGAAACTTTTTTTTTGAAAAAACATAAATATTTTCTTAAAAGATAGAAATTTTTTACAAAAATAAAAATATTTTCTGAAATGTTAGAAAGTTTCCCTCAATAATAAAAATATTTTCTGAAAATTTTGTTAAAAGGAAATAAAAATGTTACACTATTTCCTACATCACAATATTTAAATGTAAAATTTAATAATAATGACATGAAAGACACTAGATTTAGTTTCATTCTTTTTATTTTCTAAACACAAATCTTACACCATATTTTTTCTTTACAAATTGATACATCTGAAAATCGTTTACATATAATTGATTTGAAATATGATACATAGAATAGCCTTGGCAGCGTTTGAGTAAAAAGTAAATACAATATTGTCCACATATATGTGATGTAGGTGATTGAAACACTTTGGAATTCCATAGTACGTCCGTGTAGGAATTGGTTTGTCACGTTGTAAAATCCGGGAGGGTTCCCATATGAGTCATAAAACTCTAACTGTTTTTGATCATTCACAAATAACGCTAGCCAGTGAGTCCCAGGTTGTGATGAGTCATCTGAATTCGTGATAGCACATGTGTTTTCTTGGAGATCCGGAAGCATATCTCTTGAATATACGCCTTGAAAGTAAGGTGATGTTATCTTATCTTGCGATAAAATGTAGAATAGTTGCAATCCATTCATTCTTCAATTTCCGAAGTCGAATAAAATATTTCTTGACTTGTTAATTTCAATCAAATTTTCAAATTCGGCAAAAACGATAACGCATACTGTTTTTTCTAGTGAGTTGGTAAATTTCAGTTCTAATCGCAAATTGCTATGCTTAATCAGATTTAAATGTTCTCCTGAACATAGATCTGGGGAGAGATTAAATCCAAATAATGTATTTCCGTTCCTGTAGTCTTCTCTGAAAATAAATATTCCTCTATCTTGACCCATTCGCTCCGTTCCATCAAATAGAGTTTGATAGGCACGAATGTATTGATTTTGTGAAAAGTTGAGTTCCAAGGGATTATGGGGGACGGGTTGCCCATCTACATACACTCCAATAAAATTTAAATTGAAATGTTCAAAATCAAAAGGAGATTTTGTCAATGTTCCGTGAAAAGCCTCATTATCTACACAACCAATAATAACTTTTTTAGGCATTTGACCCTAAAATATATTATCTTGAATAAAAGACCTTTTTGGAATCGAATATACTTTACATAAGACTCGATTAATGGGGTATTTTGCACTTGTTTTTTCGAGTGCTTTAGCATGACCAAGAAGCACTCCGGGGTTCACACGAACTTTTCGAATGAATAAAGAGACATGATCCAATACTACTTTAAATCCTTCAGATCCTTGTAGACAAAATTCTGGCTTGCTTCGTATTAGTTTTATTTTCAAATTCACTAAATTGAGTAAAAGACGATCTTGATGAAATAAATCTGAATGAATGCAGCCAATCATATCTACTGTTGCATTTTCTTTAAAAAAAGCAGTTCTTTTGTTTAAACCATCCTCAGAATCTTTATAAAATAATTCAGCAGTTAATTGAGATGTTTTGCTATCATATCCATGGTTTAGGAGTGTTTCAATATAGGCCCTATAGGGATAGGTATTACTTGAATTGGAAACTATACGATCGTTTAAAGATACATCTACTTGAGAAAATAATGAATGTAGAAATAAATCCACAGGTCCTATAACATCATCTTTAAGTGATAGCTGTATTGTTCGCTTTTACTATTTTTGCTTTCACATATAATTGTGTTTGACTGAGATCTATGTAATCTTCCACACTTCCAGAGACGTGAAACTCTACGGGAGCATTATCAAAAACGTTAGAAAGAGGATGAAATTGTATCCATTGACCATCTTGAATAACTGTTTGAGTTCCAGGTAAAGTAAAAAGTTCCAATTCCGATTTTACGCACTCAGGAGAATCTTTTTAAAAAAAATGCCATCTTATGGATCAAAAATATCACGTCCACTCACTTTGCGTGCTTTGGATGAAATGAATCTTTTTTGCTTCTTACGCTTCCTTTTATTGTTTCCTTTCCCGACCATAGACTGCACTTTATCAATAGCTTTTTGTGCTAGATGTTTTCCACTTTCTTTAGTTCTTGTTTTGACGGCTTCCTCAAAGTTTTCTCCAGATAATACATCAGATGCTACTCGAGTTCCTGTTTTTAAAACTTCTTTTCCAATATTTTTACCACCTTTTACTAAAAAGGGTAGTGCTGCTCTAAATAATCGACGAAATATACCACCAAGTCCATAGCCCTTTTGGAAATTAATACCTTTATAATAGGGCAACCCCGAGCCAATTTGACTCGCATAATGATCTTCACATTTTTCAGCACAACAAACGTACGGTACACTCATCTTGACGTCTTCTCTTCAAATGAATGTTTCAAAAACGCATCGTACTATTTATAGTATTTGTCTCATGCGGAAATGTAAAACTATAATGACTTTACCACTTTCAAAAGGAACGAAATCACCTGAATTCAATCTGAGCTCCATTTGAATAGTTTGAAAGGAGTGCCTCGTTAAAGGTAAGTATCATAATACTGACTGATTGTTTCACCATCATATCCTTTTATACGAACGATCCGTAGTAAAGGAGCTTGTGTATCTCCGACAATTTGTGGAGAAATTAAATCTGAGTAGACGTAAAAAACGGAAAAATTAGACCACGCGTCAGCCACAAATTCGCTTTTCCGGTCACCCGTAATGACTGTATCACGTTGGAATCCTAACAATTCACCTAACCTTTCTAAATGAAGGCTGCACCCTTGAACGGCGTTAATTTTTACTCGTTTCGTAGCTTTATTGAAATTTATTGTAAACCGACTTGGATTTTTAGGTAAAGCAAGTTGTATAGCTGATACAATATCGAACATTGATTCATAACACCCCACATCAATTGTTTGCTTAACAGTCGATGCGATATTACCATTACTAATCGTGTATCGAAAATAATTATTTGTTTCATTAACGTTCAGCCAAGAATGCGGATAGATGATTTCAGATAGGCCTACTTCCCATTCACCTTTTAGATTAACTGGTATCGATAACTGCGTCTTAAAATGAGAGATTTTGTTGTTAAGAAAAAACTGCATGGAGTGGAGCTATCAGAGTGTAACGTCACGTAGAAAGACATTTTCGAGAATGAGTCTTCAGAGGTTAACTTTCACTATTTATACTTTTTGAATATCACTCACCCAGGCATTAAACTTTTCAGGATAGCCTAAAAATTTAACAAAATATTCTGTGCTTCCTCCTTTCTTTCTCTTTTTGATAACTTTTTCTACGGGATAATAAGCCGAGTTGACTACTTTTTGTAATTCTTCTGCATAAAAAGTACCTTCTATTGCTTCATTCTTTAAATCTTTTAATTTATACACTATGAGATTTCGATGAACTATTTTATTTACGACAAATAATTCTCGTGTCCAATTATTTTCATGTCCTTTCTCAAGTGTAAGTTTTGATTTACTAATGCGAACAGTGTCACCGACTTGAAAAACAGGGTTATCAATATTCACCTTATCGCTATATAAATTATTCCATACTTGATTTTGATTATCTATAGTCACTGAGGATGGTTCCATTTTTATACTTCGATGCTTTGTATGATTATAACTATGGATTAATTTAGAAAGGACATCAATGTATTTTTTAGTATTAAACTCTGTAAAGTATTTCCACATCTTAGTTTTTAAAGTGCGATTAAATCTTTCAACGATACTTGCTTTAGTTTCATTATTTGTTGTAAAAAAATGAACTCCTATCTTTTTAAGATATTGCTGCACAAGTTTATTTGTAAATTCCGTACCTTTGTCTGACTGTAAATTTTCTGGTTTTCTTTCTTTAAAAATAGCTTTTAAAGCAGACAATATATTTTTGGCTGATTTGTCTTTTACAGGAACAGCCCAAGCAAACTTTGAGAAACAATCTATACAAGTTAACAAATATTTGAATCCATTATTAAATTTTGCTAAAGATTGCATGTCCACTAAATAAATTTGAAATTGTTCATCTATACTTCCAACAATCCCTCTATTACGTTTAAATTTGTGCTTCGCAGGTTTATGTAAAGTATAAGAATCTTTAGTCTCTAACAATTTCTTAACGTCACTTTTCTTCACTTTACCTTTCACAGAATTATAAATAGCATTTACACCTCCAAAACTACCAGAATGTTCTGGATTATTATAAATGGATGATAACAAATTATCCATTATATATTAAAATTAAATCAAAATCAATAAAACTCTGCTGTAATTTTGTTACTTGCTAAGCTTTTAGAATTTTTAAAAAATTACAACTGAATCTAACTCTTACAAAATATATATTTTAAAAATGCTGGTAAGCAAGAAACATTTCATTTAACTATTTAAAATCCTTATCTTACATGAATATTTCAAAATTATCCAAACTACATTAATAAATAACAATAATAAAGATAAACATTCTGACAAAAGAAATACCCAGCCAACTGAAAGAGAAAAATGTCTAGCAGCTGAAATAGAAGAAAAAAATCCAATTGATATCTGAAATAGATGCACTTTTATACTATTTATGCAAAAGTAAACATAAAACAAGTTTAGTTAAATTTAAAATGTTTTATTAATTCTAATAGAATGCAAAAAAACTATATACCTATATATATTTTAAAAAACAATACTGCAATATACATTTGTACAATATTGTTACATATCCATAGATTTGAAAACATGTTCGTTGTCTTCAAAGTATTCATAGGTATAAGGAGGACAAAGAACAGATTTTGTATCACTCAATACACTTACTAAATTAATGTTTTTCAAAAACTCACTGGTCACATAAGAAATGGGTTTTAAGAATAAAAGTTTTTGGTTAACAAATAAGTTATCGTAAAACCTCTTTGCTAATTCCATAACATCGATGGATAGTGCAATTGAATTGAATGCACTTTCTTTGTTTGCCCACAATTCCTCAGCTATCGTAACTGGTTGTTTCAATCCGCCTTCCTTAAAAATTTCGCACAATGTGTTTCGTAAAATTTGCGACGCAAACTCCTGTCCATGGCTAACGTCCAGTGATGGAGGTAAAGTTTGGTCAATTGGCATTTCACAAAATTGCATATAAGCCTTTGTAAAGTCCATAACTTGAAATAGGTATTCCAGTACACAATAAGAAATGCCATCATAATTCGAAATCATTTCGATCCAATGAGAAAATGTTATTGTTATTTTCCTAATTATGATCTTTCGATAAAGGCCACAAATATAACGTTCAAAATGAAAATCAACGAAATTATCACTTGTAATCCTTAATTGTCCTTCAGGAATGTATGCACAGTTTAGCTCACGTTTTGATTTAGGAACTGAAGCTATTCCCATCAGGTACTCAATCCAATCAGGTTTCAAAGTAACTCCTTGTTTTGTGGGGTAATACTTTTCTCCGTACTTGTTGTATCGTCTCAAATGCACGACAACACTTTTGTTGAAGCTGCTGACTATTATAAACACATTATCTCCAAGGGTCTGGCATGTTGCCTTCAACAAGGACAGCATTCACCTGAAAATAAAAAAGAAAATGAGAAACATAAAGCAGGTGAAAATTAAGAGGCGACATACTTTAATAATCAACAATGCAGACAAAATAAATTTTATTAAAAAAAAAATTCAACTTACTTTTTAATTATCCGTTCGGGATTTTTTGCGAACTTCTTGTTTAGAAACTACTTGATCACATTTTCTTTTATCCATAATAAGTTAATTTCAGTTATAATATCTCTTTCTTGGAAAAAAAAGTCCTTTGTAAAAGTTATGGTAATCAAATACGAAAATCGAATATACACTCCTAGAAGCAACGTCTGAAATAACAACTGGTTCAAACTAAATACTTACACATGAAGTTTGGTTGCCAACACTATAAAGTAAAATGTTGATGTCCATTCACTAAATAGTATTCAGTATTAACATAAATAGAAGTGAAGCAAAGAGGAAAACGTCACTTGTTTAACAAGTATTAAACTTTCTCTTATCGGTGAGATCCTGTTTCTAAAAATATACGTCATGTATCCGAGATTACGCTTGATAAATCGTGTCAGAGCAGAATACCCTTATCATAATCAGTCGTGATGTCAGTTCGTTTTCTCTTATAACCACATGGCATACGCGTGCAAGTTGTCTCTCGTTGCCATCCAGAGAAAGTTATAATAGCATTAAGAGGGGGCAGAAATAATTATTTAATAACTGCCAAAGGTTAAGTGAAAATATATCGATGAAAATGTAGGCTGATATCGATATCGAATCCTTTTTATTCATACACGTGTTCAGAATACAAAAGTTAAACTTATTTACACATATCTAACCAAGCATTCGTGGGTCAGTGGTTATGATATCCAACTACTGACCCGCGAAGGCTTTTTAACTGGCGTGAGTTCGATTCTCAGCCTTAATTATATTTAATAAGTAATAATAAAACAGATTTAAATATTAAAATAGATTTAAAGTTTTTTTTTCTAACATACCCACATAGATGGCGCCACTAGAGTAAAAGCATGATATCATTTATGTATTATGTAATAAAAGATGACGTCATTACTTCATAATATACAATTTCTCCCCCAAATAACAAAGTTTATAAGTATTGCCACCCTTAAAAACTAATATTAAAAATAATAAGTGTTGCCACCCTCAAAAAAAGTAATAAATGAAAATAATCTTTAAAAAACGAAACTATATGAAAAACAGAAACCGAAACTAACACTACAGACGGGCAGAAATAAGCACATGGGCAGAAATAAGCAACTTCCGGTTTATAGGCGGGCAGAAATAAGCAAATACTGGTTTGCAAGTGGGTAGAAATAAGCCACTTCCGGTTGGGACAGAAATAAGCTCCGGTTGACTATGGCGTCACTTCCGCCGCACCAATGCCTGCCCTTACTACTAATGATACAGCGTATTAAAAAAGCCTTTTCTATTTCCTCGAAACGAAAGGACAACACTCTCTCCTAAACGATTTCAAAGCTACGCTATGTTAAAATACCTGGATTTCTTTTATTGTGCTTCATTGAAGTTCATTTGTAATCGTATTTGTTACTTATTTTAGTTTATTATTTAGTGCTTATACGTTAATTTGCTAAGAATAAACACAATAATCGCAATATAGATTTTGCAAAGTAAATTGCGATCATATTTTGAATATTTTCATTTCTGACATTTTTTCTTGTTCTTAAACTTATTTCAATGTTAAGAAAATACTTTTTGGTATGGCATCCTCTATTAATTCTTTTAAACTGAAATTCCTGAAAGCGTTCATTTTTCTTTTATCTGTTCATAAGTAGTAGAATTCATCATATAACAGAATTAACTAAACAGAAGTATATTATTAATATGACAGAAAGACTTTCTATGTACAACAAAACTAAAATTTAAGATAAAAAAATTTGGAATGGATTAGAAAATTTTACGTTTCTACATAAATGCATAATGTGAAAAAAAAATTCGGAACAATTAGATAAATTTCCGTAATCCTACCTTTATTTAATTATTGTTATTGGAATTAAAAAAAACACAAAACTATTAAACTATGCACTTACACAATCACACACAGAGAGAAGCACATACTTCATTCATTGAATCTATAAATATAATTATCGCTCATGATATAATCGTGCTGACCATTGAGTACCAGTTTTAATACCGATAAGGGGGGAAGGTCAGAAATTCAGGGGTGGAATCTGTGGGACATGAATCTTAAAATGTCGCCTGAAATAAAATATTTATTTTTTAATAAATTTCACTTTTTTATTCGATGATTATTAAAATACACATTTAAAAGGGTATTTATTTTCACTTCAAAATAAAAAAATTAAAAACAATTAAAGTTAGAAAAAATTATTATTATAAATAAAAGTCGCAATTAAATAAATTATCTTATTAAAATTATAATTATTCTCTGCAAAACCTTGATGATGCGATTCTTTCTTTATGGTTCACTGTATCATACACAGAGCCTGACTAAGGCAGGGGCGTACGGGGCAGCCACCCTGGGCCCCCACATCTAAGGGGGCCCCAAACCGAGGAGTTTATAGTACATTTCCTTCTTTAATGAACCTTTTTTTTTAAAAATAAAATATCAGTTCATTTTAAAATCCGTCAGTTTTATGTTAGCTTCTTCATTAATCTATCCTTTAAACAAATCTATATTTCGTAAATCCATGGCTTTCTAGGGCGGATCAACTTAAATTTCACAACTATGATGGACAAATTTTATGGTGCAATATTTGGCCCATCAAAAGTCTGTATTTTTAAATTTCGCAAAATGCGATATGCTTAGAAAAATACAGGGTTCTGATTGGCTCAATTGAGCCATCATAATTGTGAAATTTTTGCCGAATTCTGCCCTAATGTCAGCAAGGATATAAATTTTTCACAGCTAGATGAGAAAGTTAACAATCAGAAAACTGCATTTGGCATGATGGACATAGAATTGTCAGAAAATCAATAACAAGGACATAATGATATTTCATCTGACCATTGGAAGGGGGTAGACTTTATAGTTATTTTAGGTTCTAGTCATTTTTCTTGTTATTTTTAATGAGGTGAAAAATTTAAATACCTCCATAAAGATAGGTTCTTCATTACTGAAAAAGTAAATCAGAGGGGGCCCCCCAAAGAGGTTTTTGCCCCGGGCCCTAATTAGGCTAAGTCGGGCCCTGATCATACATGAGACGAGCTTCTACGACAATTTTCAAACAATATTAAGTGGTGGTTGTAGTTTGCTATAATTTTGAATAATGTAATACAGAGGATTTATCTTCAATAAGCTTTTTCGGTTTCAATTATTATTATTATTTTAATAATCTATTTCGGAATATTTAAATAGCTAAACAATGAGTTCTTTCAAAAAGATTGGGTACTTGAGTTACCGTGTTCAGTGTTTTAGTTTATATTTTGGTAGGGTGGGGGGAAAATTGCTTATTGGTTTATGTGGGTGTAGACTTGTCGTTTGGTGGTCTTCTGAATATTATTTTGTATGTTTTAGGCCAATTTTGAAAATGTTTTTTTACATATCACGAACATTCTCTTACAGGTACTATAAATGAGGATAAACTTTAGCGTATTTAATAGCAGTATTGATTTTAAATGATTTTTTTAAGCGAAATTAAGCGGCAAAAATCACCCGGTCCCGTATAAAGAGCTTCCTTTAACCGGTCATGAAAAGAATCGTCTAAAGTAGCAAAGACGCTTGTTAGATTCATTTTCTGAAACACTGTTTCATAGGGTTGAATGTAGAGTGACGCAAAGGAAGTCAAACGAAAGGATTCGGTTAGTTAAAATCCCCCTCAAAATTTCTCTAAATGTTCATTCATTGCAATCATGGATTTTTCATTCATTGCCCCACCTTTATTTCCTAGTTTTTTTTTTTTCCCCAGTTGCCGCTATTTTACTTTCTCAAAACAGCAGCTAGTAGTGTGAATTGCTTTCCCTCCTTTTCTGTTAGGGATCAGAAGAAGGATGCTCTTTCTAAGTGTTGGTTCGGAACTTAGGTATCAATATATATTTTAATTTAAACATAAATAGTTTTAATTAACGCAAACATCACCTTATAAAGAAAGAAACATTGTCAAGAATTTAACGAGACTGACAGAAGTAAGAAACCATATCAAATAATTTAACATACAACGCAAATATCGAAAACGTCGCAAGTGAATTTTATTTTTTATTTTAATTTATTTTGGAATAAAACAAGAAAGAATATTATTGGAAGAGGTTGAAATGAGTTGTAGATGCATTGTGAATGCGGCATTATAAATGAATGTCTTTTAATTGTACTTTTTATTTTCCAATTGCACTAAATCACATTTTTAATTAATTCATTGGTAATTCTGCTAGTTTAAACACAGACCTCTCAGCTAATTCTGACAAATAACATAAGTTGATGTGATGAAAAGTTTGGTTTAATTTTAAGATCTATTTTTAATCCAACTTTAATTTTTGAAGAACTGATTTCCGATTATTTATTTATGCTATTGTGTTTTGTTTTTTTTTTGGTAAAATTTTATCAATAAGAAAACTACTAATAAAGAGTTGCTAGTTGTCCTGATATTCATTTTAAATATATATTTTGTTCATATTTTTTAGTTTCTGGTTTTGTGTGTGTTCTACTTCCTGCAAGCAAATATTCGTATTTTAAAATATTCGATTTGAAGCATTGAAAAATTTGGGATATTTTTAATTAAAAATATTCCAAATTGAATGTACTTTATTAGTAAAAATTTAATAATTTGATAGTTCCGACTTAGTTCTGTCATTTTATGAAAAAGAAACTCAGCAACTTTTTTTTACATCATCAAATTTTCCACTGTGCTTTATTTTTTACCATTCCAGTAACAAATCTTGCAGAGTTCACAATTATTGATTTTATTATTTCATCAGTTTTTTAAAATGATCTGCAGCGCGCAATCCTATACAACAATTCAATAAATTTATAAATGGAGATTTTAAATGGCGAATTGAAGTATCATTCATCTACAAAAATATTTAGAAGCATATGATCTGTGTTTCGAAATTTTAGATTATTAAAACCTTTTTTAAAATTTGCTAAATAAAGGGAATCTTGAACTTGTTTAATTAGATAACTAGATGAGAGATTATTAACTATATAATTTATTTTTTTACTACACATATTTTCTCTTCATAGATCTCAAGCTCTTATGAGTTATTTTAGTGTTTCAATCATAAAATTATATTGGAAACTCAAAACTTTCTGTTCTAAACAAAGTCGGAAATTAAAAAATAAGTATATTTAATCATTCTATTACAATAAAATTTACCTTTTTTATAATTGAATGTAATTTATTTAATTTGATGTTTGCCATTTTTAAAAATAGTTTTATAGCTGAATATATATAGACAGTGTCAAAAGACCTCCTGATTTTACTATTATTTTGAGAAATGTTGCCATGATTGCTTTAAAAATTTTATTCCCATTTTTCAACCTTTTTTTATTTTATTTATTTATTTATTTTTCTTTAATGCGAGGTTAAACATTCGGCCCTGAAAATAATTTAATAAGACGTTTAATTTTATATATCACCGTGAGTATGATTTCATGCGCATTCTTTCCTACCTAGAAAAATAATAAGTTTTCTGGAAATTATTTAATGAAAAAGTAGAGCTTAAAAGGGAAATTTCCTACAAATTTGTTAGTGTCAAACGTTTTATTTATTTTCCTATTAGTTTACGAGTATAATATTTTTATAATATTTAATTCATGAAACCAATTTGTATGGTAACAATTAACATATCTTTTTAATAATTTTAATTAATTCTTGAAAGATTTTTGCATTCCTTACATAGATCTTAAAATTAAACCAAACTTTTCATCACATCAACTTATGTTATTTGTCAGAATTAGCTGAGAGGTCTGTGTTTAAACTAGCAGAATTACCAATGAATTAATTAAAAATGTGATTTAGTGCAATTGGAAAATAAAAAGTACAATTAAAAGACATTCATTTATAATGCCGCATTTACAATGCATCTACAATTCAAATTTTGTATTCATGTTTTTACTCTTTTTGGTGTTGTATGTAAAACCCAAGAGGAAAGACAAGGGAGTCGAGAGGGTGTTACCATCAGTCTTCACCAGGGGGGGGGGGATACTGGTTGAAGAAGAACTGCCAGTCCTCATCTAAAATATCACAAGGGAAGGGAAATAGAAAGAATAATGCTGAAATTAAGGGCTAATTGTATTGATTAGTTAAAAGGCACAACTAGCTCTGTTCCATAAATCTCAAAAAAAGAAAGAGATTCTAAATTTAAAAATGGAGATTCCTCTTGCTGAACTTTCGGTTCCTTTTTAGAAGAACCGCAGATTAGTTCCAGTCTCCGCCTGAATGACAATTAGCCCGTCAGCAGGAGGATGGGATTCACTTAGGTTCCTCTGTTCTGCCCAATCCTTTTTCATTGCAAATTTATAAAGTTTTAGGAAATAACATTTTTAAAAAATGTAATGTTAACTGCAAGAAAAATTAGAGTAAATAGTGTTCTGAAGAATTCAATTGTGTCCATGATTAATGGTCACGTTAGTGGATTCACATTGCAAATTTTTATTTTTTCTATTCTTTTTATTAAAAAAATTGTTTAAATAATAAGTTTGCATGTAAATATTAACTGTCATTTTTAAATTAAATTACATCTGCCACTTTTTTGGCTATTTAAAAATGTCAATTAGTACATTTCACACTGTTTTCTCACTTATATAAGTAATTCCAGGCACTATTAGTTGGTGAATGTTCTGAATTTTAAATATAATGATTTATTTCAGTAGTTGTAGTTCTTTTTATTAATTAATTAATTAGTTTTTTAATGAACTAATAACGGTGATTTATGTCAAATAAAAGTATTCTAAAAGCTTTTTTATTCGAACCTGAGTATAGTAACCACCAGTCTAAATTTTTTTTTTGTTTTAGAAATTTAAAACTTTGAGATCTAAGTTGCCTTACATATATAATATATATATATATATATATATATATGATACAAAATGCCAGATGTACCTGTTGTAGTGGTTCTACCGCATACTTTAAACTAGTTTTACTCCTAGTTTTAAAGCTGGATTTTTTTTTCTTCATAATTTGGAAAAAATACTTACTAGGTATTTTGTCAATCAAAACGGACGTATGTTAAAACAAAACTCTGTAAAAGTAGTTTTTCTGCAACGATACTTCATTTGCAGGGAAAACCTTTTGCTTGTATTGAAGAAATAAATTACCGTGTTTAACATTTTATAATTTTGAATATGACGTGAGATCATAACACCCAGAACTATACTCGAATAATCACGATTAATCATTTTTTTCAAAAATATATTTAAAGCACACTGTGTAGGCATTGGAATAATATCTGCTTATTTAAACCTATTCATACAAAACTTTCCCTTAACTTTTAATATTTCTGTACCTCACGCTACGAGTTTACAAGTTGTTTCTCCACAAAAAAAAATTTGCTTTAGTTACAAAAGAGTCCTTTTTTGTTTGAATTTAAGGAATTTCTACTTTTTCTCTCATTTCGGAAACATTTGTTGCAGTATATTTTTAATTTCATTTTGAAATTTCAAGGGAAGGAAAAGCAACATACTGAGTTTTATTTATTTGATTTAAAAGAACGAAATCATGTACAGAATATGTGGTAAATGTGATTTTGATTTCTGCATTGTCTGTTCTGTAGATCTCAAACTTTTATCATCAATAGAAAATCCATGTGAAGAAGTAAATTTCATTATCAGAATCAAAGATGTTTTGCAATGTGTATTTTATTAGGTTTTTTTTTTAATAACAAGGAAAAAAGGAGTTATATTGAGTAAAATTAGTATGTAAGAAGCTTTAATTCTGAAACCAAGCATGCTTTTGTTTTAAAATAAAATAAAACTAAAAATTTGCATATTTTATTTATTATACAAACCTTAACTTAAGATTGTCTTTTAATTACTGTGTAATAAATAGTTATCACTTTTAAGGAAGTCATTGGCGTTTTTTCACAATGGATTAAATAGGTTTATTGTGTTTTGGTGAGTGAATGATAATTCTTCTAAATGATATCTTGTTAATAGTTGATCTTAAAAGAAATTCAATATAAATGAGATTGACTTGGTTTTAATTTGAAGATTATATTAATTTAATTAGTTACCATCCAGTAATATGTTTCATTTGAAACACTTTTATTTAAAACAAATTTTATTCTTTGTTTTCAGATACCATCGAATAAATATCACAGAGTGTCTCCATTAAAATACAGTCCGGCATGCTACAAATACGAATACAGAAGGACAGAATCTATGATAAATGAACCTGATGGTGGGTAAAAATAAAATATCTCCTAGTAATAACTTCCGACTTAAAAAATCTGATCCATTTTTTTATGGAAAGAAAAGGTTCACTTACCAATTAAGTTTTATTCTCAAAATAGTGATATTTTCTTTCTTATTTATTTAAACTCTTTTTTCCCTCTATTTTGATTTTATTTTATTTCATAACCGTCGTTGAACAGCCGATCCAATTTTTAGGTTTACGACTCATAATGTTTAACTCCATAGTCTTGTCATTTTGAACCCAATTCAAAAGACAAGGGAACTCCTGAACCAAGTACAGGGAGAAATTTGCCTTCGTGGAGGACGTTTTGATGGAACTAACCCGCATTTGCGTTATGTGTAAAGGAAATCCACGAAAGCCTCCCACGGTTAGCCTGATGGCAAGGGAATTCTTACCCATGATCCTTCTACCACTGAGGATATTTTACGTCGATACTGGGGTCAGTACGAGCCGGGTGCTGAACTCGTATCGACCCGCTATCGTTGGGATTCATTTCACAACACTGGAAGGCGAACGCTCTATCCTTCATTTTGATTATGGAAACCTGTTTAACTTTTTTCTTTCAAAAAGTGAAATGCTTTTGTGTATAAAGTGTTTCAAAACGATTTTATTCGCGCATTTATTGTTTGTTTCATGTAAACTATTTACTTTTAATTTCATGATGTAGCTGCAAAATGTCCAACAAGAAACATACAAATCCAACTGAAAGAAGTATCTTGTGATGGGACGACCTGTTGGCGAACTGAGTTTAGAAAGAAATTTGATATATGGAGGAGAAGGTAAAGAAAACAATGTTTTTTATATTTGCTCAAAATGAACATTTTATTTAATATTTTATAAAGTCTCCTTTTTTTCCCTGTCGAATAGGAAAATATAAGACCAGATTCAATTTTGTTTTTGTATATCGGATATGTTCAATGATCAAACGCTTTTACGTAACCCCTGAAAAAGGAGGAATTTTTACAAAATTTTATCACCTTTCAAAAAAATTTTTTATCAGGTTTTTAGCCCTCCTAAATAGCAATTGTCAAAAAGACTTAAGCCGGTTTTGGAAAGACGAAATATGACACTTCAAATATTTCAAACGCTTATATAATTAATTATCACTTATCTGTATTTTAATAGAAATTTAAGAGTATTTTCATTAAACTGCGATGATTTGTTTGTCATAAATAAAGAAAAAATAGAATTAAGTATGTTTTAAAACAGCTGTTAATTTTAAACCGCCGTCAAAGAATAACCCTAAATTTAGTGGAAATGCGTTGGGATCATGAATTGGTACTTGAATATTTTATAAGCAATTTGAACCTAAGATACAATCTAACTGAATAATTATTCCTTTGATAAATAGCTTATAGGGACAATAAAGCTCAATAAAAAATAATGTTCAGGGCTAGAAAATGAAGTCATTTTTGGAATAACTCACCTAATATGTATTAAATAACAATACTAAAATTCATAATACTTAAAAAATGCCATCTGTACGGAAATCCAAATATTATACATTTTACAAGCATGTTATCCATATTATTATATAGCATATTTTTATACAGGCATTTTACGTTATTCATATGAAATACAATTTGTTTATTTTCTTATAGCATGATGTTGGTTGGAAAAGCTCTCTACGGTATTCTTAGTCAGCAACCACTGAACATCAAGAAAGAATCTGAATAAAAAGAAATATTCAGTTCAAAATATATTACCCAGAAATAAATGAAAATTTAAACAAGAGTTTCATTTATTGATTGAATCTTGAATAACTTTAGCACAGAAAATAAAAAAATCTACCACAGTATGTTACTTAAGTAAAATGAATGAACACAATTTTTTCTTCCTATCTGAAAAATTTCTATGTATCAATATCAGTTTTTTTTTTTCAGACTCCTCACAAAATGCAGTTAAAGACCAATTTAATTAAAGTTTGAGTGAGTTAGGTAAAAATTTACGTACATATTTTATACGTCGAAAGAAATAGTGATCAGTCTGGCACACGTCTTATGTAACATTGCTTCTTTCATGAAAAATTCATTTTTTCATGAAAATACAAAAATTTAGCAGGAAATTTAATGATACTAGATTATTTAAATCCAATAAAACCGAAATAATTCGTAATACATAGAAAACAAGAATATAAATATTTAAAGTTACAATGTAGAGCAATAGGAAATTTAAAAATATTGACTGAATTCATCAATTTTTACAAATGAGTGAAGTATTTTTATTAAGATTTTAAAGTCTCCCTCAATAACAATAAAAGTTTTTTTTTAACTTCGATAAATAAAATGAAAGTAAAAATAACAGAGTTAGAAATTTTAAAGTGTGTATCTTATTTAAGGCGATATTATGGTTCAACTGGAACGATTTAATTTAATACCTTATGAAAGCAATTTCGCATTTTATTAACTATTCAACACCGGACCGATTACTTTGAAATGGATGTGACAGAAGCATTTTAAAACCTTTGAATTACTCTTTGCCAGAAAAATATAGATTATGACTGATTTTTTTTTTAAATAAATATTCTCATTTCAATAAAAGGGCACACCATGTAACGATTTAGCAAAATATTAATTAAATTCAAGGTTAAATATTCTGACGCACGACGTCAGTTGATTGAAAGGCTCCAAATAATTTTATCTATCAACTTTAGATGGTGCACAGACAAACAACCTTTATAATTGTGAAGAAAAAAAGTAATTAGCTGTCATCTGTATCACGAAAGACTTAAAGGGAAACAAATCTCGCAAATTGTAAGATTTTCTTCTTTTTTTATAGTTCAACATTAATGAAGTAAATATTTAGTCGATGAGCTTTTTATTCCAGACACATCTCGACATGCTCATTTGATTCCCCTTTGAAAATTCTTCTTCTTTAACAAATATATCTAAGTAAAGGCGAAATGTGATTTCTTTTTGGTAAAATTATTTTTTTTAAATTAGTCTTTTTGAGAAGATAATAATAAGCCTTTTTACAAGGTAGTCACGGATCCCATATGCACATTTATAGCAGTGGTATTAAATGGACGTCATATAAATTTATAATTTTTAAAACCACTATATCGTTAAGCCCTCTGAATACGAAGGGATGCCTCAAAGTTAAATGTGTAATATAATGCAGCTACACCCATCCCAAAATCTTAATATTTAAAAATGTATAGAAAAATTTGTTCGAAATTCCTCGCTCAGTAATTAAATTTAGATTGAACATTTAAACTGTGCATTTTTTGCTGCATACATTTTTTTAAACATGCATTTTGGGCTTTGTCCAACGAACGATCTACAGAAATATTAAAAAACTAAATTTTACCCACGATTAAATGTTAAATTCAGATGATTCATTGACAAAACGGCCACCAGTTCAGTTAGAAATTTTAGTTCTGAAAAATTTTTAACTAAGTTTAGACTAACTATATTTTCAAATTATATTTCCCATTTAAAATAGTGGACAACTAATGATAAATACATGTGCATCTTTATTAGTTTTTCAGGACAATTACATAAATAAATTGCATGTAGAAAAGTGATTACATATCTGGGTTACACTGCGATGATCAATTGCATAAATTTTTCTTCCACTAGAAAATCAATTTCAACAAAGTGGAGCAAGTTTGGCCTCTCTGCATATGTACTCAACAATTTATCAAAGAAAGGGACGATTTTTTTAATGCTTGTTGTTCTTTTATTTCTGAAAAAAAAAGACTTAAGCTTTTGTTCATTATATATATATATATATATATATATATATATATATATATATATATATATATATATATATATATATATATATATATATATATATATATATATATATATAGACAGTTAATAAAAATTAAAAAATAATAAATAATTCCTCAATAATAAAAATTCTAAATGGCTGTATTTGTAAATTTTAATTTTAAAACTTCCTCAGCATTTATTTATGATCAAATTTTGTATTTGTTATTTAAAATTATATCATTTAAAATAATGTAAAATTTTGATGACGATTCAAAAAGTTTTAGACCGCTACCGAACAGAATGATAATAAATAATAATGATTGATTAGAAATTATTTTTTGCATGAAATTATTTGGATAAACAAATTTTATAATAGTGTGCAAAAACTTTTCTACTCACTTAGAAACTTCTCAAGATATAACGAAGTATATGAAAAGTGAAGTTAACATGAAGGGGAAGGCCCATATATTTTACCCATTATGACACAATTTTCAAGTATTGTGGTTACCTTCCCTATTTTTACGGTCAAGAATACAAATTCATCGAAAAAAAGTATATATATATATATATATATATATATATATATATATATATATATATATATATATATATATATATATATATATATATATATATATATATATATATATATATATATATATAATAACAGCGCATCTGCACCGTTATTAATATGGGAAAATAATCCCGAAATCCGATGAATAATGAGTCCAGATTCTGCATAAGATGTTTATTAATTAAAGGATGGTGAAGCAACAGTTTCCTCCCCTCTCCGACTGGAGGGGGAGAGACACTTTTCTCGTCAGATTTGACGGAGTTTAGCTAGCACAAGTAAAACACAAAAAGCCACGCAAAAACCATCGGTCCTGCGTTTTATAGGATACTTACAATGGGTAAACAGGGCAGTCATATTGCATTCCTTGTATTCCTACGCCTCATCGCAAATTATTTAATACTCATAGAAAATCGTTTCCTCTTTCCTTATATGGAAGTGAAAGATCTTAAAATAACTTCTCTTTTGAAACATAAATCTAAATATTATTTATTGGCTTGTTTACATCCTTGAAGTCCCAAAATAGAATATCTGTATTTTAATATTTTAACTGAGACATTTTATGAAAATGAAAGAGCTTCAATGCTTTTATTAATACAAAAATATTTTTATAATTTTTGTATTACATCCCCCTCAAAAAAAAAATTTTTGGTTAGCCAAAAAAAAAATTACATTTAGAATAAGATGACTTTATAAGCTTTATGCTAGTATGACTGTCCTCTTTCCTACTATAAACAAAAATTTTTCAATTATGTGAAAAAATATTATTTACAGTAACGACAATAAAAACATAATAATGCAATTTATCTGTTTAGGCAACTAAACAGAAAGAAAAATGAACATTTATATCTATTTTACTAAAATTTTCAAAAATTTTTCGCACTAAAATATACAAAACGAACTGGACACTGTTCATGATTTAATTTTAACATTTGTGGGCTGTGATATTTCCTAAGCTTTGATACATGTACTATTTCAAACTTTTGTTTACTCAAATTATTATTTTTATTATTATTTATTTATTTATTTAGTTTAATTAGCTCCTTGGTCATTCTTTCTTTTTCCTATTTTTCCTTTTATTTTTGTTACCCTTTACGTTATTTTTTTCAGTGTTTACTTTTACTGAGACATCTTCAACTTTTCTTTTTTCGATGTTTACTTTTACTGAAACATCTTCAACTTTTCTTTTTTCGATGTTTACTTTTTCTGAAACATCTTCAACTTTTCTTTTTTCGATGTTTACTTTTTCTGAAACATCAAACTTTTATTTTTTTTCGATGTTTACTTTTACTGAAACATCAAACCTTTATTTTTTTCACAATTTTTAACCTTAACATTTTGAGAATTTTGCTGTCTAATGTGCAAAGATAAGTTGTCACTGTTAGAATTAGCAGAGGTGATCAATCTCATACCAAATTGAGTAACAACTGGCCCGACACAAATCATAAACAAACAAAAAACTCTGCAAGTTTGCGACCCTACTAAAGCATATAGTAAATCAGTATCAAGCATAAAAAACTTAGCTGAGTTAACAATTTCGCCTATCGTAATAAAGGGAAACTCACAAATTCTGTTAAGTGTTAACTGTCCTTTCGTTAGGGTAACATTTAAGTTTTCAAATTTTTTAATAGGAATTTTTAATTTTGACACAAAGTCATTTTTATTTTCTGAATTTAATTTGTCACAAATGTGTGTTAGGAAATTCTAATATTTTCATTTCTATTTTAAACGTTGTATTTTTAAGTGTATTTGGTTACCATTACTTTTCAATTTGTGTTAGATCATTTTCCCATTTTTATGTTGGGATTCACTCTCAGCAATGAGAAACTTTCTTTGTTAATGGAAATTGAGCTATGAACTATTTACCAACGTTGGACTCAAGCATTAATATCTAGTAGCTTTTCAATTTAAATTCTAAAAACAATTTTTAATTTCATTTTTCAAAACTATTTGTATTAGTTGAAAAATTTCTTGGTTTAAATTATAATTTCTACCACACCGCAATCGATTCAACATGAAAATAATTTAATGGCATTTTTATTTTAACCCTAAACACCAGTAAAACAAAATTATAATTTCTACTAATCTATAAATCATAGAAATTGTAACACATAAAATAATAAATATAAAAATAATTTCTCGAAATATTTTTATACCAATCGAAACAATCAATTCACTGAAAATAAATATTTCTCAAAAATTTTTTTAACAGTAAATACGATCAATGTATAAAAAGTACTTATTTCAATTGAAACATCAAGCATGAGAAAAAAAAAGTTAAAATCATAATCTATTATTTCTGTTTATTTACATGAGTGCTTTTTTTTTATATTTAATCAATAAAAATTAAAGAATAAGTTTTACGAGTAAAACATAAAAATATCAAAGGATACGTGAAAAAGTTCGAATTAATCCACAATATTTCTTGAAAGCCACAACATCAGATGACAGTTGATAGGAAAAAAAATAATTTCTTTTCTTTTTTTTCTCTTCGTTAAAATGATTCATAAATTAACACCGAGATGAAGGAGCAATTGAAGCATATATTTCTTTGAGTTCTGAGTAGGAGGGAGGGAATGTCGAACATCTAAATAGACCATCGTAAACCATTCCGGGATGTGAAAACACTTCATCGACGATTCAATCCAGAGCAGCACTGGCATAACTAAAATTTTCATAAGTCAAGTAGGTTGTAAAGTAAAGGGATGGGATTTTCAAATAACAGAACACTAGGAACCGAATCATTTTCTTTATCAGCTTTAGACACTAATTTTCCGTGATATTTCTCAGCTCCAGCCTCCATGTAGCAATAAGGTACGAGTATTTTACGAAGGGATGAGGAATCCTTCGGGGTGAGGAAAACCTCGGACAATTCCACGCTTCCTGCTGTATAAGACTTAAGATTCAACTTTATATGGAATGTTTTTTCTGCCAAATGGTTTCTCCGCTGCGAATTTTATTTCCTGCCTGGCTTCTAATAACAGCGCATCTGCACCGTTATTAATATGGGAAAATAATCCCGAAATCAGATGAATAATGAGTCCAGATTCTGCATAAGATGTTTATTAATTAAAGGATGGTGAAGCAACAGTTTCCTCCCCTCTCCGACTGGAGGGGGAGAGACACTTTTCTCGTCAGATCTGACGGAGTTTAGCTAGCACAAGTAAAACACAAAAAGCCACGCAAAAACCATCGGTCCTGCGTTTTATAGGATATTTACAATGGGTAAACAGGGCAGTCATATTGCATTCCTTGTATTCCTACGCCTCATTGCAAATTATTTAATACTCATAGAAAATCGTTTCATCTTTCCTTATATGGAAGTGAAAGATCTTAAAATAACTTCTCTTTTGAAACATAAATCTAATTATTATTTATTGGCTTGTTTACATCCTTGAAGTCCCAAAATAGAATATCTGTATTTTAATATTTTAACTGAGACATTTTATGAAAATGAAAGATCTTCAATGCTTTTATTATACAAAAACATTTTTATAATTTTTGTATTACATATATATATTTATAAAATAAATAAATAACCGACCTTCCCTTAATAGGGCATACGGCGTAATTTTTTAAATTCACAATTTAAGAAATATTAAGTTTCACAACATAATAGGCAATGATACAAACAAACTACAACAAATAGGCAATGATACAAGCAAATAAGTTACACAATGATTCACTAATAAATCACAATAAACAACCACTAAAAGTGGGTTGGCGTCACAACTACGAAATTAAAACCATAATAAATAAACCATAGAAAAGTAAAATCATGCAAGGGGACAAAACAACAGTATAAGGCAACCAAGTATAATAAATGATTTTAAAAATGAGAAAAAAAAAAAGAGTTAAAAGTTGTTGAGATAGATAAATCTAAGAGAACAATAAAAACAAGTAAATTGTAAAATCAAAAGCCGAAAGGGCTTGTAAATTAAGAAGAAATTAAAATCAAAAGGGCTTGTAAAATCTAAAACAGTTAAAGTCAATTAGATAATTAGTTAAGAATAAAAGAAGCCAAAATAAAAACAATTAAAATCAAAAAAGGGACGCAAAGAACAAGAAAATCGGTTAAAATTCGAAGTTAGAACAGCCTAAAAAGTACAAAACTCGAGTTTAAACAATCACAACATCAAAAATAAATCTGAGTAGACAATTAAAATTCAGCAGGCTAAAAGGTGATAAAACGTGATAAAAACAGTGAAACACCCGAATAAAATGAGAAATAGCTAAAACCTAAGTGGACAAGATAAGTGATTAAGTGTCTGGACCAGACAGGTTCTGATGCTAGGTGATTATATTTGCCAGTACCTCTTCAAGCGTGCTTTTGATGATTGTTTTGATTTTATTCCTGCAGGCCAACTCTGTGTAACACTGATGTTGGTTTTTACCTTCAAATTGATCTCCACGGAATGTTTGGAAGTGGGCGCAGTCAAATACGAGGTGGTCTATTGTCTGTTCAATTTGGCAATAATTACAGTTAGGAGTTTTGTTAAATAACCTGTTTTGGTGTACCCCAAGCACCCCATGACCATTTAAAAATTGATTTAGATTAAAGTCAGCCTGCAGGCGTTTTATTGAAGGGTCCTTGAAAATTTTAAACGTCTGCCGGCCTCTGTCAGAACTCTGCCACTCTAATTTCCACTGTTTCATATTATGAGCTTTTAAAAAGGTTTTGATCTGGGCGGTTGTACTCGGGACCTCAATATTGACCTGACCGATGCTGATGGCCTGTTTGGCTGTCTGATCCGCCTCCTCATTGCCTCTAATCCCACAATGCGCTTTTATTCAATGACATTTAATATTTTGTCTCCACAGTGATTTTGTGTCTTCGATGATGGCAAGTTTGTGAGTTAGGTCGCCTGCAATAAGGAGAGCTAGTCAGTGCATATTGCAGCAAGTGCATAGTCTCTCTCTGCAAGCCATAAGAGAGCATGGTTAGTGGCCATCAGCTCGGGCATAAAAACGTTGCGATTGTCAGAGGCTCTGGTGGAAGTTGCCTTAACAATTTCTCCATTATTCTTCACAATAATCCCAAAACCTGTTCTGTATTATTCATTTGTGTTAAAATTTTCATCATCGGCAACCCCCATCCTAGAGCCATCTGTAAAAATTTCAATACCTGTGTCTGTGAGATTCGTTCTCCTCCAGGGCACCGCAATGTAATTGGCGAGAAGGATCCGGTGCTGGAGGGATGACCATAGGAATAGACGTGAGAGTTGAGACAATGGATGGATCTAGGTCAGATAACCTTCTTTGATTTTAAGATGAATAGTCTTTACGCCAGCCAGTATCTGGAGAGCTTCTGTACTCGTATGCCTTTGTTATTGTTATGAGTGGAATCCTCTGGATGGATTTAAGTTTATCGTTCATTTTTACTATGTTTCGATACCAGACACTGGTGGCCTAAAGAATGATCCTTTCGGTGGCCTGGAGGTAGATTTCCTTTAAAAATTTAGGTCTGAGGCCCCAAGTTGCCCTGGCCACCCTTTTAATGAGGAGATTGAAATTGCTAACTCTGTCTTTGTCATGATTAGGGTGTGAAATCCAAGCCAGACCTGGGTCGAGTATGACATTTTAGTTTCTGGGTATGCTTAAGTGAATGTGGGTGATTGTGACTCATTTTAATGTTTGGGAGTCTACCTATTTTTTTCTTGTTCTTTGGGAATGTGATCAATTTTGTTTTTGAGTCACTAAAGCTTAAACATATATATGTATATCCATATTAGTTACGTTTTTTATATTAACTAAAAAAATTACTAAAATAAAATATTTTTGAAAAAATAACATCTGCAATGAGTATAATATATTTAACAATTTGCAACATTGACCTCTGCGCAACACTTGTCCGAAGAACTACGATCGAAAGACTAGAAGCAGGACAAAGTCAGATAGAAATGACCAGTTGGCTAAATAAGAATCCTTCTGTGGTTTATAGATTTAGAAAATAATTACTGAGAACAGGTTCGGCATTCCTGAAGTTTCTGCCAAGGGGGGCTAAATGCTACGTCAATCACCGATGATCGATATTTATTGGTATGTGCACTCCGATCCTATCTCGCTCATATCCCATCTCGTGGTTTGTTCTCTAGGTTATCAGCCATTTGCATTCATTTCTCGTCCCAACTTAAAAAAGGGATTGCTGAGGTGGGCGCTGGAGCATATTCACTAGAAGGCTGTTTTCTTCACAGATGAGTCCAGGTTCTCCCTCCAAAGTGAAATAGGCACTGTTTGATTTAAAGAGAATCCATTAAAAATCTCGTACTTTCTAGTAAATCACATAGTTAAGAGCATCACATGTAGTATATTTGCTGTATTGCGACTACCAAACCGAAGGAACTAATTATTATATATATATATATATATATATATATATATATATATATATATATATATATATATATATATATATATATATATATATATATATATATATATATATATATATATATATATGTATGTTTCGGTGATGGGAATGTAATCAAATGAAACAATATGGCAAAGTTACATCTTCTTTAATAGTCAAAGATAACAAAACCATCAAGAAACTCACTAACTCCAATTAACTGATTATTTGTTAAAAACATTTAAAAGTTGTTATAAAAATCAATTAAAAACTTAAACTTTCGATTATAAACATCTCAAACTGCAGGTGGGCGTCACCGGGTAGAAACGGAATATCAGGACGAAGTCTCGGACGCTACACAACCACCCTCTCGATGGCAAACTGTCATTTCCTTAAGTACTGGACATCAGCCTCTTCACTGCCTGCCGCGGCCGCCGGTTGCGCTCCTCCGCCGGTGTTCATCCGCGCAGGGACTATTCCGGTTCGTCCTCGTACCTTCGGTCTTCGATCCAATCCTCAATCCTTCTACTTCGGATTTTCATGCTATCTCAGCGGTCGCAACCAACAGCTTCTACAGTAGCCCCCTACCAACGCTGGCGAGACTTTTCCAGCTCATTGCTGATACTTTCCCTGAAACTTAACTAGACGGCCTGGTCGTGTCTTAACCTCTTTTGGTATGTCATCAGGCCCTGGGATAGTAGATTCATCCTCTGTAGATTCGCTTCTAGCTGTTGATTCGCTTTTAGGAAATATGTCCTGATCATCTCGGGATGCATATGCAGGTTTTAGACGATCCACGTTTACCGTACTCTCTCGGCCATGAATAAGAATCCTAAAAACCTTCTCCCCTCGACTCAGCACTTGAAATGAACCCTCGTATGGTGGCTGCAGGCCTTTTTTCAGAACATCGGACCTCAGGAAAACATGACTGCACGACGAAAGGTCTTTACTTACAAAACCTGCTCTATGACCCTGATGTCTAGGCTTAACTGGCAGCAACTCCTGCATGGTCTCTTTTAGCTTTCCAACAAAGTTTGCGGGAATCGCCGTACCAGTAGACGGACATAAAAATTCTCCAGACAGTCGTATCGGAGTTCCATAAACCATTTCCGATGTCGTAGCTTGCAAGTCCTCCTTCCACGCAGCTCTAAAACCCAAAAGAATGGTAGGCAAAACTCTGGTCCACTGACTTGTACTGTAGGCTCTAATCGCTCCCTTCATCTGTCTGTGAAATCTTTCCACTTGACTATTTCCTGCGAGATGGTAAGGGCTTGTTCGATGACGGACCGAACCCAGGAACTTAGCCAGGGCATCAAACAGTGAGGCTTCGAACTGTGTCTCCTGGTCTATTGTGATTCGTAGAGGTATTCCAAACCTAGCAATCCATCCAGCATAGAAAACCTCAGCAACAGATTTGGCTGTTATATCTGCGAGCGGGTAAGCTTCTGGCCACTTGGAAAAACGCTCGACACAAGTAAGACAGTAGCGAAAACCTTCTGATGGTGGCAAGGGACCTACGATGTCGATGTGCACGTGCTCGAACCTGGCATTTGGTGGTACAAATGTACCAAGCTTGCTCTGCGTGTGGCGTGTCACTTTGCGTGTGGCTTTGGCAAGCCAAGCATTTCTGAGCCCATGTACTAACATCTTTCTTTATACCAGGCCAAACATATCACTCTTTCACCAACCTTACAGTAGCTTTAATACCTGGATGTGAAATAGATTGCAGTTTGAAAAAAAAAAACGTTTTTTCTGTCCACTTCGGGTACGAATGGTCGAATCCGTTTGGTTGATACATCACAAAGCAGCTCCACACCAGGATCACCTATTACGAATGGTTGAAGTACCAAAGATGAGTTACCGGTTTGAGCTAAAATTTCGGCTAGTTCCTGGTCACCTTTTTGGTTGTCAGTAGGACTGGGCTATAAATCGATGTATCGCGACATATCGATTTAACGCCTATATTGGCAGGCCGATACAGCGACTTTCGTTCCAGGCGATGCATCAGAAATCTGATTTAAGCCGTCGAGTAAAGAAGACGAACGCAAAACGATATAACGATATAGCGATACAAGATACGCAATGATCTTCTCTTACGTTCCGATGCCAACTCGCGCTGTGGAAGACGATGTTCGTTTCGTTCTGTTGAAACGGCCTTGATTGATGAGCGGTAGAATCAGAATCAGTTTTGAGAACATATATCGTATATCGCATATCGTATATCGTTTTCGCACCTCTTAGTTTTTTTTCTTTTTTCTTTGTTGCAACTTGATATCGTTTCTTGTAGAATATTTTCAGTGGGACTAATTTCGTGATCGCCGCCGTTACCTTGTTCCGAACGCAATTGTTATTGAAAAGAATATATAGAGAGTTTCTTCATTAATTATTTTTTTTTTACTAGGCTTTTAAAAACTTTTTTTTATTTTTAAATGTGAAAATTATCTCAAATCTAATTTAAGGCTCCCATAATGAATTAAATTACAAAGTAATTAAATTTGTTCGATTATTTTTTTTTTTTACTTTCTTTTAATTTATTAAAAACTTTTTGGATAAACTTCTAATAATTTAATGAGTTTTTATTATTTTAAATTTATAAATCTTGAGTTGTTTTTACGTTTAGAAATAAAGTTAAAACAAAACTTTTTTTTTGTCATTTTGATGGGGACATAAGTCAATCAACTTTCTTTGTTCAAAAAAATTTGAAAGTTTTGCGAATTTTATTCATTTTTTTTAATCATTTAGCGATTTATTAGAGAGTATGATAATTTTTTTTTAAATTTTCCTTTAATATTATTAGTTAATTAAAATATATTATCGAATATCACAATTCTTTTGTTTTTATTTTTAAGAAATTAAACCTTACTTTGTTTTTCGTTCATAATTCGGTCATTATTCAATTTAAGTTAATAATTGATGTGAAATAATAATAATTAAAAATAGTGCTTTAAAAGCGTTTTTTTTTTTTAATTTATTTAGCACTTTGTTTTAAACATACAAATATTTTTTAACGAACTTATTTTTTTAAAATTTTCTTTCTATACTGTTGGGTAAATATATTGATAAATTTCAATTTAATTTATTTTTAAATTAAGAAATCTTTCGTTATTTTCATGATCATTTTTAGAAAATGTAACAAAACTTGCGTTTACCTTTTCATTTAGAATTTGAAGATTACGATCGAACTTAATAATTATGTAATTATTTATGCAAATTAGTACAAGGATATATTGATTTGTAAAAAACGGTTTTTTTAAAAATAAACAAAGTTTTTAACACTTTGTTTTAGGCGTATAATGAATTTCTTAACAAACTTTTTTTTTAAAAAATTTTCTAAATTTTCGTTCAATATTTTTAACTAGATATATTTATAAAATTTCCTTTTTATTTTTAAACTGTTAAATCTTTCAAGGAGCGAAAGTTTTAAGAAATTATAACAAAACTTATGTTTACTTTTTAGTTTAAAATTCGAACCTTGCACTAGTCAAACGAACTTAATTATTTATGTGAAATAATAATAGTAAATAAAAATTAGTGATGTTTCAAAAGCGTCAGAGAGGATGTTTAGTACTGGGGGTAATGTCGTTCGAAAAAACAGAGCATCTTTTATCATTTAAACAATCGGAAATGCTGATATATTTTTATTTCAAAATATAAATTTCATATGAAGTTTTAATTTCGCTCAATTGGCTATGACTCATTTAGTAAAAATTATTTTTTATAGCTTTAAACTTTTTTTTTCAAAATTTATTCACTTAAACTAATTGATTTCCAAATAAATTCACAAATCTATCGTTTTAAACTTTCTTTGATTTCTAGTTAAAAGCTTAGCAACGTATCTAACTTAAATTAAGACTGCTTATACCTTATAAACGATAAAGAGGTGCAAATATTGTATCTACATACATTTTTTTCAATAAATATTTTAAGTAAGATTTGTACATTGTAGTCAATTTATTTAATATCTTTCTTAAATAAATCAATTTGAATAAATCAATTGAAATAAATCAATTTAAATCAATTAGAGTATGAAGTTTTGATAGAAATCTGATTTTCTGTGCCTTACAAGTAAATGAAATTCGAAAATACTATATCGCGATGCAAAACTGACGATGCATCACGATATATAATTTCTAATATCGCCCAGTCCTAGTTGTCAGCCATTTCTTGAAAATTGATGTGGGAAGGTGTTTCTATGGTAGCAATGTTTACTCTGGACAACGCATCTGCAACCACGTTATCTATTCCCTTGACGTGAATAATATCCGTAGTGAATTGGCCAATGAAAACCAAATGACGCGATTGTCTTGGCGAACACCTATCTTCCTTTTGTTTAAAGGCATATATCAGCGGCTTGTGGTCAGTGTAGATAGTAAATGGCTGACCCTCCACCATATGCCGAAAGTATTTGACTGCTATGTATGCTGCTAAGAGCTATCTGTCGTAAGCACTGTACTTTCTTTGAGATGGTGCGAGCTTCCTTGAATAAAACCCAAGTGGTTGCCACTCTTTCTCGATCCCTTGATGCAAAGCAGCACCCATCGTAGTATCTGAAGCGTCTGCCACCATCGCCAACTGTGCATTCATGACAGGATGGTACAGCTTGGTTGAATTCGCCAATTCTTTCTTGCTCTTCTCGAACGCAGCAATTGCTTCCTCCGACCACTTGATCACGCTTTTATCATTTTTCTTAGCACCTTTTAAATATTCATTCAAAATTGCTTGAGTGTGGGCAGCTCTCGGTATGAATCTTCTATGAAAATTCAAGACCGCAAGAAATCGACGCAGCTCTCTGACTGTAACTGGCTGAGGAAAATTAGCAATTGCAGAAACTTTATCAGGAAGCGGAGTAATACCCTTTTCCGTTACACAATGCCCTAGGAATTCTACTGAAGACTGTCCCAAGACACATTTGCTTACGTTGAGTGTTATACCATATTGAGCAAAACGTTGAAAAATTCTTTTTAAATTAATATAATGTTCTTCTTTGGTCCTCGAAGCTACTAATACGTCATCAAAATAAGGTACACAAAATTCAAACTCACCTAAGACTTGATGAATGAAGCGTTGGAAAGTTGCGGCAGCATTTGATGATCCAAACGGCATATACAAAAACTCGAACAATCCAAACGGCGTTGTCACCGCAGTCTTTGGCACGTCTTTCTTGCGCACTGGAATCTGATAATACGCTTTTTCCAGGTCCAAGGTAGAAAATATCCTTTTACCTTCCAAAACCTAAAAACAGTCTTGCATGTGGGGAACAGGGTACCTGTCTGGCACGGTCACACCATTAAGACGACGAAAATCACCACACGGTCGCCAGTCGCCATTCTTTTTTAGAACCATGTGTAACGGACTTGCCCAACAGCTTTTGGAAGGCTGACAAGCCCCTGATGCTACCAGAAATTCAAATTCCTGCTTTGAAGCGTTCAACTTATCTGGCGATAAACGTCGAGGTTTCGAAAAAATAGGCGGTCCTTTTGTCTGTATCCAATGTTCTACTCCATGCTTAACTTTTCTTGGCGTGACACCAGACCTAATCAGAGCAGGGAATTCTGACAACAAATGGTGGAATTTAGAGTTCTCTAAAATTACCTTTACCGTTGAAACAATCCCAGAATACCGGGTACCTCTTGTTTGCAAGTTGGTCAAAGGATCAATCACTGCAGCATTTTTGACGTCGACTAATAAACCAAAATTGCGTAAGAAGTAAGCTCCGATAACTGGATGAGGCACGGCAGCTATGATAAAAGGCCAGCTGAACTCTCTTCTGAGTCCGAGGTCTAATTTCAACAGGCGTTGGCCAAACGTTGGAATGGTCGTACCGTTTGCGGCGAACAATTTCATCTGTGAAGAATGGTCACTGGATGCATAAGCAGCACGAGGTATCACAGAGACGTCAGCTCCCGTATCGATGAGATAACGTGATGATGTAGACTTGACCGTTAGATAAAGCCGCTGAATCATCGCTTCGCCGTCACCCTTTTGACTGGATGACGGCCTCAGCAGTTTTCCGGTTGGAACGAACATGGAGGTCGGCACTTTGTCGCTCGTTGCTTGAATATTTTATGATACCAGCAATACTGTGAATTTGCAGAATGTCGGCTTCGGCTAGTAGAGCGTTTCTGACTAGTACTTCTTGACCGGTCACTTGTACGGACTTCCAACCGTGAGAGACGAGCTGTGATCTCTGTCAATAAAGACCGTAAATCCTTCTGATCCGTCGAACTAGCAACTACGCTGACTGACTATACATTAGTTGTCGTAGCCATAATACCATCCGCCATCTCCACCAGCTTGTCCAGATTGTCGTTGGAAATTGCCAAAATCTGTTGAACATTAGTAGGCAACCTCTGCAAAAATAAAGACTTACGAAGTTCGTCGTTAATTGTCATACCGGCTTTATTTCGCATTTCCAGAAGCAGTCTTGAAGGACGGCGGTCCCCAAGTTGCATTCCCGAAATCAAATCCCTTAATCGTTGAGCTTCAGATTCAGCATATTGAGCGCACAATCTTTTTGTAAGTGCGGTAAAAGGCTCATCCACAGGTGGACTGATAACAATGTCACTAATAATCACCAGTTCCTCCGGTTGTAGAGCAGAAACTACGTGGTGAAATTTCGTTGACTCTGTCGTTACTCCGGCAAGAGTAAACTGACTTTCAATTTGTCTGAACCACAATTCTGGATTGGCTCTCCAAAAAAGTGGCGGCTTTACAGTGACACGAGCAATTTGTTGATCAGTGGTTTCCGTAGATTCGGGCATTTTTTGTATTAATGTATAAGTCCAACAATAGAAGCAATTCGTACTCACGGCTTTCCAAGAATTTTAAAACCTGCAACGTACCATCATCTCTTTTCGTTATCCATCAGTTCGTAGAATTTCCCAATTGCAGTTTGCAGAAACAGAATTATACGTATTCGTTCACAGGTCACCAATTGTATAGGTTTCGGTGATGGGAATGTAAGACGTCAAATGAAACAATATGGCAAAGTTACATCTTCTTTAATAGTCAAAGATAACAAAACCATCAAGAAACTCACAAACTCCAATTAACTGATTATTTGTTAAAAACATTTAAAAGTTGTTATAAAAATCAATTAAAAACTTAAACTTTCGATTATAAACATCTCAAACTGCAGGTGGGCGTCACCGGGTAGACGAAATATCGGGACGAAGTCAGTGATGGGCATCATTCACGAAAATTTTATTCATGACTAAATTTATTCAGAATAAATTTATTCTGAATGATTATTCAAATGAAAATTTAGTCATTATTCATCATTCATTTTGCAAATTTATGCAAATTTTTGAATAATGATTGATGAATAAATTCATTAGTCATGACTAATTTTTCTAAATAAAATTTTGAATAACCAGCGAAAAAGGCAAGCGATCCGTCTATAACGAGATGCAAAACATCGTTTGCTCTTTAACATCTTATTTTAGGAATTTAACCATAAAACTAAGACAAGTATGAATATTTATTTTTATGTTATTTTAACTTACTCCAGCGTAACATTATTGTTTTATAACTTCTTATACTTAGTTGTGCTAAAAAGTAGTATATAGCAGTTTTGTTACTAAAGTTCATTTTAAAATTTTGTTCTGATATCTATAAAACACAATAAGCTTTTTGTCATATAAACATTTCTCAAAAGTATGCATTATCTATCTATACATAATAATAAACGCGGCTGTGTGTGTGTTTGTAATCACAATATATCGCCCCAGAAGCCTCACCCAGGCACGAAACTCGGCACATAATTGTGTTTTGACATAATGAAGAAGTATTTTTTTTTTTCTTTTTCAAAAATTTGGATTAGTTTTTTAGTTATCAGTCATTTTGTAAGAAAATCTTTGCTTTTCCGTCTTCAAAGAGCCATAAAAATGCATATACTTTTCTCCACTTTTATAAATGTATGCTAATGCGAACCTTACAATTGAAATATTAATTTTCGACAACTTAAACCAATAATATACGAAGGAATTAATAATTTAATTGTAAGGTTCGCATTAGTTTACATTCATCAAAGTGGAGAAAAGTTTAACTTTTGTATTAAAAATGTGGCAACATATTCGATACGTAAATAGAACGCTTCTCTTTGATATATATGTCGCTGTTCATAATTGTTATAATAAGTTTTTCTTCTTCTTTCCACGTTCTATTTTTTTTTTTTTTTTTCTTAAGCGAAGACGATAATTTTTGGAGTAGACTATATTTGAGGGTGCCCCTTGATTCTCGCCAAGTTGTGTTCGCAGTTGATCGCCAAGCTGGGCGATGATGAAACACAATCGTGATTCTGATAGATTTAGATTTAAGCTTTATTTTTAAATGTTCAACTGTATATGTAATTTCAGAGCTCCGTTAGTTCTGCGTTGGATACCGGCTGGTAAGGTTACTTTTGCTTATGGTTCATAAGATCGAAGGTTTGTGGGCAATCATAAAAAGGGACTATAAAAAAAAATTTCACCGCCAGTACGGTACAACGGACGCCATTTTCGATTCGTATTTCGCTGAACTTATTTGGCGATGGAGGTACACAAATTCCATTCCTAATAAATTTAGACAGTATCTAACTGCTATTAGAGAATTCTGTGCGCCTAAATCTGAGAATATTCAAGCTTAATGAAGAAGTGAGTTTTTTTTTTTTTTTTTTTTTTCCTTTTCTTTCTGTACGTACTCAATTATTTTTTGTTTCGATTCAAAATTCACTTTATTGCGTTAATTAATTTTGCTTATATTGGGTTCATTACAATTTTATACAGTTTTGGCCGCCATTCCTGTTACCCGCGCTAACAGGAATGGCGCCAAACATAAGTCGCCAATTTCGCCAAGGGGCACCCTCAAGTATATTTTTACAAAAATTAATTCGTTTTCGTGTTCTTTTCATGTATTTAGCATTTTAGTTTTTTTTTCTTAAGCGTTGTAGCTATATAATATATAAAATAGGAATTTAATTGTTTTTGAAGGAACGATCACACTTACCTTGGATCTCTTTGGTTTTTATATTCTTTATTTTAACAAGTTTTTATTAAATGTAATTAGTTATTTTCAGAAAGTTTCAGTTTGAAGGTAAGCACTTAGATTTTAATATTGAAGTTTCATGATTTGCTTTCATAGTAATTGTTGTTCTAAAGTATTCGTTGACTTCTTAAAAACCCGATTACTGACATGGCAGAACCGCCTTCCAGAAAACTTTGTATTTTGTCAAAGAAAAAGATATTAAGAGATTCTCAAAGAAGAAGAAGGGCCCAAGAAACGTCTGTGGAACGTCAAAGAAGGATGGAACATGACTGAAATTCGACAAGCAATTCTAGAGCCCAAGAAGTATCAGAGAAACGTCAAAGAAGATTAGAAGAGGATCGTGTCTCAACTAGCAGTGCTACGGCCCGAGAAACACCTGAGGAACGTCAAAAAAGATTGGAAGAGGATCGTGTCTCAACTAGCAGTGTTAGGGCCCGAGAAACACCTGAGGAACGTCCAAGAAGATTAGAAGAGGTTCGTGTCTCAATTAGCAGTGCTAGGATCCGAGAAACACCTGAGAAACGTCAAAGAAGATTGGAAGAGGATCGTGTCTCCACTAGCTGTGCTAGGGCCCAAGAAACATCTGAAGAACGCGGAAGAGGAATTGTCCACTAATCTTCAGATTTCCTGCTATGTTTTAAAAAACTTTATTTGTGAAAACCTTTAGCGTGGCGGACAGCTGGCCGCCTTAAGCGGTTAGTGTTAAATAAAAGTAAATTTCCTCAAACATTTTATAAATATACTTGAAAAGGATTTTTTATTCAAATAATTTTTAAATGATATGGAACAATAAAAACTGACAATTGATTTTAAAAATCGTTTGATTTAGTCATTTAAATTGCTTAAGTTGTTATCAGTGGTTGTAATAATTAGAGTTTTGAAATTTAGATAACTTACATAAATTGTATTGTAATTATATTTAGATATACATACATTGTACATATATACATTCATCGGACTAACCAGTATGCACTTATATCCAATAAATACGTGTCGAATGTATGTATGTATATATATATATATATATATATATATATATATATATATATACCGATTTTATGAATAATTGTATATACATACATTGAAAATAGTAATCACGCTTATGAGTTATTGATTACATAGCCTGTAACTGATTCCTGTAATCGAGTCCCAATTTTTTTTTTGTACGTCTGTATATATATGGGGGTACGTTATAAGAGCTCTGACGTATATAAATTGCTATTACATAGTTCATACGCAAGTACATTGAATGAACATACGTACTGTATATATACCTTTGTACGTTTTTATGTGTATACGTACACTGTATGTGCACCTGTGCACTCTTACGCACGTTTGCTTACATACTTTGTGTGCTTGCATACTAACATACATTGTGCTTCGGACTTACGTATGCTTGTATACTTGAGTGTACAATGTACGTAAGTTCGGATATACTATGTACTATATACAGATATACAATGTATGTAAGCATTCAACTTTTTTTACTTATTCATGTAATGATTAATATACAGAGCTCGCTCGTGTACGCATAAACATACAACCTAATTAAGTGGTCATGTATGTACAACATGTCTTTGTTTGCGCGCAGTAAATATTTTTACAATTATTCGTTAGGTAATTAGGTTAGATTCGTTAGATTACAGTTATGCGTTAGGTAAAAATGACTGCTTATAATACTACATATTGATTACATTGATTGTTTAAAATAAAAGATTTCAGTCACTTGTAAGCACATGCCAGTTATCGCATCTTGTTGTGATTACAGGTAATCATAATCATTTCTTATCTGAAATCTTTATTTATAACTTATAAAATAATTATTACCATGTACTAGCCTATTACCATGTACGTTTTATTTGTAGTTGCCATAATCGTAGTCAATTAGAGTACTCGGTGCCCATTTTTGTTGACCAGTGAAATTATTCATTTATTCTTGACTTATGAATAAAAGATATTGAATAAAGAATAATGAATGATTTATTCTTTATTCAAAATATTTCTGACTAATGAATAAATCTTTATTCATTATTCAGGAAGATTTTGAATAATTATTCATCATTCTTCATTCATTATTCTGAATGACAAATGCCCATCACTGGACGAAGTCTCGGACGCTGCATCCGCTCTTTCTTGAAAGATGCCGGTACGAGTAAGTTCATTTAAAATCGCTCCTTACTATGCAGCTTTCCTCTCGTGTACTGTTCTATAATCTCTTTACATTTTATTTTCTGTTTTTTGCTTGATATATTTGTTTACTTTTTACTTAATGTGTTCAAATTTCGTTTCAATTTTTTGAGTGTTCCTCACACTATTGTATTGATATATTTTGCTTTGGCTATATTTATACAATATTAGAAAGCACTCCTTTTGCGGATATAATCGTGTGAGCTGATGAAGAAATTATATCCTTTCTTTATTTTGTTTTCCGGATTTTTTATTTTTTCATTTATTTAATTTTTTTTCCCTCCATTTTTTCTCAATTTTTCGCTTATTTTATGAGTTCCATATACTTGCAGCTTATGCGCAGTTAATATAACTTATTAATTTTCTTCGTTTTTCTCCTTTTTTCTCTTTGTTATTTTGTGCTATATATATATATATATATATATATATATATATATATATATATATATATATATATATATATATACAGAGAGAGAGAGAGGAAAACATAGAAAAATAGAAGAAGAAAAAAAAATATTAAAATAAAATATTTAAAAAAAATAAATGAAAATATTAAAAAGCCATAAACAGAAAAATGAAAAGATATAATTTTCTACATCAGTTCATATCCGTTAAAAAGGAATGCTTTCAAATATTTAATCAATATAACCAAACAAACTATATCAATACAGTAGTGTGAGGAGCACTCAATCAAAAAAGAACACGTTAGTTAAAAAATATACCACTTGAAAAAAAAATGCAAAAAAAATACAGAACAAAACACAAAACGAAATCTATAAAGCAAGTTACGAATTCAATTGAACTTACATGTACTGTTAACTTTCAAAAATGATTTAAAATATTTTCGTAATAAGATTTCCAGATTACAAAATATAAAACTGAAGCGCTATTGAGATGAGAATATAAATAGAGGGTTTTTTTTTGTTTTATGGCGCATTCATACTGCAGTAAAGCACGCTTGATTTGTTAATTACCAAGAATTGACCCCAAAATGTAAGTGCGCAAGGTAATAATATTATACTAGATAATTTAACGAATTTCTAATTAATAAGGGTGACATTTAATTATACAATTTAAAAATAGAGAGTGACAGAGAGAGAGAAACATGATTTGCGTGTTTTGCACAGATTTTTAACCATGTATTTGTTCAAATTGGATTTACACATGGTAAATACATATATACATACATACATATATATATATCGTAAGTATGGTACTCGTAAAGCCTAATGGGTCGGCTGTTCGACGACGGATATAAAATAAAATTTGACGTGGTATAGTCTCATCTGACTCTTGTGTCATTAAAGACAACATTCAATCCAATTCCATTACTTTTTATTAAAGCAAAGGCAGTATTTTGGGAATGCAATTTCGTATCTTTACAATCCATTACCTTCTTTAAATCAGCAGTTATAACGACAAACCATTTGCCGCTAGTTTGCTGTAGTATCTTGTGAATAATTTTTAAAATATTGGCTAATTTTATACATTTTATATGAAACAAGCTATGCATTTTCTAAAATCAAAATGAGAAAAATTGGTACTTGCGTAAAATCCTGCCGATCATTTTCGTCAAAAATAAAAAAACGCACCAAGCAGCAGGATTTTTGCACAACAATGGGAGGTCATAAACCAAATACATGATTATTCTTTTAAGGTTTTTCATTGAAATAGCTTTTTCTCCGTTGTTAAAATATATATATATATATATATATATATATATAATTTTTTTTTTTTTTTATTTTTTTTTTTGTTTGATATATTTGTTTATTTTTTAGTTAATGTGTTCTAATTTCGTTTCAATTTTTTTGACTGCTCCTCACACTATTGTATTAATATATTATGCTTTGGCTATATTGATACAATATTAGAAAGCACTCCTTTTTTCGGATATAATCGTGTGAGCTGATGAAGAGATAATATCCTTTCTTTATTTTGTTTTCCGGATTTTTAATATTTTTTCCCCTCCATTTTTCTCAATTTTTTCGCTTATTTTATGAGTTCTATATACTTGCAGCTTATGCGCAGTTAATATAACTTATTAATTTTCTTCGTTTTTCTCTTTGTTTTTTTGTGCTATATATGTATATTGTATTAATATAGCCAAAGCAAAATATATCAATATAATAGTGAGAGGAGCAAAAAAAAAATCTAAATGAAAATAAAACAAGAAGCGAAGTCCTTTTACTTACTGCTATTTTGCAAAAATGATTAAAAAATATTTTTGTAACTAGTTAGCTAGATTGCAAAATTTGATATTAAAGCTTAAATAGAAGATAGAGATAGATATCAATAGATATAGTAATTTATATTTTGTGATTGATATAATAAAACTATTTTTGTTTTTAATTTTCATAACTTACTTAATTTTCTTTGCTTTTCCTTTTCTTTATTTTTTTGTAACTCTTTATTGTGTTGTAAATATCTACATTCCCTGCTTTCTATGAATTGTGTTTAATTTTTATTTCGTTTACTTATTTTCTCAAGAACATGTTCAATGTTGATCGAAATATTCTTCTAAGAAATTCGAATGGAATGAAATCAATTCAAAATATTTTAACACGGAAATTTTACTTGATTTGAAAATTGAGTATGAGTCGAGACAGATACAATTTGACCTTCACAATAACATTCAAGAAATCTGTATTTTAATTGCGTGGCATCACGTAATTAATGTGATTGGACATCCCTCCTGTTCATCTTTCCTAATTATGAAATCGAAATTGGCATCAGCCGCAACCTTAACGAAGAGAGTGATTGACTGACTTTCTTTTTACTACTATTTATTACTCAATAGGAATAAAAACGAAAATATTTTTAATATAATCTGTGGTAGTTACAGTTCCATTTTGGTTATTTAAATTATCTGCTTTTAATTTCTAAAGTTGAATTTCTTGCGCTGATCTATCTTTTTCATTTTCCAGTCTTCCTGAAACAATTGTTTCTAAGAGGTTTTTCGTTACTTCCTCATTATGTTCTTAACCTGAAGTTATAAATATAATTATTTCTATAATTTTTGCTGCAGGGAGCACTTCAACAGTTAATTTTATCAAGTCCCCCTTTCGAGCTCTCGAAAGAAAGTCATTTTTTTATTCCTTAAGATACAGAAGAAAAAAAGAAATTCTGTGCTCACGAGGCGGGGTAGATTCTGACACCAAATGTAATGATGATGTTTGTGACCATTAATTAAGTCAATGAATACCAATAATCGTTATACTTTATTTTAATAATAACATGAGTCACTAAGACTCGTAACCACACAGGTTACAATATCTTTTTTGAAGAAGTTTCACGCAGAAATACTTTAACCAACTCTTCCTTTACATCTAGAAAGTTCGAATTGTTTTGTTAAGGAGAGCGACATCTATAAAGGCGTTGCAAAGTAGAAATGGATAAAAACAGGTCTTAGGTGGAGATAGGGGGCACAAAATTTATTTATTAATTATTAGAGAGAAAACAGTTATCAAAGTGACACAAAATTCGTAAGCTCCTCAATAAAAGTTAGTTAAAATCTCGCAAAGTAAATTCGTAAAATGTCTCGTTTTAGGAAATAAGGGAAATTTTAGTAATATTGTAATTGGTCTATTAAATAGGTTCAGAGAAAAGTCTTTCCCATGAAATAGTTAAAGGGACTGAATAGTTGGTAACTAACAAATCAAACGCATTTCAGTAATGCAGTAAGAACGCACTTTAAACTTTAGTTACGCTCAATTTGCGCTTTTGTTCTGTCTGGCAATCTTGTTACAAAAATATTTTAAATCATTCTTGAAAAATTTCCCGTTCATGTAAGTTCATTTTTTTTCGTTACTCGCTTTATAGATTTTTTTTTATTCTGCTCTTTCCTTTTATTTTATTTTCTGTTTTTACGTGTTATTATTGCTTATTGTGTTTAATTCTATTCGTCGTAATTTTTGTAAAAAAATTTTTGAGTGCTCCTCACACTATTGTATTGATATATTTTGCTTTGGCTATATTGATACAATATTAGTAAGCATTTTTTTTTTTTGCGGATATAATCGTGTGAGCTGATGAAAAAATTATATCTTTTATTTTCCGGATTCTTGAAAAAAACTTTATCCTTTTTTTTTTTTAATTAATTCTTTTTCTTTCCCCAGTTGTTTGTTATTTTATTTTTATTATTTTTATTTTTATTATTTTCTTTTTCCCCCTTCCTTCTTTTGTTTGTTATTTACCTTTGTTTTCATTTTTCTTCATTTTGTTTGTTTGTTTGTCTTCATTTTGAACTTATATATATATTTATATATGTATGAGAGAGAGAGAGAGAGGGAGAGAGAGAGAGAGAGAGAGAGGGGGGGGGAGCAATCATTGGATCTCGACCAACGAGAGCAGCAATACTTCGGTATGATAAACCGCAATTCCGATAGGCCACAATTCGACCTCGATCATACTCAAGACACCTGCTGGTAGGCATTTCGCCTTTTTACACGAGGCACAACAAAAACTTTTTTACCTAAGAACAACGCTCAAATAATTCAATTTCGGTATGAGAAACTTAATACCAAATCTCTTCTTTTATGCACATTGTCGTTGTTGCTGCCGCCAGCTTTGCATGAATGCGCTGAGAAGCTAATCATTTACATACCAAAACATACTTTATCCGTCCTGTAAATTTCACGTTCGTAGTGTGTCGCATTCCTGATGTAATGGTGTCCTTTGATTGGTTTTTATTTGAGTGTGTTTATATGTATATATATACAAACACACGCAAATCAAGCATTAATGAAAGCGAGAACATTAAAACATTTATCTCATTTTGTTTGGAGAGCAGCAACAAATTAAGAAATAAAAGCAAAAGTGGTTCTTAAAACTGATCTTTCTGCTGACCCGACTATGTAGGAGGCAGGGAATTGGCCTTACATTAGAGAAGTTCTGGGTTCGAATCCCGGACAAGGCATGAATGTTCTTTCATTCTCTGTACTATTTGTCCTTACTATGGGAGCAACGTTTACCCATCTAATATGGTGCCTCTAAAAGTGTGACCAACAAATCTGTTCTTATACGTCTGAATTGACGAATGTCAACCCAGGTGCGTATTGAAAAATAAATATTCTTTACAGAGTATGGTAACTGATGTCTTAAACAGAAAAACTAAACTATTTTTTGTCTTATAAGATATCAATAGAAGATTTTTTAGGAAAAGCATAAAACGGAGTTGTCCTGTTCTCAAAATGTCCGAGAATGTCTGACTGTGATTGCCAAGAATGTCTCTCAATCGAAGTTATTTGTGCCTAACATAATTATTAAAAAGTATTATTTCAATTAAAAGAAAAGGGCATATAAAGATGTAAATGAATGGAAAAACAATTTGTATTTATTTCAATTTCTACTACACTTTTTGATGATTTTTTTTATCTATGACTCATAATGATATCGGGTGCATTTCTTAGACTGAAAGTACAGTATTGTAGATACGGAAAAATTTTATCTTCACAATTTTTAAAATGCGAAAGGAACGAGTTGTAAAGCATGTTTAGGGAGATTGAGTTTAATAAAATTCACACATTTATTTAGTGCAATTTAATGAAGTTTCGTGTGAGAGAATGAATTTGATTTGCGGGATGATGCATTTCAACAACATGGATCGCGCATCAAATATCTAAGGCAGCGTTTCTCAACCTTTCAGTATTCGCGGCCCAGTTTTCAATCATAATTTTCATCGCGCCCCCCGCTTACAATAAAATGCATACAACAATAATGTATTTTGAGTATATTGAATTCTGCTTTTAAATTATTTTTAATGACAGCCGGAACAAAAGTAAAAGTGAGCCAACGTGAACAGATGAAGTGAATGAAAGCGGAAAAAATTCAAATATTATATTTGAAATGAAAGCCGAACAGGGAGATAACGTTAAAAGAATATGAAAGTAGAAAAATTCGTTAATGAAAGTTAACCTAGACGGGGTGAGCTAAATTTAGAAACAGAGAATAAATTTTTTCGAATAATAAAAGAAATAAAACAGAAGCATGACTAAACAAAAGAGAAAAAAATAAATATTGTTTGTGGAAAGGAATCCACACGACCGATGCCGTCTCGAGCATGCGTACAGCAAATAGTTTCTCATATAAAGAAGGAAGATGTTCGATAACGCAAGTTTCAATTCTAGCCAGTCTCATTCGAGTCCATCCTTCTGTCGCTATTGAAACCGTGAATGTATATGTTACATAGGTTTTCGTGTTAATTGCAATTCACCATATTAAATATTCACGGCAGCAGATTTATTCAGGCTCATGGATAAATTTTTAAGCTGGAGCATCAGACAATAGTCAAGCATCAACAAGTACACAGATGAGCGTGGTTCCGAAAATAAAATCAAGAAAATATTCTCAAGAATACTTATTTAAGAATTCTTTGGGTTTAACAGTACTGAAGTAAACGAAGAAGAAAGGCCCCTGTGTATCATTTGCTCAAAAATGTTGGCCACAAGCAGCATGAAACCTTATAAAATTAAACGACATTAGGAAACGCTTCATTGTGAGTACGTCAACAAACTCAGAGAAATCTTCGAATTAAAATTAAAAAATGTAAAAAGCAAAAATCATTATTTAAAGAAACTTTGTGTTTAAATAAAACTTTAATTACATCCTACAAAGTTTCATATAAAATAAATAGATGTAAAAAACCTCGCACCATTGGTAAAGAGCTTATTTTGCCAGAAGCAATTGAGATTGTAGAAACTATGTTTGGAAATAATTTTTCAAAACAAGTGCAGTCCATACCTCTTTCAAATGATACTGTTGCTCATCGAATTGGTGATATAGCTCGGTGAGTCAGCTTTTCTCGAAGTTGCATGACAAATTGTTTTCAATACAGCTTCAACATAAAGTAATATGATCATTTAATTGCCTATGTTCGATTTTGTGATAATGTGTCAGTAGTAGAAGAACTACCTTTCTGCAAACCAATAGAACTCAAAACAACAACGCTCCCATTATTTGCTATTTTAAATGATTTTATGAATAAGGCAAACATAGAATGAAAAAATTGCGTCGGAATGTGCACCGATTGTGCTCTTTCAATGTCCGAAAGTTTTCAAAGTATACAAGCACTTGTAAAACAAAAATAGCTTCAGTGCGTTTGGACACATTGTATGATCCACAGAAAAGCTTTGGATTCGAAAGAAATGAGTCCTGGTCGGAATATTCTGTTAACTACGGTCGTGACCGTAGTAAATTATGTAAAAATGAGAACCCTGAAATCGAGAATCTTTTCCGCACTTTGTAAAGACACGAGTTCAATACATTCAGCGTAACTATTTCATTGTGAGGCAAGATGGTTATCACGTGGGAAATTTTTTTAAGTTGTTTTTGATTTCAGAGAAGAAATTACCATTTTCCTTGACGAAGAAAACCTGCCGGAAGCCGAACATTTTCGCGATGGTTTATTTGTGATGAAATTGAGCTACTTGGTCGACTTATTCGAGAAATTAAATAACTTGAATCTTCAACTCCAAGCAGCAAATACTCATATGTTGGATACGAGAGATAAAGTTAATGTTTTTTGTAGGAAATTGGAATTGTGGAGCAGAAATTTAAAACGAAAAAAAAACTAACAATGGTTGCAATATGGTTAATTTTACTAAAACGTACAAGAAGATCACGTAAAAGTTGTTTTTGTAACCATTAAAAATCATTTTGTCATGCTGGCAAAGAATTTCAAAAAGCATTTTCCAGCTGACGAGTAAATGATAACAAGTTACGGAAGGGGTAGGGATATATTTTATAAGACTCCCGAAGGATTCGCAATTGATGAGGAAGAAATATTCATATACATCACGCCAAGTGGCGAAACCAAAGGACAATTTAGTAATAAATCACTGTTTGAATTTTGAGGAGGAGTAGAGGATGAGTTTTCTGCTCTAAAAACGAGGGCATTTCGCATTCTATTACCATTTTCAACATCCTATCTTTGTGAAACTGGATTGTTTGCTGTGGCCTCTTTGAAGACAAAATATAAATCTCGGCTAAATATAGAAACAGAACTCAAAAGTGGCTATTTCTAATATTAAGCCTGCCTTCGAGAAACTTTGCCTAAGTAACTAATAATTATTAAATTTGTTTTTAATTTAGTATGTTTTGATTAAGTAAGGTAGGTGAGCCAAGGTGGTCAGTGCTCCCAGCGTAGCCCCCCCCCCAAAAAAAAAAGTTGAATTAATTTAAATTTTAATCACAAGATGTCCCTGCTGCATTTTAAAACTTGTATCTGAGGTGCACGTGGGAAAATTGGAAGAGATTTCTTTGAATGGCCCCCATTGTATGAATTGATTTAATTTTTTGCAGTTGTCGTTCTAATTTCCAAGTAAGAAGATATTGATTTCAATATATGGGCCATTTTTGGAACCTGTGGGCCACGTTAGGCTCAAAAGCTACAATTATGAAATTATACTACACAATAATTGAAATTTTATTTTACAATTAAAAGTATACGTGATATGTATTAGAGATGGTGTAAGATTCCACAAAAATAATTTCAGCCACATAGACTTAACCAGAAAATTAGGAAAAATCCTCAAAGCTTAGCTATGGTCACCTTTGGCTCACCCACCTTAAGTTTTGATTTAGTAAGTTGTTTTACTTTAATAAGTTATGAAATACGTCGAAATGTATTTTGTTTTCTATGTGTATGTTTGCTTTTCTTTCAGTCAGTTAATCAATTTTTTTAAATAATATTTCCTCCTCCTAGAAAGAGTAGGCCTCAGCACGGGTTACCATAAATATCTTTTAGTAGTCCAAACGTAATGATTTATTTCGTATTTTCAACCACTGCGCAGCTTAGTACCCCGAACGTAATGACATCTTTCTTATTTTTCATCTACTGCACAATTAACTTCGTCACATCGGACTACTAAATTGATCCGTGCTGAGGCCTTCCTTCTTCTAGGAGGTGTTGGTTTGATTCGCTGCTAGCAAATAATCTTAAACATGCCACAGAAACTCCAAAAACTGTCTCATATTTGTCAACACAGATTTAAAATAAATTCATTCATCTTCCGGCATCTACAGTTCGAAATCAACTAATAAACGATATCAAAAAGAATAAATATTATGGACTTTTGCTTGATTCAACTACTGATATCTCTCATCGTGAACAAATGTCCCAAGTCGTTAGGTATGTAGATGTTGATATTATGAATAAAAAAGTTTCCATCAAAAAATCTTCTTTGGATTTTATTGAAATACATGCTAAAGATGCAGTCTCGATCGAAAATATAGTTTTAGAGAAATTAAATTCCGATGAAATTTCATTAACAAACTGCAGATCACAATGTTACAATAATGCTGCCGTGATGGCAGGTCCCACATCTGGCGTTGAACAAAGAATAATGGAAAAAAAAATCATGAAGCATTATTTGTAAATTGTGATAACCATTTATTGAATTTAGTAGGCGTTACTGCAGCTAAACAAGATCCATGTAAACATGGACACTACCACTACAAGTGACACCAGAAGTGAAGCTACAATTTTGTTGCAAAATATACTAACTTTTAGTTTCATAACTTTAGTTTCTAACTTTTAGTCTCATAACATTTCTGGTATGATAAGGACTGGATTTAAGGAGGATTGATCGTGTGTAGCTCAGATTACAAGATCCTAGAATGAATTTCAGAGAAGCGTTCCATGATCTTGAATCATTAGCGACTGAACTAGCCGAAATTCGACACAAGCTATGTGAAGAGGCAATAGAAAAAATCGAAGTCTCTTTGTGAATACGTGTGCAACAATACGTGTAAGAAGACGCCGCAGAATGCCCGGAGAATTGGCTAGAGATGTTGGTCTTTCCGCAGAAAGTGAAATTTCTCGCGTTATGAAAAGCGCTCTTGATCGTCTCCAACAAGAAATATGTACACGATTTACACGATTAAGTGACCTTAATTTCTAATTTGGTTTTGTACTAGACATTGAAAATTTATTAAACGAGGATAATGTTGATAACGACCTTGAAAAAAAATTTTAAAAATTTGAATGAATTTTATAATACAGATTTCAATGGAATAGAACTCTTCATCGAAATATGTGACTGAAAAATGTTACTCCGCAGTAGAAAAGAAATTGAACCTAAAACTTCATTAGAATTTCTTACTTTTATAATCTCGTGTGGAGAAATTTTTTTCCAAACCTGAGAGTGGCACTTCAAATACTCCTGACTATCTCAGTATCAATTGCTAGCTGCGACCGCTCATTCAGCAAATTAAAATTAATTTTGACATATCTACGATCAACGATGGGACAAAATCACCTAAGTCACCTAGCATATTTAAGCGTGGAAAGAGAAAAATTCTAAATGACCTACTTTGATGATATTATTGATAAATTTGCTTCATCAAAAGCAAGGAAAATTTATAAATAGTAATTAGTTTTATTAATGTATTATAATCATATTATTATTAAATATATGCATCTCCTTAAAGACAATAAATATTTACTTTTTCATTGTTTTAAAACTACACGTTTTCAAAATATTTCTTTATAAATATCTAAAATAAATAATAGGTATCTTTTGAACTAATTCTAAAGGATCGTATACATTTCAAAATCTAGTCTTGTTTTCTCAACTGCATTTTTTGTCTCAAATTTAAAGCCTAGCTTGAGCCTATGACTTTATTTATTTTACTTTATTTATTAATTTGCGAGTATATTTTACATATAATATTATATGGTTTTCGAATAGGGAAGGGGCGCTAAAAAGGTGTTGTGCCCCGGGCGCGAGTTAAGCTCGCTACGCCACTGGCCAGTTAGACGTCTCGCGCCCCGAAACAATTTGTCCCAAAAAAATAAAAAAAATTTCATGCAAATGCTGCAAGGAATTATATTAATAACACGTGCTAGCATAAATAAATCAGTAAAAATAAAAGTGAAACTTTTAACATAAAACAAGTGGCACAACATAATAACATAACTCGTAACAATCTGTGCTGAAAATTAATTGTTGCCGAAAAAAATGGAAATTAAAAAAAATATATGGCATCATAAAACAAATACAATATATACGGCATGGTTAGACAAATATTAATGCTTCAATTAAAAACGTGTTTTAAATATATCATTTTTTTTTTTCTTTCTTTTTTTTTAATATTTTAAATTGTAAACTTTGTTGGTAAAGAGTCCTGTTCAAGCGCTGTAGAAAAAAAAGGTTTCAAGCATCAGAAATAAAAAAGTCACATTTAAAATGCACCTTTAACCAATTTATCAAAAATTGATTATAAAATATATGAAGAAAAAAAATTTATTACAAAAAAGTACTTGTCAAAATTCATTTTTAAGAATAAAATCGGTTGAAAATTGAGTCAGAATGCTAAAAAATAGAGTTGGAATTCCTGTAATTACAAAATATAAAACATTTTGTGAACGTTTCAATCGTATCTAGAAGCAGAAAATTGTTTGGGAATGACACACTTTTCCGCAGGAAAGGAAGGGATTCCCTGACCCTAATTTCACTGCTCAAGTGTATATGCAGGTGTCGCAACAGTCGCTCTGCAGTAGAACACCCGCTATGACGTCATATTCACTTCACAAGCATGCGCCAAACAACCGCATATAGTGATTCTAACTTTGGCATAGTATCGCCCGTTGTCACGACAACAAAATCTGTTTCACAAGTTTTGACTCTCAAACAAGAGTCAGGATTGAATCAAACAAGACAAAAAGTGATACAAACTTTTAATGATATATTTGAATTTTGTCTCCCTTTTTTTTTCGTTAAATTTCTTCTAATATTTTTATTTAGATAAAAGGGGGAGGATGTCACTGAAGCAGAGTTTGAGGTCAGAGAATTTCCCAAATATTTAAAGCGGTGGCAAAATCTAACATTTCATTTATAATTAAATCGCCTGTCATTTCATTATATGTTTAGCCTATTTAAACAAATATCACAATAGTTCAGTGAATTCTAACGAAATATTAATCCAGAAGAATGGGAAAATAATTGTGGTCATTTATCTTCGTATTTTTCAAGATTGATTTAAAAAAAGACGCGAGTTTTAAATCATTCATGCGCACTTCATGAAAATTATTCAAAATTTCTATTGTTTGAAGATCAAAACTATATTCATTTTATGAAGAAAATGCTCTCATCATACGTGATTATGGAATCACCTAATGTAAGAATTGTCCATGAATGTTTTTTTTTTTAACTATATTTCATGCTTTTATTTTTTGTTTTTTTTACTAAAATAAAGTAATATTGGATTTTGTATTTGAGGATTAAAAGTATGATTACATTACAAAAATTGATTTAAATAGTTTTCACATCTGATATTCTGAATTATAATTATAGGAAATCAATTTAAAAATAGATCTGTAATTGCAGTAAAAACTTTGCAAGAAATAAAAGTAGTTAAAATTTTAGTAAATCGTAAGATTATTCGATTCGTAATTGTAGTAGAACATTTTTTAATGAAGTTTTTAATCATAGAGAAGTGTCGGAAAATAATGGGTGACAGGATATATTTTTAATTAATATTAATGTATTTCTTATGATTTGCTCTTACTAAAATATTCTGTGCTTTGATAATAAATACAATGAGCCACGATGGCTAAGAGGGTTCGCCTTCCAATGAGGTGAACTGGGTTCGAATCCCTGCGATGGCTGCTCGATACGAATCCGCATCCGGCTTGCACCGACCGCAGTGCTGACAAGAAATATCCTCAGTGGTAGATGGATCATAGGTTAGAGTTCCTTTTCAGTCAGGCTAACTGTTGGAGGTTCTCTTCGACTCCCTTCTCATGTAACGCAAATGCGGGTTAGTTCCATTAAACAAAGTCATCCACGAAGGCAAAATTTCTCCCAATACTTGATCCAGAAGTACCCTTGTCTTCTGGATTGGATTCAAAATTACAAGAACACGGAGTTGAACATTAGTAGTCGTAAACGCAAAAATTAGGTCGGCTGTTAAATGAAGGTTATAAAATAAAATAAAATTAAAATAAAGTGAAAAAAGGAGTTCAAATAAATAAATATCACAGGATCCCAACTTTTATGAGGGATGCTAGAAAGGTGTTTGAGGGATTTTAAGAGAGTCGTTAACCTCTTCGGGACGCGATTCATACCTGCATTCTCAGAGTGGTGAAAAACAGGATAAAACGATAAAAAAATACTTATTTTGCACTTTCTTTGTGTGTGTGTGGGGGGGGGGTTAAGAATTGATTTATTTCATTCGCTGCTAATTATTATGTAGTTACAATTTGAATTAACCTTTGATTAGATATGTAAGAATTAAAGTGAATTAGTCAGGACCAGATTGAAGCAACCGCCTTTTATTTTTTTATTTTTTTCCCATCCTGATTCTGCACAAATACATTCATTGTTCGCTCGAAGAAGTATATATTTATATATATATATATATATATATATATATATATATATATATATATATATATATATATATATATATATATATATATATATATATATATTATTATTATTATTATTATTATTATTATTATTATTAATACGTTGTTTGTTATTAATGTTATTTTCTTTAAAAAAAATATTTTTCCCGTGATAAAAAAAAATATTATAATATCATATACAATTATTTTTAATGTTAAACTGTTTTACACTTAAAATATATATGATCTATTAACATACATATTTTGTTTCTACATATGAAAAGTTATTTATTATTCGAAAACTTTAAAGTATTTAAATCTTTGTTTACTTTTCTCGAAGTTTTATCGCGCTTGATGAAGAAATACGTTCTTAAGTTAGTTTACTTGCATAATTTATATATATTAACAAAATTCATAAAGATATTATGAAATGTAATTTATTTGCTTTTGTTATCTAACAAAACAGAACGCTATGGATCTGATAGTTCTCTCACAAGGGAATGGATCTGTATTAAATCGAAATTAAGCTTAAACTAAAGAGCATGATTGAAAATCTTGGATAGAATAAACTATATGCTACCCCTGGTGTTGAGTATATCCCTTTAAAATTTCAGTTCATTTCCTTATAAAACAATAAAAAATTTTAACACTAGTAATTTTATGGCTCAACTGTAAAGCTAACGTCTTTTAGCGTTTAAGATGAGGGATTCAAATTCCAGCTGAGAATTGAGTTGATTTTTATATCTGATCTAAGAAATTTCATAATTGAGTCATTCCACTTCAGATCAATCACTTTTGGACCGACCCCCCTCCGATTTTAATGAAATTTGGTGGTATAAACACTCACTATAAAGTAAGCAATAATACCAATTTTTAGATTTTTATTTAGAAAATTGTGCAAATTATGGACATTTGAAAAAATAAAATTTTCATAAAAAACGACAAACTTGCATACATATAAATAGCTGTAACTTTTTTTCTAAATATATCAGAAAAAAATTTCAGAAACCATTGCAAAGCTAAAAAATAGAGCTTTCATTTGATACCTTATATGACCTTCTCAGACTAGGTCAAACTTTCAAAGTGACCTGATTTGACCTTTGACCTGAAATATCTCAAAACATGTGGTCTCAAAAAATTACGAAAAGAAATTCTTTTTTTACTACAACATTCTTCTACACATTTGAAAATTTGTAGCCTGGAGTCTCAACAGGAAGGGTGTAAAGAATTTACACAAGTGAAATACTGTATAATTAAAAATGTTATGCAGTACAATGCGCACAACAAATATTTCTTTCTTTTCTTTACAGAAATATTTTGAGTTCAATATTTAATGATATAATACACATGACACACAATTGGATACTACTAAAGACTAATTTAACATGATCACCACAATTTCTAATTAATATACAAATAATAAACCTTTTAAATAAACAATTATGAAAACATCATCCTTTTTTTCAATCTTCTCATTTTTATGTTTTTATGAATTTCTCTAAGCATTTTCAGAATTTTTAAAACTAAAATAAAAATAAATAAAAATAAAGTTTTGAGTTCTTCCCTTTCTTTTAGTTTTCTTTCAAAATATAAGATATTGTTGTCCTAAGTCACTGTGAGTCATTAACATTTACTAGCTTAATAACAACTTTATCGATGTTTTAAAACTAACAATGAAGTTTCTTTATTAAATAAGTAGTTGTAAACAATTCTGAATGAAAAAAAAAATAAAAGACCAATACACTTAATGAAATAAAATTATATTTTGTAGAGAGAGAAAAAGTAAAACATGAATCTGAAAAAGGTGAATTTTAATTATATTTTGATTATACAAATTTATCATCTGCTGTGAGTATTGACTAGTTCTGTGTGTTTCTTCTTCTTTGTTTTCAACGTTTATTTTTTGTTCATTTATTTTTTATAACCAATAAGGATTTTTGAAAGACTCTTTTAGATTTCTAACATTTAGATTACGATTTTGCGAGCTTATGGTAAATTTTGCTGTTTAAGATAATTTATCCACTTTCTACGAGTATAATGAAAAGTTTCATTTCACACTAGGGATTTTGGAAGTCAAATTTTTTATGTTAATCTTTTGGTTAAAATGACTACATCTATGTAAAAAGGAATTTGAGAAAAGTACCACCTTAGATGATTAATTAATGCACAAAATTATCTTTGCAACAAAAAATATGTTGTTTTCTTGCGGAATATCTCTCCGAATTTGCCAGATTTCACGGTTATAAATGAAACAGAGGCAAACCCTAGGTTGTTCAGTGAAAGTGTTTCAGAAGAGGATGTTCAGAGGGAAATATGGAACGATAAAGAAGCAGAATTGGGAAGTTTGAAAAATAAATTACGCGTTTTAGGTGAATCTCCTGTAAAAACAGAAAGATTAGGTTTTGGGCAATATAGTGAAAAAATTGGAGAAGTTTTAAAAGACAATTATAGTAATCGAAAACGCATGAATTCTGCAACAATGTCCGATGAATCTATTATGGTTTCACTGCAGCTGAAAGAAAAATTTCAAGGAACAGACTCAAGCAGTAATTGCTAACAATATTGCCTAAAACCTGGAGTATTCGTAAAATGCAGGAAGAATTTAATGCAACATTTTATATAGCACGAAAATCAAAACTGCTAGTTGAAGCCCAGGGTATTTTTACAAGTTCAAATCCTAGACCTGGAAAAACTCTTACTGACAGCACAATTGATAATATCATTGCATATTAAAACAGTGATGAAGTGAGTCGTTGTTTGACTGGAAGAAAAAATTTTGTTGCGTTGATTGAATCAGGATTAAAAATACAGAAACAAAAGCGTCTGGTTTTAGGAAATCTTAAAGAAATTTTTCAAGGGTTTAAAGATGAAAATTCCTATTTTGGAGTTGGAATCTCCAAGTTCTGTGATTTGCGTCTGAAAAATTGTGTGCTGGCAGGTGCGAGTGGAACCTATTTTATTTTATTTTATGACCGCCGTTGAACAGCCGACCCAATTTTTAGGTTTACGACTACTAATGTTCAACGCCGTAGCCTTGTAATTTTGAACTAATCCAGAAGACAAGGAAACTGCTGGATCGGTACCCCCAGAGGTATTGATTTGTTATGGTTGCAAATTACAGCATATAACTCGCTATGAATAATTGCCATTTAAAACATACAAAGATTGTTTATCAAGAATGGTTTGCAATCATCCTCTTAAAGAATGCCTTTTTTCAATTGTGATTATTACTCTGGAATTACACACATACTAGAGCAAATAAACAACGTGTTTCTCTTGAACGGAATAGACGAGATTATCTATAAACTGTGGGCTACAACTGACCTCACAACGCTTATGATAGTTAACAACAATGTAGATGATTTTCTTGAAACATACTGAGCAATCTTGAAACATACTGAAACATCTTAAACAAACTGAGAATTCTATCACATTCTTTCATTGCTAATCAACAGTCATGCCTTTTATCCAATCTGAAAGAAGGCCTCGAACTGTATAGTTATCAGTGATTTTGCTGAAAATTTTCCTTTTGTATTGAAAGATGCAGTCTAAGGATACCATTGGAATAATTCCCAGTGTACTATTCACCCTTTTTTCATTTACTATATGAATTCAGAAACACTTAAATTGGATCATGTTTCCTTTGTTGCCATTTCGAAATGTCTCAAGCATGATACTGTCAGTGATCACCTTTTTCAGACCCAATTGTTGCAGTTTATAACCTCACATTTTAACAACAAAATAAAAGATATTAATTACTTCTCAGATGGTGCAGCTTCACAGTACAAAAATCGAAGGAACTTTTATAGACTTTGGTCTCACAGCTGAGTGGCATTTTGCTCCCACGGTCCATGGAAAAAAACCACGTGATGGTGTTGCAGGTATCATGGAAAGACAAGCTGCACGTTCCAGCCTTCAATGTTATTACAATAATCAAATCATGACACCGCTGAAGGTATATGATTGGGCTGTAAAAAATATCCCTTCTTGCCATTTTACATATTTTTATATATTGGTTAAGGAATTTTAGGTTTTTCTATGGATTGTTTTACGTCTTTCACTCACTTTTTTTAATGTCTTAGATGGAAAAAAAGTTGTTCAGCATACCGGTTTTATTAATTCCTTATATACTTCCTGTTGAGACTCCAGGCTACAAATTTTCAAATGTGTAGAAGAATGTTGTAGTAAAAAAAATAATTTTTTTTCGTAATTTTTTGAGACCACATGTTTTGAGATATTTCAGGTCAAAGGTCAAATCAGGTCACTTCGAAAGTTAGACCTAGTCTAAGAAGGTCATATAAGGTATCAAATAAAAGCTCTATTTTTTAGCTTTCCAATGATTTTTTAAATTTTTTTCTGATACAATTAGAAAAAAAGTTACATCCATTTATATGTATGCAAGTTTGTCGTTTCTTATGAAAATTTTATTTTTTCAAAAGTCCATAATTTGAACAATTTTTAAATTAAAAATCTAAAAATTGTTAGAATTGCTTACTTTATAGTGAGTGTTGATACCACCAAATTTCATTAAAATCGGAGGGGGGTCGGTCCAAAAGTGATTGATCTGACGTGGAATGACTCAATTATAACTCCTTTTTTAAATTTAAATCATTTTTTTCAAGCTTTGAACTTTTAAAAACCAAAAAAAAAAAAAAATTGATAGATTTTCTTTTTTTCTTTTTTAATTAAAATATAGGAACTGTTTAGAAAATTTTAGTAATTCAATTTATAGTTTAATAATTTAACTTCTTTAAAAGTTTTGCTAAAAAATAGAAAGAATGGATATATTGAAAAAAAAAAACTATTTAGTAGTGAAAAAAACTATATCATTGAAAATGCAAACTTGGTTGATAATATATAATTGTTTAACAAGAATTATGATGTAGTTTTGTTTACATTTTCATTATTCAGTTTAATAAAAAACCGTAGCACCTCGAATGAGTCCTGAGCACCTCAAGTGAGTCCGGCTGAAATAGTATAACAAACGCTTTCAATATAGTCATTAGGTACATTTCCAGAAGAAAAAACATAAAAGCATGATTATAGAAGTGTATCATAAAAAATAAAAAAATTTATTTATTTATTTATTTATGCGCAAGCGAGCGTGGAAAATTTTCTAACTCGGATGGTGATCTAAAATAGTTTGATATAGATAGACTAATGATACAATTTTCTTTTTTTATCTGCAGATCATACAAAAAAATTGCTGAGATTGTACATAAATAAGCCTCTGCGTACGATTTAATGTAATTATATTCTTTCGATTTTAAACATATTATGTTTCTGTCTTTTTAAAACTGTCTGATGAAATAGTTTTCAAGCAATCAATTCGCGGGCTTATGTGACTCAATAACAGCAACTCTGCTTATAAAGAATTTAGAGAATGAATAGCATTTCTAAGAAGACTCGTCGAATTTTTATCAATAAGTTATTGAAGGATGCATGCAGTCGAGTTAGTTTATTCATTGAATCCGAGTATGCTAAAAATTATTACGAATAAAATCTATGATAAACAAACACGCTTATTAATTAATTAATGACTTAATTATCAATAACTCATTATTTGTATTGTTTTTTAATTGCACGGAAATATCAGAGGTCTTTTCGGTAAATTGCTCGGCGTCATAAATTATCACCAACACTATTGATGGTGGTGGCAATGCCTCTTCGAGCAATGTTATTAAAAACTAGTCATCTCGCAAAAAAAATCTTATTTTTTCTTCCCGCTTAAAAAAAAACCCATTCATTTAGATCGCAATCTGAAAAACAATGTTTCCATTGGTTTAATTTGGAAAGTTCTCATAGGTTTCACCATTTTACGTTAATTTCATTTTTCACGAATTTATATTTATAACTTATTTAAACTCAATAAAAGATTTTTGCTCACAGTTATAAAACATTTTTATCCAAAGATGTTTTTCCGCAAATAATAATAATTTCATAACAATAACAAATAATAATTTCCTAAAATAATTTTCAGTATTTATTTATTATTTTTTACTATATAATTCAGTAATTTTCGAAAAAGTTCATTTAAATTTTTACTTAATTTTGAACTATGCAATTTCAAATGAACAAAAATGGAGCATAATAGGTCAAATAGTGTCTGAATAATAAATTTTCAAAAAATTTATGTTTTTAAATTATCATTTAAGATCTATGGAAACGTTACCATTTAAATTTTGGATGTCATTTAGAATTACATAATTTAAATTATTTTATGCTTCAGAATTAAAAAAAAATTTTAAATGATTAAATAAAATTTTTTATGAAGACTTGATCTTTAGAGGCTATTTTTAGATAAATGAGCTTTATAATTGCGTTGGGATTTTTTTTTTTTTTTTTTTTTTTTTTTTACTGATGTGATCCAGGGATACCCCCCCCCCCCCAGAAGGCCGGAATCCACTGCAAGACAACTGTTTTGAGCTTTTTTACAGAGTCCTTAGGAGAGGGAACCTGCGTTGTTGTAAAAGAGGTAGAACTTGGTTTCAATTGATAGGATGGTTGCTTAAAAATCAGATATGACAGCAAATGTTTCGTATTGCTGCTTGTCAGAGAGATGTTGAAGCGACCCAGATGTGCCAACACAACAAAGGAAGTCTCGGCATCCATCGAGAAAGGATTAACATTGCAATGGTCTTCAACGATCAACAGAAATGTTCACATTAAATAAGGAAGTAGAGCCCAACAAGCGACTAATCCTCCCCAAAATATAAGCGTACATTTTGAGAGGTTTGTCAGAAGAAACGTGAAATTCTGCGAAACTGCAGTTTTATTGATTCCATAATTTATCTTTTGATCATTCAACACCATTTTATGAGCTCTTCAAAACAGTCATTAGATCCTAGTCCTTCTTATCATTAATAAAGAGCTTGCTTGAGCAGTTGAAAATATGATAAGTACTTATCGGAACTGATGAATTAAAGATGAATAACTAAACAACTCAAGAGGAAGTTTGAAGGTAAAACAAACATATATGTGTGTGCTAAAAGATGTGAGCACTTCGGATAAGTGTATCGACAGTTTGAAAAATGGAATAAATTTTCAGAAGTTCAGAATTTTTAGACTGAAGGTTTTTTTAAAAAATTCTTTGCCTGCTTTTTATAATAATTTTAGCTTTTATGCTATTCAAGATTATTTGATGTTCAACTATCTCTAGGTAGACTATCTCTATGTTTTTAATAACAAATAAAAAACTGCTTTTAACTGAAATTAAAACTTAGATACAGATGGATAGAGTTGTGAAATAATAATTATTTAATCTATTTAAATATAAATTGAAAAAGTTGATTATCTTCAGAATCTTATAAGCAAGTACAAATTTCCTGACATTAAATTAGTTGAGGGAAGACATTTAAAAAACGTTTATTGATCCCACCTCACCGCTTCACAATCATTTTCTCTCTCTCTCGTCGAGTGTTACATTAAAAGCAAAATTAATCAAATAAAATTTCTTTTTGCATTAGCACAGATTTAGCTTCTGCTGGCTACTTTGCTCGGTTATCATTCCAACTTTATTTTTAAATTTCTATTTAACTTTTATTTACTATAAGAACTCGTTAAATGCTTTTTTCCAAAGAAATTATTTAGAAATAGTAGAAAAATTTTATACTTAATAATACTCTGAAAATTCAATTCATTTTCTTAATTTTTGTCGACTTGATTCAGTTTTACGTAAAGATTATTATAAAAACAAGTATAACTTACTAAGTGTCCAATAAGTGTAAATCAGCTCATACGCTATTTTTCATTTTCAATATGTTCATTACAAAATTTTGCTTTATAAATTAAGGTCACAGTATTACTTTATAACAAAGGAACATTTATTTTAAACTTTCAGTTGTACTAATAATCAAAATCTGGAGTTTAATATCAGAAGAATGCAGTGGTTGAATTCCAAGCGTAACAGAGGGGAAATCACACAAGTATTTTATTCTACAAAATATATTAAATATTTTTAAAAACAAAAATTCTACTAGAATATGCTACTTTAGGGTGTAATGTTTATTTAATTGGCATAAAATAATAATAGAGCCTCATAATTAAATAGCACGTTAATTAAATGTAGTAAAAATAAAACCCCACATCATATAATTCCCACATTTTTGACATACATTGTTATTTATGCTAAATTCTGTGATTTGGACCACCCTAAACATTATCTGTTTTTTTTTTCTTAAATTATCACATTTCAAGGTAAAATAAATTATTATAAGACTTTTAAAATTCAAACCCCCTTTTTTTTAAGTCCAAATAATGCATCGTAACAGAGAAGACATGGAATTTAACAGAGGGGGACGTCTTACAAATTTGACAAAAAGTTAAAGGGGAATATCACTGTTAAAAGTGACTATTCGGTTAATAAAGCACTGGCAGCACTGCTGTAACTGAAACCGGTGCTACATCTTTGTAGTTATATTTAAAAGTTTTCATTTTACCAGACCCTGTTTAAAAAGAAAAAAAAAGTGCATTGTTTGTTTTTTCTGAATTTCAGTTATTTGAGCAACAACTTTATCTACCCAATTTTTTCCTAGAACTTTTTACTCTTGCAAAACATCAAAAGCAACATCAAAAGAATCACAGTGTTTTAACTAGTGACTTTAGATTAAATATGTCGGGTCCCAAAGTCCTCCAAGTTCCCGAAACAAATCAATACCTCTGGGGGTACTTATCCCTTGTCTTTAGAATTGGGTTCAAAATTACATGGCTACGTAATTGAAAATTGGTAGCCGTAAACTCAAATTTGGGTCGTAACGACGAATTGCCTGTTTATTTTATCTACGACAATTATAAAATAAAAAGGCAATTGAGCGATTGCCGCTATATTTAGTAATTCTACGCAATTATTAGACAAACAACAGTGATTTTATTAGAAAATTCCCATTTTCGTGAATAGCACATACACATTTTATATGGTGTTTTACCAACGCATAAAATATGGATAGGTCGTAGTACAACAAAACATAGATTTGCCAATTTTTATATTTGAATGCATCTGCTTTGATACTAGATATGCTTCCATCACATTTGGCTTTGTGGACTTTCCGTCCATTTTCTTTGACAATCGTTCACTCAGCTCTACCAAAAGTCTAGTAAAAAAGTTTATCAGATGAGTAAAAATTTATTAAATTTTTTGTTTTTTTGTTTCAGCAGAAACTTTGTTACTAGGCTATTTCTGTTGTTTTGGTAATAAGGTTACAGAGTATGCATAGAACAGTACAATGTTTTCTTGAAGATACAGATAATACACGGTTTGCTTGTTTAATAGGTTCCCCCAATGTCTAAGGAATATTATAAAGAGAATATCCTTCCTGAATTTCTACTGCTTGTTGTATCAGTGCCTTTTTATTTGCTTTTGTCTTCTTTTTTTTCAATTTAGCTATTTTTCTGTTAAAGCTTTTTTTTTTTTTTCAAAATACTTCTGTTATAATAAATTTTCGCTTTATATTCCTTATCTTCCTTCTTACAAATATCTTTTTTGTTAACATTCTAGTTCTACTATATTCTCTCATTTTTTCTGCTGCTGTTTTCTCCAAATTGATTACTCACTTAAGAAACTTTTAGCTATAAATTAAACACACTATTAAATAAAAATGGAACAGCTTTGTATAAAAAGTGTGTTCTAATAGTGGAGGGACTGGTTTAAACTAGTTGAATCAAGATGCATTAGCCTTGTTTACATTCCTAGAGTTCCTTTTTAATGGTCAACCTATCAGTTTTGTGTAACTGAGGGGATATTTAGTTTTGCCCTCTATTATATGAGAAACTTTAAAATTTTTAATTTTTTTCTTTCAAAAATATAACATAATAACATGATTGTACTAATAGACTTTATTGTAAAATCCAAATATTAAGTTAAAAAGTTTTTTGCGTATTGAATAAAATAAACTTAAAAGAATAATTGTAACAGAGAGGAGAGTATATATTTGAGATAACTTTTGACTTAAAAAATAAGAAAAAAAAATTTTTTTGACGGTAATCACAGCATAATTAGACTAAGGAGCAGTTTATTTTACAATATAAATCCAACTATATGTAAAATCGTTATATTTTTAGTAACTTATTCTTCTTTTAAATAGACAGTTTTTTTGGTAGAATAAGTCAAAATCATGAATGCTCTCTATTTATGATAAATTTTACTATAATCATGCATAACTTCAAAAAATAACTTTTGAATTCATAAATAACAACAAATTTCCTTTAAAATGATACTAAATACAAGAAAGGATATTGCTTAAACTATTGCTTCACTACTGGTTTCATTTGGCATGGAATTCAACAGTGTTAAGAAAATTGACAAATAAAGGTGACGGGCAAATACGTTAAATAGAAGATAAGTTATTATTTCACTGGTAAAAAATACCTCTATAGCTTTTATTTATTTTACACCTGTGATAGTAAAAAAAAATAATTAGATTTCGGTGTCAATTAAGGATCTATTAAGGATTTTGTGGTATTGTTTTTCTTTCGAATGCACCACCGACAAAAATGACCTTTAAATGAGGAAATACGTTAAATAGAAACAAAAGATCAATTGAGGCTAAAATAATACTACTGAGACACGAAAACTAAAGGAATTTCTTTAAAGATGCAAAGAATTAACGCTAACAGCAGCTAATTCTAAATTCTATTGATATTCATGTCACTGATATCAATATATCATATTGATATTAATATCTGTTCTAAATATTCATTACTTATGCAATGTACTTTTCTATTTTAGTAAAATTAACACTATAATAACATTTGTCATGAAATTTTAAAATTATCTTAGACAATAAATTTTATTGGTTACATACGATACATCATTCGGACAACTTAACGTGTAAAAAAAATAGCATTTTGTAAAAGATATGTTTCATAAAAACATAACTAAATACTTAAAAAGTAAACTTGTTAGGATAGATTAAAAAATACGAAAATACTTATTCTATTTTCTGTTAAAATAATAACGCGATTTCATGCGTCAATTTTTTTTTACATGCATCATAGCATTGAATTGTTTTTCTAAAATTCATTCACAACAATAACAATCTGTATCTCTTTATTGAACTTCTAAACATTTGGACACCATTTAAAAAAATTTCTTTTTAGAGTTACAGAGACAATGTAAAATAATTTAAGTTGACAGAGCTTAAAGTTTATATTGGTTTTATGCTGCCATGCATCTTTTGAGAACTGACCACTGCTATTTTTACCGAAAAGGTTCTTAATTTTTTAAGAAATATATTATCATGTGTTCAAAAAAGAAAAAGATTTAAAACTTTTGTCATGCAACGTTTAAGTAAATGTTTCGCGATTAGAATTTATTTATTAAAAAAGAATTGCTGAGCATCCATTAAAACACTTGAAATGTGTTTAGACTAAATCAGAGCTGCGGAATGATTGACTTTCTTTGCTCAACAACAACTTCTATTTAAATTTAAAAAGATAACTCGCACACATTTCTAAACATCTTTAATGACGAATCCTTAGAGAATATTTTGGAAAGCTATTAAAAATATCATAGAAAGAATTCATTAGTATGTTTTTTTCTACTGGATGAAATAATTTTGGAAATTATTTACATTTTCAATATATTTTAATAGTTTCAATAAACATTTTATTTAAATTATTATCACAGTATTCATTTTGATTATATATTTGTTCATTATTAATTTTTTTTTTAAATCACAAGATCAACAAATTTGTTTCTTCCTTAACTTATAGGACATATTTTTGCCGGAGATGACGTCGACAAATTTTTCTAACTCTACTCTTGCAAAGTTTTCTTCGGCTCTAGAGTTACAGATTATCAAAGTCAGGTAGCTCATTTGACACAGTGAATGGGTTTAATACCCCCTTTTTTTAGGATAATCAGTAAATTTTTTTAGACTTTCAGCTGAGACTCAACAATCAATTAATAGTCGCTCTAGTTCATACTTCAAGTCCCCTCGCTTTCGTTATAATTTCCAACCAAACATTGCCAATTCTTGATGATTTCAATTCAGAGGCTAGTTTATTTTTTTCATAATTCCTGTCTGTTCCTGTTAAGTAAGATTTAATCGTCTAATTTTTCAAAACTAGAACACTCAATACTTGCTCTCGTTAACATCCAGAGTTCAAAACATTGGTATGTGATCAAAATTAATAATTCATTTCAGTATATTAAAAACACAGCGATTTTTTTAAAAAATGTTTTGAGTTTTTTTAATTGTTTGCAAAATTGCTAACTGCTAAATTGCTTTTCATGTACGAAACGTGAGGTCACATTATTAAAAAATGAGAAATTTTTAAATTTATATATATAAGAAAATATTGAAAATTTTAATCAAACAAATTTTTTGTCAATTTCTTTTGAACTTTTTTTTAAATTAAGAATATTTTTGAATAAAGGTATTTTTAGCATGAGAGAAATTTAAATACTGTTTTTGGTAGAAGAAACTAATGGTAATCACCTTATTTTGTTTAAAAATGAGGAAATAAAAAAATAATTTATAACTTGATAAATAATTAAAGTTTTTAAAAGATAGTACGTTGAACACGGTCAGTAGAACATATTAATTGAACATTACTGACTAACCAACACTTGAAACTCATATGTAAATGGAATAAAAAAAGGAATGTTTTCTAGAAGACGTTAAATTATCCTTATTATTAACAGTCTTTGAGAACCTTAAAATACGATGGTGTGCAGAAAAATAAACAACAGAGGGAATAATTAAAATAAACATTATTATAATAAAACTACTTGTAGTTTAAAAAAGGATCGCTCTGCGGCTTGCAAGAGTTACAATTTGACGTGCTAAAAAGCCGTTTTTGTTTATGAACTCAGCCTGATTTTTTTCTTCTTTTTTTGCTAATTCCAATTTGTTCAAAAGTTATGACGATTTTTAAATGCTCCTTCATCGAACTTTTTCTCCCTTTTCTTGCTTTAAATAATAACTATTTGAGGATTGATCATGAAAGTAACAAAAAATGTTGCGGTATATAACAAAGTCAGCATTTATATTAAAATTTTTAGAAATAAAAAAAAAATTTTAAAGTTTAAGAGAGATAAAAACCGTTTTCCACTTGAATTAATGGAATGACATAAGTTTTTCGTTAGATATCGTAAACGGATAAAATGACTTCTATTTCACACAGCCTGTTTCTAAGCTTATTTTTTGTTTTTCATTTTAAGCTAATTAGATTTCAAATTCATAAACTGATTCATTTCGGAGCTATTAACATATTAACAAATTGTGTTTACATAAAATTTTAATAATTTTAAATTTTGTCAATAAAATAATCTTTGCTTTCTTAATAATACATCAACTTATAAAAAACGATATATTTGAAGCTATCTCGTGAATTGATGAGAAGGGATCGAGCTATGTGCAGATTCTTCAGCAAATGGAAAAAATAATAATAATAAATCGCCACATTATACGTCATACGTTGCAAAAACTGCATCCATTGGTGATTGTCGTCCGAAGGGCTGGATCAATTTTCAATTCCAGCCAGTATATGTTTCTTAAGCCGAATTTCTTTTCCTTCTTCAATATCCATACTTATATTTTATTTTATTTTATTTTATAATCGTCGTTGAACAGTCGACCCGATTTCGGCTTTACGACTACTTATGTTCAACATCGTAGTCTTGTAGTTTTGAACCCAATCTAGAAAACAAAGCAACTCCTGAGTCAAGAATTAGGAGAAAATTGTTGTCGTATAGGACTTTTTGGATGGAACTAACCCTCAATCACGTTACATGGAGAGTAAACCGTAAAACCCTCCCACGGCTAGCCTGACGGCAAGGTGACCGTCTACCACTGAAGATATTTTACATCAGCACTCTGGTCGGGTGTGGAATTCGTATCGACCAGCCATCGCTGGGATTCGAAGCCCAGATCACCTCATTGGAAGGCCTTATCCCCGAGCCACCTCACATCTTTTATTTATATTAAAATCGCCGTCCAAGACAATAATTATGAATTTTGAGAAGAACATAAAAATAATTTAATAAAAATACACACTGATCAAACTAAACAGAAAAAACTCAGTTTGGAAAACTCCAGCAAGTTCGCAAATTATCGTCTACATTTTTTTCTGCTTCTTTTTTATTAATGCTCATTGCTTATGTTAGCCTGATTTTTTCATGATTCTCATAATTCTTTATTTGTGATTGTGGTGTAGAAGTTGATCTTGTGATCGAGTCGTACATGAAAAATCTAGAACTGCACCCATTTTCCAAATGGGTAACAAGCGATGTTAATCTAGAGAAAAACTTTTTTCCTTATTTTTCTTGATACAAAATAAAAGTAATATATTCCCGTGAAGGATATACAACTTCTCTTCTGATAAGGAAAAAAAAGGGGGGCTAAATGAAAAAAAAATCTAAACAAGCAGATATCAACAGAGATAAGTCATTCGAAATTGATAATGTGGATAAAAAACTGAAAGTGCGAAGAAGGAAAACGGCAGAAGATGTCTGGACTAGTCTTTAGAAAGAGACAATTTCTTCTTCTTCTTCTTGAGGCAAAAGATGGGGTGTAAACTTTGTACCTTCTCTTATCTTATCACAAATATATGTATAAATTATTTGAAAAAATAAAAATAACTGAGAAACATCCCGAATGTCAAAATTATAGAACTGCGATTCATCCTGACATTTCAACTAGAAAGCGAGAAAAAAACAATATCCGACGTAAACCATTCATTTACACTTCAAAAAAAGTAAGTGATTAAAAACTTTTCAGTCAACTGGTACATTTTTTATATTTCATAAAAATTCTAATACATATTTCATGTCTTAGAATAAAGTCATTTTTTAATAGTAGTAACTGCAAATAAAATTTTAAAAAATATCATACATTTTTTTTTTTTTTACTTATTTTTTTATTATGCATTGAATGAATTTCTGAATAATTTAAATGAATAATTTAAACAATATTTTTCATTACATTAATTTTTGTAATAAATTATTGTGAGTACATTAATTGGTGTCAAAAAATAGTCGCCTCTTAGAGTCATAAGTACTCATTATAGTTACTACCTATATAAAAATTAAAATGCATGTAGTTATACCTATATTAAAATAAACATTAAATTTCAAATTTCTCTTATCTTGTTATAAACCGTTACTTTAGCATAAGCACAACTCTAGACATGCGGACATGAACAGTGGAGTAAGTTTGTATGTATGTATGTTTTAATTGTTTTATTCAACAAAATAAAAAGCGTGGAATTGAAAACGGTTAAGGAAATCAAAATGTAGAGAATCATTCAAAAACGTAGATGGATAAAATAAAATTTGGAGTTAAGAAAATTATTGTAAAAAAAATTAATCTTTGAAACTAATAAAGGTTTCAAGAGCTTACTATATAGAAGAATGAAGAATTTATTCTGAACTGTTTGATACTAGTAAATGTAACTATTGAATTGAAATGAATTTCTTATAAATGCGTTTTTTATTTGCTTCCATTCATTTGCTTGAACTTTATCGGAATAAAAAAATCTAATTTAAAATATTTGAAAAATTGTTTTACTTTTTTTTGTTAGGCGTATTACTAAGAATTTCTTTTTCTGTGCACGTAAAAATATTTTCATGCGCAAATAAAAAAAAATGGTACCCAGCAATTACTTAATACCCGACCAAATTTTCATTAACTCCGTTACGACCAAGATAATGAATTTCAGTACCTGGTACCAAGTACCCACCAATTATGCTGGGTATCCAACGTCCGATAAGACTCGTCCATTCTTAACACAAATCAAGTTAAGATATATATTACGCTCAAAATTTTTAAAAAATAAACAGTAATTGATTTTGAAACCCATGTAGTCTGTCAGTTTTCTTAATGATTTTAGCTGAAACTATTAATTTAGGCGCAATAGTTGTGCTGTTTTAGCACCGATTATTTAAATTAACAGAAATAAAAACTTACTAAGGCTTATTGAAAACAAAATAATTTTCATTCCAGTAATTTTTATTGAGAGCAAAAATTAATAATTTATTTTGAACTCTTAAAACGTTTTTCAAACATTTTAAAAACTGAAAATTAATAAATACTGCAACTTTAATTTAATGCATAAAAAATCAAACTTTAAAATAGTTATGAGTAGATATGATTTATTAATTTTTTAATTTACTACGCTAACTCTAACAGTAATTTTTACACAATACAAAGGAATTGAAGATATAAAGAAAATTTCTGAGGAAATACATTTGTACTCCTTTGCAAGTTAAGAAATGACCATTGTGGTATAAGATTTGAAAAATCATCCCCGATTGTTTATAATTCCGTTTTATTTCTTTATCAAATTATGCTTTTAAAAGCAATATAAAAGCTTTTAAAAGTTAAACACGTCAGGGAAAAATTTTATTCGAGCAATTCTTCGTTGCAATTGCTTTGGATTTGATTGGACTACACTGGTGGACAAAATTAGGAGATGGAAGACATTTTCCCAAATATCTCAAAAAATACTAAATATAAATGAATGAAATTTGGCATGGATATAGCTTATTATATGATAATATAGTATACAAAACAAAAATGAAAGTACCATTCAGTGGCAAGACCTATTGCCAATAAATCCAATGTAGTCTGAACTTAAGGATAAAAGATGACAATAAAAGTGAGGCTTGTACAGTGTGTTTTGCCTCTAGTATGGTATATGGTCACCCCTGACAGACAGACAGCATGCACGACGAGTATGCATGCTGTTAATTAGGGATTTAAGGAGGAAGACCCTCCCATTCTTCCACCAGAGCAATTTTCTGGGGTAAGAATGGTTCTGGGGGGAGGTTGGCGCATCGCAATAGCTCTCCCAAAAGCATCCCAAGCATGTTCAATAGGATTTAGGTCAGGGGATTTGGCTGGCCAATCCATTCGTTGAATATCCTCGCTTTCCAGATACTCATCAACCATGAGCCCTATGTGGTCGCGCATTGTCGTCCATAAAAATGAACTCAGGGCCAACAGCGCCTCTGAAAAGACGCATATAGGGCTCTAGGACCTCCTGCCTGTACCTCTGGGCATTCAGGGAACCATTGTCAAACACATGGAGCGGTGTGCGGGTATCTTGCATGATCACTACCCAAACCATGAGTCCTCAACCAGTATAATGGTCCCTTTTGATAATGTTGCTGGGAGGGTATCAGGTTCCAGGTTCCTTCCATATCTATAACCGTCCAGAATCAGGTTGTAGACTGAATCTGGATTCATCTGTGAAGAGAACATTAGCCCATTGAAGCTGTGTGAAATGAGCGAAAATGCTTTCAATCTCTTAATTTTGTCCACCAGTGTAGTAGAAATGGTGGCATGCCTTATGCTGACACGCGCTTAACAAATCAAATGCGAGATAAAAAATTTTTACTTTTGTTTCGTTGTTGAAGAAAATCGTCTGCAAGAAACATTATTTATTATTCTTTTATCAGTTTTTTTTTAAATGCGACAGAAAGAATTATATTTGTTACGATTTTTAGATACTATTTTTATTAATTCTTATTACTTGTTAATTGATTATTGTAGTTAATAAGAAAGCAAGCAAAAAGGAGGCTGTGCAACGCCGTTTCAAGAGTTGGCGATGTTAATATACGTTCGCGCTGAGAGCTTGGCATTTGGCGTGCACTTAGATGCAAACAAGCTATCTCCATAGGTATAATGGTTTTTTCTTAACTTGCAACAGAGTATAGTAAATCTGCTTTATTTCAAAAAATAATTAGTTTTGAAATAGTTACGTATTTTGTGTTAAAAACTATTGGCAGGGTTAAAAAAAATATCCATATATAAACATTACATTTGATAACAACGTAAACAAATTTAAATTCGCATTCACTGAATGAATGCTTTCGGTTTGAAAACTGTTAAATATTTTAGCAACAGAAAAAATGATGGCAACTACTTTACATCAAAATGGTGTAGAGGAACGCTATACATAACTTTTGAATCTTGGTGTTTCACATTACATCAAGGATGATTTTTTAACACTACTTTTGGTGTAAAGTCACTACACTTTAACACTACATTTTTGTAACTGTTTCCATTTAGGGACACTAAAAATTATATTTAAAGTAAGATATGATTCACATAAGTGCTTGTAAGTTATTTTTACAAGACAATTTTAAGTAAGAATCATTCATATAAGATGCATGTAAACAATGCTTCTTTAAATAAAATTTGTTCGCTAATCAAACATACACACAGCACAGATTGAATATTAATATGATTTCGAACTAGATTTAACAAAACCAAAGTGTATCAAAATATTATATTATAAAATTATTCAATACAGATATTTCTACATCGTCTACCGAGAATATCTTTATTATACAACTACATGAAAATGAACACGCCTTTTATAAGAGTTTATTACTGTTTCTCCGGAAAGTTATGTATCGTCTAAGGCAACCTTATCTTACTCTAAATTTAAGCAAATAGCCGTCTGACGGTTCTCCAAAATGAGCGAAAATAATTCCTGAATGTCGTTTACACAAAATCAAGTCTTTACTTAAGCAACATCAAAACTTTTTCGTATGAAACTGTATGGGGTGGAATAACTCTCCGGATTTGGCAAAACAAATTGTGCGAATGAATTCGTTAACGCCAAATCAAGCCTTCATATACACTTTAGAGGATGTAGTTAAATCTAAACACCAAACTCACGCGCAATCACACCATTCAATTTTAATTAGCCTCCGGAAAACACCAATTTCGTCTTACTTTGGATACCATTAGTAGAATGTTCACTCTCTAGTGTCTTGATGCTCTACATCTAACGAAACAAAATCTTTCAGCTGTGTGATGAATGTTCAAAATTTTTATTTTTATCTGCTTCTTTAAGTTTAACTCGTCGTAATAACCATACTGTTTGATTCACAAACTCATTTTATTTTATCAATTAGCATTTTCATGCTAATTGTTGTTATTTTTTAAATTGTATAGTAAAAAAAGGTTTATAATGTGTTTCATATATTATTGTTATTATAAACTGTAATGTTGCTAAACCGGAAAATTGTAGCAACTACTATACACAAAATATAGTGTAGAAGAACATTCTTCGTGTTTCACTGTATCATGGAATTCTCGGAAAAAATGGAGCCATGGTTTCCATCGGTTGCAATGGGAAATGGTTTCCATCGGTTGCTATACAAATCCTTGTGATGTTCCCAACCTCCCCTTCAAGTTTATTCCATAATCCTGGGATACCCTGCATAATAAACAAAACGGAAGTATAATTGTTTGCAAACATTTTTAAAGGTTTAGTTAAACAAAGCATGAATATAAATAAACAACTATTTCGTTCTAGTTTATTTATAAATCGTCAGTATTTAATTTGTTTATAATTATTTTTATGTAAATAATTATATTAGAATAAGCTCTTGAGAATGCTGTTAAAATAAGCAATGCTGCTTCCTGGCAATGGTTGTATTCAGAAAAATATTATGAGCTTTAACGTAATTTGACGAAGTTCCCAAACAAGGCTTACTTATTTTCAATTTATTAAAAAAAAAATCTTTACATGCCATTCTTCGCCGTTCACGTTTCGGAATTACATACCACCACACTTTTTCTTTAAAATTGTTCAGACGTAAAGTCATTCTACCATTTTAATACCGTTTAGTTTGATGGTCCTTTGCAAGACATAGTTTGTTCGACATATAAAGGTAACAATAGATGTAGGGAAATGTAACGATTTCAATTGAGAATGATGAATTTACTTTTATTTTCAGGATGTATAAAGAAGACGAAATAAAGAGGACTCCTTTAACCACGCCAGAATACTTTTATCCCAGCATATTAGACAAGCGAAGAAGAAAATCTTTACCTGGTAAGAAAAGATATTTTACATGGAAAAAAAAGCAACAACGCAAATGCTGGTCATCATCATATATATGTTACCGTAAATGACAGAAATCAAGAGAATGTCGACTTTCACCAATGGATGTCAACAATCACACAGTCGCTTTGGTAAATGTTCGAAATATTTTATATTAATTTAATCATTGATATTATTATATTTATCCGATATTTTAATATCTGCTGAGGATAGATTATGAGAAACATCAGTGTTCGGTGTACCGGGCAAATGTATACCGGCCAGTGGCACTTAACTAGATCTGGTATATATTTCGGACATTTACCAAATCGACTATGTGATTGTCAACATTTACTGGTGGAAATCAACAACCTCCAATTACGGTCATTCAGATTATATAAAGATATATATATATAAAGATATAGTGTAGATATATATATATATATATATATATATATATATATATATATATATATATATATATATATATATATATATATATATATATATATATATATTCAGTACATTCTCAAATTCTCAAGTCCAACGACTTTAGAAACAATCCTCATATTAGTTTTTATACGTTGTTAATTATTATTCAGAACTAAATTTTGATCTTTGAATTAAAGTTTAAAGTTTTCTTTTTAATTTTTACTCCATTGCTATGTGTTATTTTATTTATTACGATGTATATATTCGTTATAGATTGTCAATAACTCTTTCAAAAATTATAATTACAAAATGGAACAAAAAATTCGTAAATAATAAGTCGTTTTTTGAACTCTTCTCAGATTTTAAGTTATTGTAAAATTATTTCTATAAATTTTATAATTCTGATTTTTAATTATTTTAGCAAAATCTATATCCCATTATAGAGCTCCAATATCTTAAAACTATGTTCCTAAACCATGTCCTAACAATAACTGAAATTTAATATTTTTATTACAAACCGCACCTACATGATAAATTTTTATACCATTTTGTTATTTTAAATTTTAAAAGATGGACCATAACAAATGTGATAATTTTACTCAAAGAAATATTCAAACTGAAAATTAAAAGCACAAAATCAATAGCGGTTTTTTTCGATACATAATGTAATTCTATAACTTTACATTACTACTTAACCTATTTTATTTTAAGATAAAGACATGGAATTACTATTTCGCCATCCCTAAATTATAATTAAATTAAGTTTAATGTTTGACAAAAAAAAAATTTATAAATTAAGCATAACTTATCAAATAGTGTACTGTTTGTTACAGGTAAAATAAAATTATGAATTGGTGCGAATAAAGTAAATTTATTTTATATTAAAATTGATAGATGGGTTGAAATCATTTGTATGAGTATTTATATTTGGATATAGTCATGATAAAAATAGTTAAATGATTGATTTTTGTAATAATTAAATTAAGGTCGAAAATAGTATAAAAAGGTAATTAAATAAAGGGGAATGTGATCGTTAAGGAAAGTGGTAGTACAATGCTAATGTGGGATAACAATAACCCAATAGGTTCAAAGTGTGAAGTTTGAACAAATTGGATAAATTGGTATCACGAAATTTTAAGTGTAAATGGGACATGAAACGTGTCAATTAAAATACTTATAAGAAAATAATAATCAAGATTGCGAAACAGTGTTAAAAATTTATTATTTTTCGCACTATTTCTAAATAGTCTCTTTGATGAAAACTATTTATCTAGTCGAAAATTAAATAAAAATGCATGCTTGTTCATGAAGTTGCAATGATAACCAAGCGAAAATGATTCATTGATGATTGGAACCCAATCATTCAGCGTTTTGAACCCCCTTAACACGTAATGTTTCTGACGAATTTTGTTGTTGTTTTGCAGAGAAGCATTCCGGTGTAAAATATCAGTTGTTAAGTCCAGTGATGTACGAAGAAGAAATGAGAAGCTGTCCGATCACCACTCGGACAATGCCCGAATACTTCTATCCATCCATAGCTGAGATTCACAAAAGAAGGAAGTCCTTCTCGGGTAATTCATTATTTCTTTTATAAAATAATATCCTTCAGAATTTATCTTTTAATTTACTCCACCATTCAGTCTTCAATTCATTTAACCTTATTAGCTTAAAATTTTGAACAACTGTGCTTAAAAAAAATACTTCTCCCATGAATAATTATCGAATTAATGCACCCCATCGATATTAACGAGTCTTGATGAGTCGCACATAGACTAACAAGAAGAGAAGGGTGAGAAATTCATGTTCTTATGCATGTAGTCTCCATAGTGATAAATAAAAAGAACTTTTATTTTGTTTTCGAACTGTCGCCGAACACCCCATTTCATCTTTCCCACATTCATCAGAGATTAAAACATTTCACCGGGGGGAGGATGAATTTATAGATAACCTAGTTAATTATAAATAGAGATAAAAAAATAAAAGTTAAATCAACTAGACTACATATTTATTAATAAATTAGAAATAAAATATTAGAGAGAATTTACATAGTTAACATTCGTATTGAGAGTGATTAATAAGATCACCGATCGTGGTTTGTGTACCTCTGCTCACCGATCTTCTTCAGCTCTTCCTTTTTCAAACCATTAGCACACCTGAAAGTTCGATGCTCAAGACGCATTCTCGCTATCGCGATACAACGCACTACAGTCATTCTCGCTATCGTTATATAACGCACTACAAATTCTTCTAACCCATATACATTCGAACTCTGGGGATATTTTGTATTTTAATACTGTAATCGGTGAGAACTGGGAGCAGCACATGAGTCGACAGCGACACGCTATTTCCGGGATTTTAATCTAGTAAGGTCGCCCATTGGGAGTTAAATCATGCATTTTCCTGTGAAATAATTGTAAAAATGGTGTCTCTAATGAGAGAAACTAGTTGGCTTTGAGAACTCACATTTTTTCCGTCGTCAATGTTGAAAATTTAATCGTATTTTGCTAGCTGAAAAATTTAATGTTCAATTTACAAAATTGAATATTAATAAATTTTATGGCGAATGTCTTGAGATTTTGGTATTCTTTTGAATTAGAAATGCCTATTAACTTGACTTTAGATAAAAATAAGCAATACTTAAAAGCTTATTTAGGAGGAACTGCACCTCATACCATAGAAGTGTTTTCAATCACACCGTAAAATTAGAATAGGGCTATCAAAATATTTAATGTGAATAATCGTTGTAGATTTAAATTCGAAGTGTTTAATCAACATAGAATTTGTGCGCCAATTTCAAAGAAAAATCATTGTAAAATTATAAATGAATTGAAAAGATTTTGCATATCCTTAAGTGATATCGCCATAAACGAACACTGTTGTTTATGTCAGGATCTACTTTGGAGAGTATGTTTTGGAAACTTTTTCTTTTCTTGATAGTTAATACTCCAACCCATTTGAAAGAAAAAGGTCTTGAGAAACTCCTTCTACGTCGACACTTGTGTGGTGACACAGAAGAATAAACAAAATTAATATCAGAAGCTCAAAAATCGTTAATTAATATCAAATTTAACCTTTGAAGGTGGAAATGTTCGGCATCGCCAACATGGGCTTTCGATGAGAATCATTGATGAGAATAAACAGTGCTATTTTATTGGGACTAAACTGCCTAAATTTTGCCGATTTGCCTAAAGATACTTTTTTCGCTGAGTCTCTTAGATAAAGAAAACTAATGAACTGCATCTAACGAAATGAAATATTTTATTTACAGTTAATTGAATTTTTGATCCGATTAGCCCTTTATCTCTAGCTACTTTGATTTGATATCCAAATGAATGCTACAAGAATGTCGGAGATATGGACTCTGACTTACGAGTTGTGGCAAAAAAGATATTTGAAAATGATGAAAAGGGCTGAAAAATTTGTATATTTTGGAAGTTCCTAGATAGCTGTTGAAAAATTGCCCTCCAAATTCAGATTTATACTTACTTTACTTACTTACCCTCTACGTTCCTTCGGGCACTTAAGGCCTCTAGCATATCCCTCCAACGCCTCCTGTCTCGAGCAATAGATCTTGCTTCCTCCCAGCCAGAATTTCTACATTCTTATAATTCGCCCAAAAACATGCGTTGGGTGGTCAGTCTGTGTCTTCCTCTTGTTCTTTTACCATCAGGGGCCCATGTAAGTGCAACAGATGTAATTTTTTCTTTGGGCATTCTAAGGATATGTCCGAGCCAGCTCCATCTTCGTTTTTTAATTTCATCCTCTATTGTTTTTATTTTAGCTTTCTTTAATAGATTTTGATTTGATACTTTAAAGGCCAGATAATTTTAAAAATAAATCTTAAACATTTGTTTTGAAAGATTTCTGATTTTTGTCTTTCGATCTTAGTCTGTTTCCAGGTTTCTGCGCCATATAATAGTACTGCTCTAACAATAGCTTTGTAAACAACTATTTTTGTCTTTATTTCAATATTTGACTCTCTCCAAAATTTATGTAATCCCTTAAAACATGTTCTTGCTTTGATTATTCTCTGTCTAATATCTTCACTACTTCCACCTTTTTTTTATCTACAATAGAACCCAAATAGCTAAATGCCTCTATGTCATCTATTTCGTGATTTTCGATTTTTATTTTGTCAAATTTCTTTTGTTTTATTCTCATTACTTTAGTTTTCTTCTTGTTTATGAATAAACCTACACTATTTGAATATTTGTTGAATTTGTCTGTTTTAAGCTGAAGGTCTGTACATTTTGATGAAATAAGTACGATGTCATCAGCAAAATCAAGGTGTTTTAAAGTAGTTGTGAAATTCCTCCTTATTCCTCGTTTATCAACTTTCAAGCTGTTTCGCATAATCCAGTCTATCACCAGTATAAATAAAAATCCTGATAAAACACATCCCTGTCTCACGCCAGTTTTTACCAAGAAGAATTCAGTTAATTCTCCATTTACTTCAATGCATGCTTTGCTGTTATCATACATATCTTTGATTATTTTAATATATTTCTCTGGTATATTATAAAGTGATAAAATTTCCCATAATTTCTCTCTCTTAACTGAATCAAAGGCTTTACTGAAATCAATAAAGTTTAAATATAAAGAGGTGTTAAATTCTAGGCTTTGCTCAATGATATTTCTAAGTGTGAAAATTTTCTGCATTGTTCCACTTTCACTGCGGAAACCTGCTTGTTCTTCTCTTAAAATTCCATAAATTTCATGTTTTAGTCTATTCAAAATTATCCTTCCAAAAAATTTTCCCGGTATGGAAAGTAGGCTAATTGCTCTCCAATTTTCGCATTTTGTAAGATCGCCTTTCTTGGGAATTTTCGCTATTACTGCTTCTTTCCACTGTTCCGGTATTCTTTCATTTCTCCAGATTTCATTGAAGAGCTTTTGTAACTGTCTTGTAGCGGTTTCAAAATCTGCCACGAAGCATCTCTGCCACGATTCCATCTCTCCCTGCAGCCTTCTTTGGTTTTATGGCCCTCAGGGCATTCTGTACCTCATCCAGCGAGATATCTTCCAAAGAAAATCTACAGTAAATGTTACATTTAATGTAACATTTGGGAGTTGCTCAGAATTTTCAACATGGTGTGCGTTAAGCGTATCTTCAAAATATTCTCTCCATCTTTCTTCAATCCTCTTATCCGTAGTAAGTAACTTATTGTTTTTGTCTCGTATTGCACATTACGAATTTCGTTTATTTCCTTTTATTTGTATCACTTTCTGATAGAAAGTACTTATTTGTCTTTTTTGCGCTGCATCCTGAGCTTCAGCGGCAAGGTCTGTGAAATATTTCCTTTTGTCTTTTCTGGCTAACTTTTTTACTTCTCTATCAATTTGACTATTCTGCTGTCTATACCGATTAAATAATCTTTCAGACTTTGTCGTTTCCATCTGTATTTTCTTTTTCCTTCTGTTTTCAATTAGTTTTAATGTTTCTCCCTTTATCTATTCTTTGCTTTTCTTTCCTTTCTTTTTACCCAACACTTTTTCTGCTACATCGCAATAAATGCTTTTGATATGTTCCCAAGTCTCTTCAACTTTTTCTTTTACCTCATTTTCTGATTGCTGAGTGTTGCTATGATTTTCTTTTTCCTTTAACAGCACAAATCTGTTTTTCAACTCGATTGAAAATTCTTCTCTGCACTCTTTGGCTTTTAACTTAGCAATGCCGTAGCTTATTCTTTTATGTCCCGTCTTCTTTGGTGATTTCCTTAATTTTAGTTTTAATATTGCTAGAATCAAGTAGTGATCTGATCCAACGTCGGCACCTCTCATCGCTCTTACGTCTCTTAGTGAGCTCCTGAACTTGTCATTAATTGCAATATGATCTATTTGATTTTTTGTTCTTCCGTCTGGTGAGGTCCATGTGCATTTATGTATCTCTCTATGCTTGAATCTACTCCCACCTATGTTCAAACTATTTAGTTCGCACAGGGAAACAAACAGTTCTCCATTTTCGTTCCTCTCGCCTGGTGATTCGTTTCCCATGGAGGTTTCATCATCACTAATCCGTTTTCCAACCTTAGCATTAAGGTCTCACATAAGAATTATCATGTCATGTTTTGGAACTCGATTTAAAACACATTGTAGTTGATCATAAAATGTCTCCTTTTCCTCCTCATCAGCATCATTCGTTGGTTCATACACTTGAATAATTGATAGTTTAATGTATTTTGAATAAAATCGTGCTCTTAAAATTCTTTCACCAAAAGACTCTTCGCTGTTTCTTTATTAATGATTAGCGCCACGCCTCTTTCGTGCTTTTCTTCAGTTCCTGAGTACAAAATTACTTGTTCATTTCCAGTTTTAAGCCTGCCAAAACCTGTCCATCTTAGTTCGGATATTCCCAAGATATCCAATTGGTATGTATCCTTTTCCATGGACACCTGTCTGCTTTTTCCACATTGGTACATAGTTCTTACATTCCAAGCACCAATTCGTAACTTGTGTTTAGGTTTCATCAATGACTTCTTCCACATCGAAGGCTCCAAATGGCTTTCCCTTCAACACTTCATAGGCGTGATTTCCTCATTCCAGGTTAGATAACTGTCATTTGGAATTTCACAAGTCATTGCTTCCGCCAAGAGGATTTGGCCCGATATGCTTTTGGTTTCTGTAGTCAGGGATGTTTTACGGGGTAGAGGGACTAGCCCTACGCCCAACCCTCCTCCTTTATCCAGGCTTGGGACAACTCAGATTTATCCTTACACGTATTTTGTGATGCCCGTAAGACAGAATGTGTATCTTTTAAGCGTCAAAAATGAACAAGATACAACTTGTACAGTGCACCCATTAAAACGATTCCAAAAGCAGGAATCTGCATTATAGCTGCTCAGTTAACTCATACAACAAAAACTGATCTGGTACTAGAGAATGTACCTACTACATATAGATCGGATTCCACAAATACTTTGAAAATTGAGTCGTAAATAACCGAGTACCGGAAATTCGAAAATTAGTTCACCTGGTGAATGAAGACACGTAACTGATTACTTTAAGCTTGCTGGCTTTCCATCAAATTGATGTAACTGTGATTAATTCTTGAAATTCTCATCTGTGGGAGGAACTAAGTTGGTTAAAACTAAAGCCAAGGGGCTAACCCATTTCCAAAATGTTGTTAATTCGGAAGGAAAAAAAACTGTAACATAACTGTAACTGTAACAAAAACTGTAAAAACTGTAAAAAACTGTATAAACGCTGATTCAGATTTTTTTCAGTAAGTATCTTCTTTTCTCAAAATCGTTAGAATATTGGCATAGATCAAAAGATTTTATACAAAATGTGTAACACAAGAAAACTAAAGAATTAGAAATGGAGAAAGTGAAAAAAAATTCATTTGATATTTTGGCAAAGAACGGAAACTAAAAAAATGTTCTGGATGACAATGTTTGGTCACCGCAGGTGGCCAGCAGACCCGCGAAGCGTGTTTGCGGCTTTTCATGGCCCCCCACGTAAAACTTCACCCTCGCACTCCGGAGGTCATCAGGACCGAGGCCCCTCGGACGCGGAAAGCACACAGCCGTCACCCAGAAGCGTCATGTACAGTCCTGCGCACCTAATGCCCAATCCTACAACCCTATAGACCCACAAAGACCGTCTGTCCAGGCTCCTGCAAGGGAAGGGGGTTAGCACATAAAAAAACAATTACATTTTAAAATACAGAAAGTTAATTGGAAATTAAAATGGACTTACTTTGGTGGTTACTTACTATTGAGTCATTGGGTTCGATTAGGATCCTGTTGAAATTTGCCGCTTGGGTTGCTGGTCGCTTATTTGGCACATGTTGATTTGTGGTTGGATATAGTTTAGATTTCGGTTTGGACAATGAAGATTGATTATGTTGATTTATTTGGGTCAACAGGATCGTATAGATTAAGAAGATTATGGGATTAATATTGACACTATTAGATATTTTTTTTAAAAAAAAGTTTGAAGTTAATTTGATCATTGAGAATTTAGTTATTTTAATATCCCTTACAGGCCAGTATCATGCGGAAGCTGAAATACAAAGACTAGCGGCATTACTAACAAATACGCCACTACAAACACAGCACAATATCGAATAGCTAGTCACAACACACATTTTTTTTTTTTTTAATATTATAAACATTTAACATCTATGGCCTTCACGGGTAGCTGAAAGGCTCCGGACGCACTGCCTGCCCCCAGGGACTAGGAGCAGGTGGTTCAGTGGTGAAGGCGTGTGTGGTGATCAACCACGTTGGCTGCCATTGTGAGCCAGTCCGTGGTTGATTGTAGGGTGTGCATGTTTTTGATTGAGTTGTGTTGTATTGTGTTGGTTGCTTATTTTTGGTTGGAGTGGTGAATGGCAACTGGGCAGTCCTTACTGTTTGAAAATATTCGATTACTGTCTTACTGGGATTATGTTTGTAACTATGTCATTCCTATTGCCTGTCTAATTGATCATATTGGGTGAATAGATGGCCCTGACCTTGGCTATTCGATTGAGGGGAAAAAAACTGTTTTGCTAGGAAACTTGGTCTCCGGAAAAGCTAAGCTGAGCTTTTCTTTCGTCTTCCCGAGGTACCGACGACTGGATGCATAGAAAAGTGGTCCTTATCACTTCCAGGGTGGCATTGTGATAATGTTCACCCAGCTCTTGTCACGCGGAGATTTGGTGATTAGGATGACAATGTTTATACTTGTCCGTCCGACAATATTTTAAATAGCCTGGTTGGTAGGGCACTAGGCCCATGTCCAAGAGGTCGTAGGTTCGATTCCCGCCGGCCGAAGACTCCCCGAGTATCAAACGTGATTTGTGCACGTTAAATCTGTCGAGTCTCAAAGTCCTTCATGTTTCCATAACAAACCATACCTCTGGGAGTTCTGATCCAGGAGTTTCCTCGCCTTCTGGATTGGTTCAAAATTACAAGGCTACGGAGTTGAACATTAATAGTCGTAAGCCCAAAATTGGGTCGGCTGTTTAACGACGGTTATAAAATAAATTTTATAAAATGACCAAATGCCGAGCAGCGTGGCGTCAGAGAATAGAGCGTTCGCCTCCCCATGGCGTGAACTGGTTTCGAAACCTAGCGATAGCTGGTCGATACGAATTCCGCACCCGGCTCGCGCCGACCACAGTGCTAATGTGCTTAAGGTTAAGTGCTTAAAAGTAAACAAAAACGAGCAAAAAGTATTCGTACCACAAATGAGCAACGCACATAAAGAATGGGTGTGTGCATCCAAAGTAAACAGGCAACTGACATTTTTTAGCAGCTAGCGTTGGAAATTACCGTTAGGCATGCGTACTGGAAATATCTAGACAAATACGTTGATAATTATTACATTGACTGATGACCAAACTTCATTGTGATAGGTGATATTTGCATAATCATAGGTGAATGTGATAAATTACGAATAATTTATCGCTTTAACCGACTTACTTGTTTATTATTAAACTGTAAGTCGGTAAGTTATAATAGGCAATTATTAATAGTAATAAAAAAATATGAATATTAAAAGATTGAAAGTTTTTTTTTAATTAAAAAAATTCCTATTCATTCTAGATAAGAATCAGCAGAGTTCAGCATTGGGATATTTGAAACAGAGTGGAAATTTCGGAATACATTTGCTTGTATCAATGACAGAACTTATAAAAGGTAAGTTTATTGCATTCATTTTCAAATACTGTTTAAAATTCTCTAACTTTATCGGTATTTTCTTCTAAAATCTTGTTAATTATCAGAAACAGTACTCGGAGTAAATTATTTTCGGGACATACAAAAATATAGAATGTTCATGAAATAACGAATATTTATGAAATAATAATCATAACGTTTAGATCACCAAAAAACGATTGGTTCCAATACGATCAAATTGGGAAGTATCATGACATGCAGAAAATATTGCAACATTTAAAAAACTATAATAAAAAAACTACACATTTAAAAGAGTAGCCTTTTGAATAGAGTTTTCTAAACTGCGCTGATGTTAAGCCACAGAATGTCAACCCTCCAAAACTAAGTACGTACTATAAAATTTTCGATATTTTTTATTTTTATCAAAATTATAATATTTAATATGTTTATCCTTTGAAAAATAGCATTTTTTTTAGCAATATATATATACATGTATATATAGCACAATAAAGACAAAAAGAATAAAAAGAAACGAGAAAAACGAAGAAAGAAGAACTTTTAATTATTGCATAAGTTTTATTTAGAGCGCATAGGTTGCAAGTATTAAAAACTCATAAAATAAGTTAAAAAATATAGAGAAAACATGAAAAATAATAGAACAAAGATTAATGGAAAAAGAAAAATTATTAAAATAAAATATTTTCAAAAATATTTTTAAAAAAAAATTTTTTGAAGAAAATATATAAAAAAGCGGGAAGACAAAATAATAAAAAGATATAATATAGTCATCAGCTTACACGATTTGTTTTAGGCAATCCGTTTTGCTGATATAGAAGAGATGCCAACTTGCTCCAGGCAGCAAATAAATATTTTCGAGTGTTAGTTTATTAATGTGTGATTCTTGGTTTAATAAATTCAATTTTTACTACATCAACCACTAATTCTGAATAATTCGAAGGCTTTGTCACTTTGTTACAGTTAAGTCATGCTACACTGTTTAAAAAAAAAAGCAAAATTAGCCAAATATTTGCAAATTTTAGTTTGTAGTTGTTTACCGTTTTTTTAAATTATTATGACATGGCGTCCGGAGCATTTAGCATCTCTGATATAGTCGTGTGAGTTGATGACGAGAATATATATTTTCATTATTTTTTTTTTCCTGCTTTTTCATATATTCTTATAAATAAATTTCTTTTTAAATATTTTTAAAAATATTTTTATTTTAATAATTTTTCTTCTTCTTTTTCCATTAATCATCATTATATTATTTTTCATGTCTTCTCTATATTCTTAGCTTTATATATATATATAGTAATTTATTTATTTAGAATTGATACCAATTTCACATTTTGCAATGCTACTTTAGAGCATTGTTATTTCTCAACTTTATTATCAACTTACAACAATATTTGTGTTAAAATTAATAAACATTTGACTTATATTTAAATGGGCTTAGACAACAAATATTTTTTATTGTGGAGAGTAGGGGAACGATTAGAAAACAACTGATCCAAAAAATTTTTAAATACCGCAATTTTGTGGGAGTCGTCGATAGTTCTAATTATGTCGAATAAGTAAGCATGTCAGATATTTAAAATTATGTCGAGTAAGCACGTTGGATAATTAAAATTATGTCGGATAATTAAAATTATTTCGAATAAGTATGTCGGAAAATTAAAATTATGTCGAATAAGTAGGTCGGATAATTAAAATTATGCCGAATAATTATGTCCAATTATGTCGAATAATTAAAAATTATGTCGATTGTCCAAAATTACTAATCTTACCTGTCCGCGATAAGACACTGAGATATTTTACCGGATCTTCGACATTGTCTTCAGAGATCATTTCTTTTCAATGCCCTTTTGCAATCAATGTAGTTTCCTCAAGAAACAATTTTTAATCATTTTGGAAACTTTAATATTTTTATAGCAACTCTCTGCTGTGAAGAGAATGTTAGGATGAGATCAATTATTTCAAGAGCACATTTTAAATTTTAAACAAAAATGCATTAGTTAGTCAGAACATGCGTCATGGCACGAATTAAATAATCCTTTTACTGGCATAATGCATAATTTTACGTAACATTAATAATTTGAAATTGGCATCGGAACCATTTCACACTAATTTACATTGAAAAAAAAAATTTGGACAGATCAAGAGGAGATCTGAAGTGAAGTGATGATAGTAAAACGTTTTTTTGTAGTTTTCTAAAAACTATGTTAGATATTTTCAAACGTAATATTTTTCAATCTTCCTTTAGAATCATCAAAAAGGCTTTATGTATTTTGAATGCCAAATCAAAAAATAAAAAATTATTGTTGGTCATGCTGTTTCCTTCTATCCCTGGCCCCACTCCTAATTTAATTTATTGTCTTCTATTGTTTCAAGTCACAAGAGCTTGATTTTTTTTTTTTTTTTTTTTTTTTTTTTTTTTTTTTTTTACTTTTAGGAACTATAAAAATTCCTGGGGTGTTTGGTTGGTTAAAATATAAAATTTTTATTAAAACATCAGCTCCAGGCACCAACATACCATAATCCATCCCTGCCTCTAAAATATTCGAAAACCGGAAGAAAAATAAGTCCCAAAGTCAATCGAGGCACTCGTTATTGTGTAAACAAGAGCACACATATTCTTATTTTCTGATTTTACATGTAGAGAAAGCAATAAAAAAATCGTGGATATAAGTTTCAATTATGAGTCTATCAAAAAGTGAATCATTTATCCGTTTGACATCGTTTCAACCAGAATAGTTATTTCCGGTCATTTCCGGGACAAAAAGCATGAAAATACATTCGAATTTTATCCTTCCGTTACGCCACACATTGGGTCAGTCGGTATGGCAACTCTCCAACTAAATGACACTTATAACTGGCATTGACCAAGTTAAAGGGAAAAAAAGAAGTTTTTTTTTCTTTGTTTACATTTTTTGAATTCCTGTTTCTCAATACCTCGCTACTGCTATCTGTAGAAAAACTCACGAACCACTATTGAAAGTCACAGCTTATAAGTTAGTAGAATTTTAAAGAAATTACTGAACTATATTTATCTGTCAAACTATGAAAAATTCTTCTTTTACATATATATATATATATATATATATATATATATATATTGGATAAACTTAGAGTTAACCATGAGGTTTCAAATTCCGAAAAAATTTTTATCAAAATGCAAACAAATTATGACAAATTTTGCCATAATTTGTTTGCATTTTTAGATAAATTTTTTCAGCATTTGAAACCTTATGGTTTATTCTAAGTTTACCCAAACTCAAGTATTCTTCATAATTTGTTTTCAAAAAAATGTTCCGAGTAAAACCATTTGCATCATCTAACTTTAAAATGATGCATGAGTGACATTAAAATGATCATTCTATAAAACAGGGAACTGTTTTTGCATATAGAAAACCTCTAAATATTGCCAAAACAATTAAAAAACACTCGAGTCAAATCCGGCTTAGAATGATCTAAATCATGTCCAAAACGACATGCGGAAAGTTAAAATTAAAAACTAACTGAATAAAAAAATTAAGAAAACCTATAATATAATTTTTGAAATAGATTACGTGATTTTTAAATGTACATATCTTTTACAAAAATGTACAGCTCTAGAATGATTGAAAAATTCGACAATAAAAGGCCTTTTACTTTATACATTCGTTTTTCACTCAATTAATGAAAAACTTAGTGAAATCTACATATTTCACAATATTTTTAAACATTTCAAAAAATCCAAATAAAGTATGAACTAATTACTCAATTTATTTTGGAGAAAAAAACCCAGATAATTTTAATAAAATCTTAATTTGTTTAAAAATATTAGTACATTTTATTATAAATACTAAAATTCAATTAAAAATTGAGAAAAAAAAGTTACTTAGTATTTCGTAGTATCGCCATCAACCATTATTTCAGCACTGCATATCAACCATCTTGCATGGAATAAACAAGTTCTTGGCAGTCTTTTGTCCACATTTTCTATCTAATAGTTCAGCTTTGTTTGTATGAGCAACTTCTTATCTATCTATATAAAAATGAATGTCTGTGTGTGTATGTTCTTTATAGATTCCTAAACCATCCAATCGAAAGATATGAAATTTGGCATACAGGTAGTTCGAAGCACGAGGAAGGTCACTGTCAACATTAGAACATTCTACGAAAAATCATTCGAGCTAAATGAGCGAAACACGAAATGGAATTTTCTGAATGGTTAAGCATTAGTCATTGTTTTAAATTTAACGATTCAATTGTTCGCATATTTTAAAGATAGCATCAGTAGTAATTGCTAGCTTATGGCTCTATTTGATCAAAAAATAGTTTATTGCACGTATTTAAATATTTAATTATTTTATATTCGCTATGTCAGATTAATTCAATGAGCATTACGTGGTAGCACTCGTGGTTTACGTCACCAAATTTATACTTTGTCTGATACCACGCACTTTTATTTTAGTTACATTAATGTATTTAAACGTAATACTAAAAAATTACTTGTTTAACCTCTTCTGGACTGGCGAGTCATATATACATTCTCAGGGTGGCGACAATTACGGTAAAAAAGATAAAACTGGTAGCCAAATTATATTTTCTGGAAAAACGTATTCATAAATTAACGCTAGAAAATAAGGCCGATCAAGAACGTTTTTGAAAATTTCGAAAAGCGAAGCAGAGAAAATAAAAATCGATCTCAATTTTCGAAAGAAAATTTTAAAACTAAACATGTCAGTTTTCCAATTACCAGAAAAAGTCAAGAAAAAAGAATTAAGTCAACAGAAATGCTTTTAAAAATTACGGCGTTATGAAAAAAACGTCTATAAAAAAAAGTTTTTTTTATTTAAAGAAGAAAAAAAAAAGTAGATAGAAACAAAAAACGTTCTTAATTTTTAAAATGAAAATCCTATGCTGAAAATCTTAATTTAAATTTTTCACATTGCCATATTTTTAGAAGAAAAAAAATTGTAATGAAATAAATTTTATTAATAACGTCATTTTTAGAAAAATGCTAAGTCATAATAAAAATGTCTATAAAGAGAAAAGTTAATCTAAATGTCTATAAAGAGAAAAGTTAAAAGTTAAAGTAAAAAGAAAAACGGAAAAAAATTGTTCTTAGTTCCTAAAACAAAACTTTAGTACTGAAAATCACTCTTTTCTTTGTTACTGGTCATTTATATTACGGTACAGGGAAAGAGTGACAATATATTAATAGTATGAGATGTTCTGTTCAAATGCTGAGATATAATAAAAACAGCAAAAATTGAGAAAAAAAATCCTTCCCAATTCTGAGAATTAAAAGTATCGAAAAAATGACGAAATTGACTTTTCTGATTATAATTAATAAAAAGAATAAAAAAAAACTTGTGGTTCAGTATAAAGTAATCTAGTTTCAATTCTTCAAATTTCTTTTTTTCCATTTGTCTTCTAGAAGATATATTTGCAAGCCATGTGTGCATTTGCAAGCCACATATGGATTTTAAAATTTAGGAAATTTGTGTAAACACTATTTCTTATAACAAACAATACCATAATATAGTTAAAATGCGATTTTATATTATTCTTTATCATATTTATAAAAATTCCAAAAAAAAAAAAAAGAAAGAAAAAGAAAAAAAAAAACTTAGAAAAATAAATTTCTATAAATTTCTATCACGGTTTTGTTTTTATTTTAGGCTTTTGCTTAAAACTTATAAATTTTCTTCAATTAAAATATTTAATTTGAATTTAGATACTTAATTATGTACTAAATTTTTTCCTGCTTTCATTCTGTGGGCATTGCAGTTTTTTTTATTAGAATTTAATTCTAAAACGAATTTTTGTATTGCGTGATATGATAAAAAATTATTTCTTTTCTCCAATGTTTATTTTTTTATTTTGATAAATCTATTGTTCATATGATAAATACAGCATTTTTTTAAAAAAAATATTAGGGTCTTATTTTTTTATTTTTGAAGGAATTTTAATAATTGAACACCTTTAATTTTTTGCAAACATATTACTAAGTTTGTTAATAAAATAAATAGAACACTAATGTCTAAATAAACATTGCTACATTTGTCGTTAACATGTCTAAATACATGTGCGGCCTGTGCAAGTGACCCTTCACTCAAAAATGTTGTGCACCCCTATTCTAATGGTATAAATTACAAATAACGAGATTTGCTTACTTCAATAACGTAAAGCCTCCGTAGTAAAACTTAGTGGAAGAACCAGGTAAGTGGCATTATCAGAACGAAAAAGAACACATGTGGCTGAATTATTTTATTACCAATTTATTAGAAGGTGGGACTCATAATTCTTTGCTTTATCTTATTTATCACTGCCTAATTTGAAAGAAAAAACCTGCAAGCATATTAAAAACTAATGTGGATTAGTTATGTTAAGATTAAAGTGAAGGAAAAAACAGTTCTGTTACATTAAACGTATACATATTGATGCAACCACATTATGTTATTTTCTCCGATTCATTAATTCCCTTAAAAATGTCACTTACCTGGTTTTTCCATCAAACTCTTTAATTGTGTCGGTATATTCCTTTCAGTTTTGAACATGATTGCGTTGTATTCCTCAGTACTGATTTATTGATTCACCCCATGCGAAGAACGGGTATTCTTTAGCTAGCAGTTTATAAAAAAAAGTATTCCTATAATGGATAAAATATCAATCTCGATGAGAATAATAAAGTTAATTGAAGCTGATCTCTTCAATTTACTTTATGTATATGTCGTTCAGAGAAATTTGATCTCGTTTGACTTCATTTTCATGATTATTTCATTCTACCCCCACCCCCTCCCTTACCTACTTTCTTTTCCGGAGACAAATTTTTCCTTTTAAAATTGATTCTTTCAGTTTATTTAGGATTATAGGACGTTAATTTTCACTAAAAACAACGCATACTATTTTCTTTTGTTTTCTTTCCTTTCAACCGTCAATGGATTTAATTTTCCTTCGCTGTTTCGATAATGTAATATAGCCATGGTAATTTTAAATAAAACGATAATTATTTCTTTTAGCATTATACGGCATTCAAGCACATTACTGTACCAGCTATGTGAACCGGGTAAAACTGTGTCATTTACCACCCCCATCCTGAAGGATTTTCAATAAAAGTTATTATGTGTAATTTTATTGAATGAAATTATAATTTATATATTATACTAAGTGTGCTCTGTCCCCTGCTCATATATCCCAACCATTTCTACAAGAATTTTTTGTTTCATACAATAAGTAGATTGTTGCTTCTAAATTAAAAACTATTCAATTTGAAAATTGTTTTTTTGTATGAACACAGATTTGATATCTCGGATTTAATAGTTCCCGATTCTATTTGTATAAAATTTATATAGAATCATTTTGCGCTACCACCATAGCAAAGAGTTATGAATTAAAAAAAATATCTGGTATTTCTTCAATGGATGGTGGAATGACTATTGCCCAACCACTGCAAATAGAGGGTGTTAAGATCAAGGTGATCAATTAAAACTGGAAAACTCTTTTTAGAACTCATGGATTGGTTTGTTTCAACTTGCATTAAACTGTAATTTTGAAAGTTTATTTTATGTAGGCTGTAAATTCAAATTGAATGTAACGATTTCATAATAATGAGCTAGAACTTAACTGTGAGATTCATAAATCATAATTCTTTTCAAAAACAAACTCCAATTCTTCGTGATATATTCATGCATTATTTAGAAGAAAAAAGTTTTTAAATTGTTCTAATTCTCATGGTGGAAAAGACATGTTGTTTCAGTAGACAGATTTTCAAGAGTTAGTTTCTGTTGACATTCAATTTACTTTAGACTCGAAAATTAAGTTTACATTATCGTTTTTAGAACGGTTTTTTTTTTTTTTTTTTTAACTTCTAATTATTTTTCATAGTTCGTCCTCTCATGTTAATTGTCAGAAAATTTCTTCATTTTGCGCGCACTTAACCTTAGATATAATTTTGAAGCGAATGAAGTTTTCAATCCACTTAAAATGATCACAAAACTTCTCTAAACAATAACTACGTATTATCTATGTTCAAAACTATAATCTATGTTGACTTCCATCTGCCTACTTTTACAGAGAGTCTTTTAATCAAGTAATATAATCTTTATTGGGACAGAGGAGGCTGTAGGTTCGAGTCCCGAAGTAATGAAAGGAAATAACATTCAAGCATATGTTATTCGCTTTTATGACTTCGCTTAAGTCCCAATTCAAATGCACGAAATCGCAGTTAATACATGCCTAAATTCTTATATCATGTATCAGAAATTCGTAAGATTATGCCACTAAATTGCTCTCCCACTCTAGAATAATTTTTGTTGTTGTCACACATATACGTATATGCAGGCCTGTGTGCTCAATACAGAGAATGGTTTTTAAACCTTTGCCAGATAAAACTTTTTGTTCATGCGCATTTATTACGCAATAAACACATTCATAATAGCAGAAAAATAAAATCAATGTTTCTGTAAAATTCGAATATGCTTTAACCGCGCTTCATTTTTATTAACAGAGTAGAGAAAATATTAATTTCTTACAAGGAAACTACATTCAATATTGCCGCTCTATCGAATCTGCCAACTCTATCGCCAATCGGAGTTTCTCTGCCTGGCTTTGTATTTTTTTTATTTTTTTATTTCTATCTAGAACGATCCAGCAACCCCAAACGATCTGGCAGTGACGGTTTTTCCCGGCTTCCTTCAGCAGTTTCTGTCTGATAGGCAGAGACGGTACATCTGCAGTGAACTGCCACTTATCCCCGCATTTTGTGGTCGAGATTTCTATACGGATTTGTTTTCTTTATATAAAAAAAAAAAAATGCTGTGCTTTGAAGAAGAAGAAGAAGAAAATTCGCATCTTTAGAGAAAGGAAGATGAAAGTAATTCGTCGAGTTCTGTGTTTTGAATTCGATTCGAATTAGGGGAAAATAATCGTCTGCCGGCATCACAAAGGATTTTAAAAGGTAAGTCGATATATGACTTGAGATGCTCTCTTCTATCTTTTTTTTTTATTGTTCTTCTAATCCTTCACTGTTAAGATTAGATCCTTCATTTTAGAAAGTGACGTCTATTGATAGAACAAGGGCAATGACAACTGAATGTCAGAGATCTAAATAACCACCCCCGCTTACTTTTGGCAACTATCCGCTAAGTCTGGAAAATTATAAATAAAAAATTTACAAAAAAAAAAATCATCTGCCTGTTCTCTGACGTTTTCTTAAAGTTTCCCTGGATCTACGAAATTTAAGTAACTGCTAAGTTTAAACTTCATTATAGAGAATATTCTCCATACTCTGTTATTTTGAACTGTCACAACTTTTCCTTTTAATGGTGTCAGGAAGGTCGTTATTAAAGTGTAGTTAAGAACCTTCGTTTGTGATTAAAATATTTTTAATACGAGAATTTATTTTTGTTTAATTTAATGGCATCAATAAATTTGAAATTGAAAGAGAATTTCAGCTGTACAATTGCATCATATATCAGCATATCTTAGACCTAAATATATTTTCATAAACAAAAATATTTCATTAAGCTGAATTAAAAATGGTTCAAAAATCTACTCAGGAATATTGAACTTTATAAACAATGTATTTTAGGAGAACACTACCTCTTTGAAAGTCCTGATTTCGAATATGTTTAAGGCCCAAACCATCCATAATTAATGAATCCTTTTTAATTTTTATAAAATTGTTTGTATATTATGAATAATATTAGCAGTCTTAAATATGAACTTTTTCTTACTTTTTGTTAATGTTTTTTTCCTTTAATAATTGAACGATTTAAAGATTTGTTCGGTTTGTTTTAAATTTAAGTAGTATCTTGAATATTTGGCTGAATTACATTGTTATTTATCTAACTCTATTGTGACATTTGAAGAGTTTTCTCCAACTTATCTTCAGTTTGGTGCGATTCTTGAAATTTTTTGTGACGACATTTTGTTATTTAGTAACATATGGTTAGTTTTTACAACAATTGTAGATGTGTTTTCTGCTGTTTATTTTTAAAGTATAAGCTTAGTTATTAGAGTTATCATAATTTAAATAGATTGTAAAGCTTAAATATGAATTTAAATTCAATAACGTGAGCATGAAATGAATAAATGTGATTATATAACTGATTAAATCTAATTTTGAGACATATTTTTGAATTAAATAGCTGATCGATATTTTTGTTTAATGTAGAACTGAACTTATTATGCTGGTTTGATGAAAAAGTCTGAAACAATGAACTGTTTTTACTTTAAGTCAGCTTAAATAGCACAACGGTTGTATTTGACTTTTTCAGTCTGTTATATTTTTGTTAATAAAGGAAGAAACAAAAACTCATAATTTTAAGAACACATTGCATGTTAAAATATATTTGCACAAAAAGAAATAAAATGCTATTAATTTTATTGAAAAGGTATAAATCAGCTTTTGTGCAATCCAAATAATTGTATTCAGAAAAATCAAATACCATGAAATTTAAAATCTTATGTGTTTTATAAATCCTTCCAGAAAATATGAGTTTTTTTTTTTTTTTTTTTTTTTTGCATCCTCTTGAGAACAATTTTATTAACGAAACTATTTTCTGTCTAAATAATTTATTTTTACACTTATTGGTCAAAATAATGAGAAATTATAAGAAATTCGATTCATTTCATTTGGATTTTTGTTTCTTGTATCAAAAAACAACTCATAAAAGTTAAGTTTAATTGGTTAAATTTTTTGTAAAAAAATTATTTTATCGAATTAATGATTTTACATGTTTGTGAGCCCCATTTTCGAGTCTTTGGTGAATTTATCATACTATTAGGATATCAAAAACTGAAATAATAATTTTCAGAGATTATTTTGAATCGAAGAAACCATGTTAAGTGGAAATCGTGAAATGATCAAACTAAAAAAATAAATTTCAGAGGAATTGCCTTTTTATATAAACACGGCTACGGATGCCTTTCCTTTCTCATACTTTGATATAGATTTCGTTCCATTGTGTTCATGCTTGAGAGAGAGGGGGTTAAGGTTTTTATTTAGCTGTGAATGATTGGGGTTCTAATCTCAGGGCTGGTTTGAATACCACAGATCTTCAAATCAGTGGGCACTGTCTGGGAAGAAAAATCGCATTGACATCGGTCTCGAAATTGTGGAGCCCTGACCTTCTTCACTCCATCTGGCCAACAACTGGCTGTTGTGGGAAGCAGTTCACTTTTTTGCCTACGAATTATCAATTAAATTTTTCTCAGTATTACCTTTTCCTGCTGTTGAGCTATAAAATTCCACATTCAACATATTTAAAATTAAAATAATGGTTGCTGGAATAGGAGAAATGAATTTTTGTGCGTTTGAGTCTTTGTCAACTTCACTATGATGCAATGTCTCGCACATTATTATTCTTAAGGGAAAGTGTCTTTAAAGAATCTATTAAATTCAGCAAAAAGAAGCGTTAAAAATATTTTTTGTTTATTTATTTGTATATTTTTTAACATTTCATGTCATCGTTAAACACACGATAAAATTAAAAGCACTTAATCTTTGTGAGTTCAACTGTGACAAAACCGATTGACGAAATGTGAGTTGTCTGGACTGAGAAGCACGTTTTCTTTACAACTTCTATCCCAAATCGTCTCCGCCGAAATACCCAGTTTTTATTCTAAAAGTAGATTTATGTCACAATGACGTGATTTTTTTAAATGCAAGGATGTTTCAGTTTTGATCGAAACTAAATGAAAAGCAAAAACATAACTTTCTCAAATTTACCTTACTTAACTGATTTTGCGTATCTTGAAAACTGCATAATTATTTAAAGCTATAATTATTTAAAGCTTGGAAAACTGCATAATTATTAATATTATATAGCTGTCATGAAAAAAACATTAAGAAAACTTTTAACATATCTGAATCGATATAAGTTATAAAAGCAATGTCTTTCA